>JAGDQO010000283.1:1330000-2660000 GCA_018342035.1 Solanum appendiculatum | reverse complement strand
ATAATAAGAATAATAAGAATAATAATAATAAGAATAATAATAATAATAATAATAATAATAAAACCCGTCGCTAAAGACCATTTTTAATCGCTAAAATTCTAATTTCTGGTCGCTAAAGGTCTGCACCAGCAACCAGATTTTTGCTATTTTATTAAAGTCTCCGAACGGACCCTCGGAATTCGTTCAGAACCCGATGAAAATAAACCATACATGCTATCCAACTAAATTTGACATTCCGAACTCAATGGCGCAGTCAAAATTTCCATAAGAGGTCGTTTCGATAAAAAGTGGGTCCCACACCCATTATGCCATTTT
This sequence comes from Solanum appendiculatum, assembly GCA_018342035.1. NCBI lineage: Eukaryota > Viridiplantae > Streptophyta > Magnoliopsida > Solanales > Solanaceae > Solanum > Solanum appendiculatum. The sequence goes on along the minus strand of JAGDQO010000283.1, from coordinate 2,659,685 downwards.
AGCCAAATTCTACCAAGGGCCTCGGATTTTGATCGGAAGCTCCCGATAATTCTCGAAAGGTCGTTCTAGACCAAACTCGGCATTCTAGAACTAACCGCACTGTCGGAATTTTCATCCGAGTGCATTTTCCAAGAAAGTTGACCAAAGTCAACCTTAGGCCAATTTTCAAAGGCTAAAAAGCTAATCGGCCCCAAATTCACACCGGAAACCCCAGGACTCATGCGAATCATGTTTCTAGCCTAATTTTGCCTTTCGGAGCTGATGGAACCGTTAGAATTCTCATATGAGGTCGTTTACCTGAAGTTATACCGAAGTCAACTTTTCAAGGTTCAAAAGTTCCAAAACAGAAAAACGGGTATAAAACCCAAACGAACGACCAGGCGACCGAACAGTCAGTGCCAGCAAGTCATAAATGACTTGGAGTCACTATAGGAATGCTCTAAACGACAGAAAGAAGGCATTTACACAGAAATGACTTGGAGGGTCATTACAATACCCACTACTAAAAGGAGTTTCGTCCGCGAAAGTAAGGATTAAGAAGTACCTGAGGGCTCAAACAAGCTGGGGAACTACTCTTGCACCTCCCGCTCGATCTCCCATGTAGCCTCCTCAACTTGACGATGCCTCCAACAGACCTTAACCACAGGAATGGCTCTCGACCTTAGCTGTCTCACCCCTCTAGAAAAAATAGTAACTGGCTCCTCTATATAGGTCAAACGATCATCCAACTCAATGGCGTCATACTGGAGAACATGAGACTCATTTGGAACATATCGGCGCAACATCGACACATGGAAAACTGGATGCACAGTTGAGAAAGTTGGAGGTAAGGCTAACTCATAAGCCACCTCGCCAACTGCCCTTAAAATCTCAAGAGGCCCAATATACATAGGGCTAAGCTTGCCCCGCCTCCCAAATCTCATCACGCCCTTCATGGGCGATACTCGGAGGAATACTTTGTCATGCACAACAAAACTCAACGGTCGACGCCTGCGGTCTGCATAACTCCTCTGTCTACTCTGAGCCGTCCTGAGCCTATCCTGGATCAACCTCACATGCTCCAAGGACTCCTGAAAAAAATCTGTACCATCCGGCCTAGGCTCCGTAGACTCAAACCAACCAACTGGAGTGTGACAACGCCTACCATATAGGGCCTCAAACGGGGCCATCTGGATGCTAGAATGGTAGCTGTTGTTATATGCAAACTCCGCCAAGGGAAAGAAATGGTCCCACTGACCTCCAAAGTCTATAACATCGGCCCGCAACAAATCCTCAAGTACCTGGATAGTGCGCTCTGACTGACCATCAGTCTGCGGGTGAAATGCTGTGCCAAGATCCACACGGGTGCCTAACTCCCCTGAAATGCTCTCCAAAATCTAGAAGTGAACTTTGAGCCCCGGTCTGAAATGATAGAAACAGTCACACCATGAAGACGGACAACCTCCTAAATGTAGATACGGGCTAACCTCTGTGCATGGAAGGATGTATGAACGGGTATGAAGTGTGCTGACTTGGTCAATCGATCCACAATGACCCAGATACTGCTAATACCACAAGGAGTTCGTGGCAACCCAACAACGAAGTCCATGGTGATGCGCTCCCACTTCCACTCAGGAATGGGAATCCTCTGCAACTCTCCCACAGGCCTCATATGCTCGGCCTTAACCTGTTGGCAATACAAACAAAGGGACACATAATCTGAGATATCTCTCCTCATATCGCTCCACCAGTAATGTTGTCTCAAATCATGATACATCTTTGCTGTGCCCGGATGAATAGAATATCTGGAATCATGGGCCTCGCTATGGATCAGCTGGATCAAATCACCAACTCTGGGAACCCACAAACGGCCAACAAATTGCAAACCCCATCTGAATCTAAGGTAGCCTGCTCACCTACCAACACTCTATCTCTGATTGCTATCAAAGACTCATCCTCAAACTGGCGACCACAAATCTGATCAAGCAGAGATGACTTAACCCCCACATAAGCTAGCACCCTACTGGAATCCGAAACGTCGAGTCTGATCATCTGATTAGCTAAGGACTGAATGTCCAAAGCCAAGGGCCGCTCCGAAATAGAAAGGAAGGCTAGACTACCCATACTCACCGCCTTCCGACTCAAGGCGTCCGCTACTACATTCGCCTTGCCCGGATGGTAAAAAATAGAGAGGTCGTAGTCCTTCAGGAGCTCAATCCACCGGCGCTGCCTCGAATTAAGATCCCTCAGTGTCATAATATACTGATGGCTCCTATGATCAGTGAACAACTCACAATGAACTCCATACAGGTAATGCCTCCAGATCTTAAGTGCGAAAACTACCGCCGCCAACTCCAAGTCATGAGTGGGGTAGTTGCGCTCATGCAACTTAAGCTGCCTCGACGCATAAGTAATAACCCGGCCCTACTGCATCAGAACACAACCCAAACCAACGCCAGATGCGTCACAATAGACCGTGAAGCCCTCGCCCTCAACTGGAAGATTCAAGATATGAGTGGTAGTAAGCAACTCTTTAAGTCTCAGCAAGCTCCACTCGCACTCCTCCGACCACATAAATAGAGCATCCTGGCGAGTCAACCGCGTCAAAGGCGCTACTAATGTGGAGAAACCCTCAACAAAGCGTCTGTAATACTCCGCTAGTCCGACAAAGCTCCGAATCTCAGTCACAGAAGTAGGCCTAGCCCAACCACGAATAGCCTCAATCTTCGTCGGATCAACCATAATGCTATCCTTGGACACCACGTACCCTAAGAATGCTACAGACTCCAACCAAAACTCGCACTATGAGAGCTTGGCATAAAACCAATGGTCTCTCAAAGTCTGGAGCACTGTCCTCAAGTGCTGCTCATGATCACTGTGGCTCCTCGACTATACCAAGATGTCATCGATGAAGACAATGACGAAGGAGTCTAAGTACTGCCTGAACACTAGAGTTATTAGATCCCTAAATGCGGCAGGGGCATTAGTCAACCTAAAAGACATCACCAGGAACTCATAATGACCATAACGAGTCCTAAAGGCTGTCTTCGGGATGTCTGCTGCTCTAATCCTCAGCTGATGATAATTGGACCTCAAGTCAATCTTCGAAAACACTGCTGCACCCTGAAGATGGTCAAATAGATCATCTATATGAGGCATAGGATAACGGTTCTTCACCGTCACCTTATTCAACGTCCTTTAATCGATGCACATCCGCATGGTGCCGTCCTTCTTCCTCACAAACAGGATTGGGGTGCCCCAAGGCGACATAGTGGGTCGGATAAACCCTCTACTCAAGAGATCCTGAAGCTGATCACCGAGCTCCCTGAGCTCTGAAGGTGCCATACGATACGGAGGGATAGAAATGGGACTAGTACCCGGCTCAAAGTCTATGGCAAAATCAATGTCCCGATCTAGGGGTGGGCCAGGAAAGTTGGCGGAAAACACATCTGTGAACTCTCAAACGACTAGTACTAAATCGACTGTAGGGCCCTCCCCACTTACATCTCTACCATATGCCAAATATGCTAAACATCCGCTATCCACCAGCCTCTGAGCCTGCATACAAAAACTCACCGTAACTGCTATGCGACTACAAGAGCCCTGCCACACCATCCGCGGAATACCATAAATGGCTAAATTCACGGTCTTGGCATAACAGTCCAAGACAGCCCGACAAGGGGACAACCAATTCATACCTAGAATCACATCAAAGTCTACCATACACAGCACAACAAGATTGACCATAGTGTCCTGCCCCTGAATAGCCACCACATAGGATCTACAAACCTGATCCACTACAAAAGAATCCCCTACTGGGGTCGAAACACGCAAAGGCACATAGAAGGGCTCAGGACTCACTCCATTTCGAGGAACACGATAAGCTGACACATAAGAATAGGTAGAACATAGGTCAAATAAAGCTGAAGTGGACTGATGGCATAAGAGAACTCTACCTGTGATCACGTCATCAGACGCCTCAGCCTCTACTCTAGCTGGAGCTGCATAAAAGTGGCCCTGGGCACGTCTACCTCTCACATCCACTCTACCGCCTGTCCTGCCTCCCCTGGGGCCTCCCCGAGAACCCTGCTGCTGACCTCCTCCTCTAGCTGGAGGTGCTACCCTTAAACCGGTCTCGCTGCCAGAGGAGCTGGTAAAGCTGATCTAGAAGAAGGGCACTCCCTGGCCCAATGACAAAGCTCCCCACAAGTGAAGCAACCCTGTGAAGACCTGCTAACCATTGTAGGTCGGCCACCCCAACCTGATGCACTTGACTGAAACCCACCTCGGCCCTGACTCAGACCGGTACTATACCTACTATGACGGTGCTGATCACCCTCTAAAGTCTGCAACTCTACCTGATATGGCCGACTAGACTGCCCTGACTGAAACCTCTGATAACCCCGATCCTGTGTATCCCTCGACCTACGATGGTTCCCACCGAAGATATCATCTGATCTAGCCCTCTTGCCGCTGCCCCTGTAGGCCTCGCGACGAAGCTGCTCAATGGTGTGGGCATGGTCCACCATATCTAGAAATGAACAACCCACTGACAACATAGAGTGCGACTCAATCCTCAACTGTAGTCTGAACCCGCTGACAAAGCATCGGACCTGCTCCTCCTCTGTAGGCAGAATCATGGCGGCATGACGAGACAACTCCAGAAATCTGGCCTTGTACTCAGATACAGTCATGGAGCCTTGCTCCAATTACGAGAACTCATCACGGAGTCTGTCCTTGACGCTCCATGGAATAAACCTAGCTAGAAAAGCCTCTAAAAATTTCTCCCACGATACTGGTAGAGAACCAACTGGCCTAGTCCCGATGAAAGAGCGCCACCTTTGTCTAGCTGGCCTATCCAGCTGATAAGCTGTGAAGTCTGCTCCTCTAGACCCCACTAAACCCAAGGTCTGCAACCTCTCCTGGCAAGTAATAAGAAACTTGTGGGCATCCTCTCCCACAGCCCCTGAGAATCTCGGCGGTGACAATCTAAGGAACACACCGAGCATCTTCTGCTCTCGTAGAGGTATAACCCCATCCAAAGGGTCTAACTGAACCACAACTGGGGCTGGCAGCTGATGAACCTCTAGAGCCGCTACTGAAGGCTGGTCCTGCTGAGCTGGAACCGGCTCTGGAACTGGCGCTGGAGCTGGCCGCTGCTGCTGCACACTACCACTAGAAGCTAAAAGCTGGGAAAGCATGCCCTGAAGATCTGGGGTGACAACTGGAGCTGGTGGTGGCTGGGCTGGTCCCGACCCCATCGGATGAGGTGAAATCTGCTCTACTCGAGGCTCCAGCTCCAGAGTCCTCTCTCTACCTCAGCCTGATGCCACACCTCGACCTCGGGGTCAACCTCTACTATGAGTACGAGCCATCCTGCGACAGAAGGACACAAGTGAGATTTCAAGAAACCAACTGTACAACAACGCACGACAAAGATACAAAGATAGGACAACATCCTAAGGACATCCTGTAGCCTCCCGAAGATAGTCACGGACGTCTCCGCAGGACTTTACTAGATGCTAGTTCTGTACAAGTGAGACCAACGAACCTAGCGCTCTGCTACCAATTTGTCACGACCCAATTTCTCAAGTCATGATGGCGCCTACCAACCCACCAGTAGGCCAGCCAAAACCCTATCTCAAAACTAAATAGTAACGGGACTAAGGATGGAAACTAATCCATAACCAAGCGGAAGCATACAATAAGAGAAATCACGAAAGATGGAACGAACCAGACTAAATATATACAACACCTCCCAAAACCTGGATGTCACAAGTATAGAACTACTAAAAAGAGTACAATTCCCGAAAGTGGACCACTGAAACAACTATTTCGAAAACAAAAGACAAGCCAAAATATATAAATAGAAGGAAATTGGTGATCCCAAAATGCCAAGTGCTCACCCTAATCTCCCGAACTGATAGCTCCCGACCCGATCTCAATGCTAATAATTAGTGCTCGGACCTGCATCACGAAAATAGATGCAGAATGTAGTATATGTACCAAAACAACAGGTACCCAGTAGGCATCATAGGCTGACTGAGCAAGAAGGGTAAAAAAAGGTGGCCAAGATAGAATCAGCACAAACAGAGGTCAATAGAACAGGAAATGGAAAAGCTGAAAAGAAGCACAAAGAAATAACTAAAATAAGCCTAGCTGAGCCCCCCATAAGACCCGCTGGGCACACTCATGCGCAAGTTTAAATAAAACTTGAACGGACCCCCATAAGCCGGACAGGTACACAGAAGAGCTATTCTACAAGGACGAAGGAATAACCAACTCCAGAACAACACCAGGGCCCCGCCCAATCATTACCATCAGAGCCACGCTCAGTCATAAATATCAGAGCCCAGCTTAGTCATAAATATCAGAGCCTAGCTCAATCATAAATATCAAAGCCCAGCTCAGTCATAAATATCAGAGCCCAGCTCAGTCATAAATATCAAAAAATATCAGAGCCCAGCTCAATCATCAGTCACTAGCTGGAAATGCCGGACTCTAACCGGGCAACCTCAGTCTCGGACTGGCACAAACAGCCCAAACTTGACAGTCTAACGCTAGAAATACTGGTTCCACCGGATACATCGGTCGCATAGCTGGGACTAGTAGCCTACGCTCCACGGACTTGCATTGGAAATAAAAGGCTGCGATCGTGTAACGTCAGTTGTGGATCGGAGCAGGTAGCCTACCCCCGTCAGCCTAGCGCTGGAAATCCTCAGTGATAACCGAGTAACCTCAGCCGCGTATTGGAGCCAACCGTCACGAACCAGATAACACACAACAACAATACACTAAGAGAATAAACATCACGGGCCGCCGCCCCCTCACATATAAACCAACCGAAGGCTCCAAGCCTAACATAATCCAGCCGAATATCGGTGCAACAACGACATCTTTCGACAACATCCTAAAAATCTCAGCGATAAGGGGCAAAAAATTGGAAGGTTCGAAAGCCACGAAAACACCTATACTAAGGCTCATAATCTGACCCAAGTCTGCTATATCAGTTTACAAGGATCTAGTCCATCTGAAACGACATCGGATACATACTCAAGTCAATCAGGTACATGAGACTATGTCAATAAATCACAACCTATTCTATGGCAGAATCAAAATAATCAGTCAATCATCAAACAGATTCACCCGGACCCACTCATGCAACATCAGATAACCATCAACAGATACCCCACAACATGCATATAAACAAATCAAATCAACAGCCTAACCTATAGCATGATTCTAGCTCATAACAACCCAACAATCAACTCTAAACAGAGTAAATCGGGGAACAAGGGAAACAATACTAACTAACCACACCAGATTCACAAATATCAACCAGCATTTACACAATCAGGCTCAGTCTAGAAAGAAGGGAAGTCGTAACCTACCAAAAAGCTGATCTCGCGCTCTCCAAGTCACTAAATTGGATATTTTACCTTCCGAACGGCCTCAGACTGCTGCCTCATTACCAAAAATAGAATCACAGCGTCAATACGGTCGTTTAGACGCCAAAATGAACAAATTCGGAGACAGACCAATTTTTGGGTTAAAATCGGGCAAAGTCCCGCTCTGGATTTCCTGGAATTGACTCCGTCAAAAGGTCCCAAATCCTTCTCCCAACACTAATCCTAAACTAGTTTATCAAATAGGGGTCGGATCCGCTCCTAATCAACCAAACAATAACAAATCTAAAACTAACAAAAATAGGCCAAATAAGGGGCTTACCTCTGATTTCACTCAGAACGAGGTGCAACCATCGAACCCCAACCTCAAATCCACGAAGCCAATGATAACCCGAACACTTGGGACTTTGAATCACCAAAAATGGAGCTCTAGAACTCGAGATATCAAAATTTAAAATGAAGAAGAAATCATAAGTTGATGGCAGCAGCTTCGAGCTGAATTTCATTACAAATGAGGGTTCACCAACACATTCCGATCACTCCACTGCGTAGCCACAATCTCTACGATCATACAGGACTTCGAACTTAAATCGGAGTTCGGATGAGGGAGAAATCGACATTTGAAAATGAGGGTGAAAGCTGAAATTTCTGGGTTAAAAAACCCGAACCTCTTTGCTAAAGACCATTTCCGGTCGCTAAAAGTCTAATTTCTGGTCGCTAAAGGTCTGCACCAGCAACCATAATTTTGCTATTTTTTAAAGTTTTCGAACGGACCCTCAGAATTCATTCGGGACCCGATGAAAATAAATCAGATATGCTACCCCACTAAATTAGACATTCCGGACTCAATGGTGCAGTCAAAATTTCCATAAGAGGTCGTTTCGACAAAAAGTGGCTCCCACACCCATTATGCCATTTTAGCCAAATTCTACCAAGGGCCTCGGATTTTGAGCGGAAGCTCCCGTTAATTCTCGAAAGGTCGTTCTAGACCAAATTCGGCATTCCGAAACTAACCGCACTGTCAGAATTTTCATCAGAGTGCGTTTTCCAAGAAGTTGACCAAAGTCAACCTTAGGCCAATTTCCAAAGGCTAAAGAGCTAATCGGCCCCAAATTCACACCGGAAACCCCGAGACTCATGCGAACCATGTTTCTAGCCTAATTTTGCCTTTCCGGAGCTGATGGAACCGTCCAAATTCTCATATGAGGTCGTTTACCTAGAGTTATGACCGAAGTCAACTTTTCAAGGTTCAAAAGCTCTAAAGCAGAAAAAGGGGCCTAAAACCCAAACAAACGACCAGGCGACCGAACAGTCAGTTCCAACAAGTCATAAATGATTTGGAGTCACTATAGGAACGCTCTAAAGGACATAAATAAGGCATTAACACAACAATGAGCTGGAGGGTCATTACAATATCCACTACTAAAAGGAGTTTCGTCCGCGAAAGTAAGGATTAAGAAGTACCTGAAGGCTCAAACAAGCTGGGGAACTGCTCCTGCACCTCCCACTCGATCTCCCAGGTAGCCTCCTAAACTTAACGATGCCTCCAACAGACCTTAACCACAGGAATGGCTCTCGACCTCAGCTGTCTCACCCCTCTAGACAAAATAGCAACTGGCTCCTCTGTATAGGTCAAACGATCATCCAACTCAATGGAGTCATACTGGAGAACATGAGACTCATCTGGAATATATCGGCGCAGCATCGACACATGGAAAACTGGATGCACAGTTGAGAAAGCTGGAGGTAAGGCTAACTCATAAGCCACCTCGCCAACTGCCCTCAAAATCTCAAAAGGCCCAATATACATGGGGCTAAGCTTGCCCCGCCTCCCAAATCTCATCACGCCCTTCATGGGCGATACTCGAAGGAATACTTTGTCACCCACAGCAAAACTCAACGGTCGACGCCTACGGTCTGCATAACTCCTCTGTCTACTCTGAGCCGTCCTGAGCCTGTCTTGGATCAACCTCACATGCTCCAAGGACTCCTGAAACAAATCTGTACCATCCGGCCTAGGCTCCGTAGACTCAAACCAACCAACTGGAGTGTGACAATGCCTACCATTTAGGGCCTCAAACGGGGCCATCTAGATGCTAGAATGGTAGCTGTTGTTATACGCAAAATCCGCCAAGGGCAAGAAATGGTCCCACTGACCTCCAAAGTCTATAACACCGGCCCGCAACATATCCTCAAGTACCTGGATAGTGCGCTCTGACTGACCATCAGTCTGCGGGTGAAATGTTGTGCTAAGATCCACAGGGTGACAAACTCTCCTGAAATGCTCTCCAAAATCTAGAAGTGAACTGTGGGCCCCGGTCTGAAATGATAGAAACAGGCACACCATGAAGATAGACAACCTCCTGTATGTAGATAAGGGCTAGCCTCTCGGCATGGAAGGATGTATGAACGGGTATGAAGTGTGCTGACTTGGTCAATCGATCCACGATGACCCAGATACTGTCAACACCTCTAGGAGTTCGTGGCTACCCAACAACGAAGTCCATGGTGATGCACTCCCACTTTCACTCAGGAATGGGCATCCTCTGCAACTCTCCCCCAGGCCTCATATGCTCGGCCTTAACCTGCTGGTAACACGAACAACGGGACACATAATATGAGATGTCTCTCCTCATACCGCTCCACCAGTAATGCTATCTCAAATCACGATACCTCTTTGCTGTGCCTTGATGAATAGAATATCTTGAATCATGGGCCTCGCTAAGGATCAGCTGGATCAAATCACCAACTCTGGGAACACACAAACGGCCAACAAATGACAAAACCCTATCTGAATCTAAGGTAGCCTGCCCGGCATCACCTGCCAACACTCTATCTCTGAGTGCTATCAAAGACTCATCCTTAAACTGGCTTCCACAGATCTGATCAAGAAGAGATGACTGAACCCCCACATAAGCTAGCACCCGACATGAATCCGAAACGTCAAGTCTGATAATCTGATTAGCTAAGGACTGAATGTCCAAAGCCAAGGGCCGCTCCGAAATAGAAAGGAAGGCTAGACTACCCATACTCACCGCCTTCCGACTCAAGGCGTTCGCTACTACATTCGCCTTGCCCGGATGGTAAAGAATAGAGAGGTCGTAGTCCTTCAGGAGCTCAATCCACCAACGCTGACTCGAATTAAGATCCCTTTGCGTCATAATATACTGAAGGCTCCTATGATCAGTGAACAACTCACAATGAACTCCATATAGGTAATGCCTCCAGATCTTAAGCGCGAAAACTACCGCCGCCAACTCCAAGTCATGAGTGGGGTAGTTGCGCTCATGCAGCTTAAGCTGCCTTGACGCATAAGTAATAACCCGGACCTACTGCATCATAACACAACCCAAACCAACGCCGGATACGTCACAATAGACCGTGAAGCCCTCGCCCTCAACTGGAAGAGTCAAGATAAGAGCGGTAGTAAGAACCTCCTTAAGTCTCAGAAAGCTCCTCTCGCACTCCTCCGACCACACAAATAGAACATCCTGGCGAGTCAACCACGTCAAAGGTGCTGCTAATGTGGTGAAACCCTCAACAAAGCGTCTGTAATACCCCGCTAGTCCGACGAAGCTCCGAATCTCAGTCACAGAAGTAGGCCTAGCCCAACCACGAATAGCCTCAATCTTCGTCGAATCAACCATAATTCTATCCTTGGACCCCACGTACCCGAAGAATGATACAGACTCCAACCAAAACTCGCACTTTGAGAACTTGGCATAAAGCCGATGGTCTCTCAAAATCTGGAGCATTGTCCTCAAGTGCTGCTCATGATCACTGTGGCTCCGCGAGTATACCAAGATGTCATCGATGAAGACAATGACGAAGGAGTCTAAGTACTGCCTGAACACTCGAGTCATCAGATCCATAAATGCGACAGGGGAATTAGACAACCTAAAAGACATCACCAGGAACTCATAATGACCATAACGAGTCCTAAAGATCACTGTGGCTCCGCGAGTATACCAAGATGTCATCGATGAAGACAATGACGAAGGAGTCTAACTACTGCCTGAACACTCGAGTCATCAGATCCATAAATGCGGCAGGGGCATTAGACAACCTAAAAGACATCACCAGGAACTCATAATGACCATAACGAGTCCTAAAGGCTGTCTTCGGGATGTCCGCTGCTCTAATCCTTAGCTGATGATAACCGGACCTCAAGTCAATCTTTGAAAACACTGCTGCACCCTGAAGCTGGTCAAATATATCATCTATACGAGTCATAGGATAACAGTTCTTCACCGTCACCTTATTCAGCTTCCTGTAATCGATGCACATCCGCATGGTGCCTTCCTTCTTCCTCACAAATAGGATTGGGGCACCCCAAGGTGACATACTGGGTCGGATAAACCCTCTACTCAAGAGATCCTGAAGCTGATCACTGAGCTCCCTGAGCTCTGCAGGTGCCATACGATACGGAGGGATAAAAATGGGACTAGTACCCGGCTCAAAGTCTATGGAAAAATCAATGTCCCGATCTGGAGGTAGGCCAGGAAGGTTGGCGAAAAATACATCTGCGAACTCTCGGACGACTAGTACTAAATCGACTGTAGGGCCCTCCCTACTCACATCTCTAACATATGCCAAATATGCTAAACATCCGCTATCCACCATCCTCTGAGCTTTCATACAAGAAATCACCCTAACTGCTGTGTGACTACAAGAACCCTACCACACCACCGGTGAAATACCAGAAATGGCTAAAGTCACGATCTTGGCATAACAGTCCAAGACAGCCCGACAAGGGGACAACCAATTCATACCTAGAATCACATCAAAGTCTACCATACATATCACAACAAGATCGACCAGAGTGTCCTGCCCCTGAATAGCCACCACACATGATCTACAAACTTGATCCACTACTAAAGAATCCCCTATTGGGGTCGAAACTCGCAAAGGCACAGAGAAGGGCTCAGGACTCATTCCCAATCGATGAACACAATAAGCTGACACATAAGAATAGGTAGAACCTGGGTCAAATAAAGCTGAAGTGGACTGATGGCATAAGAGAACCGTACCTGTGATCACGTCATCAGATGCCTCGGCCTCTGCTCTAGCTGGAGCTACATAAAAGTGGCCCTAGGTGCCTCTACCTCTCGTATCCACTCTAACGCCTGTCCTGTCTCCCTTAGGGCCTCCCCGAGAACCCTGCTGCTGACCTCCTCCTCTAGCTGGAGGTGCTACCGCTGGAATCGGTCTCGCTGCAAGAGGAGCTGGTAAAGATGATCTAGAAGAAGGGCACTCCCTGACCCAATGACCAAGCTCCCCATAAGTGAAGCAACCCTGTGAAGACCTGCTAACCGTTGGAGGTCGGCCACCCCGACCTGATGCACCTGACTTAAACCAACCTCGGCCCTGACTCGGAATGGTACTATACCCACTCTGACGGTGCTGATCACCCTCTGAAGTCTGCAACACTACCTGATATGGCCGACTAGACTGCCCTGACTTAAACCTCTGATAACCCCGATCCTAGGTATGGAAGACTAACTCAAGCATACACAAGCATCAAAATTGAAGAATTGTTTAAAACAATTTATTGAATCTCAAAACTATCTGAAGATACTGAGTATGAAACATAAAGTCTTAAATAAAACATCTGAAACTGAATACTGAAAGACTGATCACAACTGTCTATCTATGAAGCCTCAACTATATAAGGATAGGTGTTGGGACAAGACCCATGACACCTCAAAATGCTACTACTAACAAATAATAAAACTGGAGTCCTCTAAAAGTAAGGAGGCCTCACCAAAAGTTCACGAGCATATAATGTGATCTCAATGAAACTCCTGTTGATCATTCTAAGTACCTGAATCTGCATCATGGAATGATGCATGTTGAATGACATCAGTACATTGAATGTAATAAGGCTGAATAAAACAAATAATTGAATTGAAAGACTGAAAGTAACTCAACTGAAATATAGTATAAATCATGATAAAAATCATTTAAACTCTTTCTGTAGGGATGCAATAAAAGTAAATGCTGAACTTAAATATATATATATCAACCATTACCATGAGCCTTGTGATGATACAACGTATCGCCCACGTTTCCAGAACTGTCCTATACCTTGTCGGGGTATAGAACAAACTCAACTCATAGATCCACTATAAAGGGTTGCTCAAAGGAAGTGTAGAGTCACTCAAAAGTTGGTGTGATCTTAACCCACGCTGGCTACGCGATTTATGGGGGATGTGAGTTTTCTAAACTCTTCCCTATATCGGTGCGCAGTACTACTCCCAAATATATAACTCAATGCTCAAGTAAAAATACTCTCTCTGGGTTGAGATAAATTTTCAAAAGGGCTTCTTGAAGATGTAACTGCTCTTTAATAATACTGTCTGAAAAACTCTTATACTTTTCAGAAAATAGTGCTCTCTTTTTCCATGTAAAAATGACACATTTAGGAATCATTTAGTTTCCTTAAACTCTACTAAAAAATTATACTTTAAACTTTACTCTTGAACTCACTTTTAACTTCTCAAAAATTAATTTAAGAAAACATATTTTATCAAAAGATTCTCAACAAAAAATCAGTAAATGGGGTTCATGTGGGAATATAAACATGAACAACAACTCAAGAATCTCAATGACTAATATATATCAACTCATAATCAAAAATTTAGAACTCGAAATCAATAATATAAGTCATCTCAAGAATTCTTGAAACTAAGGGTATAACCCTAGATTTAGCTTTTACTGACTGAATTTAGATGTAGGGCGCGAGGACGAACTCAGTCAATCACTATGAATAGCATTACATACTTGTAAGAACAAGGTTCTTGAAGAAGAACTTGTTTGGAAGCCTTGAAACCTTTGCTTTTGTCTTCATTGCAGTTTTCTTTTTGAGTTGGGGAGTTGAGAGAGTAAAAATAAAAGAAAATTGAGTACTTGGCGAAATATATTTCCCTAATTGAAGTTAAAATGGCATGGCTTGGGCTTAGAAAAAGTGGGAAAAGATAAAATAAACCCCACTTAAAAAGTTGTCGAAAACCTTCTACGGGGCAATCTACGGTTCGTGGTTTGATCTACGGACCATAAATACCATCCATAGAATTCATATTAAGATTTTAAGGCTAAAAATTTTAGTTTACGGTCTCAAACAACGACATTGGTCCATAGGAATTGGATCAAAAAATTTGACTCCCAGTACTTTTTCCACGAGTGAACAGTACGGGTCATAGAAAGTTCTACGGCCTGTAGAAGTGATTTGTAGGTCACTGACTCAGAAAATTCTGCTCTGGTAGTCTCTAGTAAACAGTCATAACTTTTTACTCCAAACTCAAAATGAGGCAACTTAGTGGAGTTGGAAAGAGGACTCATAGACCTTTAATTTGATAGGTGAGACACCTAATTCGTTATGTACTTAGAGATATGATCGTTGAAGTTGACCTAAGTAGAATCTTATATTAAAAGTTAATCGATAAGGAAGCTTTCAATTCAACTTTGTGCTAGGGGATTCTAGTGACCTTAATTCATATCCAAATCTATTCCCACACTAAAACATTGAACTTAAAGCTTAAGAACAATTTAAGAATCACCCGGTACGACCTTATACGCATATGAAGAATGGTTCGGGCCTTAGCTTAGATATTAACTTAGATATTTTCGGGGTGTTGCAACCATTGCTCTATTTTGCTGCATGCTTTTCTCCCAAAATGGAGAGAGACTTGCGAAGGCAAATCAAGATTGGTTGGTCCGAAAAGTAATGGGAGAGACAAACTAAGTAAAATAATATATTGGTATTATGATTATAAAATTTTATGAATCAAGCACGACACACTTTCTATATCACCTCCGTCTATAAGGTAAACAATTTAGCTTAGAGCACAACGAGTTCACCACCACTTTGGCTGGCTAGTGCATTGGCCTTACCGTAAGAAGTTCAGAAGTGATATATCTCATGACACGCTTCGCGTGATATTTTTTTAGAAAATCCATATAACTTCAAAAGAATCATTTTTTATGAATCAAGTATCATTCAAATAAAAGGTACATTGCCTCTTTGAGCAAAGAGGATAGGAGTTTTATATAGACATTCTTAAACTATGTTCATAGCCGTAGACTTACCATTAGTTCATTTCATTCTATTAATTGGTAGTTAGATATAGTATTCACCAATCAGTGAAGCGCTAATAAAATTGTCCGGAAAAACATCTGGCGAAGCAAGAAGTCCTTGAACTCTCCTTGGGCCTGTTGATCGGCTTGGAGTTCCTTAACTCTGAAAATTAACTGCTAGTTACTCTATATAACATATAATAACTGCAGTTTTGTAGGAATCTAAGTTGGAAAGTACTGCTTATATTTGACTATGGTGCTACCGGCTGCGGTAGGTACTGTTATAGGTGGTATATGAATCTTTATTCACTCTAATGTTATATAATTATTGGCAGTGAACGTTTATCATGTGCTGAATACTTTTAGCTAGCTCTTAGTGGTAGTTATAAACTAACAACCAGTTTGATAATGTGCATTATATTTCTTGAAGGAAAAAATTGGTAAGGCTTCACTTTTTATATTTTGAAATAATCTTTATATACAAGCCATAAATTGAATTATGCTTAAAACTGTTATAAATCTATTGAACTAAGTGGATGGTCCATTGAGTGTATTCATGAATTTCTTGAATTCATGTATTTATATTTCCAAGGTGATATGATCCATTGTGGATAACTTTGTACCTACTTGTTTGGGCATTAAACATGATGGCTTTTGGGGTGATATCCCAACACTATAAATAGAGATATGATTCACCATTTGTAGAACACACTTGAATAAGAAGAAAAGTTTTCTCTTCCATCTATATTTCTTGTCTTCTCCTTTTTATAATTATATTGTTATGAGCTTGATTTTACAACACGTTATCAGCACGAATATGCTCAAAAAGTTGTAGTACTTCGCAAAAGAGTTGTAGCTGAAACACTTGTGAGCAAGAACAGAAAAGAATTGAAGAATAAAGAGGGTAAGACGATGGATTCAAGTCCCATCGCACAAAAAGAGCAAGACATCAGGTTAAAGTCCGGATGCACATAATGAAAAATGTTTGAGGGTAAGACGATAGATTCAAGTTCTATCACACCAAGAGGGTAAGCCATCAATTTGAGTTTTGATGCACCATGATGATAAGGTATTGGGTTTGAGTCCCCCAGAATTATGGCCTAAGCGTCTTATATGGATAGGACATTGCCTTTGAGTCTCAATGCACCATAGTGATGATAAGATGATTACTTAAGGCAAAAATAATATATTTTTGATAAAAGGTCTTGAAATTCGTCCTATTGAATTTGCTCCATTCCCTGAAGCGAATGTGATAGCAGTATATGATAACTTTGAAATCTGCCCAATTGATTTGCTCCATTCTATCGTATGAATGTGGTAACAGTAAACAATAAGTCGAAAAGACGACAAATGATTGAATGTATGAATAAGGGCATGCAAGGACAAAATAATAATTGTCATCATTGTGGTTAAATGAAGAACATTATGGGTTCTCAAAATGATCCTTCAAAGAGTGAAGAAGTTATTGCCATCTCAAAATGGTCTTTCAAAGGTTAAAAGTAGTTATTGTGATTTGGTATGAAAGGTCATTTGACACTCAATTTTTGTGGACTTAATCTAGTAAATTTTATAAATCCTCCATCAAAATAAAAGAATATAAACTGGCGGTGCACTTTACCTTTCAAAGTGATGTTGACGTGGGTCATGTAATTATGTCAAATATAAAGGCATGACTCGTATAAATGGTTATGGTCAACTCATGAAGAAATTGTGACTTGTAAGAAGCATCGTGAATGTTTGCAATTCTTGAAAGTGAATGTGTCAAAATATGAAGGAAAAAAAATATGAATAAGAACATATTCATGTGTGGTTGGAAATATGCCACAACTCATCACTATGGGAGGTTTGAGAGAAATAAATAAATTTAATTTGACAGGAATGGTCAATGGTCGTGTAAGTTTATACGTCATAATATATTATGAGATGTTTATTGTGAACTAACGAAAGGGCAAAAGAAAGAAGTAATTCTTGCCTATAAATATTGTGGCCATGACCAAATTAATATTATTGTGTGGCAAAACAAATTTGTCATTGATTGTGTACCTATGGTACGACAAAGTAAAGCAAGAAACATGTTTTTGCTTGTAATAGTTTTGACCATGACAATAATAATATAATTTTCTCCTAGAAGGAGATGTTCACCATACGGAAGGTGTCATGGAATATGTGATAGTACACAAAATTAATTGTAAGCTCTAAAGAGGTATTGTGTTATTATCGGAGGAAAAATATTGGGGTTTTAGTGAGTCTCAAAAACAAACTTTTAAAGTTTCGGATGATTGAAAAGAAATATTGAGACTATAAATTATGAAAAGATTTAATATCTTCAGATTATTACAATCGAAGTGGGTTATAAATATTTATGTAAAAATGTTACCCATTTTTTTCCTCTTGTTTGTTGCACACAAACATGGCTGATGGAATCACATGCAAAAGTGAACTATAAGTGAATTGAAATAAAGATCAGTTGGCATGACTGGCTGACCATTCTTATTTAAATGTGATGCAAAAGTAATTGAGAATTCACGTGGTTATATATTGAAGAAATAAAATACTCTTCAAGAATTCTCTTGTGTTGCTTGTTTTTCATGATAAAATTATCATTGTACCAGCTAAGGTTGGAATTGTATTCCATGAAATTATTTGGAACATATAAAAAGGGGAATATGGGCCCGTTCGCCTTGCCATGTGGACCGTTTACTATTATGATTTAATAGATGCATATATGGTCACATGTGCATTTGTTATCAACTTGCAATTTGATTTTGGTAAGGTTATTTGCTCGAATTGTTAAATTATGAGTATAGTTCCAAATTATAAAATTATGTTGATAATGCTGGTTTGTTTAGCAGAAATTGTATGCCTCCAATTATAGCTAAACCAATGGTTACGAGAACAAATCTCCCGAAAGAAATTTTGGTATGAGATGAATTTATTTAACATATAGCAACACTTGTACGCATCAAGCCAACAAAAGTCCCTTATCAAAATTGGTTCAGGGTCAGGTACCAAATAATTTTCATCTAAAACTTTGAATGTATGGCTATGATTTAATTGCTCCACCACACGCATAAAGATGAATCCCCAAATGAAGTTGGGATGACTGTTAGAGTTTCTAACATTAGGGGGAGAGATGATTGACAACTGAAAATTATGTGAGAGATGAATTATGAATTATCTAGATCCTCGTTAAAAGAAAATATAAATGTGAACTTGAAGTTCAAGGGATAATTCATTTGCATAATGTTGCAAATCAATTGCCAGATGAGTTTACTGACCTTATGTTATAGTTCAACTGTAAATGCTCCAATGAGAAGTCATTGAAGGACATAGTCTATTATACGCTTGAAACGTGATAGACCAATCGATTCCAAAAATAAAACTCCTTGAGGAAGGAGAGGAGCAAATGATCAGGATGGTCATGATAATGAGGCAACTGCTTTAAAGTAGCACAACGACATAACACTTCATAAAACCTTGACAAAGGTTCAGGTACCTGAAATGATGAAAAATGAAGAGATCTCAATAAGTTATGTTATATCGAAATCGATATCAAATTACCGTCGACGGTATCTTTGATATGAAGTAGAACTCAATGATATAGATCGTGACGAGGATCTTGAATTCAATTCTGTCATATAGTGTGGACAGATAAATAATTGGCCTAATAAAACGCATAGTTCAAGTATATTTTGTTTCACTTAGAAAAGTGACGTTTTGGACTGATAGTCCATAAATCAATCTATAATGTCAGTGGGGTACAAATAAATTATTATGCGATAGTATAACCGTAAATATCAAGTACGGCTTGCCTTGGGGCATAAAGGTTTTTTGCGAAAGTCCTGACATTATTGGAGATGTTTTCTCCTATGGTGGATGCAATAAGATTTGTTTTGATCTGGCAATATATGAAAACTTGAATGCATATAATGAATAATTGTCATGTCTAGCTTGACAATGAAGGTTATATAAAAATCCTTGAAGCAATCAAGGTGCTTGAAACATATAAAAGTTTGAAAGAAACTTTTCCTATAAAGCTTTTAGAATCCTCATATGGATTGAGATAATCTAGGAAGAAAGGGTACAGGAAATGACCCTATTCTATCCTTGTATTTTTACAAAAATAATATATTTTGATAAAAGGTCTTGAAATTCGTCCTATTGAATTTGCTCCATTCCCTGAAGCGAATGTGGTAGCAATATATGATAACTTTGAAATCTGCCCAATTGATTTGCTCCATTCTATCGTATGAATGTGGTAACAGTGAACAATAAGTCAAAAAGACGACAAATGATTGAATGTATGAATAAGGGCATAGAAGGACAAAATAATAATTGTCATCATTGTGGTTAAATGAAGAACATTATGGGTTCTCAAAATGATCCTTCAAAGAGTGAAGAAGTTATTGCCATCTCAAAATGGTCTTTCAAAGGTTAAAAGTAGTTATTGTGATTTGGTATGAAAGGTCATTTGACACTCAATTTTTGTGGACTTAATCTAGTAAATTTTATAAATCTTCCATCAAAATAAAAGAATATAAACTGGCGGTGCACGTTACCTTTCAAAGTGATGTTGACGTGGGTCATGTAATTATGTCAAATATAAAGGCATGACTCGTATAAATGGTTATGGTCAACTCATGAAGACATTGTGACTTGTAAGAAGCATCGTGAATGTTTGCAATTCTTGAAAGTGAATGTGTCAAAATATGAAGGAAAAAAAATATGAATAAGAACATATTCATGTGTGGTTGGAAATATGCCACAACTCATCACTATGGGAGGTTTGAGAGAAATAAATAAATTTAATTTGACAGGAATGGTCAATGGTCGTGTATGTTTATACGTCATAATATATTATGATATGTTTATTGTGAACTAACGAAAGGGCAAAAGAAAGAAGTAATTCTTGCCTATAAATATTGTGGCCATGACCAAATTAATATTATTGTGTGGCAATACAAATTTTTCATTGATTGTGTACCTATGGTACGACAAAGTAAAGCAAGAAACATGTTTTTGCTTGTAATAATTTTGACCATGAAATAATAATATAATTTTCTCCTTGAAGGAGATGTTCACCATACGGAAGGTGTCATGGAATATGTGATAGTACACAAAATTAATTGTAAGCTCTAAAGAGGTATTGTGTTATTATCGGAGGAAAAATATTTGGGTTTTAGTGAGTCTCAAAAACAAACTTTTAAAGTTTCGGATGATTGAAAAGAAATATTGAGACTATAAATTATGAAAAGATTTAATATCTTCAGATTATTACAATCGAAGTGGGTTATAAATATTTATGTAAAAATGTTACCCATTTTTTTCCTCTTGTTTGTTGCACACAAACATGGGCATGCTGATGGAATCACATGCAAAAGTGAACTATAAGTGAATTGAAATAAAGATCAGTTGGCATGACTGGCTGACCATTCTTATTTAAATGTGATGCAAAAGTAATTGAGAATTCACGTGGTTATATATTGAAGAAATAAAATACTCTTCAAGAATTCTCTTGTGTTGCTTGTTTTTCATGATAAAATTATCATTGTACCAGCTAAGGTTGGAATTGTATTCCATGAAATTATTTGGAACATATAAAAAGGGGAATATGGGCCCGTTCGCCTTGCCATGTGGACCGTTTACTATTATGATTTAATAGATGCATCTATGGTCACATGTGCATTTGTTATCAACTTGCAATTTGATTTTGGTAAGGTTATTTGCTCGAATTGTTAAATTATGAGTATAGTTCCAAATTATAAAATTATGTTGATAATGCTGGTTGGTTTAGCAGAAATTGTATGCCTCCAATTATAGCTAAACCAATGGTTACGAGAACAAATCTCCCGAAAGAAATTTTGGTATGAGATGAATTTATTTAACATATAGCAACACTTGTACGCATCAAGCCAACAAAAGTCCCTTATCAAAATTGGTTCAGGGTCAGGTACCAAATAATTTTCATCTAAAACTTTGAATGTATGGTTATGATTTAATTGCTCCACCACACGCATAAAGATGAATCCCCAAATGAAGTTGGGATGACTGTTAGAGTTTCTAACATTAGGGGGAGAGATGATTGACAACTGAAAATTATGTGAGAGATGAATTATGAATTATCTAGATCCTCGTTAAAAGAAAATATAAATGTGAACTTGAAGTTCAAGGGATAATTCATTTGCATAATGTTGCAAATCAATTGCCAGATGAGTTTACTGACCTTATGTTATAGTTCAACTGTAAATGCTCCAATGAGAAGTCATTGAAGGACATAGTCTATTATACGCTTGAAACGTGATAGACCAATCGATTCCAAAAATAAAACTCCTTGAGGAAGGAGAGGAGCAAATGATCAGGATGGTCATGATAATGAGGCAACTGCTTTAAAGTAGCACAACGACATAACACTTCATAAAACCTTGACAAAGGTTCAGGTACCTGAAATGATGAAAAATGAAGAGATCTCAATAAGTTATGTTATATCGAAATCGATATCAAATTACCGTCGACGGTATCTTTGATATGAAGTAGAACTCAATGATATAGATCGTGACGAGGATCTTGAATTCAATTCTGTCATATAGTGTGGACAGATAAATAATTGGCCTAATAAAACGCATAGTTCAAGTATATTTTGTTTCACTTAGAAAAGTGACGTTTTGGACTGATAGTCCATAAATCAATCTATAATGTCAGTGGGGTACAAATAAATTATTATGCGATAGTATAACCGTAAATATCAAGTACGGCTTGCCTTGGGGCATAAAGGTTTTTTGCGAAAGTCCTGACATTATTGGAGATGTTTTCTCCTATGGTGGATGCAATAAGATTTGTTTTGATCTGGCAATATATGAAAACTTGAATGCATATAATGAATAATTGTCATGTCTAGCTTGACAATGAAGGTTATATAAAAATCCTTGAAGCAATCAAGGTGCTTGAAACATATAAAAGTTTGAAAGAAACTTTTCCTATAAAGCTTTTAGAATCCTCATATGGATTGAGATAATCTAGGAAGAAAGGGTACAGGAAATGACCCTATTCTATCCTTGTATTTTTACAAAAATAATATATTTTGATAAAAGGTCTTGAAATTCGTCCTATTGAATTTGCTCCATTCCCTGAAGCGAATGTGGTAGCAGTATATGATAACTTTGAAATCTGCCCAATTGATTTGCTCCATTCTATCGTATGAATGTGGTAACAGTGAACAATAAGTCAAAAAGACGACAAATGATTGAATGTATGAATAAGGGCATAGAAGGACAAAATAATAATTGTCATCATTGTGGTTAAATGAAGAACATTATGGGTTCTCAAAATGATCCTTCAAAGAGTGAAGAAGTTATTGCCATCTCAAAATGGTCTTTCAAAGGTTAAAAGTAGTTATTGTGATTTGGTATGAAAGGTCATTTGACACTCAATTTTTGTGGACTTAATCTAGTAAATTTTATAAATCTTCCATCAAAATAAAAGAATATAAACTGGCGGTGCACGTTACCTTTCAAAGTGATGTTGACGTGGGTCATGTAATTATGTCAAATATAAAGGCATGACTCGTATAAATGGTTATGGTCAACTCATGAAGACATTGTGACTTGTAAGAAGCATCGTGAATGTTTGCAATTCTTGAAAGTGAATGTGTCAAAATATGAAGGAAAAAAAATATGAATAAGAACATATTCATGTGTGGTTGGAAATATGCCACAACTCATCACTATGGGAGGTTTGAGAGAAATAAATAAATTTAATTTGACAGGAATGGTCAATGGTCGTGTATGTTTATACGTCATAATATATTATGATATGTTTATTGTGAACTAACGAAAGGGCAAAAGAAAGAAGTAATTCTTGCCTATAAATATTGTGGCCATGACCAAATTAATATTATTGTGTGGCAATACAAATTTTTCATTGATTGTGTACCTATGGTACGACAAAGTAAAGCAAGAAACATGTTTTTGCTTGTAATAATTTTGACCATGAAATAATAATATAATTTTCTCCTTGAAGGAGATGTTCACCATACGGAAGGTGTCATGGAATATGTGATAGTACACAAAATTAATTGTAAGCTCTAAAGAGGTATTGTGTTATTATCGGAGGAAAAATATTTGGGTTTTAGTGAGTCTCAAAAACAAACTTTTAAAGTTTCGGATGATTGAAAAGAAATATTGAGACTATAAATTATGAAAAGATTTAATATCTTCAGATTATTACAATCGAAGTGGGTTATAAATATTTATGTAAAAATGTTACCCATTTTTTTCCTCTTGTTTGTTGCACACAAACATGGGCATGCTGATGGAATCACATGCAAAAGTGAACTATAAGTGAATTGAAATAAAGATCAGTTGGCATGACTGGCTGACCATTCTTATTTAAATGTGATGCAAAAGTAATTGAGAATTCACGTGGTTATATATTGAAGAAATAAAATACTCTTCAAGAATTCTCTTGTGTTGCTTGTTTTTCATGATAAAATTATCATTGTACCAGCTAAGGTTGGAATTGTATTCCATGAAATTATTTGGAACATATAAAAAGGGGAATATGGGCCCGTTCGCCTTGCCATGTGGACCGTTTACTATTATGATTTAATAGATGCATATATGGTCACATGTGCATTTGTTATCAACTTGCAATTTGATTTTGGTAAGGTTATTTGCTCGAATTGTTAAATTATGAGTATAGTTCCAAATTATAAAATTATGTTGATAATGCTGGTTTGTTTAGCAGAAATTGTATGCCTCCAATTATAGCTAAACCAATGGTTATGAGAACAAATCTCCCGAAAGAAATTTTGGTATGAGATGAATTTATTTAACATATAGCAACACTTGTACGCATCAAGCCAACAAAAGTCCCTTATCAAAATTGGTTCAGGGTCAGGTACCAAATAATTTTCATCTAAAACTTTGAATGTATGGTTATGATTTAATTGCTCCACCACACGCATAAAGATGAATCCCCAAATGAAGTTGGGATGACTGTTAGAGTTTCTAACATTAGGGGGAGAGATGATTGACAACTGAAAATTATGTGAGAGATGAATTATGAATTATCTAGATCCTCATTAAAAGAAAATATAAATGTGAACTTGAAGTTTAAGGGATAATTCATTTGCATAATGTTGCAAATCAATTGCCAGATGAGTTTACTGACCTTATGTTATAGTTCAACTGTAAATGCTCCAATGAGAAGTCATTGAAGGACATAGTCTATTATACGCTTGAAACGTGATAGACCAATCGATTCCAAAAATAAAACTCCTTGAGGAAGGAGAGGAGCAAATGATCAGGATGGTCATGATAATGAGACAACTGCTTTAAAGTAGCACAACGACATAACACTTCATAAAACCTTGACAAAGGTTCAGGTACCTGAAATGATGAAAAATGAAGAGATCTCAATAAGTTATGTTATATCGAAATCGATATCAAATTACCGTCGACGGTATCTTTGATATGAAGTAGAACTCAATGATATAGATCGTGACGAGGATCTTGAATTCAATTCTGTCATATAGTGTGGACAGATAAATAATTGGCCTAATAAAACGCATAGTTCAAGTATATTTTGTTTCACTTAGAAAAGTGACGTTTTGGACTGATAGTCCATAAATCAATCTATAATGTCAGTGGGGTACAAATAAATTATTATGCGATAGTATAACCGTAAATATCAAGTACGGCTTGCCTTGGGGCATAAAGGTTTTTTGCGAAAGTCCTGACATTATTGGAGATGTTTTCTCCTATGGTGGATGCAATAAGATTTGTTTTGATCTGGCAATATATGAAAACTTGAATGCATATAATGAATAATTGTCATGTCTAGCTTGACAATGAAGG
The DNA here is from genome assembly GCA_018342035.1 of Solanum appendiculatum. Classification (NCBI taxonomy): domain Eukaryota; kingdom Viridiplantae; phylum Streptophyta; class Magnoliopsida; order Solanales; family Solanaceae; genus Solanum; species Solanum appendiculatum. The sequence goes on along the minus strand of JAGDQO010000283.1, from coordinate 2,634,370 downwards.
TTATATAAAAATCCTTGAAGCAATCAAGGTGCTTGAAACATATAAAAGTTTGAAAGAAACTTTTCCTATAAAGCTTTTAGAATCCTCATATGGATTGAGATAATCTAGGAAGAAAGGGTACAGGAAATGACCCTATTCTATCCTTGTATTTTTACAAAAAATAATATATTTTGATAAAAGGTCTTGAAATTCGTCCTATTGAATTTGCTCCATTCCCTGAAGCGAATGTGGTAGCAGTATATGATAACTTTGAAATCTGCCCAATTGATTTGCTCCATTCTATCGTATGAATGTGGTAACAGTGAACAATAAGTCAAAAAGACGACAAATGATTGAATGTATGAATAAGGGCATAGAAGGACAAAATAATAATTGTCATCATTGTGGTTAAATGAAGAACATTATGGGTTCTCAAAATGATCCTTCAAAGAGTGAAGAAGTTATTGCCATCTCAAAATGGTCTTTCAAAGGTTAAAAGTAGTTATTGTGATTTGGTATGAAAGGTCATTTGACACTCAATTTTTGTGGACTTAATCTAGTAAATTTTATAAATCTTCCATCAAAATAAAAGAATATAAACTGGCGGTGCACGTTACCTTTCAAAGTGATGTTGACGTGGGTCATGTAATTATGTCAAATATAAAGGCATGACTCGTATAAATGGTTATGGTCAACTCATGAAGACATTGTGACTTGTAAGAAGCATCGTGAATGTTTGCAATTCTTGAAAGTGAATGTGTCAAAATATGAAGGAAAAAAAATATGAATAAGAACATATTCATGTGTGGTTGGAAATATGCCACAACTCATCACTATGGGAGGTTTGAGAGAAATAAATAAATTTAATTTGACAGGAATGGTCAATGGTCGTGTATGTTTATACGTCATAATATATTATGATATGTTTATTGTGAACTAACGAAAGGGCAAAAGAAAGAAGTAATTCTTGCCTATAAATATTGTGGCCATGACCAAATTAATATTATTGTGTGGCAATACAAATTTTTCATTGATTGTGTACCTATGGTACGACAAAGTAAAGCAAGAAACATGTTTTTGCTTGTAATAATTTTGACCATGAAATAATAATATAATTTTCTCCTTGAAGGAGATGTTCACCATACGGAAGGTGTCATGGAATATGTGATAGTACACAAAATTAATTGTAAGCTCTAAAGAGGTATTGTGTTATTATCGGAGGAAAAATATTTGGGTTTTAGTGAGTCTCAAAAACAAACTTTTAAAGTTTCGGATGATTGAAAAGAAATATTGAGACTATAAATTATGAAAAGATTTAATATCTTCAGATTATTACAATCGAAGTGGGTTATAAATATTTATGTAAAAATGTTACCCATTTTTTTCCTCTTGTTTGTTGCACACAAACATGGGCATGCTGATGGAATCACATGCAAAAGTGAACTATAAGTGAATTGAAATAAAGATCAGTTGGCATGACTGGCTGACCATTCTTATTTAAATGTGATGCAAAAGTAATTGAGAATTCACGTGGTTATATATTGAAGAAATAAAATACTCTTCAAGAATTCTCTTGTGTTGCTTGTTTTTCATGATAAAATTATCATTGTACCAGCTAAGGTTGGAATTGTATTCCATGAAATTATTTGGAACATATAAAAAGGGGAATATGGGCCCGTTCGCCTTGCCATGTGGACCGTTTACTATTATGATTTAATAGATGCATCTATGGTCACATGTGCATTTGTTATCAACTTGCAATTTGATTTTGGTAAGGTTATTTGCTCGAATTGTTAAATTATGAGTATAGTTCTAAATTATAAAATTATGTTGATAATGCTGGTTGGTTTAGCAGAAATTGTATGCCTCCAATTATAGCTAAACCAATGGTTACGAGAACAAATCTCCCGAAAGAAATTTTGGTATGAGATGAATTTATTTAACATATAGCAACACTTGTACGCATCAAGCCAACAAAAGTCCCTTATCAAAATTGGTTCAGGGTCAGGTACCAAATAATTTTCATCTAAAACTTTGAATGTATGGTTATGATTTAATTGCTCCACCACACGCATAAAGATGAATCCCCAAATGAAGTTGGGATGACTGTTAGAGTTTCTAACATTAGGGGGAGAGATGATTGACAACTGAAAATTATGTGAGAGATGAATTATGAATTATCTAGATCCTCGTTAAAAGAAATTATAAATTTGAACTTGAAGTTCAAGGGATAATTCATTTGCATAATGTTGCAAATAAATTGCAAGATGAGTTTACTGACCTTATGTTATAGTTCAAGTGTAAATGCTCCAATGAGAAGTCATTGAAGGACATAGTCTATTATACGCTTGAAACGTGATAGACCAATCGATTCCAAAAATAAAACTCCTTGAGGAAGGAGAGGAGCAAATGATCAGGATGGTCATGATAATGAGGAAACTGCTTTAAAGTAGCACAACGACATAACACTTTATTAAACCTTGACAAAGGTTCAGGTACCTGAAATGATGAAAAATGAAGAGATCTCAATAAGTTATGTCATATCGGAATCGATATCAAATTACCGTCGACGGTATCTTTGATATGAAGTAGAGCTCAATGATATAGATCGTGACGAGGATCTTGAATTCAATTCTGTCATATAGTGTGGACAGATAAATAATTGGCCTAATAAAATGCATAATTCAAGTATATTTTTTTCACTTAGAAAAGTGACGTTTTGGACTGATAGTCCATAAATCAAGGTATAATGTCAGTGGGGTACAAATAAATTATTATGTGATAGTATAACCATAAATATCAAGTACGGCTTGCCTTGGGGCATAAAGATTTTTCGCGAAAGTCCTGACATTATTGGAGATGTTTTCTCCTATGGTGGATGCAATGAGATTTGTTTTGATCTGGCAATATATGAAAACTTGAATGCATATAATGAATAATTGTCATGTCTAGCTAGACAATGAAGGTTATATAAAAATCCTTGGAGCAATCAAGGTGCCTGAAATATATAAAAGTTTGAAAGAAACTTTTCCTATAAAGCTTTAAGAATCCTCATATGGATTGAGATAATCCAGGAAGAAAGGGTACAAAAAATGATCCTATTTTATCCTTGTATTTTTACAAAAAAAGTCAGGATCTAAATTTGATATAGTAGTTGTGTATGTTGATGACTTGAACATTAGCACTCTTAAAGAGCTTTCAGAAGTTGTTGAGTGTTTGAAAAGGAAATCTGAAATGAAAAGATCCTAGTAAGACAAAATTTTGTGTTGGCCTATAGATTGAGAATTTCACAAATGAAATATTTGTCCATCAATCAACATACACAGAAAAGTTTTGATGTTATTTTATATGGATAAATCACATTCATTGAGTACCTCAATGATTATGAGATTGCTCGACATAAATAAAGATCCATTTCGATCTCAAAAGGAGGATGAAAAACTTCTTAGTGATGAAACTCCATATATCAGTCAATTGAGACACTAATGAATCTTACTATATATGATCAAATATTTTGTAGTGAGTTTATTGACAAGATTCCGCTCCTCCCCAACGAGAAGACGTTGAAATTACATTAAGGATATATATGAAGTTATCTTACAAGAAAATCAACTGCAAATGAAAGTGTCCACGAGATGATTGTTGCTATGAACAAATTGAATTGCAATAACAGGGTCACGAATAGAGTGATTTTCAAGAATGTATTCGGCTAAGCTCAAAACTTTATCATATCCATGAAACTAGAAAATGATATATTAGGATGAGTTCAATGATGCAACATCTTCGTGAATGTGATTTGATCACAAAGACACTGTCAATATTTGAGAAGTTGGTATATATGATTGGATGACATCATCACAAGAAATTAAGTAATGTTTTAATCAGGGAGAGTATAATACGCGTTGCACTCTTTTTTTCCCTTGACCGAGGTTTTGTCCCACTGGGTTTTCCTGGCAAGGTTTTTAATGAGGCAACAAATAATGTGTATCAAAAGATATGTGTACTCTTTTTCCTTCACTAGAATTTTTTCCCACCGGATTTTTTCTAGTAAGGTTTTAACGAGACACATTATCTATGGACATCCAAGGGAGAGTGTTATAAATCCATTGAACTAAGTGGATGGTCCATTGAGTGTATTCATGAATTTCTTGAATTCATGTATTTATATTTCCAAGGTGATATGATCGATTGTGGATAACTATGTACCTACTTGTTTGGGCATTTAACATGATGGTCTTTGGGGTGATATCCCAACACTTTAAATAGAGATATCATTCACCATTTGTAGAACAGACTTGAATAAGAAGAAAAGTTCTCTCTTCCATCTATATTTCTTGTCTTCTCCTCTTTATATTTATATTGTTATGAACTTGATTTTACAACAATAACCACTAAAAGTAATGTAACATAAACTATTTTAATCTTTACACCTTAAAATAATTAAAATAAAATACATAATAAAAGTCACTTCCCGAATAACCGAAGTATGATGATAAACAAATCGGATGCATCTTAACATTAGCATAAGAACTCGTGTCAATACTGTGTTGTAAAATTAAGCTCAAAATAATAATAAGGATGAAAATAAAAAAAATGTTACTAATAATCCCTTATCTGTAGGAGTAGGTCTAAAATGATCCCTTAATTATACGCTTATTAATTTTAGTACTTTAACTATTCAAAAACTTATAAGGTTTGGTCCATTAATATAATATACAATTTTAGTCTTTTAAGTATTCAAAAAGTTGGCAGGTTTGATTTCTTATTCAAAACTAAGTACAAATGGTTACACAGAATAACCTTTTATAGGAAACAATACTAAATTAAACAATTTAATTTTTTGGACTTCCATGGGACATCATTAACTAATCCCAACAAAATCATTAGCTAATTAGCTGAACAACTTGCTAACTAACTAATTAGTTAACTGTAAAGACTATATTGCCCTTGATGAACATTTTATCTTAACCTTCCTTCAAGATAGGTTGGTTTGAATATGTTGATCAATCCTAGCTTGGTTTTCAAACGGTCATGTTGAACCTTGGTCAGTCCCTTTATAAGCATGTCTGCACGTTGTTCTTTGATAGTAATGTACTGTGTTGTAAACAATTCTTGCTGAATCTTTTCTGTTATAAAAATGACAATCAATTTCTGTGTATTTAATTTTCTCATGATACATAGGATTGACTGCAATTTGAATAGCTACCTTGTTGTCACTGAAAATGTTGACTGATTGAGAAATGATAACACCAATCTCTTTTAGTAGACTAAGTATCCAGGTTAATTCACAATTAGTACTCTTAAATGACATCAACCTTTAGTTAACCTCACATGGTAATATAAAATTAAAACTAATTCTACTTAATAAGATGTTAGTCATGTGTTTATAATACATTACTTTGGATGTTGTTGTAGAAACTTTATTTATTGATATGAAGATTTGAGTTATTTAATTTAAAGTTCTAAAATATTTTTGGTAATAAATAAATGGTTTTTCTTTTTCTTTTTTTTTAGATAAATTTTGAACTTTTTTTTTTTACAATCTTCAATATTGCTTTAAGTGAAAAATAAGATCATAAAATTAACCATTAAATTTTCTTGGAGCCTCAATATTTGGGGCCTAAAGCAAAAGCTTTATAACTTCACCTTTGAGCCACATCTACTTAACTGTAGTATACTTTAGTGTTGTCTGTGCACATACAGATTGTAAATGCAGGACATATCTTATATGCCTTGTAGTAACATGCCTTCTACATTGACCAGCATTGACAGATTTAAAATTTAAATTTGTTAGGTATATTTAAGTTTTATTTGTTAGGTATATTGAAATATCCATTGTGTTTTTGAAGATTTAAAATTTAATATTTGTTGAAAATAGTAGATCTTTCAGGTTGTCTTGTTAAATTAGGTAGTGTAATTTAGATGGGAGTGCAATGGAACTATTTTAGTCTTGAATCTAATCCCTTAATAAAGTACTTATTCTTGAAAAAGTTCACAAAAACGTTTAATATTCAAATTAGTTTCATCTACAAGTAAAAAGTTTTCGAGCAAGATGGGAAAAAGGGGTTCAGCTGGTTAACGTTTTGTCGGTATTAGTAATACATAGATTTAGTTATGAGGAAGTTTATATACTATTTTATGTAAAAATTAGTTATTCATGTATGATGTACTATAACTATTTCATCTTCTATTATGCGTAAAATAATACATATATTTCCTCATAACTTCTATGTAACATCTCGGATTTGAAAAGGCTAAAAAGGGAAAGCGGGAAGAGTCCACGGATCCAAACTGGACCATGGACCCTTCACGGCACCCTAGACGGTCCGTGAAGGGGACCACGACTTGTTAAGGGGCTCGTGAATTCTTTCCAGGATTCGCCCATGCAGGGAGCACCTTCACGGTGACCCAGATAGCTCGTAGTGGACTTGACGGCCCTTCAAGTGGGTCGTACAAGTCACCTAGTTGGTGGGGTGCAACCCAAGGTCACTGGAAAGGGCCACGGATGTCTAAACGGATCGTGAAGCTTCACGCGGACAGTGAAGTCGTCCGTGAAGGAGACTTATCAGGTTTTGAGTTTTGGACCAACTTCAAACGATCATATCTTTTAGCACAAAATGAATTAGGTGACCCATGACCTATCAAATTAAATATCTCTGAGTCCTCTTTTCAATGCCACCAAATTTGCTCCATTTGAAGTTTGGAGTAAAAGGTTATGTCCATTTTAGTGGAGCCCTATCGGGCAGGTGAAGCTTCACGACCAGCTTGACGGCCCTTGAAGTGCTTCACGGCCCGTGAAGCCCATCTTAAAGTCACTTCGTCATCTTTTAAGTCAGGGTCATTTTGGTATTTTCCCCTATGCGTTGGGCCCTTAAACTACGTCGTTTTACTCAGTCTAAGCCTAGTAATATAGTTAAAAATTACCTAAACCAAATCAGTTTCCTCTCAAGTCAGTTCCAAGCAGAAAATGAGCGTTTCTCCAATTTCCAGGCCTAGGGTTCTCTTCTCCAAGTGTAAACTTTAGATTTCTCGCAGGGATTTTCATGTACCAGGTATGTGGGTATTCAGTAAGGGTTTTGTTTGCCCTTATTCCCAAAACTTCCGACCTTTTTTCTTGATTAATATGAGTTATGAAACTATGGTTCTTGCCCAACTATGCAGATTCATTATCACATTGAATTCTTGTGATTTCTACTCAAATTATATACTTGTTTAAATTAGTTTGCATGAATTCTTATGGAAATTTGAAAGGGAAAACTTAGCATGAAATTGTCGTATTTTCACATGAATTGTCTTTCTCCAAAATGTAGCTTAGGGTGTTAGCATTAATTTTTAAATAGAATTTAGTCTGTTTCTGTCCATAGTTTATCGCAGAAATCATCTTCAGATCAGTTTAGTTCTGTTTCATGAAATCAGGACTATAGTTAAAATGAGCTCTAGTATTCAGTTTGGGAGTAGTGTTTAGCACCGAGTTGGACTAGGGTTTAGCGTATCCTCAAGTCCCAGATCTACGTGCCCCCATAGATTTATAAGTCCCCTCTTTTGGGCATCAGCTTTAGTGATCACACCACAGTTATGCCTTTATACCCTGACAAAGTATATTGGGTCCTCTCGATGGGGCATATACATTGGACTCCACGTTTAGCTCATGTGGTTTATGTCAGTTAATAAACTCTCCCACATCATTAGCTTCAATAAGGTACTTCAGGCCCGTAGTTGTGTTTACTCAATTTTTCATCATGTTTTCAGTTTACTCTTGAATTTTAGTTTTTATGCACTATTGTATCTGTGGCCTATGTACTTCAGTTCAGATCAGGTTACACACTTGACCAGTATTTTTAGCATGTTTAAATATATTCAGTCAGCTTGCATATCCTGCGTGCTCAGTACATTCAAAGTACTGCCACATACTTTTGCACTACATCGTTTCATGATGTAGGTTCAAACGCTCAGCATCCAGACCACGCTTAGGCCAACTTCCAGCCCATACTCAGTAGCTTCTGTAGTGAGTCCTCATAGTTCGAGGATATTTCTTTATGCTTTTGACTCAGTTAGTTCATTATTTAGTTTTCAGTATTATTAGGGTTAGCTGGGGACTTGTTGCAGCAGCTCATCATTATTAGAGGCTTTCAGACATAGAGTCAGTATTTAGTTGTTTTGGGTTGTTTCCCATAGACGTTTAGTTAAATTCTCACCTGAAGTTTTTTTCAGTATTGTTTACTTTAGAGTTATGTTTTCGCTTATTTAGTTATATTTCAGTATGCTTGTGATATGCCAGACTCAGGGTTAGCTTGGGGTCACTCGTTACACTAAGCACCGTGTTGCACCTAGGGGGTAGCTTCAGAGCGTGACAAACTTTGTATCAGAGCCAGGTTCAAGAGTTCTAGGGTGTCTGAAAGCCGCACTAAGTAGAGTCTCTTTCATGAGTGTGAAGTGCGCCACACTTATGAGAGGGAGACTACTAGGTGTTCTAAGAAAATTTTCCTTCTTTTGCTATTCCTATCATGCGTGAAGTATGATTTAACTTCTCCTTTCTAATCCATTGTTATGCATTTCAGATCATGCCTCCTCATAGAGCTAACACATGAAATGCTAACGCAGTTCCTCTAGTCCCGAACCATGAGGTTACAAATGCAGAGTTCTGTACTGCGATTCAGATGTTGGCTCAGACCGTAGACAACTAGAATAATCAGTAGGGCCCATTTCCTGCAAACCCCACTAGTGGATCAGCTGCAGCCAGGGTTTGAAACTTTGTTCATATGAATCCACAAGAGTTTCTAGGGTCGAAGGTTGGTGAGGACCCACATAACTTCATTGATGAGGTTAAGAAGATTATTAAGATAATGCAAGTGACTGGTACTGACAGTGTTGAGCTAGCATCCTACCAACTTAAGATTGTGGCTCATATCTGGTTCACGCAGTGGAAGAACAATAGGGGTGTAGATGCAGCTCCTGTGACGTGGGATTGTTTTATTGGAACTTTTCTGGACAGGTTCTTTTCGAGAATGTTGAGGGAGGCTAAGGCTCAGGAGTTTATGAACTTGAGGTAAGGTTCAATGTCAGTCCAAGAATATGGTCTAAAATTCACTCAACTCTCTAGGTATGCTCCACATATGGTGGCCAATCCGAGGGCACAAATGAAAAAGTTCTTGTTTAGAGTATCCGATCTGGTAAAGACCGAGTGCAGGAATGCTATGCTATTAAAGGATATGAATATCTCTAGACTAATGACCCATGCTCAGTAGGTTGAGGGAGATAAGCTCAAGGAAATGGCTAAGGATAACAAAAAGGTTAGAACAGGCAACTATGAATATTCTCAGCAGAGGTCGAGCAGTGGAAGTCGCTCACAGTTTCAGCAGAGGTCTACAACCCCAGCACCTTTATCAGCTAGCGCTCCACCCCCCAGGTTTTGACAGGATCAAAAAGGAAGGGCATCAGGCTCTAAGTCGCATGGGAGTACTTTAGGTTACCAGACTTTCCATCTTGCCCTAAGTGTGGTAAGAACCATCCGGGTGAGTGTCTTGCTAGCAGAGAGGGATGTTTTGGGTGCGGTCAGTCTGGTCATAGGTTGAAGGAGTGCTCTTCTGCCAGGCAAGGAAAATGAGGTAACAGGGTTCAGTCTACAACTTCAGCAGCGCCACCAGGTCACCCCACTCAATAGGGTGCCTCGTTTAGTATAGGTGGTGGTCAGTGCCAGAACAGGTTGTATGCTCTTCAGGCTCGCCAGGACCAGGAAGGTTCTCCTAATGTAGTCACTGGTATGTTACAAGTCTTCCATTTAGATGTGTATGCATTGTTAGATCCTGGGGCTACTCTTTCTTTTGTAAATTCTTATATAGCAGGTAACTTCGGTATCAGTCCAGAAGCTCCCCCGAAACCCTTCTCAGTCTCTACTCCAGTTGGTGACCCAGTTATAGCTAGACAGGTGTACAGAAATTCCCCTGTCACAATTTCTCAAAAAGTCACCTCAGCCGACCTTGTAGAGCTAGAAATGATAGACTTTGATATCATCCCAGGCATGTATTAGTTACATTCCTATTATGCCTCAGTCGATTGTAGAACCATGATCGTTCGGTTTCAATTTCCAAATGAGCCAGTCTTAGAGTGGAAGGGTAGTAACTCAGTGCCTACATGTCAATTTATCTCTTAACTTAAGGTCGGGAAAATGATTTCCAAAGGGTATATTTATCATCTTGTTTGGGTTAAGGACTCAAACTCCGAAACCCCAACCCTTGAGTCAGTCCCAATGGTGAATGAGTTTCTAGAAGATCTTCTCGGAGTTTCTCTCGAAAGGGAAATCGACTTCAGAATATATCTCCTTCCAGATACCCAGCCTATTTCGATTCCTCTTTACAGAATGGCTCTAGCTGAGCTTAAGGAATTGAAAGAATAGTTGAAAGACCTTCTAGATAAGGGCTTCATCAGGCCCAATATCTCTTCATGGGGTGCTCTAGTGTTGTTCATGCGTAAGAAAGACGGTTCTCTCAGGATGTTCATTAACTATCGTCAGTTGAACAAAGTCACAATCAAGAATAAATATCCCATTCCTAGGATAGATGACTTGTTTGACCAACTTCAGGATGCTAGTTGCTTTTCTAAGATAGACCTCAGATCTGGCTACCATCAACTTAGAGTCAGAGATAGTGACATCCCGAGGACAGCCTTCAGGACTCGGTATGGTCACTATGAATTTGTAGTTATGTCTTTTGGAATAACAAATGCTTATGCAACTTTCATGGACTTAATGAACAGGGCGTTCAAACATTATTTGGACTTGTTCCTTATCGTCTTTATTGATGATATCCTCGTTTATTCTTGAAATGAGGAAGAGAATGCAACTCATCTGAGAATTGTTCAGCAAACCCTCAAAGATCGCCAGCTATTTGCTAAGTTTAGCAAATGTGAATTCTTGGTACAGTCGGTCGCTTTCCTTGGTCATGTGGTATCCAATGAAGGGATCCGAGTGGATTCTTAGAAAATTGAGGCGGTAAAGCACTGTCCTAGACCGACCTCTCCAATTGATATCAAAAGTTTCTTGGGTTTGGCCGGTTACTACCGGAGGTTTGTTGAAGAATTTTCATCCATAGCTACCCCATTGACCAAGTTGACTCAGAAAAAGGTCAAGTTTCACTGGTTGGATGAGTGTGAGAAAAGCTTCTTAGAATTGAAAACCAGGTTGACTACAACTCCTGTTTTGACTCTAGCAGAGGGTTCAGACAGTTATGTGATTTATTGTGATGCATCCAGGGTCGGCCTTGGTTGTGTGTTGATGCAGCAAGGTAAGGTCATAACTTATGCTTCTAGACAACTTAAGGTCTATGAGAAGAACTACTCGACTCATGACCTCGAGCTTGCAACCGTAGTGTTCGCCCTAAAGATTTGGAGACACTACTTGTATGGTGTTCGTGTTGATGTGCTCACAGATCATAAGAGCCTCCAGTATGTGTTCACCCAGAAAGAGTTGAATCTTCGTCAGGGGAGATGGCTCGAATATCTCAAAGACTATGATATGAATGTGCTCTAGCATCTGGGTAAGGCCAATGTAGTGGCTGACGCCCTCAGCAGACTATCCATGGGTAGTGTGGCACTTGTTGAGGAAGAGAAGAAAGAATTAGCCAGAGATGTTCATCGGCTTGCTCTCTTAGAAGTTTGCCTGATGGACATGTCAGATGGTGGTGTGATAGTGTAGAATGGATCAAAATCTTCATTGGTAGCGGAGGTTAAGGAGAAACAGGATAGTGATCCTATATTGCTTTAGTTGAAAGGTGCAGTTTATCAGCAGAGAGTTGAGGTTTTCTCTCAAGGGGGAGATGGTGTTCTTCTTTACCAGGGTCGCTTGTGTGTCCTTAATGTGGGTGAGTTAAGGCAGCAGATCCTTACAGAAGCCCATAATTCCAAATATTCTATTGATCCGGGTGCCACTAAGATGTATCATGATCTACGAGAAGTCTATTGGTGGAACGGCATGAAGAGGGACATCATAGATTTTGTGGCTAAGTGTTCCAACTGTCATCAAGTTAAAGTAAAACACCAGAAACCAGGAGGTGTGACTCAGGAGATTAACATTCGTACTTGGAAGTGGGAAGTGGTAAACATGTATTTTATTACGAGTTTATCTCGTACTTGCAGACAACATTACTCCATTTGGGTGATAGTGGACAGAGTCACTAAGTCAGCTCACTTCTTGGTAGTCAAGACTACAGATTCAGTGGAGAACTACGCTAGACTCTGCATCAACGAAATAGTCAGGTTGCATGGGGTTCCTTTATCTATCATCTCAAATATAGGTCTTCAGTTTACCTCTTATTTCTGGAGATCGTTTAAGAAAGGTCTTGGTACTCAGGAAAATCTCAGCAAAGAATTTCATCCATAGATGGATGGTCAGGCAGAGCATACCATTCAGACCTTAGAGGACATATTGAGAGCTTGCGTGATCAATTTCAAGGGTAGTTGGGATGATCACTTATCCCTCATAGAGTTCGCCTATAATAATAGTTTCCATTCCAGTATTCAGATGGCTCCTTATGAGGCATTGTATGGGCGTAGATGCAGGTCTCCAGTTGGTTGGTTCGAAGTAGGTGAAGCAACCTTGGTTGGGCCAGATTCAGTTCACGAGGCTATGGAGAAAGTTCAGCTCATTCGAGATAGACTAAAGACAGCTCAAAGTCGTCAGAAGTCTTATGCAGATATGAGGAGAAGGGACTTAAAGTTTGAAATCAATGATAGCGTTTTCCTAAAGGTGTCATCCATGAAGGGGGTGATGAGATTTGGAAAGAAAGGAAAGCTCAGTCCCATATATGTAGGTCCTTACAGAATCCTAAAAAGGGTTGGTAATGTGGCTTATGAGTTAGAGTTGCCAATAGAACTAGCAGCGGTTCATCCAGTCTTTCACATTTCCTTATTGAAAAAGTGTGTGGGTGATCTGGAATCGATAGTACCCTTAGAAAGTGTGGCTGTGAAGGATAGCCTCACCTATGAGGAGATTCCAGTTGAGATTCTTGACCGTCAGGTTCGTAGGTTGAGAAATAAGGAAGTCACTACAGTAAAGGTTTTGTGGAGGAATCAGTCCGTAGAGGGAGCTACTTGGGAGGCAGAAGCAGCTATGAAGACCAAATATCCCCATCCTTTTCCCTCCGATTCAGTTTAAGCTTGAGGTAATAGCTCCTCTCCGGTCTCTCAATTTACTTTTGTGTAATTCAGTCTCAGTATCTTGTTTCCCCTAGTTGTCTATGCATTTCAGCATAATTACATGTTCATGGAACTCAGTTCAATTAGATATCAGCTTCTAGTATTCAACTGGTAGGGAATACAACTCTTTCCTCCAAACTCAGCTTGTTTAGACTTCATTCTTTCATTCGAGGATGAATGATCCCAAAGAGGAGATATTGTAACATCTCAGATTTGAAAAAGGCCAAAAAGGAAAAACAAGAAAAGTCCATGACCCAAACTAGACCATGGACCCCTCACGGCACCATAGATGGTCCGTGAAGGGGACCACGACTCGTTAAGGGGCTCGTGAACCCTTTCCAGGATCTGCCCATGAAGGGGTCACCTTCACGGTGACCCAGACGACTCGTGGTGGACTTGATGGCCCGTCAAGTGGGTCGTGCGAGTCACCTACTTTGTGGGGTGTGACCTAGGTCACTGGAAAAGGGAACCGAACGTCTAAACGACCCGTGAAGCTTCACACGAACCGTGAAGTCATGAAGGAGACTTATCCGATTTGAGTTTTAGACTAACTTCAAACGATCAACTCTTTTAGCACAAAATGAATTATGTGGCCCATGACATATCACATTAAAGATCTTTGAGTCCTCTTTCCAACGCTACCAAGTTTGCTCCATTTGAAGTTTAGAGTAAAACATTATATCCATTTTAGTGGAGCCCTATCGGGCATGTGAAGCTTCACGACAAGCTTGACGGCCCTTGAAGTGCTTCACGACCCGTGAAGCCCATCTTGAAGTCACTTCGTCAGCTTTAAGTCATGGTCATTTTGGTCTTTTCGCCTATGTGTTGGGCCCTTAAACTATGCCATTTTATTCAGACTAAGCCTAGTAATATAGTCAAAAACTACCTAAACCAAATCAGTTTCCTCTCAAGTCAGTTCCAAAGCAGAAAATGAGCGTTTCTCCAATTTCCAGTCCTATGGTTCTCTCCTCCAAGCGTAAACCTCAAATTTATCGCAGGGATTTTCAAGTACCAGGTATGTGGGTATTCAGTAAGGGTTTTGTTTGCCCTTATCCGCGAAACTTCAGACCCTTTTTCTTGATTAATATGATTTATGAAACTAAGGTTCTTGCCCAACTATGCAGATTCATTATCCCATTGAATTCTTGTGATTTCTACTCAAATTATATACTTGTTTAAATGAGTTTGCATGAATTATTATGAAAATTTAAAAGGGAAAAACTTAGCATGAAATTGTCGTATTTTCACATGAATTGTCTTTCTCCAGAATGTAGCTTAGGGTGTTGGCATTCAGTTTTAAATAAAATTTAATCAGTTTTTGTCTGCAGTTTATCTCATAAATCATCTTCAGATCAATCTAGTTCTGTTTCAGGAATTCAGGACTACAGTTAAAATGAGCTCTAGTATTCAGTTTGGGAGTAGTGTTTAGCACCGAGTTGGACTAGGGTTCAGCGTACCCTCAAGTCCCAAAACTACGTGCCCCCGTAGGTTTATAAGTCCCCTCTGTTGGGTATCAATTTTGGTGATCACACCACAATCATGCCTTTATACCCTGGCAATGTATATTGGGTTCACTCGATGGGGTGTATACATCGTACTCCACATTTAGCTCACGTGGTTTATGTCAGTTAATAAACTCTCCCACAGTATTAGCTTCAGTAAGGTACTTCAGGCCCGTAGTTGTGTTTACTCAGTTTTTCAGCATGTTTTCAGTTTACCGTTGCATTTTAGTTTTTATGCACTATTGTATCTTGGACCTATGTACTTCAGTTCAGATCAGGTTACACACTTGACCAATATTTTTAGCATGTTTAAATATATTCAGTTAGCTTGCATATCCTGCATGCTCAGTACATTCAAAGTACTGACACATACTTTTGCGCTACATCATTTCATGATGTAGGTTCAGGCGCTCAGCATCAAGACTGCGCTTAGGCCAACTTCCAGCCCATACTCTGTAGCTTCTGTGGTGAGTCCTCATAGTTCGAGGACGTTTCTTTATGCTTTCGACTCAGTTAGTTCATTATTTAGTTTTCAGTATTATTAGGGTTAGCTTGGGACTTGTCCCAGTAGCTCATCAGTATTAGATGCTTTCAGACATAGAGTCAGTATTCAGTTGTTTTGGGTTGTTTTCCATAGATGTTTGGTTAAATTTTCATCTGAAGTTTCTTTTAGTATTGTTTACTTTAGAGTTATGTTTTCGCTTATTTATTTATATTTCAGTATGCTTGTGATATGCCAGACTTAGGGTTAACTTGGGGTCACTCGAGACACTAAGTACCATGTTGCGCTTAGGGGGTAGCCTCGTGGCGTGACATTATACTTGTAATAGTTATGTGGATTTTTAATTTACAAATATAACAATGTATCAAGTGTGCTGAATTCTAGAAGCCTTTTTTCGTAATCTGCTTATTGTTATTACCTATGTTGCTCAGACTCTTCAAAAGTATCAATGGGAGTGTGTCAGATTCTTTAAAAGTAGTGTAATTTTGGAGAATCTGACACGGGTGTGGCATCAAAAGTGAAGAGTCTGCGCAACTTAGCTTATTACTTTGTATATAGTGCATTGTATCTTTCTTGTAAGTTGAATTATTTGCGCTTTAATATGAGAGATTCTTGATAGTCTTGGATTGATTTAAAGCCAATTTTTGATAACTCTTGACTATTGTATACGTGATTTTGATTCAGCGTTAGTGGCTCAAGGTTTTGATGATAGTTTAAGGTCATGTCCTCGGTTGGGGGCGGGAGTCAGGTGTGGTAAGAGTTCCAATGGAGCTTTTGGGTTGATAGTTGGATCTTGGAACGTCAGAACATTGACAAGAAAGTCATTAGAGTTGGTGAGGATTCTTAAGAAATGGAAGATCAATGTAGCATGTGTTCAGGAAACCAAATGGGTAGGGACCAATGCTAGGGATGTCTACAGATTGAAATTGTGACGCATAGAAAATTGAAACTAACGTTTCATACTTACTATCAAACACTCATTTTACTAGGCATAGGTTACTAAATTTAAACATTTATATCCTCATTATAAACAAGTACAACCAAATTATTGAAACAAAATTAAACGAAAAGGATATCTAAATAGCACAAATTGCAGCAAGGATCGCACATCCAAAACTATAGAAAAATTTCCTAAAAGCATGACACAATAAAGGCTGAGAATTCAAACCCATCTCCAAAATTGTATATATTGGGACAGAATGACTCAACCCTTGTTAGCTACTGTTAGTTCAGTTTATTTAGGATTCTTCATTAATTAGTTCAGCAGTCATTATTTATTTAGATTACATTATTAGTATTTGGTTTGGAGTCTTCTTATTCTCTATAATTCTATTTAATACCTGTTTAGGTTCGTTAATAAAGTATCTTCTTTCAGCACTTAGTATTTATATGGTATCAGAGCAGGCAAAAGTCCTGAGATCGAATCTCACCACCTCCCAAATAAATTTTTTTTCCACATGCTTGGCCCATGAAAAAATAATCAGGCCAGCACGTGAGGGGGCGTGTTGAGAATACAATTAACTAATAAAAGTGTGCTCTCTCTATCAACTTAAATTTTTAGATGAGATGGTCACACACTTCAACATGGTATCAGAGCCACTAATCCCTAGATAGTCGACTCAGGAGCAACCCATCACATCACAATAGAGCCACACAACTTAAAACCGTACCATAGTAACAAGGATGTCTCTATGGGTGATGGTAACAAAATCTCCATCTCTCATACTGGTTCTACTTAATTAAATGCATCAAATAATATTTTTAAGCTAACACATACTCTCTGTGCCCCGTCCATTAAATTCAAACTTCTCTCTGTTTCTAAATTTTGTCAAGATAATATGAAGTCCATTGAATTTTTTCCTTTTGACTTTGTTGTGAAGGATTTGAAAATGCGAAAACCACTGGTGCACGGTTGGACCAACAATGGACTGTATATGTGGCCTATCTCATATCCCCAAGCTCACATGACCACCACATCCACTCCTCTCACTACTTGGCATCAACGGGTCAGCCTCACTCTAGGGTTCTTAGGTTTATTTTAAATAAATTCTCGTTGCTGTTTCATGAGCGAGAAAAACTCTTTTTTTTTAATTCTTGCTTATCTAATAAAGCCCATCGACATTCTTTTACCCAATTATCTGTGTAGCTCCAAACTACCTCAAATTATTTTTAGTGATTTATGGAGGCCATCACCCGTCTTATCTTTGGACAAAAATTTGTACTATTGTATTTTTGTTGATCAATATACAAAATACACTTGGCTCTACATATTAAAAAATAACAGTGAAGTCAAAGAGATCTTCCAAAAATTTCATCCTATGATGGAAAAACATTTTGACATCAAAGTTTTATCACTTTATACTGATGGCGGAGGAGAGTATAAAATTCTTGACTCTTATCTCTCACTCCGCGACATTAAACACCTCTTGACCCCACCCTATACACCTCAACGAGTTGCACTTGCAGAACGACGACATCGCCATATCGTCGAAACTGCAAGAACTCTCTTACATGATGCGTACCTTCCACCCCAATTTTGATCTTTTGCTTGTCATCACAGTGTCTACCTTATCAATCATATACCTACCTCTGAACTTGATAATCAGTCTCCATTCCAACGTTTACTTAGAAAATCATCTGATTATAGCTCCCTATGAATTTTTGGTTATTTATGCTATCCATGGCTTAAACCATACTCATAAAATAAACTTGAACCAAAATCCACCCCGTGTGTCTATCTAGGATTTTCCCTATCTCATCATTGTCACCAGTGCTTTGATCCCATTTCTGTGAATGTATATTTATATGTGCAATTTATTGAAAATGTCTTTCCATTTAAAACTTTATTCTCTAATATTTCCATTAAATCGTCTCATCTAGAATGGTAAAATACCATAATCTTAAATCCTCCAGACCCCACTCCCAAACTTCCCATAGTTACTAGTCTGCCCCCTCCCTTAGAAATAGACACACAAACACCTGTGGACTACCGATCAATGTCTTCTCCTTCCCCAGCAGAGTTATAGGCCAACTCAAAATCACAATCCTACTCCGAAAATGAATCAACGGCGGACACAACTTCATCTCCTGTAATGTCTTTGTCTCCAGGTAAATTTCTATCTCCCTCAACTTCTAAAGTTCTCACTCTCCATGAAATGTCTTCTCACACTACTGCCCAATGCATTCCACCACCACACCTCCCTACAAATTCACCAACCCACATACCTCCGAAGACACATAGCAGCCCGCCTCCCCTCCTTATTTATCAATGCAGGAACACCATTCCACCAACACCCACGGCTAGTGAACCAGCCTGCCCTGTCTCCAAGTCAGATCTCTCTCCTTTACTGCCTCACTGTCTGTCTCCCCCTACCTATGCTGTCACTCGATCTCAAAACAAAATCACTAAACCCAAACAAATTTTTTATTACTTGGCCAAATTGAACCCCACCATCACACCTATTACTGCCAAACAAGCTAAAAAACATCCCGAATGATGAGATGCACTGAAATTGGAAATTGATGCTTTAATTAAAAACCAAATTTGGGAACTTGTTCCTCCTGACCCTACTAAAATATTGTCTCTTGTAAGTGGCTTTTCAGGATCAAAGGAAAGCAGATGGATCTATTGATAGATACAAAGCACAAATGGTTGTGAAAGGCTTCACTCATAGGCCAGGAATCGACTTCCATGTGACATTCAGCATGATCGTCAAGCGTACTAGAATTCGAATTATCCTCTCTGTGGCACTTCGCCAAATTTGGCACCTCTATCAGCTTGATGTTAACAATGCATTTCTCCAAGGCAACCTGGAAGAGGAGGTGTACATGGAACAACCTCCAGGGTTCACTAATGATGACAAATCAACTCACATATGTCCACTAGGCAAGGCAATCTATGGCTTGAAACAAGCACCTCAGGCGTGGTATAATGCCCTCGCAGGTTATCTTTTATCCATAGGTTTTGTTAAAAGACGAAATCAGATGTTTCGCTGCTCATCAGACATGGTATAGGTGATACAATATTCATCCTTTTCTATGTCAATGATATTATTGTCATCGACAGCAACACTTTCAGCATCGATCAAGTTATCGCTTCCCTTACTTGTTAATTCTCTATTAAAGATTTGGGAAATCTTCACTACTTTCTTGGTGTTGATGTGATACACAACTCTGATGGCTTAATTCTCACCCAATCAAACTATGTGAACGAGATCTTGAATGATGAGCTAATGACTGACTGTACAAGTATCCACACACCAATGAGTGCATCTGAGCTGCTCACATTGTCTGATGGCACTCACTTAACTGATGCAATACACTATCGTCGGGTCTTAGGCAGGCTTCAACACCTATTTTTCACTAGACCAGACATCTCCTATACAGTGAATAAATTATTCCAATTTATGAAAGCACCATCGGAACTTCATTGGAAAGATGTGAAGCGTGTTCTTCGTTACTTGCGTGGAACCATCCAGCTAGGCCTACGTGTAACCCTCATTGAGGACTTCAATCTGCATGTATGCTCTAATGCGGACTGGGGTGAGGACATCTCTAACAGAGTTCCCATATCTGGGTGCATCCTGTTCCTTGGTCACAATTCAATTAGCTGGTCCTCGAAGAAGCAAAATATTGTCTCTTACTCATCCACTAAGTCTGAATATAGGGAGGTGGCTAATGCCCTTTCTGAAACCCTATGGGTTACCAATCTTCTCACTAAGCTGCATTTTCCAGTGCATTAGTTGCCTACCATTTATTGTTACAATCTTGGAGCCACATTCCTCAGCAAAAATCCTATCCTCTATAGCCATGTGAAGAATGTTGCAATGGATTTTCACTTTGTTCTCCACCATGTAGACATCAAAAAGGTTCAGGTTGTTCATGTCTATGATGTTGATCAAATAGCAGAGACTCTCACCAAGGCACTGCCTAAACCTGCTTTCCAGCGAAATCTATTCAAGTTAGGCTTAGTGACCCATCGTCTAACTTGAGGGGGCTTATTGGTACAGAATGACTCAACCCTTGTTAGCTACTATTAGTTCAGTTTATTTAGGATTCTTCATTAATTAGTTCAACAATCATTATTTATTTAGATTACGTTATTAGTATTTTATTAGGAGTCTTCTTATTCTCTGTAATTCTATTTAATACATGTTTAGGTTCATTAATAAAGTATCTTCTTTCAGCACTTACTCAGTGTTTATAGCATCAATAACCAAAACAAAGTAGAAGTGAAATTCTTTTGAGGCTTTAGATTTGTATTCTTGCTCAGGCAGTGAAAATTCGATCATGACGTGATTGCAACCGGTTGCATCGTCATGCTGCCCATGGTTTCCCAATCCAAAAAATAAATCCAAGAATTTTTGTGTTATCACTTGTTTGTTAAAATAATATTATCACAGCCAAATATTTTTTTCAAACTGCAACTTTAGGGGGAGTGGCATGGAGGGATAGAGGCCATAAAGTTGAATTTTTATCTTACGTCAAAATAGTGGTGCAGTATTCCTTCAAGATCAATAGTATTTGATATGAAAAATCAAATCCATAACAGCCAAAACGAAATCAATCTACCAAGTACCTTATCCAAATACCCATAACACCCAAAATGAAATCAATTCTTCCAAAATCATATCCAAATACAGATAATACCCAAAACAAAATCATACCAATTTCTATTCCAAAAGATTGAAGCTTGTATCAAAAATATAAAATAAATCAAACAAAGTCTGTGAAGGAGACATAAATAAGGAAGAAAAACATGATGTAACTAAATCAGAGGAGAGACAAAATCAAACAATTGCGGAAAGAAACTAGAACTCAGAGCTCACTAGATTTTGAGTTGAACACAGTAGATACAATCAAGGCAATTTTGCAAAAAAATTCAAAAGAGAAAACCTAGTGTAATGAAAACTAAGGGACTGTTTGGAAAGTGACCTGGTAATTGTAATTGGTGTAATTACTAGGGTAGTAAACTAGCTTCGGAAGCTTTTGAATGTTTTTTATCTCAGCGCATGTTAGGCCGGATTACTTACGTGCACCTCAAGGTAGAAATGTAGATTTCATACACTTCCCAGACAAAATTCGTCACTCCCGCGGATGGAATTAGTTGTCGTCTACGGATAGTAATGTTTGGTAACTTCCTCCCTCTCCTATTTTGTCAATCCCAAAGGAGGTGGTAAGTGCAGGACTATGAGAGCAGTGATGGTACACCGATAGCTCGCCGACTGCAGTTTTCGAAAGCGGTGACATCTGCCCAAGTCACGCCAACTGAGAAAACTGATTATCAAGAGAACCTTACGAGCTCACACGGTAAAGCCCTGTCCTATGTACCTCCTAGCACTAAGCAGGGGAAGCCGGTGGTGGCCGTAGTTGAGGATGACTTGAAGTCTTAATATGAATACTGGAAGAATGCGCTGATTGGTTATGTTGTTGGAGACACGCCATATCTGAAATCACTCATCCACTATTTATCGCATGTCTGGGTTGGTCCTCCACCCTAATGGGTCGTTTGGTAGCTGGATAGAATTATACATCTATTAGTAATGTGGGTATTAGTTATGCAGGTATTAGTAATGTGTGTATTAGTAATGTGTGTATTAGTAATGTAGGTATTAGTAATGTGAGTATTAGTTATGTGGGTATTAGTTATGCAAGTATTAGCTATGCAGGGTTTAGTTATGCGGAGTTTAGTTATGCATAAATTATTTCTTTGGATGTTGGTTTTTTATATTAAAAATTAGTAAAATTATATATTTTAAAAATTAAAACATTTTTTACAATTATATCCTTTCCTCCTTTAACTTTGTATTTAAATTAAAATATTTTTTTAATTATGTAGAAGAAGAAAGTAGTCAAGTGGGACTGATAAGGGTAATATTGTTATTTTATTTTTTATCCATGTATTAGCTATTCATGTATTAATTATTCCACCTTCTACTCTGCATAAATAATACACAAATTTCCTCATAACTTATACATGTATTAGTTATGCGAATTTCAAAATTGTCAACTACACATCGTATTAATTTTATACATGAATAACTTTTTTCTTATCCACCTACCAAACGTCGTATTAATTATATACATAAATATATTTTTTCTTATCCACCTACCAAACATCGTATTAATTATATATACATGAATAACTTTTTTCGTATCCACCTACCAAACGTCGTATAAGTTATATAGACTCTAATACAATGATAAGACCTGTTTTATCCAGCTACCAAACGACCCCTAAGTGTTTGCACATGACGATAGTTACTTCATATTTAGATTTGAATCTGGTGATGATTGTGATAAAATACTGATAGGAGGCCCTTATACATTTCATAATAAGTCGTTTGTTTTCCAGAGGTGGGTACTTGATTTCAATTTTGACCCCAATTGGTTAACTATGGTTCCTCTTTGGATCAGTGCTGTGGGGTGACCTATGTATGCATATAGAGTGACTGCTGAGATGGAACGAATCTCCAATGCTCGTATTTTGATTGAGGTGGATGTGTCTCAACCTCTCTTGAACAACATTGAGATCGTCACCCCTTCAGGCACCTTTCAACAGGCTGTTGATTATGATGGCGACCAAGCTTCTGTACTGAATGCTTGCACTTTGGTCACACTATGGAGAATTGCTGGTTGAGTAATCCCAAACCCCATGAGGAACCATTTCAAGAGGTTCCCAAAAAGAAGAAAAGGAATAGAAGAAGGAAAAGGCAACCTCGACCAACTTGGATTGCTAAACCTGAGGTCCAATCGATACAAGGGATGGTTAATGTAGCAAGGAATGAAATGATTAGCCCAGATCAACACTAGGTTATTCAGCCTAGTGTGAGACCTGGTACCCTTACGCCCTCACTCTGTCTTTAGTCAAGAGCAAATGGAGAAGCAGCTACGTTTTCCTTGGGGTTTCATCAACCCACCCTTGGCTTGGGTCTAGCTAACGACTCGGGAATTTCTAATAACCCCCTATGATTCTCATGACTTGGAATGTTAGGGGGCTAAACCAGCCCCTAAAGCAGAAGGAGTTGTTGCTCTTTTTGCAGAAGAATAAGTTTGATGTTTTTTGTTGTTTAGAAACTAGAATAAGAGAACATAAGGCACAAGATATATTGAGGAAAATAGGAGGAGGGTGGCAGACTTGTTGTAATTATCCTATGGCACCTAATGGGAGGATATGGTTGTTCTGGAAGCCTCACATTTAACTGCAGCTCTTGAGGGTGGCTGGACAATAAATACACTGTCATGTGAAGGATGTGGGTACATCTTTTATCATTGACTTTACAGTTGTCTATGCTAAAAATGGAGCACAATAGAGGACGAGCTTATGGAATGATTTGTGTGATATTCAGCAAACTGTTCATGGTGCCTAGTTATTGAGTGGAGATCTCAACACTATCCTCTCTTCTGAGGATAGGTTGGGAACCCCTGTCACGCAAGCTGAAACTTAGGACTTTTGGATTTGCCTTGATACAATCCAGCTCACAGCTTTAAAGCAGACTGGATGGTACTATACATTCTGTAATAAGCAAGACCAGCACATCGGGTATATTCCAATATTGATTGGGCATTTGGGAATCTTAAATGGATCCAAGATTATGGCCATGTCGAAGCTGATTTTCTTAATCCTGGAGTATCAGATCACTCTCTAATCTACATACAACATGAGCCTAGAGCGTCTTTGCATCCTAGGCCTTTTAGGTTATTCAAGGTGGTGATGGAACATCCAGATTTTTAAAGTGTTTTGTCTGAGGTATGGACCAAACCATGCCAGGGTACAAATCAATTCCAACTGAGTAAAAAACTTAAGCTATTAAAGGCTAGCTTGAAGAACATCAATACAAATGTAGTTTCATACTCCCAAAGACGGGCCTGGGCGAGACCGAGGTTAACACTTATTCAGACTGAAATGATCAGTCGACCTTTGGACTAGGAACTCATTGAAGATGAGAAAGAGGCCCTTCTCTAGATTCAGAAAAGGAGTGGTGTGGTGGAACAGGTTTTTCGATAGAAGTCCAGAGCTTCCTGGATATAATGTGGGGGTGCTAACTCAGCGTATTTCCATGCTCAATGTAAAATTCGCGCAAGTAGAAATACCATCACTAGCATATATACTGACTCTGATATCAAACTCACTGACCGGATACAGGTGGCGCATGAATCTATAATTTTCTTTAAGAATCTCATGGGTGCTGATACTGATTTGATGCCTTTTTGGATTCCTTACTAATACAGAGAGGGAAGTACTTGACTTACCAGCAAAAATGTAAGCTGATCACTCATATTACAGACCAGGAGATCAAAGATGCAGTCTATGCCATGCCACATGACAAGGCTCCAGGAGTGGATGGTTTCCCAGTGAAGTTCTTCACCACCAAATGGACTATTGTTGAGGAAGGGCTTATTCTGGCTATTAAAGAGTTCTTGAAATCTGGTAAACTGCTGCAGTCTTTTAGTTGTACTGCTGTCACGCTTATTCCTAAAGTTGCCTCCCCCTCAAAAGTGAAGGATTACATGCCCATTGCATGTTGCACAATAATGTATAAAATCATAACCAAGATCTCAACACATAGAATCAAATAGGTCATTTGTGACATTGTGAGTCCTTCACAAACAACCTATATTGAAGGGAGAAGCATCCTAGACAATGTGTTATTCAGCCATGAAGTTTTGAAGTGGTATACTAGGAAGGGACTCTCACCTGTATGTGTCATGAAGGTGGATTTGAGGAAGGCTTACGACTCTATTAAATGGTGCTTCATGACGAGTATGCTGGTAGAGCTAGGTTTCCCTTATAAGTTCATTCAATGGGTTATGTAGTGTGTCACCTCGGTGTCATACTCTTTGTTGATGAATGCTGGGCTTACTGGACCATTCAAGGGGAGAAGGGGTATTAAACAAGGGGCCCCCATGTCCCGTTATCTCTTTGTCATTGCTATGGAGTACCTTCAAAGATAGTTGACTCAAGTGCTTATCCATCCTCAATTCCAATTCCACCCCAGGTGCAAAAAGCTAGGTGTGGTGCATATATCCTTTGCTGATGACCTTCTCATGTTCTGCTAAGCTGACATTACATCTATAAAGTTACTTCAGGCTGCTTTTGTCAAGTTATCGAGTGTTTCAGGATTCCAAGCTAACATAAAGAAGAGTTCTATCTGTATGTCTGGGGTTAAACCTGAACTTAAATAGAATATTTTACAGACTCTGGGGTTTTGTGAAGGGACCCTACCTTTTAAATATTTGGGTGTCCCACTCACCTCCAAAAAGCTTACAACTGATCAATGTCTTCCTTTTGTGGAAAGAATCCCTGAAAAATGAAATGTTGGTCAACCAAGCTACTCTCACATGCTATTAGGTTGCAGTTGATACAATCTATTGTATTTGGCATGTAAACTATTAGGCATAACTTTGTCTTCTCTCCAAGAAAATAATGAAACATGTGGAGAACCTGTGCAGGTATTTTTTGTGGACTGGAAAGGAAACTATATCTAGGAGAGCACTGGTTTCATGTGAAAAGATATGTATGCCCAAGGCAACTGGGGTCAGAATGTGATTAGTTTGCCCAGGTGGAATAAAACAGCAATTGTAAAACACTTATGGGCCCTTTCTGAGAAGAAGGATTGTCTCTGGATCAAATGGTTTCACATTTACTATATAAAGAATAGTTCCCTGGAAGATTGTCCCATCCCTGGTAATGCTACATGGGTGATACACAAGATCTTTCTTCTAAGAAAGGTTATAATGCAAGCTCTAGCATTGCTGGGCAACTTACATAAGAGATTATCTTCTATAGTTCACAAGGGTAGGTTCTCTATCAAGATATTGTATCTAACACTAACTCCGCAACATTCTAGGGTGAATGGAAGCAGAGGCGTATCCAGTATTTCGAGATGAGGGGTGCACTATTGTAAAAAGGTAGATATAGGATATATATAAATATATATAAGATTCAGATTTCTAACCTCATTTAAAGAGGTGCACCCAATTATCGTCACATAATATGATACTCCGAGTATGGGTTCACACATCTATATTTCAATATTTTTTAAAAAAATATAACACTATTATATATGATCTCGGGAGGGAAGCATGGACCCCCCCTTAGATATGCCCCTGTATGGAAGAGCCTTGATTTGAATCCAAGTAGTTACCCCAGGTCCAGATTCATATGATGGGTTGCCTACCGGAAAAGGTTGCCTACTGCTGATAGATTGCTTAAAATTGGAATACATGTCCCTCCTAGCTGTGTGTTTTGCCAGGCAGATGAAACAGTTTCACAATTGTTCTTTAAATGTTGTGTGACTAAACTCTTGTGGCAGCGAATGTTAAATTGGATGGGTGTCCAAAGAATAGTGGGGGACTGGCAAACTGAATCCCAATGGATGTTTGAATGGGGCAAGAAGAAGTATAGTAGGGGTACCATCCTTTGTTGTGTGTTTTCTATGAGTGTGTATATCATTTGGAGGGAGAGGAATATGATAGATTTCGGGCTGGCCTCTGTAATATGGAAAGACTTAGTAAGGAGATTGCTATTCATGTACATACTAGAGGTTAGAGAGTGAAGAAGTGGCATTCAGTATTAGTCCAGCTGCAAACATGGCCTTTGTTATGTTTATATATTGCACTGCTGATCGGCAAATCTTTTGGAGTGGCAAGCTGATTTCCATAGTTTTTATCTAGCTGTAGTAGTTCGTTTCTTTGTATTGTACTGCCTTTAAAGTTCTGCTTTGTAGTTGTTACCATTTAGAAGGTAGGAAGATGATTATGTAGTCATCTAACTCTGAAAGACAGGGCGTCGGCTCTTCTACTGTTTTCACTATCACTTTGGTAATAAAATTGTTCAGTTACCAAAAAAAAAAGTTTTACCACCCTAGTTATTACACAACCTAGTAATTACACAACCTAGTAATTACATTAATCTGGTTGTTTGCTATAGTGTAATTATAAATATACTATTTGGATGCACAATTGAAATTATAAGATCGGAGAAGGGTTTAAAATACCCTTAAAGTATTGGAATTGGTACAAATATACCCCTTGTTTACCTTTTGGCCTCAAAATACCCTTGGGGTTAACCTTTAGAAACCTATAATGCAATTTTCGCAAACGTACTACTTAGTCTATATAATTAATAATTTCATTTATTACGTGGCATTATCTTATTGGTTGAAAGATTAATTAATTAAAACTTAAATAGCCAAACCCAAATATCTGGATCCACCCGATTAAAACTACCGAATTGGTTTCGGCGAGCTAAGTACATGTAACAACTCACAAAGTGGAGTCAATGCTAACTTGGTGATTAGCACACAACCAAGTCCCACTCTGGCCTTTCAAAATTGAATTTGGGTAAGTACATGTAACACCTCACAATTCTACTCTTAGAATTTAAATAGATTGTTGTAAATGCATCGACTTGGGTTGGGTGATATACTACTTGTTCATATATGTTAAGGTCCACTTCTAAGTAATAGAAGTGCTTTGTATGTGAGTTAAGGTCATAATGAACCTTTAGCACAAAGTCGAGTTGAGAGGTTCTCTAACGATTAAATTTTTTGTGTTAGTTAATTCAAGGATCAAC
The DNA here is from genome assembly GCA_018342035.1 of Solanum appendiculatum. Lineage (NCBI taxonomy): Eukaryota > Viridiplantae > Streptophyta > Magnoliopsida > Solanales > Solanaceae > Solanum > Solanum appendiculatum. The sequence continues at coordinate 2,606,622 of JAGDQO010000283.1, read as the reverse complement.
TTCAACCAATCATACCTCCTAACATATCAAGAGTTCTATGGATTAATACCTACCATATGAAAGGCCTTAAAGTCTTCTTTCAACCAGTTTTGATCGTTCATCAATCCAATTTATGTGTTAAAAGTTATGCCCATTTTTCTGGGCACTACGTAGTCTGTGCGAACTTGCACGCGAAGTGGAATTTTGCCGCACGGGTGCGCAGAAAGGTCAATGCTACTGTTAAGGTAGTGTGAAGTGCCACATGAACTTAGATTCAGCTACACAACCGCACACGTTACTTCGAAATTCTTTTAGTTTTTTCTTCTTTTAAAGTTTTAGGATGGGTGTTCATGTCTTTTTCTCATCCCAAAACCCCAACCCATGACTATTAATTTCTTCAAAAATCCAAAGTCAATCAGTTCTGATTATTTCAACCCTCTCATTCTCCAAAAATATCTACGCTCAAGAATTTCAACGAAACACCGAAGCTAGGGTTTAAGGTTTTCGAGCAAGTTTTTCTTCAAGCTTCTTCAAGAAAATTATTCTTCCAGGTATGTAAGGCTTTCATAGTGATGGACTCAGTTCGTCCTCACGCCCAACATCTATCTAAATTCAGTAAAAGAGTAATCTAGGGTTTTATCTCTACTATTTGAGTTTTCTTGAGATGAGTGTTGTTGAATTCTAAGTTTTTATTCCTGAATATTTAGTTGCTATATATCTTGTATTGAGATTCTTGAGTTGATTGCCTTGTCTATTTTTCAGCATAAGCCCTAGTACTTGAACATTTATTGAGATATTATTGAGAATCTTTTTAACTAAATAATTGTCTTAAACTAATTTTTTGAGATAGCAAAGATGAGTTTTGAGAAGAGTTTTATACATGATTTGAGAAAGAGTATAAGGAAATTAAGTATTCCCAAATCTATCTTTTTTTACATTGAGGAAAGAGAAGCTTTGATTTCTAAATGATTTAATGAGTTCAGAGATAGTTTAGAGTTGTTACCTCTCTTCGAGGATATTTTGAGCAATTACCTCAAATTGAGAAAGAGTGTGTTTTATACATTTGAGCATGAGTATATATTTATTAGGAGTAGTATTGAGCACCGATATGGGGATGATTTCAGAAAAATCACATTCCTCATAAACCATGTAGCCAACAAGGGTAAAGCATCATACTTTTTAGATGACTCCTTATTACTTTCGAGCAGAGCTTTAGTGGATCCACTTAGTTAAGGTGTCCTATATCTCGGCAAGGTATAGGATTGTTTTGGTAGCATGGGTGAGACGTTGTATCATCACATAGCTCATAGTGATGGTTGTCAGTTAGAGAATCTCCCAAATAAAAGTAAAGAATATTTTATTGTATTTTTTTAATATACATCCTTGATTTAACATCTTTTAGTTATGAAGCTTTAAATATTTCATTTCTTATTATTGCTCTGTATTGAGTTGAGTTGAGGTGAGTACTATTCCAGCCTTATCAGTTCAGTTATTTATTCACTCGGCTTTATTACATACTCGTATTTTCAATGTACTGATGTCATTCGAGCTGTAGCTTTGTATGATGCAGATATCGATGTTCAGGATCATCAACAGGTGCTTCATTGAGGTCACTTTGCACTTCAGATAGCTTGGGTGAGCCTCCTTGCATTTCGGAGGACTTCACATTTATTTTCTAGTTAGTTATCTTGAGAAGTCGTGGGCCTTGTACCGACATTCATCTTGAATAATTGAGGCTTCATAGATTGTTAGAGCTGAGGAGTCTCTCAGTATTTACTTTTTCTTGAGATATTTTTGCAAATTATTATACTTACGTTATTGAGTATTCTACAGACAGTTCGAGTTGAGTATTTACTTTGAGTTTAAATGTTTCAAATTCAGTTTTAAGCCTATTATTGCTGAGTAAGTCTTTTGTTAAGTAGTCAGCCAGACCAAGGGTTCGCTTGGGGACCAACAATGGTTCTCGAGTGTCGACCACGTCTAGGGTGTAGGCTCGGGGCATGACAAACTTTTTATCAGAGCACAAAGTTCAAGTGTCCTAGGGTGTCTATGAAGCCGTGTTAATAGGATCTTATTTATGGTTGTGAGGGCCCATTTCTCTAAATGAGGAACTATAGACATTTAAGAAAAGTTTCCTTTCATTCATACCCTAAATCGTGCACTAGAACTGTGTCATTAGGAACTTATTCATACTCGTGTGTTTCTCAAATCCATTCGCCTACCCCAATACTCAAGATGGTTGAAATAATAAAACCCAGATACTTATCGATGAGTTACTCTCAAGTAAAGTCTTTAGAAAGTCATGAGACTATAGAAGGGCTTGAGAGAAGCCCGCGAGTGAGCATAAGTATTTGAATTTAAAAGAATGCACTCTTATTCATATGAACCATGTGTTTGAGCTAAAAGCGAGATGTACTCCTAGACTCTCTTCTCTAAGACTTGTTTCAAGTGATACCCTTTAAGAGGGAAGTATGTTTTAGAGCTTGGATAGTATTTTCATCCAAAAATATAGTATGAGTTACGATGTTATGAGCCAGTGGTAGTAGAATGCCTACAGTTAGAAGTATGCTTTTAGAGGTGTAGTAACCTAAGAAATGGGGATAGTTATTGAGTAAATTATATAGTTGTAGTCATGTACCTTGTAAGTCATTAAAGAAGAGTTTTCCTTTATGTGTAGACTAAGGAATAATAATTTTGTATGAATTTCATGATAGAAGGAAGGGGAATAGTTAATTGTTAAGATGAGTTAAGAGTGTACTTTAATCAGAAAGAAGTTTATGCCAATGTAACATTATGTTAATGAAGGCCAAATAACGGTGTTGAATAAAAGAGCAGAGTATTCATGAGGTGATAGACCTAAGCTAGGCTTACGATTTTTGAAGGGAGAGCCCCATTGTATTCAGAGGGTTTTAGAACTAATTAGGCAATGATATATAGTGAAAGGGTAGATAGAACTTAAGTTGTGAAAGGGAATGTGACAGTGATCTGTAAATAGGTAGACTGGGAGATAAAGATTGGCTACTTGCCATGAGGTCTTAGTGGGCGAGTGTTTATGAATTTTATCTAGTAGTCATAAGCTAGTATAGTATGTGAGGGATTATATTGATATATGTGTTTAGTACTAGACATTAAGCTTGAATTTGAGATGAGTGTCGCGATAAATAGGATGGCAATATGTGGGTGATGATGTTAGTTTTGAGATTTGATCTAGTAGGTTTGACATAAATTAGGTGAGGAATTAAGGTGTTACTTTTCGATAAATGTGAGTGGTACACGTGTGGTCGCTTAGATGACACGAATGAAGTCTGACTAAGTCATTAAATTATCAATAACATTAGGAGGTGTACCCGAGATCGTATGTAGTCAGATGAAGTTCTAATTAAGTTTATGATTTTCTATGTGTGCCTAGATAGTATATTTGAGTTATCAATGTGGAGTAGGCTGATGTAAGCATTATTTATTACCCTGAACAGTTTTGTCGGAGAGATCATAGATGGTCAATGATGAGCCTCTTAAATATTGTTCTAGTTTCCTCTAATTAAGTAGATATGAACTTGGAAGGACGGTATTAGTGGGATAAGAATGAGAAGTAAGACTATTAAGAGTTAGATTAAGAGGCTTTATAAGCCAATACATGTAATAATTATAGAAAAACTTCTATAGTAGCAGGAAGATGTTAAGAGAAGATGCTTAGAAAGAAGTCCTAGAAGGAATCTTAGTATTTGCACATGGAGAGAGGCTTTATAAGCCAATACATGTAATAATTATAGAAAAACTTCTATAGTAGCAGGAAGATGTTAAGAGAAGATGCTTAGAAAGAAGTCCTAGAAGGAATCTTAGTATTTGCACATGGAGAGTTCCGTAGAAATGAGATTAGCACTTTGTCGAGTATTAGAGTAAATCGAATATATACTAGTTTAGAAAAGATGGAATAAATCCATAGCTTTAAAATACTAGCTTAAGACCTAAGGGGGAGATAATAAGATAAGAAACTAAGTCAAGTGTTAAGAATCAGATAATGATGTGTTCAGAAAGAGTTATAGTGTTATATCAGTCCATTCATACTCTAGTATATTTCTCAAAGTTCAGTCATTACAAGATCTTGTTGATGTTTCTAATATTAGAAATGTGTCCATGATCTATGTCATACACTCTAGACAGATTCACATCTATGCTCAGTCTCCCGAATTCATGATTTACTCTCAATGGCAAGCAACATAATGTTATGTCATGCCTATTTTTATATCAGATTTGTTGAATGAATCGTGGTTATGATCTTTCACCCTAAGCTCTTTCAGTGATCCTTTTCAGTTTTGATAACGATATTATCGATAGTAGTTGAGTAATAATAAAAGGAAAGGATTGATATTTCTTATTGTAGTAGTGGCGGTGTTCTTATTCCATCTAAAGTTATAATGTGGAGGAAGAAGGAGATGCGTTTTTACGATGAGTAATAGTTAGATGAGAGTAATTAGTTGGTTTTCTGGTAGTAATGCATGAAATTTAGTTGGTAGAGGTGACGAGAGAATGATGAATTCTTATAAGGATCAGTTATAGTACTAGGCTTGAATGTGGTGTTGATAACATAGGAATAAATGCATGGTGTATTAGGTGGTTCATGATTAGGACTCGAGGTTGGTTGAATGCGGTGGTAAGGAGTAGTATTCTTGGGATGAGATTCCCTATAGATGTATAGAACCTGAATCTTGTGATTTAGATTAGTATAATCACCTTAAGTGTAGCACCTTGTGACTCCGAGTTAGGCTTGAACATAGTAATAGCATGCAGTTTGACTTAGACCTTTGTAAGAGTAGTCATATACCCTTGCGGGAGCCATGAGTTGCAGTTAATGAGGTATATTATTCAGAAAGAAGAGCATAGTTGAGAAGTTTTGCTAAGCTTAAAGCTACCAATCGTATCGCTCAAGGCATAGTAGTCTCATTTTTATTCCATGCCCAAGGTACCATTGTTTCATGTTGCATACTTCAAATAGAGGGTGACTTATGTTCAAATCTATATCATTCATGCTTTATGAACCCATGTCAGTTGACTAAGATACTAAGACCCTAGTAGTGCTTCATACTAAGATGTCCCACACGAATCATGCTCGTGATTCCTTTAATAAAATGTTATGATAAGTTTTCATGAGAATGTTTGAGGAGATAGCCTCCTTCATATGACGATTCTTAGAAATTTCTTTCCATGATTTGTAATCTTGTAATCTTAAATGAAAGTGAGTTCCAAACTCCTAGTATGAATTAGTTCCATAAAAATTAGTAGGCAAGTTGAGAATTTACATATACAATCAGAGTAGCTCCTTTCTCTTAAATTCCAGCTTAGACATCATTCGAGGACGAATGATCCCAAGGGGGAAATATTGTAACACCTCATAATTCTACTCTTATAATTCAAATCGATTGTCGTAAGTGCATCAACTTCAGTCGGCTGATATACTACTTGTTCATATATGTTAAGGTAAGGTACATTCCTAAGTACTAGAAGTGTTTTGGATGTGATTTAAGGTCATATTGAACCTTTAGCACAAAATCAAGTTGAGAGGTTCTCTAACAATTAAGTTTTTTGTGTAAGTTAATTCAAGGATCAAATTCAATCAATCATAACTCCTAACATATGAAGAGTTTTGTGGCTTACTACCAACCATATGAAAGGCCTTGAAGTCTTCTTTCAACCGGTTTTGACCGTTCGTCAATACAAGTTATATGCTCAAAGTTATGCCCATTTTTCTGGGCATAACGTAGTTCGCGTGAACTGGCATGCGAAGTGGACTTCCACCGCGTGGACGCGCAGCAAAGTCAGGGCTACTATTAAGGTTACATGAAGTGCGGCGTGAACTAAGCTTCAGCTGCACGACCGCGCACGTTACTTCAGAATTCTTTTAGTTTTCTTTTCTTTTCATGTTTTAGGAAGGGTGTTTATCTCGTTTCTTCATCCCTAAACCCCAACCCATGACTATTAATTTCTTCCAAAAGCCAAAGTCAATCAGTTCTGATTATTTCAACCCTCTCATTCTAAAAATAAAACTATGCTCAAGAACTTCAAGAAAACACCAAAGCTAGGGTTCAAGGTTTCCGAGCAAGTTTTTCTTCAAGCTTCTTAAAGAGCCTTGTTCTTCTTGGTATGTAAGGCTATTATAGTGATGGACTGAGTTTGTCCTCATGCCCTACATCAATCTAAATTCAGTAAAAAAGTAATCTAGGGTTTTATCCCTACTATTTGAGTTTTATTGAGATGAGTGTTGTTGAATTCTGAGTTTCTTTTCCCGATTATTGAATTGCTATATATCTTGTATTGAGATTCTTTAGTTGATTGCCATGTATTTTTATAAGCATGAGCCCTAGTACTTGAGGATTTATTGAGATATTATTGACAATCTTTTTAACTAAACAATTGTCTTAAACTGATTTTCTGAGAAAGCAATGATGAGTTTTAAGAATAGTTTTATACATGATTTGAGAAAGAGTATAACGAAACTAAGTATTCCCAAAATCTATCATTTTTTTACATTGAAAAAAGAGAAACTTTGATTTCTATATGAGTTAATGAGTTCAGAGTTGTTACCTCTCTTATGAGGATATTTTGAGCAATTAACTCAAAATGAGAAAGAGTGTGTTTTATATATTTGAGCATGAGTATATATTTATTAGGAGTAGTATTGAGCACCGATATGGGAATGAGTTCAGACAAATCACATTCCTCATAAACCATGTAGCCAACATGGGTAAATGATCATACTTTTTAGATGACTCCTTATTACTTTCGAGCAGAGCTTTAATGGATCCACTTAGTTGAGGTGTCTTATATCCCAGCAAGGTATATGATTGTTTTGGCAGCGTAGGTGAGACGTTGTATCATCACATAACTCATAGTGATGGTTGTCAGTTAGAGAATCTCCCAAATAAAAGTAAAGAATATTTTATTGTATTTTTTTATATATATCCTTGAGTCAACATCTTTTAGTTATGAAGCTTTAAATATTTCATTTCTTATTATTGCTTTGTATTGAGTTGAGTTGAGGTGAATATTCTTCCAGCCTTATCAGTTCAATTATTTATTCATTCAAATTTATTACATACTCATACATTTAATGTACTGATGTCATTCGACCTGCATCTTTGTTTGATGCAGATACTGGTGCTCATGATCATCAACAGGCGGTTCGTTGAGATCACTTTGCACTTCTGATAGCTTGGGTGAGCGTCCTTGCATTCCAGAGGACTTCACATTTATTTTCTAGTTAGTTATATTCAGATGTCGTGGGCCTTGTCTCGACATCCATATTGAATAATAGAGGCTTCATAGATAGATAGAGTTGAGGAGTCTCTCAGTATTTACTTTTTCTTGAGATGTTTTTACAAAATATTATACTTATGCTTTTGAGTATTTTATAGACAGTTCGAGTTGAGTACTTACTTTGAGTTTAAATGTTTTAAATTCTATTTTAAGCCTATTATCGCTTGAGTAAGTCTTCCGCTAAGTAGTCATCCCGACCAAGGGTTCGCTTGGGGACCAACAGTAGTTCTTGAGTGCCGATCACGTTTAGGGTGTCGGCTTGGGGTGTGATAGTACAACTCCTGGAATTTATCTTGGCATGGACAAGATATGTCGGGACGTCCAAGGAATGGGTTGTGATGTGAAAAATAGGTTTTCTTAGAATTTTGAGTCTCTAAAGTTTGCAGTCATTTTCCATAGAATTTATTGATAAATGTATTCTTTTGACTACCCAACCTTATGCATTGATTCTTAAGCCTTAGAATCTAGGTTATTGCTCTTGTGGAAGGGTTTTCACATGATTCCATAGTGGAAGAAGCCCTAAGTTGGGGAAGTTGATCATATATTGGCCTGGGTTAGGATTTTCTGATAATATAAGTAATTCACAGGCCATTAGTGATTGATTGTTGCTTTTATTATTTGTTTAAGACCAAGAACAAGCCAAGTCACTTTGCAAGGGGAAAGCTCGGATTCTTTAGAGTTTCCATGAGTCTTGATTTGAGATAGGTGATTATTGAACATTTCTAGTTTATGTATGTATGCATGTCTGCTGCTTTGCAGTCTAATTGATGCAATGCATGGTAGTGAATATATAGGGAGACATATGAAATGACATCATGTAGGTAATCTCATGTAATGGACTTGTTAGTGTGACTTGTGGTTTTCAAATGGTATTATTCATTGTGTATGTTATTGTGCATGATTGTTTGTGATTTTTGGTTGGCTCGGGCACTATACCAGTACACTAACCATGGATGGCTTGGGTACCCATACAGGTACACTAACTATGGGTGGCTCAGGTACCACATCGGTACACTAATAATTTGGGTTTTGGTTCCGTGAGAGGACTAGGTATGTGATTGTGGTTCCGTGAGAGGACCGGGCATTTGCATTTGTGATCACGTGGGACATGCCTCTAGGTATTGATGAGTGGGAGAGTTAATTATACTCATTTGAGGCTTTTTTTTGTTAGTTTTGGCTTGTTTTAGGTAAGACTTGGTGCTTTTAATGTAGTTTTCTTCATATTTGCAAGAAAATGAAATGGAGTGTTGATTTAGAAGGCATTTGAAGAAATCAAGTGAACTTGAGGTAAGATGAGGTAAAGAGGAAGAAAGTTGGACCGGTAGTTGAAGTGCTTATCGCGACTGCGTGAAACAGAGGTGGCAATCGTGTTTAACAAGAATTCCAGATTTCATGATTGTGTGGTCAGAGTTTGCAATTGCGTAACCCAACAACATTACTCATCGCGAACGCATGATTTAGCTGTCGCGACCGTAGAGAGCAAATGCCCGGCACCTAGACAGTATTGGAATTTGACCAAAAAAACCCTTTTTACACTCATCAACAGTCTTTATTCTGATTATGTAGAATTAAATCTAGAATTCAATTTCCTAATTCTTAGAATAGCGTAGGGAGAAAACTTTTAGTGTTCATCTTTTGGGTTGAGACTTTGAAGGCAAGTTGCCTCATAATACATCTTTTGGATTGAAGATTGTGTCTAATAGTAATATTTTGTATTCTATCATTGTGGGTGTAATTGCTAATTGAAATTGGGGTTTTGTGCTAGAAATAGGCAATTCATTTGGGTCTTTCATTTCTCATTCTCTTACTTTTGTATTTGATTCCATGCTTCTATTCTTGAAATGAGTTTAGTATAATTTTCATTTTTTCATTTATGATTTGAGAGTGCATGCTCAAATCTAGCTTTAGATCTTTGTGGGTCAAAAGAGAATTCATGAAGTGGAGATAATTGCATATTAGCCATGCATTTTGAGTTTGCTCGAAAGACAGATTTAGGGTTTCATTGTTGAATGTGAGGCTTGCTCGAAAGAGAGGTTGTGTTGTTGAAAATGACCTAGCCTACCATGATTGAATTAGCATGTGTTGAGGTTGCAATTGGATTGTTGAATAAGTATTGATTTCCAAATTTCCCTATTTCCAATTATCCCTTGCTTGATTTGATCTTTGCCTAATCTTAATTTTGTTACCTTCACCAATCTTATTTTGATAATTATGTATTTTTAATTTAGATTCAAACACTAACCTTGTAATCCTTTGTTTTTTTTATTTCTGATAAATTGTTCCTTGTGAGATTCGACCTAGACTCTCTTATAGGGTATTTTTATTGCTAGCAACCACTTACTCTTTAACTTGTTTTGAGTGCGTTATCAAAAATGGCACTGTTGCCAGGAAACAATTAGGCATATTGAATTAATTTAGGATTTATAGTTTACTTGTTTCTATCTAAATTGTGAATAGTTGTCTTTACTTCCTTGTAGCTTTGCTTCTATGATTTCTTATGATAGCAATAAAATGCTTGGGGGATTAAGCCCTACGAAGATAGTCCACGGCCTTATTGTGAGGAAGAATGGGTTGTGACAATCATTGATGAGAAGTTGGGTGTATATAACCGAGCCAAGCCAATAACATTCAAAGATGCCGAAATCATTCACTTGGGGCCAATGATTATGAAAGTCGATGCTCAAATGGCCTAGTGAGCTTCATACTCTTTCCCAATGCTCCAAAACAAAAAAATAATTTGACGTTGGGTAAGAAATTCAAGTCTTCAAAGTGGAGAGATCGAGTGAAACTCTTGATACTCTCATGTTGTCCCCATGCTCTTCGAAGAAGAATTGATCAAAAGTTGGGGAGAAGGTTCATTGCCTCGAAGTGAAAACAGAAAGAGTGATGTACTCGGCGTCACGCCGCTGTGTTAAATTTTGCGCTTGATGGGATGCAACCCATCGGTATTCAAATAAGTTTATGCCTTAGTTTAATTTCAAGTTTTTAATTTTTAGAACAACTTAGGATTTTTTTACTAACCCTTATAGTTCCAAAGTTTGTGGCAGTTGTTTTGACAGGTTTAGAAGCACAACAATGATTGGGGTTGAAGTTTGGAGGTGACAACACCTTCAAAATAGTAGTTGGAACACTTTTGGAACACTCAGGTTTGCCAAAGTTGATTGGGCGGATCGCCCAATTGACCCTGCTATCGCCTAAATTGACAGTAGCTTCAGCAGGCCTGACAACATACTATTCATCACGATTGTGAGAGCCTATGGCTGAGATCATGAAGCACAAAACCCTGAGTACCACGATCGCGAGAGCCTAGGGCCATGCTCATGAAAGGTATGTGAAGTTGATTGTCGCAATCACGAGGAGCTAGTTTCCATCTCGATGACTGGTGAGAAATAAAAAGGCAACAATTTCAGTTCACCCAAAGTTGACTCCCACACCCCAAATATTCCCTCTAAAATGAAAATCCCTCATTTGCTTGGATCTTTTGCCAAGAATCCCCTCTCAATTGTTCTACTCACTCAAGGTATGACCTCTCCTCTCTTTCTTGATAAATTTTTGAGATTGGTAAGTTGTTTGCAAATGGGTTGATTCTCGCCTAAAAATTTTTATCATGAATTTTGTTGAAAACTTATTTTATGGAGTAGTATTGTTGGTTGCTGTGGTTGTCTGGGTATCAACTGAAAATGGGGGAAAAGGGTGTTACAAAAGGATTGAAACAAGGGGACCCCATTTCCCCTTTCTTATTTGTTATAGCCATGGAATATCTAAGTAGAAGTCTATGTGCGTTGAAACTGAATAAGAAATTCAAATTTCATCCTAAGTGTGCTAAACTAAATATCACACATTTGTGCTTTGATGATGATCTACTGCTATTTTCAAGGGGTGATTTAGAATCTATCTCAACAATGAATGACTTTTTTCAATAGTTCTCTCTTGCCTCAGGACTCAAAGCTAACCTGGATAAAAGTTGTGCTTATTTTGGTGGAGTGCTTCAGAGGGATACATAGGTTATAATAGAAAATATGGGTTATATCATAGGAGAGCTGCCATTCAAATATTTAGGAGGGTCCCTATCCACTAGGAAATTGATTATGCTCAAGTGGATACCATTTATTGAAAATATTGTGAAGAGAATTGCTTCTTGTACTGCAAAAAAATTATCATATGCAGGTAGACTCCAGTTGATCCAGTCAGTGATATTTGGTATACAATCCTATTAGGCTCAATTGTTCTTGCTCCCCTCAAAGGTAGTAAAGATCATTGAGGCCTATTGCAGGAGCTATATTTGGTCTGGAGTAAATACTATCATCAAAAAAGCTTTAGTAGCTTGGGATAGGGTATGCTTGCCTAAATCTGCAAGAGGGTTGAACATCATAAATCTATACCCATGTAACAAAGCTGCTCAAACCAAAACTTTCTGGGATATTACGCATAAAGAGGAAAAGTTGTGGATCACGTGGATACATACCTATTATATAAATGAGCAACATGTGCAAGTTATGCCCATTCTATCACAAGCATATTGGATTACAACGAAGATATTGGAAGCTAGGACTCAATGGAATCAAGTAAAGCATTTGGTAAAGAAGAAACATGGTATTATAAAGCAAATTTATCTCGGATTGATTGGAGAAAGGAATAGAATTCCATGGAAATGCTTAATGTTTGCAAATTCTTCAAGGCCTAAAGCTAGATTCACTATGTGACTACTAGTTCAGCTACTCACAAAAAATAGGCCTATTAAATGGGACATTAATGTCGAGCCTTTGTGTGTTTTCTACCAATAGGAAAGGGAAACAAGAGAGCACTTGTTTGTCCAGTGTCCATTTGCAAGGCAACTGTGGAGTAGAATATTAGATTGGATGCAAAGTCAAGGGAGCATTGGAGCAGATTGGGATCACCATTATCAGTGGGTCCTCAAGAGTGCAAGAGGGAAGACTCAAAAAATTCATATTTTAAAATTGGTATTTGCTGAAACTGTGCATGCCATATGGATAGAAGGGAATGTAAAGATTTTGAACAACATGTTGTGGATGAGTTTAGATTAACTAGAAATATTGCTTCTGCTTGTAATATTAGAGCACCATTGGGTGCAAAGGATGTAGTACAATCATCGCTTGTAAAGCCATAGTTTCTGTTGAGATTTGTTGAGAAGTCTAATAGATAGCAGTTGGATAGGAAGTTGTTATGAATGTGACTAAGCTAGCTGTGGTAGTTAGCTTGACGTGTAATTCTGATTCGGGTGATATATTGGAAAAGTTGGTTACCTAAAAAAAGGGTGCTTTAATTCATGTAAAAATGACATGAGAATAAGTTTCTCACAACGATGAAATGCCAAAGTTAAAAATAGTTCTGGTGGATGGTGTGCTCTTGTTGGGATTTTGTGATATAATGATGGATTAGTCTATTTAATTTTATTTCTTGTAGTTTTTGATTTTTACTTCGTAGCTTCTTTATTTTTGTTTTGATATGAGATATGGATTGATGATGCCCGATGATGTATAGAGTGACGAGTTTCTTAAGGGGAATCATTGGTTGCTATTGATTGTTTGATTGGTGTTGAATGTGGTCAAGTTTGAGTAGCCGGTCTTGAATAGATGCATTAGTTTTCCCAATGATGGATTAGTTGACGACATTCTTAAGGGAAAGATTGTTGTCTTTTTGGGAGGTAGTAACTTGGTTGGTACTAAGAACACAGTCTTGCATGTGAAAAGTTATTGAACATACCCCCTCCATTTTTGAAAGTTGAGCATGTTGTGAATGATTTTGTGACAAATCCTTTAAATCTTTATGTAACTTTTGATTAATTAACGGTTTGAATGTTCGATGCCACTAGTATGTTGAAAAGGAAATAAGATTTTGAACCATCTTGATTGATGTAACACCCCAAAAAAAATTCTAAGTTGAGCTCGAACCATTCTTGAAATTTTGTATAAGGTCGTACTGACTGATTCTTAATTGTTCTTCGATTCTAAGGTCAATTCTTTAGTGTGTGAACGGATTTGAATATGAATTAAGGTCACAAGAACCCCTAGCACAAAGTTGAGTTGAAAGCTTTCTTACCGATTGAGTTTTAATATGAGATTTTACTTGGGTTAACTTAGAACAACTATATCTCTCAACATATAAGGAATTACATGGTTCACGAGCTATCAAATTGAAGGTCTTTGAGTTCTATTTCTAACGCCAACAAGTTTGCCTAATTCCGAGCTCGGATTAAAAAGTTATGCTCATTTTAGTGAAGCCCTGGCAGGCAGAGCATCTTCCCGACCCACTTGACGGGCCGTGGTGCTCTGACGGTTCGTGAGGCCTCTCTTGAAGGTCACTTCATCAATTTTAAGTGAGGTAGCACCCCTAAGGCTACTGTGAAGAACCACGATCACCTAAACCGCCCGTGGAGCTTCACATGAGCCGTGAAGTGGCTCGTGAAAGAGGCTTGACAGACTTGGAGTTTTGGGTCAACTTCAATCGACCATATCTTTCAGCTTAAAATGAAATAGGTGGCCCATGAACAATCAAATAAAAGGTCTTTGAGTCCTCTTTCCAACTCCACCGAGTTTTCTACATTTGAAATTCGGAGTAAAAAGTTATGCTTGTTTTAGTGGAGCGTTGTCAGGCTGATGAAGCTTGGCGACCGGCTGTACGGGCCGTGAAGCATTAGACCGCTCGTGAAGCCTTTCCTGTGAGGCCCTTCGTCAATTTTTGAGTTAGGGTCAATGTGGTAATTTCCCAAAATGTTTGGTACCCCAAACTACATCGTTTTAACCATATTCTAAGCCTAAACTACGTCGTTTCACACAAAATTAATGGCTTAGAAAGTGTTAACCAATCTCTTTACGTTCATTAATACTTCAAGACATTAGAGCACGGTTCCAAGAGGAGAAAAGCTAAGGTTTCAGGAGTTCTTCGAGTTTAATCGATCCCACAAAGAACTTTGTTCTTCCCAGGTATGTAAGGCTACCCATAACGTTGGATTAAGTTCGTCCACGTGCCCTACATCTTCATTGAGTCGAGTTGAGTTTCCATGAATTAAGTTCTTGAATTATCTATAAATTCTATTGAGTTCTTGTGTAAAATTACATAGGTATTGATGATGTCTATGAGTTGAGTATTTGAGGTATACATTTATGTCTTCATTCACATGAACCTTAATTGAGTTTTTAGCATTGGTTATTTTATGCATTGATGGAGTTTTTAAAGCATGATTTGTGAACGTTTTTGAATGAGAATGAGTTGAGTCCGAGTTGAGTCCGAGTTGAGTCTGAAAGGTTCTTAAACTTTGTTATTTTGAATATGAGTATTTTGAGTATAAATAATTAATTGATATAGAGTCTTGAGGAGATATGAATGAGTTTGAAAGCCTGTTTTAAATGAAAGAATTGATGATTAAGATGAGATTGAGTTTGATGAGAGTCCAATGAGACTAGATGAAATGATTCAAAGAAATTGATCTGATTGAGCATATGAGCACATTGAGTCTTTTGGGAGTAGTATTGAGCACCGATTTGGGTAAGAGTAAATAACAACTCAAACCTCATAAACTATGTAGCCAGCGTAGGATAGAGGCTATGCTTCTCTAGTCCCAAAAAGAGGACTTTGATTGATTGTGGATTCAATGAGGTTGATCGTCCCTAACTCTGGCAAGGTATTGGGTGGCTGTGGCACAGTAGTGCAAAGCATTGTATCATCACTAGCTCATATGTGATGGTTGTCAGTTAGAGAAACTCCCTAAAAAAGGAATGGCTTGAGTTGGTTGAGCTTCATATCATTGAGTCTATTTTCAAAGCATTTGTTAATTTTAAACTCGTATGCTTATTGAGTTGAATCGATTTCTGAGTTGAGTCCCTTGAGTCGAGTTGCATGATGTTAAGTATTATTGATCGAATTTCCTTTCAGCTTTTTACATACCGTACATTCCATATACTGACGCCATTCGACGCTGCATCCTTTATGATGTAGATACAGGTGTTAGAGATTCTCAATAGGTGCTTCGTTGAAGATCACTCTGTTCCAGCTTTTGGTGAGACCTCCTCGCTTTTGGAGGGACCTTTTTATTCTAGTTCATTTCCTTTATTAGAGTAGTCCTTTGAGGTAGCCGCGGGTCTGTCCCGGTACCTTCTTATGATGAGTTTAGAGGCTTCATAGAAAGTGATGGAGACAGTGACAGGGTAGAGTTGATGTTCCCATTTTGAATGTCTTATGATGTTGAGTTGATTTGAACTGAGTATTTAAACTATCCTTTTATTGAGTTGTTGATTGTTAGCCCACTGGAGTATTTTCTTTTCTTTATCTAAGTTTTATGCTGTGTGATTGAATGAGTGATCAGACCAAGTGGTTTGTTTGGGACTAGCAATGGTCTTCGAGTGCCGGCCACGCCTAGGGTACCCTCTCGGGGCGTGACAAACTTGGTATCAGAGCCAGGTTCAAGAGTCCTAGGGTGTCTATGAAGCCGTGTCTAGTAGAGTCTTGCTTTTGGTTGTGTCGTGCATCTCACTTATAATCTGGAGGCTATATGACATTAGGAATTGTCTCACTTCTTCCATATTCTGAGTTCGTACGATAGAGTTTAACTTATATAAAAGCTCCTTTCTGATTCGTGTGTTTACGCGTTTCAGATCATGCCTCCTAAATGTACCCTTTGCCAGAGGAATGCTGCCAGCACCGAGGTTCCGCAGTTCAAGATGCCCTCAGAGTCAGGGGTGAGAACTAGGGGCTGACCTACACAGCCTACTGAGGTACCCCAAATGCCTACTACTTAGCCTGCTTCTACTTCTGAAGCCGATTTTAAGGGAGCAATTGCTATGCTTACCCAGTTATTGGCTGCCTAATTTGGTCAACAGAGCTCTCTAGCTCTTAGCTCTAGTTCTCAAGAGTTGTCTACCGCTACGAGGATTAGAGATTTTCTGAGGATGATCCGCCAGTGTTCACAGGGTCTAAGGTTGAGTAGGATCCTCAAAAATTCATTGATGAGATGTGGAAGATTCTGAAGGCGATGCATGCTACTGAGGTTGAGGGAGTTAAGTTGGTTTCCTATCAGCTCAAGGATGTTGCTAATGTTTGGTATAATCAGTGGGAGAAGAGTCATGTTGAGGATGCTGAGCTTGCTATTTGGGATGAGTTTGAGAGTTCATTCGTCGATCACTTCTTTCCCTAAGAGCTGAAGGAAGCAAAGGTTGAGGAGTCTGTGAATCTGAAGCAAGAGGGGTTAACTGTGAAAGAGTTGAAAGAGCAGTTAAAAGATCTCGTAGATAAAGGGTTCATTAGGCCGAGTGTCTCTCCTTGGGGCTCTCCTGTCCTATTCATGCGAAAGAAAGATGGTTCCCTCAGAAAGTGCATTGACTACCGTTAGTTGAACAAGGTCACCACTAAGAATAAGTATCCCCTTTCCAGGGTAGATAATTTGTTTGACCAACTTCAGAGTGCCACTTGTTTCTCAAAGATAGACCTCATACCAAGCTATCATCAGTTGAAAGTGAGAGAATGTGACATCCCAAAGATGGCTTTCCGAACCCGATATGGTCACTTCGAGTTTCTTGTTATGTCCTTTGGTTTGACTAAGCTCCTGCAACATTTATGGATTTGATGAATCGAGTGTTGAAAAAATATTTGGACATGTTTGTGATTGTGTTTATCAATGATATATTGGTTTACTCATGAAATGAGGAGGAGCATGCAAACCATCTCAGAATTGTTCTTCAGACTCTCAAGGATAGGGAGTTCTATGCTAAGTTTTTGAAGTGTGAATTTTGGCTTGCTTCTGTGGCATTCTTAGGCCATGATATATCTAGTGAAGGTATTCGAGTTGATTCGCAGAAGATTGAGGTAGTAAAGAATTTGCCCAGACCCACATCCCCGATTGACATAAGGAGTTTCTTAGGTTTGGCTGGTTACTATAGAAGGTTTGTAGAGGGATTCTCATCCATATCGTCTCCATTAACTAAGTTGAATCAGAAGAAGACTAAGTTTCAATGGTTCGATGCTTGTGAGAAAAGTTTTCAAGAGTTGAAGACTAGATTGACTACTGCCCCAGTGTTGACCCTACCCGAGGGAACCGATGGCTTTGTGATCTATTGTGATGCGTCTAGAGTTGGATTGGGTTGTGTGTTTATGCAAAAAGGTAAGGTCATAACTTATGCTTCCAAACAACTTAAGATACATGAGAGGAATTATCCGACTCACGACCTCGAGTTGGCAGCAGTGGTGTTTGCATTAAAAATATGACGCCATTATTTGTATGGAGTGCATGTGGATGTGTTTACTGATCACAAGAGCCTACAATACATCTTCAGTCATAAAGAGCTAAACATGAGGCAGAGGAGATGACTTGAGTTGCTCAAGGACTATGACATGATTATTCTCTACCACCCAGGTAAGGCTAATGTTGTTGCAGATGCTCTTAGCAGGTTATCCCTGGGAAGCACCACTCATATTGAGGAAGGAAATAAAGAGTTGGCTAAAGAAGTGCATAGGCTTGCACGTTTGGGAGTTCGCCTTGTGGACTCCAGCGAAGGAGGTGTCATGGTTCAGAATGGGGCTGAGTCCTCATTAGTTGTTGAAGTGAAGGAAAAGCAGGACCAAGACCCTGTGCTACTTCAATTGAAGGAGGATTTTCATAAGCATAGAGTTATGGCTTTTTCCAAAGGGGGAGATGGAGTGTTGAGGTATCAAGGCAGATTGTGTTTGCCGAATGTTGATGGACTCTGAGACAGAATCATGGCAGAGACCTATAGCTCCAGATATTTGATTCATCCAGGTTCTACAAAAATATATCATGACTTGAGAGAGGTCTATAGGTGGAATGGTATGAAGAAGGAGATCGCGGACTTTGTTTCAAAGTGCCCAAATTGCCAACAAGTCAAAGTTGAGCATCAAAGACATTGTGGAGTAGCTCAGAATATAGAGTTGCTAGAGTAGAAGTGGGAGATGATAAATATGGACTTTATTATAGGTTTGCCGTGGACTCGTAGACAACATGACTCTATTTGAGTGATTGTGGATAGGATGACCAAATCAGCCCACTTCTCGCCCATTAAGACTATGGATTCAACCGAGGATTATGCGAGGTTATACATCAAAGAGATAGTCAGATTGCATGGGGTTCCCTTTTCTATCATCTCAGACAGAGGTACCCAATTTACTGCACAGTTTTGGAAGTCATTTCAGAAAGATTTGGGTTCAAATGTGAACCTTAGTACCGCTTTCCATCCGCAGAGAGATGATCAGGCAGAGTGTACAATTCAGACTCTTGAGGATATGTTGAGGGCTTGTGTCATTGATTTCAAGGGTAACTGGGATGATCACTTGCCACTTATTGATTTTGCGTATAATAATAGTTTTCATTCGAGTATTCAGATGGCTCCTTATAAGGCCCTCTATGGGAGGAGGTGTAGATTGCCAATTGAGTGGTTCAAAGTTGGTGAAGCTGAGTTGATTGGACCTGACTTAGTTTATCAAGCTATGGAAAAGGTGAAGACCATCCAAGAGAGGTTGAAAACTACACAGACTCACCAAAAGTCCTAAACTGATGTGAGGAGAGGAGATTGCGAGTTTGAGGTAAATGATTGGGTGTATTTGAAAGTTTCACCCATGAAAGGTGTTATGAGATTTAGGAAGAAGGGGAAGCTTAGTCCCCGTTACATTAGTCCTTATCAGATTGTGAAGCGAGTTAGTAATGTCGCCTATGAGAGTGAGCTTCTGCCAAAGTTAGATGCCGTTCATCCTGTGTTTCATATTTCTATGCTTAAGAAGTGCTTGGGACACCCTTCACTCATTGTTCCAACAGAAAACATTGGGGTGAAAGATAGTTTGTCTTATGAGGAGATTCCTGTCCAAATTCTTGATCGCCAAGTTCACAAGTTGAGGACCAAAGAGGTCGCTTCAGTCAAAGTTTTGTGGAGAAATCAATTTGTTGAGAAGGCTACATGGGAAGCCGAGGAGGATATGAAAGCCAAGTACACGCACCTATTCGTTCCTCCTAGTGTCGATGTTGAAGGTATTCTTATCTCTAAGTTAGTACCTTCTCGAGTTTGAGAATTTGAGTAAGTTAATCTTGAGTTTGAGTATTTGAGTTGTTGCATTATATTCTTTCCTTTATAAAAACCCTTAGCTTGGTCATCATTCGAGGACGAATGTTCCCAAGGGGGAGATATTGCAACACCCTAAAAAAACTTCTAAGTTAAGAATCAAACAATTCTTGAAATTTCGTATAAGGTCATACCGAGTGATTCTTAATTGTTCTTGGATTCTAAGGTCAATTATTTAGTGTCTGAATGGATTTGAATATGAATTAAGGCCACAAGAACCCCTACCAAAAAGTTGCATTGAAAGCTTTATTACCGATGGAGTTTCATTATGAGATTTTACTTGGGTTAACTTCAAACGATTATATCTCTAAGCATATAAGGAATTAGGTGGCTCACAACCTATCAAATTGAAGGTCTTTGAGTTCTCTTTCCAACGCCACAAAGGTTGCCTAATTCCGAGCCCGAAGTAAAAGGTTATTCTCATTTTAGTGAAGCCCTGTCGGGCAGAGCATCTTCACTACCCACTTGACGGGACGTGGTGCTCTAGACGGCCCGTGAGGCCTGTCTTGAAGGTCACTTCATCAATATTAAGTAAGGTTGCACCCCTAAGGATACTGTGAAGAACCATGGTCACCTAAATGGCCCGTGGAGCTTCACATGAGCCGTGAAGTGGCTCGTGAAAGAGGCTTGACAGACTTGGAGTTTTGGGTCAACTTCAATTGACCATATCCTTCAGCATAAAATGAATTATGTGGCCCATACACTATCAAATTAAAAGTCTTTGAGTCCTCTTTCCAAAGCCACTGCATTTGCTCCAGTTGAAGTTTGGAGTAAAATGTTATGGTCGTTGTAGTGGAGCGCTGTCAGGCTGATGAAGCTTCACGACCGGCTGTACGGGCCGTGAAGCATTAGACAGCTCGTGAAGCCTTTCCTGTGAGGCCCTTCATCAGTTTTTGAGTTAGGGTCAATGTGGTCTTTTCCCAAAGAGTTTGATACCCCAAACTAAGTCGTTTTAACCCTATTCTAAGCCTAAACTACGCCGTTTCACAACAAATAAAGGGCTTAGAAAGTGTTAACAAATCTCTTTACGTTCATTAACACTTCAAGATATTAGAGCAAGGTTCCAAGAGGAGAAAAGCTAGGGTTTCAGGCATTCTTTGAGTTTCATCTATCCCGCCAAAAACTTTGATCTTCCCAGGTATGTAAGGCTACCCATAACGTTGGATTGAGTTCGTCCACGTGCCCTACATCTTCATTGAGTTGAGTTGAGTTTGAGTTTTGAGTTTCGATGAATTGAGTTCTTGAATTATCTATAAATTCTATTGAGTTCTTGTGTAAAATTACGTAGGTATTGATGATGTCTATGAGTTGAGTATTTGAGGTATACATTTATGTCTTCATTCACATGAACCTTAATTGAGTTTTTAGCATTGGTTATTTTATGCATTGATGGAGTTTTTAAAGCATGATTTGTGAACGTTTTTGAATGAAAATGAGTTGAGTCCGAGTTGAGTCTAAAAGGTTCTTAAACTTCTGTAATTTTGAACATGAGTATTTTGAGTATAAATAATTAATTGATATAGAGTCTTGAGGAGATATGAATGAGTTTGAAAGCCTGTTTTAAATGAAAGAATTGATGATTAAGATGAGATTGAGTTTGATGAGAGTCCAATGAGACTAGATGAAATGATTCAAATAAATTGATCTGATTGAGCATATGAGCACATTGAGTCTTTTGGGAGTAGTATTGAGCACCGATTTGGGTAAGACTAAATAACAACTCAAACCCCATAAACTACGTAGCAAGCGTAGGATAGAGGCTATGCTTCTCTAGTCCCAAAAAGGGGACTTTGATTGATTATGGATCCAATGAAGTTGATCGTCCCTTACTTTGGCAAGGTATTGGACGGCTGCGGCAACGGCAGTGCAAAGCGTTGTATCATCACTAGCTCATAAGTGATGGTTGTCGGTTAGAGAAACTCCCTAAAAAACGAATGGTTTGAGTTGGTTGAGGTGCATATCATTGAGTCTGTTTTCAAAGCATTGGCTAATTTTAATCTTGCATGCTTATTGAGTTGAGTCGATTTCTGAGTTGAATCCCTTGAGTCAAGTTGCGTGATGTTAAGTATTATTGATCAAATTTCCTTTAAGCTATTTTACATACCGTACATTCCATATACTGACGCCATTCGGCGCTACATTTTTTATGATACAGATATAGGTGTTAGAGATCCTCAACAAGCGCTTCGTTGAAGATCACTTTGTTCCAGCTTTTGATGAGACTTCCTTGCTTTCGGAGGAACCTTTTTATTCTAGTTGATTTCCTTTATTAGAGTAGTCCTTTGAGGTAGCCATGGGTCTATCCCGGTACCTTCTTATGATGAGTTTAGAGGCTTCATAGACAGTGATGGAGACAGTGACAGGGTAGAGTTGATGTTCCTATTTTGAATCTCTTATGATGTTGAGTTTATTTGAATTCAGTATTTAAACCATTCTTTTATTGAGTTGTTGATTGTTAGCCCACTTGAGTGTCTTCTTTGCTTTATCTAAGTCTTCCGTTGTGTGATTGAATGCGGGATCAGACCAAGTGGTTCGCTTGGGACCAGCAATGGTCTCCGAGTGCCGGCCATGCCTAGGGTACCCTCTCAGGGCGTGACAATTGATTTAAATTCCATGTGTAGTGAGTTATTGAATAATGCCTTGTGTTCGCTTATGTTACCTGGAACTTGCTCGGTTGATCTTGAAATGTTGGTCTTGATTGAGTTTGGTTGGAGAAATCATCTTAGGCTTTCTTTTTGATTGTTCTTGAAGTCCATTTGGTCTAAAAATCCTACCTTTGCACTAAATATATCCTTAGTTTTCCCCTTTGAGCCTAATCCCTTTTATTGACAACCTCATTACAAGCCTTATCCTTTTTGAAAAAGTAATCTCTTTTGAACCTTTCCCATCTTGAACTTGAGAATTGAGAAAGTTGAGGCTAAAAGCCTAACCTGGGGGTGTTATGGGAAATTCATGGAAAGGATGCTTATTACATGAGGGCTTGATATAATTTAAAAATTAGAAATTGAAGAATTGAGGAAAAAGTCTTAAAGAAAGAAAAGATTTGAAAAAGAAGGAAAGAAAGTGAATAAATGAGATTCAACTTGAATCCTTCAAGGTTAAAAATTGTTGCATGTGAGGCATCAAGGAGGGTGTAGTCATTTGTATCTAAATGATATCCTAACCTTCCCTAAGTCTAGATTACAAGCTTAACAAAGTCCATTGAGATTTCAAACCAAATGAAGTTGAGTCAATGTTGATTGGAAATATTGGCAAGCCTATGGTGTGGCATTTATGTTCATGGGATGTTTTATTGTGAGTATGAGTGTTTGTGCTTATTTCCCATGTCTTGTAAATACTATGTGAGTGTGTTGGGACATTTTATTTTCTAGTGAGGGCATGTAAGCTGATAAAGTGGTGATTTTGAAAATTTCTAATTGAATCAAGTGAGTATGTAAAAGAGCTAATGAGTTGAGTCACTTCTTGAGTTTAAGTGGCTGTCACTTAATAATTCTTGGTTCTTGAAAATGGTCCATGATAATGAGGGAATTTCTTGTGGGAAAATGTTGCATGCGGACTATTTGTTAGTACCAACCGAAGCCATTACCTTTGTGCTTAATTGAACAAGGTGAAATTAATTTGTGGTGTGTGTTGAAATGAGAGCCTCTTGTATTTTGGATTTTCTTTACTTGAGGACAAGCAAAGTTTTTAAGTTGGGAGTGTTGATGAGTGTGAGATTTTCACTTATTTCAGGCTCTTTTCTTATTAGTTTTGGCTTGCTTTAGGTAAGAATTGGTGCTTTTAATGTGGTTTTCTTCATATTTTCTAGAAAATGAAATGAAGAGTTGATTTAGAAGACATTTGAAGAAACCAAGTGAACTTTAGGCAAGAAGAAGAGGTCAAGAGGAAGAAAGTTGGATTGGCAGCTGAAGTACTCATCGGGATCGCGTGAAACAGAGGTCGCGATTGCATTTAGCAAGAATTCCAAACTTCGGGTTATTATTTATTTGTTTAGGTTATTTTAATGCTACGTGAATATTTTGTTATGTTAGTAAGAATAAATGTACTAGTATTTTTCGATCATGCTAGACATATGTATAATATTTTAGGGTCTATTAAATCATATTTAAATTATATTCTATTTTTTCCACATTATAATGTTTTATTTTATTTACTATAATGAGTATTTTATTCTAAGTTTAAATTAAATCTATAAAATTTATTATGTAAACATTAAGTTGTTTGTTATTTAGCACAAAAATTATCATCCTTGTATCGTAGCACCTTGTATTATACAATAGAATACTTAAATTATTTATATATATATATATATAATTTGCAGTTCAATGATAAAAATATGATCCTTAAAAGTTTGAATAAAGTCCACATAATGAGAATATTTTAGAAAAAATAGATGTGAATGCATATTTATAGGGACGTTGAATTCTATAGACTGTGCAGTGATATCAATTTATTTTTAATTTTGGAATAAGTTATTAAAATCAACGACAAAATCATTCAACCATATGGTATTAATAAGTCCTATTATGCATCTATCATATATGATTATTCCAAATAATATTCTTCATGTAGGTATCCGATCATTTAGTTTATATGATGGTTGTATTGGGCCTATTTGTGAGCCCTTTCATATGTTGAAGGCTTTCCCTTACCGATTCTTTTTACACAGAGTCAATATATACGCCCCATGTGATTCAATATAGATATTTTTTATTGTATTAAAATATATTTTTACTTTATTAAATCGGTTAACTATGGAATGTATATATTGAATTGGTGTAAACATTCAGTGTAAATAAGCTTTTACCCCTCATTATCAAATCGGGTAAGTGCTACTATCAAAACTAAAAAAAGGGTAACCTCTATGATTCATCACATAGGCATCGGATAACTATGTCCATCAAAGCTCAGATACACTAGAAGTAATCATATGGTGTTTTTTCAATTCTCTGAGGTTCGAACTTAACTTTAATAATTCTTTTCTTGTCACTAAAACATAAAAAGGGATTAGTGTTGAAATTCATTGCTTATATATAGCTAAATAAACCGTAGCTAACATTACTTTTTTTTGTTAATCTTACATTTGAATAAAATTACAAATACATTTTTTTATTTCGCAACAAAAGTTATTCATTCATTAAAAAGTTTTAATGGTTCACTTCCTTGATCATTACATCACATTGGCCTCAGATACTCCATATTTGTTTTCTTAAAGAAAATGTTGTTTTCCTTCTTGGTGAGTACCAATCATGTTTGAGAAGAGGTTAGACATATGATAAAAATGTAGTGAAGGTGGTAGAAATGTCACTAAAAGTAAAAGAAAAATATTTTATTTGAAAACAAAGAGTAGTATATTTTATGTGATGTTGCACTAATTGTATTTTTAAACAAAAATCATTTATGTTGCTATAGAATGAACTAATATGTGTAATGGTTCAAACCATTGTTATCCAAAGCATATCACATATCGAGGAATTACAGTGCCAAATATAAAATTCGAGCACACAACAAACTTAGCTTATTTTAAATTGACCGACTGACGTCACCCTACCATAGATGGAAGCCTCCCGCTATGGGTGCATAACTATAATGCCTGTCTGGCAGCTCTAGCAGGTTGAAGAAAATTAGAACCTAGTTAATATGAGGCCTTTTATTATTCCTCCCACTTTTCAGGGGGAGAAAATACATGTGGGCTGCTCAAAAATTCCTCTAAAGGCACCCAGGGCATGGGAACAATGGATGGGATAGATTTCAGCGTAGGTAAGGTGAAATTCAAGGAATTATGGTCATCATTCGCCACAGTTTTCTCTCACGCAGCTGGAAGCTCAAAGAGAAGGTTCATTAGCAGTTACTTGGCATGCAGGTAGGCTAGGTTTTCTTTATTTAAGAAGTTATACCTGCTTTTACTTACATTATATCTTGTGGATTCTTAGAGAATTCACGTATAGGCCTTCGAGCATGGAGTTTGGATGACTGAATATGTGGCTAGTGGTGGTTAGGCCAATGACAATTATTAGCTAAGGTTTGTTACTTTATGAGGTCGCTGGGTGTTGTCCAGTGGAAGGGAATTGTGGGTGATATGAGGATGATTGGAGATTGTTTAGGAGGCTACCTTTCGGTAGGTGATGGTTGTGTGTTTAGTATGTAATCTATGCATGTCTACTGCTTTGTAGTATTACTTGTACAACACATGTGATGAAACTAAAAGCTAATGTGAAATAACCTATATTGATAATATCATGTAATGAATCTGTTATTTTCTTGTGGTTTCAAGTGTGATTGTTCATTGTGATTCTAGCTCTATATGCTGCTTGTGATTGATGGTTGGATCAGGTACTATGTCGGTATGGAATACTAACGATTGGCTCAGATATCACACCTGGTATGAATCATTTATGTATGGCTCGAGTAGTGCGCCGGTACGCTAACAGGTTATGTATGGGTTCCATGAGAAAACTGGTTTACTTCCTTGTAGTTGAATGGTTACAAATTGGTCCATGAGTGGCCGAGCTTGTGTTTAAATATTGGGATTGTTCTTGTGTAGACTAGGTTTGCATGTTAAACATCATGGATGATGCTTAAGGGATATTGATGGTTTGGGTTACTTGAAATGTGTGATGAATCAAGTATGCCTTGTTGTGTTAAGGTTTTTCATGTTGATTGTGCATATCAATTTAGAGTAAGGACTGGGAGTCCAGGCTATGTTATATTTGTGATTGTAATTGTATGTTATCTGTTTTGCTAAGTTGTGGTTAGTAGGTATGATCAATGACCGTAGATCTGGAGCATAGTTTGAATACTGGGACTAGTTAGGGTTGTTAAGTGTTTAGAACATATTTGATAAGGGGGATTTGAGTGAAGGTTGTTTAGTAAGAGTCTTGCGTGTGGTTTGCTAAAATGGGTCAAGGGCAAGGGTGTTGGCATGAATGCTTGAGAGTGAATAGTAGACTGGTTAATAGAGTTGGTAGTGGTCTTGTATTTGGGAAACCTCTATATGATAAAAGGGTTGGGTTATGATTTGATTTGTGAGTGGTATAACAGATAGGCTTGGGAAGCTTAGAGTGGTAAGAGGGTCGAATGTGTAAATATCAGAGTTGGTAGCAGAATGGGGTAGGGAGTTGGGACCAAGTGTATTTTTTTATGAGCAGTATACCTGGGATGGTAAAAGCTAGTAGGTAAACACTTGAGACAGAGTGTATGAGTTCCAAGGAGTGTTTTCATATTAAGCATGCTAAATGGGTGGTTTGGGGTTTAAATTTTATATGTAAGTTTCATGTTTCCTAATCATTTGCATAATACTATGTGGAGGTTAGGGTCGGCCAAAGATGCCTTCTAGTACGTATTGATTCTACTAATACTACTCTTGCTATGCCATTTGACATAGTCTGGTCGTAGGAATCACTAATGTTTAGTAGGTGAAGATGACAGTGATCTCGGATAGCTTCTACTCTTCTTTCCTTATGGTAGGAGCTGTGTCATAATTCTCTGTCATACACTGTATTTTCTTAGTAATTCTTGTACCTATTTAGACTAGTTCCCCGAGGAAGTGTTACTTTGTCTATTTTATAAGTAACCTGGGGTTTTAAATCAAGTTATGGTAATTCCATAAATACGTAGGGTGTTAGATTATGTTTTAGGGCCCATTTTGCTTAGTTTAAAAAAAGTAGTTTTGAGAAAGTAAAAATTCAGCAACTTTTAAGTTAAAAAATGAAAAGTAGGGGGGTATCTATTTTTAACTTTTAAGTTTTTTTTAAAGTCAATTTTAAAATATCCAAAAACTCTTGAGGGATGAAAACTACTTAAAAGTTGCTTTGACCCACTTTTAAGCTAAGACAAACACCCTCTTATATATTTTCCATATGTCATGATCGGTTTGGGGGTTTAGGGTTCTCCTATCTGGGTATTAGAGTAGATGCCTGCATGGTTCAGTGGGTTGTGTCATGATAATTTGGTATCAGAGACGAGGTTATCGTCTCCCAATACAAGAGCAAATGTCTAATAAAGTTCTGAGGATTGGTGTGTTGACGTCCATATTAAATCTTCACAAGGCTATGAAGCATTTTAGGAATCATTTCACTTTTTTACTCGTTTCGTGTGCTCTGTAACTTGTGG
This sequence comes from Solanum appendiculatum, assembly GCA_018342035.1. NCBI lineage: Eukaryota > Viridiplantae > Streptophyta > Magnoliopsida > Solanales > Solanaceae > Solanum > Solanum appendiculatum. Next base: position 2,579,140 of record JAGDQO010000283.1, on the reverse strand, counting down.
TATGGGTTGAGTCCAATTGGTATCTATAGATTCCAATTGGTATCTCAATGAAGTAAATAGGATGTCGTTTGCACGACTGAAGGGACACAAGAAAGGAAGAATTGGAACTGAGAAGGTTCCAATTGGTATCTGGCCCTAAGGTTCATACAAATACATGAATGGTAAGTTAGTGGTCATCCATGGTGTTGGTAGAATATAATGATCATGATTTATTTGGTGAAGCTTAATGGTTGTTATTATGTGCATTGCATTGTTGAATAAATGCCCATGCATGAAATGTAATTGTATGGAACTTGTGAGCTGAATTAATATTAAATAGGTGTGTCATTGGTTGGAGGTGTTGTGTTAAAACTGACATGGACTTACCATTGATAAATATGGCAAGGGAAAGCATGAATGGTGACTGTATATGAACTCTAGTTTCAGAACAATCAATATTGGTTGGGAATCGATAAAATGGGGCAACTCATGTATGATAGAGAGTACTTGATAACATCAACAGCGTTATGATATTATTCAAAATTTATTTATGTGATAATGTGGTGTAAGTGCCTAATTATGTGTTGATGGGTATGATCTTGGAGTCCGTGTTGAGCCTATTGTTGGAATGTCTGTGATACTTGTGTCTAGGAATGATCTTGGGATTGTGTTATTAAGCATTTAGGTATTTTAAGAGTTTGTATAGATTTGAGAATGGGAAGCATTGCTGATTTTCAGAAATTCAGGACCAAAGCTCGTCGGGGCCTCCATAGAGGAATTGGACCACTACAGCGCTCCCACTATAGCGGAACATTTCTCACCATAACGAAAGCTTCCAAAGGGGACTCAGGTGCTATAGTAGGCGCCGGCCCATGATAGTGAGCAGCGAGAATCAGAGACTACACTCTGTCCCTACTTTTGCCTTCCTTTTCCGACGAATTCTATCACCTATTTTAGTTAATATCAACGTAGAAACAACCACAAACATCCCAAAACAATCCTAGCAAAGAATATGGGGATTAAGAATCCCAAAACTAGCATTTACGTTTTATCAAAAAACAAGGAAAACCAATAAAGATTTCTTATGCCCAAACAGGGAACACCAAAACCGAAGTATCAACATATCCAAAAGTGGGGAGAGAGGGGACGAAATCCTAACTATGTGCCCGATCACCACCATGGGTGGGATCTCTTGCCTCAGCCTTGCTCATAAAGGAGAACTCATGTAAGTCCTCCAGCTCCAACTGGGAAAGCTCCTTATTTGGGGTGAAGTAGCTGAATAGTAACTTATGGTCTTCCACATGCGGGCAAGCAGATGGTTCTAGGAATTCCCTCTCCTCCTCTCAACGCCAAGTTCCCTATGGAGCGCTGCTATGTCTTGGGAATGAGCAAGTGGGGCTGATGGTCGAGCAGCCTCCATGAACCTCATAACTATATCCATATCCTCCTCAAAGTAGCTTCTAGACATTAGGGGTTGGGACTAGGTAGCGGGAGTGGAAGGGTCCTCATCATCATTCTCATCTTCCTCTGAACCTGCTATGGCTTGATAGTTTCCTGCCTCACCTATCTTTCTCCTCTTTGACACTCGGGTGGGTGTCTTCTTTACCAACAAAGGGTTGAATGGACAATTGTTCTCCACCTAGAAATATGTGTCATCCATGGGCACCTCTGCGCCTAAAAAGTGAAGATACTAGGCCATGAAGAAAGGGGGACTTCTTGATGCCATGGTAGAAATCCTTCCATGATGTCACAATGTTCTCTCCCTATTAACCAAGATCCCCTATATGGTGCTCGCTAAAACTAGTGCTCAGTGATAAGTCATGTCTGAGAGATTACCCAATGGACGGATCCTCCGACAGACTAGTGCTAGAAACCTCGGAGCATTAGGTAAAAAGTAATGAGTAGTAAGGCCCTCTGTAGTAAGCCAGTACACTTCCCAGTACTTCTCATCCACCGGTGGGTTCAATATCTAGGTCATGTCTATCTCCCTCAGCTTGGCATCATAGGCCTCATGAGGAACCTCCAGCACTCCCAGCACTTTAAGCATCCACGGGGACGTGCACTTCTCAAATGCGGATAGTGGGTTTGGGGTAGGAGGTATAGCATAGAACTCCCTCACCCACCCAACCTATAAAAAAAGAAGGGCCTCCACCAAAGGACCCCAATGGAACTCTAAGTATGGTTGTAGAAGGCACTTGCATGCTCAGCTATTCCCCTGTTCTTAAAGGCCCTCTCCAAATAAAAACCCATATTCGAATCTCGTGAAACCTTTATTTTCTAGAAGCATCGAGGAATATAGCATAGAGGTATTATTGTCCTTAAATTATAGCCATTGGATAACTTGTAACATTGAAACATCAGGTAGAAAACTACAAAATTAACCTGAGGAGTGCAATCAATAGAAAAATCTTACGTTGGGGCACGCCTGGGAGGCTGTAGAATTCTTCCCTCTTGCTATAGAGGTCATGCACGTGCTATAACGGGAGAGTTGCACCATAGCAGCCATGTAGGCACTATAGTAGGGGGCGCTATAGCGGGAAGTTGTCTGTTATAGCGGCGTCCCACTATACTGAGGTGCAAGGTCACTATGGAGACCTTCATCATTTCAAACCTCCAAGGGGTGCGTCAATTACACCCCTTGGCCCTAAAATCATGTTTTTCAACAAAAAATTATAGTTAAGGGTTCCTAAAGATCCCCACTACCTAAACATGCATAAATCCAGGCTTTCCAATTTCCATAATCATCCTGAATCTATGTTTCCCACCAAGAACCACCATTCAACTTCCCTCATCATTCCCGAACCGATTTCAACCCTATTTTCCATTTTCCTTACACCTGAACATTCTAGTAGCATTGTAAACGTAAAGGGAAACCCCATGCTTCCACAATTTCAATAATAAATTCTTTATTTTCAAAATTAAATATCAACCCAAACCCTATTTAACTCTATTATTTCTTAGCATGTAATCAACCTTATGCATAAAATGAAGTAAAGAGAGTAGAGTACGCGATAATTACCTTAGTTTTGACGTTCGTGATAAAGTGATCAAAGATAGTTTGAACAAGTTTGTGAGAGTAAAAAGGAGAAAAATGGGCATAAAACGTATTTCCCTGCCTCGTATTTCTGTGTCTGATTCTTTTCCACTCGCTATAATGTCAGGTCAATGGCTATAGCGAAGCCACTATAGTGACAATATCTCGCTATCGTAGGGTCCAAGTCGATGTGTGTGTGAGGGGAGGGGGAAATTTTTGTTATTTTTTCACTCATTCAAATTTCCCTATCCAAGAACCTTGGGTACGTGGGGATGTGGTAATAGTGTTTCACTTGCATAGAGACGAGTGTGTCTTGGACTTTGTCAAAATTGTGCAGTGACCCCGAGTAATTGGTCTATCCTTATTTTGCCTGAATAGTTATTCAGGGACGAACGATATGTAAATTGGTATCTATTGTAATGACCCAAACTATCGTTACTAAAAGGCGTTTCATGCAGAATCCTAAAATCATGGAATTACAATGCCAAATTTAAAGATTTGAGCCCACGATGAACATGACCTATTTTAAATTGACCAGCTAATGCTAGCCTACCATACAGGGAAGCCTCCCACTATGGTGGCACTACTGTAGCGCCTGCATAACAATTATAGTGGGCTAACAGGAATCAAAACCTAGTTAATATAAAGTCAATTATTTTTCCTCCCACTTTCTCGGGAGAAACTTGACGAGGGCTGCTAAAAAAACCATTCGATGGCACCTGGGGAATGAGAGTAATTGAGCAGAGAGATTTCAGCATAAGGAATATGAAAACCCAAGGAATTCCGGTCATCATTCATCACAATTTGAACTTATGGACCTGAAAGCTCATAGTCAGGGTTCATCAATAGTTTCGTGATGCCCACGTAGGATAGGTTTCCTTTAATTGATTAGTTAGACACATTTTTACTTAAATTATATCTTGTGGGTTGTTGGAGGATTAATTTATAGACCTTCAAGCACGAAGTCTGGATGACTAAATAGGTGGCTAGTGGTGGTTAAGCTTACGATGAATGTTAGCTGTGTTTTATTACTCTATGAGGTCGCTGGGTGTGTCTTAGGGAACGAAATTGTTGGCAATTTGAGGATGATCAGGGATTTTTTAGGAGGTTATCTTCTGGGAGATGATGGTTGTGCGTTTCAAAGTATGTAATGTATGCATGTCTACTGCTTTGTAGTATTAATTGTGCAATGCATGTGAAGAAACTAAAGGCTAATGTGAAATGACCTATGTTGATAATCTCATGTAATGAATATGTTATTTACTTATGATTTCAAGTGTGATTGTTCATTGTGATTGTTGTTGTGTATGCGGCTTGTGATTGATGGATGGATCAGGTACCACACCTATATGAAATACTAATGGTTGGCTGGAATACCATGCCTGTTATGAATCATTTATGGTTGGCTCGGGTAGCGCATTGGTACACTAAACGTTTGTGTGCGTGTTCTATGAGAGAACCGGATTTACTTCCTTGTAATTGAATGGTTACATGATGGTCCATGAGTGGTCGGGCATGTGTTTAAATGCTGTTATAGTTCTTGTGTAGATAAGGTTTGCATGTTAAACACTGTCGATAATGCTTTAGGGATCTTGGTGGTTCAAGTTAGTTGAAAGGTGTGATGAATTAGGTATGATGTTTTGTGTTGTAGTTGTTCATCTTTATTTTACATATCAACTTCGGGTGAGGACGGAGAGTCTGGATATGTTATATTTGGGATTATAATTGTATGTTATTAATTTGTTTCGCTAAGTTATGGTTACTAGGTCAGGGTGATGCCGGGAGTCTGGTGCATAGTTTAAATATTGGGATTGATTAGGGTTGTTCAGTGTTTAGAACATATCTGATAAGGGGGATTTGAGTCAAGGTGTCACGGCCTAAAGTACCCCCTAGACATGACATGGCGTACAAGACCCCGAGAGGACTCATACAAGCCACTTGGCATGCATCATACAAGATAATAGCAATTTAAGAGTTCAAAGACAATTCCTTATCACAAGAGTTTACAAAGCATAGTGGTAATCTACATATAGTCTCAAAGCCATCTATCAAAGGAATAGAAAGAACGTTGGAACGTAACCCAATACAAGTCCAAAAGTAAAGAAATATAAAAGAATAACAAGGCAATGTCCTCGAACATATGAGGAATCACCAAGTCTTCAAGGCTGTTCTACTAAAAGCTCTAGCTACGAGTGGATGGGGAGGAGTCATCACGTCCTACATCAACAAATCAATGTAGGCAAGAGTATGTGTTAGTACAAACATGTACCAAGTATGATAACAATGCATAAAACCAAAAAATCATGATAAAATGGGAGGTTTACATAACATGCAAAGACCAAGCTAAAACATGAGATAAAGAAGTTAGAAATATAAGTCATAGGATCATGGTCAATGCAAGCTAAACATGCTTAAAACACATATGAGATACTTTGAAAGTCACTTGCGTTCAATATTGTGGGAAATTACCTTTAACCGACATTTAAGACCATGTGAGCTATTAACATGGAATCTAGTGTCTGCCCCACACCGAAAAGAGGTGTCCTACATGCCAAGGTAAGACCATGAACTTCTACCTTACTTGGATCCACTAGCTAATGTTTATTTAGACAATCATCTTATGGTGGCACATAGTTTATGGGACATGGGTAATCGCCTCTTGTCCACTCGCTGCTAAGCATAATTCCCACGGAATAGTCATAAATCATAATTCATCTTATCTTTAGTAGACATGGGTAATCGCCTCTTGTCTATCATTAGGGAACATGGGTAATCGCCTCTTGTCCCTTTCATTAGAATAGCTCCTTAACTTTGATTCAAGTTTAGTTGAGAAAACCTTTCAACCCTTTATGAATCCTTTATGTGAGAACAATACTTTCACATTCATGGTTTGAGTAACATGTGAGAAACCCTTTCACAACTCAACAACAACATCATTTATGCTTCAACCTCAAAGCAAAATCTCAAATCATCATAATTTCATAATTGAACATGCATATTTTCATAAAACCCATTTTTTGATCGTACATAACTTCATCATAAAATTCATATCTTAGAAGACATAAATCATGCATGGGCTCAAGTATCTTTATCTCAAAATCATTCAATTTCCCTAATTTATCTTTCATAGTTCTAAACCTCATATTATGATCATAGTCTAGAAATCATGAGATTCGTATGGATTCATGGGGATTCAAGTTAAAACATGAAATTTAACTCAATTATTACATAATTGAACATAATTCAATCAATTAAATCATATTTTGAAAGATCCCACGTGATAGAAGAAAACCCTAAATTCAATTGAGAATTCTTACTTTGAAAATTGGGAAATTTGGGAACCCTATGAAGGAAAGGACTGCATAGGTGAAAGCTATCATACCATAATGTCAAAAGCTTGAAATCAATGGAGGATTGGGGGACTTGATCTTCAAACCCTAGCTTTCTTCTTCTTCTTCTTCTTCTTTACTTTAGAGAGAGAAATATTTGGAGAGGTTTTGGGAATTGTTGAAAATTGATTAGGAAGGGTAGAAATTAGTCTTATAAGAATTATATAGTGCTTAGGATTAGAGGGTAACCGACTTTACTTTGGAATTAAACAATTAAGGAAAAGACCCCTTTTTAAAATCAGCTGACGACCCCCAACCTACGACTTGACCTACGATTGGTAGGTCAACCAACGAGCCGTAGGTCCAAGTTATAGGTCACACTGGAAATTGTCAAAATTTGCTGAATTTCCCAGGCTGATCCACAACTCCACCTACGGTTGGTAGGTCAGGCCAACGAGCCGTAGGTGATATCGTTGGTACTGCCCCAAGGTTAAAGTGCTGCCTTTTTCTCCATTTTTAAATCTGAGGTGTTACATTATCTCTCACTTGGGAAAATTCATCCTCGAATGAAAATCAAGTCATCATAAGAAGGAGAGGAACTTAATCTAACAGCCCAACATGAATGTAACAACATAAATGCACATATCCGAAGAGGAAACATCAACTTCAAGCTAAAGCATGTTCAAAACATCATTTCATGAAGGTCATATGCAACTCATACTCAAATGCACATAATCATGGAGAACTCAATCAAGTTAACTCATTTTCTCAAAATTTAAGCTTTTCATGAACATGAATAATTAAAGATTCATGGAAATAACTAGGACACATGAGACCAAAAGAGGGAACCATGAGGAACCAAATACCTCAAGCTAAGGTAGGAGTGGAGGGAAAGAGATGAGGATATCGGGACATCATATCGGCCTCGGCCTCCCAAGTAGCACCCTAAACTAATTGATTCCTCCAAAGAACCTTCGCGGAAGTAATTTCTTTATTCCTCAACCTTCGAACTTGCCGGTATAAAATCTTAACCGAAACTTCTTCGTAAGAAAGGCTATCCTTTATACCAAGATTCTCTAATGGTACTATGGATGTCGGATCACCAAAACACATTTCTTCAACAAGGAGACATGGAAAACCGAATGCACCGATGCTAAGTCATTAGGTAAGTCAAGTTCATAAGCAACCTTACCACTACGCCTCAAAATCTGATATGGGCCCACGTAACGGGGACTAAGCTTCCATTTCTTCCCAAACCTCATTACACCATTCATGGGTGAAATTTTCAAGTAGACCCAATCATCAACATCAAATTCTAAATCTCTCCTTCTAACATCGGCATAGGACTTTTGTCGACTTTGAGCCATTTTCAACCTTTCTATAATACGCCGAACATTCTCCATAGCCTTATGTACCAATTCGAGACCTATCAAAGCAACTTAACCAACTTCAAACCAACCTATAGGAGATCTACACCTCCTACCATAGAGAGCCTCAAATGGAGCCATACCAATACTCGATTGATAGCTATTATTATAGGCAAACTCGATCAAAGGCAAATGATCATCCCAATTACCCTTGAAATCAATCACACAAGCTCTCAACATATCTTCCAAAGTTTGGATAGTACGTTCGGCTTGCCCATCGATTTGAGGATGAAAGGCCGTACTAAGCTTAACACGAGTACCAAGCCCTTTTTGGAAAGATCTCCAAAACTGAGAAGTGAATTGGGTACCATGATCGGAGATAATGGATAAAGGCACTACATGTAACCTAACCATTTATCTCAAGTACAACTTAGAATAGTCCTCCGCCGAGTAAGAAACCTTGACGGGAATGAAATGAGCTGACTTCGTCATTCGATCTACAATAACCAAAATCGAGTCATGTTGCCCCCGGGTGCGTGGTAAACCAACAATAAAGTCCATGTTCAGATCTTCCCACTTTCAAGTAGGAATACTAATATCTTGGGACAAACCTCCCAGCTTTTGATGCTCAACTTTCACTTGTTGACAATTAGGACACTTAGCCACAAATTCCCCAATATCCTTCTTCATCCCATTCCACCAATAGACCTCCTGTAAATCATGGTACATCTTGGTGGCTCCCGGGTGAATGGAATATCGAGAATTATGGGCTTCTGATAAAATCTATTCCCTCAAATATCAACATTGGGAACACACAAATGACCTTGATATCGAAGCACACCATCTCCCCCTTGGGAGAAAGCCTCAACTGACTTATTGTGCATCGCTTCTTTCAACTCCATCAAGATTTGATCAAGACCTTGCTTTGCTTTCACATCCGACACGAAGGATAATTCTGATCCATTACAAACAACCATCCCTCCTTTAGTGGAGTCAATCAGCTGAACACTCAATCGGGCAAGTCTACGAACATCTCGAACAAATTCCTTCTTACCATCCTCAATGTGAGCAACACTACCAATTGACACTCGACTAAGAGCATCCGCCACTACATTCGCCTTGCCGGGGTGATAGAGGACACTCATGTCATAGCCCTTTAATAACTCAAGCCACCTCCTTTGGCGAAGATTTAGATCTTTTTGCTTGAACACGTATTGCAAACTCTTATGGTCGGTGAAGACATCCACATAGACACCATACAAGTAATGCCTCAAAATTTTTAGAGCAAACACAACCGCCGCTAGTTCTAAGTCATAAGTGGGATAGTTTCTTTTATGAATCTTAAGTTGCCTTGAAGCGTAAGCAATGACTTTCTCATTTTGCATAAGGACACACCCTATTCCAATCCTTGAAGGGTCACAATAAACCAAAAACCCATCGGACCCTTCTGGTAAGGTCAACACTGGAGCCGAGGTAAGTCTGTCTTTCAATTCTTGAAAACTTTTCTCACACTCTTCGGACCATGTGAATTTCACCTTCTTTTGAGTCAAAGCCGTCAATGGAGAAGCAATCGAAGAGAACCCTTCAACAAACCTCCTATAATAACCAGCCAAACCCAAGAAGCTTAAAATATCCGAAGGTGATAGAGGTCTAGGTCAATTCTTAACCTCATCCATTTTCTTAGGATCTACTTCAATACCTTTACCGAAACAATGTGACCAAGAAAAGCCACGGATCTTAGCCAAAACTTACACTTATCAAACTTTGCAAAGAGTTGTTGGTCCTTGAGGACTTGCAACACAATCCTCAAATGATTGGTATGCTCATCCTCACACATTGAGTAAATCAAAATATCATCAATGAACAAAATCACAAACATACCATGGTATTGTCTAAACATCCTATTCATCAAATCCATAAATGCGGCCGGAGCATTCATCAAGCTAAAGGACATCACTAAGAACTCATAGTGTCCGTATCTAGTCCAAAAAGTTGTCTTTGGAATGTCATCTTCCTTCACCCTCAATTGGTGATAACCCGAACGAAAATCGATCTTAGAGAAGTAACTCGCTCCTTGGAGTTGATCAAACAAGCCATCTATTCTTGGAAGAGGATACTTATTCGTAATGGTAACTTTATTCAATTGTCGATAATTAATGCACATTCGAAGTGAACCATCCTTTTTTCGAACAAACAAAACTGGAGCACCCTATGGAGAGATACTCGGTCGGATGAAACCTTTATCAAACAAATATTTCAATTGTTCCTTTAATTCCTTAAGTTCTGTCGGAGCCATTCGGTAAGGAGGAAATAGATATAGGTTGCGTATCAGGGAGAAGGTCAATATCGAAGTCTATTTTCCTTTCGAAAGGAACACTGGGGAGATCATTGGGAAACACTTTCGTAAACTCATTAACAATGGGGACCGACTCAAGAGTAGGGGTTTCAGAATCCACATCCCTCACCCTAACAAGATGGTATATGCAACCCTTAGAAATCATCTTTCTAGCTTTAAGACAAGAGACAAATTGACCGTTAGGCATAGAGTTTCCCCCTTTCCACTCTAAGATAGGCTCATTTGGAAATTGAAACTTAACCACTCGGGTCTTACAATCAACAGAAGCATAACAAGAATGCAACCAATCCATCCCAAGGATAATTTCAAAATCTAACATATCAAGCTCTACAAGATCAACATGGGTGACTTTATGGGATAAGAAAATGGGGCAATTTCTATAGACTCTCTCAGCCACAATGGATTCACCAATAAGAGTAGAGACACAAAAAGGATATAGCAATACATGCGGAAGAATATTAAATACAATAGCTACATATGGCGTCACAAAATACAAGGTAGCACCGGGGTCAAGCAAAGCATAAACATCAAGATGAAAGACCTTCTACATACCGGTAACCACATCAGGAGAAACCTCTTGCTCTTGACGAGTCTGAAGTGCGTAGAATTGATTTTGCTTCAGATTCCCGATTGAACCCGTAGGATGTTGAGGTTGAGCCCATTGACGTTTATCTCCTTCACTCTTAGCCACTAAGGAGCAATCCCTTATCTTGTGATCCATCTTACCACAACCAAATGATACATTGGAACCGGCTAGACATTTACCCTCATGCTTTTTCCCACACTTAGCACAAGTAGGCAATAGGGGTCCACCACCATTCCCTCCTTGAGGCTTAGGGTTAGACACCCTTTCTTTGTTGAACTTAGGAGAAGCATTGGAGGAACCTTGACCGAAAAACCTTTGCCGGAACCTAGAACGGCCATGTCCGTCGGACCTTGAATGTGAGAAGTTACCATCACCGGTCTTAGCCCTTTTTGCCTCCCTAGACTTTTCCTTGAGTTTCTCCTCTTCTATTTGTTGAGAAAGCACCATGAGACGAGAAATGTCCAAATCATTAATAAGCATGGTGGTATGACATTCCTTGACCACCATTTTGGACACCCCCGAAATGAACTTACTCATCATTGCCCTAGGATCGACAACCATAGTAGAAGCATATAGAGACAATCGTGTGAACTTCAAAGCATACTCCTTCACACTCATGTTTCTTTGACAAAGATTGATGAATTCAAGTACCTTTGCCTCCCTCATCTCAAGGGGAAATAACCTATCAAGGAAAGCAACCTTGAACTTTTCCCAATCAAGAGGACCCGCATCATCCGCCCTCTCACTCTTCTATTGCTCAAACCACACTTGAGCCATACCCATAAGTTGATAAGCGGCAAACTCCGCCTTTTCCTCCGGCGTCACGCCCATGATCATTAGCACCTTGTACACCTCATCAATGAACTCTTGATGATCTTCCTCAACCTTAGAGCCATGGAAATCCGAAGGATTCATTCTAGTGAAGTCCTTCACTCTAGATGCCGCTGTACCCACATTTGGGTTCACGGGAGCCACAACCTCCCTATTGGCTTGAGCCGTCATGGCTTGAGCCAACACTTGAAAAGCAACCCTGAACTCCACATTAGTTACTTCTTCGGCCAAAGGATTGGCCGGAACTTGAGGAGCTTGAGGAGGAGCTTCTCTCTCGCATTCCTTCTAGCATATGCCCTTCGAGTGGCCATATCCTAAAAAGCATCGGATAGGGGTTAGGAGAGAGATATAGAGTTAAACTCTATCGCACGACTTTAAAATAATGAAAGAAGTGGAGTTTCCTAAACATCTTGTAGCCTCTCTTCACACTCATGAATAAGACTCTACTCAACGTGGTTTATGAAACTTCCTAGAACCTTTCTAAAACCTTGTGCTCTGAATTCCAAGTTTGTCATGACCTAAAGTACCCCCTAGATGTGACATGGCATACAAGACCCCGAGAGGCCTTATACAAGCCACTTGGCATGCATCATACAAGATAATAGCAGTTTAAGAGTTCAATGACAATTCCTTATCACAAGAGTTTACAAAGAATAGCGGAAGTCTACGTATAGCCTCAAAGCCATCTATCAAAGGAATAGAAAGAACGTTGGGACGTAACCCAATACAAGTCCAAAAGTAAATAAATATAAAAGAATAACAAGGCAATGTCCTCGAACATACGAGGACTCACCAAGTCTTCAAGGCTCTTCTGCTACAAGCTCTAGCCACGAGTGGATGGGGAGGAGTCGTCACCTCCTACATCAATAAATAAATGTAGGCAAGAGTATGCGTTAGTACAAATATGTACAAAGTATGATAACTATGCATAAAACCATAAAATCATGATAAAAGGGGACATTTACATAACATGCAAAGACCAAGCTAAAACATGAGATAAAGAAGTTAGAAATATAAGTCATAGGATCATGGTCAATGCAAGCTAAACATGCTTGAAACACATATGAGATACTTTGAAAGTCACTTCCGTTCATTATTGTGGGAAATTACCTTTAACCGAAATTTAAGACCATGTGAGCTATTAACATGGAATTCGGTGTTTTCCCCACACCGAAAAGAGGTGTCCTACTTGCCATGGTAAGACCATGAACTTCTAGCTTACGTAGATCCACTAGTTAATGTCTATCTAGACAATCATCCTATGGTGGCACATAGTTTATGAGACATGGGTAATCGCCTCTTGTCCACTTGGTGCTAAGCATAATTCCCACGGAATAGTCATAAATCATAATTCATCTTTTCTTTAGTAGATATGGGTAATCGCCTCTTTTCAATCATTAGGGAACATGGGTTATCGCCTCTTGTCTATCATTAGGGAACATGGGTAATCGCCTCTTGTCCCTTTCATTAGAATAGCTCCTTAACTTTGATTCAAGTTTAGTTGAGAAAACCTTTCAACCCTTTATGAATCCTTTATGTGAGAACAATACTTTCACATTCATGGTTTGAGTAACATGTGAGAAACCCTTTCACAACTCAACAACAACATCATTTATGCTTCAACCTCAAAGAAAAATCTCAAATCATCATAATTTCATAATTGAACATGCATATTTTCATAAAACCCATTTTTTGATCGTACATAACTTCATCATAAAATTCATATCTTAGAAGACATAAATCATGCATGGGCTCAAGTATCTTTATCTCAAAATCATTCAATTTCCCTAATTTATCTTTCATAGTTCTAAACCTCATATTATGATCATAGTCTAGAAATCATGAGATTCGTATGGATTCATGGGGATTCAAGTTAAAACATGAAATTTAACTAAATTCATATATAATTGAACATAATTCAATCAATTAAATCATAATTTGAAAGATCCCACATGATAGAAGAAAACCCTAAATTCAATTGAGAATTCTTACTTTGAAAATTGGAAAATTGGAAAATTGGAAAATTTGGGAACCTTATGGAGGAAAGGACTCCACAGGTGAAAGCTATCATACCTCAATGGCAAAAGCTTGAAATCAATGGAGGATTGGGGGACTTGATCTTCAAACCCTAGCTTTCTTCTTCTTCTTCTTTACTTCTAGAGAGAGAAATATTTGGAGAGGTTTTGGGAATAGTTGAAAAGTGATTAGGAAGGGTAGAAATTAGGCTTATAAGACTTATATAGTGCTTAGGCTTAGAGGGCAACTGACCTTAATTAGGAATTAAATAATTAAGGAAAAGACCTAAAGACCCCTTTTTAAAACTAGCTGACAACCCCCAACCTACGACTTGACCTACGGTTGGTAGGTCAACAAATGAGCCGTAGGTCCAAGTCGTAGGTCACATTGGAAATTGCAAAAATTTGCTGAATTTCCCAGGCTGATCCACGACTCCACCAACGGTTGGTAGGTCAGGCCAACAAGCCGTAGGTGATGTCGTTGGTACTTCCCCAAGGTTGAAATGCTGCCTTTTTCTCCCTTTTAAAATCCGAGGTGTTACACAAGGTGGTTTAGTAAGAGTCTTGCGTGTGGTTTGCTAAAATGGGTCAAGGGCTAGGGTGTTCACATGAATGCTTGACGGAGAATAGTAGACTGGTTAATGTTGTTGGTAATGGTCTTGTATTATTTAAATCTCTATGTGATAGAAGGGTTAGGTTATGATCTTATTTGAGAGTGGCACAACAGGTAAGCTTGGGAGGCATTAGAGTAGTAAGAGGGTTGAATGTCTAAATAAGTTGGCCGTGAAATGGGGTAGGATGTTGACACCAACTGTACTAATTATGAGTTTTATACCTGGGATTGTAAAAGTCGAAGGATAAATACTTGAGACAGAGCCTATGGGTTTCAAGGAGTGTTCTCATATTAAGCATGGGTGATGGGTGGTTCGGGGTCTTAGTTTTATATGTAGTTTCCATGTTTCCTGATCATTTGCATAATATTATGTGTTAGATTCAGGTCGACCGATGATGCCTACCAGTACGTGTTTAGTGTACTGATACTAGTCTTGCTATGCCACTTGGCATTGTTTGGTTGGAGGAATCACTGATGGTTCATAGGTGAAGACGAGGGTGATCTTCGACAGCTTCTACTCCTCTTTCCTTATGGTGGTAGTTGTGTCGTAATTTTCTGTCATATACTGTATTTTCTTAGTATCTCTTTTACCTGTTTAGACCAGTTCCCTGGGGAAGTGTTAGTTTGTCAATTTTGTAAATAACCTGAGGTTTTAAATCAATTTATGGTAATTCCATAACAACATAGGGTACTAGATGATGTTTTATTTATTTTCCGCATGTTATGATCGGCTTGGAGGTTTAGGATTCATCTATCTAGTTGTTAGAGTAAGTGCTTGCACAGCTCGGTGGATTGGATCGTGACGATTTGTGTCATATCAAATTACATTGTCACAGTTCATGGACCAAAAGTTCATAAGAAATAAAGTTATAATGGGAAGAGGAGTTACATGCTATATCTTTTTCTAGCAAAAGTGATTCTTAATTTCTTTACATACTCGTAGATTATAATAAAACACGAGAGAAACAAAAATATACCACATAATCAAAAACTTGCTTCGTAGTTCCCAACTTTGCTTGCAGGTTCCCAACCCCATTCTACTCTGAAGAAGTTCATGTGGATTTTTATTGGAACAAAATTGTCGTCCATAGTATTGCCCAACCCTTGTAGTTATGGAAGCATCTTTGAGGTCTTTTACGTGCAAATTTAGAAATGTCACATGTATGTTCTTAGATCCTTTCGCCATTGTGATTTCTAAAAACACAGCTTATTCTTTTATATAATTATATTTTTAGGGGCTACCTCATCACATAAATCTTGATAGTCCTCTTGCAATTATGAGAACAATTATCAGAAGCAGGGGTGCATTTATTGTGCAAAATATGATGCACTTGAACTCATGGTCATCAAAACAATTGCTCCTATAATTGATACAATATTATCAGGAGTACAAAATATTTTGCATACATAATTTCTAAAGTTGATACAATATTATCTATTGGTGCCTATAATTTGCACTTGATTAGGTGTTGAGTTATTTATCTAGAAGAATAGTGATTAATAACCACTTAATATAATTTTTTAGTTCTCTTTTGGTGAAGCACCCTTATTTTAGAATTCCAAGATCCATATCAAGATAGAAGGTTATATTCTATGGTAAACTTAATGACATTGTCAGCATTGTCCATTATTTTTGAATTTTTAAATTGGCTATATTTCTAATTAGCCAGATTTATTTTCCCATAAAATATTATATCGCAATTACAATATAAATAACTAGTGAGCCAGGAAGACTTCACTGTTGATACATTTCACATATTAATCATTAGGATTTATAACTCTCAAAATATATGATTTGAATTCTTAGTTCAAATTTTGAATTTTCAAATATTTTAAGAAAATACCTAAATCTTCCGAAAATAAAATTATTCTTATAAATTTGTTATCAAATTCGGACCAAATTATCTTGTTTTATTTGAAATTATATTACCAAGCGGTGTTAACAAACTTCCTAAATCAAATTTTCCCTAATAAATTTATTACCAAATTCAGATCAAATGTATTTGAACTTACTTAAATTATAATATTTTATGGTTTTAACAGGGTTTCAAAATCGAATTATCCTAATAAATTTATTGTCAAATTCAGATCAAATTATCTAAATTTACTTGAAGTCATTTTACTATATGGTATTAACAATTGCCATTATATGTATATATATACTAGTTTTAAGGTACGTGCATTGCATGTGTAAATATGCACTGTCATGTATTAGCTGTGTAAAATAATTTTAACATAATCAAAGCATTTTTTGACAAACATTTATATATAAAAAAATAAAGTACAGTTTTCTATGATAGATTAATATGAATTATCGTATAATGACTTTATTTTTGATTTTCAAGGTCAGAATTATTGTATTATCAGAATATTCAAAGATGAAGAATAATATTTTGTCAAATGCATATTATTTTTACTTATTTTGCTTTTATGAGTACAAAAATGTAATAAAACATATCTTATTTAATATTTTTTATAAATGATCTCCGTGTTGTGTCTTCCTATCGACAGAATTAATTCACACCTATCACAAATCAGCATACCAAAAATCTAAACAGAATTTAAACTAAAAATAACTCATACTTCCCCTATCATAATTTATGTGAACCTTTTTAACTTTTTTGTAAATTAATTTGACTATTTTTTTAAGAAAGTTTGTATTAGATTAACTCAATATTTTCATGACCTTCAATTTAGATATTGAAAGACGTACAAAAAATCATAAATTACAATTTTCCTCATGCGCATATGATTAAAAATATACTTTAGAATATATATCAAATTTAAATAGTTTAAATCTTGAAGAACTAAAAACCCACATAAGTTGAGAAGAAGATGTCCTTGACCTCACCATCTTTAACCTTGTCCGTGACCTTAAACCTTATTCTATCTTTCTCTCTCTCTCTCTCTCTCTCTCTCTCTCTCTCTCTCTCTCTCTCTCTATATATATATATATATATATATATATATATTTATATATACTCGTTGTACAATAATTCTATAGTCTCTTTTTCTAAATTACACATTTGTAATAAAATTTATGTATTTTCCTTTCCAATTCAAAATCTTTGCCTTTTATTAATAAAAAAAACTAAAAAAGACAATAATAATTGGTGATATGAATGTTCTACGAACATATAATGTTGTGAGCTCTCCTATAACTATTTTCACATATAACAAATATTGTGTCAAATGTATGTCTAATACTCCTTCCATTTCAAAAAGAATGATCTAGTTTGACTTGACATAGAGTTTAAGAAAATATAGAAGATTTTTCAATCTTGCGGTCCTAAATTAAAGTTATGTCAAATGTATGAAAATGTCTCTTAATCTGGTGGCCTTAAATCTGTCACGTGGAAAGCTAAAATTAGAGTGTTTCTAAAAAAAAAGAGGGGTCATTCTTTTTTGAAATAGACTAAAAAAATAAGTAGGTCATTCTTTTTAAAATGGAGAAAGCATTATCAAAGATTGGGTTGAACAAAATAATTATGACAGTAAAATATGAATGGAAGTATATATGGGTATCCAAACCAAATGAAGGATAATTTGATTTACTTCTCCTATAGAGAAAAAATAAATGACATTTAGGATGTATTCGATATGAAGGACAATGTTTTTTTTTTATAAAAATAAGTGTATTTAATTTCTTACTTATTTTCTTGTGTTCGAGACGCAAGTAAATCTATTATTCTAAGATATTTTTATGTATCTATGAAAAGAATATGAGAGGTGGTGGTGTGGTTACGGGGGAGTGGGTTGGTGGAAAATTGGGAATAGGACTACATGGGTGGGTGAAGATAAGATTTGTTGGAGGTGTGAGGAGGACACAATGAATTTCCAATGATACTTGTATAGCTTGTTTTACTTACTTCAATTAAGCAAGTCATTTTCATTATATGCAAGGAACTTGATCAAACAAACATGAAAAAATCATAAAATATTTTCAAGAAAATGTTTCTTCCATTCCAAACACACTCTTACTAATTACTGCAATCTCACTATCTATAACCATTTTGCATCACTTTTTTATCAAGAAAATGCATATAAAAAAAGCAAGTGATAATTAGTAATACACCATATAACCAATATTCATTAATGAAGTAGTTACTAAAATATAGATCCCTTATAATAACACATCGTTCATAGATATATGAATTCAGACCAAAGAAAATTCATGTGTATACAAATGACACAATTCCTTACAAAACTTGTCAACTTTCTCTAACACACACTTTCATTGCAACATGTTTGTGTTTTTTCTCTACTCCCTCAAATTACTTAAGATGCTTATATTTGTGCTTCAACATCTTTAATTTACATTCATGACTCTTTCTCCCTATCACATAGTATTGTATTTGTTTATGGAGAGTACTATAGTAAGTGATCATTTTGAGTACAAAATAAAAAAAATAATGTTAAATACAAAAAGCCAAACTTTATAATTTCAATTTTTCAAGAGATAAAGTTTTGATGAGATTGAACATAAACAAAAATAGAATTACTCTGGGAGACTTTTTGATAAAAACATTGATTTCTTCAATAAAGCATACAACGCAAGTAGTGTTTAGATTTTGCACCAGAATTCATTCGACAACCGTGGCCTTCAGGATTTAAAAATTTGTAAATGTTTGTATGATCTGATCCATTGTGACTCACGTGATTCAGTTTTCATTCCTTAAAATAGAGTTCAATGCGATTATGTTATTATTTTTGGTGTCTTTTGTAGGCCGACCGATTAGTGATTGATAGTTCATAAAGTTGCACAATTTGACTTTGTTTCATATTAAAATTGAAGAATTTGACCTAATGGTTTCATGCCACTTCAATCTCCTCTTCTTGATCAAACACTGTATATTTTTTTCACTATGATCCATATCATGCTCTACTCATCACCCATATTTCAAAAAATAGTTTAAAACTCAATTAACACTTCCAAAAGGAAAAGTGCAGAGAGGAAATTAATACGCATTTGAGTTAGTTAACAATCATCCATCATATATTATTAAAAGTGGGAAGCCCCAATCTTCAAAGTTGGATTACCATTTTGCCCCTCCACTAATTTAAAATCTAATTAAATTAATTAAATACTGATATTTTAATTAAATAATAACATCACTTGAAGTCCAATAACTTCACTTTAATTCTTTAATAACGTATTAATTTTCAACCGAGATAATAAAACAAGGATTATTAACATATCAAAATCTTCACTGCTAATAATATTTAGCCCCTTCAAATCTAAATCAGCTACAAAAATTATTACAATGTCTCATGTATTACCTCTCATTAAAAGATTTATTTGCACTATTTAATATTTTTCTGCCACTCAATGAAAATACCTATATATCTCAAAAGTTAATTTATTAAGTTAAACTTCTCTTTATTTTGGAGAATTCGAGAAGTTATTTCATAATCTGAAGGAAAAGTAATATTTAATGTGTATATTAAATGGAATGTCAAAAAAATGAAACGTATGTTAATTAATTTTATTGGGCCTATCACTATTACTTAAAAGAAGTTCTATAAAAATAAAATTGATTAACCACTTGACATGTCAATTTTATTTTAACTCATTTTTTCTATTATGTAGCCTCTTCACATTCACTTTTCACTTTGCAGTTTTTTGTAACACATTAAGAAAATGTACAATTGTTTTAATTTTAAAATTTATTTTTTTATATTACGCTTATTTGCTGCCGCCTTCCTATTTTCTGTACAACGTTATCAAGTTGGCAAAAACATGTAAGAGCTCATCCATTATTATTTCTCTATTGGTTCAAAGAAGAATTTTTCCTCTACAACTCAAACATTTTAAGTATGGTTGAGTTTATAATTTTCGTTAGTTTTCAAATACAAAATTGTTCTCAGAATTCATAGAAATTCGAAAAGGTATAGTTCTTTCGTCTCAATTTATGTGATATTTTTCATTTTTTGAAATTTAAATTATATAAACCTTAATCAATATTGAGAAAAATTACAACTTATAATACTTTTCGTATGGTTTTTTGAATTTATGTATTTCAATTTTATAATATTGAGTTAACTTAATCCATCATAGCTTTATAAAATTAGTCAAATTGACTCTCGATAAACAAAAACTGCCGCATAATTTGGGACATATATATATATTCCTTTACATATTAATATATCACATGTTTAGACCAAATAACATAAAAATGTAACTCATTACTAATTTTAATTACCCAACCAAGTTGTGTTGTCCAAATTTTGCAGGTTCATCGAATGTCTAATCATTTGACATACAGTAAAAAATTATTTGAATAGGTTGATAGTTTATCTATTTCAAATTGTATTTTTTTGTTGAATAGTTTGTGATACTCATTACAATGTGATTTTGAAATATATAATTCATATCGTATATAATGTTTTTAGGGGATTCACGTGCGAAGCACGTGTCCAGAACTAGTATATATATAAAAGAGAACCCTCAACCCAGTGACGTGGCGCCACCAGAAGCAAGAATTCTCTTATTTATTTATTTATTTCTAAACTGTCCTTAAAAGTCACAATCTTACAGAAAAGTCACAACTTTTCACAAAAGTTACAATTCTTTATTTTTCATTCACACCTTTTAAAAAGTCACAACCTTACAAAAAAGTCACAACTTTTCTTAAAAGTCAAAACTTTTTATAAATGTCACAACTCTTCATAAAAGTCACAACTTTTTACCAAAATCACAACTTTTCACAAAAGTCACAACTATTCATTTTTTAGTCACACCTTTTAAAAGTCACAACCTTATGGAAAAGTCACAACTCTTTAGAAAAGTCACAACTCTTAATAAAAGTCACAACTTTTCACAAAAGTCACAACTTTTAATTTTTCTATCACACCTTTTAAAACTCAATACTTAATTCCAAGGAACCAAAAGAAGAAAGAATCAACAAAGAAAATTGATTTCAATTGCAATGCAACATTACTACTCTTGCACCTCTCAGTCCACAATTCATAACACTGCTTCAATGATTGAATTCATTACATTTGGTTATTTAGTAAACAAAACTTCTATTTTTGCCACTATTATTTGTTGGTTTTTTTTTCTCTATAGGAGAGTCAAATTCAAATATATTAATTAACCTTCTTATGAAGTGTGTTTCATTTCTCAACGTTTTCTTCCTACTATTTTATGAAGCTTATTCTTTTACTGTAAGTCATAGTGATTATTGTAACTATTGCAATTTCTTTTTGCTATTTTGGTGACTTTTTTGAGCTGTTAAAAATTCCAACAAGAATGATTGAAAATTGATCTTCTCTTTTGTCCCTTTCTACAAGTTTCTTCATATACTTTTTGTGAAAATTGCTTGTGGGCTGTGCTATATTTGATAGCACATAACAACAAATATGTTATAACTAATACGGAATCAATGGTGAAGTTTGTTAAAAGAACCAAACAGATTGCTCTCTTGCTTGCCACAGTTAGTATATTATTTTGGTTGTTTTATCTTAGGTACAAATATTTTGTATGCCATTACACTTTTCCTAGAATATTAGTATAGAGACAATTAATCCAGTTCTTTTATCGCAAGTTGACTAATTTGTCATATTTTTTCCTCTCTTCTTTTTAGGCATAATAAGAGATCAAGTTTTCTAGAAACTAACAAATGCCCAAAATACACTATAATACAAATATTTTTTATCGGCGATAAATATGCATATTAACTTAGAGTGGTAGAGCCTTTACCGACATTAATTAATTGTCAGTACATTCAATGTCGCTATAAACTTTAGGGACATTTATAGAGAGTACTAATTGACCCTGAAAATATATATTTAGCGACAATTAAGCTATTAATTACCGTTAAAGATCATTTTAGCTATAGTGATAACTCTTTCTTTTGGCTTCTTTTAATATACTTAGCGAACTATAAACTTGGAGATACAGCCCGACAGACTATCTTTTTGGAAAATATGTTAAGCAACATGCCTTTTTCTTCTTGATTTTTAGGAAAGTAAGGCCGTCTTTATTATTATTTGTGGATATTTGTGAGTTCAAGTGCTCACAAAATTATGTTGTGGCATTTTAATATGTTATGTATCAAATGTTTGGTATAAAATATCCAATTGTGAACAGTTCCATTCAGATTCAACCTACTGCTTGGTTGATCATTGTATTATTTCTTTATAACTGCATACTATAACTATAACAATAATTATGGTTCAATTCCAAATAAGTTGGGCCGGTGATATGAAACCTAAACAATAGTAATGACTATTCTGAGACAATAAGAAAAAACTTTTATGATACTAACAATTTTAGGGTCATTTTTAATATATATATATATATATATATATATATATATATATGTATATGATACGACATACTACAATAAAAAAGAGATTGATGGAGGTTCCTAAGAAAGTAGTCGAAGGTCCTCCATTTGAATTTAGTTAATTATGTTCATGCATGGATGTGATATTCCACTTTACTTGGGAGTGTTGTTGTTCGAGGATTTTTGGTCTCTTCTTTAACGTCTGATGTTATTCTTTATAACTTCTTGAAATTTAGAAAATTTCGTTACTTCTGACCAACTATTTCCATAGAGATTTTCTTAAACTTCTTTCTTATATTTAAAATCTCTCTATGACTCATAATTTTTGTGTAACAAAAATGAAAATTAAAAAAATATAGAACTTTAAGATTTCAGAGGAATGCTTTACCTTAAGATAAAATGTTCTTGACAATGCAGTATATGTATCAAAAATACGAAAATTACCGAATGATTATATGTAAGATTAATAAAATAGTTCAATCACGTGTGAAGCACGGGTAATTTACGTAGTTGAAGAAAGAAAAAGTGTAGAAAACAAATTAGTACTTGGTTTGGGGTTTGTTTGTAGCCGTTTTATTTTTAATGCAGCCCTTCATATGATGTAGCATTTCATTTTTCTAGTATAAGTAATTGGCAAGAGGAACGTTACATTTGGGGTCTCTTCCTTGTGTGGTACCTTAAATTTCGTTGAACTTCAAAGTTATTCAGCTATTGCAAATCATACTTGAAATTTTTGAAGAGAAGAAGAGTAGAAAACTTAAAAAATTGTAGTGTAAAAATGAAAGAAAACCCCTCTATTTATAGCTGACAAATGTTAGTATGAATAGGTACTAATTGTGCCTTATCAGAAAAGTCACAACACTTTGAAAGAGTCACTGCTCATTGGATCCTTCAAAAAAGTCACAACTCATCGGAAAAGTCATATCCCTTAGGAAAAGTCACAACACTTTAAAAAATTCATAATTCATCAGGGAAGTCACAACCTTTCGAAAAAGTCACAACTCATCGAAAAAGTCACAACTATTTGGAAAAGTCACAACTCATCGAAAAAGTCACAACCCTTCAACGTGAAAAGGTGTCAACTTTCAATATAACACAATTAAATAAATAAACTAATTAAATTGAGTGTTTTAGTTGGGGGTATTATAGTAATTTAACATTCAAGTTTGGGAGTTCATGCTTTTAAGGTGATATATATATATATATATATATATACCGTTCAATGCTCCTCTTCTATCTTACCAATTAGTTATTCATTCATATATTTGGTGCTCAAAGAAACCATATTTTTTCTTCAGGTTCTTTTATTTGTGTACCAAACTTAATAAGGAATTTAATAATAAGAATAAATAGTTTATAAAAAAAAAGCGCAAGAACTATCTATTCTATGTGATGTAGTTGTTGTGTTTATTATTTTGAATTCTGAAAAAACCATTCCTATAGTTTGGCCAAACGAAACTAAGGCTAAGGCTAGCATTATTAGGCATTTAAGTCACTCTAAGGATGAAAGGTTAAAAAGTTTAGTTGAATGTGAAACATACCTTTCTAATAAATTGCATAATCGATAAGAAAATATTAGGAAAATCAAGCAAAAATATGAGGAGAAGAAAATGGAGATCATGTTCAACCAATTATCTGAGGGAAAGATTAATTTAAATGAACTTGTTGTTAGAGAAATTAAAGAATTGTTAAAATGTGGTGCTACGTTCTTAACTATGTACTGTTGAGTATGATCTTGGTGTTATGTTTGATACCATAATGCAATTTTAAGGTTGATTTTTTATTTTAAATATGGGTGAAGTGCTGGCCAGTATTAAGGTCAAGCCCACATTTAGGGAGGAAATCAAGGCCAAACAGTTTTAGAATGAGCAATTGAACAAGCTCGAAACAAGGTAGTTTCAAGAGAGGCACTGAATGCCGCGTTTGACGCGTTTAGGGTGATATGTTTTAAAGGGCGGGTTCGTATACCTCAGGCTGATGAATTTATTAACAATTGTCAGCAGGTGTAGTATGAACACTAGAGGCCTGTAAGATTGCTTCAAAGGATAGCGATTGACTTTGTAGTGGGTTTTTATAAGACTTTGGGGAAGTATGATTCAATTTGGACCATTAGGATCAGTTCTTACCGTGGTGTGACTTTCTCATACAACAACAATTATCACTCCTGATAGATACAACACCATTCAAGGAACTTTATAAGAGGGGAAGTAGATACCCATAGGGTAGTTTGAGGAAGGTGATGTGAAGCCTTTAGTTGTCGACGTTGTAGGGAAGCTCAAGATAGGTGAGCAGTTTCTATTGAAAGTGTCACCAATGAAAGGGTTGATGAGGTTTGGCAAGAAGGGTAAGCTTAGCCCTCATTACATTCATCCATTGAAGATTATTGATAGTGTGGGGCTAGTGGCTTACTAGTTAGCATTGCCGTCCAGGTTGTCCAGAGTCTATCTAGTTCCATGTGTCCATGCTGAAATAGTACCATGGGGATAGAAACTATATTACCAAGTGGGACTCGATAGTGATAGATAAGGATCTACAATATGAAGAAGAACCATTTGCTATTCTTGATTGGGTTGTCTGAAAGTTAAGAATAAAAGGAAATTAGATCGATAAAAGTTTAATAGAAGCATCACCTTGTTGAGTGTCCACTTGGGAAAACGATAAGGACACGCGGGACAAGTACTCTCACTTGTTTGAGGATTTCAGTACTACCTTCTTCTTGACATAGCCCAACCTTTTCTTGTTTGATCACTCAGGGAAGAGTGATGGGTAAATTGATATCTATCGTAATGACCGTTCTAGTCGTTATGGGTAAACCATTAGCAAAAGAAATTGGTTAAGAAAACTTTTGGATTAGTGGTTTTAAAATTTTTAGGCTAGGCGAGTCTCAGATAGAATCTGAGTAAGGCGAGGTCTAGTGCAATCCAGGAATAGAGTGGGTCAAATGTCTAGATTTGAGTTTTATTTCTATTAGCTAAGATGACAAAAAATCTGTAAGGATTTTCGAAAGTGAATTCGAGTATGTAGAACTCTCGATATCAGACTTGGCATGAAGGTTTTAATTTAGAGCATCAAGGTTTGGAGGTGTGTTGCAAAATTGGGACTTTAGGGGAGAATTTTGAGTTTATGTCTCGTGCATGTCACTACAACAGGTGGCACGCTGCTATAGCGCCGTAACTTATTCCCGTTGTACTAGGTGATCCAGCTGTGGTGATGTCGCTATAGCGGTTGGGGCCGCTATAGTAGGGTTAAATCGTAGTTTACGTAGTAATTTCCCCTAGACCACTCATTATTCTATAAAACTCATTTTGGGAAGAGGAAGGAAGACCTAGGGAAAATTTCTTCAATTGTCCCCTTGAATCCTTCATAAATGTAAGTAAATTGCTCCCCTAACTTGTTACTTTGATTTCTAGGCCCTGGAAGTGGTAATTTTTTCCCTAGGGGAGGGTTTGGGTTCATCCTTAGGTGGGGAAAATCTAGGTTTATGAGCATTTTGGGGTGTAACACCTTGGGTTGTCTATAAACACTTTTGTTCTTGATTCGTTTATAGTAATTCACTAATGTAACAATGGAATTGGTAGTTTTAGGTGAATTAATGGTGGGAAAACCCTAGTTTGGGTGGGATAATCATGAGGTTGGCCTAGGGTTTTGGATTTTGAAATAATCTGGGAATACTTAGGCCAATTATGATTTATGTTGTACTTGTGTTATTATTTAGACTAAGAACAATCTAAAACTTCACAAAGGGATCAAAGATTCATGATCAGATTTCTATAGTATCTATTTGGTGCCTAGGTAGGCTAGGTTTTCTTAATTGAGTAGTAAGACATGTATTTACTTATAGAATAATTTGTAGATTGTCGGGAGATTTCATGCATAGGCCTTTGGGTACGGAGTCTGGAGTGTGTTTAGCTGTGGTTTGTGATGAGTCAGGAATTTTGGACTAATTTAAGTCTTTTTAGTTCACCAAAGAGCGTCCTCAATGCCCTTTTATGTCCATTTTTTATGATAAACTATTGAATGGCAACTATGAAGGCTTAACAACAAGGGAAGGACAAATGTATGTAAAAAAAGCCAAAAATATAGAAAAACAAAGAAAAAGACAAGGTTGAATCTCCCCAAGTGTGAAAGGCGACTTGCCAAGAGTGAATGGCGAGTCGCCATAAGGGCTAGACCTCACTAAACAAGACTGAGACTTCTGTTGAAAAGATCAAAGCAAGTCGGTGTGGAAAGAAGCAGAACGGTGACTCGCCAACTCAGTCGGTGAGGTATGATTTGATTGCCAAAAAATTCTAAAAGTTTTGTAGAAAATGGCTAACAACTTGGCTAGCATGGAGGCAAATCGGTGACTCACTGATCATGGAAAGCAAACTTGTTCAGGCTCGCCAAATGTGTCAAACATCTGAAGCTCGAAGATTTAAGTCGAAAAGCGAGAAGCTGATGAACTTGATGACTCGCTGAATGGGTCGATGAGCCTGGCTAATGTCGCTGAATGAGTCCTAAAGTGAAATTATTTCCAAATTTTGAGAGAGTATAAATTGATTTGAAGAGAGAGAAAATATACTTCTATCACTCTGATCGTACAATACTTAGAACCTTCTAAAAATCTTGGGGTTTGACTTGTTTGATACTTGAATTTTGTTGGTTTTAGATTGGGCAATTTGGATTTGAAGTTGGAATCAACCAAACTGAATGGATAACAATCTTTTGGTATAAACACCATTGTTTAGGGGTGTGCAAATGTAGTTGAATGTTAAATTGAATATTGGTTTTTTGTGTATTGCTCTATTTTATGTTAATTTCAATGGGTTGAATCATATTATCGTGTTTTAATTTATGGTTTAAGGTTGTAAACTCAACTCTAGCTTATATCTCCATGTTTGCTTGAGAAAGATTGCATGGAGTGGATGAATTGATTGATAATTGCATATTGACTTAAATTGCTAGATTTACTTGAGAAAGGGATCTTGCTAGATTTTCTTGTAAGAGAAATCTGTGTTAAGATATTAGATTGGTTTATATAACATGCATATGAGGTTGAGAAAACTCTTATGATAGATAATTTACGATTGAGAAATGCTTATTGTATTGTTGATTGATTTCACCCACCCATTAGGAAATAGCGTTGTTGAGCAATCAAATTTACCTATATTTAGAATTGATACCCAATTGTGTACACTCCTAGAATTACTCTCTTACTTGCCAAATACTCGTGTTCCTTTGATTGCATTAACAATTTTGCTAAATCAACTTCTAAATTGTTAATTTGAAATCTCTATGACTTAAATTTATGTTAAACATCGATTTTAAGAATCTACACGAGGTTAGCTCACAAATCTTATTTCTTAATTGAACTCTAGCATATACCTCTCCTTATGGGATTCGACCTCAACCTATTTGATTGGGTTCTTTATGATTGACGATTTCTTGTACGTTAATTTGTATAGCGTACATTTGAGCGTTTTCAAAAAGGCGCAACAGCCAGGGAGTGGTGTATAGATTTCTTTTATTGAAGTGATTTTATGAACTAGTTTTTGTAGTTGAATACTCTTACTATTGTTTGCTTGGCTGTTATCTTTACAGGTGACGACATGAGTATCAATGGTAGTGAGGCAACTAGCAACCATGGCCAAATGGGTGATGGTGGCGATTTGGAAGATTTAGGTAGCGCTACTGCTATCAGCTTATCCCAACTTTGGGTAATGTGAAATTTCATGTTATGATTACTATGTTGCAATTGTTCCAAATTAAGGGTCAGTTTTGAGGGCTAGTTAATGAAGACCCGCATGACCATCTCCGGAATTTTGTGAATGTATATGTGCTATTCACTTTCAAAAATGTACCCAAGAGTCCATCCGGCTGTGATTGTTACCCATTCTCCTTGATGGGTGAGGCTACAAAGTGGTTGGTGGAATTTCTAAGAGATTCAATTTCTTCATGTGAGGAGTTGACTAAGGAGTTTCTTGAGAGGTTCTTTCCTCCATCCAAAATGTTGAAGCTCCGAGATGGCGTTCAAAACTTTCACCATGGTGATGGGGAACTTATTCATTAAACTTGGTTGAGGTTTCAAAAGAAGGTCTTGTAATGTCCGACTCATGGGTTACTGAATAAAGTGCTTTCGCAAATTTTCTATCAGAGCCTTGATACGGTGAATAAAGGGGTTGCTGACCAACTCATTTGTGGTGGAATTATGAGACAACCATTCTTGTAGCTTCCACTTTGCTTGATGATATGAACAAAATCAATCATGCTTGGTGCACAAGGGAAGATCAAATATAAGCTATTACTATTGGTGTGACTAAAGAGTAATTGGAGAAGGACCAAGAGCGCAATGAAAATATGCAAAAGATGATGATGCAGTTAGACCTTTTATCGAAACCTGTGATGGGTGACAGTTTCAAGAAGGTGAATGCGATTGGAAAAAGTGACGAATTGTGTCCGGAAGATGAAAAATTTGAGGCTTTGTATAATGAAGTGGTATAGTTTCTAAGCAATCAAGTGTGTGGGGGGGGGGGGTCTCGTCTGAGCTATCCAAGGCCAAGCAGGAATCAAGGTTGGACTTAGGGCCAGGAAGGTAGTTGTAGAGATAGAGATTGGCATGATCGAGGTGCCAATTAGAGATAGCGTGTTGGTGAGCGGGGTCGGTATGTGCCACCACATGACCGACCAAAGCCCAAGGAATATGCTTGCAAGGATTCTCAATAAGGTAGAAAGTTCAGACAATGTACTCAACCAGATGAAGATAGATTTCTCATCCTTGAACCAAACATTCACCTCACACTCGGTCTCTATAAAACAACTTGAGGCTCAAATAAGTCAAATTTTGGCTTATTTGAACCCTCGACCGAAGGGTGGTTTACCTAGTGACACAATTCCAAATAAAAAAAATAATGCTCATATCATGGCATTTGTGACCTGAAGTGGTAAGGTGTTGGAGAATGATCCTTTGAATGAAAATGATGGCAATAAAAAGTGATTGAAGATAATGAGTCACCGGTGGTAGTACATGTTGATGAACCGAATGTTGTGGCTAATGATGCTAGTAGTGATAATCTCGAGGGAGATTATGATGCTAATTTTGGGGGTGATGTTGCTACTCCGTCAAGCAAGGTGAATGTGCAAGTATCGATCAAGGTGACCTCTCTTTTTCCTCAATGTTTGAAGAAGAAGGAATGTGATGCTGAAATTCAAAAGTTCTTGGCCATGTTCAAAATCTTGTTGGTTTGTGATTCCTTTGAGGAGTGTTTATCCCATTTGAGTAAGGTCTCGCAATAGTGTAGAAATAAATCTTGTGCTCAATTGGGAGAGATGTCACTTCATGGTAAAAGAAGGAATAGTTCTTGGCCACAAGATCTCGGGAAAGGAGATTCAAGTGGACCAAGAAAAGGTTCATGTCATTTGAATATTGCCACCTCCGGTCTCAGTAAAGGAGGTCCTTAGATTCTTGGGTCATGCGGGGTTCTATAGGCGGTTTATCAAATATTTCTCTAAAGTGGCTATTCCATTGTGCAAGTTTTCGGAGAAAGAAAGTGTGTTTGATTTTGATGCAGCTTGTGTGAAGGCCTTCTCTTTTCTTAAAGAGAAGCTAATTTCAGCTCTGATTATTATAGCTCCGGATTGGAGTCCTCCATTCGAGCTCATGTGTAATGATTGCGGGTTGGCTCTAGGTGTGGTGCTTGGTCAAAGGAAGAACAAATTATTTCACCCAGTTTACTATGCTAGAAAAAGATTGAATGGGGAAAAATAAATTACACCATAATGGAGCAAGAAATATTGGTTGTTACGTTGTATATGCATTCGAGAAGTTCAGGGCCTTTATTCTGGGTACCAAGGTGGTCGTGCACATGGACCACGCTGCAACTAGGTACCTAATGGCCAAGAAAGAAGTGAACCCACGATAGATCCAATGGGTTCTACTACTCCAAGACTTTGATTTTGAGGTCAAGTACCAGAAAGGCTACGAAAATCAAGTGGCGGACCATTTGTCATGCCCTGAATCTAATGTGGTGTTGGCTGATGAAAGGGACATTGAAGAGTCCTTTCTGAATGAGTTGGTGATGGTAATTTCTTATGTTGCTCCATGGTATGCTAATTATGCTTATTATGTGGTATGTGGGATCATTCCCGAAGGACTGCATGGGTATACATTGAAGAAGTTTTCTCTTTGATGTGAAAAAGTTCTTTTGGGATGAACCATATTTGTTTAGGGAGTGCGCTAATCACATTATCCAAAGGTGTGTTCTAGAAGTTGAGGTGAAGGCCATTGATGAAGCTTGCCATGCATAGCCGGTAGGTGGGCATCATGGCGGGGTTTAGACAGTGTCTAAGGTGTTCCAAAGTGGCTATTATAGCCCATCCTTATATCAAGATGCTAATGCTTTCTCCAAGGTATGTGCTCAATGTCAAAAACAAGGAAGTATTTCATGAAGGTATGAACTTCCACTTACTCGAATCCTTGAGGTAGAACTATTTGATGTTTGGGGATAGATTTTATGGGGCCATTCATGATTTCATTTGGGAACAAGTACATTCTTGTGGCTTTTTATTAAGTATCAAATAGGGTAGAAGCGGTGGCTTTGCCTACCAATGAGAGGAAGTGTGTCACTCAATTCCTAAAATGGTACATTTTTACGAGGTTTGGCACTCACCACACCATCGTTAGCGATGGAGGTTCCCATTTTTGTAATTGTCAATTTGAATCACTATTGTGCAAGTATGGGGTGAAGCACAAGGTCGCCACACCTTATTACCCATAAACTAGTTGTCAAGTAAAGGTGTCAATCGAGAAATTAAAGGCATATTGGCAAAGATGGTCAATACAAAGTGGATCGATTGGTCAAGAAAGCTTGAGAATGCTCTTCGAGCCTATCATAAAGCCTTCAAGACCCCATTGGCATGCTGCCATAACAATTGGTCTTTTGTAAATCATGTCACTTTCTAAAAGAACTTACACATAGTGTTGTGGGCTTTGAAAACACTGAAATTGAATTGGGAGGTTTCCTCAAAAGGGCGCATTGATAAACTTCATGAGTTAGAAGAATTATGGTTAAGAGCATATGAGAATTTAGTGCTATATGAGGAGAAAATGAAGAGATGGCATGACGCCAAAATCCTGAACCAGGAGTTTTAGGTAGGTGTTCTTGTGTTGCTTTTTAACTCTCAATTGAGATTCTTCCTAGGAAAATTGAAATCAAAATGGTCAGGCCTTTTTAAGGTGACTCGTGTGTTTGAAAATGGAGCGATAGAGGTGGAGAGTGAAGATGGCTCTAAGTTCAAGGTCAATGGGTAAAGATTGAAATTGTACTTCGAGGAAGGTCTTTGTGTTAGGTTGATCGAAGTGATGTATTTGGATGGTGCTTGAAAGCATGTCCACGTCATGCCATGACATAAAATAAGGAGCTTATTAGGAGGCAATCCAAGTTTTTTGTCATTTTTCAATAATGTGTGTTGATTGTGTAGGTTGAAGTAAAGTACCAAAGTGAGAGGCAAGTTGGCGAGCATATGGTAGACTTGGCAATACGCCGAATAAGATTTACGAGCCCATCTTGGCTCACCTTTTTTATTAAAAAATCTGCAAGAGCTGGAATCATTGATGGAGTGGAGAAGATGTTTTGGCGATTCACTGAATTGGTTTAGCGAGCCCATCCCAGCTCGCCCTTTGTGAAGCTAAAAAACTGTAGAAGTCTTTTTGATAATGTTGGCAAGTAAACCTCATCTTGGCGAGTCACCAAGTTGGTTTGGTGAGCTCGCCGAATTGGTGCCAAATATGCTAGTGCTCCCAAGAACCTTTGGCGAGGAAAATCTCCTTGAGCAAGTCACCGAACATACCGGTGACATTAGTCGCAGCTCATTGAAATGCCCTTCAGTCGAAGGGCCAAGGGTCTTTTGACCCTTTAAATACCGACCTTTCAAATTTTTTAAGACCTTTCTTCTTCCTAGGATTTATATAAACACTGTTGAGTTCTTCTCTTTTAAGTTTATCATTATATTGCAACCGTTATCGAGCTTCGGCATAATCTCATTTGTATCACATCCTCATTCTCCTTTGTGTCTCATTCTTGCTACTTAGAGGTCTGTTTTTCTTTTTTATTTTTTTCCTCTTTTGCTATAGATTGTATGGTCATGAGTATGATTTGACTTGGGGATAACATTTGTGTGACTATTGCTTTGAATGAAATTATGCAATCTGAATTTGGTGATTATTGGATAACCCTTGTTCTGAATTTCAAAATTGTTCTTAATGGGTTTGATCATGTGGATGTCAGGTTGTTAACTTTTGAAAGTAATTCATGCTTACTATTGGGTCTTGTATGCTTGTTGTGTGGGTGAAGTCTGAGTAGCCTGAACTCGATAAAATGACTTAATTTGGCCCAATGATAGATTGGGTGACGTCATTCTTAAGGGAAAATCATCATTTTGTTGTTTCTTGATTAAATTTTGGGAGAATTCTGAGTACCCAGGGTCATTATGTGTTGTGGGTAGCTTGGGTTTGGTGTTAATTGTGTTAAATTTTATTGTTGCTAAAATCTGGGTTGAAATTTTGAAAGTTGGGCTGAAGGGCTGTGATTTACCTATTCAGTGAGCTCAATCGAGCTCACCAAGGTGATTCAGCATGTCGTCGATTGAGCCTCTAGGTCACCTTATTTTTGAGTGAAAACTGTTGTCACCCCAGATGTTTTTGACGAGCAACTTGTAGTTCACTGAACATCTTCAGTGAGTCACCGACTGTGAAGTTAGCTCTCCCTTTTGTCTTGATAAACCTATAGAAACCTCTGAATATTTTAGGGAACTCGTATGAGCTCACCGACACATTCAGTGGGCCTCACTATAGTTTTTTTTGGCTTAAATATTTTGATGGTTTTTGGCTAATCCTTCACCAAATATGTATTGTTTATGTTGTGTAATGCACGTGTGGCCCGTTCTAAGATTCCAGTGATACGAAGGAACTCTCCGGATGATTCTCCACCAAAGAGAAGGTAAAAGGGAATCACAATTTCTTAACCTAGTGACCATGCCCAACCCACTCAATACAAATCTACGTGTGTGAGTGAAAAAACCAAGAAGACAGCTGCAACAACTCTGGGAGACACATGAAAGAGGAAACAGGTTGGCAGTCCTTATGAGGGAACTACTTTTGAATCCAAACCTCTTAATATCTCATGGACGAATGATGATGAAGATGAAGAAGCAGTTAAGGGCTCTACTACGCCAGTGCAGGCCAAATGTTGAGGCTCAGGCTACCAAGAGGAGGTGCACCAAAGTACGCTCCAAGGCAATACAAGATCATGATCGATTTTCCAATTTGGTGCCCTGAGTTGTCCTAATAGTTGCACCCCATGCTATGAATAGGTTGAAGGCTGCTATACTATGAATTATATTGGAAGAAAACACGTTGTCCACTGAGGGGGTAGTAGATAGATAGATACTCGACTGTGCTATATCCGGTTTCATGGCTTCAATAAATTCACCCGAGCCCAGGATTCGTACATTTTTACTTGGGTGAGGGAATTTATGAGGCTTATACTCGTCTACTACCAAGCAAGAGAAAAAGGGTTATTTACGAGCCATTTTCAGATGTTGAGGTTTGTTGGAAAACTGTTAGATGTGGGGTCATGGAGATAAATGAGGCCTTTGGTTGTGATTGGGTACATCATAGTGATTTTGAGGACAAGTTGATGCGGACCCTGGATAGTTTGAAGGGGTGGCTTGCCCCACTCTTATATGATGATACACCTCTGTGGATTGAGGAGGTAGTTAAGATAGAGGCGAAGTACATTAATATCATGGCTCGGGTTTGTTTTGGCTTTATCAGTAGCTCATTGATGCCGTCCCAGAATGAGTCCATCCTTCGACATCACAAGGCTGCTTTGTCGGGGTGCATTATTGATAGGTAGCGGTTGAATTTGGGAGCCATCATTGTTCCAGAGATTCTTTCGAGGTCTAGGCAGCAGTAGACTTCGTTGCCATTTCCTGTCTTAATCATTGCCTAATGTCATAGTGCTGGGGTTCTAATTCTTGAGGTGACTGATGCTAGAGTTACTCCAACCTTGTCTAGTGACATTCAGTGGATTGAGGCTGATTACTTGAGAGATGATGCAACTAGGAGGAAGTCGGCACCGGTAAACACTACTCTAGTTGTGGCGCTGGAGACTTTGAAGGTTGACACTACACCTCCCGCTCCTTTTATAGAGACTGCAGGTATACCTACTCAATCTACTTCTACTGCACCTCCTTCCACATCGGCCTCTATTGACACATGCCATGCTTTATTAAGTATGCAATCTTGCACATTCAGCGGATATGCGAGCCTCTCCTCTTGAGAGAGATGTTCCCACTATGATCTCCATTGACATTGAGGCTTCCCTCACTCCAATGTGGTTTGAGATGGCGGGACAGTGTGCTTTGTTGACAGATTATGGCCTTAGACTTGATACCCTTACAGCTCGAGTTGAGGAGCGTGAGAAAGTTAAAGGGAGTTCTGAGGAGTTGGCACTCATAAAGGCTGATATTGTTGGTTGTAGGAAAGATGTGGATGAGCTCAAGTCCATGAACATATCTATGTTATGGGGTGATGTGACTATACTAGATGTTTCGGTGACTATGCCTCTCCCGACCCCGATTGTGAGTGTGTTGGACCTTAAGTTGAGATTACACCAACTCGTGAGGATGCAAACTCTGACAATTCAGAGACCAATGAGGACAAAGTGTGAGGACACCTATGGTGACTTGGAAGACTTGGAGGACACCATGATTTAGGTTGCTGTGGAGAACTCTCTCTAAGACACTTTAGCCATTGGCCTGAGTGGGGCCATCTACCCTAGTCTACTCCTCCTAGTGAGACACTGGGAATTGATGCCCATGTTGAGGCTGCCCTAGCGAGCTAGAGTTTTCCCCAGGCCTAGCCTGACAGAGGGATCCTTCTCCTCTCATTATCTTATGTTTTTTTTTTATTTCATTCTCATTGAGGACACTGCTTGTTTCTTTTTTGTGGGATGAGGGTACTTCCTAGTGCCTAGCCCTTTTGGTTGTATTTTGAGACATTGGTTTGATTTCTTTTGGGTTGTAATCATAACTTTGTAATTTTTCTTAGTAGTATAATTTGGTTATTGGTGATCCACATATCTCCCTGTCATTTGTTCAAAAGTTGTTTATTGATTGATGTTGAAAAAGCTTGCATGGTTATCTTGAACATTTGAGTGTCAATCATGATCAATATCGATGACTTAAATAGTGCTTTTGATGAGAATTGTGCTTGTGTAAGTTCAACGAGGTAATTTGATTTGAATAATTCTTATGTGAACTCTTCGCATCTCGTTGTGGCTAGTTGAGTATCAATTGTGAGACTTACAATGATTGTTGCACATAAGCTTGATTTGTAGAATTACGATTGATGATTGTATTTGAATGCCATGTGTGGTAAGGTTTACTTGAAAGGCATGCATTGTGGATACCTAGAACTTGCCTTATTGTTCCGATTGATTGATATTGGTGAATGTGATAAATGACCTTAGGCATTATTTTTTTGAGTGAACCGGTTCTTTATACCTTTGTGACCACTTTGTGAGAGTGTGACCTATGCTTGGAACCATATGAGCCTAACCCTTTTCTTTGGAAACAATATGAGCCTCAAAGCCTAAATTGGTTGTGGAAACTGCCATCCCTTTCTCACCCATAATCTTCTTGAAGCATTGGTTTGTTTGAATAGCCAACTTAGGCCTACGTTGGGTATGTGGTATGGTAAGATGAAAGAATATGAGTAAGAAAATTATGAGAAATCATCCTTGTATCTATGTGGCAAAAAGATGGAACCCCCTCCATATTAAAAAAAAGAAAGAAAAAAAAAATGAAAGAATCTTGTTCTTTGAATAATGCTTTTGCGGTTTGAGTTGTTTGGTTAAATAAATTGGGAGTTCAATGAGAAAAACAAGAAAAAGAGTGTTATGAAAAGAATAAGGAGGAGTTGTGAGAACAAAAAAGAGCTAAGAAAAGGAAAAGAGGTAAAGTTGGAAAATGTTTCAAGAAGTTGGAGTAACTAAACCAAAATGATCATACATTTACCCTCAACTTGAAAGACCATCGTTATCTTGCTAAAGCCAATTGATTTGTTGGTTGGAAAATATGGGCAAGCCTATGGGTAGAATCATGCATATTTTTCTCATTAGGAGTGTGAGAGCTCATTTTGATTAAAAAAATACGGTTTTTGATTCGCTTTGTGTAAGCATGGAATCATTCTTGATTTGAGGGCACTTGAGTACTCTTGTTGAACATAGCTTTGCATCTTAGGTGAGAATTTGTAAGCATGTGCTTTGATTGATAATGGTTGGACCTTGCTAAACATGACTGAGACTTCTGCTCAAAAGTTCAAACAAGGTCGGCGAGGAAAGAAGAAAAATAGCGACTGGCCAACTCAGTCACTGAGGTATGATTTGATCGCCAAAACATTTTAAAGGTTCTGCAGAAAATGTCTAATAACTTGGCAAGCATGGAGGCAAATCAGTGACTCACCGATCATGCAAAGTGAACTCCTTCAGGCAAACCATAAGTATCCAACACCTGAAGCTCTGAGATTGAAGTTGAAAAGCGAGAAGCTAGCGAATTTGGTAGCTCGCCGACTCTGATTAAAGTCATTGAATGGGTCCTGAAGTGAAATTCTTTCCAGCTTTTAAGAGAGTATAAATTGATTTGAAGAGAGAGAAAATGTATCTTCCATCACTCTTATCATATAATACTTAGAACCTTCTAAAATTCTTGGGGTTTTGGCTTGTTTGATACTTGAATTTTGTTGATTTAAATTGGGAAATTTTTATTTGAAGTTGGAATCAACTAAAATGAATGGATAACAATTTTTTTGGTATAATTCTCTTTATTTTCATTATGTGTAGCTAAACCCCATTGTTCTAGGGGTGTGAAAATGTAGCTGGGTATTGAATTGAATATTGGGTTTTGTGTATTGCTCTATTTTATATTCATTTCAATGGATTCAATCATATTATCGTGTTTAATTTAATGGTTTGGAGTTGCAAACTCAAATCTAGCTTATATCTCCATGTTTTCTTGAAAAATATAGGATGGAGTGGATTAATTGATTGATAATTCTATATTGACTTCAATTGCTAGATTTTCTTTAGAAAGGAATATAGGTGTTAATTTCAATTGCTAGATTTGCTTGAAAAAGAAAACTATTTTAAGGTTTTAAATTGATTTGTATAGCATGCATCTGAGGTTTGAGAAAAATCCTATGATAGACAATGTGCGATTGAGAAATGCTTTTTAGTATTGTTGATTGATCTAGCCTACCATTAGAAATTAACGTGTTGAGCAATCACATTTACCCATATTCAGAATTGATACCCAAATGCGCACACTCCTAGAATTATTCTCTCACATGCCAAATACTCGTGTTCCTTTGATGTGTTAATGATTTTACTAAATCAAACTCTAAATTTTTAATTTGAAATCTCTAAGACTTTAATTTATGTTAAATATTGATTCTACTAATCTATTGAGTTTTTAGCTCAGGAATCTTGCTTCTTAATTGAATTCTAGTATATACTGCTCCCTGAGGGATTCGACCCCAACCTATTTGATTGGGTTCTTTATGATTGACGATCACTTGTATGCTGATTTGTAAAGCATATATACATTTGAGCGTTATCATTTAGGCTGATGAAGGACATTATTAGTTATTATTTGTATTATGATCATGAAATATTTGGGAAAGAATTCTCAGATAGGTGATGGTTATTTGTTTTCCCAGTTTATGCTTGTCAACTATTCAACTAGTATTGCATACATGATATATGATTAGGAAAATATGATAAAATATGATTTGAATTGTTAATTGTTGTCAATCGCATGCAACAAATGTATTTAATTGTGTGTACAAGGGGGATTGTAATTCATTGTGATTGTGATATTAATTATGATTTTGATTGAGGTGTGTGATTGATGACTCCATCGGGTACCACGCGGAAAGCATGTCATATGGCAGATAATTAATTCCCAAAATAGGGGTTTCTTCCCCATTTACCTTTTTTGAACCTTAAGAGCTCTTGGGAGGCAATTTTAAAGAGGATTTTCAAGATAAATCTATTGGGTAAGTGATTTTAACTCCAAGCCTTCATTACCATACTAGTATATCATGATTTTTATCATCAAATTATTATTTTTGAATTCAAACTTTGAGGGCTTTTTCATGAACTTGTGTTTTATGTGAATTGGAGTTTTCAGCATGATTTTAACTCATTTTTCGTTATGATTTCACTCGTGAGTTCTAAAACCTTTGGGTACTATGATTTTTTATGAAAATTCTAGATTTAACCTTAGCCCTCTGGTTTGACTTTTTGGGTCCAGTTTTCAAAATCAACTTAATGAGTATCGTTGTTCATGTTTTCTTATGGGGAATCTTTATCGATTAGTTTTTGTGACTTCAGAGGCTCAATGAAAATGGAAGGCTCAAGCACCGAGTTGATTTTCTACTTTAAAGCTAGTGGACCTCTTTGACCTTTTGTAAAGTGTGTTGAACCTTGTATGCCTTGTTTGTGTGTTTGAGAGTAATGGGGAATGGTGAAGGGCTACCTATGTTCTACTTGTTCTCAATTATTGTCCGAATGCTACAAATGATTATGTTGAGTAAAATATATTCGTTGGAATATTAATGTTTGATGTGCCATGAATGACTTGGATGATTATTATGATTTTCTTTTGAGGTTATGCTCATGGTCAGTGTGATTGATTGTTGATGTGAATTTTTTATCATCTAACAATGCATATGATCATGCTTATTTGAATTGATATTGAGGCACTGTTGTGATATGGCACTATGTGATATTGATGAAAAAGAAAGACAAAGAGGATATGAATTTGAAGGATGTTACCCTATGCCAGGGAAAATATGGTATTATATTCGAGGACTTACTCCGCAACAGAGATGATATGATATGATATTCGAGGGACGTGGCTCGCGCCAGGGTATGTTTGATTATAGGTATGTCCCCATGGGTCCCGACTGGCTGATGAGTAGCCGGTGTGTATCAATAGGACAGACATGCATCACTCAATATCACATTGCATCTCATCATTATTGCTTGGCCTTCATGAGTGAATTGATGTGTACCGTGGTTATTGAATCTGAAAGGTTGTGATGGTGCTATGGAGAACTCTGATGGTGTGGCCTATTGTGTATTACTTGTATTGTGTTGTTCTTATTGTTTTAAAACTGCTAGGATGAGCTGGTTCTGAATTCTGTATAGGTTGTAGTATGGCGAGGTTCGGAGGGTGTGTCAGGGTACATTGTGTTCGCTATTACTTTATTTAGGGTCAGCTAGGGATACTTGTTGAGTTCCATTATTGCTTAGTACTCACTCCCATGCTTTCTAAACTTGTGTAAGTTACGAGCCCCGGTCATCTTAATCATCCTCCTACATAATCACTCGAGGCTTGCTTTTGGAGTTTGTGAGGTAGCTGCTAGTCATCCCGACAGTTGTCACTTACTCTTTTATCACGTATTTCTACTATTCTAGTATCTAACATATTCAGACTTGTTCTTTTACATAACAAATGTATTATTATATAGTGGCTTGTGCATGTGACACCAGGTTTTGGGGAGGTCTTGCTATGTATTAATTTCAACAATGTTTATAAATATCATGTTAGTTATGAAATTCTTTTTTTACTTCCGTATTTACCCTTATCGTGGGTTCTTTAGGCTGACCTGTATTGGTGGGACAAGGCATGTGCCATTACACCCGGTTTTTGGATCGTGACAACAACCCCACTTTTTTTTCTCATTTCACATGTCTCTAACATCAAAATTATTGTAATTAATTATTAGTGACAATATTGTAGATATGCATGGACTTAAATTTGTGAAAATATTTTGCAAAGATATGAAGTGAACAATGGATCTTATGTGGATTAACGGAGCAGTTACATGGAAGATTTTGCAAAAATAATTGAAGAAGACAAAAAATGAGGAAAAGCATTGGTAGAGCCTAGAATTTGACGAAAAATATGCTATTTTTTATAATTACGTTAGACTTTATCAATGAAAAATAAAATAACTATAGAGGAAATTGGAACGTAAATTTTTTTAATTAATTAATTACTGAAATCATACATAGTGTAATTACTTAAAATTTAGAATGATGATGTCAAAATAGCATTCATCTTAGCTTTGGGTGATAATTTCAAATGTCTCAATACCTTAAAAGAAATAAATTTTTTTTATGTCTCACTTTCTTAAAATATCATATAGTAGTTGCAATACGATCACTTAGTGAGCTAACAAGAATTCACTCTAGATAATTGCATATATGCAATGTCGCAGGACGATTATTAGGATTTTACAATTCTCGTATTATGATTTAAAATTCTAATTGAAATTCTAACTTTTCAAACATTTTAAGAAATTACTTAAATCTAATGTGTCCTAATAAATTTATTACTAAAATAGGAAAAATTATCTAGATTTACTTGATATCATTTTAATATATGGTATTAAAAGGTATTTCCATAAATCAATTTTCATTTATAATGTTTTTTCACACTTAGAATACCATAGATATATATATATATATATATATATATAGATTGATACATAGATAGAATTCAACGTAATCCATTGATCATTAGTATTTACAACTCCAAAAATATGATATGAAATTTTGAATTTTCAAGCATTTTAGGAAAAAATTGATACTTTTATAATCATATTGTCATAGAAAATTTATACCAGATTTGGATCAAATTATATGTACTTACTTGAAACTATTTTATAATATAGTAATAGCAAGTCTCATTAACCACCTATAAATATATATCCATTCTCCTCTTCTATCTTCACAATTAAATATTCATTCATATCTTTTGCTTCCAAAGAAAGTCTTCTTCTTCTTTGGCTAGAAATTAGACAGATATAACGAAGGCTAAGAAGTAGGAGATTGTTGATTGAGTTGTTTCTTTTTTGTCAAGTTTAGCCCACTTATTAGCAAATAACTTTAAGAATCCTTTAGTTTCTCTTTCATCAAGTTCATAAATGTTACACCATGTCTTGATTAATTGGTCATTTTCATTTTCTTCATCTCACCTTTTTACTCATTTTTTGTAATATTTTGTTTTCGCTCCTTCAATTTATCTGAAAGAGAGACTTCTTGTTAAAAAAAAGGAAATCAAGTTCAACCAATTATTCAAGACAGATTGTAACCTTTATTAACTTGTTCCTACAAAAATTAAAATATTGATAATGTTATCTACTTTTATGTTGGGTTAACTCGAGAAATGGAAGAAACAATTCAACCAACAATCTCAGACTTCAACCAAAGTAGTGATTTTCATGTTGGAGGCGCATCGACAAATTTTATGGGAGAAAGTGGTGTTAATCATGGACCAATAAGAGGTCACGGTGACTGATTATACTAGTATTCCTATTGTTTCTCTTTTTTTTCTCATATTAATTTTTTATAAAAAGTATTTTTCTAATTTTATTTTATTGTACATTATCTATCAGTTTATGTTATTTTAATGCTATGTGAATATTTTGTTATGTTAGTAAGAACAAATGTACTAGTATTTTTTATCATCCCAGATATATGTATAATATTTTGGGGGCTATTAAATCACATTTCAATTATATTCTATTTTTCCAATTAAAAATTTTAAGTTTATTTACTATAATGAGTATTCTTTTCTAAGTTTAAATTAAATCAATAAAATTTATTGCGTAAACATTATGTTGTTTGTTGTTTATAACAAGAATTATCATCCTTGTATAATAACAAATTGTATTATATAATAGTATGAGCCTTAAAAGATTGAATAAGGTCCTCACAATATGAATATTTTACGAAAAATGGATGTGAATGCATATTTATTAGGACATTGAATTCTGTAGATTGTGCAGCGATATCAATTTATTTCTAATTTTTGAATAAGTTACTAAAATCTAAGAAAAATAGTTCAATCTTATGGTATTAACAAGTCTCATTATGCATCTGTCATCTATGATTAATCCAAATGATCTTCTTCATGTAGGTATCCGATCATATCATTATATGATGGTTGTGTTAGGCCTATTTGTGTGTTCTTTCATATAGTGAAAGCTTTCGCTTGTCGATTTTTTTTACACGGAGTCAATATATACAAGTTATGTGTTTCAATATAGATTTTTTAATTTAATCATGATTAATTAAAATATATTTTAATTATATTTAATTGGTTAAATATGGAATGCATTTTTTGAATTGGTGTAAACATTCGGTATAAATAAGTTTATACCCCTCATTATTAAATTTTGTAAGTACTACCATCAAAACAAAAAAAAGGGTAACCTCTACGATTCATCACACAGGCGTCAGATAACTATGTCAACCAAAGCTCAGGTACACTAGAAGTAATAATATAATGTTTTATCATATCTCAAAGATTTGAACTTAACTTTACATAATTCTCGTCTAGTCAGTAAAAATAAAAAGGAATTAGTGATGAAATTCATCGCTTATAGATAGATAAATAAATCATAGCTAACAATACTGTTTTGTTAATCTTACAATTGAATAGAATTAATAATATAATTTTGTTGTTTCACAACAGAAGTTATTCATTCATTAAATATAGTTTTAATAGTGCATTTCCTTGATCATTAAATCACACCTACCTCAGATTCTCAATCATATTTTTTTCTTAAAGAAAATGCTATTTTCCTTCTTGGTGAGTACCAATCATGTTCTAGAAGAGGTTAGCCATATGATGGAATTGTAGTGAAGGTGTGACAAATGTCACTAAAAATAAAAGAAAAAATGATTTATTTGAAAACAAAAGAGTTGTATATTTTATGTGATGTTGCACTAATTGTTTTTGATTATACAGAAATCATTTATGTTGCTATAGCATGAATTAATATGTGTAATGACCCGAACCATCATTACTGAAAGGCATCTTATGTAGAATCCCAAAATTTTGAAAATACAGTGTCAAATTTAAATGTTTAAGCACACGACAAATTTGACTTATTTTAAATTGACCTACTAACATCAGCCTGCCATAGCGAGAAGCCTCCCTCTATGGCGGCACCACTATAGCGCATGCACGGCGTCTATAACGGGGTGAAGAGAATTAGACCCTAGTTAATACGAGGTTTGTTATTTTCCTCCAACTTTCCTAGTGAGAAAATATATGAGGGCTGCTCCAAAATCCCTTCAAAGACACCTGGGGCATAGGATCAATGGAGGGGAGAGATTTCAACGCCAGGGAGGTGAAAACAAAAGGAATTTCGATCATGATTCGTCATGGTTTGTTCTCACGAAGACGAAAGGTGATAGTCAATGTTCATCAACAGTTTCTTGATGCCCATGTAGGCTAGGTTTTTTTAACTAAATAGTTAGACCTGTTTTTACTTACGTTATATCTTGTGGATTGTCGGAGAATTCATGTATATGCCTTCGGGCATGGAGTCTGGACGACTAAATATGTGGGTAGTGGTGGTTAGGCTGATGATGATTGTTAGCAAAGTTTAGGTACTTTATGAGGTCGATGGGTGTCCTAGGAAGGAAATTGTGGGTGATTTGAGGATGATTAGGGATTATTTAGGAGGTTACCATTCGGTAGGTGATGGTTGTGTATTTTGAAGTATGTAATGTATGCATGTCTGGTCCTAAGGGTCATGTGAATGCATGGATGGTCAGTTAGTGGTCATTCATGGTGTAGGTAAATTAACTTGATCTATTTGTTAATGAAACTTAATGGTTATTATAATGTGCATTGCATTGTTGAATAAATGCTCATGTGTGAAATGTAATTGCTTGGAATTTGTGATGTGAATTAATATTAAATGGTTGTGTCTATAATGACCCAGTTGGTCATTTTTTATATCTCCGTGAAATTTATCATTTTTTCCCTCCCGATATTAACCCCAAGTTGTTTCTTGATTGAGTTTTGGAAGTTGGTTCCAAACCTTGAGTTAAAAGTTGAGAATATGAGTAGGTTTTGAGTTTGACAGGCTTAAGTTGCTTAAAAGTGGTTTTTGTAGTCTTTTGGTGTTTCAAGTGTCGAAATGGGATTCCATCAATTCCATTAGTTCCGAAATGTGAAAATTATTCTATGAGAGTTGTCGGTTTCAAATTCACAGTCGTTTTAAGGATTTGAGGTCCTAAGTTGTGAAATTATAGAAATATAGCCTTTGGGCTGGCGTTAGTCAACATTCATGGTTCGGATGCTCGGATCAGAATTTCAAGAGTTCCATTAGTTTTAGGAGATGATTTTAGGCCTAGGAGTGGCCTTGGTTGAGTTTTGAGAGTTCGCAATCTTATTTTAGCCGTTTTAGGTGTTGTATTAGTTTCTTGTGGTTTCAATGAATGTCGGGTCAAGGAGACCTCAGATTCGTATTTTGA
The DNA here is from genome assembly GCA_018342035.1 of Solanum appendiculatum. Taxonomy (NCBI): domain Eukaryota; kingdom Viridiplantae; phylum Streptophyta; class Magnoliopsida; order Solanales; family Solanaceae; genus Solanum; species Solanum appendiculatum. The sequence goes on along the minus strand of JAGDQO010000283.1, from coordinate 2,534,357 downwards.
CGGTTCTATTGAGTAAGAAATGTCAATTTTAGTTGATTTGCATACTTGGTTTGTGTGTACGGGGTTTCGAATGAATCCCGAGGGTCATTTTTATGTTTTAAGTGTTGGCTAATTTTTCTGGTGCCTGAATCTTGTGTCCCTCGCAATCGCGATGAGGGGCTTTCTTTTGCGAGGCTCGCATTTGCGAGGTCTGGTTCACTTTCATGAAAGGTCAACTTCCCTTGACCTTCACGATCGCGAAGGGCTTGTTCGCAATCATGAGCTTCACAGAAGCGAAGGCTCGTTCTCTTTTACAATGCCCAAGAAGCGAACCCCTAGTCACTTTTGCGACATCAGAGGGGGGTTCTTGACCTGCAATTTTGGGGTTTTAGCCCCATTTTCCATTTTGAACTTGGGAAACCCTTGGAGGCGATTTTTGAAGAGATTTCTTATGCTAAATCATTTGGGTAAGCTTGTGTGACCTTAAAACTCCTTTCCCTTTGATTATTTATGGATTCTAACATCATAATTCGAGATTTGACTTGGAAAATGGCAAGTTTTTGTAAGAACTTGAGTTTTGATCTAAAATGGAGATTATGACTCATTTTGATCCCTTTTTCAAAATGGTTTTTATCAATGAATTCCTAAAGCCTTAAACATTATTTTCAAGTATTGATTTTCGGATTCGAACCTTCTTTTTGAAATTGGGTTTAGAGTTGATTGACCCATTTCTCTAGATAATTGATGTGGGTATTTTTGTTTTCGAAGAGTGATTGTGAATACTTGATTGTTATAGACTGTGTGACTTTGGCAGTGAGTCGGAAAGGAAAAAATCAAGCTTCAGATTGATTGAATGTTGCTTTAAGGCAAGTGGTCTCTTAACCTTGGTAATTTAGTAGAATTGTTTACTTCTTTTCATTGTTTATGTGTTGGGAGTAATAAAGAATGAGGTGAAAGGTTTATTTGACCACTTGATTAATATTAACCAACAAAAAATGGAAAAAACAAAAAGGCTTCTTGATGATAATCATAAATTGTGAATTATCTAGTTGTAGCCCCTATTTGATTGATTGGTGAATTGTTTGAATGCATGAAAGTGGACTTGAATGATATGAATTGTTGTCTCTCCGTGTGGTGTGATATTGCTTGTGTGCATTGATTGTTGACATCGTGATGAGACACTTGATATGAAAGCCAAAGGGAAATGATTTCGACTAGTGATATAAATACCGTAGGGAAATGGTTCCTGCAAGTAATATTTTGTGATAAAGACAAAGGGAAATTGTTCCAGCTAGTGATATAAATGTCGAAGGGAAATAGTTCCGGCAGGTGATATTTTTTGATAAATTCAAAGGGAAATGGTTCTGGCTAGTGAAGTATATTCCAAAAGAAAATGATTTCGACAAGTGATTTAATGTGAAAGCCGAAGGGAAATCGTTTCGGCTAGTGACATTGTGTCGAAGGAAAATGGTTCCGACAAATGTTGACCTTTGTGGTCAGTCTACTTGATGCATAAATTTGACTTAGTTGATGCACGTGATTGAACTAATTGAGGTGTTGGATTTGTTTATTTTATATGCGAGTTGATCATGTAGATATTTGTGATTGAAATGCTTTGTACTTGAGAGTAAGTGATTTGATACTTATCGGTTGTTGAGATATGACTTTTGGTCAATGATCTTTGAGCCTTGTGACTTTGTATTATAAAACTGTTACGTTGGGCTGATTTTTATGCAGGTTGTAGTTTGTGGATGTTCGGTTGGGGATGAAAGGAGTATTCGATTCTTGCTAGGTTGCCTAGTTTATTAGGTTGCTTGCTAGGTACCGTGTTGTTGGTACTCACTCCTTGCTTCTACACTTGGGTAAGTTCTGAGCCCGAACCCATGTGATCTTCTTCTTCTTCTTCTCCTGACTTCGAGGCTCGTTGAAGGACTTGAGAGGTAGTTGTTTTTCATCTCGGTAGGTCCTCTTTTCCTTTCATTATGCTTTGTTCTATTTGAGAAGCAAAGACATTTGAGACTTCTAATTATCTTTCAAATTCGGTATTTACATTAGTGGCTTGTACACATTACAAGCAGATTTTGGGGTATTGGTTAGAATGAATAAGTTTTCCGCCTTTGTCTTGTTCTTGCTTTATTTTTCTGCATTTCTTTCATTTTCGTTGGGTTGAGGCTGACTTGTTATTACTCCCAATTGCACACGCAAGTGTACGTGATCGCGTAAGTAATATAGTAGATCTAAAATATCCAGATTATCGAACCCAAGGGACTTGTCAATTCACTATTTTACTATATTATACTAGTCTAATTATTTATTTAAGAGTGTCAAAAGAAATTAAAATATGCAAGAATTAAATAAAAAGATTAACTTACAGTAATTGTGACAATTCCAGGGCTGCAACATGCATAGGGTTTCATGTATCGCATCTCATGCAATGAATTAACTAAGGTTATCAAATTACTGATTTACAGGGTTGATTTTATGATCATGATCTCTTGACCTCTAATCGCCTACTCCAACTAGCTATCTAACTACATCGTTGAGCGGGGATATGCAGATTGGCGAGCTTTTATATTTCATCCTGTTTCGTAACCAAGCTAGGTGTTCGTCCGGGCGTCACTTCTAAACACGAATCTAATGAAAGTTAGAACAAGCTCTTTACATTCTCTGGTCTATCTACCTCTTCATCTCTCGAGTCCAAGAATAAACAATAGATTTATTTCTATGGTGGCCTAGCATGAAATACTAAAACAAGAATGTAAAAGTAATGTATATGATAACCAACATTAATTCAAAACAATCGATGTTCAACAATTTCCCATAGCCGCAGCCCCAGAACAAGGCTCTTTAGCTACTAATACCTAAGAAAAGAAGAAGAAAAATATCCTAAAAAGTATTGACAACTTTTTCTTACCAAGTCTCCTCCTTAAAAGTGTTCTCCAATAATTATTTCTATGGACTATTTATAGATGTAGAAAACCCTAAATAAAATAATTGAATCCAAAACCAAACGGAATTGGAATTCCTCGTGAACGAATAGTACGTCCAACCGACTTCAATTCTGCGCGTGTCTTCATCACTTGACACGTGGCAGCATGTAATACTTCAATCCAGTTTGCAATTTGCAATCTTTTGTACTTCATGTATGTTATACAATATTATATTAAATTTAATCCATTAAGCTGTTTGCTTGATTTCCTTCTTCAATCTTTCAAATTTAATTTATTTTAGCTCCAAACTTCTTCATCTTCACACCAATTTAATCCTACAAATACAATATATTTTTTAGCACAATCCATAAAATTCATGCTCAAAAAGGACAAGTACAAATACTAAATTTGAGACAAATAATGATAAGCATATATATTTTTGGCCTCACATCACTTGTCTTGGTCGGAATAGACAAGTGTCATCACTTCCATTTTTGGGTCCTGACAGTTTCATTGGTTGGAAGTGTCGTGTTAAAACTGACATGGACTTATGCTACATCAAAACTTACACTTCAATTAAGAAGCATAAATGGTCGATGTCAATTATAGAACTCAATGAGAGTTAAGGCCGATCCCACAGGAAACTGAGGTAGAAATAATCCTACTAGTTCTTATATTCAGTTGCAGTTGACATTTCCAAAATTTGAATTGCATAAAGTAAAGATTGGGTTATTATTGTATTCAAGTAACCAATTGTAGTTAAAACTAAATATCAATAGTAACAGACGATAGTTCACAAATTTGATTATCGATTAAAGTAGACCAGGATTGTGTTCCCCATAACACTCAGATCACAACTCAACTCCTACACAAATAACAATTTCTTGATAAAATACATACTTTCGTAGCAAGTCAAGTACATCTAACAACTTTTCAATCCTATTATATGAATATGACTCCTCTCCTTTCGTTCTTAGAGTGTTTTGGATTTAACCCTTGCGTACTCGTTAAGAAGACTATCCTCTCTCGAGCTCAAGTCTTAAAGACAAGTCGTAAAAGTTTGTTTCTAGGTTTTCCTAATCATTTACTTTTCTCTCGAACAAGTACTAACTACAGGTGAGTTCTAATGCGTGCACTCATTAGAAGGCGTTTAATATGAACCTAAAGCAACGTATGTTAATATCAATCAAAAGTTATTTGCGCTTGATTTTACCGGTGTGTTTTGGTCATGGTTCCCACAACCCTAGTTGTGGTGTTTAGCTGCTCATAATCTCAACGAAACAAGAGTTAAACATTAATGGAAGCATAGCGAAGTAAAGTTACAATAATTGAAAACCCAAAGCTTCTTGATTAAGAACACGAAATCAAACCAACAAAATATCCAAACGAGTGTATCGAATATGGAAACTATCGTTTCTCCGATAAGAAGTTAACTCAGAGTATTGATGATTCATTTAAAAGATAAACCCAAAAAAATAAATAGTCTTAGAAAAGAGTCCTACACGAAGTAGGAGACATAACAGGTGACACAGTTCACGAGTAGGGTAAACAGTCCGCGAAGCTTTTCAGGGCCCGTCAAAACCCCTCGTGAACCAACACTCAGAAAAAAAGTTTTCAACTTCAACGCAGCTTCTTCGCGAGTCACTGTACGGCCTGTACAAAGCACCACAAAGCGCCTAGGGTCTCGTATCATCATACTTGAACTTTTTTTCTTCCAGGCCACTTCCACGAGCATCCTCACGCCCCATACAAAGAACGACTCGTATAGCCTGCCGTCAAGTTTCTCACACTTCACTTTTAACTCTTTCTTTCTAGCACTTGTTTCCAAAGTATTTTACCTCCACATTAGCAAAAGAAACATCATATCCACATAATTATGCTCAATTTCTTGCACTAATCCTTTGTTTTGAGGGTCAAATGTGCTATATGTTCACGACACATCAACACCCTCAACTTAGAATCATTGTTTGTCCTCAAGCGATGAAAAAGAACAACAATCGATGATCAAATACATAGAAAAACTATCAAAGATATGCAGTAGCTATTTTCACATTTCTTTTCATCCAGAATCATCTATTTAACATGCAAGGATCAATGGACGACATTCCATTACACACAGTCGATCATGCTTGTACCAGTAACAATATTTCAGTCAGCTTAAACAACTAGCAAATGCAAACATAGTGCCCTCACCAAAAAGAAGTCCCTCACACATGATTTTGATTAAGAATTTGGGACTAACAAATATGCTCACTCTCCAAGAGAAATTCTATCACTGTAAGTATTTCGACCATAAGCTTGCCCTTGTTTTCTATGCTTCAACTATCAAATCACCAGAATAGGATCACTATAGGAGTTTATTAGCTTGGAATGTTGGCTCGGGTTAGGGAGTGGAGCATTTGGACATATGAGTGACTAGATTACCTTGGTTCCCTAAAGTCATCATTGGCACACAACTCTTGCTTAAGTGGTTCCAACCTCTTTTCTTTAGCACATCCCAGCACCTACATCCTTTTTCTTTTCTTTTTATTTGTCACTTTCATTTTGTTTTTCTACTTTTTTTTATATAACCACCATCTACTTGAACCATTCCTCTTTTTATTTGTGGTTTCATGCCTTCGGAATAACCAAGGATACGATCCTACCAAGCTATTTCTTTTTTTTTTCATTTGGGTCATGACCACCCTCAACTTAGGCTTTTGGCCTGGGTTGTGGCATTGTGCCTTCGGAGAACCAAGGATACGAGATCAATAGGGTTACAAAAAAAATCAGCTTCAAGGCTCAAACAGGGTTCAAGGGTTCATGATTTCATTTGGTAGTTGTTTTTGGCTAAAGTGGACTATATACAAAAATGGCCTATGATACTTTCCTATCCAGTTATTTAACAATCTTTGCAAGACTACTTGGGTAGGTTCTAGCTTATACCTACAGAGTTGGACTTCATACAAACACTTACATTCACTAATGGCACATGATTACATTTATTAGCATTTAGTCAACAAATTCCTGTCCTAGTTAGCAATGATTAACATGCAAGTATATAAAATGTCGCACAAAGAGCCTAACAGTCAAATATCAGATCACAGGATGCTTTTATCAGATTTCACACAAAACTCAAGTTGTGCATACTTTAACAATGTCAACATATTAATACCCAAAAGAACTAACAAACCATAAACAAACTAACAATTTACTGAGCCAACCTCCATACACTATGACTACTAATGGCAGGTTGCTCCACCCCCCCACCCCCAACAAAATATACTTTGTTCTCAAAGTACAATATAAAAGGGCTGTAAGGCGGGGTCATACCTGCAATACTCCAGGCGCCGATAGTCGGAGTGATGGTGGCACCCTTATTAATGGGTACTCTCTTTAGTATAGGCTCTGTCATAATGTCGACTACTATCTCAAGAAGCTATCTCACTGACTGTAGGGGCAGGATGACCACTACCTAAAGCGCTAGACCTCAATGCATCATGTTGCTGCTGCTTCAGTTCTTCTTTCTCCTTTACAAGTCTCCTGGATTCTTTTCTAGCTTTCTTCAGTCTCCTACGTGCTTCCCGAGGAGTTTCATGAGGGATATCAGATTCATGGCTTCTTTTTTCCCCTTATCCTTGCCCATCTCGGGCCCAGTAAGCTCACCCCAAAAATCCCCAACCACCTGTGTAGCCGGAGGCCTACTGAACAGATTCATCAGTGAATCTGGTGTAAGTGTGAGGGGCATTTCGACCGGCTTTTTAGCCAGTTTCACAATATCAGCCTTCATAGCAGCTAGCTGGACTGCATAGCAGCAACATCGGTAGAGCTCAAGGCATTTATCCGGCTAGTGAAATGTGCCTCTAAGCCATCAATCATGTTCTTCATCACAGAGATTTCCTGTAGAACTTTATCGCACAACCTTTGCTCTGCACTATGGACTTGGTTCTAGACTACACGTGGTAGTCTTTCAACTACCTGATCAAGTATGGCCCTGGTCTGCCACTATTCTGCCACAAGTTTCTCAAAGAATGCTACATCTAAAGAAACAAATGTACCTGCGGCAGATGAAGTTAACGCTGCTGAAGGATGGACTCCCGGGTTTGCCTATACTGACCTCTCTGTAGACTCACCATTCATTCCCTCACCATGGGCTGGCTCAACCGGTACATGTGGAAACACCGCTAATGATGCTGCAGAGCTCGCACGTGTGCCGAACAGTGGGTTGACGACATCTCTAATCTTAGAAATAGAAGTGAATTTAGCTAGAACGATGGACCTATCCACAATCTTATTAGCCGGTATCTGGGCATGCTGGCACAATCTCCTTATCAATTAAGAGAAAATAAGACCTGCTTTTTCATTGAGGGCACGATCCCTCATTTTTGTAGCAATCAACCGACCCACATTCAGTGCATAACCCACCATGATACAAGGTATGGCCACAACTGTGCACGAACCACAGCCCACCAGACTTAAGCTGGAAATGTCAAGGATGCTTTAGTGATGTGCAGTCTTTGGTTGGCTATCCATGATGCTGCTTCACCCTCAGTTACGATCAGCCCAGCAATCCATCTCATAATACTCTCACGAGACATAGAGTCACTAATCTAAAGTTCACTTGTCACCTAATGATGAAGACCTTCATACAAACCTACTGCAGTAGGTGCAATGTATTTTTGACCATGCAGAAATTTGTTAATTATTGTCTCTGAAATATCCACCTTGACACCACGAATATACACTTTATGTAGTGGTGCCAACTTTAGTGCTGCTGCTTTTTAGATCCTTCAAAAGTTGCAAAATTCAGTTGTGTAGAAGCATAGGAGGAATAGAATTCTCTAGTTAGTTTCCTCCCAAATTGTCCCAACGTTTTGGTCATCCACTCAAACTGATGCCTCTTGAACAAGTCGTAAATCTCTGGAAAAGCTTGCAAATTAGCCTCAACAATTCTATTCTCAGATATAATGGGCCTTCGTCCTATGCCATTGGATTTGGATAATATGCCCGATTCAAAAATAGTCCTTGACCCCGGAATTGCTCACGTATTATGGATAACATCAATGAGCTGCCATTGGACCACTGGCTCAGATTCCCTCTCTCGAATAAATTGTGCAATAGAGTCATTGCTTTCACTGGCGTCGCTGTCCTCTTGAGTATCCCTTTCTTCCTCCTCAGCCTCAACTGCAGGTGGGTCATTAGCCGAAGACCCGGGATGCACCATCAGACTCCTGCTCACTCTCAAAACCATCTCCTTCCTCTTTAGACTCGGAAGGAGTAGGATCCCACTATTCTGCTACCCTGGTTGTCCGAGATTGAGTTGCTTGGGGTGAGTGTTGTTCGATTGTAGTGTCGACTTGGACTCCTGGGCTACTGGGTGCTTCACTGTTGGAGCTGGACTCTGGAGAGGTAGGAGGTGTGATGTGTAACTATGCTATTTTTTGCCTAGTTTTAGCCATTGAACCTATGAGGCAAGAAGTGAGAATTCTCATACAAAAATTGACTACACTAATGAGTACTCAGACTTCCCCTGTGTACTTATACAAAGTGATAATTTTCCTTAAGAATGTCGTCACTCAATCTATCACCGGGAAAGGCCACTCAATAAACAAAGAATTAAATAATAAAAGAAAATATTTTTGTTTTACTGAATTTATATATTTTTATATATAGGTGGCTATACGATTTGTGAAAAGTTCCACAGCCCGTATATGCCCTTGTGAAAGAATGCAGTAGTGAGACCAACACCTAAGTGTGGTTCACGAGGGGTTTTACGGCCCGTGAAGAAGTACACGGACCGTTAAGCCTCTCGTGGACTTACACTTTGGTGATTTTTTCTTGGTCTTCCAAACTAACCCACATCTTTCGATAATATCACACAAGAACACAAAATCTACTATCCCTAAGCCCCATGTACATGATTTCACATTGTAAACAAAAACCATCAACTATTTAATTGACTTTTCAAGCCCCAATCAAGAAATTAGTCAAGTTCAAACCAATCCACAAAAATATGCACCCAAATAATTTCGAAACCCACAAGCAGACAATGAACTCATCAACAATTAACAATCCCCCATCTTAATTTCACAATTTTAAGTTTAGATCAACAAAAATTAGGGGACTTACATCAAATTTACACAAAAATGCACAAGAGATGAGGATGAATTCTTGTTTGGAAGATGGAGAATTCTTGGACTATATGACTAATGCTTTGATTTCTTTGATTCCTTAATATAGATGAGGGAGAATGACTATTTAGTTTCCAAAGAGACGTTATGAATTCAAAGAGAAGGGGGAAGAACCGGTCTCTTGGCATTTTGATGACTTATATTTAAAAAATTAAGGTTGGGTCGGTTGTGGGTCGGGTCAGGAAAATTCCATCTAACTTACTTAAATGGACTGTGAACTGACTCGTGCACGGCCCGTAAATTTGCCAGTGAACCCATACTTAGAAAAAAATTCAAAAAATTTACCTCGAGGTTCACATGAGGCTAAACGGCTCGTTAAAGGCTAGACAGACCTTAAATCCTTCAGTGAACCTTGTCCCAGCTTGGCCTATGATACCACGACCAAATGCCATACTTTTCACGAACCATGTAGATCTTCATGGCCCGTTTACCCACCCGTGATGACATCTTTTTGTCCCAAGTTCTTCCTACACTCATTTAACTCATAGTTAATCTAAAAAATTTAAAATTTTTCCAGAAAATTAATTACTAATTACAACTACATCTTGGGTTGCCTCCAAAGTAGCGCACAATTTAACGTCGCGGCGCGACATAGGTTACTTGATTAATCAGACTTCATTAAGTTGGCATTCCTCAACTATATTAACTTCCTCTGGAGTCCCTATGTATGACTTAAGTCATTGTCAATTTGCCTTGAACCATTCACCCTTGTCATTTTCAAGTTCAATGGCTCCAGACTGAAATACTTGTGTTACTTTGAATGGTCCCAACCATTTGGACCTCAACTTTCCCGAAAGCAGTCTAAGCCTTGAGTTAAACAGTAGAACTAAGTTCCCAGGAATGAAAGACCTCTTCTCTATATGTTTATCATGACACAACTTCATCCTTTTTTTTGTATAGAGCTGATCTCTCATAAGCCCTCAGTCAAAATTCATCCAGCTTATTTATCTGCTCCAATCTCATGTTTGCTGCTTTACTCCAACGCAAGTTTAGTTTCTTTCGTGCCCACAACGCCTTGTGCTCTAATTCCACAAGCAAATCACATGCCTTTCCAAACACTAACTGGCATGGCGACATACCAATGGGTGTCTTGAAAGCTGTCTAGTATGCCCATAATGCATCGTCCAACTTCCTTGCCCAATCAGTCCTATTGGAATTCATAGTGTTCACCAATATGGACTTTATTTATCGATTAGAAACTTCAACTTGTCCGCTCGTCTATGGATGATACGGGGTTGCTACTTTATGTTGTTTCACCCCATACTTGGCCAGTAGTATGCTAAACACTTTGTTGCAGAAGTGGGAATCCCCATCACTAATGATTGTCCTAAGTGTGCCAAACCTGGAGAAAATATTTCTTTTAAGGAATCCTGCAACACTCTTGCCATCATTTTCTGCCAATGCAACAACTTCTACCCACTTGGAGACGTAATCTACTGCCACCAAGATGTACTTCTGCTCATACAAACTTACAAATGGTCCCATGAAGTTTATGCCCCATACATCAAATAATTCAATCTCCAAGATAGGGGTCATGGGTAACTCTAGACGACGAGATATAGCTCTTTTCCTTTGACACGTATCACAGCCTTTTACCAGATCAAATGCATCTTGATGAATTGTTGACCAATAGAAACCACTTTGAAACACTTTGTGGGCCGGAGAGGAGGGATAGGCTTCAAGAATACTCAGCATTTCAGCTTCAGGTACACACTGCCTAATTATATTGTCAGCAAAAACCCTATACAAGTATGGTTCCTCCCAAAAGTATTTACCCACATCATGTTAGAACCTCTTCCTTTGTTGAAAAGTTAAGTCCTAAGGCATCATATACTGACAAGATAGTTAGTAAAATCAGCAAACCAAGGAATAAGATCACGAGTAGCGGCTAATACCTGCTCATATGGAATGAATCATCAATGTCAAGCTCAACTTCCACATTCTTTTCTGCTTCAAACCAGGACAAGTGTTCTTCCATTTGGTTTTCACAACCTCTTCGGTCCTTGAACTCAAAGTCAAATTCCTGTAGGAACAACACCCATCTTATCAATCATGGCTTCGCATGTTTCTTCGCCATCAGATACCAGAATACTGCATGGTCCGTGTGCACTATCACTTTTGTGCTTAGCAGATATGCTCTGAACTTCTCAAATGCATACACAACTGTGAGCAATTCTTACTCGGTGATGGTTAGTTCTTTTGGGATCCATTCAATGTCTTACTTGCGTAGTATATCGGGTGAAAGAGCTTGTTGTGCTTCTGACCTAATACAACCCCCAAAGCAACACCACTTGCATCACACATACCTCAAATGGATCCGACCAATCTGGAGCGATGATAACTGGGGCTGAGATTAACTTCTCCTTGAGACATTCAAATGCTTGGGTGCATGCCTCATCAAAGGTGAACTTTATATCCTTCTCCAACAACTTACACAAAGGGTGTGCAATCTTGGAGAAGTCTTTAATGAATCGTTGGTAGAATCCTGCATGTCCTAAGAAATTACAGACTCCCTTCGCAGAAATAGGTGGAGGTAGCTTCTCAATGACTTTGATCTTTGCCTTACCCACCTCCAAACCTTTATCAGACACTTTGTGGCCCAATACGATGCCTTCCTTGACCATGAAGTGGAACTTCTACTAGTTTAGCACTAGGTTTGCTTCTTCACACCTCTCTAGTGCCCTGCTAAGATTGAACAAACAATCATCAAAAGTTTCACCTACCATAGAAAAGTCATCCATGAGTACCTCCAAAGTGTCTTCAACCATGTCTGAGAGAATGGACATCATACATCACTGGAAAGTCACAGGAGCATTACATAATCCAAATCGAATGCGTTTGAACTCGAAGGTACCATATGGGTATGTAAAAGTGCTTTTCTCCTGATCTTCAGGAGCAATTGAAATTTGGTTGTACCTAGAGTACCCATCCAAGAAACAATACCAGCCTTTTCCTGCTAGCCTATCTAGCATCTGGTTCATGAAAGGCATCAGAAGTTGTCCTTCAAGGGCCACTTGTTCAACTTCCTATAGTCCATGCATACTCACCAACCTATGATTGGCCTTTGCGGGATCAACTGATTCTTAGCGTTCACTACTACAGTCATTCTGCCCTTTTTGGGTACACACTGTACTAGGCTCACCCAATGACTATAAGAAAGGGGGTATACTACTCCTGCGTCTAACTATTTAATGATCTCCTTCTTTACCACCTCTTGCATCGGTGGATTCAGCCTCCTTTGGTGCTATACTTGGGCTACAATCCTTCTCCAGTTGAATTTTGTAAGTGCAAATCTCGGGAGGTATCCCAATAATGTCAGCAATGGTTCAGCCAATTGCTTTCTTGTACCTTTTCAATACTTTAATCAATGCTTGCACCTGTTCATCATTAAGATCTGCAGCCACAATAACAGGCAAAGTGTTATTTGCACCTAAAAACACATAACTCTAATAACCGGATAGTTGCTTCAATTCCAGCACGGGTGGCTCTTCAATGGATGGTTTTGCTAGAGGGCTTGGCTTATTCTTCATATTAAGGTCTAACCTTTTAGGAGCATATGAATATGATCCCATGCCCTGTAGTGCACTTAGGGTCTCTACGTAGTCTACTCTGAAGAACTCATCGAAATTCATAATCAACATGGCAAGTGTTTCCACAGTGAACCTTTCTTCTATAGATGCTTCAATGACCACTTCCTTCGTTGTATCAATTGCGGACACCACGCTCACATCTTGTGGTTGCTTTATCGACTTGCACACTTTGAATTTAACCTCCTCATTATTCAGCCTGAACTTTAGCTCATCGCTCTCCACATCAACCAATGCTCTACTAGTGGCTAAAAATTGTCTTCCTAAAATTATTAGAACTTCCAAATCCACATCCCAGTCCAAAATTACAAAGTCAACCAAAAAGATGAAGCTCTCTACTTTTACCAGTACATCACAGAGAATGCCAACGAACCTCTTTACTAACCTATCTGCCATCATTAATCTCATAGTAGTAGGCTTTGGAGTTTCCAAGCCCAGTTGCTTGTATATTGCTAGTGGCATGATGTTGATACTAGCTTCCAAGTTACACAGAGCATTGGCAAACTCAAATGCACCAATTGTGCAAGGTATGGTAAATGCTCTTGGATCTTCCTTCTTATGTACCAGGGCCCTTGTAGCAATAACACTGAAATGGTGAAAATTATCTTCAGGTTCAAAACTTGCTGCCCTCTTCTTTGTTACTAAGTCTTTCATGAACTTAGCGTAGCTTGGCATCTGTTCTAGAGCTTCTACCAATGGTATGTTAACTGATAGTCGATGAAGCATGGTAATAAACATCAAGAATTTTCCATCTACAGCTTTCTTCTTGAATCTTTGTGGGAATGGAGGAGGAGGTTTAGGAATCTATTGTAAAGGTTGTGGTGCCTCTACTATAGACTTTTTATCTTTGCTTGCACTTTCAACTATTCTTGGTGATCCCTCTACCTTTCTAGTTACCTCTGATTCCTCTTTACTTGCCTCCTTTTCTATATCTACTTCCACACTCTCTTTCTACTCAATACTTGCAGGTGTAAGTTCAGGCAGTGATTTACCACTCCTCGTGGTTATAGCCATGCAGTTCCCATCCTTCTTAGGATTCGGAATTGTGTCGCTAGGCAACATCACACATTTTCTTTGGTTAAATGAGGAAGAGAGTTGCCCCAACTATTGTTCTAACTACTTGATCGAGGTTGTGTGTGAGTCTACTAGCTGACTCATGCTGGAGAAATCGTTCTTCAATTACTTTACTCCCACATCAGTAGACTCACTTCTTTGTAACACCTTTCCCAACATGTCCTCCATCTTTGACCTAGTAGACCCACTACTTGTTCCATCTCTATTTCTTTGTGGCACATATACACCACTTCGGTCATTTTTGTACCCATCTCTACTTTGCCAATTACCTTGGTCTCTGTTTCCAAATCTTTCATACTGACCATCCCCTTGATAGTTCCTACCTTGATTTCCAGAATTATAGCCTTGGTTGCCCTAGTTATAATTCTAGACACCCCTTTGGTTATTCAGGTATTTGGTTTCCTCATCATAATCACAGTCTTGATCTTCATATCTGCCTGCAACACCTACTGCATTCACTTTTTCTGGTCCAGCCACTAAGAGATGTTTTGTGAGCAACTCCATCTATGTTTTCATATGGGACATGTCTTGATCACTTTCTTCCTCTCTCTTTCATTGCTCCTCTGATAATTCAAATATGAAACCAAGATCTCCAATTTCTATATCTCTAGTGTGCCACACTCTATTGTTCTTTGATACTTCATCCATGATCTCTACAATTTCAGGGAGAGGCTTCCTCATGAAAGATCCACTACATAGAGCGTCTACCACTGGCTTGGTCACAAAGTTTAGTGACCTATAGAATGCCTGTTTCAAGTGCCTCTCTGTAAGCTCATGGTTTGGGCATTTCTTTAGCTTTTGGATAAACCTCCACCATGTATCATGTAATGCTTCCCCAGGCAATTGCTTGTGAGAGCCTATCTCATCTTTTATTTGTAGCTCTTTCGCTTCGGGGAAGAATCTCTCCATGAAAGCTTCCTTCAGTTCGGCCCAAGTTCTGATTGAGTCATATGGTAACTAATTCAGCCAATTTGTTGCCTCCCCAGTTAGAGACGATGGAAATAATCTCCGTCTCATTGCCTTTTGACTGACCAAGGAATCTCAGTTGATTTGCAAATCCCAACGAAGTTCATCAAGTGTTGATTGGCATCCTCACCAGTTGTACCTCTAAACAATCCCTTCAGATTCAACAATTGGATCATGGTACTGGTGATGGTAAATTTGATTCCTGGTGGTAATGTTGGAAGTACTATAGCTCTAGTAGCTCTAGCTCCATCCAACTCTGGGTCATCATCTTCAACAGGAAAATTTGCCGTCTATTGACCTCGACTTCTTGGAGCTACTGGTTGTTGCTAAGAAGCTAACGGTTGTTGTTGAGGAACTAACTCTTCTTCCTCTTCATCCTCATCATCTACCCTATTTGGGTTATTGACATTGAGGTTGGCACCTCTTGCTAGGACCTCAACATCCTGTCTCAGTCTCTGGCTCTATGCTTCAAGTTCTTGTGCATCCACCATCCTTCTAATAGTTCATCTCAGTTCACAATCATAAGGAATTAAAGGTCCTCCCTTACTTCCTGTGTTTGGCATTCACTATTTAGATCACCTGAAGATGACACAGACAAGAAACAAGGAGTAAACTTCAACTGAAATAATTGCTAGTAGAATATTTTGAAACTAAATTCCATTGCAGCGGCGCTAAAATTTGATATGTCAAAACTTACACTTTAATTAAGAAGTATAAACAGTCGATGTCAATTATAGAACTTAACGAGAATTGAGGTCGATCCCAAAGGAAATTGCTGTAGAAATAATCCTACTAGTTCTTATATTTAATTGCGGTTGATATTCTGAAATTCGAATTGCATAAAGTAAAGATTGGGTTTTTATTGTATTCAAGTAACCAACTGTAGTTAAAACTAAATATCAATAGTAATAGACGATAGTTCCACGATTAGACTATGGATTAAAGTAGATTAGGATTGTGTTCCTCATGACACTAAGATCACAATTCAACTCTAACACAAATAACAATTTCATGATAAAATATATACTTTCATAGCAAGTCAAGTTATCTAACCACTTTTCAGTCCTATTAGATGAATATCACTCCTTTCCTTTCGGTCTTAGAGTGTTTTGGATTTTAACCCTTGCGTACTTGTTAAGAAGACTATCCTCCCTCGAGCTCAAGTCTTGAGAGTTGTTTCTAGGTTTTCTTAATCATTTACTTTTCTCTCGAACAAGTATTGAATACAGGTGAGTTCTAATGTGCGCACTCATTAGAAGGCATTTAATATGAACCTAAAACAACGTATGCTAATATCAATCCGAAGTTATTTGCACTTGATTTTACCGTTGTGTTTTCGTCATGGTTCCCACAACCCTAGTTGTGGTATTTAGCTGCTCATAATCTCAACGAAACAAGAGTTAAACATTAATGGAAGCATAGAAAAGTAAATTTACAATAATTGAAAACCCAAAGCTTCTTGATTAAGAACATGAAATCAAACAAAAGAAATATCCAAACGAGTGTATCAAAAATGAAACTATCGTTTCTCCGATAAGAAGTTGTCTTAGAGTATCGATGATTCATTTAAAAGATAAACCCTAAGAAATTAAAATAGTCTTAGAAAAGAGTCCAACCCGAAGTAGGAGACATAATAGGTGACACAGTTCACGAGCATGGTAAATGGTCCGTGAAGCTTTTCATGGCTCGCCAAAACCCCTCGTGAACCAACACTTAGACAAAAGGTTATCAACTTCAATGCAACTTCTTCACGAGCCACTGTACGGCCCGTAAAAGCACCATAGTCTGCCTAGGGTCTTGTATCATCATACATGAACTTTTTTTCTTCCAGGCCACTTCCACGAGCATCTTCAGTCCCCGTACAAAGAACCACGATTTGTATAGCCTGGTGTGAAGTCTCTCACACTTCACTTTTATTTCTTTCTTCCTAGAACTTGTTTCCAAGTAGTTTACCTGCACATTAGCAAAAGAAACATCATATCCACATAAATATGCTCGATTTCTTGCACTAATCCTTTTTTTTTAGCATCAAATGTGCTACAAGTTCATGGCACATCAACTTACCATTGGTATAGATGGTAAGGGAAAGGATGAATGGTGACTGTATGGGAACTCTCATTTTAGAACAGTCAATACTGGTTGGGAACTAGGGAAAAATAGGACTACTCTTGTATGGTAATGGGTATGTGATAATATGGGTTTCATTATGATATTATTTGAAATTTATTTATTTGATAATGTGGTGTAAGTTCCTAATTATATGTTGTTGGGTATGATCTTGGAGTCTATGTTTACTATATGGTTCGAATGTATATGATACTTGTGTCTGGGAATGATCTTGGGGTTGTGTTGTTAAATATTTATATATTTTAAGTGTTGGTATAGAATTGGGAATGGAAAGCATTGTTGATTCTCAGAAATTTTGGGTCGAAGCTCATTGGGGCCACCATAGAGGAACTTGACCACTACAGTACTCCCACTATAGCGAACCTTTTCTACATGTTGTGACTTGCTTGAGATATTTGACTTGGTTGAGTCACTTGGGGTTTTCTATACTGCACTTCAGTTGTGTGGTCCAACTAGGGAGTGGTGGATAGTTTATTTGGGATTTATACTGGCTAGATCTCCACTGGTGACATGGGAGTTGTTTGCTCACACTTTTTATAACTGTTTCATCCCTTGGAGTGTGAGAGAGCAGAGAAGGTTGAGTTTCAAGAGATTAAGGCAGGAGAGCCTCACAGTTGCAAAGCATGAGACTCATTTTTATTGGTCGTCTAGACAGGCCCTAGGTATCATTCATGATGAGGCCAAGAGGATTCGCATGTTCGTGAGGGGATTTTCCTACCCTATTCATTTTTGTGGTGTTCAGATCATCCCGTGAGGGGAATTCCTTATGGTCCATAGTTGGAGCCGCCAAAGAGGTGGAGTTGCTGGAGCATGAGAAATTTGGGGATATGAGAGATAAGAGGCCTGTACTTCAAGTTAGTTTTCTTGTGCTTCATCTCCTGGAAGAGGATCTTTCAGAAGAGGTAGTTTTTTTCCAGCACCATGGACTAGTTCATATAGTGATGTAGACATCTGAGAGTGGATTGTTAGCTCGTGGTTCCTATAGTTCGGGTCAGAGCTCTAAAGATTCACAACAGAGGCCGATGGGTCAAGGTGGTTATATTGGTTTCTTCAGATCATCACAGCAGTCTTCGACTTAGAGGTACGGTTATGGTTTATGGAGACCTAAATCATCTCATATGGCAGTGCCTACTCAGGGTCGAGGAGGACCCCAACCTAGTTCATCGATTTTGAATAGATCACTAGCGCCTCCGACTAGGGGTTGAGGCAAAACTCAAACAGGTTGAGGTGGTTGGATGCCTTGTAGGGGTGCTAATGGTGGTAGGGTTTCATAAAGCAGAGGTAGAGGTTTGGCTCAGACTTCAAGTGGTAGAGAGGGTAAGTGCTATGCTTTTTCAGGAAGACCTGAGGCCGAGGCATCAGATGCAGTTAATATAAGCATTATCCCGATTTGCCATCGATCTACGTCTATATTATTTGAAGAGGGATCTATATTCTTATATTTGTCTTCCTACTTTGTTATTGGATTTGATTTGATGTATGATCGTATGTCTGTGCCGATTCATGTTACTACCCTTGTGGGTGAGCCCTTAGTAGTGGATCAAGAGTATCGATCTTGTCTTGTCACTTTAGTGGGGTATGATATTTGGGTAGACTTAGTCATATTGGGAATGGTAGATTTCAACGTCATCTTGGGTATGGATTGGATCTCCCCTTACCATGCTATTTTATATTGTCATGCTAAGACTATGACCTTAGAGATGCCTGGTGTCTCAAGAGTTGATTGGAAGGGCATTATTGGTTCTTATCCTAGCAGGGTTATATCATTCCCTTGTGCTCAACGGTTGATTGATAGAGGGTGTTTGTCTTACTTAGCCTTCA
Source organism: Solanum appendiculatum (assembly GCA_018342035.1). Lineage (NCBI taxonomy): Eukaryota > Viridiplantae > Streptophyta > Magnoliopsida > Solanales > Solanaceae > Solanum > Solanum appendiculatum. The sequence continues at coordinate 2,515,703 of JAGDQO010000283.1, read as the reverse complement.
TTAGGAATACTAGTGTTAAACCACATTCGATGGAGTTTATTCCAATGGTTCGAGAGTTTTTGGATGTATTTCCTAAAGACCATCTAGGTGATCCTCCTGATAGTGATATCTACTTTAATATTGATTTCGAGCTAGGCACTAAGCCCATCTGTATTCCTCTTTATTGCCTGACCCAAACGAAGTTGAAGGAATTAAATGAGTAGTTGCAGGATCTGTTGAGGAAGGGATTTATTCGCCCTAGTATGTCACCTTGGGTGCACTAGTTTTATTTGTGAAGAAGAAGGATGATTCTATGAGGATGTGCATTGATTATAGACAGTTGAACAAGGTGACTATTAAGAACAAGTATCCTCTTTTGCATGTTGATGATTTGTTTGATCAGCTTCGGGGAGCGATGTTGTTCTCCAAGATAGACTTGAGGTCAAGATATCATCAGTTGAGGATTAGGGTGTCGGATGTCCCTAAGATAACATTATGGACCCGATATGGACATTATAAGTTTCTAGTCATGTCTTTTGAGTTGACTAATTCCCCAACAACATTTATGGAGTTGATGAATGGAGCGTTTCGTCCATGTTTGGATTCTTTCATGATTGTATTCATTGATGACATCCTTGTGTATTCCAGGACCGAGGTTGATCATGTTCGCCATTTAAGGACAGTGCTTTAGAAGTTGAGGGATGAGAAGTTGTACGCAAAATTCTCTAAGTGTGAGTTCTAGCTTGATTTGGTGGCATTCTTGGCGCACGTGGTGTCCAAAGAGGTATTAGAGTGAAGTCGAACAAGATTGAGGCGGTTAGATGCTTGACAAGGCCTACTTCTCCTACTAGGATTCGTAGTTTTATGGGTTGGTCGGCTACTATAGGAAGTTTGTGTTGGGTTTTTCTTCCATTGTGGCCCAATTGACTAAATTGACTAAGAAGAGTGTGGGTTTCCTATGGTCCGATGAGTGTGAGGTGAGTTTTCAAAAGCTGAAGACTTTGATGATTTCAACTTCGATTTTGACCCTACTCGAGGAGGGTGTAGGTTTTACTGTGTATTATGATGCTTCAGGAGAGTGCTTAGGTGGTGTATTGATGCAAAACGGGAAGGTGATTGAATATACTTCTAGGCACTTAAAGACTCATGAGAAGAACTATCCTACCTATGACTTAGAGTTGGTGGCGGTGGTATTTGTGCTAAAGTTGTGGCATCATTACTTGTTGGTGTACATTGTGAGCTTTTTACCAATCATTGGAGCCTTTAATACATATTTAGCAAAAGGGATCTAAACTTGAGGTAGTGTAGATGGATGGATTTGTTGAAGGACTATGACATAACTATTTTACACCATTCAAGAAAGAAAAATATGGAACCGGATGCATTAAGTGGGGTGTCTTCTAGTATTGGGAGTGTTGTTTCGATCCGAGTTTAGGAGTGACCATTGACTAGAGATGTTCAAAGCTGGACAACAACCTTTTTCAGCTACAGATCTCAAAGGATTGTAGTGTTCTTGCCTTTTTAGAGAAAAAATCTTTCTTGATTGAACAGATTTGAGAGAGGAAATTTGTAGATGAGAAATTAGGTATCATTCGAGACAAAGTGGTAAGAGGTGAATCTAAGGAGGCAGTACCTAATTTTGAAGGGGCTTTTAGGATTGGAGGAAAAATTTGTATGCCTAAGGTGGGTAATTTAACTAGATTAATCTTGGAGGAGGCCCATTGTTCAAGATACTCTATTCATTGAGGACCATCAAAGATGTACCATGATTTGAGTCAGCATTATTGGTGGTGTGGTATAAAGAAGGACATAGTTGAGTTTGTGGCCAAGTGTTTGACCTGCCAACAGGTCAAGTGTGAGCATCAATGACTTGGTGGAGTGTTTCAGGGGATGTGAATTCCTACTTAGAAGAGGGAGTGTATCGCTATGGATTTCGTGGTGGGCTTACCTACCAGTATGGGTGGTTATGACTCCATTTAGGTGTTTGTTGATAGATTGACCAAGTCCCATTTCATTTAGGTCTAGGTGAAGTATAGAGTCGAGAAGTTGGCTCAAGTCTACCTTAGCTAGAATGTTCAATTGCATGTCGTGCCTATTTCTAATTTTTTTTCCTAGGTTCTCTCTTTACTTCAACTTTTGGAGAGTATTACAGCATGGGCTGGGTAATGAACTAGACATGAGTGCAACTTTTCACCCAGACAGATGGGCAGTCCGAGCGAATCATACAGGTATTGGAAGATATGCTTCATGTATTTGTAATTGATTTATATGACCGTTGGGATTAACATTTATCCTCGACAGAGTTCGCCTACAAACACAATTATCATTCCATCATTTAGATGGTCCCATTATAGGCTTTGTATTGTAGGAGGTGTAGATCTCTGATTTTTTGGTTCAATGTCGTTGAGGTGAGTACCTTGGATATGAATTTTCTTAAGGATTCTATAGAGCATGTTTATTTGATTCAGAGTAGGCTACTAATGGATCAAAGTAGGCAGAAGATTTATCCTGACAAAATAGTTCGAGCCTTAGAGTTCATGGAGGGTGATCATGTGTCGCTCAAGGTATCAACCAAAAAGGGTGTGTTGAGGTTTGGGAAGAAGGGCAAGCTTATCCCTAGGTTCATTAACTTGTTTGAGATCTTTGAGCGGATTGGAGAGATGGCCAATAAATTCGCCTTGCCACCTAGCTTGTCTGCCATTCAACCTGTTTTCCATGTTTCCATGCTTCAGAAGTATGTACTAGATGAGTACCATGTGATTCCATGTGATTATGTAATTTTTGATCAAAACTTCACATTTCAGGAAAAGAATATAGCTATTTTGGACTGACAGGTTCTCAAGCTGACGACTAAGGAGATTGCTTTATCTGAAGGTACAAAGGAAGAACCATTCAAACAGATAGTCTACTTGTGAAAAGAGTCTGATATGCGTGCCAGATACCCGCAGTTGATTAAGACTTCAGGTACTTTCTTTTACTTTATGTTCGAGGATGAACATAGTTTTTAGTGGTGGATTACCCCTTTCGATAGTTGCCTCGAGTCATGTTTTATCAGTTTATGAGGTTAGTTTGGTAGCAAAATTGAAATGCTGAGATTTTTTGAAGATTTAGAGTTTTGGAGACTCTTAAGTTGATATAAGTGACTTTTGTCAACATCCGTAGTTATCTTGAAATGGAATTTATTAGTTCTATCAGCTCTTAGAAAATTTGGTATAGGAGTGTGGTCGTTTTTCAATTTCAAAGTTTTGACGTGGGTTTGAGCCAGTGGGTTGAGCTTTTAAGTGAATTTAGACCAAGGTTTGACTTTGGTCAACTTTTGAAATTTGGATGCTCGAATAGGATTTTGGATTTCCATCGATTTCATTGGATTCACTAAGCAATTTTAGGCCTAGGTGAGGCCTTGATTCAATATCTGATTGTTCCAAAGGCATTGTGGTCTTTTCGGTGGAAGTTAGTTAGTTGTTGCTTAATAAGTGTCGATTCAAGGGGACCTCAAATCCATGTTTTGATAATTCCATTGAGACTGGAACATCGAATTTAGTTGGGTAGCATATTTTATTTATGTGCTCGAAATTTCCAACGAATCCTGATGGTCCTTTCACTGAATTTTTGTGCCTTGGTGTCTGTTGTGTTATGTCATATGGTGCCTCCTACCCGTTCACGAAGCTTTGCACATTCGCAAAGGGTCTTGTGATCTTGCCTTCATATTCGCAGAGCCAATGCTGCGATCGCTGAGGGTTGAGAGGGGTTGACCTCTGCGTTTGCGGTAGTCTGAGCATGATCGTGGAAGGGAAAGGGCTTGACCTTCGGGTTCGTGGAGCTTTTGCCACGATCGTGGATGGTTAGCCAGTTGGCCTCCGTGTTTACGGGGTTCTGGTCGCGATGGTGAGAGCATTTCACATGGCAGATAAATAATTCCCAAAATAGGGGTTTCTTCCCCATTTAGCTTTTTTGAACCTTAAGAGCTCTTGGGAGGCAATTTTAAAGAGTATTTTCAAGATAAATCTATTTTGTAAGTGATTTTAACACCAAACCTTCATTACCCAATTAGAATTTCATGAGTTTTTATCATCAAATCATTGTTTTTGAATTCATACTTTTACGGCTTTTTCCTAAACTTGTGTTTTATGTGAATTAGTGTTTTGAGCCTCATTTTTGTTATGATTTAACTTGTGAGTTCCAAAACTTTTGGGTACTATGATTTTTTATTAAAATTCTAGATTTAACCTTAGCCTTTAGGTTTGACTTTTTGGTTCGGTTCGAACCCAGTTTTAAAAACCATCTTAATGGTTATCATTGATCATGTTTCTTATAAGGATTATTTGATTAGTTTTGCGACTTCAGAGGCTGAACGAAAATGGAAGGCTCAAGCGTCGAGTTGATTTTCTACCTTTTAAGGCTAGTGAACCTCTTTGACCTTTTGTAAAGTGTGTAGAACCTTGTATGCCTTGTTTATGTGTTTGAGAGTAATGGGGAATGGTGAAGGGCTACCTATGTTCTACTTGTTCTCAATTATTGTCTGAATGCTACAAATGATTATGTGGAGTAAAGTATATTCGTTGGAATATTAATGTTTGATGTGCCATGAATGACTTGGATGATTATTATGATTTTCTTTTGATGTTATGCTCATGGTTAGTGTGATTGATTGTTGATGTGAAGTTTTCATCATCTAACTATGCATATGATCATGCTTATTTGCATAGTTATTGAGGCACAGTTGTGATATGGCACTATGTGATATTGATGAAAAATAAAGACAAAGACGATATGACTTCGAAGGACATGCCCCACACCAGGATGATATGACACTATATTCGAGGATGTGCCCCGCACCAAAGATTATATGATATGATATTCGAGGGACGTGCCTCTCACCAGGTTAGGTGCAATTATATCTATGTCCCACATGGGTCCCGACTAGCTGATGAGCAATGGGTGTGTATCAATAGGACAGGCATGCATCACTCTATATCACATTGCATTATATCGCATTGCACCTCGTCATTATTGCTTGGCCTTCATGAGTGAATTGATATGTACTGTGGTTTGAATCTGAAAGGTTGTGATGGTGCTATGGAGACTCTGATGGTGTGGCCTATTGTGTATTACTTGTATTTTGTTGTTCTTATTGTTTTAAAACTACTAGGATGGGCTGGTTCTGAATTCTATGCAGGTTGTAGTATGTCGAGATTCGGGTGGTGTGTCAGGGTTCATTGTGTTCGGTATTACTTTATTAAGGGTAATCTAGGGATACTTGTTGAGTTCCATTGTTTCTTAGTACTCACTCCCATGCTTTCTACACTTGTGTAAGTTACAAGCTCCGGTCATCTTAATCATCCTCCTACATAATCACTCGAGGCTTGCTTTTGGAGTTCGTGAGATAGCTTCTAGTCATCCCGACAGCCGTCACTTACACTTTTATTATGTATTTCTACTATTCTAGTATCTAACACATTCAGACTTGTTCTTTTAAAAAAAATTGTATTATTATCTAATGGCATGTACACGTGACACCAGGTTTTGGGGAGGTCTTGTTATGTATTGATTCCAACAATGTTTATACATATCATGTTTAATTACGAAATTCTTTTCATACTTCCGTACCCTTATCGAGGGTTGTTTAGGCTAATCCGTCTTGGTGGGATAAGGCATGTGCTATTACACCCGGTTTTTAGGTCATGACAACAACCCCATTCTTTTTTCTTCTTTTTTTTTTCTCATTTCTCATGTCTCTAACATCAAAATTCATGTAATTAATTATTAGTGACAATATTGTAGGTATGCATAAACTTAAATTTGTAGAAATATTTTGGAAAGATATGAGGTGAACAATGGATCTTATGTGGAGTAGCGGAGCAGTCACATGGAAGATTTTGTAAAAATAATTGAAGAAGACAAAAAATGAGGAAAAGCAGTGGCAGAGCCAAGAATTTGAAGAATAATATGTAAATTTGTATAATTACGTTAGTTTTATCAATGAAAAATAAAACAACTACAGAGGAAGTTGGAACATAAAATTAATTAATTAATTATTGAAATCATACATAGTGTAATTACATAAAATTTAGAATGATGACGTCAAAATAACATTCATCTTTACTTTGGGTGTTACTTCAAATGTCTCAATACTTTAAAAGAAATAAATTTATTTTTTTATGTCTCACTTTCGTAAAATATCATATAATAGTTGCAATACGATCACTTAGTGAGCCAACGAGAATTCACTCTAGATAATTGCATATATGCAATGTTGCACTATGATTATTAGGATTTACAATTCTCGTAATATGATTTAAAATTCTAATTGAAATTCTAACTTTCCAAACATTTTAAGAAAATACTTAAATCTTCTAAAATCCAGGGTGTCCTAATAAATTTATTACTAAAATAGGACAAATTATCTAGATTTACTTGAAGTCATTTTACTATATGGTATTAAAAGGTATTTTCATAAATCAGTTTTCATTTATAATGCTTTTCACACTTAGAATATCATTGATATATATAGATATAGATTGATAGATAGAATTCAATGTCATCCATTGATCATTAGTATTTACAACTCCCTAAATATGATATGAAATTTTGAATTTTCAAGCATTTTAGGAAAAAAAATGATACTTTAAAATCATATTGTCAGTACATATTTATTACCAGATTTGCACCAAATTATATGTACTTACTTGAAACTATTGTACAATGTGGTAATAGCAAGTCTCAATAACCACCTATAAATACATATCAATGCTCCTCTTCTATATTCACAATTAAATATTCGTTCATATCTTTTGCTCCAAAAGAAAGTCTTCTTCTTCTTTGGCTAGAAATAAGACAGATGTAATGAAGGCTAAGAATTTTGAGATTGTTGATTGAGTTGTTTCTTTTTTGTCAAGTTTGACCCTCTTATTAGCAAATAACTTTAACAATCCTTTAATTTCTCTTTCATCAAGTTCATAAAGGTTACACCATGTCTTGATTAATTGGTCATTTTCATTCTCTTCATCTCATTTTTTGTAATATTTTGTTTTCACTCCTTCAAATTATCTAAAAGAGAGATTTCGTGTTTAAAAAAGGAAATTAAGTTCAACCAATTATTCAAGACAGATTGTAACCTTTAATAACTTGTTGCTACAAAAATTAAAATTTTGATAATGTTATCTACTTTTATGTGGGCTTAACTCGAGAAATGGAAGAAACAATTCAACCAACAATCTCAGACTTCAATCAAAGTAGTGAATTTCACGTTGGAGGCACATCGACAAATTTTGTGGGAGAAAGTGGTGTTAACCGTGGACCAATAAAAGGTCATGGTGATTGATTGTATTAGTATTGCTATAGTTTTACTCTTTTTTTCTCATATTATTTTTTTATAAATAGTATTTTCTGATTTTATTTTTTTGTACATTATCTATCAGTTTATGTTATTTTAATGTTGCGTGAATGTTTTGTTATGTTAGTAAGAAGAAATGTACTAGTATCTTTTTATCATCCCATAAATATGTATAATATTTTGGGTTATTTTAAATCACATTTCAATTATATTCTGTTTTTATCAAATTAAAATTTTTTATTTTATTTACTCTAATGAGTACTCTATTCTACGTTTAAATTAAATCAACAAAATTTACTGTGTAAACAATATGTTGTTTGTTATTTATAAAAGAATTATCATCCTTGTATAATAACAACTTGTATTATATAATCGAATACTTAAATTTATATATATATATATATATATATATATTTAATTAATTAATTTGTAGTTCAATGATAAAAATATGATCCTTAAAAGATTGAATAAGGTCCACACAATATGAATATTTTAAGAAAAATGGATGTGAATGCATATTTATAGGGACATTGAATTCTCTAGATTGTGCAATGATATCAATTTATTTATAATTTTTGAATAAGTTACTAAGATCTACGAAATCTCATTCAATCTTATGGTATTAACAAGTCTCATTATGCATATATGATTATTCCAAATGATCGTCTTCATGTAGGTATCCAATCATATCATTTATATGATGGTTGTGTTGGACCTATTTGTGTGCTCTTTCATACAGTGAAAGCTTTCGCATGTTGATTTTTTTACACAGAGTCAATATACAAGCCATGTGTTTCAATATAAAATTTTCAATTTAATCATGATTAATTAAAATATATTTTAATTTTATTAAATCGGTTAACTATGGAATATATTTTTTTGAATTGGTGTAAGCATTTGGTGTAAATAAGTTTTTACCCCTCATTATTAAATTGGGTAAGTACTACCATCAAAACAAAAAAAGGGTAACCTTTATGATTCATCACATAGGCATCAAATAACTATGTCAACCAATGCTCAGGTATACTAGAAGTAATCATATAATGTTTTCTCACTTCTCAGAGAATTGAACTGAACTTTACATAATTCTCTTCTAGTCACTAAAAAATAAAAAGGAATTAGTAATGAAATTCATCGCTTATAGATAGATAAATAAACCATAGCTAACAATACTTTTTTTTGTTAATCTTACAATTGAATAGAATTAATAATACATTTTTGTTGTTTCGCAACAAAAGTTATTCATTCATTAAAAGTTTTAATAATGCATTTCCTTGATCATTAAATCACAACGGCCGCAGATACTCCATCATTTTTTTTTCTTAAAGAAAATGCTATTTTCCTTCTTTGTGAGTACCAATCATGTCCAAGAAGAGGTTAGGCATATGATAGAATTGTAGTGAAGGTGTGAGAAATGTCACTAAAAATAAAATAAAAAATGATTTATTTGAAAACAAAAGAGTTGTATATTTTATGTGATGTTGCACTAATTGTTTTTTATTATATAGAAATCATTTATGTTGCTATAGCATGATTTAATATATGTAATGACCCGAACCATCGTTACTCAAAGGAATCTCATCCGGAATCAAAATATTCTGGAAATAAAGTGCAAAATTTAAAAATTTAAGCACACAACAAACTTGACTTATTTTAAATTGACCGATTAACGTCAGCCTGCCATAGCAGGAAGCCTCCTGCTATGGCGGCGCCACTATAGCGCATGCATGGCTGCTATAGTGGGTTGAAGGGAATTAGACCCTAGTTAATACGAGGTTTGTTATTTTTCCTTCCATTTTTTGAGCAAGAAAATAGATGAGGGCTGCTCCAAAATCCCTTCGAAGACACCTAGGCATGGGATCAATGGAGGGGAGAGATTTCAGTGTAAAGAAGGTGAAAACCTAAGGAATTTCAGTCATGATTCATCATGGTTTGCTCTCACGAACCCGGAAGGTGATAGTCAAGGTTCATCAGCACTTTCTTGGTGCCCATGTAGGCTAGGTTTTCTTTAACTGAATAGTTAGACCTATTTTTACTTACATTATACCTTGTGGATTGTCAGAGAATTCATGTATAGTCATTCGGGCATGGAGTCTGGACGACTTAATATGTGGGTAGTGGTGGTTAGCTGATGATGATTGTTAGCTAAGTTTTGTTACTTTATGAGGTCGCTGGGTGTTGTCCTGGTAAGGAAATCGTGGGCGATTTGAGGATGATCAGGGATTATTTAGGAGGTTACCATTCGGTAGGTAATGGTTGTGTGTTTTGAAGTATGTAATGTATGCATGTCTAGCCCTAAAGGTCATGTGAATGCATAGATGGTTAGTTAGTGGTCATTCATGGTGTAGGTAAATGAACTTGATCTATTTGTAAATGAAGCTTAATGGTTGTTATTATGTGTATTGCATTGTTGAATAAATTCTCATGTGTGAAATGTAATTGCTTGGAATTTGTGATGTGAATTAATATTAAAAGGTTGTGTCATTGGTTGGAAGTGTCGTGTTAAAACTGACATGGACTTACCATTGGTAAATATGGGAAGGGAAAGAATGAATGGTGACTGTATGGGAACTCTCATTTCAGAACGGTCAATATTGGTTGGGAACCCGAGAAAAATAGGGCTACTCTTGTATGATAGTAGGTATATGATAATATGAGTTGCATTATGATATTATTCAAAATTTATTTCTTTGATTATATGGTGTAAGTTCCTAATTATTTGTTATTGGATATGATCTTTGAGTCTATGTTAAGTCTATGGTTTGAATGTTTGTGATACGTTTGCCTAGGAATGATCTTGGGGTTGTCTTATTAAACATTTATATATTTTAAGAGTTGGTATAAAATTGGGAATGGGAAGCATTGTTGATTCTCAAAAATTTTGGGTCGAATCTCGTTGGGGCCGCCATAGAGGAACTTGACCACTACAACACTCCCTCTATAGCAGACCTTTTCTACGTGTCGTTACTTGCTCGAGACATTTGACTTGGTTGAGTGATATGGGGTTTTCTATAATGCACTTCAATTGTGTGGCTCAGCTACGGAGTGGTGGAGAGTTTATTTGGGATCTATACTGGCTGGATCTCCACCGATGACATGGGAGGTGTTTGCTCGTGCTTTCTATACTGTTTCATCCCTTGGAATATGAGCGAGGAGAGAAAGTTGAGATTCAAGAGTTTGAGGTAGAAGAGCCTCATAGTTGCAAAATAGGAGAATCATTTTTATTAGTTGTCTAGACATACCCTAGGTATCATTCTAGATGAGGCCAAGAGGATTTATAGGTTCGAGACGGGATTGTCCTACCTTGTTCATTTTGCAGTGTTCAGATCATCTTGTGAGGGGAATTCCTTATGGTCCATAGTTAGAGCCACCAAGGAGGTGGAGTTGCTGGAGCATGAGAAGTTTAGGGATATAAGAGCTAAGAGGGGCCCCGTACTTCCGATTAGTTTTCTGGTTCTTCATCTCATGGAAAAGGTTCCTTCAGGGGAGGTAGGTTCTTTCCAGCGCCATGGACTAGTTCATACAGTGATGTGGACATCTGAGAGTGGGCACATAGCTTGGGGTTCCTATAGTTTTGGTTGGAGTTCTCAAGATTTACAACACAGGCTGATGGGTCGAGGTGGTTGTACTGGTTTCTTCGGATCATCACAACACTCTTCGATTTAGAGGTACTGTTATAGTTGTGGAGACCCAGATCATATCATATGGTAGCACCTACTCAAGGTCTAGGAGGACCCTAGTTCATCGATTCTAACTAAATCACCAACGTCTCCGACTAGGGGTTGAGGCAAAACTTAGATAAGTAGTGGTGGTTGGATTTCTTGGTAAGGGTGCTACTGCTAGTAGGGTTTCATAGGGTGGAGGTAGAGGTTTGGCTTAGATCGAAAGCGGTAGAGAGGGTAAGTGTTATAATTTCTAGGGAGACCCGAGGTCGAGGCTTCAGATGTAGTTAATATAGGCATCATCCCGGTTTGCCATTGATCTGCATCTATATTATTTGATCTGGGATCTACATTCTCATATTTGTCTTCCTACTTTATTGGTGGATTTGATTTCACGTGTGATCATATCTCTGTGTAGATTCATGTTTCTACCCCTGTGGGTGAGCCCTTAGTGGTGGATAAAATGTTTCGAACTTGTTTTGTCACTTTGGCGGGGTATGATATTTGGGTAGACTTAATCATATTGGGAATGGTAGATTTTGATGTTATATTGGGTATGGATTGGCTCTCCCCTTACTATGCTATTCTACCTTTTCATGCTAAGACTGTGACCTTAGAGATGTCTGGTATCCCGAGAGTTGAGTGGAAGGGTGTTATTGGTTCTTATCCTAGCAAAGTTATATTCTTCCCTTGTGCTTAGGGGTTGATTGAGAGAGGGTGTTTGTCTTATTTAGCCTTTATTTAGAATACTAGTGTTGAACCACCTTCCCTGGAGTCTATTCCAATGGTTCAAAAATTTTTGGATGTATTTCCTACCGACCTTCTAGGTGTTCCTCCTTATAGAGATATCAAATTTAATATTGATTTTGAGCTGGGCACTAAGCTAATCTATATTCCTTTTTATCGCTTGGCCCAAACAAAGTTAAAGGAATTAAATGAGTAGTTACATGATATGTTGTGGAAGGGGTTTATTCGCCCTAGTATGTCGTCTTGGGGTGCACCAGTTTTATTTGTGAAGAAGAAGGATGGTTTTATGAGGATGTGCATTGGTTATAGATAGTTGAACAAGGTGACTGTTAAGAACAGGTATCCTCTTTCGTACGCTGATGTTTTGTTTGATCAACTTCAAGAAGCAATGTTTTCTCCAAGATAGACTTAAGGTAAGGATATCATTAGTTGAGGATTAGGGCGTCCGATGTCCCTAAGATAACTTTCTGGACACGATATGTCCATTATGAGTTTCTAGTCATGTCTTTTGAGTTTACTAATGCCCCCAACAACATTTATGGAGTTGATGACTGGGGTGTTTCGCCCTTGTTTGGATGCTTTCGTGATTTTGTTCATTGATGATATCTTGGTGTATTCCAAGGCTAAGGCCGATCATGTTTGCCATTTGAGGATAGTGCTTTAGAGGTTGAGGGATGAGAAGTTGTATGCAAAATTCTCTAAGTGTGAGTTCTATCTTTATTTGGTAGCATTCTTCGGCACGAGGTATCCAAAGAGGGTATTAGAGTGGAGTCGACCAAGATTGAGGCAGTTAGATTTTTGACAAGGCCTACTTCTCCTACTAAGATTCAATGTTTTTTGGGGTTGGTTGGCTACTATAGGATGTCTGTGCATGGTTTTTCTTCCATTTCATCCCTATTGACTAAATTGACTAAGAAGAGTGTGGGTTTCCTGTGGTTCGATGAGTGTAAGGCGAGCTTTCAAAAGCTGAAAACTTTGTTGATTTCAACTCCAGTTCTAACCCTACGCAATGAGGGTGTAGGTTTTACTATGTATTGTGATGCTTCAGGAGTGTGCTTAGGTGGTGTGTTGATGCAGAAGGGGAAGTTGATTGCATATGGTTCTAGGCACTGAAAGACTCCTGAGAAGAACTATCCTACCCATGACTTAGAGTTGGCGGCGGTGGTATTTGTGCTAAAGTTGTGGCGTCATTACTTGTATGGTGCACATTGTGAACTTTTCACCAATCATTGGAACCTTCAGTACATATTCAGCAAAAGCGATCTAAACTTAAGGTAGCGCAGATAGATAGATTTGTTGAAAGACTATGACATGACTATTTTGTACCATTCAGGCAAGGCAAATATGGAAGCGGATGCATTGAGTGGGATGTCTTCTAGTATGGGGAGTCTTGCCCCGATCCGAGTTGAGGAGCAACCGTTGGCTAGAGATGTTCAGAGCGGGACAACAACCTTTTTCGATTACATATCTTAGAGGATGGTAGTATTTTTTCATTTGTAGAGGAAGAATCTTTCTTGAATGAACAGATTTGAGAGAGGCAATTTGTAGATAAGAAATTAGGTATCATTTGAGACAAAGTTGTGAGAGGTGAATCTAAGGAAGCAATACTTGATTTTGAGGGAGCATTTAGGATTACAGGAAGAATTTGTGTGCCTAAGGTGCATGATTTAACTAGATTGATCTTGGAGGAGGCCCATTATTCTAGATACTCTATTCACCAGGGAGCATCCGAGATGTACCATGATTTGAGTTAGCATTATTGGTTATGTTGTATAAAGAAAGTCATAGTTAAGTTTGTGACCAAGTGTTTTACCTGCTAGCAGGTCAAGTGTGAGCATCAGCGACTTGGTGGTGTGTCTCAAAGCATGTCAATTCCTACTAAGAAGTGGGAGCGTATCACTATGGATTTTGTGGTGGTCTTGCCTACCACAGTGGGTGGTTATGATTTGATTTGGGTGATTGTTTATAGATTGACTAAGTCCGCCCATTTCATTTCAGTCTAGGTGAAGTATAGAGTAGGGAAGTTATCTCAAGTCTACCTTAGCTAGACTGTTCAATTGCATGTCGTGCCTGTTTCTACTATTTTTGACCTAGGTTCTCTCTATACTTCAAATATTTAGAGAGCATTAAAGCATGGGCCGGGTAATCAACTAGACATGAGTACTGCTTTCCCCAGACAGATGGGCAGTCTGAGTGGACTATACAAGTACAAGATGATATACTTTGTGCATTTGTAATTAATTTTGGTGACTGTTGGGATAAGCAATTTCCCTTGGCAGAGTTTGCGTACAAACACAATTGTCATTCTATCATTCAGATGGCCCCATTTGAGGCGTTGTATTATAGGAGGTGTAGATCTCTGATTGATTGGTTCAATGTCATTGAGGTGAGTACCTTGGATATGGATTTTCTTAGGGATTCTTTGGAGCAGGTTTGTTTGATTCAAAGTAGGCCAGACAAAAGTAAGCAGAAGAGTTATTCTAACAAGACAGTTCAAACCTTAGAGTTCATGGAGGGTGATCATGTGTCGCTCAAGGTATCAACCTCGAAGAGAAAGATGAGGTTTGGGAAGAAGGGCAAGCCTAGTCTTAGGTTCATTGTCCCATTTGAGATCTTTGAGTGGATTGGAGAGATGGCTTATAAATTGGCCTCACCACTTAGCTTGTCTACCATTCATCATGTTTTCCATGTTTCCATGCTTTAGAAGTATGTATCAGATGAGTCCCATGTGATTCCGCTTGATTATGTAATTTTTTATCTAAATTTAACATTTCAGGAAGAGCCTATAGCTATTTTGGACTGATAGGTTCTCAAGGTGAGGACTTAGGAGATTGCTTTATGTGAAGGTGCAAAGGAAGAACCGTTTAATCGAAGAGGCTACTTGTGCGACAGAGTCTGATATGCGTGCCAGATACCCACAGTTGTTTGAGACTTTGGGTACTTTCTTTTACTTTATGTTTGAGGAGGAACATAGTTTTTAGTGGTGGATAATGTAACTACCTTGAGGGTCATTTTTACAAAATTACTATTTTACCCCTTTTGATTGTTGCCTCGAGTCATGTTTGATCAGTTTATGAAGTTAGTTTGGTAGCAGAATCAAAATGCTCAGATTTTTGGATGTTTTAGAGTTTTGTAGACTTTTATGATGGTATAACTGACTTTTGTCAACATCCGTAGCTAGATGTCTTGGAATAGAATTCTATTAGTTCCATCAATTCTGGAATGCGGAATTTGGTCTAGGAATGTCGTCGCTTTTAATTTCAAAGTTTTGATGTGGATTCGAGCCCATGGGTTGAGTTATTAAGTGAATTTAGACCAAGTTTGACTTTGGTTAACTTTTGGAAATTTGATGCTCGAATTGGATTTTGGATTTCCATCGATTTCATTGGATTCACTAGGTGATTTTAGGCGTAGGTGAGGTCTTGGTTCAATTTCCAGAGGTTCCAAAGGCATTATGGTCTTTTTGGTGGAAGTTAGTTAGTTGTTGCTTCAACAGGTGTCAGGTCAAGGGGACCTCGAATCCCTGTTTCGATAGTTCCATTGAGTTCGAAACGTCGAATTTAGTTGGGTAGCATATTTGATTTATGTGCTCTGGATTTCGAACGAATCTTGAGGGCCCTTTCACTAAATATCTGTGCCTTGGTGTTTGTTGTGTTCCGTCATTTGGAGCCTCCTTAGCGTTCACGAAGCTTTTCCGCATTCATGAAGGGTCTTGTGGTCTGGCCTTCATGTTCACAGAGCCTTGGTCACGATCACAGAGGGTTGAGATGGTTTGACCTCCACGTTTGCGTAAGCCTGAGTATGATCGCGGCAGGGAAAAGGCTTGACCTTCGCATTTGTGGAACCTTGGCCACGATCGCGAAGGGTTAGCCGGTTGGCATCCGTGTTTGCAGGGGATTGGCCAGGATGGCAGAGAGCATTTCACCTGGTAGATAATTAATTCCCAAAATAGGGGTTTCTTTCCCATTTACCGTTTGTGAACCTTAAGAGTTTTTGGGAGGCAATTTTAAAGAGGATTTTTAAGATAAATCTATTGGGTAAGTGATTTTAACTCCAAACCTTCATTACCCAATTAGTATTTCATGATTTTTATCCTCAAATCATTGATTTTTCGTTCAAACATTGAGGGTTTTTTCATGAACTTGTGTTTTATGTGAATTGGAGTTTTGAGCATGGTTTTAACTCATTTTTTGTTATGATTTCACTTGAGAGTTCCAAAACCTTTGGACACTATGATTTTTTATGAAAATTCCAGACTTACTCTTAGCCCTCGGGTTTTACTTTATGGGTCGGTTCAGACTGAGTTTTCAAAATCAGCTTAATGGGTATCGTTGTTCATGTTGTCTGATGGGGATTTTTTATTTGATTAGATTTTTTTACTTCAAAATCTTAACGAAAATGGAAGGCTCAAGCGCCGAGTTGATTTTCTGCCATTTAAGGCTAGTATACCTCTCTGACCTTTTGTAAAGTGTGTTGAACCTTGTATGCCTTGTTTGTATGTTTGAGATTAATGGGGAATGGTGAAGAGCTACCTATGTTCTACTTGTTCTCAATTATTGTATGAATACTACAGATGATTGTGTGGAGTAAAAGGTATTCGTTGGAATATTAATATTTGATGTACCATGAATGACTTGGATGATTATTATGATTTCCTTGTTGAAGTTATGCTCATGGTTGGTGTGATTGATTGTTGATATGAAATTGTCATAATCTAATTATGCATATGATCATGCTTATTTGCTTTGATATTGAGGCACTGTAGTGATATGGCACTATGTGATATTGATGAAAAAGAAAGAAAAAGAGGATATGACTTCAAAGGACGTGCCCCACGCCGGTAATGATATGATACTATATTCGAGGATGTGCCCCGCACCAGAGATGATATGATATGATATTTGAGGGGCGTGCCCCGCCACAGGGTAGGTGTAATTATAAGTATGTCCCCCATGGGTCCCAAATAGCCGATGAGCAGCGGGTGTGTATCAATTGGACAGACATGCATCACTATATATCACATTGCATTATATCGAATTGCATCTCATCTTTATTGCTTGGCCTTTATGAGTGAATTGATATGTATCGTGGTTATTGAATCTGAAAGGCTGTGATGGTTCTGTGGAGACTCTGATGGTGTGACCTATTGTGTATTACTTGTATTGAGTTGCTCTTTATGGTTTTGAAATTTCTAAGATGGGCTGGTTTCGAATTCTGTGCAAGTTGTAGTATGTCGAGGATCGGGCGGTGTGTCAGGGTACATTATGTTCAGTATTACTTTATTTAGGGTCAGCTAGGGATACTTGTTGAGTTCCATTGTTGCTTTATACTCACTCCCATGCTTTCTACACTTGTATAAGTTGCGAGCCCCGGTCGTCTTAATCATCCTCCTGCATAATCACTCGAGGCTTTCTTTTTTAGTTCGTCAGGTAGCTGTTAGTAATCCCGACAGCCATCACTTTTTCTTTTATTATGTATTTCTACTATTCTAGTATCTAACACATTCAGACTTGTTCTTTTACAAAAAAAATCTTATTATTATCTAGTGGCTTGTACAGGTGACACTAGGTTGTGGGGAGGTCTTGCTATGTATTGATTTCAACAATGTTTATAAATATCATATTTAGTAATGAAATTCTTTTCTTAATTTTTTATTTACCTTTATCAAGGGTTGTTTAGGCTGACCTGTCTTTGTGAGATAAGGCATGTGCCATTACACCTGATTTTTTGGTCGTGACCCCACTTGTTTTTCCTTGTTTTTTTCTCCTTTCATATGTCTCTAACATCAAAAATATTGTAATTAATTATTAGTGACAATATTGTAGATATGCATAGACTTAAATTTGTTGAAATATTTTGGAAAGATATGAGGTGAACAATGGATCTTCTGTGGAGGAGCGGAGCTATCACATGGAAGATTTTGGACAAATAATTGAAGAAGACAAAAAATGAGGAAAAGCAGTGTCAGAGCCAACAATTTGAAGAAAAATATGCAAATTTTTATAATTACGTTAGAATTTATCTATGAAAAATAAAACAACAATAGAGGAAATTGGAACGTAAAACTAATTAATTATTTAATTATTGAAATCATGCGTAGTGTAATTACTTAAAATTTAGAAAGACTCAATACATTAAAAGAAATAAATTTGTTTTTTTATTTCTCACTTTCATAAAATATCATATAGTAGTTGCAATGTGATCACTTAGTGAGCCAACAAGAATTCACTCTAGATAATTGCATTTATGCAATGTCGCATGACAATGACAATTATTAGGATTTTATAATTCTCATAATATGATTTAAAATTCTAATTGATATTTTAACTTTCCAAATATTTTAAGAAAATACTTAAATCTTCTAAAATCCATGGTGTCCTAATAAATTTATTACTAAAATAGGACAAATTATCTAGATTTACTTAAAATCATTTTACTACATGGTATTAAAAGGTATTTTCATAAATCAATTTTCATTTATAATGCTTTTCACGCTTAGAATACCATTGATATATATATATATATATATATATATATCTACTTTTAAAAATGATACTTTTAAAATCATACTCTCATTATAAATTTATTACCAGATTTGGACCAAATTATATGTACTTACTTGAAACTATTTTACAATGTGGTAATAGCAAGTCTCATTAACCACCTATAAATACATATCAATTCTCCTCTTCTATCTTCACAATTAAATATTCATTCATATCTTTTGCTCCTAAAGAAAGTTTTCTTCATCTTTGGTTAGAAATTAGACAGAAATAATGAAGGCTAAGAAGTCTGAGATTGTTGATTGAGTTGTTTCTTTTTTGTCAAGTTTAGCCCTCTTATTAGCAAATAACTTTAAAAATCCTTTAATTTCTCTTGCATCAAGTTCATAAAGGTTACACAGTGTCTTGATTAATTGGCCATTTTCATTTTCTTCATCTCATTTTTATTGCTCATTTTTTGTAATATTTTATTTTCGCTCCTTCAATTTATCTGAAAGAGAGATTTCATGTTTATAAAAAAAGGAAATCAAGTTCAACCAATTATTCAAAACAGATTGTGACCTTTATTAACTTGTTGCTATAAAAATTAAAATATTGATAATGTTATATGCTATTATGTGGGCTTAACTCGAGAAATGAAAGAAACAATTCAACCAACAATCTCAGACTTCAATTAAAGTAATGATTTTCATGTTGGAGGCACATCGATAAATTTTGTGAGAGAAAGTAGTGTTAATCATGGACCAATAAAAGGTCATGATGACTGATTATACTAGTATTGCTATAGTTTTACTCTTTTTTTTCTCAAATTATTTTTTTATAAATAGTATTTTTCTAATTTTATTTTATAGTACATTATCTATCAGTTTATGATATTTTAATGCTATGTGAATGTTTTGTTATGTTAGTAAGAAGGAATGTACTAGTATTTTTTTTAATCATCCTAGATATATGTTGTAATGACCCTCCAGGTCATTTTTGAGTTTATGCATTCATTCCATCGTTTAGAGCATTCCTATAGTGATTTCAAGTCATTTATGACTTTTTGGCACTAATTGTTCGGCCGCCTGGTCGTTCGTTTGTTTTTTTATGCGAGTTCAAGTGTTTTGGAGCTTTTGAAACTTGAAAAGTTTATTTTGATCATAATCTCAGGTAAACGACCTCAGGACGGAATTCTGACATTCCTATCAGCTCCAAAATGGCAAAATTAGGCTTGTAGCATAGTCGGCATGAGTCTCGAGGCTTTCGGTGCAAATTTTGGACCATTTGGCGTTTTAGCCTTTGAAATTTGACCTTAGGTTGACTTTGGTCAATAATCTTAGAAAACGCGATCGGATGAAAATTCCATCAGCGTGGCTACTTCTGGATTGCCCAGTTTGGTCTAGAACGACCCTTAGTGTGGTTACTGGGACTTCCGGTCTAATCCCGAGGCCCGTTGTGAAATTTGGCTAAAAATGGCATTTGGGTGTGGGACCCACTTTTTGTCAAAATGACCTCGTATGGAAATTTTGACTACGCCATTGAGTCTGGAACATCAAATTTTGTGGGGTAGCATATCTCGTTTATGCGAACGGGGATTTGAACGAATCCCGGGCACCCCATCAGAGATTGGGCAACCTCCCAAAATCAGCTGATGTTGTAGGTCACTTTTCTTCTCTGCATTCGCGGGCTAGGGGCCGCATTCGAGGATCTCTATCCCTCTTCTCTCCACGTTCACGGAGAGCTGGGATCATTCTCTCCGCGTTTGTGGGCATTCCTCCGCGTTTGTGTCTGAGACCCTTAACTCCGCGTTCATGGGCTACTGTAGCCACGTTCGTGAAGGGATGATCCGTCTGGTCTTTTATTTAAAAACTAGACGTGATCAGCTTGAGGGAACAATTTTCAAGTGGCCTTTTCTTTCTCATTTTAAGGCAGATTTAGGTGATTCAAAGTTCGGTTGATTCAGAATTGTGGCTTCGTCGATGAGTGATCGGATAGGGTCAGGAGGGCTGCGTTTGAGGTAAAATTGTTGTGTAGTCAGCTGTCCTAGTTCATAATTGAGCTCAATTGTTGAGGTTTTGCATGGTGCTCATTTTGGATGTTCTGAGCCCCGAATTGTGTTTCCTTTTTTAACACAAGTTCGGGGAGGTGTACTGCACTTCTTCACGGAGTCAAATCTAGATTATTGGAGCGGGTCCCACATTCCTAGTTTTTACTCCGAAGTCGGTCCGTCTCCAAATTTTTGTAATTTTAGTGTCAAAATGACCGTGCTGAGGTTGTGATTCTATTTTTGGCAGCATGGCAGCATTCTGATGCCATGCGGAAGGGAAAAGCTCCAGTAATGTGATTTGGAGCGCGCGCGGTCTGGTTACAGGTAGGCTACGGCTTCCTCTTCTTAGATTGAGCGTGATTAAGCGAATGTATGTTGATTTGTATGAATTTGGGGTTGAATTGGTGGTTGATCATGTTAAATTCCTAGAATCCATGGCTCAGGCTATATTGCGGGTTTTTCTGGTAGTTGAAGCATATTGGTTGCTATGGTTGATCATCTGAACCTTATGTTGTGCCTCTGTATGGCTTATGTTTCATATTGAAATCATGTTTGGCCTAGTCTAGTCTTAGACTAGTGATTTCCAAAGACTTGCATATTTTTGTGCCGTAAGGCCTTAAGATCTCTCCAACGTCGCTTCGGACGGCTTAGCTCCCTATAAACTGATATAGTAGACTTGAGTCTGATAGTAAGAGCCTTAGTTAAGGCAGACTCATGGCTTATCAGATCTTCTATCCTCTCTCTCCCTACTTGTGCGATTCTGAAATGTTACCGGATGGTCATGCAATCGCGACGATTGGAGATTGAGTTGGACTAGGCTGGAAACCTTTTGTTGACACTTTTGGGTGGGCGGCACCCCTTGGTGACTTGTCTTGGAACGTAATGGTTGGTTGTGGTGATTATGTAAGGTTCAAGGTCGTCATTTCTAGTCTGAGGCTAACATTTTATGATTCGAGGCCGTTATTTCCAGCTTGAGACAATTATTATGGGTTCAAGTTCCAAGTTCTATTGTTATTGGGTTCGAGGCCCAGGTTTCGTTATCATTGGGTTTGAGGCCCAGGCTCTGTTGTTATTGTGTTTGAGGTCCAGGTTCAATTGTTTTAGGGTTCGAGGCCCAAGTTCTATTTTTATAGGTTCGAGGCCCAGATTCTATCGTCTTTATTTCGAAAAAGAAAACTTTGGGCATATGGATTGAGTCGGTTCTAGTCCGTGGGAGGTTGTAGAAATATTGGATACTTCGTCAGATTCTCTGATTTCATTGCTAACTTTCCTTGTACCTATCGAGCTTATGGGAGTCCGCTCGGGTTTACTTTTAGCATTGCTCACGAGTGTACTCGTCGGGTTTAAGGGAGTCCGATCAGATTTAGTTATTTGTTCTCCTTGTCTTTGCATGCTAGTACACTCGTGTGCATTTCTAGTAGATTTTCCCATTCCGGTTTCGTATAGTGATTTTATATTCTTGTAGTCCATATTGCTTTTGCTTTTTCTTTCTCAGTCGGCCTATGATTCCTACTGAGTATCTGTTGTTTTGGTACTCATGCTACACTCTGCATCTACTTTCGTGATGCAGGTCCGAGCACCAGCTACCAGCATTGATATCGAGCTAGTTGCGGTCAGATTCGGAGGCAGGGGTGAGCACATAACGTCTTGGGGTTACCTGTCTCTTTCGGTATATATATTGACTTGTCTTTTGTTTTTTGAGACAGTCTTGTTTATGTGGTCCACTTTTGGGACTTGTACTCATTTTGTTAGTAGCTCTGTACATGTGACTTCCAGGTTCTAGAAGGGATCTTTCATTTGTATATATTTTTTGTTTGCTTCCGCTTCTTCTTTTGTGATTCTGTTATTTATGTTACCGTTTAGTTTGAGTTTAGTTTCTGTCCTCAATCCCATTACTGGTAGGTTCTAGGATACGGGTTGGCTTGCCTACTGGTGGGTTATAGTAGGCGCCATCATGACTTAAGAAATTGGGTTGTGACAAGTTGGTATTAGAGCCAGGTTCACCGGTCTCACTTGTACAGAGCTAACGTCTAGTAGAGTCTTGTGGATCGGTGCAGAGATGTCTGTGACTTATCTTCGGAAGGCTACAGAATGTCGTTAGGAAAATTTCCATTTTTGTATCATTTTCGTGCATCGTTTGTTCAATTGGTTTCATGGAATCTTATGTGTTTCATTCCTTCTCAGGATGACTCGCATGCACGGTAGAGTGGCTGGGCGATGATGCATCCGGGCTTGCAGATAGAGCCCTAGCTAACCCCGAGGTCGAGGAAGGGCTGCTGCACCAGCCCGAGATAGAGAAAGGACTCTAGAGCCGGAGGCAGAGCCTCAGGTAGATCATGTTTCTCCTCAGCCAGTTGGACTGGGACCAGCCCAGCCACTACCCGCACCAGTTACCGCTCCGGACCTTCAGGCGATGCTCGTCCAGATTTTAGCGGCCATAGAGGATATGCAGCAGCAGGCTTCACCCCTAGCACTCGGTCCAGCCCAAGCACCTGTTCCAGCTCCAGCACCGCAGGGTCAGCCTGCTCTAGCGGCTCCAGAGGTTCAGCAGCCACTGGCATCGACCGTCACCCAGCCGAATGATTTAGTGGGAGTCATGCCACTACGGGAGCAGAAGATGCTCGGGGTGTTTCTGAGATTGTAACCACTGAGGATTTTTGGGCCTGTTGGGGAGGATGCCCATGAGTTTCTTACTACTTGCCGATAGCGGCTTCATACTTTGGGATTGGTAGAGTCGAGAGGAGCCAACTTCACCGCTTATCAGCTAGATATGCCTGCCAGACAGTGGTGGCGTTCTTACTTAGAGACGAAGCCAGCTGGGTCTCAACCGATATCCTCGACCGAGTTCTCAGAGTCCTTTTTGGCTAGGTTCATTCCACAGAGCATTAGAGATCGGCTTCGTGATGAGTTTTTGAGGTTGGAGCAGGGCTCCATGACTGTGTCTGAGTACAAGGCCAGATTTCATGAGCAATCCCATCATGTTACCATGATAATACCTACAGAGGAGGAGAGGGTTTGGTGCTTTGTCAGAGGATAGAGGCTACAGCTGCGCATTGAGATTCAATCCATGGTTTCAGTGGGCCTCTCATTTCTCGATGATTTGGATCATGCTTGCACACTTGAGAAGCTCCATTGCGAGGCCCAAGAGGGCAGCGGCAAGAGGGCCAGACAGGATGATAGTCACAGTGGGCCCCATTTAAGGCCTAGAGATTCACATGACAGGCCCCGTCACAGATTCCAGCAGGGTTAGTCCAGTCGCCCATTCCAGGCATCACTACTTGCTACAGAGGGTGACCAGTACCAACACCGTCAGGGTGGCTCTAGTACCGGTCCGAATCAGGGCGGAAGGGGTGTTCAATTGGGTTCCTCAGGCTGGGGTGGTCGGCCTCTAGTTGCTAGTGGATCGCCACAGGGTTGTTTTACCTGCGGGGAGCTTGATCATTGGTCCAGAGAGTGCCCTTTTCGTAGGCTAGTTGCACCAGCTCCACAGACATCTAGACCCGCACCAATAGAAGCACCTCCAGCTAGAGGAGGAGGTCAGCATCACGGTACATGGGGAGGTCCTCGGGGAGGCATCACAGGTGGCGGAGTTGATGCGCGATGTAGAGGCGCCCAGGGCCACTTCTATGCAGCTCCAACTAGAGCAGAGGCTGAGGCATCGAATGATATGATTGTAGGTATGATTCTTTTATGCATTAGCCCGCCTTAGCTTTATTTGATCCAGGCTCCACTTATTCTTATGTATCTGTATATTTCGCTCCTCGGTTGAGTATGAGTCCAGAACCCTTAGCAGTGCCATTACATGTTTCGACTCCGGTAGGTGATTTTTTAGTAGTGGATCAGATTTTTAGATCCTGTGTGTTTACTATTTAGGGGCGGGACACTCGGGCTGATCTTATTTCACTTGATATGCTGGATTTTGACTTGATACTGGGCATGGACTGGTTATCCCCTCATCAAGCAGTTTTGGATTGCTAAGCCAAAACCGTTACCTTAGTGATGCCTGGTATTCCTCTGGTGGTGTGGCAGGGCTGTTGTAGTCGCACGCCAATTGGGGTGATTTCTTTCATTCAGGCTCAGAGATTAGTGGCTAGTGGGTGTTTGGCTTACTTGGCTCATGTTAGAGATGTTAGTAGGGAGGGCCCTACGATTAATTTAGTGCCTATAGTCCAAGAGTATGTTGATGTGTTTCCTGCCGACCTGCCTGGCCTACCTCCAAATCATGATATTGATTTCGCCAATGACTTGGAGCTGGGCACTTGTCCTATTTCTATCCCATCATACCGTATGGCCCCTGCAGAGCTCAAGGAGCTCAGTATTCAGCTTCAGGATCTCTTAGGAAAGGGATTTATTCAGCCTAGTGTATGACCTTGGGGTGCTCCAGTCCTATTTGTGAAGAAGGACGGTACTATACGGATGTCTATTGATTATAGGCAGCTGAACAAGGTGACGGTGAAGAACCGGTACCCCATGCCTCGCATTGATGATCTATTTGACCAGCTTTAGGGTGTCGCGGTGTTTTCTAAGATTGATCTAAGATTTCGCTACCACCAGTTGAGGATTAGGGCAACAGACATCCCTATGACCGCATTTAGGGCTCGTTACGGCCATTATGAGTTCCTAGTGATGTCTTTTGGGTTGACTAATGCCCCTGCCGCCTTCATGGATTTGATGACCCGTGTATTCAGGTCGTACCTTGACTCCTTTGTCATAGTCTTCATCGACGATATACTGGTATACTCGCGGAGCCGGAGTGAGCATGAGCAGCATTTGAGGGTAGTGCTCCAGACTTTGAGAGATCATTGGCTTGATGCCAAGTTCTCCAAGTGCGAGTTTTGGCTTGAGTCTGTAGCATTCTTGGGGCACGTGGTGCCCGAGGATGGCATTATGGTGGATCTAGTGAAGATTGAGGCTATTTGTGATTGGGTTAGGCCCACCTCTGTGACCGAGATTCATAGTTCGTCGGATTGGCAGGGTACTACAGGCATTTTGTTAAGGGCTTTACTACTATAGTGGCACCTTTGTCTTGGTTGACTCGCCAGGATGTTCCCTTCGAGTGGTCGGAGGAGTGTGAGAGGAGCTTTCTAAGGCTCAAGGAGTTACTTACCACCGCTCATATATTGACTCTTCCAGTTGAGGGCGAGGGCTTCATGGTTTATTGTGACGCATTCGGTATTGGTGTTGTGTATTGATGCAGCGGGGCCGGGTTATTGCTTATGCATCGAGGCAGTTTAAGCTGCATGAGTGCAACTACCTCACTCATGAGTAAGATTTGGTGGCTGTAGTTTTCACGCTTAAGATCTGGAGGCACTACTTGTATGGAGTCCATGTTGATATTTACACTGTTCATAGGAGCCTTAGTACATTATGAGCCAGAGGGACCTTATTTCGAGGTAGCGCCATTTGATTGAGTTCCTTAAGGACTAAGACATCTCTATTCTCTACCATCCAGGTAAGGTGAATGTAGTAGCGAACGCCTTGAGGCAGAAGGCGGTGATTATGGGTAGTCTAGCCTTCCTTTCTATTTTGTAGCGACCTTTGGCTTTAGACATCTAGTCCTTAGCCAACCAGATGATCCAACTTGATATTTCAGATTGTAGACGGGTGTTAGCCTATGTGGGAGTTCAGTCATCTCTGCTACATCGGATCCGTGGTCGATAGTTCAAGGATGAGTATCTGGTGACACTCAGAGATAAAGTATTAGCAGGCGATGCCGGACAGGCAACTTTCGATTCAGATGGGGTTTCAAGGTTTGTCGGCCGATTGTGTGTTACGAGAGTTGGTGGTTTGATTTAGTTGATCCTTAGCGAGGCCCATGATTCCAAATATTCTATCCATATGGGCACCGCTAAGATGTATTTTAATTTGAGGCAGCATTACTGGTGGAGCAGTATGAGGAGAGATATCTCAGACTATGTATCCCGTTGCTTGTGTTTCCAGCAGGTGAAGGCCAAACATTTAAGGTCTGGTGGTTAGTTGTAGAGATTTCCGGAGTGGAAGTGGGAGCTTATCACCATGGACTTCATTATGGGCTTGCCCTGGACCTCTAGAGGTGTTGACAACATTTGGGTCATCGTGGATCGATTGACCAAGTCAATACACTTTCTTCCCGTTCATACTTCCTTCAGTGCCGCGAGGTTGGCTTGTATCTATATTCGATAGGTGGTTCATATTCATGGTGTGCATGTTTCTATCATCTCAAATCGGGGTTCACAGATCACTTCCAGCTTTTGGAGGGATTTTCAGGAAGAGTTGGGCACCCGTGTCGACCTTAGCACAACATTTCACCCGCAGATTGATGACCAGTCAGAGGGTACCATTCAGGTCCTTGAGGATATGTTTCGGGCCTGTGTTATGGATTTTGGAGGTCAATGGGACCAGTTCTTGCCTTTGGCAGAGTTTGCATAAAACAACAGCTACCACTCTAGTATTCAGATGGCCCTTTTCGAGGCCTTATATGGTAGGCGTTGTCGCTTTCCGGTTGGTTGGTTTGAGTCTATGGAGCCTAGGCCGCGTGGTACAGACTTGCTTCAAGAGGCCTTAAATCATGTGGGGGTGATTCAGGATAGGCTCAGGACAGCTCAGAGTAGACACCAGAGTTATGCAAATTGTAGGCATCGGCCGTTGAGATTTGCTGTTGGTGACAGAGTATATTCCTCTGAGTATCACCCATGAAGGGTGTGATGAGATTTGGGTGGAGGGGCAAGCTTATCCCCAGATATATCGGGCCTTTTAAGATTTTAAGGACAGTTGGTGATGTTGCCTGTGAGTTAGCCTTACCTCTAGCATTCTCAGCTATTCATCCAGTTTTCCATGTTTCGAAGTTGCGCCGGTATGTTCCAGATGAGTCCCATGTGCTCCAACATGATGCAGTTGAGTTGGATGATCGTCTAACCTATATTGAGGAACCAGTTGCCTTTAAGAGAGAAATGTGAGGTGGTTGCAATCCAGAGCGATTCCTTTAGTTAAAATCCATTGGAGGCATTGTCCAGCAGAGGAGGCTTCCTGGGAGACCGAGCAGGAGATGTGGGAGCAGTTCCCCGACTTATTTGGGTCTTAGGGTACTCTTGACTTTTACTTTCCCGGACGAAAGTTCTTTTAGTAATGGATGTTGTAATGACCCTCCAGGTCATTTTTGAGTTAATGCATTCATTCCGTCGTTTAGAGCATTCCTATAGTGACCCCAAGTCATTTATGACTTACTGACGATGACTGTTCGGTCGCCTGGTCGTTTGTTTGGTTTTTTATGCGAGTTCTAGTATTTTGGAGCTTTTGAAACATGAAGAGTTGATTTCATTCCTAACCTCAGGTAAACGACCTCAGAACGGAATTCTAACAGTTCCATCAGCTCCGAAATGGCCAAATTAGACTAGTAGTATGGTCAGCACGTGTCCCAAGGTTTTTGGTGCAACTTTTGGACCATTTGGCATTTTAGCCTTTGAAATTTTACCTTAGGTTGACTTTGGTCAACATTCTTCGAAAACGCGCTTGGATGAAATTTTCGTTAGCGCAGTTAGTTATGAAATGCCGAGTTTGGTCTAGAATGTCCCTTCGTGTGCTTCCCGGGGCTTTTGGTCTAATCTCGAGGCCCATTGTGGAATTTGTCTTAAAATGGCATTTTGGTGTGGGACCCACTTTTTGTCAAAATGACCTCGTATGGAAATTTTGACTGCGCCATTGAGTCCGGAACATCGAATTTAGTGTGGTAGCATATCTCGTTTGCACACACAGGGTTCTGAACGAATCATGGGCACCGCACCGGAGACATGGCCACCTCCGAAAATCAGCTGATGTTGCAGGTCACTTTTCTTCTCCACGTTCGCGGAGCTCTGTCCCTCTTCTCTCCGTGAACACGGAGAGGCCTCCACAAATGCGGAGGGCTGGGATCCTTCTCTCCACGTTCGCGAAGGTTTGGGACCCTTACCTCAACGTTCGCAGGGCAGATCCGTCTGGTCTTTTATTTAAAAACCAGACGCGATCAGCTCGAGGGAGAAATTTTCAAGTGGCCTTTTCTTCATCATTTTAAGGCAGATTTGGTTGATTCAAAGTCCGGTGGGTTCGGAATTGTTGTGGCTTCATGGGTGAGTGATCGGATAGTGTCGGGAGGGCTTCGTTTGAGGTAAAATCCCTATGTAGTTGACTATCCTAGTTCATAATTTAGCTCAATTGTTGAGCTTTTGCATGGTGCTCGTTTTGGACGTTTCGAGCCCCTAATTGTATTCCTTTTTTGAACAAATGTTCTGGGAGGTGTACTGGACCTCTTCACGGAGTTAATTCTGAAATTATCAAAGCGGGTTCCACATTCCCATTTTTTACTCCGACATTGGTCCATCTCTAATTTTGGTAATTTTAATGTCAAAATTACCCTGCTGAGGTTATGATTCTATTTTTGGCAGCGTGGCAGCATTCTGAGGCTGTGCGGAAGGGAAAAGCTCTGATAACGTGATTTAGAGCACGCGCGCTTGGCTTACAGGCAGGCTACGACTTCCTCTCTTTAAATTGAGCATGATTAAGTGAATGTATGGTTATTTGTATGAATGTGGGATTGAATTGGTGGTTGATCATGTTAAATTCCTAGAATCCATGTCTTAGGCTATATTGCGGGTTTTTTGGGTAGTTGAAGCATATTGGTTGCTATGGTTGATCATATGTACCTTATGTTGTGCCTTTGTATGGCTTATATTTCTTATTGAAAGCATGTTTGGCTTTAGTCTAAGCCTAGACTAGTGATTGCTATAGACTTGCATATTTTAGTGCCATTAGGCCTTGAGATCTCTTCGACGTCACTTCGGACGGCTTGGCTCCCTGTAGGCTGATATAGCAGAGTTGAGTCTAATAGTATGAGCCTCAGTTTAGGCAGACTCGTGGCTTATCAGATCTACTATCCTCTATCTCCCTACCTCTGCGATTCTGAAATGTTACCGGATGATCATGCTATTGCGACGATTGAAGATTGAGTTGTACTAGGCTGGAAACCTTTTGTTGACACTTTTGGGTGGGCGGTGCCGCATGGTGACTTTTCTTGGCATGTAATGGTTGGTTGTGGTGATTATGTACGATTCGAGGTAGTCATTTCAAGTCCGAGGCTTACGTTTTACGGATCGAAGCCATTATTTCCAGCTTGAGATTGTTATTACGGGTTCGAGGCCCAGGTTTTATTTTTATTGGGTTCGAGGCCCAGGTTATGTTGTTATTGGGTTTGAGGCCCAGGTTCTGTTGTTATTGGATTCGAGGCCCAGGTTCTATTGTTATTGGGGTTCGAGGCCCAGGTTCTATTGTTATGGGTTTGAGGCCCAGATTCTATCATCTTCATTTTGGAAATGAAAACTTCAGGCATATAGATTGAGTCGATTCAAGTCCGCGGGAGGTTGTGGAAATCTTAGATATTTCATTGGATTCTCTGATTTCATTGCTAACTCTTCCTTGTACCTGTCGGGCTTATGGGAGTACGCTTGAGTTTACTTTTAGCATTGTGCACGAGTGTACCCATCGGGTTTATGGGAGCCCACTCAGATTTACTTATTTGTTCGCATTATCTTTGCGTGCTAGTACACTCCTGTGCATATCTAGTAGATTTTCCCATTTAGGTTTTTGATTGTGATTTTATATTCTTGTAGTTCATATTGCTTTTGCTTTTTCTTGCTCAGTTGGCCTATGATTCCTACAGAGTACCTGTTGTTTTGGTACTCATGCTACACACTGCATCTACTTTCGTGATGCAGGTCCGAGCACCAGCTACCAGCATAGATATCGAGCCAGTTGCGGCCAGATTCGAAGGCAAGGGTGAGCACACAGTGTCTGGGGGTTACCTATCTCCTTCGGTTTATATATTGATTTGTCTTTTGCTTTTTGAGATAGTCTTGTTTCTGTGTTCCACTTTTGGAACTTGTACTCATTCTGTTAGTAGCTCTATACATGTGACTTCCGGGTTCTGAGAGGGATCTTTCATTTGTATATAATTTTTGTTTGCTTCCGCTTCTTCTTTTGTGATTCTGTTATTTATGTTACCGTTTAGTTTGAGTTTAGTTTCTGCCCTTAATCCCATTACTGGAAGGTTCCAGGATACGGGTTGGCTTGCCTACTAGTGGGTTATAGTAGGCGCCATCATGACTCAAGGAATCGGGTCGTGACATATGTACAATATTTTGGGGTATATAAAATCACATTTCAATTATATTCTATTTTTTCAAATTAATTTTTTTTATTTTATTTATTATGATGAGTACTCTATTCTACGTTTAATTTAAATCAATAAAATTTATTGTGTAACAACCAACATATATGTATATGTATATATACATATATAAATATGTATATATACATATAAAACTTGTAGTTATCCTTAAAAGATTGAATAAGGTCCACAGAATATGAATACTTTAGGAAAAATGGATCTGAATGCATATTTATAGGGACATTGAATTCTGTAAATTGTCTAGTGAAATCAATTTATTTCTAATTTTTGAATAAGTTACTAAAATCTATGAAAAATCATTCAATCTTATGGTATTAACAAGTCTCATTATGCATGTATCATCTATGATTATTCCAAACGATCTTCTTCATGTAGATATCCAATCATATCCTTGATATGATGGTTGTGTTGGGCCTATTTGTGTGCTCTTTTATACAGTGAAAGCTTTCACTTGTCGATTTGTTTACACAGAGTCAATATATACAAGCCATGTGTTTCAATATAGATATTTTATTTAATCATGATTAATTAAAATATATTTTAACTTTATTAAATCAGTTAACTATGGAATGTATTTTTTGAATTGGTGTAAACATTCGGTGTAAATAAGTTTTTACCCCTCATTATTTAATTGGGTAAGTACTACCATCAAAACAAAAATAAAGGTTAACCTCTTAAGTTAATCACATAGGCATCGAATAACTATGTCAACCAAAGCTCAGGTACACTAGAAGTAATCATATGGTGTTTTCTCAATTCTCAGAGATTTGAACTGAACATTATACAATTCTCTTGTAATCACTAAAAAATCATATTTAAAGTTACTTCAATCATATTATTATATGGTATTAACAAGGTTTCATAATAAAATTATCCTAAATTTTTTTTTGTCAAATTCGGATCAAATTATCTAAATTTACTTGAACTCATTTTACTGTATGGTATTAACAAGTCCCATTATGCATCTATATATATTGTTCAATGCTCCTGTTCTATCTTCACAATTAGTTATTCATTCATATATTTTGCGCTCAAAGAAAGTGTTCTTTTTTTTCTTCAGGTTCTTTTATGTGTGTACGAAACCTGATAAGGAATTTAAGTAAAAGAATAGCTAGATTATCAAAAAAGGCACAAGAACTATCAATTATATGTGATGTAGCCGTTGCGTTTATTATTTTTAAATATGAAAAAACCATTCCCATAGTTTGAACGAAACTAAGGCTAAGGCTAGCATTATGAAGTATTAAAGTCACTATGAGGTTGAAAGGTTTAAAAGATTAGTTGAATGTGAAACATACCATTCTAATAAATTCAAGAATCGAGCAGAAAATATTAGGAAATCAAGAAATAAAATGAGGAGAAGAAAATGGAGATCATGTTCAACCAATTATTTGAGGGAAAGATTAATTTAAATGAATTTGTTATTAGGGAAATTAAAGAATTGTTAAAATTTGGTGCTAAGTTCTTAACTATGTATTGTTGGGTATGATCTTGGGGTTATGTTCGAGACCATAATGCGATTTTAAGGGTGATTTTTTATTTTTTAAAATGAAAAGGATAGAGTGATGGATAGTATTGAGGCAAGTCCACATTTAGGGAGGAAATCAAGCCCAAAAAATTTTAGGATGAGCAATTGAACAAGCTCCAAAACAAGGTGGTGTCTGGACGGGCCCCGAGTTCCACACTTGACGCGTGTGGGGTGCTTAGTTTTAAAGGGAGATTTCATGTTCCTTGGGTTGATGATTTTATTTAAAATTATTAACAGATGAAGTATAAACACTAGAGGCTACATGATTGCTTCAAATGATAGCTATGGACTTCGTGGTGGGTCTTTATAAGACTTTGGAGAAATATTATTCAATTTGGACCATTAGTATCAGTTCTTACCATGGTGTGAGTTTCTCATACAACAACATTTATCACTCCATTATAGACAGAGTACCATTTGAGGTACTTTATGGGAGGGGATGTAGATCGCCCAGAGTATGGTTTAAGGCAGGTGATGTGACGTCTTTAGGTGTTGACGTGGTAAGAAAGCTTAGGATAGGTGAGAAGGTTCTATTGAAAGTTTCACCAATGAAAGGGTTGATGAGGTTTCTCAAGAAGGGTAAGCTTAGCCCTCGTTGCATTCAACCATTCGAGATTCTTGAGAGTGTGGGGCTAGTGGCTTACAGGTTAGCATTGCCACATAGTTTGTCGAGAGTCCATCCAATTCCATATGTCCATGCTGAAGAAGTACCATGGGAATGGAAATTACATTATCAAGTAGGACTCGATAGTGAGGATCCGCAGTATGAAGAAACGCTAGCTGATATTCATGATCGGATGTCCAAAAGTTGAGAACAAAGGAAATTAGATTGGTAAAGGTTCTATGGATGCATCATCTAGTTAAGGAAGCCACTTGGGAAATTGAGAAGGACATGTGGGACAAGTACCCTCACTTGTTTGAGGAATTTGGTACTACCTTCTTCTTTACATAGCCTAGCCTTTTCTTGCTTGATCGTTCGAGGATGAGCGATGGGTAAATTGGTATCTATTGTAATGGTCCCTCTAGTTGTTATGGGTAAACCATTGGTGAAAGAAATTAGGTAAGAAAACTTTTTGATTAGTGGTTTAAAAATTCTAGGTTAGGCCAGTCTCAGACGAAATCTGAGTAAGGCGATGTCTAGGGCAATCAA
The DNA here is from genome assembly GCA_018342035.1 of Solanum appendiculatum. Lineage (NCBI taxonomy): Eukaryota > Viridiplantae > Streptophyta > Magnoliopsida > Solanales > Solanaceae > Solanum > Solanum appendiculatum. The sequence goes on along the minus strand of JAGDQO010000283.1, from coordinate 2,482,577 downwards.
TGAATGGAATGGGTAAAATGTCTGAACTCGCGTTGGTTTTTGTATTAGCTAAGATGATAAGAAATCTGTAAGGCTTTTCAGAAGTGAATTCGGGTAAGTATAACTCTTGAGATCGGACTTGGTGTGAAGGGGTTAATTTAGAACATCAAGGTTTGAAAGTGTGTTGCGAAATAGTGACTTTAGGGGAGAATTTTGAGTTTCTATCCTGTGCAAGTAGCTATAATGGGAGGAAAATTACTATAGTGGGGTAATTAATTCCCAGTGTAGCGGATGATCCTGCTATGGCAATGCCGCTATAGCAGGTGGGGCCACTATAGCGAGGTTAAATCACAATTTATGCAGAAATTTCCCCTAAACCGCTCATTATTCTGTGAAACTCATTTTTGGAAGAGAATTGGCTACCTAGGGCGAATTTCTTTAGTTTTCCATTGGAATCCTTCGTAAAGGTAAGTAAATCGCTCCGCTAACTTGGTACTTTGATTTCTAGGCCTTAGAAATCGTAATTCTTGCCCTAGGGGAGAGTTCAGGTTCATCTTTAGGTTGGCAAAATCTAGGTATATAAGGATTTTAGGGTGTAAGACTTTTGGTTGTCTATAAGCACTTTTGTTCTTTATTCATTTACCGTAATTTACTAATGTAACAATTTAATTAGTAATTTTAGGTGAATTTATGGTGGGAAAACTTGGTTTAGGTGGGATAATCATGAGGTTGGCCTAGGGTTTTGGATTTGGATATAATCCAGGAATATTAAGGCCAATTGTAATTTATGTTGTACTTGTGTTATTATTTTAGACTGAGAACAAGCTAAATCATCACAAATGGGTCAAAGGTTCATGATCTGACTTTTGCAGTAACTGTTTGGTGCCTAGATAGGCTAGGTTTTCTTAACTGAATAGTTAGACCTATATTTACTTATATAATATCTTGTAGATTATTGGGAGATTTCATGCATAGGCCTTTGGTAATGGAGTCTGGATGGTCAAATGTGTTGTTAGTTGTGGTTTAGGCTGATGATGGACTTGACTAGTTATTATTGGCATTATGATGTTCGGTGGGTGTAATCCTTGGGAAGGTAACTGGGGGTAATCGGATTGTGATCAGGAAATATTTGGGAAGTAACTCTCAAGTAGATGATAGTTGTTTGTTTTCCCAGTTTATGCTATATGTGCTTGTAAACTATTTATTTAGTACTGCATGCATGATATATGAATAGTGAAATAGGAAAGAACGTGATTTGAATTATTAATTGTTATCAATCGCATGCAATGAATGTGTTTACTTGGGTGTACAAGAAGGATTGTTATTCATTGTGATTGTGATTGATGATTGTGATGTGTGATTAATGATTGGATCGGGTAACACTCTGATACATATTTTTATTTCATCGGGTACCATGTTGGTACACTAACAATGGTAATGGGTACCATGCTGGTATACTAACAATGGGAACAGTTACCACACCGGTACACCAATAATGGGAAGGGGTACCACATTGGTACACTAATAATTTGTGTGTGGGTTCCATAAGAAAATCATATTTACTTCTTTGTGACATTATTGTTGCATTTTGGTTTTGTGAGTGGATCGGGTTTATTTATTGTGTTATATTTGTCACATGTTGGTCCTTGAGAGTCTGAGTGGGTGTATTTAAATATTGGGGTGGTCCTTTTGTACACCACGATTGCATAATATATACCGTAATTACTTTTTAGGGATCCTTGGAGGTTCGGGTTACGTTATAGGTGTGATGAATTAGGTATGGCATGTTGTAATGTTGTGGATCATGTGAATTGTGAATGTTAGTACCGGTGAGGATTGGGAGTAGGGTTATGTTTCTGACGGTGGTTATAATTGTATGTTATCTGTTTTACTAAGTTGTGATTACATGTTCATATTTTGTATAATTGGAGCATTGTTAAGTCAAGATGTTGACTGAGAGTGTCACAACCTGACCCATTATGAGTGGCACCCGTACTAACCCTCTAATGAGAGAACAGAAAAACAACCCCACAACCAATTAAGAACTAAGTCATGATATAAAATACTAAGAAATTAGTCTTTAAACAATTAAAAAGGTTGAGTTCCCATAAACTCAAATTCCAACAAAGAAAGTTAATGTGGAATAAAACTCCCTAGAAACTGAAAGTCATAGTACCAAAACATCTACGGTCTAGGATATGGGATGAAACCCCAAAAACAAGATAGAAAAACATAAGTCTAGAATGTCTAAGTCCAAATAATGGACTAAGAAGATAAAGAAGAATATATAGTAGTCGGTAAAAAGTGGCTCGCCCTTAGATTCAAATTTCAGTGGTGTCACAGTTGAGGTTTAAAAGCAGCAACCTAAAAATGCCCTACACTCAACAAAGAGAGAGCAAGTGCAGTATCTGCACACAACAACAGTGTACTGGTAAGATCATCAGCCAGTTCCAATATACGGAATATAGAAAGGCAACAACAACTTAGTAAGCACATAATACACAATTACAACACAATATAACATAGTATGAAATTTGTATGCATAACAACATGAACCATCACAACACAGAAAGCCAGTCCGGTCCTTTCATGGAACCCACTCATACACACTGTTAATGTACTGGCATGGTACCCAATCCCAAGTTAGTGTACCGACGTGGTACCCATTCCCAAGTTAATGTGATAGTGTGGCACTCGATCCTAAGTTAGTGTACCAGCTTGGTACCCGTTCCAGATATTAGTGTACCGGCGTGGTACCCGATCCCAATCATCAAAACACAACACAATCACAAATCACAATGAATCACAATCACCCATGCACATTCATGTAACACATTCATTCCTTGATACTGAAAAAATCTTACATTTGCCATTATGCATTTTCAACTTTCCTAATCATGTATAATGCATGCACTATTTACGATGTAGTTAACAAGTACATATAACATATACGGGGAAAACAACAATCATCACCTACCTCGAATCAAGCCCGGGAAACTCTAAAAAACTGAAGCTTCCCCTTGGTTATGAACTTTGGCTTGTTCTTGGTCTAAACAATTATAAAACAAAATAATCAATCAAAGATGGCCTAACAATATTCGAGTTTTCATCCAATACTAACCCAAGGTCATTTTCATGATCATTCTACCTATCAAGGGTTCTTTCCACCTTTAACGTAAGTTAAAAACCTTTCCCCTAAAATCAGCAACCTAGATTCTAAAGATTAAGAATCAAATTACAAGTTGGAGAAGTAATTAACTTACCTTTGTAAAGAATCAGGTGGAAAAGTTGAAGAAAATTGCCCTAAATCGCCCTTCCCAGTTCCAAGAATGAAGTAGCAAAAAATAAAAGGCTCTTGGTACTTTTCTTCACAAAACCCTAACTAACCTATCTATAGCGGCCTAACCCACTGTAGCGGCATCACCATAGTGGCCCACCTGCTATAGCGATGTTGCCATAGCGGCCCACACGCTATAGTGGCATCACCATATTGTCCCACCCCCTATGGTGGCTTGTACGGAGGTAGAATCTCGTAAATCCTCCCCTAAAACCCTATTTCACAAACACATTCGAATCTTGACATTCCAAACTAACCTCTTCACGACAAATCTGATATAGGGAGTTCTACTCGCCCAAATTTAATTATGAAAGGCCTTATGGATTTCTTAATGTCTTGGCTACTAAGAAATATAACCCAATTCTAGATATATCACCCCACCCATCCCTTTATGGACCTAGACCTCACCTAGCTCAGATTCCTTCTAAGACTTACCTAGCCTTGAATTTTTAAGTCACTAACCAAAAAGTTTTCTGGCCTTATTTTTTCAACTATTGACCTACTCATAACGATCGAAACGGATTGTTACAATTGGTAACAATTTACCCATTTCTCATTCCCGAGTGATCAACAAGAAAAGTGGGCTAAATTAGAAAAGAGGGTGGTATATGAATCCTCAAACAAGTAAGGGTATTTTTCTGGCATGTCCCTCTCAGTCTCCTAAGTCGCCTCCTCTATCGGACTATGTTTCCAGTGGACCTTTACTGATTTGACCTCCTTTGTCCTCAACTTCCAGACATCCCGATCAAGAATTGCCAGTGGTTCCTTCTCATATTGCAAATACTTGTCTAGTACTATCGAGTCCCACTTGATGATATAAACTCCATCCCCATGGTACCTCTTTAGGAAAAAACATGAAAACTGGATGAACTCCACACAAGTTGGGTGGCAGTGCTAAACTGTAAGCTACAAGCCCTAGCCTTTTAAGAACTTTATACGGACCAATGTAAGAAGGGTTAAGATTACCCTTCTTGTCAAACCTTGTCACTCTTTTCATTGGTGACACCTTCAAAAAAACGTGTTCACCAACCAGAAAAATCATGTTTCTTACATTACGATTTGCATACTCTTTCTGCCTACTCTAAGCTACAACCAGCTTAGTTCGGATGCTCCTTACCCTCTCTTGAGCTTCCTTCACTAGATCAACCCCCAAGGGCTTCATATCACCAGCCTCAAACCACTCTATAGGTGATCTGCATCCTCTCCTGTAGAATGCCTCGAATAGTGCCATACCTATGCTGGAATGATAACTTTTATCATAGGAAAACTCACATAAAGGCAAGAACAGATCCCAATGACCTCCAAAGTCAAACACACATGGCCTTAATATATCATCTAGCACCTGGATAGTCCTCTATAATTGGCCATTCATTTGGAAAGGAAAGTTGTACCAAAAGTGAGCTGAGTACCTAATCTTTCATGTAACTTACCCTGAAACTTAGAAGTAAACTGAGTGCCTGTATGGGAGATGATAGAAAAAGGCACCCCATGCATCCTTACTTTCTCTTTAACATATATCTTGGCTAAATGATAAGAGTTATAATTCGCCCTTGCTAGAATAAAATGAGTTGATTTAGACAACCTGTCGATGATAACCCAGATAGAATCGTACTTCCCAAAACCTTAGGGAGCCCTACTACAAAGTCCATGGATAACCTTTTCCACTTCCACTCAGGAATGGAAATTCTCTAGAGTAGACTGGCTGTCCTTTGATGCTCATACTTTACCAGCTGATAGTTTTGACAGTTGGACACATATTCTTCTATTTCTTTCTTCATCTCGAGCCACCAATAAAGCAACCTCAGGTCCTGTTACATCTTGGTTACACCCATATGAATAGAGTATTGCAAACTATGAGACTCTACTAATACATTCTGTATCAACTTATCAACCTGAGGCACACAAATCCTTCCTCTAAAGCTGAGTACACCACCTGTATCTAGGGTAGCATACGGAGTCTCTCCAAACACCACTTTATTCCTAAGCTTATTCAAGTCCTCATCATCAAAGTTTTGATCTTTAATATCCTCTATGAAAGTGTGCATAACCTCAATACTGGCTAATACCCCACCTTTCTAAGAGATACCCAATTGCATGAAATTAGATTCCACACTTTGAATCTTTCTAGCTATGGGTCGCTTTGACATTCCCAAGAAAGCCAAACTGCCCATGCTAACCATCTTCTAACTCAAAGTGTCTGCCACCACATTAGCCTTACCCAGACGGTACTAAATGGTCACACCATAGTCTTTGTCCAACTCGATCCATCTTGTCTATCTCCAATTCAAAACCTTTTGAGTGAACACATGCTGGAGACTGCGATGATCGATGAACACCTCACACTTGAACCTATACAGATAATATCCCTAGATATTAGGAGCAAGCACTTCCGCTTCCAACTCTAAATCATGGGTAGGTGGTTCCTGTCATGGACCTTCAATTGTCAGGAAAGCATAAGCTATAACATTCTCATGTCCTTCATCATAACAACACCCAAGCCTGAATGTGAAGCATCACAATAGAAAATGAAATCCTTACCTTCCACCCGTAATGTCAGGATGGGGGATGTATTTAAGAGTGTCTTGAACTTTTGAAAACCCTCTTCACACTTGTCAGACCACTCAAATGGCACCTCATTTTGAGTCAATCAGGTCAGATGCGTAGAAATGGAAACAAAACTCTTAACAAACCAGCACTAGTAGTTGATAAGACCCACAAAGCTCCTAACCTTTGGCAAAGAGCTAGGATGGACCCAATTATTAACTAGCTCAATCTTTTGGGGTCCACCATCACCCTTTCTTTCGAAACCACATGCCCCAAAAAGGCCACCAAAGTCCACAAAAATATATACGTGGAGAACTTAGCATATAATTTATGCTTTCCCTTGATACCCGAAGGTGCTCTTCATGTTCCTCCTAACTTTTGGATTAGATCAGGAACTAATCAATGAATACAATTATGAAAGAATCCAAGTAGGGCTTGAAGACCCCATTCATCAAACTCATAAAGGTTGTTGGTGTGTTAGTTAACCAAAAGGATGACATTACCAAGAACTAATAATATCTATATCGAGTCATGAAGGTTGTCTTAGGTATGTCTTCTAGTCTAACCTTTGTTGATGATATTCAGATTGCAAATCGATTTTAGAGAACACCAAAGCACCCTACAACTGGTCAAACAGATAATCTATGTGAGGCAAGGGATACTTATTACAGATCGTGACCTTGTTCAACTACATGTAATCTATGCACATTCTCATACTGTCATTGTAATACCCCAAGCTTCCAAAAGATCTTATGTGCAGAACTTACCTGAAGACAGTGACCTACGGAGGCCACCTACGGGCTGTAGAGGGATTTACGAGCCGTAGGTGGGGACAGTCAATGGCACTGTGAACTTTCAAGATTTCCAAGTTTCTGAACTTTGACCTACGGAATAGCAGGACGATTCGTAGTTCTGTTGACGGACCGTAGATGGGTTCCGTAGATGCCTTCAAGCTTAGCAAAAATTTTAGTCCAAAATGAACTTTCTGAATCAATTGACGGAAGAGAAGGACGGTCCGTCAATTGATGGACGGACCGTAGATCATGTCCGTCGATTGGCCCTGACTGTTTTTAATTAATTGCTTTTTGGCCTTTTTCGTAATAAATCTCCTATTAATCTAAGTCAGTTATACCCTTAATCTAAGCCATATAAATACTTTCTAAGCCTAATTCCTTTAATTCTAATTCATTCCCAATTATCTCCTCTCAAATATTTCTCTCTCTAAAAGAAACTCTATCAACTCTCAAGGAAGAAGAAGAAAGCTTGAATCCTCCATTGGAGACCATCAATCTTCTCCAATTTCTTGTGGATTTCTTTGAGGTATGATAGTGTTTACCATTAGGAGTCCTTTCCTCCAATGGGTCCTCTCTCTTCTTCATAATTTTCAAAGGTTTACTCTAACCCAATTGAATTAGGGTTTTGATCAATCATTGTGGGTTCTTCAATTATGATTTCAATTATCGATTTTATGGTTTGTAGTGCAGAATCTAGCGTGATAAAGTAATTTAGTGCAGCAATTAGCATGAATTGCATGATTTGATGTAAAGATTGCATGAACTCCCATGATCCCAAGCTAATTCTCTCCAAATTGATAATATATGCGTTGATTGTTGGGTTGAGTTATGAATTGATGAAGTTTATGACATCTTTTTGAAACTAAGCATGAATTATGAATGAATTGAGGATAATCCTATGAATTTAGCATGATCAAATCAAAAGCATGATTTTCCTCTATTAAGTGAGTTCCTTCAATATGGGTAAATTGTCTTAATTATGGCTTCCTAAGCATGAGCTTGCATTAATTTGCATGATATGTGTTAAAACTGCATGAACCCATATGAACTCTATGTTCTATGAACTATGAGCATGATGACCTAAGCAAAGATAAAGCTAAAGAACTTGTGCATGTCTCATATAAAGTAAATGATGAATTAAGGGTGCTTTGAGAGTAAAGTACCAAAGTTATGATATGATGATGCTATGGTTGAGTAGTGAAAGTTTTTCTCACATAATTCTCCCATTATGATAAAAGAAGAACAAAGAGGCGATTACCCATGTTCTTAAAGAGCTATTATAATTATGGAAGCTTGGACCAGGTCCATGAAAGATGAGCGTCTATATGCATGATTTAGCTCAGATTGGTAACCCTAGTTGTACCTCTCCATGTATAATATATGAATATGTTAATGACTAATCCGTGGGAATTATTCTTAGCACCGAGTGGATATTGAGATGGAAGCCCTCCCGTTAGTAGAGGCCGAGTTTTCTAGATTGAGCTCTCCCGTTAGTTGAGGCCAAGTCTTCTAAAGCAATCTCTATCCCGTAAACTATGTTGCCACCATAGGATGTTGTCTTTAAGTAGACATTAGATAGTGGATCCACATAAGCTAAGAAGTTCATGGTCTTACCTCGGCAAGTAGGACACCTCTTTTCGGTGTGGGGTAGACACCGGATTCCATGTTGATAGCTCACATGGTCTTACATGTCGGTTAAGGCTATTCCCCACAATTTAATGAACAAGTGTTCTCATGATAAAGAAAAGATGATTTAGCTTGCTTTGGCCTTGATATATGCTTTATGTTTCATGTTTATCGCATTTTAAGTTTGGCCATTACATGTCATGATTATATGTCTCTCTTGCATGATTTATGTTTTTACGTGCATTGCTATCATACTTAATACTTAATTGTGCTAACGCATACTTTTGCCTACATTAACTTCTTTGGTGTAGGACGTGGCGATTCACCTTCCACTCGTGGCTAGAGCTTTATAGTGGCAGATTGATAGAAGACTTGCTGAGTCCTCATCCATCCGAGGACATAGCCTAGTTGTTCTTACTTTCATGTCATTTCTTTTCAGCTTTAGGATTGTATTGGGTTACGTCCCAAACTTTACTTTCTATGATAGATTGGCTTTGAGACATGATATGTAGGCTTTCGCTGTTTCTTTTAAAAGTTTTGATATGAAATTCTCTTTTGAACTTTTATTCTCTATTATCTTGTATGTAATATATGCTAAGTGGCTTGTATGAGGCCTCTCGGGGTCTTATACGCCATGTCACATCTAGGGGGTACCTTTGGGTCGTTACAGTCATCCCTTGTCTTCACAAAGAACTCTGGTGCACCCTAAGGTGATGCACTAGGACGAACAAACCCCTTATCTAAAAGCTCTTGCAGTTGAGCACTGAGTTCTCTCAACTATGACGAGGCCATGCGATAGTGATGGATAGAGATTAGATGAGTTCCCAGCTCCAAATTTATGCAAAAATCTATATCCCTTTCTAGAGGCATGCTCGAAAAATATGTAGGAAACGCTAGTGGAAATTATGAAACTATGGGAATGGACTTTAATGTAAAGAGACTATGCACTAACATCCCAGAGATGGGCTAAGTAAGCTAGACAACCCATCCACACCATCCTTCTCACGTGAATGTAGGATATGATCTTTACTGGCATAGGCCTGTACATACCTTCCCACTTTAGCTTATCCCTACCCAGAATCTCTAGAGTTACTATCTTAGTATTATAATTCAAAACAACATGATAAGGAGATAGCCAAGTCATACACAAGATCACATCAAAATCCACAATATCCATAATGACAAAATCAACCCAAGTCTGCAGACCGATGAACATCACAGAACAATAATGATAGACATGGTTACCAAAATAGACTCTCTAACCGAGGTAGCAACATAAATAGGGGCATCAACCATATTGCAAGTCAGGTAAAGTCACAAAGAATAAATAATAGATACATATGAATAAGTAGAACCTGGATCAAACAAAATAGAAGCCATCTGGTCACATACAAGAATAGCACATGTTATCATGGCATCTAATGTTTTAGTCTATGGCCTTCCTGGAAAGGAGTAACACTGAGCCCTATCATCATTTCATGCCACCGTTCTACTGGTTGTGCCACTCCACTCTCAGCATTACCATTTCCTTTTCCCCTATAGCCTCCTTGATTACCACCTTGCCCACCCTTTGAGCGTCCTCTGCAATTACCAACTCCTCCTGTAGGAACTACAACTCTAGTCTATCGCTATACTGGTTTACCTGTTGAGGGATAAGGAAATTCCCTCATAAAGTGGCCTACCTCACAAAAAGTGAAGCATGCTCGATCAAGTGAAGGCCTGCTTGCTAATGAATAAGAGGTTCCCTGGCCACCCGAAGCTAGAGATTGTTGTGTGATGCTAAAATGGGAACCCATAGAGGTGGGCAATGCTGAATGAATCAGACGGGCTAAAAGCACTGCTTGACTGGACCCTTTGAAGTAGGAAGTACTGTAGTTTCCCAAACTCTTGGGCCTCTTAGCTAATGCCTAGGCCTGTCCAACTTGTGAAAGTCCTTCGACTTTTTAACATCATTTGTTACCTCATTAAAGCTTTTCCCAGCTGAAGGCATATGCACTGATAAAAACTGCAAGTCAGTGTCTAGTCACTTAACATAGATGTGGATCCTCTCCTCCTCGGTGCTTACCAACTAAGTAGCATAATGGGACAAGGAGTGAAATTTGACCTCATAGGTTGCAATTGACATATTACCCTGATCAAGGGCAAGAAATTCATCTTTATTCCTGTCTCTCATAGTATGCGGAACATACTTCTCTAAGAACAATGCATGGAACTAGGTCTAAGTCCATGATGGTAGGACCGACGATCGACACTCCACATAAGGCCTCCACCATTGCTTAGCATCACTATGTAATTGGAAGGTGAAAAACTCTAACCCATGCTGATGAACAATACCCAACTTGTGCTACCTTTCATTGCAATCCAGGATAAACACATAAGCATCCTCACTCCCTATACCATGGAACACTAGAGGCTTCAGTTTTAGAAACTTCGTTAAAATCTCATGCTCAGTACCAGTCATAAGGGACCCCACACTGATGGAAGAAGGCCTCTGTACCTGAAGATTCATCCATTTTAGGTGAAGTAGCAGCAACAAGTTGGGTAGCTGGAACCTGGGTGACTAGTACAACAAGAGTGGCTCGAGTTCCATCTGACCTACTCATAAAAGAGAATACTTTTTGGATCACTTCACAAGTCATAGGAGAAAAATTGCACCCCCAACCTGTGCCTCCAGTTCCAGTTCAACATCTTCCTAAATTCCTATTTCAACCTCCTCGTCTATAGAATCTTGGGGTGGGGGAGGGGTAGCCGGCAGGGCTTCTCAAACTCCACTTTTGGTGAGTGTGTTCCTCCTTATTCCCTTGAACCTACCTCTGCCTCTTCCTTTACATCTACCTATGGCCACTAGATCCACCGCCAGAACTAGTGCTCTAACTCTGCTGCACCTAGTATCTACCATCTAAATATAGAAGAATGAAGAATGTTAGATACCACTTGGGATTGACAGATACCAATTGGAAACAAGTTATAGCACGAAGAAAAAGTATGAGAGCATTTTCCTAAAGTCCTATAGGCTCCCGAAGAAAAACACAGACATCTCCGAATAGTTTCACAAGACTCTACTAGACCTATTTTGGAATGATGAGATCAACAAATCTAGGGCTTTGATACAAACTTTTTCTCGACCCTGACCCATCGTGAGTGGCACCCACACTAACCCTCTTGTGTAAGAACCAACGAACAACTCAACAACCAATTAAGAACTAAGTCATGATATATAATACTAAGAAAATAGTCTTTAAACAATTAAAAAGGTTGAGTTCCCATAAAATTAAATTCCGACAATGAAATCCAATGAGGAATAAAACTCCCTGTAACCTAAATGTCATAGTACCAAAACATCTACAATCTAAGATAGGGGATGCAACCCTCAAAATAAGAAATACAAATATAAGTCTAGAATGTCTGAGTCTGAATAATGGACTAAGAAGATAAAGAAGAAGCCATAGCAACCTAGAGGAAGTGGCTCACCCCTAGATTCAGATTTTGGTGGTCTCACAGTTGAGGTCGCGAAGCAGTCACCGAAAAATGCCCTGTACTCAACAAAGAGAGAAAAAGTGCAGTATCAGCATATAACAACAGTGTACAGGTAGGATCATCGGCTAGTTCCAATATACGAAACATAGACAGGAAACTACAACTTATAAGCACTTAATACACAATTACAACACAATATAACATAGTCCAGAATTTTCATGCATAACAACATGAACAATCATCATGCAGAAAGCTAGTCTTGTCCTTTCATGGAACCAACTCATACACGCTGTTAATATATCGGCGTGGTTCCTGATCCAAAGTTAGTGTACCGACATGGTACCTGTTCCCAAGATAATGTACCGACATTGTCCCCGATATGAAGTTAGTTTACTGGTGTCGTAACCATTCTAGATGTTGTACCGGCGTGGTACCCGATCTTAATCATCAACACAGAGCATAATCACAAATCAAAATGAATCACAATTACCCATGCACATTCATGTAACACATTCATTGCTTGCAATTGACAACATCTTACATTTCACATTATTCCTTTTCATTTTTACTAATCGTGTATCATGCAGGCATTACAAACGATGTAGTAAATAAGCACATATAACATAAACGGGAAAAAACAAAAACCATCACCTACCTCGAATAAAGCCCCAGAAACTCTAGAAAACTAAAGCTACTTCTTGGTTATAAATCCAAGCTTGTTCTTGATCTAAACAATAATAAAACAAAATAATTAATAAAAGATGGCCTAACAATATTCGAGTTATCACCCAATCCTAACCCTAGGCCATTCTCGTAATCATTCTACCTATAAAAGTTTTTTTCACCATTAACTTAAGTTAAAAATCTTTCCTCCAAGATCAACAACCTAGATTTAAAAGATTAAGAATCAAATTACAAGTTTGGGAAGTAATTAACTTACCTTTGCGAAGAATTGGGTGGAAAAACTTAAGGAAACTACCCTAATCGCCCTTCCCTATTCCGAAAACAAAGTTGCATAAAAGAAGAGGTTTTGAGATTTTTCTGCACAAAACCCTGACTAACCACACTATAGCGATCCAACCCGCTATAGCAGCATAACCATAGCGTCCCACCCGCTATAGCGGGAATTAATTCATCCCATTATAGCGGTGTGACGTCTGCTATAGCGGCCTGCACAGAGGCAAAACCTCATGAATTCTCCCCTAAACCCCCATTTCACAACACCTTTGAATCATGTTGTTCCAAACTAACCTCTCCACAAGAAATCTGATACTAGGTTCTACTCGCTAGAAGTTGATTCTGAAAGACCTTATGGATTCCTTAATGTCTTGGGTATTAAAAATTATAACCAGGCCTAGACATATCATCCCATCCATTCTGGGATGGCCCTATACCTCACCTTGCTCAGATTTCATCTAAGATTAGCCTAGCCTTGAATTTTTAAGTCACTAATCAGAAAGTTTTCTCGCCTGATTTCTTCTACCATTGGCCTACTCATAATGATTGGGATGGATCGTTACAGAGAGTTTGTCTTATCCGCTAGGTTGCACTATTTTGTCAGTCTGGGTGGTCTGCGGCGTATCTGATAAGAAGAATTTGAGTCAAGGTCATTTAGTAAGGGTCTTGCAAGTAGGTTACTAAATTAGTCAAGGGCTAAGGTGATGGCATGAGGCTTAAGGGATACTGGTAGACTGGTTTACAAAGTTAGTAATGGTTTAATATTCAGGAAATTTCTATGTGATAGAAGGGTTAGGTTATGATCTAATATGAGGGTGGAATGACATAGAGGATGGAGTTGGTAAGGCAAGGAGGCTGGGTGACTTGATATAGGGCGTATGAGATCTAAGGTAATAATACATGTAGTAAGAATGGACACTGATCGGACTGGGGTCCTAATTTTATCTTCAAGTTGAATTTTTTCTTTGATTATTTGTATGATATCATGTGGTAGATTCGGATCGAGCGATGATGCCTAAAAGTACGTGTTGTGTGTAGTGATACTACTCTTGCTATGTCACTTGGCATAGTCTGGTTGTAGAATTCAGTAATGTCTCATAGGTGAAGACAGTGGTGATCTCTGACAGCTTCTACTCCTCTTTCCTTATGGTGGAAATTGTTTCACATTTTATTTTATAAATTGTACTCTCTGAGTAGCTCTTGTACCTATTTAGACTAGTTCCTTGGAATAGTTTTTTCGATTTATTATAATAAGACGATTCTTATACATGAGTTTTTCAGGATTATTTCAAATTATTAAAGAGATTTTTTATGCTTATTAAAGTTCGCATTGCCCATTTCTTTTAAATTGTGCAGTAAGGGTTCTCCAATATAGGTGTTAGAGTAGGTGCTCGCACAGTCCAGTGGATTGGATCGTGACGCTATCCAATTGAGTGACCATCTAAGGAATTAGACCTGAAATTTGATGCAAATATGTATCTAGTTTATCTTTTGTATTATATAAGTGGGTAGCCCTTGAATCAGATGTTAAATAATTAAAATTCCATATTGCTAATTTAAGAATAAATTAGTAACATGGGTGTTTTACTAATTTAATTTTTATCCCTTCTTAATAACGTAAACACTTTATTTATACAAAAAATATATATATATTTAAAAGAATGTGATCTTTGAATTAGTAAAAGTGGTTACTCTTCGCAATTCTTAAAATTTATAAATATATGATATATATATATATAAACACAGAATAAAAAAACAAACAAAAACCTAATTAGAAAATGCCACAAACTAACTTCCACTTTATCAAGAATTTTGGTTAACAAATCTTCTGTTGGATTAATCACCGGTTGTGCAATTCATGAAATGATGCATACTTGTCATCCCCCCATTCATTTCCATGCCAACTCCCCTTCCTATTTTCAGTCCAACCTTGATTTTCAGCAAGCTTTGGATGGCTTAACCGAAAACCCTCCATTTTGTCACCCCTTGAATATAATCCTTCCTCACATATTTTTTGAGACACAGCATTCAATGAATTTACACCTCTTCCCATAACATGCTCGGATAACATATCAAGTTGAGCCGTCAATTTAGCAATGCTTTTATCACGCTCTTCATTTTTCTCCTCTTGTTCCTTAAGCATTCCCATATGTGGAAGTGACACATGATCTTCACTAGTGTACCATGCTAGGTTAATTTTAGTCATCTCATCCAGCAATTTTGATGCTTCTACGAACGGTTGTTTAACTATACCACCTTGAACAAGATGTAACACCTCAGCTTTTGAAAGAGAAAATTTTCAATTTTTGGCTCAGTACTGAAACGACCCCAAAAATGCCTGAAAATGTGCTTCGGAAACACCTATAATTGTAATTTCCATATATCTCAAAATCCGTGCATGATTTCGGAAATTCGACTTCATATTCTTATTTGTGGGGTCAAATTGAGTGGGAAATGGGTCTAACCCGAATTTTAGAGCAACCGTATCAAAATTCAAAAATCGCAAAAATTGCGATTTGGAGGGTCAACTTTAAAGGGGCATATCTCTTAGCACACAAGGAACTGGAAGGGCTGCAATCTATTAAATTAAAGCTCTTTGAGTTAGCTTTCCAACGCACTTGGTTTCACCTCATTCCAAGTTAGGATGAGGGAGTTATGACCATTTTCGTAAAACCTGTCTGTGCAGATTTGCAATTTCCAGTGAGCTATTTTTTTTAGGCGGGTTGGAGACGTTTTTTTTTTTATAAAAAGGGGATATGTCCCATACTTAGTCATTTTTCTTAACTCCAAAAACACTCTCTAAGCCCTCTCCAAAATTCCACCAAGATCTTCAACCAAATTCAAACATCTCAAGCTCTAATTCCGGATTCAAGACTCAATCTCAAGCTTCGATTCTCCATTCCAATCTTCATCAAGGATTCTCCAAAGTTGAGGTATGTGGGTTTGATTGTGAAAAACCTTCCTTTCCACAAGTCCAACCATTTATCCTCTATTTCTACTTCAAGTTTATGGGTCCTTATGATTATTTATGAACTCTTGAATTATGGAATTACTACTACACACCCTATTATGGTCCATTTTGCATATTATCATGAAATGGAATTATTTATGTGATGTTTATGGTTTACATGCTTCCATGATCAAATTATGAAGGTTGATATATATATATGTATGTTGTTGGTGGGCTGATTTATATGGATTTTGGAATTGGTTGGACTTAGTATTCTTGAAATACATGATTTCATTTACATGAACAATTGCCCACCTGTGTGTTTGATAAAATGCCCATTTATAGAATTCTTAGGAAAGGGAAGGTCCAAGGTACGTCCTATGAGTCGGATGGTTATGTAATTACTGAAATGATGATGAAATGGACACATGTATATGATTTTCTCTGTATAAGTGTTGTGAGTCGACCAAGCCTAGTATGGGGGGTAGTAGGCCCGTATAACCGTATCGAGGGGTTGGTACCTTGGTTGCCTAGTACGGGGGGTAGTAGGCCCGTTAACCATATCGAGGGGTTTGTACCTTGGTCCCTAGCTCGGGAGGTGGTAGGCCCGTGTAACCATATTGAGGGGTTTGTACCTCTTTCGCCTCTCCAAGGGGGTGGTAGGCCTTGGAAATACTATATTGATGGTCACTCGCCACACATGTACTACGTCCCACTAAATATGATTTTTATGTAAGCATCATTATACATATCATTTCATTAATATGCTATCTATTGGGGATGATTACGCATTTTTCCTATGATGTCCATCTAATGTAGCCTTGCATTGCATCCCATATACTTAGTACATTCAAATGTACTAACGCATACTCTATGCCTACATGATGTCACCATGTAGGGACCGGAGCACCGCTTGACCATCCTCCTCCGCGTGGCTAGTACGATTTTCTATAGTGGTTATTGGTGAGTCCTCCATTTCGGGGACGTTGCTCATGATCTTTTGCTATGTATATAACTTTTCCTTTCTAGTTATGTTTTGACTATGAGGGTGAGCCCGGTAGTTTGTCTTGGCCCCCGCTAAGTACTCATGTTTAGAGGTGGTGTTGGACAAGTTGTGTATTATGCTTGAGCTTGACTCATCTATGGTATTTATGTATCATTTCTTTTTTTTTCTTGCTCCCTTAGTCCCGATTTCCTCCTTGATTATTCTTATCGCTTATGGTCATTTAATTGCTTCCGCGACCAAGGATGTGTAATGATACGCTATGAGGCTTGTTTGGGGTTCCTTCGGCTTCCCCATTCGCCGGTCACATCTAGGCCCTAGGCTTGGGTCGTGACAAGTACCTTCCTTCGGACTCAATCTACGGGTCATAGACCAGTTGACGGACCGTAGAATGCATCCGTAGAAAGAGGATAAAATGTTTTGAAAATCAAGTCTCTGAAGTCGAGTCTACGGGCTGACATGACGGACCGTAGGTCTTTCCACGGACCGTAGAAAGGTCCCGTCAAAAGGTTCCAGACTTGGTCAAATTTCTGAGGGTCAAGTTGGGTTCTACGAATTGGACCTACGGACCGTAGAATGGTCTACGGGCCGTAGATCAAAGTCATCGAAAGTATCCTGACCTACTCATAAAAGAGAATACTTTTTGGATCACTTCACAAGTCATAGGAGAAAAATTGCACCCCCAACCTGTGCCTCCAGTTCCAGTTCAACATCTTCCTAAATTCCTATTTCAACCTCCTCGTCTATAGAATCTTGGGGTGGGGGAGGGGTAGCCGGCAGGGCTTCTCAAACTCCACTTTTGGTGAGTGTGTTCCTCCTTATTCCCTTGAACCTACCTCTGCCTCTTCCTTTACATCTACCTATGGCCACTAGATCCACCGCCAGAACTAGTGCTCTAACTCTGCTGCACCTAGTATCTACCATCTAAATATAGAAGAATGAAGAATGTTAGATACCACTTGGGATTGACAGATACCAATTGGAAACAAGTTATAGCACGAAGAAAAAGTATGAGAGCATTTTCCTAAAGTCCTATAGGCTCCCGAAGAAAAACACAGACATCTCCGAATAGTTTCACAAGACTCTACTAGACCTATTTTGGAATGATGAGATCAACAAATCTAGGGCTTTGATACAAACGTTTTCTCGACCCTGACCCATCGTGAGTGGCACCCACACTAACCCTCTTGTGTAAGAACCAACGAACAACTCAACAACCAATTAAGAACTAAGTCATGATATATAATACTAAGAAAATAGTCTTTAAACAATTAAAAAGGTTGAGTTCCCATAAAATTAAATTCCGACAATGAAATCCAATGAGGAATAAAACTCCCTGTAACCTAAATGTCATAGTACCAAAACATCTACAATCTAAGATAGGGGATGCAACCCTCAAAATAAGAAATACAAATATAAGTCTAGAATGTCTGAGTCTGAATAATGGACTAAGAAGATAAAGAAGAAGCCATAGCAACCTAGAGGAAGTGGCTCACCCCTAGATTCAGATTTTGGTGGTCTCACAGTTGAGGTCGCGAAGCAGTCACCGAAAAATGCCCTGTACTCAACAAAGAGAGAAAAAGTGCAGTATCAGCATATAACAACAGTGTACAGGTAGGATCATCGGCTAGTTCCAATATACGAAACATAGACAGGAAACTACAACTTATAAGCACTTAATACACAATTACAACACAATATAACATAGTCCAGAATTTTCATGCATAACAACATGAACAATCATCATGCAGAAAGCTAGTCTTGTCCTTTCATGGAACCAACTCATACACGCTGTTAATATATCGGCGTGGTTCCTGATCCAAAGTTAGTGTACCGACATGGTACCTGTTCCCAAGATAATGTACCGACATTGTCCCCGATATGAAGTTAGTTTACTGGTGTCGTAACCATTCTAGATGTTGTACCGGCGTGGTACCCGATCTTAATCATCAACACAGAGCATAATCACAAATCAAAATGAATCACAATTACCCATGCACATTCATGTAACACATTCATTGCTTGCAATTGACAACATCTTACATTTCACATTATTCCTTTTCATTTTTACTAATCGTGTATCATGCAGGCATTACAAACGATGTAGTAAATAAGCACATATAACATAAACGGGAAAAAACAAAAACCATCACCTACCTCGAATAAAGCCCCAGAAACTCTAGAAAACTAAAGCTACTTCTTGGTTATAAATCCAAGCTTGTTCTTGATCTAAACAATAATAAAACAAAATAATTAATAAAAGATGGCCTAACAATATTCGAGTTATCACCCAATCCTAACCCTAGGCCATTCTCGTAATCATTCTACCTATAAAAGTTTTTTTCACCATTAACTTAAGTTAAAAATCTTTCCTCCAAGATCAACAACCTAGATTTAAAAGATTAAGAATCAAATTACAAGTTTGGGAAGTAATTAACTTACCTTTGCGAAGAATTGGGTGGAAAAACTTAAGGAAACTACCCTAATCGCCCTTCCCTATTCCGAAAACAAAGTTGCATAAAAGAAGAGGTTTTGAGATTTTTCTGCACAAAACCCTGACTAACCACACTATAGCGATCCAACCCGCTATAGCAGCATAACCATAGCGTCCCACCCGCTATAGCGGGAATTAATTCATCCCATTATAGCGGTGTGACGTCTGCTATAGCGGCCTGCACAGAGGCAAAACCTCATGAATTCTCCCCTAAACCCCCATTTCACAACACCTTTGAATCATGTTGTTCCAAACTAACCTCTCCACAAGAAATCTGATACTAGGTTCTACTCGCTAGAAGTTGATTCTGAAAGACCTTATGGATTCCTTAATGTCTTGGGTATTAAAAATTATAACCAGGCCTAGACATATCATCCCATCCATTCTGGGATGGCCCTATACCTCACCTTGCTCAGATTTCATCTAAGATTAGCCTAGCCTTGAATTTTTAAGTCACTAATCAGAAAGTTTTCTCGCCTGATTTCTTCTACCATTGGCCTACTCATAATGATTGGGATGGATCGTTACAGAGAGTTTGTCTTATCCGCTAGGTTGCACTATTTTGTCAGTCTGGGTGGTCTGCGGCGTATCTGATAAGAAGAATTTGAGTCAAGGTCATTTAGTAAGGGTCTTGCAAGTAGGTTACTAAATTAGTCAAGGGCTAAGGTGATGGCATGAGGCTTAAGGGATACTGGTAGACTGGTTTACAAAGTTAGTAATGGTTTAATATTCAGGAAATTTCTATGTGATAGAAGGGTTAGGTTATGATCTAATATGAGGGTGGAATGACATAGAGGATGGAGTTGGTAAGGCAAGGAGGCTGGGTGACTTGATATAGGGCGTATGAGATCTAAGGTAATAATACATGTAGTAAGAATGGACACTGATCGGACTGGGGTCCTAATTTTATCTTCAAGTTGAATTTTTTCTTTGATTATTTGTATGATATCATGTGGTAGATTCGGATCGAGCGATGATGCCTAAAAGTACGTGTTGTGTGTAGTGATACTACTCTTGCTATGTCACTTGGCATAGTCTGGTTGTAGAATTCAGTAATGTCTCATAGGTGAAGACAGTGGTGATCTCTGACAGCTTCTACTCCTCTTTCCTTATGGTGGAAATTGTTTCACATTTTATTTTATAAATTGTACTCTCTGAGTAGCTCTTGTACCTATTTAGACTAGTTCCTTGGAATAGTTTTTTCGATTTATTATAATAAGACGATTCTTATACATGAGTTTTTCAGGATTATTTCAAATTATTAAAGAGATTTTTTATGCTTATTAAAGTTCGCATTGCCCATTTCTTTTAAATTGTGCAGTAAGGGTTCTCCAATATAGGTGTTAGAGTAGGTGCTCGCACAGTCCAGTGGATTGGATCGTGACGCTATCCAATTGAGTGACCATCTAAGGAATTAGACCTGAAATTTGATGCAAATATGTATCTAGTTTATCTTTTGTATTATATAAGTGGGTAGCCCTTGAATCAGATGTTAAATAATTAAAATTCCATATTGCTAATTTAAGAATAAATTAGTAACATGGGTGTTTTACTAATTTAATTTTTATCCCTTCTTAATAACGTAAACACTTTATTTATACAAAAAATATATATATATTTAAAAGAATGTGATCTTTGAATTAGTAAAAGTGGTTACTCTTCGCAATTCTTAAAATTTATAAATATATGATATATATATATATAAACACAGAATAAAAAAACAAACAAAAACCTAATTAGAAAATGCCACAAACTAACTTCCACTTTATCAAGAATTTTGGTTAACAAATCTTCTGTTGGATTAATCACCGGTTGTGCAATTCATGAAATGATGCATACTTGTCATCCCCCCATTCATTTCCATGCCAACTCCCCTTCCTATTTTCAGTCCAACCTTGATTTTCAGCAAGCTTTGGATGGCTTAACCGAAAACCCTCCATTTTGTCACCCCTTGAATATAATCCTTCCTCACATATTTTTTGAGACACAGCATTCAATGAATTTACACCTCTTCCCATAACATGCTCGGATAACATATCAAGTTGAGCCGTCAATTTAGCAATGCTTTTATCACGCTCTTCATTTTTCTCCTCTTGTTCCTTAAGCATTCCCATATGTGGAAGTGACACATGATCTTCACTAGTGTACCATGCTAGGTTAATTTTAGTCATCTCATCCAGCAATTTTGATGCTTCTACGAACGGTTGTTTAACTATACCACCTTGAACAAGATGTAACACCTCAGCTTTTGAAAGAGAAAATTTTCAATTTTTGGCTCAGTACTGAAACGACCCCAAAAATGCCTGAAAATGTGCTTCGGAAACACCTATAATTGTAATTTCCATATATCTCAAAATCCGTGCATGATTTCGGAAATTCGACTTCATATTCTTATTTGTGGGGTCAAATTGAGTGGGAAATGGGTCTAACCCGAATTTTAGAGCAACCGTATCAAAATTCAAAAATCGCAAAAATTGCGATTTGGAGGGTCAACTTTAAAGGGGCATATCTCTTAGCACACAAGGAACTGGAAGGGCTGCAATCTATTAAATTAAAGCTCTTTGAGTTAGCTTTCCAACGCACTTGGTTTCACCTCATTCCAAGTTAGGATGAGGGAGTTATGACCATTTTCGTAAAACCTGTCTGTGCAGATTTGCAATTTCCAGTGAGCTATTTTTTTTTAGGCGGGTTGGAGACGTTTTTTTTTTATAAAAAGGGGATATGTCCCATACTTAGTCATTTTTCTTAACTCCAAAAACACTCTCTAAGCCCTCTCCAAAAATTCCACCAAGATCTTCAACCAAATTCAAACATCTCAAGCTCTAATTCCGGATTCAAGACTCAATCTCAAGCTTCGATTCTCCATTCCAATCTTCATCAAGGATTCTCCAAAGTTGAGGTATGTGGGTTTGATTGTGGAAACCTTCCTTTCCACAAGTCCAACCATTTATCCTCTATTTCTACTTCAAGTTTATGGGTCCTTATGATCATTTATGAACTCTTGAATTATGGAATTACTACTACACACCCTATTATGGTCCATTTTTGCATATTATCATGAAATGGAATTATTATGTGATGTTTATGGTTTACATGCTTCCATGATCAAATTATGAAGGTTGATATATATATGTATGTTGTTGGTGGGCTGATTTATATGGATTTTGGAATTGGTTGGACTTAGTATTCTTGAAATACATGATTTCATTTACATGAACAATTGCCCACCTTGTGTTTGATAAAATGCCCATTTATAGAATTCTTAGGAAAGGGAAGGTCCAAGGTACGTCCTATGAGTCGGATGGTTATGTAATTACTGAAATGATGATGAAATGGACACATGTATATGATTTTCTCTGTATAAGTGTTGTGAGTCGACCAAGCCTAGTATGGGGGGTAGTAGGCCCGTATAACCGTATCGAGGGGTTGGTACCTTGGTTGCCTAGTACGGGGGGTAGTAGGCCCGTATAACCATATCGAGGGGTTTGTACCTTGGTCCCTAGCTCGGGGGGTGGTAGGCCCGTGTAACCATATTGAGGGGTTTGTACCTCTTTCGCCTCTCCAAGGGGGTGGTAGGCCTTGGAAATACTATATTGATGGTCACTCGCCACACATGTACTACGTCCCACTAAATATGATTTTTATGTAAGCATCATTATACATATCATTTCATTAATATGCTATCTATTGGGTATGATTACGCATTTTTCTATGATGTCCATCTAATGTAGCATTGCATTGCATCCCATATACTTAGTACATTCAAATGTACTAACGCATACTCTATGCCTACATGATGTCACCATGTAGGGACCGGAGCACCGCTTGACCATCCTCCTCCGCATGGCTAGTACGATTTTCTATAGTGGTTATTGGTGAGTCCTCCATTTCGGGGACGTTGCTCATGATCTTTTGCTATGTATAAAACTTTTCCTTTCTAGTTATGTTTTGACTATGAGGGTGAGCCCGGTAGTTTGTCTTGGCCCCCGCTAAGTACTCATGTTTAGAGGTGGTGTTGGACAAGTTGTGTATTATGCTTGAGCTTGACTCATCTATGGTATTTATGTATCATTTCTTTTTTTTTCTTGCTCCCTTAGTCCCGATTTCCTCCTTGATTATTCTTATCGCTTATGGTCATTTAATTGCTTCCGCGACCAAGGATGTGTAATGATACGCTATGAGGCTTGTTTGGGGTTCCTTCGGCTTCCCCATTCGCCGGTCACATCTAGGCCCTAGGCTTGGGTCGTGACAAGTACCTTCCTTCGGACTCAATCTACGGGTCATAGACCAGTTGACGGACCGTAGAATGCATCCGTAGAAAGAGGATAAAATGTTTTGAAAATCAAGTCTCTGAAGTCGAGTCTACGGGCTGACATGACGGACCGTAGGTCTTTCCACGGACCGTAGAAAGGTCCCGTCAAAAGGTTCCAGACTTGGTCAAATTTCTGAGGGTCAAGTTGGGTTCTACGAATTGGACCTACGGACCGTAGAATGGTCTACGGGCCGTAGATCAAAGTCATCGAAAGTATCCTGATTTTTTGGATTTTTGAAGTTTTCTACGGTCCAACAGGACGGTCCGTAGGAATTCTTACAAAAAGTAGGTTGGAACCGTAGACTTCATCAGGCAGTTATTTTTCCAATTCTTTTAAGTCTTTTTAATTACGACTTTGCCCCTTAATTGACCCACTAAATATGTCTTTCTTTCCAAATTTTCCTTCATTAATTACATTCTCAAGTGTCCGTTTACCAATTCAAGGGTGTGGCCCAAGTGTGGTTTAACCAATGGAAAAGTGAGAGGGCTAGAGATGCGGGTCCTCTTGAATGGGAGAAATTTAAGGAAGCTTTTCTTGATCGATTCTTTCCTCTTGAGATGAGAGAGGCTAAGGTCCTCGAGTTCATTAACTTGAAGCAATGTGGTATGAATGTCAAAGAATATGCATTGAAGTTCACTCAATTGTCAAAATATGTGCCTTCCTTCGTGGCCGATTCAAGGGCCAAAATAAGTAAGTTTGTATCAGGGGTGTCCGATTTGGTGGTCAAGGAGTGAAGGATAGCCATGCTTATTAAAGAAATAGACATTTCACGGTTGATGGTACATGCGCAACAAATCGAAGAAGAGAAGCTAAAGGAGAGGTCCAAAGAGGCAAAGAGGGCTAGGACCGGTAATGGTGACTTCTCAAACCAAAGGACCGGAGGACATGGCCGTTCTAAGTTTCGACAAAGGTTTTTGAACCAAGGGTCTTCTAATGCTCCTATGCCTAAGTTTGACAAGAATAGGGTGTCTAACCCTAAGCCTCAAGGAGGAAATGGTGGTGGTGACAGAACTCCAATTTCCTCATGTCAAAAGTGTGGGAACAAGCATGAGGGGAGATGCTTAGCCGAATCGGATGGTTGCTTCACTTGTGGCAACAGCGGTCACAAAAGGAGGAATTGTCCAATGAATGTTACAAAGGGGAAGGATGGTAAACAAGGTGCTCCTAGTGGTTCGGGTTCTAGTGCTCCCAAGCAAAACCAATTTTATGCACTCCAAACTAGCCAAGAGCAAGAAGGTTCTCCTGATGTGGTTACCAGTATGTTGAAAGTCTTCCATCTTGATGTAGATGCTTTACTTGATCCTAGTGCTACTTTATCTTTTGTGACGCCATATATAGCTATGAGATTTGATATTGCCCCAGATGTGTTGTTAGACCCCTTCTGTGTCTCTACACCTATTGGTGATTCTATTGTGGCTAAAAGAGTCTATAGGAAGTGTCCCATTTCCTTGTTCCATAGAGTCACCCATGTTGATCTGGTAGAGCTAGATATAATAGACTTTGATATCATTCTCAGGATGGATTGGCTTCATTCTCTATGCCTAGAGGTCAGTTTGTTTCTTTTCTTAAAGCTAGAAAGATGATCTCCAAGGGTTGCATTTATCATCTTATTCGGGTGAGGGATATAGATTCCAAAACCCCTTGTCTTGAGTCGGTTCCCGTGGTAAATGAGTTTCTGGATGTGTTTCCCGATGATCTACCCGGTGTTCCTCCCGAAAGGGAAATAGACTTTTGTATTTACCCTCTTTCCGATACGCAACCTATCTATATTCCTACTTACCGTATGGCTGTGGCAAAACTTAAGGAATTGAAAGAGCAATTGAAGGATTTGTTGGATAAGGGTTTCATTCGACCAAGTATTTCTCCATGAGGTGCTCCGGTGTTGTTTGTTCGTAAGAAAGATGGCTCTCTCCGTACGTGTATTGATTACCGGTAATTGAATAAAGTTACCATTAAGAATAAGTATTCGATTCCAAGGATAGACGGTTTGTTTGACCAACTTCAAGGTGCTAGTTTCTTTTCTAAGATTGATCTCCGGTCGGTTATCACTAATTGAGGGTGAGAAATTGTGATGTTCGAAAGATGGCATTTCGAACTAGATATGGCCATTATGAGTTTGTGGTTATGTCGTTTGGATTGACTAATGCTCCGGCGGCATTTATGGATTTGATGAACATGGTGTTTAGATAATACCTTGATATGTTCATGATTGTATTCATTGATGATATTTTGATTTACTCCCGAAGTGAGGAAGAGCATGCCGATTATTTGAGGATTGTATTGCAAATTCCTAGGGATCATGAGTTATATGCTAAGTTCAATAAATGTGAGTTTTGGCTGAGATCTGTGGCTTTTCTTGGTCACATTATGTCTGGTAAGGGTATTGAGGTAGATCCTAAGAAGACGGATGTGGTTAGAAATTGACCTAGACCTCTATCTCCTTCGGATATTCGTAGTTTCTTAGGCTTGGCCGGATACTATAGGAGGTTTGTGGAAGGGTTTTCTTCTATTGCCTCTCCATTGACCTCGCTAACTCGAAAGAAGACTAAGTTTGTATGGTCGGAGGCTTGTGAAAAGAGCTTTCAAGAATTGAAAGATAGGCTTACTTCCTCTCCAATATTGACATAGGTTCCAATGGCTTCATGGTTTATTGTGATGCTTCAAGGGTTGGCTTAGGGTGTGTTCTTATGCAAAATGGGAAGGTGATTGCTTATGCTTCAAGGCAACTTAAGGTTCATGAAAAGAATTACCTACCCATGATTTAGAACTTGCGGCGGTTGTTTTTGCCCTAAAGATTTGGAGGCACTATTTGTTTGGTGTCCATGTTGATGTATTTACCGACAACAAAATTTTGCAATACGTGTTCAAGCAGAAGGATCTAAATCTTTGAAAACGTAGATGGTTAGAGCTCTTAAAGGATTTTGACATGAGTGTCCTCTATCACCCGGGCAAAGCTAATGTAGTGGCCGATGCCTTGAGTCGGTTGTCGATGAATAATGTTGCACATATAGAAGATAATAATAAGGAATTGGTTCGGGATGTCCATAGACTAGCTCGGCTAGGTGTTCGGTTGGTTGACTCCGATGAGGGAGGTGTGATTGTCCAAAATGGGTCAGAATCGTCCCTTGTGGTGGATGTTAAGGCTAAGCAAGCACTTGATCCGATACTGGTTGATTTGAAAGAAACGGTTCTAAAGAAGGGCAACGAGGCTTTCTCCCAAGGGGGAGATGGTGTTCTTAGATATCAAGGCCGGTTGTGTGTGCCTAATATTGACGGCCTAAGAAAGAAAATTCTAGAAGAAACTCTTAGTTCCCGATACTCTATTCATCTGGGAACCACCAAGATGTACCGCAATTTGCGGGAAGTCTGTTGGTGGAATGGAATGAAGAAAGATATTGCGGAATTTGTGGCAAGGTGCCCAAATTGTCAACAAGTTAAGGTTGAACATCAAAGGCCGGGAGGCTTATCCCAAGATATAGCTATTCCTACTTAGAAGTGGGAAGATGTTAATATGGACTTCATAGTGGGTTTACCCCGTACTCGCCGGCAACATGATTCTATATGGGTTATAATATACCGAATGATGAAGTCAGCTCACTTCATTCCCATCAAGGTGTCCTTTTCGGTGGAAGATTATGCTAAGTTGTACATTAGGGAGATGGTTAGGTTGCATGGAGTTCCCCTATCCATTATCTCTGATAGAGGTACCCAATTCACTTCTCAATTTTGGAAGTCTTTCCAAAAGGGTCTTGGTACCAAGGTTAAGCTTAGCACGACTTTTCATCCACAAACCGATGGGCAAGCGGAGCGTACTATCCAAACCTTAGAGGATATGCTAAGATCTTGTGTGATTGATTTCAAGAGTAATTGGGATGATCATTTGCCTTTGATTGAGTTTTCCTACAATAATAGTTACCATGAAAGTATTGGTATGACTCCATTTGATGCACTTTATGGTAGGAGATGTAGGTCTCCTATAGGATGGTTTGAGGTGGGTGTAGTTACTTTGATGGGTCCCGAATTAGTGCATAAGGCTACGGATAAAGTTCGGCTTATTAGAGAATGGTTGAAAATGGCTCAAAGTCGACAAAAGTCTTATGCCGATGTTAGAATAAGGGATCTTGAGTTTGAGGTTGATGATTGGGTCTATTTGAAAATTTTGCCCATGAAGGGTGTCATGAGATTTGGTAAGGAAGGGAAGCTTAGTCCCCGGTATGTAGGCCCATATAAGATTTTGAGACGCATTGGCAAGGTTGCTTATGAGCTTGAATTGCCTAATGAGTTAGCATCGGTTCATCTGGTTTTCCATGTGTCTCTTTTGAAGAAGTGTGTTGGAGATCCGACATCCATAGTGCCTTTAGAAAGTCTTGGGATCAAAGAAAGTTTATCTTATGAAGAGGTTCCGGTTGAGATTCTAGACCGACAAGTTCGGAAGTTCAGAAACAAAGAAGTTTCTTCAATCAAAGTATTGTGGAGGAATCAATTAGTTAAGGGTGCTACATGGGAGGCTGAGGCCGATATGATGTCCCGTTATCCTCATCTCTTTCCTTCCGAGTCCTCCCTAGCCTGAGGTATTTAAATCCTCATGGTTTATTTCTAGGATGCATGCATCTTAGTCATTCTCATGTTTCCTTATGCATGCATTCATTAAGTGTTTATGGCTTGACATTTTGTGATGAAGCATGCTTTAGCTTGGAGTTGCTCTTTCTCCTCGGATATGTGCATTATGTAGTTGCATTCATGATTCATAAAATTGTTGTTTCCCCTACTCTTGTTGTTGCTAGCTGAGTTCCATTCGGGGACAAATGTTCCCAAGGGGGAGATATTGTAACACCTCAGTTTTCGAAAGAGAAATTTTTAGTTTTTGGCTCAATCACTTCCTACGGATGCAATCTATGGGTCGTAGACCAGTTGACGAACCGTAGGATGCATCCGTAGAAAGATGGTAAAATGTTTTGAAAATCAAGTCTCTGAAGTCGAGTCTATGGGCTGATAGGAAGGATTGTAGGTCTTTCCACGGACCGTAGAAAGGACCCGTCAAAAGGTTCCAGACTTGGTCAAATTTTTAAGGGTCAAGTTTGATTCTACGGGTTGGACCTACGGACCGTAGAATGGTCTACGAGCCATAGATCGAAGTCGTTGAAAGTATCTTGAATTTTTGGATTTCTGAAGTTTTCTACGGTCCAACAGGACGGTCCGTAGGAATTCTTACGAACCGTAGGTTGGAACCGTAAACTTCATCCAGCAGTTATTTTTCAGGGGTCCTTATGTCTTTTTTCAATTCTTTTAAGTCTTTTTAATTACGACTTTGCCCCTAAATTGACCCACTATATATGTCTTTCTTCCCAAATTTTCCTTCATTAATTACATCCTCGAATTCCCAAGTTTTCCAAAATAATTCTCTCTCTAGAAAGTTCTCTGAATTCTCAAGGAAGAAGAAGGGCTAGGATCCTCCATTGAAGGTCATCGATTTTTAGCAATTTCTTGTGGGCATTATTGAGGTATGTTAGCATTCACCATTGGAGTCTTTTCCTCCATTGAGTCCCTAGTTTTCTTCAATTTTCAAGGTTTAATTCCCCAAATTGAGTTAGGGTTTTGATCAATTCTTATGGATTCTTCAATTATAATTCCAATCGTTGATTTTATGATTCTTAGTGCACGATCTAGCGTGATAAAGTAATCTAGTGCATGATCTAGCGTGATTTATTTGATTTGAGTAGAAATTGTATGAACCGCATGAGCCATGATTCCTAGTTATGAATTCATGATGAAGTATGATCCATGCATTTATGAACTTATGAAATTGATGAAAATATGCATGAATCTAGTTTATTGCATAATTCTAAGATGAATTGACATGTACCCATACTAGATCATGATTTATGAACATATGAATAGCTTGCATAAGCGATGCATGTTTCATGAGAATTATGCTTAAAATTGCTAGGGTGCATATAGATGATGGCATCCATGAGTTTTGAAAATGTTTTCTTCACAATAAGCTAAGAATATGAATGTGAAAGGTTTTCTCACATAAATTTAGGGTTCACATGGTTGAAAGGCTTCCTCACCTATGAATCAATTAGGAGCTATTCTAATGACGTAAGCTTGGGGCAAGCCCATGGTAGTTGAAACATCTTGATATGATCTTAGCTTGGATTTGGTAACCCTAGATGTACCTCTTCCTTGGTTAAAATATTAATAAGCTTAATTGACTATTCCTTGGGATTTTACTTAGCACCGAACGGGCTTTTTGGATGAAGGTTTCCGTTTAGCGTCTGTGGACCTGTAGTAGAAATCCCTAAGTCCCAGAACTATGTGCCTCATAGGTTTTATCTCAGATATACACATAGCTAGTGGATCCACGTAAGCTAAAATTTTATGGTCTTTACCTTGGCAAGTAGGACACCCCTTCTAGTGGTGTGGGGTAGATATCACTCCCCGTTTCGGTGTAGGGTAGATACTAGATTTCATGTCATAACTCACATAGTTTATGTCGGTTAAACGTAAAAAATCCCATAATAATGAACTAGGGTACTAGAAGTATTTCACGAGACAAGACTTATGATATGACTAACTTGCATTGAACATGTTTATGCATTGAGTTTGTAACACTATTGTCACATGATTTAGTTTGGTCATTGCATGTTCATGATGATATCTCATTAGCATGATTTTCTATATGAAATCATCTCATTGACATGATTTATGTGATTATATGCATTTGATTCATACTTAGTACATTCCATGTACTAATGCATACTTGTGCCTACATTATCTTATAATGTAGGGTCAGACAGTCATCCTTCGCACTCTCGTGGTTAGTTGCTTTCAGAGTTTGAGCTATTATCATTGGTGAGTCCTCATGCTTCGGGGACTAAGAGACTTTATTATTTTTCTTTACTTTCAGTTTCAGACTTGTATATGATGTACGGGTTACGTCCCGATCATTCTGTTGTATTAGATGGCTTTTGAGATATAGTTAAAACTTCCGCTTGTAAACGCTTTTCTTTTATGAGATTTTCTATCTTTTTCCTCATATTTGTCTTTACCTTATGTATATGTATGCTAAGTGGCTTGTGTGGGGCCTCTCGGGGTCCCATATGCCATGTCACATCTAGGGGGTACTTTGGTTCGTGCCACAAGATGATCAGCCAATCCTTTCTTTATAACATCAAGACTTTGGTAGAAGTATTGCAACAGTAGCTTGTCAGGAAAACCATGGCGTGTACATTGTAACAACACCCTTTTAGAACATAGCCACGCTTCATGTATGGGTTCTCCGTTCACTCTTTTTAAAATTTTGAATATCTTTCTTCAATTTCATTACTTTAGATAGATGAAAGAATCTCTCAAGGAAAGCTTCAATCAATTCTTCCCATGAGGTGAAAGAATCCGGCGGCAACTCAATCAACCACCTAATAGCCTCAACCATCAAGGAAAAAGGGAACAACCTCAGCCACATTGACTCTTAGGAGATGCCCTCAACCTCGAAAGATACACACACATTCACAAACTTTTGGAGGTGGTCATTAGGATCATCATGATCAAAACCTCTGAATAATCCCATCATTTCAATCAGCTGCAACATTGTTTTGGTCACCGCAAAGGTAGTATTCTTTGGAACAGGTGGTAACTGAATCGCTCTAATTTTCTCGGTGACATTGGAGTTTATTTCATCCAACCTTTTAACTTCATTATCCTTCCCATGGAAACTAGAATCATCACCAATGTTCACATCTATTGTTTCATCTACTAATGGAACACCAACAAAAAAAAACCAAACGTTAGTTTGCTTAACTACAAATGGATGAGTGTACAAATTAATTCACAATTTGAATTCTTAACTACTAATCCCTGACAGCGGCACCATTTTTGATAACGCTCAAACCACCCTTTAAAATAAATTCAAAGAGTGAGTGATCGTTGTCAATAAAAATACCCAACTAGGAGTCGGAGTCGAATCCCACAAGGAGTAGTGTGAGGTCAAGAATCCAAGAAATGAATTAAGATGCAACTAATATAAAGTAGCGGTGAGGCAATTGGGTGGATTATTCCACCAAAATTTATCATATAGATTTAATATCAAGTATGAGCAACAAATTTAGTAAAACAGAATTTAGACAATAGTAATCAAATCTAGGGGTGTAGGGGTGTGTATTGAAGCCAATTAGGGATATAATTGCATTGCTCTGTAAAACTTAACAACCATGGATAAGTTGGGTCATTGTCACGACCTAAAGTACCCCCTAGACGTGATATGGTTTATAGGACCCCGAGAGGTTCTACACAATCCACTTAGCATACATCATACAAGTTAATAGAGTTTAAGAGTGCAAAAGACAATTTTCATATCATAAGAGTTTGACAAAAGTAGCGAAAGTATAACATAGTCTCAAAGCCATCTAATACATGATAAAAAAGGTGATTGGGACGTAACCCATACATCACATACAAAGTTGAAATGGAAAGACATAAAGCTGTACAAGTGACATCATCCTCCAATGTATGAGAACTCACCAAGTTTTTTTAATCACAAGTACAATGATCTAGCCACGAATGAAGGGAGAAAAGTCGTCACACCCTTCATTAGTGAAACAATGTAGGCAAGAGTATGCGTTAGTACATGGAATGTACCAAGTATGATAGCAAGCATAAGAGTTATAAAATCATGCTAAAAAGGGACTTTATATGACATGCAATGTTCAAGTTAAATAATCAAATGACATGTTAGAGAACATAAGCATAATCGTGATCAATGCAAGCTAAACATCATTTAAAAACACATTTGGGATCCTTCTAGGAATAACCTTAGTTCATTATTATGGGAAGTGAGCCTTAACCGACATAGACCATGTGAGCTATAACATGGAATCCGGAGTCTTTTCCACACCGAAAAGAGATGTCCTTACTTCTCAAGGTAAGAACTATAACTTCTAACTTAGGTAGATCCACTAGTTAATGTCTATCTAAGACAAACCTATGGTGGTACATAGTATATGGGATAAGGAGATTGCTTCTAGAAACCCAACCTCTACTATGGGAGAGCTTCCATCTCAATATCCTCTCGGTGCTAAGCATAATTCTCATGGATTAATCATAATTCTTAACTTGTCTTATCATCCATGGAAGGGCACATCAAATAGCCAATGCAAGCTAGAGTTCATTAGAATAGCTCCTTAATCTTGATTCAAAGTTTAGTTGAGAAAACCTTTCAACCCTTAGGAATCTTTCATGTGAGAAAATCATTTCACAATACAACAACTACAACATTGATGCTTCACTCTCAAAGCAACCGTAAATTTTCTATCTCAATTTCATAAAGAACATGCTTATCTTCATAATTCCATCTTTCATAGTTCAAAACCTCATCATAAGATCAAAGTCTAGAAATCATGGATCATGCATGGATTCATGGTAATTCAACTTAAAAACATACAATCATCTCAATTCATGCATAAAAAGACTTAAATCAATCAATTAGATCAGAATTTGAAAGAACCTACGAGATAGAAGAAAATCTTAATTTCAATTGGAGATTCTAATTTGTAAAATTGGGGAATTTAGGAACCCTATGGAGGAAAGGACTACATAGGTGAAAGTCATCATACCTTGGAGTTCAAATCCCACAATCAATGGAGAATTTGGAGACTTGACTTGAATCTCTAGCCTTCTTTTTCAAACTTTAGAGAGAGAAATATTTGGAGAAAACTTTGGAGGGATTTTGGGAAACTTGAAGAGTGAATTAGAATAGGTAGATTTTAGGCTTAGAAGACTTATATAGGGTCTAGGATTAGGACTAAACCGACTTAGTTAAGGTATAAATCAATTAGGGAAAAGATCAAAAAGCCCTAAAAATAACTACCGGATTCGACCTACGGTCCGTAGGTCCAACTACGAACCATCCATGTGAAGATTCATAAACTAATAATTTGGTCCTTCAATCGACGGAACCCATGTACGATTCGTAGGTCCTCCTACGGTCCATACATGCCAACCGTAGATCCTAACTTAAGGCTTTAAAAATTAACTGAGTATGGGAGAGACCTATGAGACCTATCTACGACTCGTACATAGAATGAAGGGCCATCCTAGGGAACCGTCAAAGAGGTTCTGAAACTTGACATTTTGAAATTATTTAACTTGCCATCTACGGTTCCCACCTACGGCCTGTAAGTAGACCTACAGTCCGTAGATTCCTTTCGTCAATACTGGCACCAGTTCTGTAAAACTTGAAATCTTTCTTCTTTTCAAATCCGAGGTGTTACAGTCATCTTCAATAATGCTAATCTTCTTTCTATCTCATAGAATTAGTTCATAAAATCTCCTTTCGGTCTCATTTATGTGATTTACTTATCAACCCAATACCTTACTTTTACAACTAGATTTATCTAGATTGAAAATATTGAGACAATTACCCACTCCCATTGGTCTTTTTCAAGCACCAATTAGAGATCTATGATAGGATCAAGTTGGCCACCTTAACCCCTAAATAAATCACTTGCTAATAGCCCAAATCCATGGTCAATAGTAAGAAAAATAGAGCAATACAACATACCCATTAATTTAAATCAACACTCAACACCATACATACACTCCTAGATATTGGGGTTTTAGCCACCCATCACAAAAAGTGCAGAGGTTATACCTTTCATGATAGCAACCATTAATGTGATGAAATTCAGCAATTAAAATCAACATCCACTTTGATTTTACTCACTAATTGTCAATTACAAGGGCACTATTGAAACCCCAATTTAAGAATAATACTCAAGAGTTTCTCTCTCTAAGCGTTGTAAGCGTAAAAACTGATAAAAGCTAGATAGATCCACTTTTTATCTCTTCCCAACTATTTATACTTTTCAAAAAGATTCTTTCACATCCCATTTGGTGACATTAGTCGGGTTCGCCGAACCAATTTGGTGAATCACCATTCTTGTCATTCAGCTTGCCTTTTACTGGCTCCAAGCTTTAAGTATTTGAGCCTCAGTCATCAGGCTCAATGGAGGACGCCTTTCACATTTGGTGGATCACTGAATATCACCTTTGTTCACCTTTTAAGCCTTTGCTTTTCTTCCGAGTACTATCACATTCGGCGATGGACAGCATAATCACATTTTTGTGTGCGGTGGATCGCCGACGCATCCCTTCTTCTCCCATTGATTTTAACACTTGGAAATTACATTTGTCCGTTTCGACGTGGTTTAACCTTTTGGGTGATTCTCCCTTTTGATTAGGCGATCATCAGGTTTGGATTTCTCACTCTTTTCCATGTTTTTTTTTGGCATTTCTTTCAAACATTCACCCTTTTCTTGTCCTTTAGCCTTCATAGCTACAAATCATCTAAATATCATTAGAATACGACATAATTTGGCATTGAGGAAACCAATTGTTAAACTAAATAGGCCTCAAATGAGTGTAAATCTATCACTCATCAATAGGCCCAAAAACAAGGGAAACTCTGCCCCATCTTCTTTAGATTTCTATCTAGGCTTGCTTTGGGATTCTCCCACTTAGCGCCGGTCACGATCTTTAAAGGGGTCATGACAAAGTTGGTATCAAAGCTTGGGTTATTCCTGTGACTTATAGAGCACATGTTAGTATTAGAATCTCAATTATGGTTATGTTTTCAGTCATTCCTATAATCGTGATTCTGTGAGGACGTGATAGGATGTGTCTTCTCTTTCTTTTTTATTCCTCTGTACGTGTGTGGGATTAGAATTCTATTAGCGAAATCTAACTTGTTTATCTCATTACCATATGATTTAAATTCGATATTGATATAGCAGGAATATGCTTGAGGTTCAAGGAGCATTAAATGTCAACCTTTGGCATGTAGTAGTTTCTTCCAACTAATGGCATCTGACAAGTAACAGGCAGGACCATGGAAGGGTCCATTGTTCCATGATAAGGTAGTTGAACTCATTATAAGGCATGTAATACAATCCACTAGTGGAAGTAGCACTGGTACAAGAGACAAGAATGTTATCGTTGAGATTTTTATCTCCATACAAAGAGCCATAGCTAGCTTGATGGAAAGGTTGAATAGAACCAGAAAACATTATAAGGTCCATGACTAGCCGGAGGCACTTATATGGATTTAGATTGTAAAGAACAAGAATGTATCCTTGAGAATTCCTACGGTTCAAACCTCCAAAAATTCACATTTGATAGTTTCAGAGAATCTTTAAATGTTATTGGGTGACAATGCTTAAAGCATTCTGAGATTTTGAACATTCCATTGTGAGCTTCATAGAGCTAGAGATTTATATAAGGATGACATGGTCAATACATGACACAATACCACATTATTAAGAATACTACAGGCTCAACACAATTGCCATGAGGTAATTGAGTAATATTTCTGGATCATATCTTTTTTTATTGTGGAAAGTGTATAACTAGATAAGGAGTTTATGAAATTTGTTCATATGATAGATTGCACAGATAGAAAACCTCATATTTCTCTAAACAAGCTATATATGTCCCCTACTTACTGTGTAACAAAGTATTTAAGATTTAGTGATTGTTGAAAAATTGGTTAGTCCTTGAACAACCCCACATATGAAGACTTTAATCTACTTTGAGGTAGTTGATATTGCCAGAAAAATTGAAAATATGTTACGTGATAAGTGAGCAACCAAGCATTCATTCAAGAAGGACAAAACCAAGGAACCTTTGTATTGAAATTTAATACAAGTCCAAGAGTGGGATCATATGAATGCTTAAGACATTGAATAATACTTCACTGGTTGCTACTTCCATGGGAATAATATTTTGTTGTACATGTATACAAAGCATGTCAAATTTGAGTTGAGAGAAGGGATAGCATGAATAATTTCATTGTATTTATATGGTTAATCATAATATGTTATTGCATATGGATGGGTTATCTTCTTCCCAAAATACATCAATTGTCCCGAAAGGATAGTTGTTTGAAAAAAAATCAATGAACCTATTTTTTTTTCAAAAGAAGAAGAAGAAGAGAAAGGGAGTTACTGGAATAGGAAATGTTCTATCTTTAAATGTTATGACTTAGTGACCAGTGAAGAAAATTGATATGCTTCCTATCTATGGTAAAAGAAATGAGGCATGAAATAGATCATATATACACCTAGTTGGGAAAGTACCATTAGTGAGAGAATTATATTTTTATGTATATCTTATGGATTTTTCCACAATCACTGCATATATGAGAAGTAGATTTTTGATAATGATTGGCATTTGAAACTAGCCCATATTGATATCTCCATATCATACGGCACCAATGGAGCTGAAAGAGCTAAGAAATAGTCGTCGAGCCTATTGGAAGGGGCTTTATAGAACCCAATTGTACCAATACCTTTGTTAAAAAAAAGGATAGATACTTGAGAATTTATATTGGCTACTAACTGTTGAACAAAGTAACGATATGCAATAAGTAGAGATTGCCTCGTATAAATGATCTATTTGATCAATTACATGGAGCAGCATAATTCTCA
Source organism: Solanum appendiculatum (assembly GCA_018342035.1). NCBI lineage: Eukaryota > Viridiplantae > Streptophyta > Magnoliopsida > Solanales > Solanaceae > Solanum > Solanum appendiculatum. The sequence goes on along the minus strand of JAGDQO010000283.1, from coordinate 2,445,622 downwards.
ATTATTAATTTTTGTTGGTTATCATAAGCTCAAAATCGGAGAAAAATATTGTAGGATAACTTTGAGAACTCGATAATTGCATTAAAAAGTTCTGCGTGATACCTTTTGAACTTTACATATGCTCCTATTGCATTTATTTACTTAATGAACAAGGTTATTAAGACATCTCTTGAGAGATTTGTGTCAATGTTTATTGATTATATTTGAGTGTATTCTCGTAATTAGAATGAACACAAGGCTTAACTCAGTACTTTGGTTCAAACACTAAGAATATCATCTTTAGGCGAAATTCTTCACGTGAGAATTTTAACTAGACTTAGAGACTTTCTTGAGCATAGTGTATCTGGATGATTGTATTTAGGAGGATCCTAAGAAAACAAGAGAAGTCAAAAAAAATTTCCGAGACTCACTAATCCTACAAGAATTCACCTTTTTGAACTTGATAGGTCTTTAACAAATGGTCGTTGGACAATGTCTTTAGAAGAAGAGTGTAACTGATCAAGTTAGCACAAAAAAATAATCTTTTTGTGGATGAAGAATTTGAGTAGAACTTACATAAACCCAAGACCTATTGACCACCATACCCATTTAGTGCTACTGATAGGTTCTGAAATATTCATGGTGCTTTGTAATGCTTTGAGGGTGGAATTAGAATATGTTATCACATAAACTGATCGTGTAATAGCTTATGTTTTGATAAAAAATTTAGTAGGAGTAGAACTATCCCGCTCATTATTTGAAGATAATCTCAGTAGTACTTGTTGTAGAGGCTTAGATGTGCTAGTTATAGAATGAAACCAACGAGATTTATACAAACAACAAGAGCTTGGTATTTATGTTATAGAAGGAAAGATTTGATTCTTCAATCTACACCACCGGAGGAAACTACTCAATGACTAAAAAATTTAATATTCAGTGTCATCTGGAAAAAGAAAATGTTAAGGCAGATGTATTGAGAAGCATATCCATGGGCTATTTGACATGCAACTTTTGTAAATAGACTTTTGACTTAAGATGTGTGCACACTCGAGAATATAGGTATCAAATTAGCATGAGGAACTCCAAAACATTGTTAGCTTATGTTAAAGACAAGTCTTTATTGGTAGAACACATCGAGGCCACCTATTACAAGGATGAGAAATTGTGTGAATACTGAAATAAGGTTCTAGTGAGTAAAGACACAAATATGAGTATTGACAATTATGTTACCTTTGGACTAAGAGGTCGATTATGATAATCGAACATAGATGGAGTGAGAGAGGTTATTCTTCATGAATCCATAACTTTAAATACATTATGGACCTTGGGTCCACTAAGATGCATTATTACCTGAAGCAATTGTACTAGTGGAATCATATGAACAAAGATATTGCCAACTTTATTTCTATTTGGTTGACCTGTGAACATGTTAAAGATGAGTATAAGAAACATATATGACTACTATTACTATAATTTGAGATTCCGGAATGGAATTTGGAAGGAGTTACTATTGATTTTATGATCAGATTATCACGAACCCTTAGGGGTTATGACCCTATGTGAGTATTTTTAGATTGGCTTACAAAGCCATCAAACTCCTTACTGTTCCAAACCCCATAAAATAGAGGAACATCTGCTGAAGTATATATGAACAAAATAGTTTGACTCCATGAGTTTCAGTGCCCATCATATCTAAGAGAGTATCACTATTTACTTCACGCTTTTGAAAATCTTTCCATGAAACATTGGGTCTACAAATAGATCTTAGTACTGCATTTCGTCTATAGATAGATAGACAATTACTGAGTACAGTACAATACTTAAAGGATATGTTAAGAGCTTGTATTCTTGATTTTCAATGTAGTTGGATGTTTAGTTATCGTTAGCAGAATTTGACTACAATAATAACTTCCAGCCAAGCATTCAAAGGGCTCTATAAGAAACCTTATATGGTAGGTAATGTATTTCCCCACCAAATGATTTGAAGTTGACGAGGCTAATATATCAAGATTTGAAACTAAACTTGATACAAGAAGTTATGGACAAGGTGTAGTTAATCAAACAAAAAGTTGCTCAAATTTCAAGTAGATGCAAGTCTTATACATATAAGAGGAAAAGGGATTTGGAGTACATAGTTGGAGATCAAATATTCCTAATAATCCCTCTATGAAAGGTGCGAAGCATTTCAAAAAAAACGAAGGCAAATTGAGCTCGAAATTTGTAAGACCATATAAAGTTTCTTGACCGGGGTAGTGTAGTGTTGTATCCTCTAACACTTCCTTTTGAGACGTATTTCATTCATCTAGTGTTCCATGTCTGCTAAGAAAACATATATCAGACTCCTCTTTGGTGCTTGAAGTACCACTATACAACTTGATGAGAACTTGACATGTGAGGATGAGCTAGTGGTTATTGTTGACAGACAAGTAAAAAAGTTAAGATCAAAATAGATAGTATCTGTGTAAATTTTAGGGAGATACCATACCATCGAAGAAGCTACTTGGAAGTATAAAAATGATATATGAGTCAAGTACCCTCATTTGTTTCAGTATAAAAATATACACTTGTCTCAAATTCGGGGACTAAATTTCATAAGGTAAGGAGAATGTAATACCCCATATTAAATAAAGGAGAGTTAAGTAATTGAAAACAAAAAAGGGCAAATTACAAAATAAAATAATTAGTCAATAGACTAAAGCCCATGAGAAATCTTCCCAGGTAAAAGAAAAAAGGATCTTAGGGTGTCCCAAGGAAAATAACGCAGACCAGTAAAGATGAAAAATAAATAAAGGAAATTTGGGAGGAGAAAACACAGTAGCTGAAGAATCTGAAACCCGACTGTATGGAGATATAGAGACAAGAAGCAGCAAGTAATTTAGGTAATGCACGAAGAAGAACCCAATCCTGATAAGGTTAGATTACAAGGTACTATTCTATTTCATTGACATGGATAAATGCATATATTAATGGGTAAACATTAAATATGAACTATTTTATCGTGATGAGATGTATTAACTGAAGAATGATCCATGTATTGGAAAATTAGATTGGTGCCGTTTCTTGATCTGGGATTAAGGAAATTGTGAGAATCATTTGAACTCCCTATGAATTTAAATGAATAAATTATATGAGTTATGTAATTTGTGAATTATGGATTGATTGAACTTATCCATAAGATGGGAAGACATACTTATGCAAATAAGGGCTCCAGCAAGTTAAGTATTCCAAGTTTAGTATGAGTTAAGCCTAAATATAGAAATTACCACGAGATTGATATGATGTAATTATAGATTGACCGAAGAAATTCTTATGGATTACTTGAGTGACGAACTTGGTATTTTGGCACGAGTATTGTGAGTAGTATTCTTACCGTAATTTATATTTTATAAATTTCATGATTTATATATGGTTATAAAATGATTGTGTTAAAGAATGTTTTGAACTTGCATGTGGGATAAGTCTTTTACTTATATATTGAAACGGTTATATGAGTTGTTCTCTCTTTTATAAGACATGTTTATTGATAAGTGAGATATGATTACCGTTATTGAAAGGGCTTGACACTTATTTGAGAAATAGAATTTTGACATGTGTTTTCATTAAAGGTTGACATGATATGATTTGATAAGACGTAAATACTTGTTTGATTTGAAAATGTTTTCCCACAAGTACATAATGTTCATAAATAAGAAGTATAAAGGAGAGTAAACCTTGATGAATCTCATAGCTAACGGCGGGTTCATGAGACCTGGTGTAACTTGTATTTACAGATTACCGATATATCCTTTGCTAGTGGGAAGGTAGAACTAGCATACTATTACTGATTTCCCTCGAGTAGGGATCTACTAATATGAATATTTGACTCCTTTATGAGAGATCTAGTGTTATTGGTTATTCCTTAAAGAGAGAGCCACACCGATTACATGATTAATCCTTAGAAACCTCCCAGATATAAGATTCGACATGGAAGTTCTTACTGAGTTTATTTATAAATGGTTAAACTGAAATTTTGCTTACATAACACAAACAAGATTGATTATTGTTATTGTTCTCTTAAAAGACATTTATTTTATGATTTTAACTATCACACTAGCATATTTTCTGACTTGTCCCTCATTGAAACAGTTGTGGTTAAGTGTTATTACTCACTAAGCTAGCGTCTTACTCCCCACTAATATTTTTACAGAGAATAGGTGACATAGGCAAGGATTTCATTAACTAGAGCTAGCAAGTCAAAATTTGATGGAGACATCTGCATTTGTTCGCGCGGGCAACAAACTTATCTATTTGTTATGGACCTTTCTTTGAGTCTTAGAGTCTCTCTGTAGTCATTTTTTTTACTTGAGTCATGATTATTCTTTCATTTTTATAGACGTGTGACTAATATTAAACTTCTTTCCTTATTTTTGAAGATGGATTATTGTTATAGCGTAGGGAATATATTGTTAATGGGTATTGTGTATTATTTTGATGATGTTGGTTAGCTGTATTGATGATCTTAAGACAGGAAAAAATTGGATTGGCCCAAAAACAAGGAAAACTTTGCCTGATTTTCTGTAGATTTCTATTAAAGCTTCCTTTGGGATTCTCCCCTTTAGCCCCGGTCACGATCTTTAAAAGGGTCGTGATAAATTCTTAAAAGATATTATCCAATCTTTTAAATTTTTGATTAGACCATCCACTAGTTAAATTATATTTATTCATGCCATGAGTAATTTAACTAGTGCATAATCTACTAACTTCGGCTAATGTATATAATATATTTCATCTAATTATGTAATCAAAACTATCCTTACTATCAATTGTAAGAATTTAAGATATTGTGAAAATATAAACAATCTAAACATTCATAAATCCTATAAATAATTGAGCGGAAGTCTTTTCTTTATTGTTCTTCAGAAATTGTTTCTCTCCCTTGCCTTACACTTTATGAATAACTTTGATGGATAAGACTATATTTTATGGAAGAGAGAAGACCCCTTTTAATATAGAGAGCTTTTGAATGTTATTCACTTTCCATCATCCTGAATAGTGGAGATGATAGGTAGTTTTAAAACTACTAGGTAACTTCCCCATCTTTATGGGTAGTTGGAAGTTACTAGGTAACTTTCCCACCTAATGGGTAGTTTAAAACTACAAGGTAACTTCCCCATACATGTTTAGGATTTAACTTATATTAATTATTAAACTAAAATATAATTACGTGGGCCATAGAAATTTATATTCTCCCACTTGGCGCACGATCTTTAACTTAATGGTTTAATATGCATGTTAATCATCATGTGCACAATTAATGTTAAATCCAACATCATTCGTCATCATTAAGTAAATCAACTAATATTATTCATGGCGGTTATCCACCATTTTATTTGGCATAGTCCCTTCCATGCACTACAATATTAGTCTATTACCTAACACAACCTTTCAAATACATAATGGGTCCACAATAATGCTTAGAATACTTTATCTAAGTCAGAACCTGTCATCATCATTCTCAACATTACGAATACAAGAGAAAATAGATAGCAACAGAAACAAATATATATCGAGCTCAAAGTGTCAATTTGCATGAACATAATAAAATCTTTATATAAAGTCATTCATTGCCATCAATAATGTCCATTCTTTCAACATGTTCAACAAATGTTTTGGGTGGTAATCCTTTCGCCAAAGGATCGGCAATCATATGCTTGGTGCTAATATGTTCAATTATCACTTTATGTTTCTAGACTTCTTCTTTAACCGAAAAGTATTTCAATTTCATATGTTTTGCACCCTTTGAATACTTATCATTTTTAGAGAAGAAGACTAATGCAGTATTATCACAATAAATTTTCAGTGGCTTGGAAATACTGTCGACTAGTCCAAGTCCTGAAATGAAGTTCCACAGCCATTTAGCCTGAATAGTGCCTCAAAGCATGTCATAAACTCATCTTCCATAGTGGATGCAGCTATAATAAACTACTTCGCACTATTCCATGATATGGCTCCTCTGGCTAACAAAAACAAATATCCAAATGTGGATTTTCTTGTATCCACACAACCAGCATAATCTGAATCTGAATATCCAACCAGGTCAAGATGATCACGTCTTCTATAAGTGAGCATATGATCCTTTGTTTCTTGTAAATATCGCAACACTTTCCTTGCAGCCTTCCAGTGGTCCATTCCTGGATTACTTTGATAACGGGCCAACATTCCAATAGCAAAACTGATGTTTGGTCTAGTACATGTCTGGGCATACATTAGGCTCCCAACGATTGATGCATAAGGAATATCTTTCATTTTCTTACATTTCAATTCATTCTTTGGACATTGATTGAGACTAAATTTATCTCCTTTCTGAATTGGAACAAGACTTGATGAGCATTTTTCCATTCTAAATCTCTCTAACACTTTATTACTATAGGCTTTTTGAGGCAACCCTAATAATCCATGTGATCTATCTCAAAATATTTCTATCTCAATCATATAGGATGCATCTCCCATATCTTTCATGTCAAAGTTGTTAGAGAGATATTTCTTGGTAATCATACAACAAATCAAGATCATTAGTAGCAAGCAAGATGTCATCTATATACAGAACTAACATAATAAACTTACTCCCACTGATCTTCAGATGTATACACCGATCAACAGTGTTTTCCTTAAATCCAAAGGTGACAATAGTTTCATTAAACTTAAGGTACCATTATCGGGAAGTTTATTTAAGTCTGTATATTGTCTTCTTATGTTTACACACCATGCATTCCTTTCCTTTGATAGGAAACCCCTCAAGTTGATTCATATAAACTTCCTACTCTAAATTCCCATTCAGAAAGGTTGTTTCACATCTATTTGATGTAGCTCTAAGTCATAATGAGCTACTAAAGCCATTATAATTCTGAGTGAATCTTTTCTAGAAACAGGTGAAAATGTTTCTTTATAGTTGATACCATCTTTCTAAGTGAAAACTTTGGCAACAAGTCTGGCCTTGTGACGCTCAATGTTGCCAATTGAGTCATGTTTGGTCTTAAAGACCCATTTACACCCAACTTTTTTGCAACCGTCAGGCAATTCAACAAGGTCTCAAACTTCATTATGTTCCATTGATTTCAACTCATCTTTCATAGCTTCTAACCATTCATCAGAATTCTTACTTTCAATGGCTTGTGAAAATAAAACTGGATCATTATCAATTCCAAAATCAATTTCTGACTCATGTAGATATACCAAATAATCATCAGAAATAGCAGATCTCTTTTTTCTTTGAGATTTTCTTAATGCTACTTCTTGTGGTTCATCTACTGTAGGTTCATCAGTTATGACTTCATCGTGATTAATAGGAGCATTAATTTGATGTTCTTGTTGATTGTTAGATTGTACAACAGTTTTAGAAGAAGTGCAGGGTAGAAGAATTTGTACCCTAACTTCTGTAATTTCCATATTACGTGGTTCTTCACTCCCACTAACTTCCCCATTCCCAATGACCCTAGCATTTCCATCTTCAACAATTCTCGTACTATGATTAGGATGGTAAAAGCTATACCCCTTCAATTTTTTCGGATAACCAATGAAGAATCCACTTATTGTTCTTGAATCAAGTTTCTTTTCTTGTAGGTTATAAACTCTAACTTCTGTCAGGCAACCCCAAACATAGAGGTGCCTCAGCTAAGTTTTCTCCCGGTCCACAGTTCAAAAGGTGTCTTTGAAACTGCTTTACTAGGTACCTTATTTAACAAGTAAACGGCAGTCCGTAAAGCATACATCCACAACGAAAGAGGTAAAGATGAATTACTTAATAAACTCCTAACCATATCCATTAATGTACGATTATTCCTTTTAGCCACGCCATTTTGTTGTGGTGTGCCTGGCTTGTGTATTGAGCACATATGACATGCTTTTCTAGGAATTTAGCAAATGGACCAGGGTGTTGTCTAGTTTCATCGTATCTTCCATTATACTCACCACCTCTATCGGACCTAATTATTTTCACCTTTCTGTCTAGTTGTCTTTCAACCTCATTAATAAATACAATTAAAGCACTTATCGCTTGAGATTTTTCAAGAAACAAATAAACATAACCACAACGTGAAAAATCATCAGTAAAAGTGATAAAATATTTTTTCTTAGTGAAAGATACGATATCAAAAGAACCACATATATCACTGTGTATAATTTCAAGAAGTTGTGTGCTTCTTGTGGCTCCTTTCTTTATATGTTTTGTTTGTTTTCCTTTAATACAATCCACACGAATGTTAAGGTCTGTAAAATCTAAATCTGGAAGAATTTCATTCTTAACTAATCTTTTCAGTCTTTCTTTGGATATGTGACCTAAACATTTTTGCCACAAGTAAGCAAATTGTTCATTCACCAAATTTCATTTAGTTCCAATATTATGATGCAAAGTTAGAGTGTTTCGGCAAATAGATTATCAAGATTTAATTTGTATAAGCTATCACAAAGAGTACTAGTACCAATGAGATGATTATGCTTAAACAAACTAAAATATCCATTACCAAAATTAAAAGAGTATCCAGTCTTATCCAACTTAAACAAAGAAACTAAATTTCTTGAAAGAGAAGGTACATAACAAGTTTCAAGTAAATCTAAGTGATGCCCAGTATCAAGGATTAATTTATAAGCCCCAATAGCTTCAACTAGAGCCTTCACTCTGTTCCCCATATAGACAAATCTTTCATTCTGGTTTATGATTTGTGTTGTAAAGAATCCCTGCATCGTATTAGAAATATAAGCAGTACAACCAGAGTCAATCCACCAAGTATTATAAGGAACTTTAGTTAAATTTGATTCGACACATGTAAAAGCATAATATTTATCTTTCTTCTCAAACCATGCCTTACATTTTAGGAAATTTATCTGAAGGTGTCCAGATTTTCCACAGAAATGACACTTATCATCCTTATATTTCTTCTTACGTACTTGAGATGAAGACTCATTAACATTACGTTGCTTTTGCTTTCCCTTATCATGCTTCTTTCCTTTCTTTCCAGCTCTTTGATGATTAAAGTTGATAGAGTGGGTTCCTTGATTCTTTAGCCTTATTTCCTCCTGAACCAGCATTTTGTGCCATTCATGCAAGTTCCATTTATCTTTCATGGTGTTGTATTTCATTTGGACAGGACCATACTCAGACGGTAATGAGTTGATGATGAATTGTATAAGGAAATTTTGTTCCACTTCCATTCCCAAACACTTACGTCTTGCTGCTATGTTTGTCATTTCAATGACATGCCCATGAATGGTATGAGAACCATAAAACTTCATGGTGGTCAAAGTACCCATTAGTGTCCTAGCAAGAGACTAATCAGCAGTTTCAGAGGATTCTTCTACAAGTTTCAGAAATTCTTTGCATTCTCAGTTTTAGGAAGAGTGGTCTTAATGTTGCCTGCGATATTCTTTCGTATGATCATTAGGCCTAATCGGATAAAAGCCGAGGTCATTTTTGGCTAGTGATTAATATGAGCCGAGGTCATTTCTAGCTAGTGATCGCGATGATCCGAGGTCATTTCCAGCTAGTGATTGATATGAGCCAAGATCATTTTTGGCTAGCAATTGATATGAATCAAGGTCATTTTTGGCTAGTGATTGATATGAGTCGAGGTCATTTCCGGCTAGTGATTGATACGAGCCGAGGTCATTTCTGGCTAGTGTTGTGAATGATACAATTTGATGTTTATGATTGACTTAATTGTTAAATGTTAGTGATATGCGTGATACTTGTGAATAATCTACTTGATACTTGAGATTGACTTACTTGATTCATGTTGGTTACCGAATTGTGCATATTGAATTAGTGATTATTGAACATTATGAGTTGCTTATTGAAGAACTGTTAGGTTGGGCTGATTTCTATGACAGTTTTAGTTTGAGGATTTTTGGTTGGAGTGGAAAGGGGTATCCAATTCTTACTAGTTTCTTGTTTATTAGGTTGCTTGCTGGGTACCGTATTGTTGGTACTCACCCCTTGCTTGTACACCTGTGTAGGTTCTGAGCCTGGACTCCCGTGATCTTCTCCTTCTCTTTGAATTTTGAGGCTTTCCTCTTGTTTCTTATTTATGCTTTGTTCTATTTGAAAAGCAAAGAAATTTAATAGTTGTATATATCCTTCGAATCCCGTATTTACTTTAGTGGCTTGTATACGTGACAGCCAAATTTTGGGGTATTGTTTAGAATGAATAAGTTTTTCGCCTTTGTCTTATATTTGCTTTATTTCCTCTCTATTTTACTTTCATTTTCATTGGGTTGAGGCTGACTTGTCTTGGTGGAAATAGACAAGTGCCATCACATCTATTTTTTGGGTCATGGCAAATTGTATCAAAGCCCAGGTTCATAGGTGTCACGTGTGTACAAGCCAATTCTAAGTAGAGTCTCGAGCATCAGTATGGAAATGTATGTACTTATCTTAGAGAGGCTATGAAGACTATTAGGAAACTTCCTTTTGTTCAACCTTTTCTTATCGTGGGTGGTTACCTTCGCTAGTGCTGAGTTGCCACGTGTTGTTTTGGAAGATATCAAGGACTAGAGCTTCTGTTTCCAGTGGTAGATGGGAGGCAGTCCCCGAAGTAGTTGCTAAGACTCCACCTAAGGGTAGAGGTAGGGCCAGAGTTAGATGTTGTGCTCGTGGAGTAGCACCGGCTAGAGGTCGTCCCTATGGAGCGGCACCAGTAAAAGGCTGAGGTAGAGAGGCTTCACCTGAGCCACAGGTTAAGGTTGCTGAGGACCAGGTTCCTTCTGGGTTTGGAGCTTCCTTATTTTAGGAGACTTTGTTGAGGATGCTTGGTGTTATGGAGAACTTCTCTCAGGGTGGTGCGACTGGTACACCACATGATTCTAAGACTGGATTAGGAGCACAAACTCCAAGTCAGCAACAGACTCCGGGTATTCAGGATTAGGTGGGTCACCAACCAATGGTTTTGGCACCGATTGTAGGTGTTCAGATTGCTCCTGATATTATTTTGATGACTGCTGAGCAGCAGTGTTATGAGATGTTTCAGAAAATGAAACCACCCTAGGTTTAGGGTGATAAGAGTGAGGATGTTCATGAGTTCTTGACTTTGTGCCATGAGATGCTTGAGGCAGTGGGTAGGGTGGATGCTTTAGGTGTTCATTTTGTTGCCTTTTAGCTTCATGGGCACGCCAGAGAGTGGTGGAGGACTTTTGGGTAGTCTAGACCAGTTGGGTCTCCTCTGATTGAGTGGGATATGTTTTCCAGTGCTTTCCAGGACAGCTTCATTCCGTGGAGCGTGAGGCAGGAGAGTCAACTGAGATTTAAGCACTTGAGATAGGGCAGTATGTATGTTACTGAGTATGAGGCGTGTTTCTGTGAGCTTTCTAGCCATGCTATGACTATTGTTCCCGATGAGGCAGAGAGAGTTCACAGGTTTGTGAGAGGGTTGTCTATCTCTACCAAGTCGTATGTGTTCCGAGAAGCTAGAGTGGGGGCTTCCTTCTAGTCCATTGCGAGCACCGCCAAGAAGGCAGAGTTGATGCTTGTAGAGGAGTTTGAAGAGCCAAGGAGGACCCACTTTTCTAGTTAATTTTCTGGTGCCTCATCAGGTGGCAAGGGTACTCATAGAGGTAGTAGTTCATTTCCACATCGTGGGCCAGTTCATGCATCTATGTCAGCAGCTAAGAGTGGTCAGTCACCTCGAGGGTCTCATGGTTCTGGTCGAGGTAGCCATGGTAGCTCACCTAGTTTGTAGGAATAGTTATCCGTGTCATGGTCTTGCTTTGGGATTGGGGATCTAGGTCACATGATTCGGCAGTGTCCTCTACAGACTCACTCAGGACCCCAGCATACTTATTCAGCTACTCCAGTTAGGGATTCAGCGCCTCCGGCCAGGGATCGGGGTAGATGTTAGTCTTGTAGAGGTGGCAAGACTTCTAGTAGGGGTGCTATAGCTACACAAGGTGGAGGAATGTGTTCTACTCAGTCTATAGGTGGCCGAGATGGCCAGTGTTATGCTTTTCTAGGGAGGCCTAAGGCTGAGACCTCTGATGTTGTGATCATAGGTATCGTCCCTATTTGCCATCGACCTGTGTCTGTATTGTTTGATCCAGGGCCTACTCTCTCATATGTGTCTACCTATTTTGATGCTGGATTTGATATAATGTCTGATTGCATACCTGTGCCTATTTATGTTTCTACACCAGTGGGTGATTCCTTAGTGGTGGATCAAGTGTATCAATCCTGCCTTGTTTCTTTGGCTGGGTATGATACTTGGGTAGACTTGATTATTTTGGAGATGGTAGACGTTGATGTTATTTTGGGTCTGGATTGGCTCTCTCCTCATCATGCTATTCTGGATTGTTTTGCTTAGACTATGAACTTAACAATTCCTGGTGTCCCGAGAGTTGATGGTTCTTATCCTAACAAAGTTATTTCCTTCATTCGAGCTCAGAGATTGGTTGATAGAGGGTGTTTGTCTTATTTGGCTTTCATTCGGGATACTATTGTTAAGACACCTCCCATGGATTCTGTGCTTGTGGTTAGAGAGTTTTCAGATGTGTTCCCTACTGATCTTCCAGGTGTTCCTACGGATAAGGACATTGATTTTTCCATTAGCTTGGAGCTGGGCACAAAGCCCATCTCTATTCCTCCTTACCTTTTGGCTCCAGTTGAGTTGAAAGAACTGAAGGATCAATTACAGGATTTGTTGAGTAAGGGATTCACTCGCACTAGTGTTTCTCTATATGGTGCTCCTGTGTTGTTTGTGAGGAAGAGTGATGGATCCATGAGGATGTGTATTGATTATCGGTAGTTGAACAAGATGACAGTGAAAAAAAAAGTATCATATTCCTCGTATTGATGACTTGTTTGACCAGCTTCAGGGTGCATCTCTATTTTCTAAAATTGATTTGATATTTGGGTATCATCAACTAAAGAGTAGGGCTTCAGATATCCCTAAGATAGATTTCAAGACTCGTTATGGGCACTATGAGTTTCTTGTGATGTCTTTCGATTTGACTAATGCCCCTGCAGCGTTCATGGAGTTGATGAATAGGGTGTTCCGACCTTATTTGGATTCTTTTGTGATAGTCTTCATTGATGACATCTTGGTGTACTCCAAGATTAGGAGGATCATGATCGACATTTGAGAAATGTGCTCTAGAGATTGAGGGAAGAGAAGTTATATGCCAAGTTCTGTAAGTGTGAATTTTGGGTTGATTCTGTGGCATTTTAGGACACTTAGTGTCCAAGGAGGGTATTAGTGTGGATGCAGCCAAGATTGAGGCAGTTAGAGGTTGGACCAGGCCTACTTTAGTCACTGAGATTCAGAGTTTTGTGGGACTTGCAGGCTATTACAGATGATTTGTTCAAAGCTTCTTCACTATTGCATCTCCTTTGACCAGTTAACTCAACAGAGTGTGAGCTTCCAGTGGTCTGATGAGTGTGAGGAGAGTTTCCAAAAGCTCAAGACCTTATTGACTTCAGCTCCTAGTTTGACTTTACCCGAGGAGGGTGTAGACTTCACCATGTATTGTGATGCTTCTGGAGCTGGATTGGGTGTTGTTCTAATGCAAAAAGGGAAAGTGATTGCCTATGCTTCTAGACAGTTGAAAACCCATGATAAGAACCACCCAACTCATGATCTCGAGTTGGTAGTCGTGGTATTTGTACTTAAGATTTGGCGGCATTATTTGTATGGGGTTCATTGTGAGGTCTTCACTGACCATCAGAGTCTTTGGTACATCTTCAGTCAGAGGGATTTGAACTTGAGGCAGCGTAGATGGCTTGAGAAACTAAAGGACTATGACATCACCATCTTGTATCATCCAGGGAAGGCCAATATGATGGCTGATGCTTTGAGTAGGAAGACTTCTAGCATGGGAAGTCTTGCAGCTATCAATGTTAAGGAGAGACCGTTGGCTAGGGAATTTCAGAGGTCAGCTAACAATCTTGTCCGATTGCAAATTTCTAAGAAGACGAGTGGTTTGATTGCTTTCATTGAGCTCTTTTCTTCCTTAGTTGAGCAGATTAAAGAGCACCAGCTTGATGATGAGAAATTGTGTCTCATTCGAGACAAAGTGTTGAGAGGGGAAGCAAAGTAGTCTGTCCTTGATTTTGATGGTGTCGTGACGATCGGAGGTGGAATTTGTGTGCCCAAGATGGGTGAGTTGATTAGATTGATTCTTGAGGAGGTCCATTGTTGGCAATATTCTATTCATCCAGGAGTGGCAAAGATGTATCATGACCTGAGCCAGCATTCTTGGTGGTGTGGAATGAAGAGAGATATTGCAGACTTTGTTTCTAGATATTTGACTTGCCAACAGGTCAAGTGTGAGCACCAACGGCCCGGAGGTGTATCTTAGAGGATGCCAATTTTTACTTGGAAGTGTAAGTGGACCACTATGGATTTTGTAGTGGGTTTGCCTACCACAGTGGGTGGTTATGACTCCATTTGGGTTGTTGTTGATAGGTTGACCAAGTCTGCCCATTTCATCCCGGTTCAGGTGAAGTATACGGTAGAGAAATTAGCCGAGCTTTAAATCAGTTAGATTGTGCGACTTCATAGAGTTTTTGTTTCTATTGTCTCTGATCAAGGTTCCTTGTTCACTTCCCATTTCTAGAGGGCTTTACAGCATGATTTGGGTACTAGGTTAGACATGAGTACAGCTTTTCACCCTCAGACAAACGGTCACTCCTAGTGGACGATTCAGGTGTTGGAGGACATGCTCCAAGCTTGTGTGATCGATTTTGGTGCTAGATAGGAGCGACATTTGCCCTTAGCAGAGTTTGCCTAAACCAACAGTTACCACTCCAGTATTCAGATGGCCCCTTTTGAGGAGTTGTATGGCAGATGGTATAGATCTCTGATTGGTTGGTTTGATTCAGCTGAGATGGATTCATTAGATACAAAATTTCTTAAGGATGCTATGGACCAGGTCCGTATGATTTATGATAGACCGTTGATAGCCCAGAGTTGATAGAAGAGCTATGTAGATCAGAGAGTTCGAGCCCTTCTGTCGGTGGAGGGTGATCATGTTTGGCTTTGATGTCACCCATGAAAGGTGTGATGAGGTTCAGAAAGAAGGACAAGTTTAGCCCTAGATTCATTGGACCTTTTGAGATTTTGAGCCGAGTGTGACAGGTGGCCTATAAGTAGGCCTTGCCACCTAGCTTGTCAGCTATTCATCATGTGTTTCATGTCTCCATGCTTCAGAAGTACGTGACAGATGAGTCCCACGTACTTTTCCTTGATTCAGTTTAATTGGGTCCAGATTTATCTTTTGAAGATGAGTTTATAGCTATTTTGATAGGCACGTCCGAAAAGTTAGTACCAAGAAGATTGCTTCAGTGAAGGTGCAGTCGAAGCACAGTCAATCAGTGAAGCGAATTAGGAGATAGAGTTAGATAAACTTGCCAGATATCCTCATCTCTTCGAGGCTTCAGGTACTTTCTTTTGCTTTGTGTTCAAGGACCAATATGGTTTTTAGTGGTGGAAAATGTAATGACCCGGTTGGTCATTTTTGATATTTTTATAGAAATTACCATTTTACCCCTCCTGACTTTTGACCTCGATTTGTTTCTTGTTCGAGTTTTGAAAGTTGGTTCCAAACCTTGAGAAAATGTTGAGAAATTGTGTAAGTTTAGAGTTTTGAAAGCCTAGGTTGCCTAAAAGTGATATTTGGTGTCATTGGGGCTTGGGATGCTCAGATCGAAATTACGAGAATTTCATTAGTTTTAGGGGATGATTTTAAGCCTAGGTAAGGTCTTGGTTGATTTTTGTAAGGCCCCGAGCTTGTTTTAGTCTTTTTAGATATTGAGTTAGTTTCTTGTGGTTTTCATGGATGTCGAGTCAAGGAGACCTTAGATTCGTGTTTTGATGGTTCCATTGAGTATGGAATGTCGAGTATAATTTATTTGCATATGTGGTTTGTGCGTACGGGGTTCTAAACAAATCCCGAGGGTCCTTTTCATGTTTGGGTCTTGGCTGGTTTTCTGGTTCTGGTGCATGACCATTTTGGTCATCATGATCGTGACGCTCCCTCATCGCGATCGTATAGCATTGTTCTTAGGTGCATTGAGATCGCGTAGGTCTTGCCGTGATCATGATGGTTAATTTTAGTGAGTTGACTATTTTACTCATCGCCATCACGTGACCCTGGGTCACGATCGTGATGAGAATCTGAGACCTGGATAAAATATTTTTCCTAAAATCAGGGTTTCAACCCTATTTCACTATTTTTGAGTTTTGGGAGTTTTGGGAGTTTTGGGGTGGCGATTATACCAGATTTTAGAGAAACAAATTTTGGGAAATGATTCTTAACTCTAAATCTTCTATTATCCATTACTATATTGGAGTTTATATGTTCAAATCAAGATTTTGAATTGATAAATTGAGGGTTTGGCATGAACTTGAGTTTTGATCTAAAATTGTGATTTTGAAGTGGTTTTAAATCCTTTTTTGAATTGGTTTTCTCTAATGAGTTCCTAAAGCCTTAAATATCATTTTCAAGTACTAAATTTCGAATTCAAACCTTAATTTCGAAATTGGGTTTTGTGTTGATTGACTCATTTTTCAAGGAATTGATGTGGGTATTGTTGTTTCTTGAAATTTATTGTGAACACTTGGTTGTTATAGATTGTGTGGCTTTGGAAGTGATTCGGAAGGGGAAAATTCAAGTTTCGGATTGACTAGACTGTTTTTAAGGCTAGTGATCTCTTAAACTTTAAAATTTGGTTGAATTGTTTGCTTCTCTTCAATGTCTATGTGTTGAGGAGTAATCAGGAATGAGGTGAAAAGCTATTTGTTCCACTTGATTAATGTTAACCAAAAAAAAGGGAGAAAATGAAAAGGCATCTTGATGATAATGATAAATTGTGAATTGCCTTGTTGTGGCCCCTATTTGATTGATTGGTTAATTGCTTGAAAGCATAAAAGTGTACTTGAATTGTATGAATTGTTGTCTCTCTGTGTGGTGTGATATAGTTTGTGTGCATTGATTGTTGAACACCATGATGAGACACTTGATATAAATGTCGAAGGAAAATGGTTTCGGGAAGTGATACTTTGTGATAAAAGCCGAGGTCATTTTCGATTAGTGATTGATATGAGCCGAGGTCATTTCTGGCTAGTGATTGATATAAGGCGAGGTCATTTTTTGCTAGTGATTGGTATGAGCCGAGGTCATTTTCGGCTAGTGATTGAGATGAGCCGAGGTAATTTTCGGCTAGTGATTGATATGAGCTGAGGTCATTTTCGGCTAGTGATTGATATGAGCCGAGGTCATTTCCGGCTAGTGATTGATATGAGTCGAGGTAATTTCTGGCTAGTGTTGTGAATGATACAATTTGATGTTTATGATTAACTTATTTGTTAAATGTGAGTGATATATTTGCGAATAATCTACTTGATATTTGAGATTGACGTACTTAATTCGTGTTGGTTACCGAATTGTGACTATTGAATTAGTGATTATTGAACCTTGTGAGTTGTTTATTGTAGAACTGTTAGGTTGGGTTGATTTTTATGCAGGTTGTAGTTTGAGGAGGTTCGGTTGGAGTGGATAGGGGTATTCGATTATAACTAGTTGCTTGTTTATTAGATTGCTTGCTGGGTACCATATTATTGGTACTCACCCATTGCTTCTACACATGTGTAGGTTCTGAGTCCGGACTCCAGTGATCTTCTCCTTCTCTTTGGATTTTGAGGCTTGTCAAGGATTTTGAGAGGTATCTGCTTGTCATCCGGTGGTTCCTCTTGTTCCTTATTTTATGTTTTGCTCTATTTGAGAAGTAAAGACATTTGAAACTTGTATTTATTCTTCAAATTCTATATTTACTTTAGTGGCTTGTACACGTGACAATCGGATTTTGGGGTGTTATTTAGAATGAATAAGTTTTCCGCCTTTGTCTTGTTCTTGTTTTATTTCCTTTCCATTTTTCTTTCATTTTCGTTGGGTTGAGGCTGACTTGTTTTGGTGGTAATAGACAAGTGTCATCATCCATTTTTTGGGTGGTGAAAGATGTCATCCTTTGGGTGAAATATCAAAATACAACTTTAGATATAATGATGCTTAAATCTGAATTTAACGTAATTCAATAATTTTAATGTGTCAATTAATAATATTTATTATCTTTGGATAATTAAATAAAACTAACCACACATCTAAATTATCTCCTTAATGTTAAATAGTTATAAAAATAAATAATCAATCTTTGGATGATCCATAAATATCTTATAACCAAAAGCATCAATTTACCCATAAGAGTTATATCAGTTATAAGCATCAAAATTAATGTGTAATTGAATATAAGTTTAATCATTATTTTGGAATTAATTCTTCATAAAGATTCTACCACTTTGGTGATTAACGAATCACATATATATAATTTCAAAAATAAAATACATCATAACAGTGAATAATTATTTCCCTTAATACTAAACACTTCACTGCCAAACTTCATGAATATATTAAATTATTCAAGTAAACAGAGAGTTTCTTTAAAACACCAAATCATGCCGAAATAGTGTATCCATCAAATCACAGTAAACTACTAATAGATAGTTTTAATCCCTAATTTACATAATTAGGTTCACAAAATTAGGAGAAACATTAATATTAATGAAAAATATCTAGTTCTTAAACCTGGCTCTTGAAACCACATGTAAGGATTTAAGAGATTGTGAAAACATAAACAATCTAAACATTAATGAATCCTATCAATTATTCATGGTCGTGGAACTATATGATTTTCACACGCGCGCGCGCGCGCACAAACACACACACACACACACACACACACACACATTTATATATATAACTGTAGTAATTCAATCAAGAATACATACCTGAATCAGCCATAGTATTCTTAAAAAATCTTGACTTGAATTGAGCGGAATTCTTTTTTTATTGTACTTTAGAAATTGTTTCTCTCCCCTGGCTTACACTTTATGAATAGCTTTGATGGATAAGACTATATATTATGGTAGAGAGAGGACCCCTTTTAATATAGAGAGTTTTTTAACGTTATTCCCACTTTTCATCATCCTAAGTAGTGGATGTGATGGGTAGTTTTAAAACTACTAGGTAACTTCCCCATCTTTATGGGTAGTTGGAAGTTACTAGCTAACTTCCCCACCTAATGGATAGTTTAAAACAACTAGGTAACTTCCCCATACTTGTTTAGGATTTAACTTATATTAATTATTAAACCAAAATATAATTACGTGGGGCCATAGAAATTTACATCAATTACACGTTACTGGTAATAAGAAAAGAAGAAAAAGATTTACCTCAAACTCGATAAAAATCTCCGATGAATCTCTTTCTCTTTCTGTGGTTTTCCCCCTAGTTTCACCCTTCCTCTCTTTCTTCTCTTCCTCTTTCTATACAAAATTATTTTCTTTCTTCTTTTTTTGTTTTGGGTTGTTGCATGCAGCAGTTCCTATCCCTAATCTATCTTCTTCTTTTTTCTTTGCAAAACGAATTATATTTTGGGCTTAAGCCCCCCTTTGATTAAAATTGATTATTTTTCTTTTAATGATTGAAAGGAATAATGTATACATAATTTCTCTTCTCATAAAATTTCTTGATTATTAATATGGGGTATTACAGTTCTTCGATTTTAGGAATTAATTTCTATATTCTTACGCACAAACACTCTAAATTATAAGTAGCTAGGTAAATTACCCGTGCTTCACACGGGGATTGGACTATTTTATTAAGCTTACATAAGATCATTCGGTAATATTCGTATTTTCGATACATGCACTACATTGTCAAGAATATTTTATCTTAAGGCAAAGCGTTCCTCCGAAATCTTAAAGTGCTATATATTTTTTAATTTTCATTTTTGTTAAACAAAAGTTATGAGTCATTGAGAAATTTTAAGTATAAGAAAGAAGTCTAAGAAAATTTCCATCGAAATAGTTGATCAGAAGTAACGAAATTTTTTAGATTCCAAGAAGTTATAAAGAACAACATGAGACGTTAAAGAAGAGACCACAAAGCCTCCAACAACAACACTCTCAAGTAAGGTGGAACATCACGTCAATACAATAACATAATTAACTAAATTCAAATGGAGGACCTTCGGCTCCTTTCTTTTGAACCCCCATCAATCTCTTTTTTATTATAGTATGTCATATCATGTATATGTTAAAAATGACCCTAAAATTGTTAATATCATAAAGGTTTTTCCTCATTGTCTCAAAATAGTCATTACTATTGCTTAGGTTTCATATCACTGGCCCGAACTTATTTGAAATTGAACCATAGTTATTGTTATGGTTATAGTATACAATTATAAAGAATTGATGCAATGATCAACCAAGCAGTAGATGGCATCTGAATGGAATTGTTCATCACTGGATATTATCCTTAACCAAAATTTTGATATATAACATATTAAAATCTCACAGCATAATTTTGGAAGCACTTGAACTCACAAATATCCACAAATAATAATAAAGACGACCTTACTTTCCTAACAATAAAGAAGAAAAATGATGTTGCTTAACATATTTTTAAAAAAGATAGTCTGTCAGGCTGTATCCAAGTTTACAGTTTAAAATTTAATTGAAAGAAGGCAAAAGAAAGAGTCATCACTAAAGCAAAAATGATATTTAACGGCAATTAATAGCTTAATTGCCGCTAAATATGAATTTTCAGAGGCAATTACTACTCTCTATAAATGTCCCTAAAGTCTATGGCTACATTAAATCTAATAACAATTAATTAATGTCGGTAAGGCTTTAGCACTCTTTGTTAATTTGCATATTTTTGCAGATAAAAATTGTTTTTGTTATAGTGTATTTTTGGCATCCGTTAGTTACAAAAAACTTGATCTCTTATTATGCCCAAAAAGAAGAGAGAAAGAAATATGGCAAATTAGTAAACTTGCAATAAAAGAAGTGGACTAATTGTCTTTATACTAATACTCTAGAAAGAGTGCAATGGCATACAAAATATTTTTACCTAAGATAAAACAATCAAAATAATATACTAACTGTGGCAAGCAAAAGAGCAATCTATTTGACTCTTTTAACAAACTGCACCATTGGCTCCATATTAGTTATCACATATTTTTTGTTGTGTACTATCAAATATAGCATAACCCCCAAGTAATTTTCCCAAAAAGTATACAAAGAAACCTGTAGAAATGGGCAAAAGAGAAGATCAATTTTCAATCGTCCTTGCTGAAATTTTTAACAGAGTTAAAAAAAAGTCACCAAAATAGCAAAAAGAAATTGCAATAGTTACATGAATCACTATGACTTACAGTAAAAGATTAAGCTTCATGAAATAAGAGGAAGAAAACATTGAGGAATGAAACACATTTCATAAGAAGCTTAATTAATGTATTTGAATTCGACTCCCCTATAGCGGAAAAAACCTACAAATAATAATGGCAGAAGAAGTTTTGTTTACTAAAGAACCAAATGTAATGAATTCAACCATTCCAGCAGCGTAATGAGTTGTAGACTGAGAGGTGCAAGCTGTAGAAAGGTGTCACACCCCGAGCCTACACCTTGGACGTGGCCGGTACTTGAGAACCATTGATGATCCCCAAGTGAACCCTTTTCCTGGCTTACTACTTAGCGAAAGACTTAACTTTAGCATATGGGGCTCTTATCATGACATAGTTAACTCATAACACTTAACTTAGCTTACAAAGACAATAAATAACTGAAAAATACTTAAATACAATTACTAGAAGCATCAGTCCAAACTCAAAAGCAAGGAAATAAGAATAAGTCTGAGGAACCCATCAAGTCTAGAACTGTCTATGAAGCCTCTAAATAACTAAGACGGATGTCGGGACAGACCCCACGACATCTCAACAAAACTGAAATAAAAAGATAAAGATGAATCCTCCGGGAGTGCTAGGAGGCTCACCAAAACTACTAACTGCGGAAGTGTAAATGATCTTCAACGAACGCCTGTTGATGATCCTAAACACCTGTATCTGCATCCACAAAGATGCAGGTCGAATGACATCAGTACATGGAATGTACGAGTATATAATATAGCTGAGTAGATAAATAACTGAAATGAAAGTACTAAAGACCAATAAGGCTATGAGTAACTCAACTGAATGTAGAGAGAAAAGGAACAAAACCATTAAAATTTTACAATTTCACTTACTCAACTCTATTTTCATGAGACTTATAAGTATAGAGAAAACACCTTAGCTTTACCTTGAACTCAAAATTGAATGTAAAGAATTAAATGAATAAAGTCACTTTAAAACTTCACAAGCTAACTCATCTCTAAAAACTCAACTTCTCAAGTAATATGAAAATAATGTATATTTTTACTCTGGAGAGTTTCTCTAACCGACAACCATCACTATGAGCTATGTGATGATACATCGTAACATCCACGCTGCCAGAGCGGTCCTATACTTGCCAGGCATAGGACTCTCAAACTCACTAAGTGGATCCACTAAGTACTATTTGGAAGGAAATCATCTAAAAAGTATGAATCATTTACCCATGTTGGCTACATGGTTTATGGAGGCTGTGAGTTGTTTAAGTCTCCTCTATATCAGTGCTCAATACTACTCCCAAAATCTTTTACTTTGCTCATATCAAATGTTTAAAAACATTATGTTTTTTGGGTTGAGGTAATTATTCAACTAATCCTCTTAAAGAGGTAATTGTTTTCTAGAGTATCTCAGTACTCAATAACTCACTTTAGAAATCATTGTTTATATTCTTAAAATACTGATATAGTTTCCCAAATGCTTCTCAAAACTCTTCTTTAAGCTCTTCTCAAGACTCTTCTTTAAGAAATCAATTTAAAACAGTTATATAGTTTAAAAAACTTCTTATCAGTAACTTAGATTTAACTTAATGGGATAGGGCTCATGTTGAAATAGGAACATGAACAATACCACAAAACGTTCACAGTATAAATATGTTTACTCAAGAATAGGATTACATACAATCAATAGATTAACTCAACTTTGCTATAAATCAAGGAACAAAACCTTAGATTGCTTTTTGTAGAACTTCTGACATATGTAGGGTGTGAGGGTGAGAAAACCCAAAACCAAAAAGCCTTACATACCTGGAAGATCAAAGATCTTGATAAATCTTGAAGAAATTGGATGCACGCTTGAAAACCCTAGCTTTTCCCCTCTTGAATCTTCTCTCCAAAATTCCTAAGTGTTAATGACAATCTAATATGTCTAAACACTGATAAAACCTTAACTAAGAGGAAAAAGGTCGGATTTTGGGCTTAGAAGGGAAGTGAAAAGTCCCAAATACCCTTCATTAAAACTGTTGGAATCAACCTACGGTCGTGACCTACGGTTCGTAGGTCGTTCTACGGTCCGTTCTGTTCAACCGTAGAACCAACTTCAAAAACTTTCAACTTAGGCCTTCAAATGACGACACCCATGTACAGCCCGTCCTTTGACCTACGGTCCGTACATGGCCATCGTAGGTCAGGCTTTAGGACTGAAAATTTGACTAAGTCTGGAATGGACCTATGAGACCTATCTATGGCCCGTCAACTGAACGACGACCCGTCATGTTGCTCCGTAGGTCAATGTTCAGAAACTTGGAAATAATGAAGGCTGACAGTGCCATCGACGGTTCCCACCTACGGCCCGTCATTCCACGTACGGTCTGTAGGTGGCCTCCGTAAAACCAGTGCTGCAGCAGTTTTCTGCATTTTTCCCAACTCTAAGTTATGGGTGTTACATTATCTCCCCCTTAGGAACATTCGTCCTCGAATGAGCTCCCACTAAGCCTGTAAGGGATGGGGACACTCCTAATAACCCAGCACAATGTAAATCAAAGCAAACACAGTCCAACTAAATTTAAACTCAAGAGCTCAACATGCTAAATTGAAGGTGGTATTTCGTTAAGAGTTAGTACCTTGCTCAGGGTCTGTATTTGAGGTGAAGAGATGTGGATATCTCTCTTTCATGTCCTCCTCGGCATCCCTAGTAGCTTCCTCAACAAACTGATTTCTCCACAAGACTTTCACTAATGCAACTTCTTTGGTTCTCAACTTGCGAACCTGACGATCAAGAATCTAAATGGGAATCTCCTCATAAGATCGGATGTCCTTGATACCAATATTCTCGATAGGCACAACAACTGAAGGATCACTCAAACATTTCTTTAGAATAGAGATGTGAAATACCATATGGACTGCCTCTAACTCTGATGGTAGCTCCAACTCATAGGCTACATTGACAACTCTCTTGGATATCCTATAAGGACCAATGTAGTGGGGACTGAGCTTCCCCTTTCTACCAAACCTCATCACACCCTTCATGGGTGAAACCTTCAAATATATCCAATCATCTACCTCAAACTCCAAATCTCTTCTCCTAACATTTGTGTAGGACTTCTGACGACTTTGTGTTGTTTTCAACCTCTCTTGAATTATTTTCTCTTTCTCTATGGCTTGATGAACCAAATCTGGTCCTATCAACTCAGCTTCACCAACCTCAAACCAGCCAATGGGAGATCTACACCTTCTCCCATATAGAGCCTGATACGGAGCCATCTGAATGCTGGAGTGGTAACTATTATTGTATGCGAACTCGATTAGAGGCAAATGATCATCCCAATTACCTTTGAAATCAAGAACACAAGCTCTCAACATGTCTTCTAAGGTTTAAATGGTGCGCTCTGCTTGACCATCCGTCTGAGGGTGAAAAGTAGTACTAAGGTTCACCTTCGAACCCAAACCTTTCTGAAACGACTTCCAAAAATACACGGTAAACTGAGCACCCTTGTCTGAGATGATGGATAAGGGGACTCCATGCAGTCTAACTATCTCGTGAATATACAGGTTTGCATACTCCTCTACTGTATTGGTAGTCTTCACTGGTAAGAAGTAGGCTAATTTGGTCATCCGATCCATAATCACCCATATGGAATCATGCTGCCTGCGAGATCACGCTAAACCTGTAATGAAATCCATATTAACCATCTCCCACTTCCATTCCGGAAGGGGTATATTCTGAGCCACACCACACAGCCTGTGATGTTCAGCTTTGACTTGATGGTAATTTGGGCACTTAGCAACAAACTCAGCAATACACCTCTTCATGCTACTCCACCAATAGACTTCTCTCAAGTCATGGTACATCTTTGTGGAGCCCGAGTGAATCGAATACTTGGTATTGTGAGCTTCCTCCCTAATCCTCTCTTGAAGACTATCCACATCTAGAACACACAACCTTCCTTGGTATCTTAACACACCATCTCCCCCTTGTGCAAAATCCATCACCTTCTGCTTATGCACATTTGCTTTCAACTCAAGCAAAATGGGGTCTTTGTCTTGCTTCTCTTTTACCTCTACCACTAATGAAGACTCAACTCCATTCATCACAACAACTCCGCCTTCACTGGAATCCATCAACCGTGCAAGCCTGTGAACTTCCTTAGCTAGTTTATTCTTGCCTTCCTCCACATGAGCAGTACTCCCCATGGACAGCCTGCTCAAAGCATCAGTAACCACATTAGCCTTACCTGGGTGATAGAAGATACTCATGTCATAATCCTTGAGCAACTCTAACCACCTCCTTTGTCTGAGATTGAGCTCTTTCTGACTGAAAATGTATTGGAGACTCTTGTGGTCTGTAAACACACCCACATGAACACCATAGAGATAGTGACACCATATTTTGAGACCAAAGACTACTGCAGCCAACTTGAGATCATGAGTTGGGTAGCTCCTCTCATGAATCTTCAGCTGTTTTGGAGGCATAGGCTATAACCTTACCATTCTATATCAATACACGACCAAGCCCAACTCTGGATGCATCACAATAGACAACAAAACCCTCTGTACCTTCTGGTAGGGTCAACACAAGAGATGTAGTTAACCGAGTTTTCAATTCCTAAAAGCATTTCTCACAAGCTTCAGACCATTGAAACTTAGCTCTTTTCTCAGTTAACTTAGTCAATGGAGACGTAATAGATGAGAACCCCTCGACAAACCTTTTGTAGTAACCAGCCAATCCCAAGGAACTCTTTATATCAGTTGTAGAGGTGGGCCTTGGCCAATTCTGCACTGCCTCAATCTTTCGAGTGTCAACTCGAATCCCTTCATCAAATACAATATGGCCTAAAATGCCACGGATTTGAGCCAGAACTCACACTTAGAAAACTTGGCATATAACTCTCGATCCTTGAGAGTTTAAGGACTATTCTGAGATGACCAGCATGGTCCTCCTCATTTCTTGAATAAATCAGTATGTCATCAACAAACACGATAACAAACATGTCCAGATATGGCTTAAATACCCTATTCATCAGATCCATAAATGTTGCAGGAGCGTTAGTCAGACCAAAAGACATAACAAGAAACTCATAATGACCGTAATGGGTCCTGAAAGCTGTTTTTGAGATGTCACTTTCTCTCACTCTCAATTGATGATAGCCAGATCTGAGGTCTATATTAGAGAAACAAGTGGCACTCTGAAGTTGGTCGAAAAGGTCATCAATTCTCGAAAGAGGATATTTATTCTTTATTGTGACCTTGTTCAACTGGCGGTAATCGATACACATCCTAAGGGAACCATCATTCTTCCTCACGAACAAGACCAGAGCGCCCCAAGGTGAGACACTTAGTCGGATGAAACCCTTATCAAGAAGATCTCTCAACTGCTCTTTTAACTCTTTTAACTCAACTGGAGCCATTCTATATGGAGGAATAGAGATGGGTTGACTATCAGAAAGAATATCTATTCCGAAGTCTATTTCTCTCTCAAGAGGGACTCCGGGAAGATCATCAGGAAAGACCTCTGGAAACTCACTCACAACTGGAATTGACTGAATAGGCAGTGCCTCAACACTAGAGTCATTAACTCGGACTAAGTGGTAAATGCACCCCTTGGAAACTAACTTTCTGGCCTTAAGGTATGAGATGAAACGATCCTTAGGCACTGCTGAATTGTTCCTCCACTCTAAAACTAGCTCATTAGGAAACTGAAACTTGACTACTCGAGTTATGCAATCGACTGAGGCATAACAAGGATGAAGCCAGTCCATACCTAGAATAACATCAAAGTCCACCATATCTAACTCAACTAAGTCAGCCATGGTGTCCTTGTGATAGATAGAGATGGTACAATCATGGTAGATTCTTTCTGCTAAAATAGATCACCAACAGGTGTGGAAACACTGAAAGGCTCAAGAAGTTGTTCGGGGGAAATGGAGAATTTCATAGCTACAAAAGGAGTCACAAAAGACAAACTCGCACTTTGATCAATTAAGGCATAAACATCGAAGGTAAAAACTCGAAGCATCCCAGTAACAACATCTAGCGAGTTCTCTTGATCCTGTCGGGTACCCATAGCATACAGACGGTTTGTACCTTCGCATGTCCCTGAAGTAGCTCCTCTCTGAATGCTCATATCTGCTGGAGCTGCTGAAGAAGACTAGGCTCTATTGCCCCCATTACCCTGCTTGTTCTTTGGACATTCTCTCATGAAGTAACATGTCTGACCACACTTGAAGAAACTGTTGGATCCATCACGACATTCTGCCCTTTGACATCTGCCACACTTAGCACAAGCGGGAACCTGATCCGTGCTTTGTGCTACACTTCCCTGTGATTGAGTGCCTTGGGCCGTAAAATTTTGGGACCCTTGACCCTTGCGATCATTCCTATTCCTAGGTGTAGGTGCGCTAGCTGAAGATGGAGTAGGTTCAGATGATCTCTGTTGAAAGTTAGACCGATTCCCATTGCCGGTCTTTTGATGGCCAGTCTCTTGACTTGCAGTCTTGGCCCTCATGCTGCGAAACACCTCCCTATCCTTCAACTTGTCTTCCTTAACCTGCTACACATGAATCATCAACCTAGCTATGTCCATATCTCTGATCAGTATCACCGCCTTACCTTCCCTGCTAGATAGACGAGACAAACAAGCAAATTTGGCTCCTCATATCTCCCACCATCTCCGGAGCATAACGAGACAGCTGAGTGAACTTAAGGTTGTACTCTTGCACACTCATGCCTTCCTGCTTCAAGTTCAAGAACTCTCTCATCTTCGTTTCTCGTAACTCTCGAGGGAAGAAGCGTCCCAAGAAAGCATTTTCGAACTCCGTCCAGCCTAGAGGTGGGGCTCCTTCTGCTCTAATCTTCTTCCATTGATCGTACTAGATCCTAGCAACGCCCTTGAGCTAGTATGAGGCCAACTCCACACGTTCAGCATCTGTAACTCTCATCACCTCGAACACACTTTGAAGCTCTTCAACATAGCCCTCCGAATCCTCAGCAACCTTCGATCCAGCGAATTCTGGGGATTCATTCGCAAGAACTCACGGACTCTGGATGTATCAGGCACATCCTATTGGTCAACTCTCTGCTGCCCAGCTTGGTTAGTTACTACCTGAGTCAGCATCTAAATAGCATTCCTGAATTCAGCATTAGTAAAATCCCTTTGAGGGTCCTGCACCTCAGGTGCAACTGGAGCTTCCTGATTCTTCGGATAAACATTTCTCCTGGCGGGACATCCCCGAACAACTCTTCGTGGAAGCATATCTGAAAAGACACGCGTAAGCACGAATTAGAGGAAAGACTTTTATAGAGATGAACTCTATCGCACGAAATGGAGTAAGAAGAAAGTTAAAGGTTCCTAAATGTTGTAGCCTCCTAATTATAGATATGGCGCACTTCACACTGATAACTAGGACTCTACTGCCATGGCTTCATAGACTCCCTAGGACTCTTGAACTCTGGGCTCTGATACCAAGTTTGTCATGCCCCGAGCCAATACCCTAGACGTGGCCGGCTCTTGAGAACCATTGCTGATCCCCAAGCGAACCCTTGGCCTGGCTTACTACTTAGCAGAAGACTTAACTTGAGCATATGGGGCTCTTATCATAACATAGTTAACTCATAAAACTTAACTTAGCTTATAAAGCCAATTAATATCTGAAAAATACTTAAATGCAATTACTAGAAGCATCAATCAAAACTCAAAAGCAAGGAAATAAGAATAAGTCTGAGGGACCCATCAAGTCTAGACCTGTCAATGAAGCCTCTAAACAAGTAAGACGAATGTCGGGACAGACACCACGACATCTCAAAAAAACTGAAATAAAAAGATAAAGATGAATCCTCCGGGAGTGCTAGGAGGCTCACCAAAACTACTAACTACGGAAGTGTAAATGAGCTGCAACGAACGCCTGTTGATGAACCTAAACACATGTATCTGCATCCAAAAAGATGCAGGTCAAATGACATCAGTACATGAAATGTACGAATATATAATATAGCTAAGTAGATAAGTAACTGAAATGAAAGTACTGAAGACCAATAAGAATATGAGTAACTCAACTGAATGTAGAGAGACAAGGAACAAAACCATTAAAACTTTACAATTTCACTTACTCAACTCTGTTTTCATGAGACTCATAAGTATATAGAAAACACCTTAGCTTTACCTTAAACTCAAAACTGAATGTAAAGAATTAAATGAATAAAGCCACTTTAAAACTTCACAAGCTAACTCATCTCTAAAAACTCAAATTCTCAAGTAATATGAAAATAATATATATTTTTACTCTGGAGAGTTTCTCTAACCGACAACCATCACTATGAGCTATGTGATGATACAGCGTAACATCCACGCTGCTAGAACGGTCCTATACTTGCCAAGCATAGGACTCTCGAACTCACTAAGTGGATCCACTAAGTACTATATGAAAGGAAATCATCTAAAAAGTATAAATCATTTACCCATGTTGGCCATATGGTTTATGGAGGTTGTGAGTTGTTTAACTCTCCCCCATATCGTTGCTGAATACTACTCCCAAAATCTTTTACTTTGCTTATCTCAAATGTTTAAAACACTATCTTTTCTGGGTTGAGGTAATTATTCAACTAATCCTCTTAAAGAGGTAACTGTTTTCTAGAGTATCTCAGTACTCAATAACTCACTTTAGAAATCATTGTTTCTATTCTTAAAATACTGATATCCTGGGGAAAATACTTAGCTTCCCAAATGCTTCTCAAATCTTTTCTCAAAACTCTTCTTTAAGCTCTTCTCAAGACTCCTCTTTAAGAAATCAATTTAAAACAATTAAATAGTTTAAAAGATTTCTTATCAGTAACTTAGATTTAACTCAATGGGATAGGGCTCATGCTGAAATAGGAATATGAACAATACCACAAAACATTCACAATATGAATATGTATACTCAAGAATAGTATTAGATACAATTAATAGATTAACTCAACTTTGCTAGAAATCAAGGAACAAAACCCTAGATTGCTTTTTGCATAATTTCTGACATAGGTAGGGCATGAGGGTGAGCAAACCCAAAACTAAAAAGCCTTACATACCTGGAAGATCAAATATCTTGACGAATCTTGAAGAAATTGGATGCACGCTTGAAAACCCTAGCTTTTCTCCTCTTGAATCTTCTCTCCAAAATTCCTAAGTGTTAATGACAATCTAATAAGTCTAAACACTGATAAAGCCTTAACTAAGAGGAAAAGGGTCAGATTTTGGGCTTAGAAGGGAAGGGAAAAGTCCCAAATACCCTTTCATTAAAACTGTCATAATCGACCTACGGTTCGTAGGTCATTCTATGGTCCGTCATGTTCAACCGTAGAACCAACTTCAGAAACTTTCAACTTAGGCCTTCAAACGACGACACCCATGTCCGGCCCGTCCTTTGACCTAAGGTCCGTAAATGGCCATCGTAGGTCAGGCTTTAAGACTGAAAATTTGACTAAGTCTGGAGGGGACCTACGAGACCTATCTACGGCCCGTCAACTGAACGACGACCCGTCCTGTTGCTCCATAGGTCAATGTTCAGAAACTTGAAAATCCTGAAGGCTGACAGTGTCATCGACGGTTTCCACCTACGGCCTGTCATTCCATCTACGGTCCGTAGGTGACCTCCATAGAACCAGTGATGCAGCAATTTTCTGCATTTTTCCCAACTCCAAGTTACGGGATGTTACAAAAGGGACAAAAGAGAAAATTAATTTTCAATCATCCGTGTTGAAATTTCTAACATAGTTAAAAAAAAGTCACCAAAAGAGCAAAAAGAAATTGCAATAGTTGCATGAATCACTATGACTTACTGTAAAGATTAAGCTTCATGAAATAGGAAGAAGAAAATTTTGAGAAATGAAACTCATTTCATAAAAAAACTTAATTAATGTATTTGAATTCGACTCCCCTATAGCCAAAAAAACCTACAAATAATAGTGGCAGAAATAGAAGTTTTGTTTACCAAAGAACCAAATGTAAAGAATTCTACCATTCAAGCAGCGTTATAAGTTGTGTACTATCAAGTGCAAGAGTAGTAATGTCTCATTGTAATTGAAATCAATTTTCTTTGTTTATTCTTTCTTCTTTTGGGGCCTTAGAATTAAGTGTTGGGTTTTAAAATGTGTGAAGTAAAAATGAAGAGCCGTGACTTTTATGAAGAGCTATGACTTTTATGAAAAGTTGTGATTTTTGTGAAAAGTTGTTTCTTTTGTGAAAAGTTGTGACTTTTGTGAAAATTATGACTTTTATAAAGTATTTTGACTTTTCTAAAGAGTTGTGACTTTTCCATAAGGTTGTGACTTTTAAGAAGGGTTGTGACTTTTATGAAGAGTTTTGGCTTTTCTAAAGAGTTGTGACTTTCCCGTAAGGTTGTGAATTTTAAGAAAGGTTAAATAAGAATTATGATCTGTGAGCGCGCCACATAGACGGGTCTGCTTTTGTAAATAAGCACAACATTCATGAAGAGTGGCAAGAGTTGTAAAACAATAAACGGGAGAAGCGGTTGTTGAAGGCTTTAAAAAAATTCACCAAAATAGCAAAAAGAAATTGCAGTAGTTGCATGAATCACTATGACTTACAGTAAAGATTAAGCTTCATGAAATAGGAGGAAGAAAAATTTGAAGAATGAGACACACGTAATAAAAAAATTAATTAATGTATTTGAATTCGACTCCCCTATAGCGAAAAAAAACCTACAAATAATAGTGGCAGAAATAGAAGTTTTATTTACTAAAGAACCAAATGTATTGAATTCAACCATTCAAGAAGCATTATGAGTTGTGTACTATGAGGTGCAAGAGTAGTAATGTCGCATTGCAATTTTAATCAATTTTTATTGTTTATTCTTTCTTCTTTTGGTGCCTTAGAATTAAGTGTTGGGTTTTAAAAGGTGTGAATAAAAAATAAAGAGTTGTGACTTTTGTGAAACGTTGTGACTTTTGTAAAAAGTTGTGACTTTTGTGAAAAGTTGTGATTTTTGTGAAAAGTTGTGACTTTTATGAAAAGTTGTGGCTTTTATGAAGAGTTGTGACTTTTCTAAAGAGATGTGACTTTTATGAAAAGTTGTGACTTTTCCGTAAGATTGTGACTTTTAAGAAGGGTTGTGACTTATATGAAAAACTGTGACTTTTATGAAGAGTTCTGACTTTTCTAAAAAGTTCTGACTTTTATGAAAAGTTCTGACTTTTTCGTAAGGTTGTGAATTTTAAGAAGGGTTAAATAAAAATTCTGATCTGTGAGGGCGCCACATAGACGGATCTACTTGTTGAAATAGGCACAACGTTCATGAAGAGTGGCAATAGTGGTAAAACAATAAACGGGAGAAGCGGTTGTTGAAGGCTGAAGCGGAGTTCTTATTGCAGAGGGGAAGGGCAGTTTTTGAAATGAATAAATAAAAAGAGCATCCTTGTTTTTGGTGGCACCACATCACCGGGTTGAGAGTTCTCTTTTATATATATATGATATGATTTTAATATAGCAAAAAAAAACTTTCAATAAAATCCTTTTTATAGTTTGTGGAAAATAATTTCTTTTATCAACAAATGAGTCATTATCCCTTTTACTCAATAATATTCTTTATTCATCTTTGATCAATCTCCATCGTTCATTCAACAATGTAAGATTCAACATCGATAGTATTAGAACTTCAACACTTTATCACCTTTTTTGCGTCAGTGAAAGAAGGATTAAGTATTGAGATGAGTTAACATAGAATTTGGGTTGGATAAATCAAATTTGTGTGAGTTTTTAAAATTGGTTGATTTAATTAGTGATGTAGTGCATTCATCATTGGTCATGTATAAAAAGTGGTATGCCAAATCATCTATATTTATCATTCATAAATAATGGCACAAATGGGTTCTTTGTGTCATGACAACTATTAACGGATGAAAAAATGAGTCTTTTCTCAAAAATCGATAGCATATTTGAGTTTTTTCCTCCTACAAACATGATTTATCATTTCTCAAAGTTCTATTTTAACATTCGCTTCAAATCTTGGTCTTAGGCCTCATTTGTTTGCACTTAATGAAGGTCTGAATCTGAATGATTCAGACATTAGGCCATTAAGTGTGTTTATTTTTTCTACTTAAAGATCTCGTAGGCCTCATTTGTTTGCACTTAATAAAGGTCTGAATCTGAATCATTCAGACAGTAGTTGATTAAGTGCGCTTGCTTTTCTTTAAATTTTATTACTTAATGTCTCTTAAGATATCTGATTCGGTCAGATCCAAAAGGCAGTCTGAGGCCTCGTTTGTTTTCATTAAGATTAAAACGTCTGAATCTGAATGCACATCTGAATATTAAGATGTGCATTAAGATTAAGATGTCAGAATCTAAATGCACATATGAATATTAGGATGTAGTTTCTAGGCATGAACACTAAATCATTAATATTGTTTATTTTCAATATCTGAATATGCATAATTTATCTTTTTCTTAAATTAGGAATTAAACACTATATCAATAAAAGTTATAATCCAAAGCCAAGATAACTTCTTCCAAAACATTGTTTCAAGAATAAGATTATAAACCACCCTTCCCCAACCCAAAAAAATTATTTGTTTGTCTTCTCAAACAAGTTTTTCACAAGAAACAATGATAACTTTTTCCAAAGATGTTTTGACAGCAAACGAATTGTGATAAGAAGAGTTCTTCATAAATATCAATTCACCCAAGAATATTGTATATATTAAAAATATTAGATGAATACTTGTAAAAGATTATGAAAACTTACTTATTCAAAAAAAAAACATGGTATTTGATTGGACAAAGAGAGAAAGAAACTTGAAACTTTACGTAGAAGAGAAGCGAGAAAGAAGAGATTTTTTTTATGAAACAATGCTTATTATTTTAATAGAGTCTGAATGGTATTAAGACTCTGTAATAGAAATGATTCATTCAGACTCATTAAGACCCATTAAGAGGCTTTTTAAAAAAAGAAACAAATGAACTTAATGGGCTGAATCTGAAAGATTAAGATTCATACCTAAAAATCAAACACACTTAATGGGCTGAATCTGAATGGTTAAGATTCAGATCTAAGTGCAAACAAATGAGGCCTCAATATCATTCAGCTCTTTTATCTATTAAACTTTGTATCTTTTACCACAAATCCTTTCATAACTCGTGCTCTTCTCAACTCATTAGTGTAGCTTTTTTTATTATTATTATTATTGGTTCACCATTATATTAATGTAGAATCTCAGCTTAAATATACATATTTTTTTATAGTTTAGATACATTAAATAATTATTAACTATATATTATTATTGTTATTATTATATATTTTATTAATTTTGTGATCTGACTATGTTATATAAATATAATATTTAATTATTTTATTATTTAAATTTTATTTTGTGGGACTGTCACCCCCCGAGCCTACACCCTTGACGTGGCCGGCACTCGAGAACCATTTTTGGTCCCCAAGCGAACCCTTAGCCTGGCTGACTACTTAGCGGAAGACTTACTCAAGCTAAATGGGGACTCCAAGTGCATAATTAAACTTAAAAGTCTCAATTTAAAACTTAACTCAAATGAACATCTAGAAATAATTAATAAAATATAAGTAACCGTCTCAAGATCTCAAAAACACCTCAACAAGGAAAATAATGAGAGTCTCCTCAACTCTAACCATCTATGAAGCCTCTAATACTAAGATGAATGTCGGGACAGAACCCACGACAACTTAACAAAAGTAGAAAATAAGTGTGAAGCCCTCCAGAAAGCAAGGAGGCTCACCAAAGTTAGTTGGAGTGAAAACGGTATCAACGAAGTACCTGCTGATGACCATGAACACCAACACCTGTATCTGTATCATAATAAGATACAGGTCGAATGACATCAGTACATAGAAAGTACGAGTATGTAATATAGCCAAAATGAAATAACTGAAATGAAAGACTGAAATAAACAAACGTACTCAAGCTGGATGTAAATAATTAAAGAAGTTAAATTATTTAAAACTTTACAAAATATTTACTCATCTCTGAACTCAATATAAAAAGTAATATAGTGAAAATACACTTTAACTCTATTTGGGAGATTCTCTAACCGACAACCATCACGATGAGCTACGTGATGATACAGCATCTCGCCCACGCTGCCAGTACTTTCCTATATCATGTCGGAATATAAAACACCTCAACTAAGTGGATCCACTAATCTCTACCCGAAGACATAAGGAAATTAGCTAAAAAGTATGAATCCTTTATCCATATTGGCAAGACATGGTTTATGGGAGCTGTGAGTTGTCCAAACTCTCCCCCATATCGTGCTCAATACTACTCCAAAAATTATTGATCATGCTCAATGTTTAAAAACATTCTCTTTTCTCAATTTGAGGTAATTACTCAAAAGATCCTCTTAAAAGAGGTAATACTCTTAAATATCTCTATACTCATAAACTCATTTAAAAATCAAATTTTCTCTTTTTTCAATTTAAAACTGTTATCTTTGGGAATTACTTAGTTTCCTATAACTTTCTTGAATCTTACTCTTCTCAGAATCAATTTCAAAGACAAACCATTTGTTCTAAAAAGATTCTCAAACTTTTTTTTTCTTTCTCAAAACTCAATTTAAACAACTAGGTTATGTTTAAAGGATTCTCAATAAGAACTCAATGAATTACTCCGAAATAGGGTTCATGCTGAAAAATGGACTTGAATAATCAACTCAACAATATCAATGTACAACATACAGCAACTCAATAATTAGGAATAGAACTTAAGATCAGAAATTCAAGAACTCAGGACTCGGCATCAAACTCATCTCAAGCATACTCAAAACTAAGGGTGTAACCCTAGATTAATCTTTTACTAATAGAAAGTAGATGTAGGGCGTGAGGATGAACTCAATCCATCACTATGATTAGCCTTGCATACATGGAAGAATGAAGTTCTTTTGCGAAATCGAAGAGACTTGAAGAACGCTCTAACATTAGCCTTTCTCCTCTTGGAACCTTGCTCTAATGTCTTGAAGTATTAATGAACGTAAAAGAATTGATTAACACTTTCTAAGCCCTTAATTTGGTGTGAAACGACGTAGTTTAGGCTTAGAATAGGGTTAAAATGATGTAGTTTTGGGTACCAAACATTTTGGGAAAAGACCACGTTGACCCTAACTTAAAAACTGATGAGGTGCCTCACTAAGGCTTCACTGGTCGTATATTCGGTCATGAAGCTTAGCCTGTCTAACAGTGCTTCACTAAAATGGGCATCACTTTTTACTTTGAATTTCAAACTAGGCTAACTTGGTGTTGTTGGTAAGAGGACTCAAAGACCTTTAATTTGATAGGTCATGGGCCACCTAATACATTTTGTACGGAGAGATATGATCATTTGAAGTTGGGCAAGAGCTTAAAAACTGATGGGTCCTCTCCACGGATGATTTCACAGTTCGTGTGAAGCTTCACGGAGAGTCTAAGCATCGTGGTCCTTCTCAGTGGCCTTGAGGTGTTGGGTTCAACTCTACGGGCATGGTGATGGGTCATGGATCCCTTCGCAGCCCTTGAACCTCTTCGTATAGGGGCTTTCAATGTTCACCCTTCACCATGGTTCGTTGTACAGTCCGTGACACCTTATATGGACCATATAGCCTTTCGTTCTTTTGCACTTGTACTCAACTGAACCCTTTTTCCCTTTTACATTCCAAGTTCAAATTTCTGAGGTGTTACAATATCTCCCTCCTAGGAACATTCATCCTCGAATGAGATCAACTAAGCATAAAAGGGGTGGGAAAGTGTCTAACAATCCACACAAAGCACAAGAACATGCAATTAGCATAAACTTCAACATATTATTATACTAGAGTACTTTACAAAGAGTTAGTACCTTGGTCTGGAATTGATTCAGAGGAAAAGAGATGAGGGTATCTCTTCTTCATATTCTCCTCGGCCTCCCAAGTAGCTTCCTCAATAAATTGGTTCCTCCACAAGACTTTGACTTATGCAACCTCTTTAGTTCTCAACTTGTGAACTTGATGATCAAGGATCTGCACTGGAATATCCTCATAGGACAGACTGTCCTTTACTACAATACTCTCAGTAGGCACAATAAGTGCAGGATCACCCAAGCTCTTATTTAGCGTAGAAATATATAACACTAGATAAACTGCTGCTAGCTCGGATAGTAGCTCCAACTCATAAACTACATTACCAACTCTCTTGGATATACGGTAAGGACCAATGTATCATGGACTGAGCTTTCCTTTCTTACCAAACCTCATAACACCCTTCATGGGTGAAACTTTCATATATACCCAATCATCAACTTCAAACTCCAAATCTTTTCTTCTAACATCACTATAGGATTTCTAATGACTCTGCGCTATTTTCAACCTCTCCTGAATTGTCTTCACCTTCTCCATCATTTGGTGAACCAAATCTGGTCCTATCAACTCAACTTCACTAACCTCAAACTAGCCAATAGGAGATCTACACTTTCACCCATATAGAGCCTTATACGGAGCCATCTGAATGCTGGAATGGTAACTATTATTATTGTATGCAAACTCAATGAGAGGTAAGTGGTCATCCCAATTACCTTTGAAATCCAAGACACAAGCTCTCAACATATCCTATAAAGTCTGAATTGTGCGCTCTACTTGACTATCAATCTGCGGATGAAAAGTGGTACTAAGGTTCACCTTCGAACCCAAACCTTTCTGAAATGACTTCCAAAACTGTGTGGTAAACGAAGCACCTCTATATGAAATGATGGACAAGGGAACTCCATGCAGTCGGACTATATCCCGAATATACAGATTTCCATACTCTTCTGTTATATTGATAGTCTTTACCGGTAAGAACTGGGTTGATTTGGTCATCCGATCCACAATCACCTAAACGGAATCATGATGTTTGCGAGATCACGGTAAACCTGTAATGAAATCCATATTAATCATATCCCACTTCCATTCTAGAAGGGGTATATTCTGAGCTACACCACATGGCCATTGATGCTCAGCCGTGACTTGCTGGCAATTTGGGCTCTTAGCAACAAACTCGGCAATGCACCTCTTCATA
This sequence comes from Solanum appendiculatum, assembly GCA_018342035.1. Lineage (NCBI taxonomy): Eukaryota > Viridiplantae > Streptophyta > Magnoliopsida > Solanales > Solanaceae > Solanum > Solanum appendiculatum. The sequence goes on along the minus strand of JAGDQO010000283.1, from coordinate 2,407,403 downwards.
ACACTCCACCAATAGACTTCTCTTAAGTCATGGTACATCTTAGTGGCACCTGGGTGAATCAAATATCGAGAACTATGGGCTTCTTCCATGATTCTCTTTGGTAGTTCATCCACATTTTGGAACACACAACTTACCTTGATACCTCAACACACCTTTTCCCCTTGTGCAAAGACCATCACTTTCTGCTTATGCACATTTGCCTTCAACTCAAGTAAAATAAGATTTTTGTCGTGTTTCTCCTTCACTTCTGATACTAATGAGGATTCTACCCCATTCATCACGATCACTCCACCTTCACTTGAATCTAACAAATGGACTCCCAAACATGCAAGTCTTTGAACTTCCTTAGCTAATTCCTTCTTGCCTTCCTTGACATGAGCCGTACTCACCATGGGCAACCTGCTCAAAGCATCGGCAACAACATTAGCCTTACCTAGTTGATAGAGGATACTCATGTCATAATCCTTGGGCAACTCTAACCACTTTCTTTGTCTGAGATTAAGCTCCTTCTGACTGAAAATATACTGGAGACTCTTGTGGTCTGTGAACACATCCACATGCACACCATAGAGATAGTGATACCATATTTTGAGAGCAAAAACCACTGCTGCCAACCCGAGATCATGAATCGGGTAGTTCCTCTCGTGAATCTTAAGTTTTCTGGAGGCATAGGCTATAACCTTAGCATTCTGCATCAATACACAACCAAGTCCAACTCTAGATGCATCACAATAGATGACAAAACCCTCTATACCTTCTAGAAGGGTCAACATCAGAGCAGTAATTAACCGAGTTTTCAACTCCTGAAAGTTTTTCTCACAAGCTTTAGACCATTTAAACTTAGCAATTTTTAGGTCAACGTAGTCAATGGGGATGAAATAGATGAAAACCACTCGATGAACCTTCTGTAGTAACCAGCCAATCCCAAAAAAACTCCTTAAGTCAGTTGGAGATATGGGTCTGGGCCAATTTTGTACTGTTTCAATCTTCTGAGTGTCAACTCGAATTTCTTCGCCAGACACAATGTGGCCTAAGAATGCCATGGATTCAAGCCAGAACTCACACTTAGAAAAAATAGCATATAATTCTCGATCCTCAAAAGTTTGGAGGACTATTCTAAGATGACTAGCATGGTCCTCCTCATTCCTCGAATATATCAATATGTCATCAATAAATACGACAACAAACACGTCGAGATACGGTTTAAATACTATGTTCATAAGATTCATGAATGTTGCAGGAGCGTTAGTCAAACCAAAGGACAAAACAAGGAACTCATAATGACCGTAATGGGTCCTAAAAGCTATCTTCGGGATGTCACTCTCTCTTACTCTCAACTGATGGTAGCCAGATTTGAGGTCTATCGTAGAGAAATAAGTGGCACCCTGAAGTTGGTCGAAAAGGTCATCAATTCTCGGAGGGGGATATTTATTCTTTATGGTGACCTTGTTCAAGTGCGGTAATCTATACACATCCTAAGGGAACCATCTTTCTTTCTCACGAATAAGATCGGGCCGCCCTACCATTATCAAGAAGATCTCTCAACTGCTCTTTTAACTCTTTTAACTCAGCTGGAGCCATTTTATATGGTGAAATAGAAATGGGTTGAGTATCGGGTAGAATATCTATTCCAAAGTCTATTTCTCTCTTAGGAGGGACTCTGGGAAGATCGTCTAGAAAGATCTCTGGAAACTCACTCACAATTGAAATTGACTGAATAGACGGTGTCTCAACACTAGAGTGGTTAACTTAGACTAAATGATAGATGCAACCTTTAGAAACTAATTTTCTGGCCTTAAAGTATGAAATGAAATGACCCTTAGGCACTGCTGAACTACTCCTCCACTCTAAAACTAGCTCATTAGAAAACTAAAACTTTACTACTCGAGTTCTACAATTGATGAGGCATAACAAGCATGAAGTCAGTCCATACCTAGAATGACATCAAAATCCACCATGTCTAGCTCAACTAAGTCAGCCATGGTGTCCTTGTGATAGATAGAGATGGTGCAATCACGATAGACTCTTTCTCCTAGAATAGACTCACCAATAGGTGTGGAAACACTGAAGACTTAAGAAGTTGTTCGGGGGAAATGTCGAACCTCATGGCTACATAAGGAGTCACAAAAGACAAACTCACACCTGGATCAATTAAGGCATAGACATCAAAAGTAAAGAATTTAAACATACCAGTGACAACATCTGGCAAGTTCTCCTGATCCTGGCGACTAGCTATAGCATACCGACAGTTTGCCCCTCCGCCTATCCCTGAAGTAGCTCCTTTTGGAGCAGTTCTGTCTGCTAGAGCTGCTGAAGAAGATTGGGCCCTGTTGCCCCCATTACCCTGCCTGTTCTCAGGGCACTCTCTCATAAAATGACCCATCTGACCACACTTGAAGCAGCAATCAAAGCCATCACGACACGCTCCTGGGTGGTTCCTACGACACTTAGCACATGTGGGGGTCCAAGTATCCCCTTGTGCCACACTACCTTGAGACAAAGTGGGTCGAACTCTGAAATTCTGGGAGTTTAGGTTCCTGAATTCATTTCTGTTCTTTGGTGCAGGTGCACTAACTGAAGATGGAGCAAGTCCAGATGACCTCTGCTGAAAAGATAATCAATTTCCATTCTTGATCTTTTGCTGGCCAGTCTCATGACTTGCTGTCTTTGCCCTCTTGTTGCGAAACTCTTCTCTGTCCTTTAACTTATCTTTCTCAACCTTTTGTACATGAATTATGAGTTTTTCTATGTCCATGTTCCATATAGACATAGCCGCCTTACCTTTCTTACTCGATAAGCAGGATAGCCCAGACACAAACAGACTCATCCTGCTCCTCATATCTGCCACCATTTCAAGAGCATCGCAGGATAGCTGAGTGAACTTGAGGTTGTACTCGTGTACACTCATAGCTTCCTGTTTCAAATTCAAGAACTCTCTCACCTTAGTTTCACTTAGCTCTCGGGAAAAGAAACGCCCCAAGATAGCACTCTCAAAGACATCCAAGCTCAAAAGTGGTGCCCCCTCTGCCCTGTTCTTCTTCCATTGATCAAGCCATATCCTAGCAACACCTTTGAGTTGATATGAGGCTAACTCCACACGCTCTGCATCAGCAACACACATGACCTCAAACACTTTCTAAAGCTCTTCCACAAAGTTCTCTGGATCCTCAGTGATCTTTGACCCTGTGAACTCTAGGGGATTCATCTTCAAAAACTCAGAGATTCTAGATGTGTCAGCCACATATTGATGACCCATTCCTTGTAGACCAGCCTGATTTGCCACCACCTAAGTCAGCATCTGAATAGCGTTCCTGAACTCAGTATTAGTGACATCTCCTTGAGAGGGTTGCACTTCTGGTGCATTGGGAGCCTCTTGACCTTGAGGATTAGCAGGACGTCCTCGAACAGCTCTTCCTGGAGGTATGATCTGAAAAGATACGCATAAGCACGAGTTAGAGGAAACTTTTATAGAGTTGAACTCTATCGCACGAAAAGGAGTAAGAAGAAAGTGAAATGCTTCCTAAATGTCGTAGCCTCCTAATTATAGATGTGGCGCGCTTCACACCGATAAGAAGGACTCTACGAGACACGACTTCATAGAAACCCTAGGACTCTTGAACTCTTTGCTCTGATACAAAGATTGTCACGCCCCAAGCCTACACCCTAGACGTGACCGGCACTCAAGAACCATTTTTGGTCCCCAAAAGAACCCTTGGCTTGGCGAACTACTTAGCGGAAGACTAACTCAAGAAAAATGGGGACTCCAAGTGCATAATTAAACTTAAAAGTCTCAATTTAAAACTTAACTCAAATTAACATCTGGAAATACTTAATAAAATGTAAGTAACCATCTCAAGATCTCAAAAGCACCTCAACAAGGAAAATAATGAGAGTCTCCTCAACTCTAACTATCTATGAAGCCTCTAAAACTAAGATGAATGTCAAGACAGAAACCACGACAACTTAACAAAAGCAGGAAATAAGTGTGAAGCCCTCTGGAAAGCAAGGAGGCTCACCAAAGCTAGCTGGAATACAAACGGTATCAACGAAACGCCTGTTGATGACCGTAAACACATGTATATGCATCATAATAAGATGTAGGTCGAATGACATCAGTACATGAAATGTACGAGTATGTAATATAGCTGAAATGAAATAACTGAAATGAAAGGACTGAAATAAATAACGTACTCAAGCTAAATTTAAAGAATTAAAAAAGTTAAATTATTTAAAACTTTACAAAATACTTACTCATTTTGAACTCAACATAAAAAGTGATATAGTGAAAATACACTTTAACTCTATTTGGGAGATTCTCTAACCGACAACCATCACTATGAGCTACGTGATGATACAGCGTCTCACCCACGCTGCCAGAACTATCCTATATCGTGCCGAAATATAGAACACCTCAACTAAGTGGATCCACTAAGCTCTACCCGAAGGTACAAGGAAATCATCTAAAAAGTATGAATCATTTACCCATGTTGGCAAGACATGGTTTATGGGAGCTGTGAGTTGTCTGTAATCTCTCCCATATCGGTGTTCAATACTACTCCCAAAATGATTGCTCATGCTCAATTTTTAAAAACATTCTCTTTTCTCAATTTGAGGTAATTACTCAAAAGATCCTCTTAAAAGAGGTAATGCTCTTTAATATCTATGTATTCATAAACTCATTTAGAAATCAAAGTTTCTCTTTTCTAAATTAAAAATGTTATCTTTGGGAATTACTTAGTTCCCTATACCTTTCTCGAAAATCTTCTTTTACACTTCTCAAAATCAATTTTAAGGACAAACCATTTATTCTAAAAAGAATTCTCAAACTCCCTTTTTCTTTCTCAAAACTCAATTTAAACAATTAGGAACTGTTTAAAGGATTCTCAATAAGAACTCAACGAATTACTCAGAAATAAGGTTCATGCTGAAAAAAGGACATTAACAATCAACTCAACAATCTCAATGTACAACATACAGCAACTCAATAATTAGGAATAGAACTCAAGATCAGAAATTCAAGAACTCAGGACTCAGCATCAAACTCATCTCAATCAAACTCAAAACTAAGGGTATAACCCTAGATTACTCTTTTACTAATAGAAAGTAGTTGTAGAGCATGAGGATGAACTCAGTCAATCACTATGATTAGCCTTGCATACATGGAAGAATGAAGTTCTTTCGCGAAATCGAAGAGACTTGAAGAACGCTCTAACATTAGCCTTTTTCCTCTTGGAACCTTGCTCTAATGTCTTGCAGTATTAATGAACATAAAAGAATTGATTAACACTTTCTAAGCCCTTAATTTGGTGTGAAACGACATAGTTTGGGGTACCAAACACTTTGAGAAAAGACCACATTGACCCTAACTTAAAAACTGACGAGGTGCCTTACTGGAAAGGCTTCATGAACCGTCTAAGGCTTCACTGGCCGTATAGCCGGTCATGAAGCTTCCCCTACTTGATAGTGCTTCACTAAAACGGGCATCACTTTTTACTCCAAATTTCAAATGAGGCACACTTGGTGGTGTTGGTAAGAAGACTCAAAGACCTTTAATCTGATAGGTCATGGTCCACCTAATACATTTTGTGCGAAGAAATGTGATCATTTGAAGTTGGGCAAGAACTTAAAAACTGATAGGTCCTCTCCACGGACGACTTCACGGTCTGTGTGAAGCTTCACCGACCTTCTAGGTGTCCGTGGTCCTTCACAGTGGCCTTGGGGTGTTGGGTTCAACTTCATGGGCGTGGTGACGGGTCGTGGACCCTTTCACGGCTCATGAACCTCTTCGTGAAGGGGCTTTCAATGTTCACCTTTCACCATGGTTTGTTGTACAATTCATCTCACCCTGTACGGACCGTACAGCCTTCCGTACCTGTGCACTTATACTCAACTAAACCCTTTTTCTCTTTTACAAACCAAGTTCCAATTTCTAAGGTGTTACAGGGACAATATTGGTTGTATTGTTGTTGTTGTATTGTTAAAATGTAATACTTAATAATTCTCAATTAAATTATATTCAAAAGTTTTAAAAAACAAGAATTATTAAGTGTTCAAATTATTACTGCTGCCAATTACTGTTGTCAATCGTTACCACACGATCTAACACTACCATCATTGAAATTACGTCCACTATCACTTCACCAACTATCAGGCACTACTACCATTGCGGTCAATCTCTACTACAAACCACCTCACTATCACAACTAGCATCATCGCCAACTATTACCAACATATCATCAACCACCACATATTCTTCAGCCGCCACCACCACTTCAAATCATATCCACCATCATGAATCGAACAAGAATTATTAGGAATTGCTCAAACACTAATTTTATTTTATTGAATTTACATAATTTTAATGTTTAATTATTTTTTATTTCAATTGCATATTTATTATGTTATAAATAAAGAAATTATGTGAATTCAAATGTTGAAAACAAACAGTCTTAATGTCACGACCCGACTTCTCAAGTTATGATGGCGCCTACCAACCCGCTAGTAGGCAAGACAAACCCTGTCCCGAAACTTGAGAGTAATAGGACTGAGGGGGAAACTAACCTCAACTAAGCGAAGCAATAAAATAAGAATACACAATAGAAGGCGGAAACGAACCCAAAACTATATATACAAAGATACCTCCCAGAACCTGGAAGTCACATGTACAGAAATACTAACAAGAGTACAAGTCCCAAAAGTGGACCACAGAAACAAGACTGTCTCAAAAACAAAGGACAAGACAAAATATAAATACAAAAGAAGACAGGTAATCCCAGAACGCTATGTGCTCACCCACGTCTCTTGAACAGACAGTCGCAGGCTCAAACTCAACGCTGATAACTGGTGCTCGAACCTGCATCACGAAAACAGATACAGAGTGTAGCATGAGTACCAAACAATATGTACCCAGTAGGCATCATAGGCCGACTGAGAAAGAAAGTTAAAAATAGGAAGACAAGATAGAATCAAACACAATAGAGGTCAACAGAACAGGAATAGAAGAAGCGGAAAGTAAAACTAAGAGGAACAAAATTAAACCCAACAAGGCCCCCCACAAGACCCATAGAGTACAAAAAAGCACAGACAAAAAAGACCCGAACGGACCTCCATAAGCCCGACAGGTACACTGAAAAGCCAGAACTATGGAATCAAGGAACATAAAACTCTGAACCAAGCAATCACCCAACACTGAACCAATCACAAGTCCGATTTCCCGAATCAATTCGCCAATCCTGCTAGCCACTCTAGGGGCATGAACCCAACCGGCCGAGTGCTTCAAGGGGGGTACACCGACCCCTCCAAATAACCTGATATCCAACTGCCCAATAGGCTATCACTCCGAGGGTCCTGCCCAGGGCCTAGCCCATGCCAAACTAGTGAGCCATCTAACACTCTGAGGCCCTGTCCCATCCAAACGAGTGTGTGGGCTGTGTCTACTATGAAGAGGACCTCAAATAACTTATATCCAACTGCCTGCCAGCCAATCACTCCGGGGGCCCTGCCCAGAGCCCAGCCCAATGCCAGCCAAGTGAGTTAGCTATCACTCCCGGGGGCCTTGTCCCAGCTAGACAGAGTGTGCGGCTATATCAACTCCAAAGAGGATCTCAAATTCCAAGATATCATGGATCGTCATCCACTCCCAATCACATCACAATGCGCGAATCAATTCCAAGCCACTGTGGATTGACGTCCACTCCCAACACTCCTCAACATAGAACCAGTCTCGAGTATCCTAGACAGAAAGAAGCTACACCTCCGATAGGGCATCGACACCACATAAAGGGGCAAGAAGACAGAAGGATCACAAACAACACGAAACTACAATCAGGCTCAACTATCATACCTAAGTCTGCTATTCCAGTCTACAAGGACCTAGTCCATCCGGATCGACGTCGGATACATACCAAAGTCAACAGGTGCATGGGACTAAGGCAATACTATCCGAACCTACTCTGAGGCTGAAAAGCCCAAGCAACCAGCATAACGAAAGAAAATAACCCTAACCCACACATGCAACAATAGATAACCACCGAACAGTTAACCCACAAAAAATCATCGACACCCCAAGGTCAATAATCCATACTAAAGCATAATACTAGCCCCGAACCGTCCCTAAAATCAACTCTAAACGAAGAAATCGGAGAAGAAGAACAAAACTACTAGCTACCCACCCTAGATGCACACGACTCAACAAGCATTTACGCATTCAAGCTCAATCTAAGAAGAAGGGAAGTCGTAACCTACCAGAAGGCCGACCATGCACACTACAAGTCACTCTGCCGGAGCTTTTCCCTTTCGAACAGCCTCTGACTGCTTCCACGCTGTCAAAAATAAAGTCACAGCGTCAATACGGTCGTTTAGATACTAAAATCATCAAAATTAGAGACAGACCACTTTCAGAGTCAAAATCAGGAAACATGGGACCCGCTCCAAATTTTCCAGAATTGACTCCGTGAAAAGGTCCCAAATCCTCCTCCAAACTTGTATTCCAAAACAAAACACCCATTGGGTCTCGGATCAACTCCAAACAACCAACAACAAGAAATGCAAAACTTTACAAAATTAGGCCTAGAGTAGCAACGTACGCCTTGAATTCACAGTTATTGAGGTACACCCAACACAATCAGACAACTAACCCACGAAGCCAACGTGATTTCGAGCACGTGGGACTTCGAATCGATGAAAGCTGATAAAAGATGAGGGAGATATAAATTTTAAAACTTTTCATCCAAATAGCCTCGACCTCAACTTAAATAACCACTGCAACCCGTTGACCTACGCGACCGTGGCCCCAGGCCCGCGAACGCGGAGGGATAAAAACTGAAGCTCCGCGAAAGCGGCCCCAAACCCGCGAACGCGATGAGAAAACAACTAAATCTCCGCGAACACGACCCCAGGCCCACGAACGCGGAGAAGAAGGTCACCCTACCTCAGTGACCTTCGCGAACGCAGAGCAACTCACGCGAACACGGAGAACAAGGCCTCAAACCTCCGCAAACGCGGCCTCTGGCCAGTGAACTTGGAGTAGACACACTTACACCTCCGCGAATGCTTAGCCTATCCCGCGAACGCGGAGAATAGATGTGTCTACAGATTTCTGATGTGCACCAACTGATTTTTGGAAAATTTCTAAACTCCGACAGGGTACTAGGGATTCGTTCGAAACCACGTTCACGCAAACGAGATATGCTACCCCCTCAAATTCGACGTTCTGGACTCAATGGATAAGTTCAAATTTCCATACAAGGTCGTTTCGACACAAAGCGGGTCCCACATCCAATGGGCCATTTTAGCCAAATTCAATCAGGGGCCTCGAAATTTGATCGGAAGCTCCCGGAAGTTCTCGAAGGGTCATTCTAGACCAATCTCGGCATTTTAGAACTGACCGCACTGACGAAATTTTCATCCAAGTGTGTTTTCCAAGAATGTTGATCAAAGTCAACTTTAAGCCAAATTTCAAAGGCTAAAGAGCTAACTGGCCCCAAAATCACACCGAAGCCCCGGGACTCGGGCCAGCGATGCTTCTAGCCTAATTTGGCCTCTCCAGAGCTGATGAAATTGTCAGAATTCCCATCTGAGATCGTTTACCTGAAGTTATGACCGAAATCAACTTTTCAAGGTCCAAGAGCTCCAAAACAGAAAAATAGGTAGAACAACTAAATGAATGACCAGGCAACCGAACCTATAGTGCCAGCAGGTCAAAAATGACTTGGGGTCACTACAGTAACGCTCTAAACGACAGAAGAGAGGCACAAACACACAAATAACCTAAAAGGTCATTACAACATCCACTACTAAAAGAACTTTCGTACGCGAAAGTAAGTGTCAATAAATACTTGAGGGCTTTAATAAGCTGGGGAATAGCTCCCGCATCTCCTGCTCAGTCTCCCAGGTAGCCTCATCCACTGGACGATGCCTCCAATGGATCTTAACTACAGGAATGGCTCTCAACCTCAGCTGCCTCACATCTCTGGCTAAAATAGCAATTGGCTCCTCAATATAGGTCAGGCAATCATCCAACACAACGGCATCATACTGGAGCACATGAGATTCATCTGGAACATATCGGCTCAGCATCAAAACATGGAAAACTGAATGAATAGATGAGAATGTTGGAGGGGAGGCTAACTCATTAGCCACATCACCCACTGCCCTCAAGATCTCAAAAGGCCCAATATACCTGGGGCTAAGCTTGTCCCGCCTCCCAAATCTCATCACGCCCTTCATGGGCGATACTCAGAGGAATACTCTATCACCAATGGTAAATCTCAGCGGCCGTCGCCTACGATACGCGTAACTCTGCTGTCTACTCTTAGCCGTCCTAAATCATCCTCACATGCGCTAAGGTCTCTTGAAAAAGATCTATACCCCGCGGCCTAAGCTCCGTAGACTCAAACCATCCAATTGGAGTGCGACAACGCATACCATATAAGGCCTCAAACGGGCCCATCTGAAAGCTGGAATGGTAGCTGTTGTTGTACGCAAACTCCGCCAAAGGCAAGAACTGGTCCCCATGGCCTCCAAAGTCAAACACACAAGCCCGCAACATGTCCTCAAGGACCTGGATAGTACGCTCTGAATGGCCATTAGTTTGCGGGTGAAAAGTTGTGCTAAGGTCGACATTGGTGCCTAACTCCTCCTGAAAAACCCTCTAGAAGCTGGAAGTGAACTGTGAACCCCAGTCTGGAATGATAGAAACAGGCACACCATGCAGACGGACTACCTCCCGAATGAAGATACAGGCTAACCTCTCAGCAATGAAGGAAGAATGAACTGGAAGGAAGTGTGCTGACTTTGTCAATCAATCCATGATGACCCAAATGATGTCAACACCTCTAGAAGTCTATGGCAACCCCACAACGAAGTCCATGGTGATGCGCTCCCACTTCCACTCAGGAATGGGTAATCTCTTCAACTCACCACCAGGCCTTAAATGCTCAGCCTTCACCTGCTGACAACACAAGCAACGGGACATATAATTAGAGATGTCCCTCCTCATACCGCTCCACCAGTAGTGCTACCTCAGATCACGATACATCTTAGTAGTGCCCGGATGAATAGAATATCTGAAATCATGGGCCTCACTAAGGATCAGCTGAATCAAATCACCGGCTCTCGAAACATAAACCCGGCCAGCAAATCTCAAAATCCCCTCAGAATCTATGGAAGACTGCTCGACATCCCCCGCCAAAACTCTATCTCTGAGTGCCACCAAAGACTCATCCTCAAACTGACGACTACGGATCTGCTCCAACAGAGAATACTGAGCTCCCACTTAGGCTAACACCCGACTGGAATCTGAAATATCTAGCCTGATCATCTGATTGGCAAAGGACTGGATGTCCAAGGCCAAAGGCCGCTTTGAAACTGAAAGGAAGGCTAGGCTACCAATACTAACCACCTTCCGGCTCAAGGCGTCTGCCACTACATTCGCCTTGCCTGGATGGTAGAGAATAGAGAGATCATAGTCCTTCAGGAGCTCAATCCAGTGGCGCCTCGAATTAAGATCCATCTGGGTCATAATAAATTGAAGGCTCCTGTGATCGATGTAGATCTCACAATGAAGTCAATGAAGGTAATGCCTCTAGATCTTAAGCGCGAAAACTATCGCTGCCAACTCCAGATCATGAGTAGGGTAGTTGCGCTCATGCAGCTTAAGTTACCTCGACGCATAAGCAATAACTCGGCCCTGCTGCATTAGAACACAACTCAAACCAACGATGGATGCATCACAACCCAAACCAAGCCCTCGCCCTTAATATAGGAGCGGTGGTAAGCAACTCCTTAAGCCTTAGAACCTCTCACACTCCTCCGACCACACAAAGGGAACATCCTGGCGAGTCAACCGAGTCAGAGGTGCTGCTATAGTGGAGAAACCCTCAACAAAACGTCTGTAGTACCCTGCCAATCCGATGAAGCTCCGAACCTCAGTCACAGAAGTGGCCCTAGCCCAATCATGGATAACCTCAATCTTCGCCGAATCCACCATAATGCCATCATTGGACACCACGTGCCCCAAGAATGCTATAGACTCAAGCCAGAACTCACACTTTGAGAACTTGGCATAGAGCCGATGATCTATCAAAGTCTGGAGCACTATCCTTAGATGCTGCTCATGCTCACCATGTCTCCGCGAATATACCAAGATATCATCAATGAAAACTATGACAAAGGAGTCCAGATATGTCCTGAATACGTGAGTCATCAAGTCCATGAACGCGGCAAGGGCATTAGTCAACCCAAAAGACATCACTAGGAACTCATAATGGCCGTAACGAGTTGTAAATATTGTCTTAGGGATGTTCGTTGCTCTAACCCTCAACTGATGGTAGCCAGATCTCAAGTCAATCTTAGAAAACAATGCGGCACCCTGAAGCTGGTCGAACATATCATCAATACAAGGCATGGGGTAACGGTACCTCTCCATTGCCTTATTCAGCTGCCTGTAATCAATACACATCAGCATGGTACCATCCTTGTTCTTCAAAAATAGAACTGGGGCACCCCAAGGAGAAACACTAGGCCGAATGAACCCTTTACCTAAGAGGTCCTGAAGCTGAACACTGAGCTCCTTGAGCTCTGCAAGGGCTATACGGTACGGTGGGATGGAAATAGGATGAGTACCCAGGTCCAAATCAATGGCAAAATCAATATCTCGCTCTGGGGGCAGGCCAGGAAGGTCGGCACGAAACACATCAGCAAACTTTCAGACTATAGGCACTGACTCCACCGTAAGGCTCTCCCTACTAACATCTCTAGCATATGCAAAAAATGCCAAACATCCGCCAGCCACTAGCCTCCGTGCCTGAACATAAGAAATGACCCTAACCGGCGTGCAACTACAAGAACCCTGCCACACCACTGGCGGAATAACAGGCATGGCTAAAGTAATGGTCTTGGCATAGCAATCCAAGACCGCTCGGTGAAGGGATAGCCAATCCATGCCCAGAATCACATCAGAATCCACCATACAAAGCACAATAAGATCAACCAGAGTGTCCTACCCCCGAATAGTCACCACACAAGATCTACAAACCTGATCCACTACTAAAAAATCCCCTACTAGGGTCGAAACACGTAAAGGTACAGATAAGGGCTCAGAACTCACTCCCAATCGAGGCACACAATAAGCAGACGCATATGAATAAGTAGAACCAGGATCAAATAAGGCTGAAGCGGGCTGATGGCATAGGAGAACTGTACATGTGATCACATCATCAGACGCCTAGGCCTCTACTTTGCAGGAGCTACATAAAAATGGCCCTAGGTGCCCCTACCACAAGCATCCACCCTGCCACCTGTCCTGCCTCCCCGGGAACCTCCCCGCGCACCCTGATGCTGACCTCCTCCTCTAGCTGGAAGGGCTACTGCTAAACCCGCTCTCACTGACTGGGGAGCTGGTAAAGCTGATCTGGAGGTAGGGCACTCCCTAGCCCAATGGCCAAGCTCTCCACAAGTGAAGCAACACTGAGAAGACCTACTCGGAACTAGAGGCCGGCCACCCTGACCTGAGGAATCTGTCTGGAACCCAACTCCGCCCAGACTCAGACCGGCGCTATACCCACTCTGACGGTGCTGGTCACCCTTGGATGTCTGCAACGCTACCTGAAATGGGTGACACGGTTTACCTGGCTGGAACCTCTAATAAACCCGGTCCCGAGTAACTCTAGGCCTGGAATGGGGCCCACTAGCTCTATCATCATGTATGTCCCTCTTGTCGCTGTCCTCGTGGGCCTCGCGATATAGCTGCTCAATAGTGCGGGCATGGTCCACAACATCCAGAAAAGAACAGCCCGCTGATAACATAGACTGCGACTCAATAGCAGTGGCAACCTCAAACCTCTAACAAAGCATCGGACCCTCTCCTCCTCTGTAGGCAGAATCATGGTGGCATGACAGGACAACTTATAAAATCTGACCTCATACTCGGATACCATCATGGAGCCCTGCTCCAACCTCGAGAACTCATCACGGAGGCAATCCCTGACGCTCCGTGGGATGAATCTAGCTAGAAAAGCCTCTTAAAACTCTACCCACGATACAGGTGGTGACCCAGCTGGCCCGATCTCGATGAAGGAACGCCACCACTATCTGGCCGATCCATCTAGCTGGTAAGCGGTGAAGTCGATTCCTCTAGACTCCACTAACCCCAAAGCCTACAATCTTTCTCGGCAGGTCGTAATAAACTCATGGGTGTCCTCCTCTACAGACTCGAAAAACCTCGACAGTGATAGCTTAAGAAACACCCCGAGCATCGTTTGCTCTCGAAGTGGCATAACCCCATCCAAAGGGTTCGTTTGAACCGCGGCCGGTGCTGGCGGCTGATGAACCTCTGGAGCCACTACCGCAGGCTAGTCCTGCTGACGTATCTCTGGAACCGGCTCTGGAACTGGTGCTGGGGCCAGTTGCTGCTACTGCTGCATACCATCGATAGCAGCTAGAATCTGGGCAAGTATGCCCTGAAGGTCGGGGACGATAGCTGGTGCGGGTGGTGGCTGGGCTGGTCCCTGCCCCATCGGCTAAGGAGGAATTTGATCTCTACGAGGCTCTGCCTCCGGCTCCAGAGTCCTCGCTCTATCACGGCCTGATGCTGCAGCACCACCTCGACCTCGGGGTCGACCTCTACTGTGCGTGCGAGCCATCATGCAATAGAGTGAAACTAGTGAGATTTCATGAAACCAATAGGACAATGATGCATGAACAGGAAACAAAATAAGAAAACCTTCTAAGGACATCTTGTAGCCTCCCAAAGATAAGTCACGGACGTCTCCGTGCAGATCCGCAAGACTCTACTAGATGTTAGCTCTGTAAAAGTGAGACCAACGAACCTAGGGCTCTGATACCAACTTTTCACGACCCAACTTCTCGAGTCATGATGCCGCCTACCAACCCGCCAGTAGGCAAGCCAAATCCTGTCCCGGAACTTGAAAGTAATGGGACTGAGGGGGAAACTAACCTCAACTAAGCGAAGCAATAAAATAAGAATACACAAGAGAAGGCGGAAATGAACCCAAAAACTATATATACAAAGATACCTCCCAGAATCTGAAAGTCACATGTACAGAACTACTAACAAGAGTACAAGTCCCAAAAGTGGATCACAGAAACAGGACTGTCTCAAAAACAAAGGACAAGCCAAAATATAAATACAGAAGGAAAAAGTAATCTCAGAACGTCATGTGCTCACCCTCGTCTCCTGAACAGATAGCTGCAGGCTCGAACTCAACGCTGATAATTGGTGCTCGGACCTGCATCACGAAAACAGATGCAGAGTGTAGCATGAGTACAAAACAACATGTACCCAGTAGGCATCATAGGCCGACTGACCAAGAAAGGTAAAAACAGGCAGACAAGATAGAATCAAACACAACAGAGGTCGACATAATAGGAATAGAAGAAGCGAAAAGTAAAACTAAGAGCAACCGAACTAAACCCAATCGAGCCCCCCATAAGACCTAGAGGGTACACACAAGCACAGACAACAAAGACCCAAACGGACCCCAATAAGCCCGACAGGTACACTAAAAAGCTAGAACTACGAAATCAAGGAACACAAAACTCTGAACCGATCAATCACCCAACACTGAACCAATCACAAGTCTGACTTCCCGAATCAATTCGCCAATCCTGCTAGCCACTCCGGGGGCATGAACCCAGCCGTTCGAGTGCTGCAAGAGGGTTCACCGACCCCTCCAAATAACCTGATATCCAACGGCCCAATAGGCTATCACTCCAGGGGCCCAGCCCATGCCAGACGAGTGAGCCATCTAACACTCCGGGGGCCCTATCCCAGCCACATGAGTGCGTGGGCTGTGTCTACTCCTAAGAGGACCTCAAATAACTTATATCCAACTGCTTGCCAGCCAATCACTCCCGGGGCCCTGTCTAGGGCCAGGCCCAATGCCAGCCAAGTGAGTTAGCTATCACTCCAGGTGGCCGTGTCCCAGCCAGACAGAATGTGTGGCTATATCAACTCCGAAGAGGATCTCAAATTCCAAGATATCGTGGATGTCATCCACGCCCAATCACATCACAACTAGCGAATCAATTCCAAGCCACTGTGGATCGATGTCCACTCCCAACACTCCTCAACATAGAATCGGTCTGGAGCATCCTAGCTAGGAAGAAGCTACGCCTCCGATAGTGCATCGACACCACAGAAAGGGGCAAGAAGACAGAAGGATCACAAACAATACAAAACTACAAGCAGGCTCAATTATCATACCAAAGTCTGCTATTCGAGTCTCCAAGGACCTAGTCCATCTGAACAAACGTCGGATACATACCAAAGTCAACAGGTGCATGGGACTAAGGCAATACTATCCTAACCTACTCTAAGGCCGAAAAGCCCAAGTAACCAGCATAATGAAAGCAAATAACATGGACCCACGCATGCAATAACAGATAACCACCCAACAGATAACCCACAACAAATCATCGACACCCCAAGGTCAACAACCCATACCAAAGCATGATACTAGCCTCGAACCGTCCCAAAAACCAACTCAAAACGAAGAAATCAGAAAAGAAGAACAGAAATACTAGCTACCCACCCCAGATTCACACGACTCAACAAGCATTTACGCATTCATGCTCAATCTAGGAAGAAGGGAAGCCGTAACCTTCCAGGAGGCCGACCACGCGCGCTCCAAGTGACTCTGCCAAAGTTTTTCCCTTCCAAACGGCCTCAGATTATTTCCACGCTGTCAAAAATAAAGTCACAGCATCTATACGGTCGTTTAGACACTAAAATCATCAAAATCGGAGACATACCAATTTTGGAGTCAAAATCAGGAAACGTGGGACCCGCTCCAGATTTTCCAAAATTGACTTAGTGAAGAGGTCCCAAATCCTCCCTCGAACATGTATTCCAAATGGAACACCCATCGGGGCTCGTATCAGCTCCAAGCAACCAACAACAAGAAATGCAAAACTTTATAAAATTAGGCCTAGGATAGCAACTTACGCCTCGAATTCATGGATATCGAGGTACACCCAACATAATCAAATCACTAACCCATGAAGCCAACGTGTTTCTGAGCACCTGGGACTTCGAATCGATGAAAACCGATAAAAGATAAGGGAGATATGAATTCTGGAACTTTTCATCCAAATAGCCTTGACCTCAACTTAAATAACCATTGCACCCCGCTGACCTCTACGAACGCGGCCCAAGGTCCAAGAACGCGGAGGGATAACAACTGAAGCTCCGCAAACGCAGCCTCATACCCGCGAACGTGGAGGGAAAATAACTAAAGCTCCGCAAACGCGGAGAAGAAGGTCACCCAACCTCACAGACCTCCGCGAATGCGAAGCAACTCACCCGAACGCGGAGAACAAGGCCTCAAACCTCCGCGAATGTGTCTGCAGATTTCAGTTGTGCACCAGCTGAGTTTAGGACAATTCCCAAACTCCGACGGGGTGCTCGGGATTCGTTCAGAACCCCGTGCATGCAAACGAGATATGCTACCCCCTCAAATTCGACGTTCGGAATCAATGGCGCAGTTGAAATTTCTATACGAGGTCGTTTCGACACAAAGTGGGTTTCACACCTAATGGGCCATTTTAGCCAAATTCTATCAGGGGCCTCGGAATTTGATCCGAAGCTCCCGAAAGTTCTCGAAGGATCATTCTAGACCAAAATCGGAACTCCGGAACTAACTGCGCTGATGAAATTATCATTTGAGCGCGTTTCCCAAGAATGTTAACCAAAGTCAACTTTAAGCCAAATTTCGAAGGCTAAAGAGCTAACTGGTCACACCGGAAGCCCCGAAACTCGGGCCAACCATGCTTCTAGCCTAATTTGGCCGCTCCGGAGCTAATGGAACCATCAAAACTCCCATCTGAGGTCATTTACCTGAAGTTATGACCGAAATCAACTTTTCAAGGTCCAAGAGCTCCAAAATAGAAAAACAGGCACAACAACCAAACGAATGACCAGACAATCGAACCTATAGGGCCAGCAAGTCAAAAATGACTTGGGGTCACTACAGGAATGCTCTAAACGATAGAAAAGAGGCACAAACACACAAATTACCTGAAGGGTCATTACACTTAATCATTCAGTGTTCAGATCTAGAGACATCATCTTAATCATTCAGATGTTTATTCAGATTCAGTCGTCTTAATCTTAATGAAAACAAATGAGGCCTTAATGGGCCTGAATGAATCAGATCTGTGACAGAGTCTTATTCTCATTCAGACTCTTTTAGAAACACTTTTATTTTCGAGAAAAATTGTGCTCTATAGTTTTTCATCATAAAAAATTCTAGCTTCTCTCATTCTTCAACTTTATTAGTAATACAAATTATTTTCCTTAAACTTTTAATTTTTGGTCTTGTTGCTTGTTTATCAAGAATTGTAAAAAAATTATTTGATTAAAGTGCAAAGCCACTTCATAAACATGTGTTGTTGAAATCAGACGATGACGCCTTTATAAATTTATTTAAAATCATTTTAATGTATCAAGTTCATTATTTATTTTAGAGAAGGGTAAATGCAAACATATTATAGAACATAGAGATGTTTCACTTATTTATTTAAAATTAGTTTGTGCTGAATTATTTTTTTCAAAAAAAGATTACTACATTTTTTTCTAACAATTATTTTTATTATTAGAATTCATACATGTAGTTCATGTTGTTTCATTTTATTTTTATCAAACATAAAATATTTATTTATAATTAAACTATCTTAACGATTATCAGAGAATGACATTTTTTTCTAATACTTTGATAATATAATATTTAACTACTATTTTATTTGAATTATAATATTTCTTGTGTTTACATATTAATAAATTATGTGTGTGTGTGTGTGTGTGTGTGTGTATTATATTCAGATATTTAAAAACAAAGAGTCTTAATCATTTAGTGTTCAGATCTATAGACAAGATTTTAATCATTCAAATGTGCACTCAGATTCAGACATCTTAATCTTAATAAAATTAAATGAGGCCTTAGTGTCCCTCAATTGAACATAAAATATCATCTATAAGGTATTATGTGTGATACTCTTCATTACATATTTATTTGTAAAATAAATAAGGTATAAAAAATATATGTATCTAATTAACCATCTTAATCTCGACATATAAATCACCATACGATTATTTTATTTTATTTTTGTACATATCATTATATTTATTTACTCAACTAATCTTTATTTTAATAATATTAATATTATTTTAAAAAATCATGTATGTTTTGAAAACTCCTTACGCACTCGTCGGTCCACTCAAACTTAGCCTTCTTTTGTGTCAACTTAGTCATGGGAGAAGCAATAGAAGAAAACCCATTCACAAATCTCCGGTAGTAACCCGCTAAGCCCAAGAAGCTCCTAATATCCGACGGGGTCAATGGCCTAGGCCAATTTCTAATCACATCGGTCTTCTTAGGGTCTACCTTAATACCATCCCCCGACACCACATGACCTAGGAAGGCAACCTCCCTCAACCAAAATTCACACTTTTCATACTTGGTATACAACTTCTCCTCTCTTAATCTTTGCAACACAACCCTCAAGTGACCCGTATGTTCTTCCTCGCTATGCGAATAGATTAAAATATCATCAATGAAGACCACAACAAAGGAATCAAGGTAGGGTTTAAAGACCCTTTTCATTAGGTCCATGAAGGTAGCCGGTGCATTGGTCAACCCAAAGGACATGACCACAAATTCATAATGTCCATACCTAGTTCGGAAGGCTGTCTTGGGAATGTCACCCTCCCTCACCTTCACTTGATGATACCCGGACCGAAGATCAATCTTAGAGAAGTGGCTAGCCCCTTGCAATTGGTCGAACAAGTCATCAATCCTAGGAAGAGGATATTTATTCTTGACGGTGACCCTATTGAGTTGCCGGTAATCGATACACATCCTAAGGGACCCATCTTTCTTCTTCACAAACAACACCGGTGCACCCCATGGTGATTGGCTAGGCCTAATAAAACCCTTCTCCAACAAGTCCCTCAATTGTTCTTTCAACTCCTTTAACTCCGTCGGGGCCATACGGTAAGGGGGAATAGAAATGGGTTGAGTATCGGGGAGGAGGTCTATGACAAAATCTATTTCCCTTTCGGGAGGAACACCGGGAAGGTCATTAGGAAAGACATCAAGGAATTCATTTACGACCGGAACCGACTCTATAAGAAGGGTTTTGGACTCTACATCCCTAACCCTCACAAGGTGATAGAGACACCCCTTAGAGATCAACTTACGGGCTTTAATGCAAGAGATGAATCTACCCTTGACTACCACATTTTGGCTTTCCCACTCAAGAATGGGTTCACTTGGGAATTGGAACTTGACCCTACGGGTTCTACAATCAATAGAAGCATAGTATGCATGCAACCAATCCATCCCAAGAACAACATCAAAATCGACCATGTTCAATTCAACAAGATCACAAGGCAATATTTTATGCAAGATGCAAATAGGACAATTTCTATAGACCTTCCTAGCAACAATATATGCACCAATAGGAGTAGACACCTTATATGACTCACGCAACAAGTCGGGCTCAACATGAAACTTTTTGGCAACAAAGGGGGTGACAAAAGAAAGAGAGGCACCCGGATCAATTAGTGCATATACATCCAAGTCAAAGATTTTCAACATACCGGTAACGACATCGGGGACTTCATCGACCCCTTGCCTCCCATGCAAAGCATAAAATCGATTGTGCCTTGGGGCACCATCTTGTCGGCCCCCTCTCCCCAAAGGAACCGCATTGGCACCTTGTGGACGGACCTCCTTACCCTTGTTGCGATTTCGGGGACAATCCATTGCCTTGTGCCCCATTTCCCCACAACTGTAGCAAGCACCGGTATTTCTCAAACACGGGCCACCATGGCCCTTACCACACTTCGGACATACATCACTAGGACCCATACCACCAACACCTTGGGCCCTTGGAACGTCATTGGCAAACCCCCTATGGGGCGCATGAGAAGACCCTTGGCCTTGATGAAATCGGCCTCCCCTTCGACTTTGGAACTTGCCCTCAAAACGGGCCCTCTTGGCCTCATGACCCCTCCTCTTCCTCAACTTCTCCTCCTCCATTTGTTCGGCATAGACCATCAAGCGGGACAAGTCCATGTCACTAATCAACATTGCGGACCGGCATTCTTCACTCACTAGGTCGGACACACCCATCACGAATTTATTCATTCTAGACCGTGAGTCGGCAACCAAGTGTGGAGCATATCTTGAAAGTTGGTTAAACTTGAGGGCATACTCCCTCACACTCATAGATCCTTGTTTTAAATTCATGAACTCCACCAATTTGGCTTCCCTAAGCTCTAGAGGAAAGAATCGATTAAGGAAAGCCGTTTTGAACTCTTCCCAAGGCACCACATAGTTTGCCCCCTTCTCTCTCTTCCATTGGTTGTACCATATTTGGGCCACTCCTTTTAGTTGGTAGGCCGCCAACTCCGCCTTATTTTCTGACCTCACGCCCATGATAGCTAATATCTTGTGGACTTCATCAATGAACTCTTGAGGGTCTTCATCTAACTTAGACCCATAGAATTCTGGGGGATTCATCCACACGAAGTCTCTCACCCGAGATGCCGGGGTAGGAGCCTGAGGGGCTTGGGTCCCGTGGTTGGCTTGATTAGCCATAGCTTGTGCAAATAAAGTAAGGGCATCCCGAAGATCCCCATTGGTCGGTTGTTCCTCGGGTGCGCGGGCTCGTCTTCTTCTTGTATTAGGCATGATCTAGCCTAGCAAAGAACAACCGTTAGGGAAGAACTTAATTCAACTCTACAGCACGACTTAGAACATGGAGAAGGGAAACATTTCCTAAAACGTCTCATAGCCTCCTACTCATAGTTGTGGTGCACAACACAACCATGAATCGGACTCTAATCAACGCGGTGTGTTGGACTCCGAGGATCATTCAACCTAGTGCTCTGATACCAAGTTTGTCACGACCCAAGCCTAGGGCCTAGATGTGACCGGCGAATGGGGAACCCGAAGGAACCCCAAACAAGCCTCATAGCGTATCATTACACATCCTTGGTCGCGGAAGCAATTAAATGACCATAAGCGATAAGCATAATCAAGGGGAAAATCGGGACTAAGGGAGCAAGAAAAAAAAAGAAATGATACATAAATACCATAGATGAGTCAAGCTCAAGCATAATACACAACTTGTCCAACACCACCTCTAAACATGAGTACTTAGCGGGGGCCAAGACAAACTACCGGGCTCACCCTCATAGTCAAAACATAACTAGAAAGGAAAAGTTTTATACATAGCAAAAGATCATGAGCAACGTCCCCGAAATGGAGGACTCACCAATAACCACTATAGAAAATCGTACTAGCCACGCGGAGGAGGATGGTCAAGCGGTGCTCCGGTCCCTACATGGTGACATCATGTAGGCATAGAGTATGCGTTAGTACATTTGAATGTACTAAGTATATGGGATGCAATGCAATGCTACATTAGATGGACATCATAGGAAAAATGCGTAATCATACCCAATAGATAGCATATTAATGAAATGATATGTATAATGATGCTTACATAAAAATCATATTTAGTGGGACGTAGTACATGTGTGGCGAGTGACCATCAATATAGTATTTCCAAGGCCTACCACCCCCTTGGAGGGGCGAAAGAGGTACAAACCCCTCAATATGGTTACACGGGCCTACCACCCCCCGAGCTAGGGACCAAGGTACAAACCCCTCGATATGGTTATACGGGCCTACTACCCCCCGTACTAGGCAACCAAGGTACCAACCCCTCGATATGGTTATACGGGCCTACTACCCCCCGTACTAGGCAACCAAGGTACCAACCCCTCGATACGGTTATACGGGCCTACTACCCCCCGTACTAGGCTTGGTCGACTCACAACACTTATATAGAGAAAATCATATACATGTGTCCATTTCATCATCATTTCAGTAATTACATAACCATCCGACTCATAGGACGTACCTTGGACCTTCCCTTTCCTAAGAATTCTATAAATGGGCATTTTATCAAACACAAGGTGGGCAATTGTTCATGTAAATGAAATCATGTATTTCAAGAATACTAAGTCCAACCAATTCCAAAATCCATATAAATCAGCCCACCAACAACATACATATATATATCAACCTTCATAATTTGATCATGGAAGCATGTAAACCATAAACATCACATAATAATTCCATTTCATGATAATATGCAAAATGGACCATAATAGGGTGTGTAGTAGTAATTCCATAATTCAAGAGTTCATAAATAATCATAAGGACCCATAAACTTGAAGTAGAAATAGAGGATAAATGGTTGGACTTGTGGAAAGGAAGGTTTCCACAATCAAACCCACATACCTCAACTTTGGAGAATCCTTGATGAAGATTGGAATGGAGAATCGAAGCTTGAGATTGAGTCTTGAATCCGGAATTAGAGCCTGAGATGTTTGAATTTGGTTGAAGATCTTGGTGGAATTTTTGGAGAGGGCTTAGAGAGTGTTTTTGGAGTTAAGAAAAATGACTAAGTATGGGACATATCCCCTTTTTATAAAAAAAACGTCTCCAACCCGCCTAAAAAAATAGCTCACTGGAAATTGCAAATCTGCACAGACAGGTTTTACGAAAATGGTCATAACTCCCTCATCCTAACTCGGAATAAGGTGAAACCAAGTGCGTGTTGGAAAGCTAACTCAAAGAGCTTTAATTTAATAGTTTGCAGCCCTTCCAGTTCCTTGTGTGCTAAGAGATATGCCCCTTTAAAGTTGACCCTCCAAATCGCAATTTTTGCGATTTTTGAATTTTGATACGGTTGCTCTAAAATTCGGGTTAGACCCATTTCCCACTCAATTTGACCCCACAAGTAAGAATATGAAGTCGAATTTCCGAAATCATGCACGGATTTTGAGATATATGGAAATTACAATTATAGGTGTTTCCGAAGCACATTTTCGGGCATTTTTGGGGTCGTTTCATTATTGTAAAATGAATAATTAATATTCAATAAAGAATAAATTTTGTTCGTACACCAGTTATTGAATTGACATACCGAATTAAGTCTAAACCTCTATAAACTGGTCATCCCTCTACCCATTAGGCTACCAGGTATTCTCTACACAATTCATTTCTGAAGATTGTGGTTATATTAGGTTAAGCAAAGGGGCAGAAATTAATTTTTGCAACTAACATTTTCACTCTTCTTTGTAATAAAGTCTTCACCATTATGTATGTTGTCTTATCGTCTTTTTGTAAAATTATCATGTTCAAGATCCTAGCATGCACTAAGTGAAATTTACATGTGATATCAGAGTTTAAAATTTGAATTGATAATATTTATGAAAGAGTATAATATTATTATACTAATATTTAACCAAGAATGCATTTTGTCGGTACATCGATTATTTAATAAATGTACCAGATTAAGTTTGAACCTTTATAAATTGATCGTCCCTCTACCTATTGGTGTTACTACATATTATCTATCTAATTTCATCACAGATGGATGTGGTAACATAAGACGAATGCAAGGGAGTAGAAATCATTTTTTTCAACTAAAACTTATGTTCTTCTCCTTGACAATATATGTCACATCATGTATGTCTTTTTTAACGAATTCTTTTAAAATTATCATATATACGTTCCTAGCGTTCATGAAGTTAAGCTTACATTGTGTATCAGACCTAAAACTTGAACTAGTAACTTTTATGGATGAATATAATATTATTATGCTAATATTTAATAAAGAATCGACCTTGTCAGTACACTGATTATTTGACGGACATATCAGATTAACACATAAAATCTAAAAATTAATTATCATTCCGATCATTAGTGTTACCACATATTATCTACACAATTTCATCGCTGATGATTGTGGTAACGTAAGGGTAAGGTAAGGAGATAGAAATTAAATTTTCTTGCAAATTTGCTATTCTCTGCAATAATGTATCCCACATCAGATAATTTTTTCAACATTTCTCTAAGATTATCATTTAAAATCCTGGCGTGCATTAAATTAAGTTTACATGTGGTATCAGAACCTGAAATTTTACTACATTATTGCCTAGGAAATATATTTGTATCCCTAGCTGTATTTGGAAAGCATCTATCCAACATATTAATCTTGGTGGATTATAATATTCTAAAATTAATCTTATTTTAAATTTGAGATAATTGTTATCGCTCCATCCAATCTAAAATAATCAATATTTTAGTTGTTGTTCCAAAATAATTGATATATTTATTCTTATTTTTATTTTTAAAATTTTTGTTGTAATAACTCGGAGGTCATTTTTTGAAAATTATTGTAAAATTATCTCACGACCCAAAACGAGTCATGAGTGGAACCCCTTCTTGGTGGACGAACCAACGAATTCAAACCAATTTATATTAATTGTTCAACTTAAGAAATACAACCATAATGCGGAAACTCAAACTTATTAAAGTAAGAAATAAAAATTCTCTAGAGTCCATTAAATATCGTTTTCGAAAACTTGAAAGTCATCACATCAAGGATATTTAATCCCCAAATACTAAATCTGAGAGTATCAAAGACACCAAAATAAATAAAGAAAATAGGTTGTGTCCTAAAACTAGAACATCATGTCATGAACGGGAGAATCCAACACGAGCTAGAAGGAATAGCTCACCCAGGAATATGATGTACTAGAGATTGGCTAAAGCTGAGGGTGAGTCGAAGTCGCTGGTACATTTGCTGCACTCCACAAAATAAAAATGAAGAAAAACACAAGTAGGACCAGTACAGGGCAACATGTACTGAGTAGATATCATCAGCCGACTCAAAATAGAAACAAATATGCATAAAGTAATAACACGAAATCAACTATAGCACTTAGCGGGTGGAAAACAAGAAACAACATAAACAAGTGACAACAGTAATGACGCAAGTATGTAATTAGTCACAATATCAAGAACACACACGAGGACTCATGTTTCGACATCACGCTCTCTTAGGAAATGGGTTCTTTGAGATTGAGTACATTAAGTTCTTTTAATATGTTTTCCTTTAATGTTACCATGCCGAAACGTGATGCCCGATCCAATAATATCATGTCGGCTCGTGGCACCCGATCCAAATATATTGTGTCGGCTCGTGGCACCCGATCTAACAATATAGTTAATTCATTATTCTTTATCATCACTTTTCACTTCCTTAACAATATTTCATCAAGTCTTCTTTATTCAAGTTATCACTTTAATAGAACAGGTTCAATATTATGGATTTCACGATCTTAAAATTACAGACCAATCACAACAATACATGAATCATCCAAACCACAACAATTAAGTACATAGAAAATTTCACAGGATTACTCAATGACTATCAATCACTCTTAAGAGTCTCTCTATTACATAGAATAAACCATAACCTACCTCAACTGGAGAACTGATACCAAGCAAGCTTATTCCCCAATGCTTTTCATTTCTACAATGCCTCAAAACGTTTCCAATCTATCAAGTATGCATAATTCGTAAGTAAATGAGCCTATCGACACCCATATTACTATATGTCTAGCCTAGACCCAATAACTCACCCAAATCTATAATCAAGTTCCTAAATTTAGATGCTAACTAATATGTCAGTTCCCGTATTTCTCAAATTTCAAGCATAGGGTTAAGTTGATCTCAATTCTTCCAAATATCATAAATCTAATGATATTCATATAATGCAATACACCTAATATTTAATTACCTATACTCATATATAAAAATTTGAATTATAATATAATAACGAAAAGAAGAAAAAAAATTATCATTAAAAGCTAAGCTAACTGATTACAAGTGACGCCCTAAAACAATAAAATGCAGACTAAGTTATTTATGATAATATACTATATACCTCATTCTTCAATGTTGGATTATCAAATGGCAATCACTGCCACTCATTACCCACTAAAATTCGTACCCTATATCGTAAGAACTAACATCATAAACAAAGGAAACTCAATTGTTGCCCTCCAGTTTCATTGGTCCAGCCACAACAATATTATAATTGCCTTTATATCCACTATATATCTATACAATTATGGGACCTTAAATTGTTACCTGAATCGTCCCCCTCCCTTTTGCACTTTGTGTGCATAGCTGACTCAAGAACATCAAACCCTTTTCTTTACTTAATTCAATATTACAAATGGGCTAAGTGATATTGGGTATTAAATAAATTATGGTCTTGGCCCATTAACCAACCATTAAATTAATTATTTTATATTATCCATAGATTAAATAATTATAGTTAACAAATAGTCCAAAATACTCATTTAGAATCTATCGAAAGAGTCTTTTATGGAATAAGATGCTCTAGTACCCAAAACGACCTAACGGGTCGTTACATCAGATACCAATTTACCCACCATTCGTTCCCGAACGGTCAAAATAAAAGCGAGGGTAAGAAAGGGTACCTAACTCAACAAAAAGATGTGGATATTCCCGTGCATATCACCGTCAGTCTCCCAAGTGAACTCCTCAATCGGACGATTCTTCTATTGGACCTTCGCAGATGCAATCTCCTTTGACCTTAACTTAAGGACCTCCCTATCTAGAATAGCTACAGGCTATTCCTCATAAGACACACCAAGCGGTACCGAATCCCATCGAATAATGTAGTTTCCATCACCATGATATTTCTTCAACATAGACACATAAAATACCAGGTGTACTCCGGACAACCTTGGAGGCAAAGCCAATTCATAGGCCACTTCTCCAGCACGTTTAAGAACTTCAAGCGGCCCAATATACCTCGTACTTAGCTTACCTCTCTTACCAAACCTCATCACACCCTTCTTGGGTGAAACCTTCAACAACACTTGCTCTCTCTCTATAAATTCCAAGTCCATGACCTTCCGGTCTACATACTCTTTCTGAGATGCTAGAAACTTCACCTAAATGAATTTCACCTTCTCTAACGATTCCCTCAAAAGATCAGTACCCCAAGGTCTCACCCTCAATTGCATTGAACCAACGAATAAGAGACCTACATGTCCTTTCATATGGTGCCTCAAATGAAGCCATATCAATACTCGAGTGATAGCTATTGTTGTATGATAACTCCACCAAGGGTAAGAATTGATCCCAATGACCACCAAAATCTATCATGCACACATAAAGCATATCCTCCAGCACTTAAATTGTCTGCTCAAACTACCCGTCTGTCTGAGGGTGAAATGTGGTACTAAGATCCAATTTAGTACCTAACTCAGCCTGCTAGGTCCTCCAAAAGTTAGAAGTAAACTAGTGGGTACCTCTATCTGATATGATGGAAATCGCAACTCCATGCAATCGAACAATCTCGTAGATATAGAGTTTGGCTAACTTCTCTGCATTATAAGTCACCTTGACCAGAATAAAGTGCACAGACTTAGTCAAACTGTCAAGAATTACCCATATCGAATCAAACTTACCCAATGTCTTTGGAAGACCAACCATGAAGTCCATTGTAATCCTTTCCCACATCCATTCAGGAATGGGCATTCTCTAAAGTGTCCTTCCAAGCCTATGGTGCTCATACCTTACTTGCTGACAATTTAGACATTGGGCAACAAAATCAACAATGTCACGCTTCATTCTACTCCACCAATAATGTTGTCTCATATCATGATACATCTTGGTTGCACCAGGGTGTATAGAATACCTCAAACTATGAGCCTCTACAAGAATAGTCTGAGTTAAATCATCAACACCGGGCACACATACCCGCCCCTTAATCCTAAAAAAGCCTTCCTCATCAATCACAACCTCCTTGGCCTCTCCTTGCAAGACCATATCACGAATCCGGCTCAGCTTCTCATTATCAAATTGCTTTCCTTTAATCTTATCAAGAAAAGTAGATCTTGCCTCCACACAAGCCAAAAAACCTCCTTCCTTAGTTTCTTCTGGCCTCATAAGGTCATTAGCCAGAGTTTGAACCTCTCTAGACAATTGGCATCTAGAAAATTGCAAATGGGCTAAAGTCCCCATGCTCCCTGCTTTTCTACTTCGGGCACAAATCACAACATTAGCTTTTCTCGGGTGATAATGAATAGTAATATCTAGTCTTTCAATAACTCCATCCACCTCTTATGCCTCAAATTCAAGTCTTTTTGAGTGAACACATATTGTAAGCTGCGATGATTGATATGCACTTCACACTTGATCCCATATAGATAATGTATCCACTGCTTCAATGTTAATACAACTACAGCCAACTCCAGATCATGAGTGGGGTAGTTAAATTCATGCACTTTCAATTACCTTAAAGCATATGCAATTACATTCCTCTCCAGCATTAGCACTACACCTAAACCAAAATAAGATGCATCACAATAAACAATGAAATTCTTACCTTCCACGAGCAAGGCAAGAATCGGTGCAGTAGTCAACAAGGTCTTGACTTTCAGAAAACTCTCTTCACACTCACCTGAACATACAAATGGAACATTCTACTTGGTAAAATTGGTCATCTGGAAAGTAATGGAAGAAAATCCCTTGACGAACGACAGTAGTAGCTAGCTAAACCAACAAAGCTCCTTACCTCTCAAACATTAGTAGGCCTTACCCAACTCTTCAATGCTTCAATCTTCGGGGGATCCACCATCACTCCATCCTTAGAAACCACGTGCCCTAAGAAGGACACTAAATTAAGCTAGAACTCACACTTGGAGAATTTGGTATAAAGCTTTTTCTCCCTTAGCAATTCCAGTGTAATTCTCAGATGCTCTTCATGTTCTTTCCTGCTCTTTGAGTAGATCAGTATATCATCAATAAATACATTAACAAAGAGATCCAGACATGGCTTAAAAACTTTGTTCATTAAGCTCACGATAGCAGTAGGGGCATTTGTAAGCCCAAAAGACATTATTAGGAACTCATAGTGCTCATGCCTCATTCAAAAAGTAGTATTTGGCGCATATGCTGCCCACATTTTCAGTTGATGATAATCGGACCTCAAATCAATTTTGGAGAAGACACAAGCACCCTACAACTGATTGAACAAGTCATCAATACGAGGAATGGAGTACTTGTTCTTAATAGTCACCCTATTCAGCTACCTGTAGTCTATGCACATCCAAAAACTACCATCCTTCTTCTTCACAAATAAAATTGAAGCACCCCAAGGGGAGGCACTCGGTCTTATAAAACCTTTACCTAAAAACTCCTGAAGTTGGGCTTTCAACTCCTTTAACTCAGTCGGGGCCATTTTATAAGGTGAAATAGAAATGGGGCGAGTCCCCGGCTCCAAGTTAATACAAAAATCAATATCCATGTCTAGTGACATACCAGGCAGGTCTGCGAGGAAAACATCCACAAACTCAAGCACTATCGAAATAGACTCAATCGAAGGCACTTTGGAAGTATCATCCTTGAGATGTCTCAAGAAAGCTGAACAACCCTTACTCACCAACCTCTTAGCACGAAGAAAAGATACAATTCGAACTGGGGCAGGAATATAGTTACCCTCCCACACCAGCGGATCTATCCCAGGCTTGACCAAGTTCAAGGTGTTAGCATTGCAATCTAAGATAGAAAAATTTGGAGAAAGCCAAGTCATACCCAGAATTAAATCAAAGTCAGCCATATCCTGAATAATCCAATCTACATAAGTTTTTCTCCCCACAAAAGTCACAAGGCAAGACCTATACACCTTCTCAACTAACACAGACTCATCAACAGGAGTAGAAACATTAAACTCTCATCCCTTATGAAATTTCTTGAACGTTGTAACCGAGGAGAAGTCACCTGGCTTCACTCCCTCTATCTCCATCACAAAATCAAGCACTTCCTGAAAAGATTTTGCTGAAGCAGCTACGTAAAGCTGGAATCTGCAAATCTGACCTAATCCATTCACAAAGCAGCGAATTCGCTCTTCCGAACAGAAGCAAAGCTGAGTAGCATATCTGGATAAAGCACAAAATTTGGCCTCATAGACTGTAACAAACATCTTTCCTCTCCGTATATTCAGGATCTCATCTCTCCTCCTGTCCATCAAAATCCATGGGATATACTTCTCCATGAAGCCAGAAAATGTTGTCCAAGTCATAAGTAGTGTCTTTCAGGTCGGCACTCAACTTGAGATCGCCACCACATTTTGGCGTCTCCCTAGAACTGGAATGTGATATACTCAACACCAAATCACTCTACTACATCTATCTTATGAAGTAACTCATGACAATCAACAAGAAAATCATAAGCATTTTCATATTCAGTACTCTTGAAGACCAGGGGTTTCAACTTTAAGAATTTAATAAAGAGATCATGTTGGTCACTAGTCATTATAGGCCCTATAGTCAATCGGGGAAATATGCCTATTTCCAAGGATGCATCCTCTCTTGCTAGTGTTGGTGTTGCCACTTCTATTGCTCTAGTATTGACCATATGTGAAATAGAGTGAAGGAGGTAAGATACCAATTTTTATCACCTAGATACCAATTGGATTCAAGTAATAGCATGAAATAAAGAAAGAATGAAGTTTTCCTAAAGATCTATACCCTCTCAAAGAAAAGTAAAGGCATCCCCGTGCCATTCCGCCAGACTCTACTAGACCTATATTTAAGTGATAAAATCACCGAACCTAAAGCTCTAATACCAAGTTTGTCACAACCCAAAACGAGTCATGAGTGATACCTACACTTAACATTCTAGGTGGGTGAACCAATAAATTCAAACCCCAGTTTTTATTAATTGTTCAACTTATGAAATACAACCATAATGCAGAAACTCAAACTTATTAAAGTAAGAAATAAAAATTCTCTAAAGTCCATTAAATATCGTTTTTCAAAACCTGAAAGTCATCACTTCAAGGAGATCTAATTCCCAAATACTATGTCTGAGAGTATCAAAGACACCATACTAAATGAAGAAAATAGTTTGTGTCTGAAAACTAAGGAATAGCTCACCCAGGAATTTGATGTGCTGGAGATTGGGTAAAGCTGAGGGCGAGTCGAACTTTCTGGTACACTCGTTGCACTCCACAAAAGGGAAAGGAAGAAATACACAAGTAGGGGTTAGTACAGGGCAACATGTACTGAGTAGATATCATCGGCCGACTCAAAATAAAAACCAATATGCATAAAGTAATAACATGAAATCAACTATAGCCCTTAGAAAGTGGCAAATAACTCTTAATTATGGTATATTTGGATAGTGTAGATATGAGAATATTTCAATAAGGTATGATTTGATAGTCTAGATATGAGAATATTCCCTAATCCCTTTAATTAGGCAGTTAGGAGATTATGTAATATTTTATTAGTTTCTTTCCTTATTTACATTATCTGTAACAGTTATTTAATCCCATCAACTTGAGGGGATGATCAATCAATTCAATTCCAAATATCTCTTCTTCTTCTTCTTCTTCTTTTCTTCTTCTAATTTCTCATGGTATCAGAGCCATTGCTTTTTTAGCCCTCTCTCTGAATGTTCTTCTATTTCAGTAATAGAAATTTAAAAAAAAACAAAGGGATTGATCAACTGGTTGCTAAATCAATCATATCAAAAAATTGTCAAGTCTCATCTCTCTCTTTCTTCAATACTTCTTTTTGTGACAAAAAAAAAGGTTCATAATGGATGGATCATCTCCATCTATCGCTTTAACTGGAGCAGACTATAATGACTACCTTCAGTATCAAACATCAAGGCAACAATCATCAACTGCTTGCACAATACAACCTGGTAACTCCTTTGCTTATGTCGCACAGTCTTCGTCTAAGGAACAATGGATTCTTGATTCTGGTGCTTCTGACCATATTTCTGGTGACAAAAACAATTTCTCTACTCTTACTACCCCTTCTACCCTCTCTACTGTTACTTTGCCAAATGGATCAAAGACAATTGTAAAAGGGATAGGTATAGCTCATCCTCTACCTTCCATGCCTTTAAATTCAATCCTTTTTGCACTTGAATGTCCATATAATCTTATTTCCATTAGCAAATTAACAAAAAACCTGAAATGCGCCGTAACCTTCTTTGATGATTCTGTTCTTGTGCAGGATCAAAGTACGGGACAGATGATTGGAAAAGGACATGAGTCACAGGGATTGTACCTACTCTCTATCCCAACACCACATGTTGCTTTCACTTCTGTTGTTTCTTCTGAATTGCTCCATAGTCAATTGGGTCATCCAAGTCTCTTGAAATTGCAAAAGATGGACCCCAGTTTATCTAGTTTATCTTTGTTAGAATGTGAATCATATCATCTTAGTAAGCACACTCATGCCTTTTTCCCAAAACGCACCAATAATAAGGCCACCTCCATGTTTGAAATCGTTCATTCGGATATATGGGGTCCAAGTCGTGTCAGTTCTTCCTTAGGCTTTCATTATTATGTTAATTTTATTGATGACTATTCTCGGTGCACGTGGTTATTTTTAATGAAAAATAGATCTGAGCTATTATCTATCTTTCAGAAATTTCATGTCGAAATTCGCAATCAATTTGGTATTTCCATTAAGAAGTTAATCAGTGATAATGCCCGAGAATACTTCTCTACTTCTCTCTCTTCTTTTATGTCATCCCAGGGCATATTGCATTTGTCTTCTTGTGCACATACTCCTCAACAAAATGGAGTTGCTGAGAGAAAGAATAGACATCTAATTGAAATAGCTCGAACATTGCTCATTCACAATCATGTCCCTTTACGTTTTTGGGGTGATGCTGTTATTACTGCTTCCTATTTAATCAATTGCATGCCTTCATCTTTTTTTCAGTACCAGAGTCCTCATTCAGTCCTCTATCCGGACCAAAATTTGTTTCCCCTTCCTCCACGTGTGTTTGGTTGCACCTGTTTTGTTCATAACCTTACCCCCGGAAAAGATAAACTTCAGCGCAAGGCTTTTAAATGTGTATTTCTTGGGTATTCTCGTCTACAAAAAGGTTACAAATGCTTTGATCCCTCTACCAATAAGTACTTGATCTCTGCAGATGTTACTTTTTTTTAGACTTCTCCGTATTTTTCTCCTAATACGGAAAATCAGAAGGCTATAGTTGTCCTTCCCATTCCAACTATTCCAATCCCAGCTCCACCTCCAACTCTTAAGGTCTATTCCTGATAACCTCAACCTCCTACTGAACTTGCTAATCCAGTTGGTATTTCTAACTCTGATACAGGTACACAAAGCAATCTTGGTGACTCATTACCTGCTCCAACAATATCTTCCGCTTCGATCGAGCACTTATCCGATGATCTTCCCGTTGCTTTTCGCAAAGGTACTAGAACTACTGCCAATCAAACTCCCGTTTATTCTTATTTAAGTTATCATCGTTTGTCACCTTCATAGCATGCCTTCCTTACTAGCTTATCATCAGTCAAAGTTCCTAAGACTGTGGCAGAAGCACTAGTTCATCCAGGTTGGCATCAAGCTATGATTGAGGAGATGACTGCTTTACATGATAATGGTACTTGGGAGCTGGTTCCTTTACCTGAAGGCAAAACCACGGTTGGTTGTCGTTGGGTATTCACAGTTAAGGTAGGTTCGGATGGAGCTATTGATCGTCTCAAAGCAAGACTAGTTGCTAAGGGATACACTCAGATTTATGGCATCGATTATGGAGATACTTTCTCACCAGTTGCCAAGATGACTTCTATCCGTCTCCTCATCTCTATGGCAGCAATGAATCATTGGCCCCCTTTTCAACTGGACATTAAAAATGCATTCCTACATGGAGACTTGCTGAAGAGGTATATATGGAGCAACCACCAGGGTTTGTTGCTCAAGAGAAGTCTAGACTAGTTTGTAAACTTTGTTGATCCCTCTATGGTCTCAAACAGTCTCCCAGAGCATGGTTTGGTCATTTTTGAGCTGTTGTCAAACAGTTTGGAATGATCCGAACAAAAGTTGATCACTCTAAATTGTATAGGCATTCATCTCATGGAAAACATATCTTTTTAATCGTTTATGTTGATGATATTGTTTTCACAAGAGTTGATTATGAAGTTATTGCTCAACTCAAACAACACCTCTCAAGTCACTTTCAGACTAAGGATTTGGGCAAGTTGAAATACTTTCTCGACATTGAAGTGGCACAATCTGGCCATGGTATCGCTATTACTCAAAGGAAATATGCCTTAGACATTTTGGAAGATGCTGGTATGTTGGATTGCAAACATGTGGACAGTCCAATGGATCCAAATACAAAGCTTATTCCAGGACAGGGGGAGCCTCTAAAAGATCCTAGGAGATATCGGACACTTGTTGGCAAACTCAACTATCTCACGCTCACGCGACCAAACATCTCATTTGTTGTGAGCGTAGTTAGCCAGTTTTTGCAATCACCTTGTAATAGTCACTGGAATGCAGTGATTCGCATCCTGCGATATGTCAAAAGCTCTCTAGGACAAGGTTTATTATATGAAGATAAGGGACACACCAACATTGTAGGATATTCTGATGCAGATTGAGCAGGACCTCCTTCTGACAGGCGGTCCACTTCAGGCTATTGTTTTCTAATTGGAGGCAATCTAATATCTTGGAAAAGTAAGAAGCAAGTTGTCGTAGCTAGATCAAGCGCAGAGGCAGAGTATCGAACTTTGGCACTAGCTACATGTGAGCTTATATAGTTGAGACAACTTCTCAAAGAATTGAAGATGGGAGGAGTTGAACCAATGACATAGATTTGTGATAACCAAGTTGCACTACATATCGCTTCTAATGCAGTGTTCCATGAAAGAACGAAGCACATTGAGATAGATTGTCACTTCATTCAAGAGAAGATCGAGTCTGGATACATCACCACAAGTTTTGTCAACTCAAAAGATCAACTGCAGATGTTTTCACAAAATCACTCCGAGGATTTAGAATTGACTATATATGTGGCAAACTAGGAGCGTATGACTTATACTCTCCAGCTTGAGGGGGAGTGTTAATTATGGTACATTTGGATAGTGTAGATATGAGAATATTTCAATAAGGTATGATTAGATAGTCTAGATATGAGAATATTCCCTAATCCCTTTAATTAGGCAGTTAGGAGATTATGTAATATTTTATTAGTTTCTTTCCTTATTCACATTATCTGTAACAGCTATTTAATCTCATCAACTTGAGGGAATGATCAATCAATTCAATTCCTAATATCTCTTCTTCTTCTCCTTCTCCTTCTCCTTCTCCTTCTCCTTCTCCTTCTCCTTCTCCTTCTCCTTCTTCTAATTTATCAATAACAAATAACATAAACAAGTGACAACAGTAATGACGCAAGTACGTAATTAGTCACAATATCAAGAACACACATGAGGACTCATGCCTCCACACCATGCTCTTTTGGGAAATGAGTTTTTTGAGATTGAGTACATTAAATAATTTTAATATGGTTTCCTTTAATGTTACCATGCTGGAACATGACACTCGATCCAATAATATCATGTCGGCTTATGGTACATTTGGATAGTGTAGATATGAGAATATTTCAATAAGGTATGATTAGATAGTCTAGATATGAGAATATTCCCTAATCCCTTTAATTAGGCAGTTAGGAGATTATGTAATATTTTATTAGTTTCTTTCCTTATTCACATTATCTGTAACAGCTATTTAATCTCATCAACTTGAGGGAATGATCAATCAATTCAATTCCTAATATCTCTTCTTCTTCTCCTTCTCCTTCTCCTTCTCCTTCTCCTTCTCCTTCTCCTTCTCCTTCTCCTTCTTCTAATTTATCAATAACAAATAACATAAACAAGTGACAACAGTAATGACGCAAGTACGTAATTAGTCACAATATCAAGAACACACATGAGGACTCATGCCTCCACACCATGCTCCTTTGGGAAATGAGTTTTTTGAGATTGAGTACATTAAATAATTTTAATATGGTTTCCTTTAATGTTACCATGCTGGAACATGACACTCGATCCAATAATATCATGTCGGCTCGTGGCAACCGATCCAAATATATCGTACCCGCTCGTGGCACCCGATCCAAATATATCGTGTCGGCTCAAAGGACCCTATCCAACAATATAGTTAATTCATCATTTTTTATTATCACTTTTCACTTCCTTAAAAATATTTCATCAAACCTTATTTATTCAAGGCATCACTTTAATCGAACAGGTTCAATATTATGGATTTCGCGGTCTTGGGATTACAGACCAATCACAACAACACATGAATCATCCAAACCACAATAATTAAGTACATAGAAAATTTCGTAGGATTACTCAATGACTATCAATCACTATTAAGAGTCTCTCTATCACATAAAATAAACCATAACCTACTTCAACCGAAGAACCGAAGTCAAGCAAGCTTATTCCCCAATGATTTTCCTTTCTCCAATTCCTCAAAATGTTTTCAATCTATCAAGTATACATAATTCATAAGTAAATGAGTCTATCGACATCAATACTACTATATGTCTAGCTCAGACCAAATAACTCACCCAAATCTATAATCAAGTTCCTAAATTTGGATGCCAACTAATATGTCAGTTCTCGTATTTCTCAAATTTCAAGCCTAGGGTTAAGTTTCAATTCTTCCAAATATCATAAATCTAATGATATTCATATAATATAATACACCTAATATTTAATTACATATACTCATATAACAAAACTTGAATTAGAACGTAATAAGGAAAAGAAGAAAAAAAATATATAATTAAAAGCTAAGCTAACTGATTACAAGTGACGCCCTACAACAATAAAATGCAGAACAACTTATTTATGATAATATACTATATACCTCTTTCTTAAATGTTGGATTATCAAATGACAATCATTTCCAATCATTACCCACTAAAAATTTTCCCCTATATCTTAAGAACTAACATCCTAAACAAAGGAAATTCTATTGTTGCCCTCCAGTTCCATTGGTCCAGCCACAACAACATGATAATTGCCCTTCTATCCGCTAGAAATCTTTACAATTATTGGAGCGTAAATTGTTACCTGAATCGTCCCCCTCCCCTTTACAGTTTGTGTGCGTAGCCGACTCAAGAACATCAGACCCTTTTCTTTACTTAATTCAATATTACACATGGGCTAAATTGTATTGGGTATTAAATAAAGGGTAAGTTACATAAATCACATAGTGTAAAGATGAAATTACTATTTATCCCTACTTTTTTTCTAATTACAATAATCCCTTAAAATTAACTCAATCCTGATACATTAATTAAAGCGCGGATACATTAATACAGATACATTGTTAAAACAAAAATTAACTCAATCCGGATACATTAATGAAAGCGCAGATATATTAATACAAGCACTGATACATTAATACAGATACATTATTAAAATAAAAATTAACCCAATCCGGATACATTAATGAAAGCGCGGATACATTAATACAAGTATTGATACATTAAAGTATATGTATTAATGTATCAGTACTTGTATTAATGTATCCACGCTTTCATTAATGTATCCGGATTGGGTTAATTTTTATTTTAATAATGTATCTGTATTAATGTATCAGTGCTTGTATTAATGTATCTGCGCTTTCATTAATGCATCCGGATTGAGTTAATTTTTGTTTTAACAATGTATCCGTATTAATGTATCTGTGCTTGTATTAATGTATCCGCTCTTTCATTAATATATCCAGATTTGGTTAATTTTAAGGAATTATTGTAATTAGAAAAAAAGTAGAGATAAATAGTAATTTCATCTTTACACTATGTGATTTATGTAACTTACCCATTATGGTCTTAGCCTATTACCCACTCATTAAATTAATTATTTAATATTATCCATCAATTAAATAACTATAGTTAACAAATAATCCAAAGTATCCATTTAAAATCTATCGAAAGAGTCTTTTATGGAATAAGATGCTCTAGTACCCAAAACGACCTAACAAGTCATTACAAAATTACCATTTTACTCCTCTCGATATTGACCCTGAATTATTTCTGATTGGATTTTGAAATTGGTTTCAAACTTTGAGTAAAAAGTTGAGAATTGTTAAAGTGTTTGAATTCAAAAGGCTAAAGTTGTTAAAAAGTGATTTTCGGGTGTGTTTTGGAGTTTCGAGTCTCGAAATGAAATTTCATCGATTCTATCAGACCCAAAATGTTGAAATTGGTTTGAGAGAGTTGTTGGTTTAAGATTCAAAGTCTTTTTCGTGAATTTGAGGTCCTAAGTGGGATATTTATGAATTTTTAACCTTTGGATTAATTTTGGTCAACATTCAGGGTTTGGATGCTCGGATTGAATTTTCGAAAGTTCTATTGGATTCGGGGGATGATTTTAGGCTTAGAAAAGGTCTTGGTTAAATTTTCAGAGGTCTCGAGCTTGATTTGGCCTTTTTAAGCATTATGATTAGTTTATTGTGTCTTACTTGGGATTTGGGTCAAGGAGACCTTGGATCCATGTTTCGATGGTTTCATTATTTTCGGAACTTCGAGTATAGTCAAATAGCATATATGGTTTGTGTATACGGGGTTCCAAACGAATTGCGAATGTCATTTCTATGATTTGAGAGTTGGCTGAATTTTCTGATGTCTAGTATGCCTTGCTTTGCGAAGGGTACCTCGTTTTCGCAGGGATCGCGTTAGCGAGACCTTGCTCACGAAAGCGAAGGGTCCTTTTTTGTGAGGTTCTCTTAAGCAAACCATGGGTCGCGATCGCAATGATCATGAAAGTGCACCCTGGTTTGCGAAAGCGAGACCCCCATGTTAAGGGGGGTTTGCTTAAGAGAACATTTGTTCGATTAAGTGACTTCAGAGAGGGTTTTTGGCCTGTCATTTCAGGGTTTTACTCCATTTTGAGTTTTAGAAAATCCTTGGAGGCAATTTTAAAGAGATTTTTCGTGGTGAATCATTTGGGTAAGCCTTTGTAACTCTAAAACTTCAATTCCCTTTTATCATTTGTGGATTTTTAATATCAAAACTTGAGAATTTGATTGGCAAATGGCAAGGTTTTTCAAGAACTTGAATTCTAAAGTAAAATGGTGATTGTGAACTGATTTTAACTTATTTTTGGAAATGGTTTTCACCAATGAGTTTCAAATGTCTTAGGTAACGTTTTCAAGTAAAGATTTTTGGATACAAATCTTATTTTCAAAATTGGGCTTTTGAGTCGATTTGACCCATTTTTCAAAATGTATGATATAGATGTAGCTATTTTCGGAATCTTGTTGTGATTAGTTAATTGGATTAGATTGTGTGGCTTTGGACATTGTTCGAAAAGGGAAGACTCAAGTCTTGGATTGACTTTTGATTGAATTGAGACAAGTGACTTCTAAAACCTTGTAAAACTTGTAGAATCTTGTATTTTTTTATTGTGTGTGTTGGGTAGTAATAGGAATGAGGTGATGGGTTCAATTATTCCACTTGATGGTTCTTTATGAATAAAAAGGGGATTACAGAAAAAGGCAACATGTTGATAGTTGTGCTTTGTGAATTGCCTTGTTGTAGACCCTAATGTGTTGATGGATTAAATGCTTTGATGGCATCATTGTAGACTTGAATTGCTTGGGTCTATTGTCTTTTTCTTATAGTGTGAAGTTGCTTATTTTCATTGATTTATGTGCACCGTGATGAGACATGTTGTATAAAGCCGATGGAAAATAGTTTCGGCTAGTGATATAAAGTCAATGTGAAATGGTTCTGTCTAGTGATATTGTGCCTAAGAGAAATGGTTTCGGTTAGTGATATTGTACCAAAGGAAAATGATTCTGACAAGTGATATTGTATAAAGCCGATGGGAAATGGTTCCGGCTAGTGATATTGTGCTAAACAAAAATGGTCCCGGCAAGTGATATTATATAAAGCCGAAGGGAACCATGGTTCTGGCTAGTTATATTGTGCCGATGGGAAACGATTTCGGCAAGTGTTTGATTCTTATCATTGATCTACTTGACTATTGTGATTGATCTACTTGATTCTTATGATTGATCTACTTGATTCTTGTGATTGAACTTCTTGATACTTGTGGTTGTCATACTTGATACTTATTGATTATTGAACTA
The DNA here is from genome assembly GCA_018342035.1 of Solanum appendiculatum. Lineage (NCBI taxonomy): Eukaryota > Viridiplantae > Streptophyta > Magnoliopsida > Solanales > Solanaceae > Solanum > Solanum appendiculatum. Next base: position 2,366,521 of record JAGDQO010000283.1, on the reverse strand, counting down.
TGATTGTTAAACCTTGTGAGTTGTACATTGTAAACTGTTAGGTTGGGCTGATTTCTATGCAGGTTGTAGTTGAGGTGGTTTGGTTAGGATGAAAGGAGTACTCGTATTCTAACTTAGTTTTACCTTGTTTAGTAGGTTGCTTGCTGAGTACCGTGTTATTTGGTACTCCCTCCTTGATTAATTATACACTTGTGCAGGTTCCGAGCCCCGACCCGTGTGATCATTCTTCTTCATCTTTCTCCGGGGCTTTCAAAGGATTGTGAGATGTAGCTGCTTCTCATCCCAGTGGCTCTCTTGTTCCTTATTTTATGCTTTGTTCGATTCTAGAAACAAAGACATTGAGACTTGTATTTATCTTTATACATTAGAGGTTTGTACACGTGATAACCAGATTTTGGGGGTGTTTATAAATTGGCTAAGTTTTCTGCTCTTATGATATTATTGATTTATTTCCGCATTTCTTTCGTTTATTTTGGATTTTAGGCTGACTTGTCTTGGTGGGTTTAGACGAGTGTCATCACGTCCTTTTTTGCGTTGTGACAAAATTATCCCTAAGTTTTAGGAGTAAGTTAAATTTTTAATTCATGAGTGTAAATTCAAAACGTAAATTATTTTGAACTGGAGAAAGTATTATTTTGAAATAATCTTGATAATATTATTAGAGATAAGAACAAAAAGTACCATTAGCTCGAAAATAATGCCAATCGAATGGTCCAATTAATTCATTGCTCAAATTTGTAGCATTTCTTAGCTTTTACACTGTTTTTCTTCTTTTTTTTGTTGCTTTTTTTGCTGTTATTTGTTTTTCGCTACTCTTTTTTAAAAAAAAAAATCATTTCTCTACTCTTCTAATTGTTCATACAATTTTGTAACCTTTTTTATCCCCCCTCCCCTCCTTCAAAAAAATGATGAAGATAGTTAGAATAGAAAAAAAAGTTAATGTAGTGTAATTGTTTACGCCTACTTCTTTGTTGTTGTATAATTCATGTGTAATAAATGTTTAATCAATATATACTTAATATATATATATTTATATACACTATTCATATACACTTCATATTTATTTTTTTAATATAATATATACACATTATTATGCATTTTTCTGAATACAAATGTAAGAGATAGAGAGAGGCGCCCGAGAGAGAAGGGGGAGGGGATAGAGAGAGATCGAGAGAGACAAAGAGAGAGAGACAGAGAGAGAGAGACAGAGAGAGAGAGAGAGGGGGGGGAGGGAGGGAGAGGGTAACACCTCAAATGTTCTAAGTTCAGATCAGCTCATGGAAATTCAAAAAATTTAAGTCTACAAAAAAAATTTATTTTACGGACGCCATCTACGAGTTGTAGAAGAAACCACGAATCATAGATGGGACCCGAAGATCAACTTCAGAGACTAGAGATTTTAGCCTGAATTTTATGTGTCCAGTCTATGGGTCATAAATTCATTTACGGATCGTAGATTGAACTCGTAAAATAAATTCCTGACGTCTGACTTAGTCTAACGTCTAGGGACTAAGTCTATGGCCTGTAAATAGAATTACGAACTATAGATTGGTCTCGTAGATGGAACTTTAGAAACTAAAATTTTAGCCTGATTTCAACGAAAGGTATCTACGGCCCGGATACCAATCCAAGGAGTGTAGATGGCCTTGTGGAAACTGTCGATGTCAATTTTCTTTGGGGATCATTTTGGTCTTTTTCACTCTTTTAATTCATGCACTGTGTCGTAAAGCCTATTCTTAGTGGGATTAAGGAAAATTTAAACCACAAAACCTCCCCATTTACACTTAACACTCATAAATCTAATTCCTTACGCTTAATGTTCCTCTCAAGCAAGAACTAGAGTTCCATAGCTTCAAGTCTCAGTTCCATGATTCAAGCTAAGGCTTCCACTCCAGGTTTGTGAGAGTTAGTCAATGAGTATCCTTTTACCCATTGAGCCCCCGAAGAAAAACTCCAATTCTTCAGTTATTGATTTCTATAGATTCTAGGGTTCATATGAAAAACATGTTCTTCATTATATCTCAGTTATTCTTCATGTATGGTTTTTAATACATGTTTTTACTTATAAATATATCCTCATGATCCCTAAAAATGGGGAAAACCCATGTTTTGAAACTATGATAACCGAATTGCATGATTCCTATACAGTTTTCAGTATTTATGAGCTATTCAATTTATCAGTGTACATTCAATTGGGAGAATTACTTAACATCAAACGGACTTAGGGATGAAGATTCATCTATAGGACTGAGACCTTCAGTAGTATTTTCTAAGTCCTAGAACTACTGTCATCATAGAATTATAAGGGCTGCCCGTTAGACCAAGACTGACTCCTTAGTCCTTTAGGGATATCAGCTTAGTGGTACCACATTAGCTCAAATCAGCCTCTATACCCTGACAAGGTATATTGGGCCCTTGTCGATGGGGATTATACATTGAACTCCATGTAAGCTCACATGGTTATATGTCTATTATTAGTAGCTCCCACAGTTCAGTATCATTTATTCCATGATCTTGTAGTCAGTTATTTCAATTTCAGTATTTATCAGTGCATATTTTACTACTTGATCATTGTATCAGCTTAGGTAATTCAGTTAAGTATCTTATGTTTTATCATGCTCAGTTTATTAGACTTACCTTGCATGTCTCACATACTCAGTACATTCAAAGTATTGACCGCATACTCTTCGTGCTACATTATTTTATAATATGGGTTCATACACTCAATATCTAGCTCGCGGTTAGTACGATTTAACTTTCTGTTAGCACAACAACAACATTGGTGAGTACCATCATCTTTCGAGGATACCCTTTATATTTATTTCAGTCATATGTTTTCTTCAATTTTCAGAAAGTTTAAGTTAATTAGCTGGGGTCTTGTCCCAGCAACTCATCTTAAGAGAGGCTTTCAGACAGTCAGTTAGATATTAGTATTTCTATAACAACCCGATCCGTTGCTACTAAAGGACCTCTCATGCGTATCCCAAGATTCTGGAAATTTGGTGCAAGAATTTAAAATGTTGAGCACACAACGATTTTGGCTCATTTTAATTTTTAGGCTGGGCTGATGTCAGCCCGCTATAGAGGGAGGCTTCCCACTATGGTGGCACTACTATAGTGGCCTGCAGGAGCTATAGAGGGCAGACGAAAATTCTATTACCTAATTAATGTGGCTTATTTTATTTTCCTCCCATTTTGAAAGGAGAAAATAGACGAGGGCCACTATAAAAATGTCACGACCCAAAGTACACCCTAGATGTGGCATGGCGTATAAGACCCCCAAAAGGCCCTACAAAAGCCATTTGACATTCATATACACAAAATAATAGAGAAAGTAAGAAATCTCATAACAATGTAAAGAGTTTGACATAAGCATAAGTACATCAAAGTCTAGAAAAGCCATCTATTACATCAATAAGAGTGGTCGGGATGTAACCCGTACACCACATACAAAGTCTGAAACATAAAGACAAAAGCAAATAGAAGTATCATGGTCCTCGGAACAAGAAGACTCACCAACTCTTGATCTTCGAATCGTCAATGAGATCAACTAGCCACGAACGGTAGGATAGGAATCGTCACGCCCTACATTAGTGAAACAATATAGGCACAAGTATGCATTAGTACATGGAATGTACTAAGTATGAGGGGAATGCAATAAAACATGAGACATGATTATAACGAGACATAATCGAAAACATGATATGCATGACCAAGCTAAACATAGTAAAAATATTTAGGAAGAATAGTAAACCATGGACATGGTCAATGCATCTTAAATCATAAGGAAAGCTTTATTAAAACATTAGTAAGCAATTAAATTCATTTTGTCGGATATTAGCTTTAGCCGACAATAGGCCATGCGAGCTATGATATGAAATCTGATGTAACCATATTGAGAAGGGAGAGTCTACTTACCAAGGTAGAACTCCGTATCATATCATATCATATGCTATATGTGGATCCACTAGCTAGGCTAATTAAGGCAAACCTATAGGGGCACGTAGTTAGGAACTAGAGGTTGATACTAGAGACTACCCTATTTGAGCCTCCACCTCAAAGTTCTCTCGGTGATAAGTTAAATTCCAACGGAATAGTCATATTCATAATCATATTATCATCCAAGGACAAGCATAATTCAAATACTAATCCAAGCTTAAACATCATAGAGTAGCTCATTAAATCTTGAATCAAGTATAAGTGAGAAAACCTTTCACCAAGCCATGATCCCTAAACATGTGAGAAAAACCCTTTCATAATTCTTTGATGTTTATATTGAAGCAACCTAGATCATAAACCAGTCATTTTGATAAATCATGCGTAAGTTCATGAAAGCATCATTCATTGATTCATAGCTTTTCTTCAAATTCATGCAAATTAGGGTTCATAGTCAAAAATCATGATCAATGCATGGGTTCACATGGAATTGATTGGAAAACATGTAATTTAATCTAAATAGTCATGATATGATCAAAATCAAACAATTGAAATCCATACAAATAGAACCCATGAAGAATTGAATGAAAACCTAACTAATTTTGGAAAATTTAATTGGAAAATTGAAGAAAAATTTGGGGACTCAATGGGTGAATAGAACCCATTGATGAACTCCCTACATACCTTGTTTGAAGCCCTAAGCAATGATGAAGAAAGGAGGCTTGAACTTGAAGAACCCTAGATTCTTCCTTGATCTTAGAGAGAGGATTTTAGAGATAACCTTAGAGAGAATTTACTAATTTGATTGAATGAGGGAGTTGGAGAAATTTCTAAGGGTGAAGGGTAGTTATAGGGCTTAGAATTAGGGTCAAAATGATATAGTATATGCATTAAATGCATAGGAAAAGACCCAAATACCCTTCAAAAATAACTGCCGGACAGACCTAAGGTTGTGACTAAGGTTGTGACCTACGGTCTGTCTTGGTCAACCATAGAACCAACTTTAGAAACCCAAATATTCAATCATTTCCCTCGAGACCTTTCTACGATTCGTCGAACTTTCTACGGTCCTTAGACCTCATCCGTAGAACTCAACTTTCACTCAAAAATTTCACTAAGTCTGGAACCTTTCTACGGGACCTTCCTACGGCCCGTAGACCAAATGACGGCCCCTCAAATCCTTCCATAGGACTGAGGTCCTAAGTCAAATCTCTGAATAAATTCTACGGTGCCATCTACGACTCGTCAACTTTCCTATAATTCGTCATGTTCATCTGTAGGTCCATTCTTCATAAACTTAATTTTCCAAAACTCAATCCAAGTCTACGACTCCCTCCCTACGACCTGTAGAACTTCCTACGGTCCATAGGTTGGACTCGTAGAACTTGCTTCAATCATAGTTCTGCACTTTTCCCTCCTTTTCGACTTTCCAACTTCCGGGGTATTACAATATCTTCCCCTTGGGAACATTCATCCTCGAATGGAACTCGAGCTAGAATGAATAGAGTAGGAGAGAAACTAACAACCCAACATGAATGCATTTTTTTAATCAAAATGCACATAAAAACATGGAGAATCACTCCAAGCTAAATCATAACATCAAAATCAAGTTTTTTTGAACATGCATGCATATGGAAACATGAGAATGACAAAAATACATGAATTCGAAAGAATGAACCATGAGGAGCTAATACCTCAAGCTAGAGTAGGAGCGGAGGAAAAGAGATGAGGACATTGGACATCAAATCGGCTTCGACCTCCCAAGTAGCACCCTCAACTAATTGATTCCTCCAAAGAACCTTCACGGAAACAACTTCTTTGTTTCTCAACTTCCGAACTTGTCGGTCTAAAATCTCAACCGAAACCCCTTCATAAGAAAGATTCTCTTTAACTCCCAAACCTTCCAAATGAACAATAGATGTTGGATCTCAAACACACTTATTCAACAAAGAGACATGGAATACCAGATGTACCAATGCCAAATTGTTTGGCAACTCAAGTTCATAAGCAACCTTGCCAATACGCCTCAAAATCTTATATGAGCCCACATACCGAGGACTAAGTTCCCCTTTCTTTTCAAACCTCATAACACCCTTTATGGGTGTAATTTTCAAGTAGACCCAATCATCAAATTCCAATTCTAGTTCTCTTTTTGTAACATCAGAATACGAATTTTGTCGACTTTAAGCCGTTTTCAACCTCTCACGAATAAGTCAGACCTTTTCCATAGCCTCATGCACCAACTCGGGCCCTATCGAAGCAACCTCACCAACCTCAAACCAACCAATAGGAGCTCTACACCTCCTACCATAAAGAGCCTCAAATGCTGCCATCCCAATGCTAGAATGATAGCTATTATTATAAACAAACTCAATCAAAGGCAAGTGATCATCCCAATTACCCTAGAAATCGATCACACAAGCTCTCAACATATCTTCTAAGGTCTGAATAGTATGCTCGGGTTGTCTATCAATTTGAGGATGAAAAGTCGTGCTAAGTTTTACTTGAGTACCAAGACCTTTCTGAAATGACTTTCAAAACTGAGATGTAAATTGAGAATCTCAATTGGAGATAATGGACAAAGGCACTCCATGAAACCTTACCATTTCTCTAATATAAAGCTTGGCACAATCCTCCGATGAGAAAGAAGTCTTAACGGGAAGAAAGTGAACCGATTTTTTCATTCGATCCACAATAATCCAAATTGAATCAAACTATCGACGAGTGCGGGGTAAACCCGTAATGAAGTCCAATTCAAATCCTCCCACTTCCAGTTAGGAATGCTAATGTCTTGAGCCAAACCACTCGATTTCTGATGCTCAACTTTCACTTGTTGACAATTCAGATATTTAGCCATAAATTCTGTAATATCCTTCTTCATCCCATTCCACCAATAGGCCTCCTGGAAATTATGGTACATCTTGGTGGCTCCCGGGTGAATAAAATATCGAGAACTATGGGCTTTTGTCAAAATCTGATTTCTCAACTCATCAACATTTGAAACACATAACCAACCTTGATATCAAAGAACATCATCTCCCTCTTGGGAGAAGCCTCAATGGCTTTTTCAAAAATCGACTTCTTCAAGTCAACTAATACCGGATCAAGATCTTGCTTAGCCTTCACATCAAATACAAGAGATGATTCCAAACCATTATAAACAATTACAACACCTTCATTAGAATCAATCAACCAATCTGGCCAATCTATGAACATAATGAACTAACTCCTTCTTATCTTCCTCTACATGAGCAATACTACCCATCGATAACCGACTAAGAGCATCCGCCACTACATTCGTCTTATCGGGATGATAAAAGACACTCATGTCGTAGTCCTTTAACAACTCAAGCCACCTCCTTTGGCAAAGATTCAAATCCTTTTGAGTGAACACATACTTCAAACTCTTGTGGTTGGTAAATACATCAACATGCACACTATACAAGTAATGTCACTAAATCTTTATAGCGAACACCACCGCTGCTAACTCCAGATCTTGAGTCAGATAATTCTTTTCATGCACTTTCTATTGCCTCGATGCATAAGCAATGACTTCCCCATGTTGCATCAAAACACAACCAAGACCAATCCGTGAAGCATCACAATAAACCACAAAACCATCTGATCCTTCCGGTAGTGTAAAAATAGGGGCTGAAGTGAGTCTATTTTTCACCTATTAGAAACTCTTTTCACAAGCTTTCAACCATACGAATTTCACTTTATTTTGAGTCAATGTTGTCAAAGGCGAAGCAATAGAGGAAAACCCTTTCACAAACCTTCTATAATGACCGGTCAAACCCAAGAAACTTCGTTATCTAAAGCACACAAAGGTCTAGGCCAATTCTAAACCACCTCAGTTTTCTTAGGATCGACTTGAATACCTTTACCGGAGACAATATGGCCAGGGAAAGCAACAAACCTCAACCAAAATTTACACTTGTTAAACTTAGCATATAACTCATGATCCTTGAGAATTTGCAATACAATCCTCAAATGTTCAACATGCTCATCCTCACTCCGTGAGTAAATCAAGATATCATTGATGAACACAATCACAAACATATCAAGATATTGCTTGAAGACCCTATTTATCAAATCTATAAATGTCACTGGGAATTAGTCAAAACAAAAGAAATTACCAAAACCTCATAATGACCATACCGAGTTAGAAAAGTCGTCTTAAGAATGTCACTCTCTTTCACCCTCAATTGGTGATAACCCGACCAGAGATCAATCTTAGAGAAATAACTTGCTCCTTGGAGTTGATCAAACAAATCATCTATCCTTGGAATAGGATACTTGTTCTTAATAGTAACATTGTTCAATTGCCAATAGTCGATGCACATTCAGAGAGAACCATCCTTCTTTCGAACAAACAACACCAGAGCACCCCATGGTGAGATACTCAGTCTAATGAAACCCTTATCTAACAAATCCTTCAATTGGTCATTAACTCCTTAAGCTTTGCTGGGGCCATACGGTAAGGAGGAATAGAGAGAGGTTTCGTATCTAGGAGAAGGTCAATACTAAAGTCTATTTCCCTTTTGGGAGGAGAATATTGGGAAGATCATCGGGAAACACTCTGGAAACTCATTTACAATCGAAACTGACTCAAGAGTAGGGGTTTTAGAATCTATATCCCTAATCCAAACTAGATAAATGCAACCCTTAGAGATCATCTTCCTAAGTATGGGTTTAAGTATGGGTAAGGATTGGGATTCTAGGATATGTTATACTTGTGATTATAGTGGTATGTATTTTGGTTATTGAAATGGTGGCTATTAAGTTAGATAGATTACCGAGGGGTCTGGTGCATAGTCAAAGTGTTTGGACTGGTTATGGTTGTCCAGTATTTTAGAACTTATATGATTATGGGGATGTGATTCAAGATGGATGAGTTAGTTTAAGGCGCCAAATTTAGGTATTATTCCGAAAAGGGTCAGGGAGTGGACATGAGAACTTAAGAGAGAGTAGTAGGTTGGTTGATAGGGCTAGTGGTGGCCTTGTATTCATGAATCTCTATGTGGTAGAAGGGTTAAGGTATGATTTGATATTATGGTGGTGTTACAAAGAGGCATGGAATCAAGGAGCATTAGTTATGACATTATACTTCGGAGGGTAAAAGTATGTGGATAGAGACTTGGGGTGATGTAATTTTCATATTGCATGTGTTTTTTTTTTCTGAATGTCTACTTTATACTATGTGGTAGGTTTGGGTAGACCGATGATGCCTACCAGTACATATGTTTGCACTGATACTACTCTTGTTATGTCACTTGGCATAGTCTGGTTGTAAGGTCAGAGATATTTCATAGGTGAAGACGATGACAATCTCCGATAGCTTCCATTTTTCCTTCCTTATGGGGGGATCTATCTTATTTTCTTATAAAAATTGTACCCTTTAAGTAGCTCTTGTACCTGCTTCGATTAGTTCCTTGGGGAGGGTTTTTCAGTCTATTAAAAAAGGTTTTATTAAAGTTGATGTTTTCATGAAGTTTATGGTGTTAAAGAGGTTTTTGTAGAAAATTATTAATTTTCCACATGGTCTAATGTATTTTGGGGTAAAAAGGGTTATCCTATCTAGGTGTTAGAGTAGGTCCCCACACGACCTGATGGGTTGGATTGTGACAATTTCAGCTTTATGTTATGTCATGTTTTAATGAATTTCCTTAAGTATTTAAGTTTTTTTGATTCAGACTTCATATATTTATCAGACTCAGTTTCTGCATTAGTGATTTTCAGTATAGATTATGCAACTTTTAGTGTCATGTCAGATCATGAGTTAGTTTTGCGTCACTTGTAGCTCGAAGTGTTGGAAAAATAATTTAAAGTATCTCAAAATGAATTATAATTTTTAATATCTAAATTTACATTTCGGATATTTGATATGGTTTTGAATAGTCTTAATGGCATCAATTCTTCACTGCCATATATTACTCCTTACTTTATATGATTAATAATCATTATTACCAATTATAACCCATCCTTTAATTAGCCATTATTCCTTTTATTGTTTGAATGGTTATAATGATATAATTATGATTGTGACCGTTGTTTTCTGGTTACATATATGGTATTTTCCTTATGCGATTTTGATGTAGAGAAGGAGAAGACATACATAGTATCGAAGCCCTCTCATCAGAGTGAATAAGAAAATAGATATATACATATATTCTTCTTTCATAAAATATATTGAGTTAGTGCCGGGTTTTCTTTTTGATTGAATCTTTGTTAATTTATGGCTCCTAATTTTACACTAGAAGAGCTTGTTGAATTCTAGGGATACACTTATATCGGGTGAAATATACTTAAGGACGGTGTCTCACACGCCTCAAGCTTTGGCAAATTCCGTACAAGATATTGTTCGTAAGATTTCCAACAATCTTAAGGATATTTCGTTTTTATGGAAAATACTCAATATTCTGGAAAGAAATTATAATTCTTATTGTGCAATTGAATGGGTTACTGCAATGGCTTTGTTTGGCACGATGGTGAAAGTATGAAAATGCTTCGCAAAGGTACTGTTTTATTTTAAAATTAAAAAGAAGAAAGTTGGTTTAAAAGAGAGTCCCCACTTAATTTTTAAAGAAAAAACAAGAAAACTTAATTTCAAAAAGATTTAAAAACAGAAAAATCAATTTGAAATAACCAAAGGGGTTCGAGGGTTCAATGTACATTTCGAGAAGGTGTTAGGCACTCGAAATGCCCGCTAACTTGCGGTTGACCGACAAGTTGAAAATATTTGGCTAATCTTAAAAGAAAACTAGGCATTTAAGAAAATATCAATTATTATGCTTAAACAACATTATTTAAGGAAAAGGGACAATTTTGTCTAAAAATGACTAAATAAATAATTTCAAAGTTATTTTGGGTAAACGCTTGAATAAGAATTATAAATAACACAAAATGGGCATCTTTTGGGGATTAATTAAATTAAACCAAACGAAACAAGGGGTTAGAGTTAATACAAAACAAAAATAAATAACTACAACACTAATCAAGAGAGAGAGAGAGAAAATGAGTTTGGGTCTCCTTCTGGGCCCAATCTGCTGTTTTTTGAGCCTTGGGCTCAATTCCCGTTTTGGTATACAAATGATGTATATCGGTGTATATATGCCGTATTTTGGCCCATTTTACACAGCCCACTTAGCCTCCAAAACGTGTAATGTTGCCTTCAACCTGTATTTTGCTGTGTTTCAACCTGTATTTCATGTATATAAAGCATATACAGTCCACTTTTGGAGTTTCGGGTGCTTGTATCTTAGTTTCCATAAATTATTTTGCCTCCAATTTGACTTGTTTGTCAGATTCTAATGTCTTCTTGTATCCGGATGAGCGAGGCTGACACGAGGAGAAAGGATTTGGGCCTTTATGGCCCTCTCGAAATGCAAAGGAGAAAGGAATTGAGTCCAACTTGGAATCCACACGAAGCCACATGAAACAAGAAGAAAATAAAGGAGGGTTTGCATCTATATTCACAACTTACGAAATTTACACATAAAGCCAAATTAATCTACAAAGAGGACAAACACACTGAGGGCAAAACATCGATAAACTTCAATTTGAAGGAGGCAACCTTAAAATCCAAAGACTCCAATAAGTTAATCACCACAGCATTGAATCAAATCACAAAATGAACAGCATGCTATGAACAAATTCCAGCAACCAGACAGACATTCATTGCCTAAAGCCTACAGAGGTAGACATAAAAGAGTAACCCAAGACAGACGCCGAAACATCAGTTTTAGCATGATTTAAATGTAAAGGTGATAAAGACAAACATGTGATAAACTAATCAGCATAGCAGATCACTTTAACAAGGACAAATAATCATCAGAAAGCGCATCCAGCAGCTTGGGAATGACCAGTTATTGAATCATTTCACTTCAAACTTTAGTTAGCAAGAAAAATCGAAATAGATCAACTCGAAATGCAAGGAAATAAAGCCTATACAGCCAATGCTATTAGAAACCAAATCCTAGAAATACTATGATTAACATCGATTCTTGAAGAGCAGACACCACGAAGAAGAGAAACAAAGCAGCAACTAATCAACTTACACGATTTTATTTAGCAAAATAAAGAGAAACCTCTTAATCACAGATTGAGACAAGCAAGCGAACTGGATCAGAAATTCAAAAGGAAACTACAACTCTTAACCAATTTGGATGAGATTAACATAAGTCATTTGAGGAGAAGAAAAAGAAAACAACTAAGGCTTGGCAGGTACAGACAGAAAACAGAGAGGTCATGCCTCTGATCAATTAGATTAGAAGATGTATGAAAGAATGTACTAAGAACATACTACTTGAAAGGAAAAGAAAACAATCAGATTCTCACATTTTTAAAGCCAAAATAGTTCAACCATGAAAGGAAATAGACAGAGACTTAGAGGTGGTCTAACAGGAAGCTTAGGAGCCGAGTTGAAACAAGATTATGATGAATTACTATCACACCAACACAAACTGAAACTGAAATTCGAAAGACACAAGCAGCAATCCAATCACACAAGAACAGATATAAACCTTACGAGATCAAGCTACCATTGATGAAAATCTATAACCATGAGTTAAAAAGACAGAGAAGACAAGCGAGGCTACGGATAAGCAGTGAAGAAAATAGAACGGTATAACTAGCATACTCAAAACCGAAACAAAATGAACATCACACCATTTCAAGCAAAATGAGACAAAGATTTAGCTAGCTTTCAGAACAAGATTAAGTTATATTCAAGCCAAGAAACCAATCCAGAATAGCTTTTACCATTTACATATAATAGACCATATCATTTTGATTCAAACAAACAGAAAAAAAGGGCGCAAAACTAAAGAGAATGTACCTCCTTTGGAGCAACGAACTGAAATCAAACGAGCAAAAGAGAATAGCGACTTCTCACACGAATTTGAACTCGAGCAGCAGACCAGAAAACTCAAAAAATGAACTCTTCAGAACTTAGAATTAGAGAATCCTAAAATTGGCAATCCCTATTGCTTGTAGAATATCCTCTTCGTATATTGAATTCTGAACCCAACCTCTTATATATAATACCCTCTCTGTATTAGTTTCAATGCCAACCAAAAATCATCTCCCCCCGAACAGTGAACGAGAGGGATATATATAGGGGAACGATCACGGGGTTTTGGGATGGAAAAGGGCGAAATTCGTATAAGGCTTGGGGCGAAAACGGAATTCCAAACTCAATTCCAAATTTGAAATTCACCTCAAGGACAAGAATATCCCAAATTGATTCCACCAATTCAAACAAAATCAGCAATGGAAAGGGCGAGATGGACGACTCGGATTGAATCAATTGTCCTCGGATTCGTCGTGTTGCAATCCTACAGCCACAAGGACAAATTTGCAGGTGAACGTTGCGTACGAATGTACTGTTGAGGTGAGGCAAAGGAAGAAGACGACAAGGGCGCCGCGAGCTGTACGCGTGACTGCCGTTTGTAATGCTGCCGTGAATTGTTCCGTTTGTCGCGTTGGAATCGTTATCGTATTGATGTCGTCGGTTGCTGCTTATGTTGTCGTTTTCGAATGCTGTTTGGAAACTGTTTGTTGTTGACGGAATTCAATGACGCCGTTTGGAATTGTTGTTGTATTGTTGCCGCCGTTTGTATGTCGCTATTGTTGGGTCTGTTTTGATGTTGAAATTGATTTGTCGGTTGCTGGCTATTGTTTATGTATTGTTGTTTGTTGAAATTGTATTGGAATGGGTTTTTTAGGAATTGGGCTGTTGATAGAGTTGTTGAATTGGTTTGAAATTGGAGTGAAATGGCTAGGATTGCAATAAAAGTGGTTAGGTTTTGAATTAGCAATAAAAGTGGTTAGGTTTTGAATTAGGGAATGGCACCATGGATTTCAATTGTAGCCAATCGAAGTTGATAAGTTAGCCAGATTGATTAGGTGAAATCAGCTAAAACCTAAATAAAAAATGAATTAATATAATTAACTTACGAGCTTCTTAATCTTAACGAAATAAAATAATTAACTTAATTATAAACTAATTAATTCACAAATTACAATTTATACTAAAAATAAAATCTTTTTGAGTTAATTTTCGAATATTCATAAAATGTACTAATTATACAAAACTATATAAAATTATATTTATCATTTAAAATTTATACAAAGACTTAAATTACTTTTAAAACTTGAAATATATTTTGAATTTTTATAAAAAATAGTTATTCTAAATCGTTTAATATTTAGAAGCTCGAAAGCTAATCTATATCGTGGAGGTCCAAAATTGGGTGTCAACAACTGTCCCTCGTTTGACTCGGATAGATGCAAGAAATTCAAGGCAAATGAAATTGACGAATCCAATTTTGACCGACCACATTTTCATCTTGAAGGAAAAGAATTTTCGTATGGACTTTAGGAATTATGGCCGAACCCCGGAATTGGATTTCCTACATATCTCAGGCTATATGAGAATTCAGGTCACTTGTAGTTCAATATGCTTGATTTGACGTACGATTCTGAAAGAATCCAAAAGCTATTCCGGTATCGAATTATAGAGAACTCGAAATGCTCGGGAATGAGATTTAAGCGAGATCGGAATACAGTCGAGTTTTCAACATTGATCCCGCCTTCATATCCCTCGACTCAGGGAATCAGGCTGCTTGTAGTTAGACTCAATCAGTTGAAAAGGAAATATGTTATGCAAGATAACCTTTGGTTCTGGAAGAGTAATAAATAAGTAGAGTATGAAAAAGAGGCTTGCAACCTCTTCACCATGAATGTGGAGCTCTTCACATCCATAAGTAAGAACCTACACTGACATAATTTCCAAAGCTCTTGGTGCATTGTCACTCGGATTGGAAGGTTGCCTCTGGTGAAAACCAAAATTCTCCGGATGCGAAACTGAAACCGAGAAACTTAAAGAGAAGCCCACATGCCTTCTGATAGGGGTGTGGTTTGATTGTGGTGGAAGTCGATCCTTAGCTCGCGTCCTAAGAGTTTGATACTCCTCTTTGGACTATGTCCCAGTTCGCTGATAAGAAAAAGTTATACGTTGTGCTGCATCCTTTTTTATGTCATCCACACCTGTGGTTTGTTTGAGAATTCATCCTCTCGAGTGCTCTCGACAAAGACTGAGATAAAACTCATTAGTATAAAATGTAATTCAAATGGAGAGATGGTGTCTTTTACCATGTCGACACTTAGTTGCTCACTTTGAGATGAGTTGTTGTAATATGCCGATGATATTATGGTGATGACGTTCTCGCATTAGAGATGATGATGCCTCACTGGGCAATGAAGATGATGCTGCTTCGTTGGCAAGATGATGATGCTTCGTTGATGCTGGTTTTCTTGAAATGAGATAGAGATGGTGCCTCACTGGGCAATGAAGAATGACTTCCTTGCGATGACATCAAAACGAGGCCTCACTGGGCAATGAAGATGATGCTGCTTCTGATTTTCTTGAAATGAGATAGATGTGGGGCCTCACTGGGCAATGACGAATGGCTTCCTCACCATGACATCGAAACGAGGCCTCACTGGGCAATGCTGATGATGCTGCTTTGTTGGCAAGAGGATGCTGCTTCTGATTTTCTTGAAATGAGATAGATATGGGGCCTCACTAGGCAATGACGAATGGCTTCCTTGCCATGACATCGAAACGAGGCCTCGCTGGGCAATGAAGATGATGCTGCTTCTGCGTGATTATCTCCTTCGGCAATATGGCATGGATGACCCTCTTCCAAATATTTTCAGATGCTGGAAAATGACAATGTTGTTTTTCCTCGAGTTTTCATCCGCTCCGACTTCAAAATCTGCATGTTTATTGTGGATCTCGCCTTGCTGGGGATTTGAGCGAAATAATGTTACTCACATCCCCAAAATGTTTCTTTGGTATTATAAGCACTGAAACTTTCCCTACATCCACAGAAAAATTGTTAGTTTTAAGTGAACTGATCTGTGTTGATTTCTTCACTTGTTTGCTCCTTATCTTGCTATCTCTGCGTGATTGCTCCGATATCCCGCTTCTCGATAGATAAGACAAAATGTTTTATGCAACAAAAAATATTTTACAACATATAGAAAAACTATTTAAGAAAAGATAGATTTTTGAAAAGTAATATCTGAAAAAGACTACTGCCAGATGTCACGTCACGTCAAGCTTAAATGAACGTCCTTGATTCGATGCTTCGAGGTATATCCAGTAACGTGTTTGAAAGATGTTGAAGCTCCTTGTAGCTCTAACTCTTGAAATGTTGAAGATTTATTGAAGTTGACTTCCGATCTTATGATAATGGTGGGGATCACTTGAAGTTAATTTCGAACTCCTGATCATGCTGGAAATATCCAAAGTTGCTTTTAAACCTCTGATGATATCTGATGAAATTTTTGAGGTCATCTTCAAAAATTTCTGTCCCAGTTAAAGATGTCTTGGCATATTCTGAATTGTCGATAAATGACTTATGAAATTTTTGAGATCTTCTCAAAAATTCTGTCCCAGTTGCAATTTTTCCTGTATCTTCAGTCTTGACTTGTTGGAGAAATCTTCTTATTGAGAATTTTTGAGTGGGACTCAAAAATTCTGTCCCAGTTTATGTTGTAAAGAAAAATAAAAATCTTACGGGAAATATGACCGAGCCGATTTGGCGCCTACGTATCCCGTTGAGGCAAAAATCAGGTCAAACGTACTTTCCCTCTCGAGGACTAACAGAAATGGGAAATTTAAACAAGGAAACGACCGAGGCCGACATAGGCCGCCTACGTATCTCATACTTGAGAATTCAGGTCGAACGTTGTTCAAGTACAAAGGGGAAATATTGAAAATGGATAAACGGGTGACCGAAGCCGACATAGGCCGCCTACGTATCTCATTCTTGAGAATGCAGGTCAAACGTAGTTCATTACAAAGGATAATTTTCTAACTATAACATAAGATGATTACAAGCAAATGATGCGATTACAAGCAAACGATGTGATTACAAGCAAATGATGCGATTACAATGAAAGAAATAAAAGAAACTCAGAGTCTTCAAACAAGCAGCTCTTGATAACATCTAAGTCAATTGACAACTTGTGAGAGACAATGTATATGCTTTACCATGGCGTGTCATCAAACAAATGTATTGATGTATTGTCTCGGCAAACTGATGAGTTCTCTTTTCTGAGCTTCTGTCAGATAAACCCTGATTCTGGCTTCTTTGACAGATTCACAGTTTCTATCTAGATTCAACTTTTCCTGATTCTCGAACTATTTGAATTCTTTGGCAAGGTGTTCAGATATCATGATCTCCTCATCATACTCTTCGAACTCATGGTCATCCACCTCATTTTGTTCATTCAGCTTGTAACATGACATGATATCGAAAGGTTTAAAAATTATTTTTACTGAAATAAATTTAAATTAAAATAAAGACCGTTAAATAACAGAATTAAAAAAAGAAAAATAAATTTTCATAATAGAGAAGGCTTTCATTGAAATAAGGAAATGTGAACTTTGGCCATGACCACGGGTCATTTTGCCTTTTTCAAAACATTACGAGGGAAATTGAAACATAATTAGGTAAAATGACATAAAAGGTGGGTCCCGGGTCTCATTCGGACTACCACCGATTTTAGAAATAGCATAAAATTCATCTTTTTCTATCAAGATGAGGGAGGAATCAAGAGTGGAGTGGAAGTCCAGTTAAGCACTTGCTCCATTGGCTCGGCATCTCGTATGCATGGTGTCACGATCATCTCTTTAAGCACAACATCACCTTCTTCAAAAAGATTCCCAATTCCTTCTCCAAGACCATCATCATTGGCATATTCCTTTACCAAAAAGGACTGACACAAATGAGGCAAAGAGTTTGGTGGAACATGATTAATCTCCTTCTTGTTCTGACCCTTTCTTGGCAATAAAGCAAAAGTTTGATGGTACTTATGCTTAAAGAAGCTACAACTTTCTCAAGAGTGTCAGGGTTGGATGGAATTATAGCTTTACATACACACCAATCTTCTTCGACCTCAATCACGTTAATAGTAAACTCCCCGTGATTCGGCAGGAGATTACTGTTGACATTGGGAGTGACAGTTTGAAGAGTGACAATCCTTTGCTCAATCAAGTCCTGAATTTTATACTTCAAATTGATGCAATTCTCAGTGGCATGTCCAACACCTCCTGAATGGTAAGCACATTGATGATCGAGCCCGTAATGTCTGGAATTGATATTGACATATTTTGGATCAATTGTTTGAATCAGACTAGCTGCTTTCAATCTATCAAAAAGTTGGGTTCGACTTTCAACCAAAGGAGTAAAGATGCGAGAAGGTTTTTTCGCAAGTTTTGGACGAGGAAGATTGTAATTATTTCCTGGAGGTGGAAGTACTTGACGGTAGTTTAGAAGATTTTGATAAGTAGGTGCTGGAGTTTGAAAATTTAGGTATTGCGTAGTTTGGTAGATATGAGGGGCATTTGTGTAATTTTGCAATGAAGCTTGGTAATTTGGTTGAACATTTGGATAATTTGGCAATGGAGCTTGGTAATTTGGTTGAACATTTGGGTAATTTGGCAATGGAGCTTGGTAATTGGTTGAACATTTGGGTAATTTGGTAAGGGAGCTTGGTAATTTGGTTGGACATAGAAGACGGGATAAGGATTTTGCAGAGTTAAGGGGTAAGTTTCAGATAGTAAAGGCTTTTGAACATTCAGTCCGGCATGTCTCTTTGATTTTTGGCTCGATTCGAATGAGATAGAGGAAACATCTTCCCTTTTCCTCCTCAATGGTCTTGAGGATTCAGCTTGGGCAGTCATTCGGGTGATTTTTCCAGTTCTGAGACCGTCTTCAATAATTTCACCCATTTTGACTATCTCAGAGAACTTTCCTCCTAAAATGAGCAACATCCTACTGTAGTACTTCGGCTCTTGAATGCACACGAAGACTTCAATAATCTCTTTCTCGGTCATGGGAGGCCTAACCCTTGCAGCCTCTCTTCTCCAACGGTAGGCATACTCTCGATAACTTTCAGTAGACTTCTGTTTGATTCTCTCCAAAGAGTATCTATCAGGAATGATTTCTACATTGTAAGCAAACCTTTCAATAAGGTCTTTAGCCAAAGCGTTCCAACTTGACCATTGCTTGATTTCTTGAGAAATAAACCATTCCAAAGCTTCCCCTTTTAAACTTCGACTAAAGAGTCGCATTAACAAAGCATCATCTTTCCCAACTCCCACAAATTGATCGCAATAAGCCCTCAAATGAGCAAAAGGATTTTCAACTCCACTAAAAGTGTCAAATTTTTGTGCTTTAAAACCTTCTGGGAGGTCCAAATGTGGATGAATGCACAAGTCTTCATAGTTCAATCCCACAGCCTCTGAAGTGTAATGAAACTCCTTCATTGCTTCCATGACTCTCTCATTGATGCTTTTCTCGGTCTTTCCTTCTATGGCTTTCCATTCATTCTCTTTCTCCTCATGGTGTTCGAGTTTGGACTGGGTGGTAAAGTGAGGGTATGATACTGACGACATTGGAATATGAAAAGCGGTTTTTAGAGATATAGGTTGAGTAGTAGGTGTGATTTGAACAATTTGGGTAGAAATTTGATGGATGGGAGGAGAAGTCTGAAGACTGTTTGTATTTGGATTTTGAGGAGTAGGTAACTTTTGTTGTGAGGAGCTAGCATGATGTGGGTTAGGGATATTTAGGTCGATGGTGGAAGAGTTTGGAATTGTAGCGGTGGATGAATTGTTTGGAAGATGTTCAGTTGTTGGATTCGAAGTAGGAAAATGGTGTGGAGGCCTTTCATTATCTGGAGCAGGGGTGTTGGCAATGATAGCCAGATTTGTCAAATCTCGGGTCTTAACCATTTCAGCCCTCATTTCAGCAATTTGCTGGAATAGTTGTGCAATCAACTTGTTCTGTTCAACGATGATAGGATCATTCACAGTAATTTCGGTCAAATCAGTGTTTTCAGCGTTTTCAGTCACTTGTTCTTTGCCTTTTGACAAACTTTGGTCAGAGAAGGAATCTTTGGGGTCTTTGGACCTTGTGAAGTATGGATGTTCTGCCATTTTCTCAACACAAATCAGTTTTGACTCACCTGTCAAAGAAAAATAACTCAAAAGACAAATGTGTTCGTCTGTGTAAATAATACAAAATATCACACACATAGTTGCAAACACTTAGAGTTGCTTCACTTGAAGATAAACTAGCCCACATGTATTTATAGACAAAAATTTGTCTATTTGATTTTGGATTAGTGAATCAGGAAGGTTGACTTGAGCCAGGTCCTTTTGTATCTTTCAGCATGATACTTCTGATTTTTGATTGATATAAAACTCTAATCTCCTTGCAAGAGATGAAAAAGGTAGAATTTATCAAAAATGGGACCGAACCTTGAAAAGTTGCCTATGTATCTCACGGCGGATAAAATAAGTCTTGAATCATTTTCTGATTTGAGATGGTGAATTGACCTTTTTCTGAGATGAGAGAGCAAGATTTATGATTTGAAAGCAGAATTCAGATTTTGTTGGGAGACTAAAGACACAAGTAGTATTTGGGCGCACTTTTGATAGTGATTGGGTATTTGTGCTTAAGGGGTTCTAAAAAAGAAGAGTAGGCTCTTCGAATATCTCCAAATAAAGCAACACATTCACACAAGCAATTATAGCATATAAGCAGTTATTGTGCGTTCTAAACAGATATTGACCCTTTTGTGCCAAGGGCAGGCCTAACGATTCAAAGGATGTATAACGTCATTTGAAACATTCCATTGCCCCAAAACTCAAATTTATACAAGTTTTATGGATAAATTGAATGGAGATACATCATAGGGAAAAGGGATACAAATAATCAGTCACACGCAGGGGCACAATCCTAAACTATTCTTCCATGGAAGGTTCTTCCTTCTTGAGCTTCTTGTCATCTCCGAATGCCAACGTCTTTGGATGAAATGGTAACTTGATCCTTCTTCGACTTGAACAAACTATTAAACACCTAACCCCAGGGGACAATGATTTGTCAAACGACATATACATCCTTCAAATTTAAACACATAAGCATGATTGTCCATTTAGGCCGTGGGCTGTTTGGACTCAAGGTGGTCTAACTAAGTGTTGGGTCATCTTAGGTCAATGCGCTAAAAAGGGATTTGGTTTCGCTCTACACTAGTTGACTAAGAGTGCCTTTTGAAAGACCGGGGCCCAAGCGAACAACTTGGGTTGGAACTATGACAACCATTGGACGCGTGACGAACCAATAAATTGTCAGTCATTCCGAAAAAGGGTTAAGTATAAAAAAGTCCGACTGCGGGATCGCAAAATCGTCCTTAAATATATTGTATTTATGTCGTGGTGACGGAAGTATGCCATGAATGCAAAATGACAATTTATAATTTACGAGAACTTAAACAAATAAAGCAATTAACAATTTAGCCAAATAAATCAAATTTTAAGGTTAGAACCACTTCATAATCCCCAGCAGAGTCGCCATTCTATTTTATTTTGTAATTAAAAAGAAGAAAGTTGGTTTAAAAGAGAGTCGCCACTTAATTTTTAAAGAAAAAACAAGAAAACTTAATTTCAAAAAGATTTAAAAACAGAAAAACCAATTTGAAATAACCAAAGGGGTTCAAGGGTTCAATGTACATTTCGAGAAGGTGTTAGGCACTCGAAATGCCCGCTAACTTGCGGTTGACCGACAAGTTGAAAATATTTAACTAATCTTAAAAGAAAACTAGGCATTTAAGAAAATATCAATTTTTATGCTTAAACAACATTCTTTAAGGAAAAGGGACAATTTTATCTAAAAATGACTAAATAAATAATTTCAAAGTTATTTTGGGTAAACGATTGAATAGAAATTATAAATAACTCAAAATGGGCATCTTTTGGGAATTAATTAAACTAAACCAAACGAAACAAGGGGTTAGAGTTAATACAAAACAAAAATAAATAACTACAACACTAATCAAGAGAGAGAGAGAGAGAGAGAGAAAATGAGTTTGGGCCTCCTTCTGGGCCCAATCTGCTGTTTTTTGAGCCTTGGACTCAATTCCCGTTTTGGTATACAGATGATGTATATCGGTGTCTATAGGCCGTATTTTGGCCCATTTTCATGTATATCGGACTGTATACCAAATGTACACAGCCCACTTAGCCTCCAAAACGTGTAATGTTTCCTTCAACCTGTATTTCATGTATATAAAGCATATACAGTCCACTTTTGGAGTTTTGGGTGCTTGTATCTTAGTTTCCATAAATTATTTTGCCTCCAATTTGACTTGTTTGTCAGATTCTAATGTCTTCTTGTATCCGGATGAGCGAGGCTGACACGAGGAGAAAGGATTTGGGCCTTTATGGCCCTCTCGAAATGCAAAGGAGAAAGGAACTGAGTCCAACTTGGACTCCACACGAAACCACATGAAACAAGAAGAAAATAAAGGAGGGTTAGCATCTATATTCACAACTTACGAAATTTACACATAAAGCCAAATTAATCTACAAAGAGGACAAACACACTGATGGCAAAACATCGATACACTTCAATTTGAAGGAGGCAACCTTAAAATCCAAAGACTCCAATAAGTTAATCACCACAGCATTGAATCAAATCACAAAATGAACAGCATGCTATGAACAAATTCCAGCAACCAGACAGACATTCATTGCCTAAAGCCTACAGAGGTAGACATAAAAGAGTAACCCAAGATAAAACTAACTTGAATACAGACACAGAAACTTCAGTTTTAGCATGATTTAAAGGTAAAGGTGATAAAGACAAACATGTGATAAACTAATCAGCATAGCAGATTACTTTAACAAGGACATATAATCATCAGAAAGCGCATCCAGCAGCTTGGGAATGACTAGTTTTTGAATCATTTCACTTCAAACTTTAGTTAGCAAGAAAACTAGAAATAGATCAACTCAAAATGCAAGGCAATAAAGCCTATACAGCCAATGCTATTAGAAACCAAATCCTAGAAATACTATGATTAACATCGATTCTGGAAGAGCAGACACCACGAAGAAGAGAAACAAAACAGCAACTAATCAACTTACACGATTTTATTTAGCAAAATAAAGAGAAACCTCCTCATCACAGATTGAGACAAGCAAGCGAACTGGATCAGAAATTCAAAAGGAAACTACAACCCTTAACCAATTTGGATGAGATTAACATAAGTCATTTGAGGAGAAGAAAAAGAAAACAACCAAGGCTTGGCAGGTACAAACAGAAAACAGAGAGGTCATGCCTCTGATCAATTAGATTAGAAGATGTATGAAAGAATGTACTAAGAACATACTACTTGAAAGGAAAAGAAAACAATCAGATTCTCACATTTTTAAAGCCAAAATAGTTCAACCATGAAAGGAAATAGACAGAGACTCAGAGGTGGTCTAACAGTAAGCTTAGGAGCCAAGTTGAAACAAGATTATGATGAATTACTATCACACCAACACAAACTGAAACTGAAATTCGAAAGACACAAGCAGCAATCCAATCACACAAGAATAGATATAAACCTTACGATATCAAGCTACCATTGATGAAAATCTATAACCATGAGTCAAAAAAACAGAGAAAACAAGCAAGGCTACAGATAAGCAGTGAAGAAAATAAAACGGTATAACTAGCATACTCAAAACCAAAACAAAATGAATATCACACCATTTCAAGCAAAACGAGACAAAGATTTAGCTAGCTTTCAGAACAAGATTAAGTTATATTCAAGCCAAGAAACCAATCCAGAATAGCTTTTACCATTTACATATAAAAGACCATATCATTTTGATTCAAAACTAACAGAAAAAAATTGCGCAAAAGTAAAGAGAATGTACCTCCTTTGGAGCAACGAACTGAAATCAAACGAGCAAAAGAAAATAGCGACTTCTCACACGAATTTGAACTCGAGCAGCAGACCAGAAAACTCAAACAATGAACTCTTCAGAACTTAGAATTAGAGAATCCTAAAATTGACTATCCCTAACGTTTGTAGAATATCCTCTTCGTATATTGAATTCTGAACCAACCTCTTATGTATAATACCCTCTCTGTATTAGTCTCAATGCCAACCAAAAATCATCTCCCCCCCGAACAATGAACGAGAGGGATATATATAGGGGAACGATCAGGGGGTTTTGGGAGGGAAAAGGGCAAAATTCGGATAAGGCTAGGGGCAAAAACAGAATTCCAAACTCAATTCCAAATTTGAAATTCACCTCAAGGACAAGAATATCCCAAATTGATTCCACCAATTCAAACAAAATCTGCAATGGAAAGGGCGAGGTGGACGATTGTCCTCGGATTCGACGTGTTGCAATCCTACAGCCACAAGGACAAATTTGCAGATGAACGTTGCGTACGAATGTACTGTTGAGGCGAGGCAAAAGGAGAAGACGACAAAGGCGCGATCTGTACGCGTAGACGCCGTGTATCTCCGCGACTGCCGTTTGTATTGCTGCCGAGAATTGTTCCGTTTGTCGCGTTGGAATCGTTGTCGTATTGATGTCGTCGGTTGCTGCTGATGTTGTCGTTTTCGGATGCTATTTGGAAACTGTTTGTTGCTGACGGAATTCAATGACGCGGTTTGGAATTGTTGTTGTATTGTTGCCGTTTGTATGTCGCTATTGTTGGGTCTGTTTTGATGTTGAAATTGATTTGTCGGTTGCTGGGTATTGTTGAAATTGTATTGGAATGGGCCTTCTAGGAATTGGGTTGTTGATAGAGTTGTTGAATTGGTTTGAAATTGGAGTGAAATGGTTAGGATTGCAATAAAAGTGGTTAGATTTTGAATTAGGGAATGGCACCATGGATTTCAATTGTAGCCAATCGAAGTTGATAAGTTAGCCAATTTGAGTTAATTAGGTGAATCGGCTAAAACCTAAATAAAAAATGAATTAATATAATTAACTTACGAGCTTCTTAATCTTAACGAAATAAAATAATTAATTTAATTATAAACTAATTAATTCACAAATTACAATTTATACTAAAAATAAAATCTTTTTGAGTTAATTTTCGAATATTCATAAAATGTACTAATTATACAAAATTATATAAAATTATATTTATCATTTAAAATTTATACAAAAGACTTAAATTACTTTTAAAACTTGAAATATATTTTGAATTTTTATAAAAAATAGTTATTCTAAATCGTTTAATATTTAGAAGCACGAAAACTAATCCATATCGTAAAGGTTCAAAATTGGGTGTCAAGTATTTTCTCGAGGCATGGTATCCCGTTGGGGAGCACTATAAGTTGGAAAAAGAACTAATAAAAAATAAAGAAGAATTAGTTAAGAGGTTCAACACGAGGAGAAGCTTTAATTTGCAACTGTCAAAGAAAATTACCATGAAGCATTAGTCAAAGAAAATTATCATGAAGCATTATTGCAGAGGTAACTAAATTCTTGGATTCATGCTAACAAGGTATGCTGACATGTTATAATTTGTGTTACTTTTAATGGAAGTAACAATTGTTTTGTGTGGGCAATGTAAGTTATAATACCTTAGTAGAAGATTTAGAGAAATAATAATCTCGCTAAGTAAAGTTAAATTCGATTAAGCGAATGATATGAATTATTGTGGTCATTTCTCATGAAGCAAATCTTGTGGCCAATATGAGAAAAATGAAAGATTAGGTGTTAGACTTTGATGTTGTTGATCACACTTGTGCTAACTAAAATTATTTTGTGTTTCTACACCCAAAATTGAAGAAGAAGAAAAATTTATATATGTTGGTGATCTAGAACTACTCAAGTTCTTAGACTGAAAAAAATCTTCGTAAACTCACATCTATTGACATTATTTGATGTGGTACATGATTTAGTCATTTGTGCTAGATTAGTTCTTGTGGAATTATGAGAAAAAATTGAATGAAAATTTTATTTGAGTTTGATAAGGTGTTAACAAATACTTATAACATTTTTGTGGTTGATGAATTTGTAGCCATGATTTTGTTTGTGCTTGATATTTTTAAGTGATAGATGAAAATGTTAATAATTATGTTTACTTTATTGATTGAGATAATTTTTGGTGTGTTAGACTTCTAGTTTATTTACTTTAATTTTAGATTAATCAAATAAATTTGATATCTTGTGAATTCATATATTCAAATCTTTTTAAAAGAAATATTTTATTGATGTGCCTTTGGTATATTGATTATGTGTGATTTCCTTGCTAACGTCAACTCTTGAAAAATACTATTGAATTCAATTTATGAAAATGTCTTCTAATGTTTGTAAGCATAAGATATAATATTGTCACTGGAATAATCTTGAATGTGGTCTTTATTATAATTTAGAGTTTAAAATGTTTTTAAAATATTAGAGGTGACAAATTATACTGCATCATATTTATAAAAATAAATTCTTTAGATATATGAAAGTATATTTATTGAGAGATTAAGATGCAGTTTTGATATATATATATATATCTATTTGTATGTTGCATACAAAGTTAAATATCTTAAAAATTGTGAAAAACTTATACTTTTATTATGAAATATTTTAAAGTGTAGGGGTACTCTATTGTTATGGTTATGCTACATGATCCTAATAAAAGAAAAATAGGATCTAAGTTTTTTAATTGTATACTAATAAATATTTGTGATAATCAATAGTATGTGATTGAAAAAATAAATGTTGTTGACTATGTTGGAGAATGTTTCATAATTTTGTTTGATGATGGTATGAATTTTGTACTTTATTAAAAAGATACAATGATGCAATGTGAATCTTAAAATTCACTAGTAATTATGAGTTATTATTGGTGGCGGTGCCATAATATAAAAATCAACTAAATAGAGTTAGTTATTGTGGAATTGATTGGTGATCAGGGGCGGATCTATTAAGGGTCGTGGGGGTGCCATGCCATCCACGAACTTCGACGGAAACTCTATATATACATAGGTATGTATATATATATATACATATACATACAATAATTATATAAATATATAACGTGCCACCTAGAGAACTAAACTGGCTTGTGGTGCCCATGGTAAGAGGGTCACATTGCGGGATCAAATCCCGGTAGCATCCATTATTTTTGGGAAATTGCTGCACGATTTTTTGAAGAAATAAAAGCCTACATGCACGTTTTTTAAAATTTGTTTTATAATTGTTGTTGACTTAAATTAAATTAGTTAAATTATTAGTTAATACTTAAGAATAACTCTTTCACTTTTCTTTTATTTGATTAAACACAAATAAAAGTGTTATTCTCTCATTCAATGGCGGAGCTAGGAATTTCGAGATGGGTGTGCAAATTTTCTTCTCACCTATGTTAAGGATGTGCAAAATCAAATATACACTCATAATAACTAACATTTAACTTTTATACACTGTATAATTTTTTGGCGAAGGGTGCTCCGATGCGAAGGGTGTTCACCGAAACACCCTTCGCTTAAGGTGGCTCCTCCCCTGCTCTATTTCTTTTCAACTAAAACCCTTCTTCCTCCAAGTTCAACTTTTCTCCAAAGTCTTCACTACCCATTCCAAACCCAAGCCCCTAGCTGTCACCCCCACCTACTGCTCGCCGCCGGCTGCCCGCCTTGGCATTCTGTCCAGCGGCTAAGCCTCACAGGCCTATTATTTTCACTTTTCTCCATCCATCCATAATCTTTTATAGATTGTAAGTTTGTAATTCTATTTTTGTAATATTTTTTTATTTCTCTTTCTTGAGTTCTTTAAAGTTTTGATGAGTGATGATTGATTTCATATTAGACAAGAATTTAGATATTCCAAATTTCTAATGAACATTGTAAGAAGTAAGAACATTATTAGTTAGAAATTGTGTGATATGAATCACATTAGTTTGAATTATGACTTACCCTATTAAATTTGAATTAATTGTGAGTTGAATTGAATTTTCATTTTTGTAGGAAAGTATTCTAGTTTTGTGGATTGAGATGGATAAGTTTCTTGTGAAATTTAATCATTCTCAAGCAAGTTCTAGTACGAATGTCAATCGTTCTCATCTTATAGATGACCTTAATTTGGATTCACTTGAAGCCGGTCCAGGAAAAGGAGTACCAATTGCTCAATATAACCCTCGAATAAAGGATGAAGTAAGGAAACATTCTATTCAAAAAGGGCCTTGTCAACCTCGCATGGATTCATATCCTCCAACTGAAATTGGAAGTAGAATGCGTCAATTTTGTAAAAATTGGTTGGAAAGTTCATATTCTAAATGGTTGGAGTATAGCGTTGAGAAAGTTTTTGTCTTTTGTCTATTGTCTATATTGTTATTTATTCAAAGATGAGTTTTTTTCATCGAAGTACGAGTGAGTTTTACACAAAAAGTAATTTTAGGAGTTGGAATAAGGCACTTGAAAGATTTCGTAAACATGTTGGTGATGTTAATAGTATTCATGACAAATGGTTCAATAAGATGCTAGATTTGTCAAATCATCATCAATCAATTCAAATTGCTCTTGACAAGCATTCTCAAAAGTTAAAAAATGAGTACCGAATGCGTTTGGAAGCCTCAATTGATATGTCAAGACTTCTTTTGCATTATGGATTACCTTTTCGAGGTCATAATGAAAGTGAATCTTCAACTAAAAAAGGCTTCTTTCTAGGACTTTTGCGATGGCACGGGAACAAACATCCGGATGTGGGAAACGTGATATTAGAAAATGTCCCATAAAATGATACCTTGACTTGTCCTATGATTCAAAAAGATATTGCCAATGCTTGTGCGAAAGAAACGTAGAAAGCAATAATTGGGAACTTGAATGGAGATTACTTTGGTATATTAGTTGATGAGTCAAAAGACATCTCTCACAAAGAACAAATGGCTCTTGTTTTGCATTTTGTTAATAAGAATGGTTAAGTAGTTGAACGATTTATCGGTCTTGTCCATGTTAGTGATACATCGGCTTGCTTATGGAAGAAAGTAATTTATTCTTTGCTTTCCGATCACTCACTAAGTCCATTCAAAATACGTGGACAAGGTTGTGATGGGGCTAGTAATATGAAGGGAGAGATAAATGGGCTCAAAACTTTGATTATGAAAGATAGTCCATTGGCATATTATATTCATTGGTTTGCTCATCAATTGCAACTTACACTTGTGGCTATTGCTAAAAAACATCTGGATGTTGAAAACTTTTTTGATCATGTTAGTAATGTATTGAATGTTGTTGGAGGATCTTTTAAGCGTAGAGACTTACTCCGTCATCACCAAGCCAAAAAGTTAGAGCAATTATTTGAATCCGGTGAAATTCATAAAGGCCAAGGATTACATCAAGAATGCGGGCTTCAAAGACCAGGTGATACTCGTTGGGGATCACATTTCAAAACTTTAGATAACTTTATTGTTATTTTCTCATCTGTTGTTCATGTTCTTGAAGTGATTGAACTTGAAGGGTCCACATCAAGTGATAGAAATTAAGTGGAGTATCTTTTGACAAAGATTAAAACATTTAAATTTGTTTTTGTGCTTCACTTGATGTTGAAAGTGTTGGCAATGTCAAACGAGTTGAGCAAAATTTTACAAAAAAAAGACTAAGATATTGTTAATACCGTGGAGTTTCTTAATATTACAAAGAAAAGATTGCAAGATATGAGGGAAAATGGATGGGAATCTTTGTTGGATGATGTTTCCTCATTTTGTGATTTGCATGATATCTTGAATCCCAAGTTGGATGAGTCTTATTTTTCCGGAAAGTCAAAACGTAAGTCTTCGGATGGTAGTTATGCGCACCACTTGTGTGTTGAAGTTTTTTCTGTTATCATTAATGTGCAACTTCAAGAGCTTAATGACCGTTTTGATGTGGTGAGTAGTGATTTTCTTCTTGGGATGGTTAGCTTGAATCCGGTCAATTCTTTCTTTAATTTTGACAAAGGTAAAATCATGACTTTAGCAAAGTGTTAACCAAGTGAGTTTGATGATGGAAAAATTTGAGATTTGAGCTATCAACTAGATATTTTCATTATTCATATGCGAAGTGATAATCCCAAGTTCTCCAACTTGCAAGAAATTCGTGATTTGGCAAAGGCATTGGTTGAAGCAAATCTTGCGGAAACTTATTCACTTGTTTATTTACTTGTAAAGTTGACTTTGATTTTACCTGTTGCTACGACAACAGTGGAGAGAGCATTCTCATCAATGAAGCACATAAAAAATGAAGTGCGGAAAAGCATTGGTGATCAATATTTAAATGATTGTTCAGTGTGTTACATAGAGCGTGATGTATTTACAAATATTAGTAATGATGTCATTATCGATCGTTTTCAGAATATGAAAACTCGTCGAGGACAATTGTAAATGAATGATGAATATTTATGATATTAGTAATATTATTGAAAGTTAAATTTGTTAACTTCATTCTTTTAGCCGAATGTGGAGTGTGAATTTGTAACATATGTAATACATAAATTTTCATCTTATTATTCATATTTTATTGATTGATTTATCACATATATCGAAAAGACAAATAATTTGATCAAATCTAAAGTTAATTTAATCGATGAGTCTACTTGGCATCCAGAGACTCTAAATCCTGGATTCACCCCTGTTGGTGATGAGACTAAGTAGTTAAGACAACTGTTAGTGTGTATTCCAATTGGAATAAAATCAACATTTTATATGGTAAAATTAAATACATGTGTTTGAGACATAATGTGATAAAGCAGTTGCTACGAGATTAAAGTGTTAACGTAATTTATGTGTAGTCGAAGGTGAATCTGATCAATTCACTGACTAAATGAAACATCGAGGGGAGTAAGACCTTGGTCAATTTGAGAAGATCAATAATGATGGTAATCCAACCTAAGCGATTGGAGATCCCATGAATTAGGTTCATATGGGTAATAACATGTCATTAGTTGATCAAGTATGCACTATAAATTTATGTCCCTCCTATGATGTGTGAATATAGTGCGATAATCTGCAAGACAAAGTGAGGCTGAGTTAAACTCTTAATCCAAATCATATCCTTTGTAGGTGGCGTATTGCTCTGCAGAATACACTTGATGATTGGACCTATATGAGTGTGTAGTGGTGCCGCTTCTATGAAATTGTGATGGATTTATAGAGCACTCACGAATACCAGGACACGCGCATGGCCTCTTAGCGTAAAATCACGATAACGATAGAGATTGTGCAAGTATGATGTGATAGAATAAGACTCCGAGCTTATAAAAGAGTTTTTGGTTCATAGAAGTTAAAAACTTCACCAATTACTCTGTAAGCCTATATCTTGCTTTATCTAGGTCTGGTTCATAGTCTATGGACACCAGATTCGATGCATTATACTCATATGTGAAAAACCTAGTAAAGCTTATTATCTAATTTTATTTTTAATATTCTTTTTGAGATATGTAGGGAATTGTTGGAAAAATAATTTTAAGTATCTCGAAATGAATTATTATTTTTAATATCTAAATTTATATTTGTGATATTTGATATGATTTTGAATAGTCTTAATGTCATTGATTCTTCACTGCCATATATTACTCCTATATATGATTAATAATCATTCTTACCAATTAATCCATCCTTTGATTAGCCTTAATTAGCCATTATTCCTTTTATTGTTTGAATGGTTATAATGATATAATTATGATTGTGACTGTTGTTTTCTCGTTACATATATGGTATTTTCCTTATGCCATTTTGATGTAGAGAAGGAGAAGACATACATAGTCTAGAAGTCCTCTCATCAGAGTGAATAAGAGAACAGACATATACATTCTTCTTTCATAAAATATATTGAGTTAGTGCTGAGTTTTCTTTTTTAGTTTTTGGCTCCTAATTTTATACTAGAAGACAGGGCCGACTTAACAAGATTGGGGGCCTTAAGCGAAACCTTAAAAAGGGGCCCTAATATTTTTTTTTAAAAAAAGAAAAATCATTATATGTACTTTTATTTAAAATATACTTTTCTAGCTTTTTTAGATGCGAAGTCATTAATTACTGTTTTATATATAATCGATTTGTTTTAGCAATTTCTTTTCAATTGATAATATAGCTAATTCATTCATTCTCTCTTGAGACATTGTTGATCTTAGATAAGATTTTATCAATTTTAGTTTCGAAAAACTTCTTTCGACTGATCAAACAACGGTTACAGGAATTGTTAACATTATTCTATCAGCAATATATGCATTATGAAAAGAATCATGTCTTTTTATTTTATGGCGTATTTCCATTAGATCATTATCTTCAACTTGTATTATTTCTCTTAACATTTTAAATTCAAAAAATAAATCTAAACCATCAATATCATTATAACTATTATGTGTCAAAAAAAGTTTAATGTTAAGATAATGTTTTTTAAAATTCTCATCATCTAGTGATCTCAATTTTTTACCACTAAATAAGAAACCAAAATATTTTCAAATGCTTCAAACTGTTAAAAACACGAATATATATATATATACTTATGAACTAAGAATATCAACAATAATAAGTTAACAAGAAAAAATTATAAAATAAAGTTAGAATAATAAAACCTGGCTCGAATTTGATAAGTTGATATAATAATATCGAAATAGTTTTGCGTTCCTTCAATATAATGATTGCTTGTTGCACTTCTTGAGATTTTGAAGAAGAAGACACTCAAAAACAAATTTTATTCTTTTGTAACTTGTAAGCAACAGTAAAACAAAAGATTTTGTAGGAGAGAGGTCAATATTGAGAATAAAATAATAAAAAAGATGAATATAAGGTAAATAATAATATATGGTAAAATTCTTAGATATAAATAAGGAAGCACAATTTCCACATAAGGAAACTATTCCCTAAAAATGTTCCATTCCCTTAGAAAATTGGGAAAACTAACAACATTTATTTTTTACTTCTTACACATTTTTTAAATTTAAAAGTACATATAATTTTTTAATAATATGTATAAGTACTTTTTTTTTAAAATGGGCCCCCCAAAAATATGGGGCCCCAAGTGATGGCTTTAGTAGCCGAGTGGTTAAGACGACCCTGCTAGAAGAGTTTGTTGAATTCTGAGGGATACACCTATACTGGATGAAATATCCTTAAGGACAGTGTTTGACACGCCTCAAGCTTTGGTGAATTTCGTACAAGTGTTCGTGATGAAGGTATTTTTCATAAAATTTTCAACACTAAGCACCGTGTTACAATTAGAGGATAGTGTCGAATCGAGAGAGAGAGAGAGAGAGAGAGAGAGTCGGTCATAGATTTTCATTATTTTGGACCTAAAGTGTATCTAAGAGTATATAGGTCAAAGTTGAGACATTCAAATTTTTAACGGCCACACCATGTCTTTTGCACTTATTATTATCTAAATGGAAAATAGTAAAAAATATTTTTAAATTATGTGAAATTAACAAAAATGTCTTCAGTTAATAGTTTGGTCCAAAAATATTTCTATTGTCAATACGTTGGTCTAAAAATGCCCCTATTATTATTTTGGATTAAAAAATTGTCCTTTTGTTAATAAAAATATTGTTTCTTTTTTACTTTTTAAACACGTTCTTTCTCTAATAAAAATATTTTAACTCATCATTAATTTGAGTGGTCCGGATTACTTGAAAGGTGAGTTGATCTCGGATATGACTTGTATGTGATCATGTGAGACATGGTTCATGTTACAGTTAAGTATAGGTAAGGACTGGAGTCCAGACTATGTTATACTTGTAATTATAGTGGTATGTCTTTTGGTTATTGAAATGGTGGTTATTAATTTAGATAGATGATTGGGGGTCTAGTGCATGGTCTAAGTGTTGGGACTGATTATGGTTGTCTAGTGTTTTAGAACTTATATGATTATGGGGAAATGAGTCAAGATGGATGAGTTGGTCTAAGGCGCCAGATGTAGGTACTATTCCAAAAAGGGTCAGGGAGTTGGCATGAGAACTTGAGAGAGAGTAGTAGGTTGATTGATAGGGCTAGTGGTGGCCTTGTATTAGTGAATCTCTATGTGGTAGAAGGGTTAGACTATGAATTGATATTATGGTGGTGTAACAGGGAGGCATGAGATTAAGGCGCATTAGTTATGGCATTATACTTGAGAGGGTAAAAGTATGTGGATAGAGACTTAGGGTGATGTAACTTTCATATTGCATGTTTCTTTCTGAATGTCTACTTTATATTATGTGGTAGGTTTGGGTGGACCGATGATGCCTATCAGTACATGTGTTTGCACTGATACTACTCTTGCTATGCCACTTGGCATAGTCTAGTTGCAGGGTCAATGATGTTTCATAGGTGAAGATGATGACGATCTCAGACAGCTTCCACTTTTCCTTCCTTATGGTGGGAGTTGTGTCTTATTTTTTTAAATATAAATTATACCCTTTTAGTAGCTCTTGTACCTATTTAGATTAGTTCCTTGGGGCGCGTTTTCGGTCTATTATAAAAGGTTTTATTAAAGTTGATGTTTTCATGAAGTTTATGGTGTTAAGGAGGTTTTTGTAGCAAATTATTTATTTTTCACGTGGTCTAACGTATTTTGGGATAAAAAGGGTTATCCTATCTTAGGTGTTAGAGTAGGTGCCCACACAACCCGGTGGATTGGGTCGTGACAATTTCAACTTTATGTTATGTCATGTTTGGATGAATTTCCTTAAGTATTTAAGTTTTTATGATTCAGACTTCATATACTTATCAGACTCAGTTTCCGCATTAGTGATTTTCAGTATAGATTATGTAATTTTTAGTGTCATGCGAGATCATGAATTAGTTTTGTGTCACTAGTAGCTCTAAGCACCATGTTATGACTAGAGGTAGTCTCGAATCGTGAGAGAGAGAGAGAGTTTGATCATACATTGTCATTATTTTAGACCTAAAGTGTATCTAAGAGTATGTAGGTCAAAGTTGAGACATTTAAATTTTTAATGGCCACACCATGTCTTTTCCGCTTATTATTATCTAAATGAAAAATGGTAAAAAAATATTTTTAAACTATGTAAAATTAAACAAAAATGTCTTCAGTTAATAGATTGGTCCAAAAATATTCATACTATCAATATTTTGATCTAAAAATGCCTCTATTGTTATTTTGGATAAACAATGTCCTTTTGTTAATAAACATATATTTTTTTTTACTTTTTAAACACATTCTTTTCCTAATAATTTTTTTTAACTCATCATTAATTTTTATTTAGTTAATGATATAAAATCATAATAAAATAGAAATATTTATATTTCTTAATGTTTTCAAAATTTAAGAAGGATAAACATTTGCTAATATAATCTTTGGTTTTAAAGTTAAGATATAGCAATCATAATGACAACGAACATGAATATTATATTAATTCAAATCACAAAATATCTTCAAAATATTATTGATAGAGTTATTGTTGACCCTTTTTCATATTAACTTTATAATCAAGGACTATATTAACAAATGTTAATCTAACTTCAATTCGAAAAAGATTAAGAAATGATTTTTAATTAAAATTTTTAATTATTATCTAAATGAAAGTTAATAATGAGGTTACTATAATTTTATATATACTCTATGATATCAGTTTAAAAAATATATGAGGTATTTCTATTTTAATTGCTAAAAAAAAAGATTAAAAAGAAAAAAATTACTGTCCACTTTCATATGGTTTAACAATATTTTTTTATTCTATAAAAATAATATTGTATTAAAAAAATAATGTATTTACAGAGTAAAGAAACAATATATTTATTAGAAAAAAATATATTTGACCCAAAATTAATATAGAGATATTTTTAGACCAAAATATTAGTGACAAAGATTAAAGGTTACTATGATTAATCATTATTTAAATAAAAATAATAATAATATTATTATAATTTTATATATATGACCTATGTTATCAGTTTAAAGAATATATGTGGTAATTTTATTTTAATTGATAAAAAAATTAAAAGGAAAAAAACCGTTCTCCACTTTCATATTAGTTAAAGGATTTTTTTGAAAAATTCTTTTTAAATAATGTATGTATAAAGAAAAGAATTATGTATTTATTAAAAAATAATATTTTTGATCTAAAAATAATAATATGGATATTTTAAAACTAAAATATTAGCGGTAAAAATACTTTTGAACTATATTATTTGACGAAGAAATATTTTTAAAGCAAATTTTTAATGAAAGACTTTTTTATTCAATTTCACATTACAGTTTTTACAAAAATGTTCAGTCGTGTATATAAATGAAGAAAGATGAATGTGTAACACTAATGTCTATTCTGATTATTGATGTCTATTCTGATTATTGATAAAGACAAGTCCTTTAAAATATTGATGAGAACGTCACGATATTTGTCTGCCAGATGACCCCAAAGTACAAGTGCATTTTAGCTCTCTTTCTCCTTTCTCTTTCTTACATACGTAGTACGCGTTTGGCTATGCGATACCATATTATGATATGAAATCGTTAAAAAAAATTAAATACAAAGATTTCGTATAGGATTCAATATTTTTTTATAAATTTATTTTTTAAATGATATTAATTAAATGATATGAAATCATCTTATTAAATGTAAAATAATTTATTAAAATGTTCATAAATAAAATATTTTTTAAACATTAATTATTGATTCTTTTACTGACATTCAAAATAATAAAGTTATAACTAAAGATAGCAAAAGTGCATCCTATAATTTCAGAAAAATTGTACATTAATTAAATTAAAGTAGAACAAAAGAAATAAATTTTGAAATTTTTTATTGACAAATGTCCTTGTTGAAGAAGACATGTTAATCGAGACGTGCGTACTTCAACTTGAAACTCTCTCTTATGTAATAAAAGAATACGGATAAGGAGTCATTTAGTATAAGGTATAAGGTATAATAAATTGGAGATAAAATGTATGATTAGTTTGTCTCACATTTGGTTGAATATATTAGATAGTTCTTAGATTATATATCCCATTATTTTTATCATAACAATGAATCTATGTTTCAATACCTCTGGCTCGAAAATAATTTGTTCCTAATCAAACTAGCACTAATAGTAGAATCTATGTTTCATCTTCATCAACTGGATTAAAGATTTAGTATGCTATTCATATTCACTACATTGTGTTTATGACTCACACTTGGGCCATTCCCTATTCTTATAGATAAGTCCCTTTGTTTTTTTGCCTTTCCACAGGGGAGAAGAAGTTCTTTTTGGCTTGAAAATTGTTGAAACGTTGTTCTGCTTTTTACCCTTTTTCTTGGGGTTATTCCCTCTTCCACTTCTCTCTCCTTTTCAAAAAAAAATTCAAGCTTTTTTTCTCTATGTCATTCTGTTCTTGGAAGTGGAATTTCAAGTTACCCTATTCAGTTCTTGAACTTTTGAGCTGTAGACCAGAATCTTTTTTCATTGCTGTCTTTAGATTTTTGAGCTGCAGGCAAGAATCAACTGTTGGTAGCTTACAGCTCACTTTAGTTGTAGAACAAACTCTATTGTGTAGTTCATACCCCCTTTGAAAGGAAAGAAGTGAACTTTCTCGAAAAATATGGGGTTGTTTCCATTTTCACAATCATTTGGGGTGTTATTTCTTGTAGCTTTGTTATTGTTTTCTCCCACAGTGAGTGGAATAGGTGCTAACTGGGGTACTCAGTCAACACATCGTTTACCTCCTGAAGTAGTTGTAAGAATGCTAAAAGATAATGGGATCCAAAAGGTTAAACTTTTTGATGCTGATTATGACACACTTAAAGCTTTGGGAAAATCTGGTCTTGAAGTTATGGTTGGTATTCCTAATGATATGCTTTCAACTATGGGTAGCTTGAAAGCTGCTGAGAAATGGGTTTCTAAAAGTGTTTCTGTTCATATGAATGATAACGGTGTCAACATCAGGTGAACATTCATTTACTGTAAAGATTTGTTCTTTTTAAAGTTTTATTTGAATGCTCTATTTCCATTTTTGTTTGCCTTGACTTGCTGTTGAGATGTGGTTTTGGTTCAAGCATAGTCAAAACATGGAAAGTTTTGATTTTCAATATCGTTTCATTAATCAATCACCAAGATTCACCATTTAGTTGCTATGTTTTCTTCTTCTTTGTACTTGGATTTGCTGCACTCAAGCCGAAGTTCTTTCGGAAACAGCCTCTCTAGCTCCACGAGGTTATGGTAAGGTGTGCTTACACTCTACCATCCTCAGACCCCACTTGTGGGATTTCATTGGGTATGTTGTTGTAATCAATCACCAAGATGGTGCCAAAAGCATTTAAAAAGTGAGTGGTTGATTCAACCACAATTGGTAGTCAAGTTAATGAAGTTACCTAATATGAAACAAGATTCTTGTAGTGCATCTAATATCATCTCACTGATATGGAAAAATTTCCTATTCCTATCATGTTAAATCTAATTTGACTAAAAATACACTTCTCTGAAATTCCTTGTTCTCCTTGCAGTCTTTTTCCATATAGTGATAGATTGTATCAGTCACCAACCTTGGAATCACTGTGTAAAGTTGGAAAAAGAAACTACAACATTCCAAAGTTGTGTTGTGAATTTTCTCTATGGCATTTTCGCTTTTCCTTTTTCAGTTCATGATACTGATAACTTTGTTGACTACTTGAATGGTATGAGGTTCTCAAGATCTATGTTGCTTGGACTCTTCAAAAATGTCAACGGATGTGTGTCGGATTCTCCAAAAGTAGTGTATTTTTGAAGAGTCCGACACGAGTGCGGCATCATTTTTGAAGAGTCTGACCAACATAGCTCAAGATA
Organism: Solanum appendiculatum; assembly: GCA_018342035.1. Taxonomy (NCBI): domain Eukaryota; kingdom Viridiplantae; phylum Streptophyta; class Magnoliopsida; order Solanales; family Solanaceae; genus Solanum; species Solanum appendiculatum. The sequence goes on along the minus strand of JAGDQO010000283.1, from coordinate 2,328,005 downwards.
TGACGCACCCAGTTAAGCATGCTTTCCTTAACAGAGAGCCTAATAGTTTATTCTTTCTAGTATAAGCTGTCGAATAAGTTTCTTAGCAGTTTGAAATATCGCTGTTGAATAAGTTTCTTAGCAGTTTGAAATATCGCTGTTGAATAAGTTTCTTAGCAGTTTGAAATATCGCATATACACCAGCCTTAGCAAAAGCTCATCCTGAAACTTCAGGAACCAAATAAGCTTATGCAGGAATATGAGAAGGATTGCATGTGAAGAAAAGCCATCATTGTGTTCTGGCAACAGTTTAAGTATCTTGGTTTAAAAAGGTTTGTCACTCTTAGCTAGATATAATCTATAAAGTTCCGTTTTTGAGATAAGGGAGGTGACAAGCTTATCTCTCTGAATGGAAGTGTGTAATTTAAAACCATCTTCCTAGAGAAAGTTTCTGCAGACCAGTTGTCTTGGCTAAATTATTAGTTGGATCAAGTTTCAGCTTTTTGCCAAGGAAAACTGAAGTGCTGGAATTAAGAGTGACACAAACAAGTACCAAGTCTTGCAGACTACAGGAGATGGTGGATTAAGACTTGTAAGTAAGTGGAGACCAACCCAATAAATTTATTAGGCAAGCTGTGGGTACACTAGAGTGCCCATGTATGTTTATACATGAACATTATGGACATGACCAGTGAACTAGCAGCCATTGAACACGTGAAAGAAATATGTTGCTATACAGTCGCCTCCAAGGCTTATCAAGTGATTGAGAGACTTGCGACTTAAGTCAATAGGTTTGAGCCCTGCGCCATGTGAACCAACCTGGTAATTAATTGGAGAAGGGTTTTTTTATAAAAAATTATGTGGAGAAGGGTAGAGAGATGGACAAATTATCCCGAGTTTCGAAGGTTGCGGTTGGTATAAAAAGTTGGCCTTGACGTATTTCTCCGTCATAAAAAAAGTTGCTATACAATCAGGCTAGTTAGGCCTCTGAGCCATGAATGCATTTCGTAGTATCTTGTAGTTGTAGTAGAAGTAAGTCTTGTGACAAAAAATATGAGGCAATATAATAGCCGCCCCCTGAACTTGCTAAAAATTGTTATTTAGATATTTAATCTAGGGGCCCGGTCAATTGTATACCTTATATTATCGAAATATACCTATTAAAAACGCCTCGGCGATATGGCTAGTCACGTATCTCCTGCCCAATGTTTAATGTGTTTTACCCAAAAGATTGCCTTTTTGCCTAAGCTGAGCGGACTCTTCACTTTCAATGTTGCACCCATGTCGGATTCTACCAAAGTACATCTGTGTCAGAATCTCGAAAAGTACACCTGTGTCGGATTCTCCAAAATTACACTGCATTTAAAGAATCTGACATGCGCCGACATTTTTGAAGAGTCTGAGCAACATAGCTTTTTGCCTGAAATGATGATTTCCAGCCTTCTTTTTTAACTCCTCTTCTCTAGATTCAATAGGCTACCCCTTGCTCTTCTTCTGTATCAAACGCCAACATTTCTTGCCAGAAAAAAGTGGCTACTCTCACCCTTGGCAGAAAAAAGTGGTGTTGCTGGAAACATGAAACTTGGCGGAAATTTTCTTTCCCGGTCATGCCTCCCCCCTCCCCTCCTCTCTCTCTTTTATTTTCGGAATCTTTTTCATTTGTTGATGTGTCATTTTTTAGTTGATTTCATTTGACACATCAACAATGCATGGCATATGTAGTATATCTGTGGATATATAGAAGTAAATGTTGCCTTTCTCAAAAAAAAAAAAACCAATACAATGAATGACATTTATGCTCTTTAGTTTGTTTAAAGTTTAAACTTGTCAGATATGCGTTCTATATGCACATTTAGACAACATAACAATAAATTGGGCCCCTAGATTAAAGTATCTAAATAAAAAAATTGACAATTTTAGGAGCCGTCTATGTGTTCAACCCAAATGGAAACAAGATCTCTGGCCAACATATAGGAGTCTGAATTCAGTGCGCATATATTAAATATTCAAGGTTCAAGTTTGCCAAGTGTTTAAGTTGATGGATTTTGTATTGGAAGATACCAAAATGCTAAATCTTGTTTTTTCCCAAAAACTATGGATCCTGGCAATAAATTAGGTGCTCATGGCTTGCTTTGGGGGATTTTGTTACTTGTGCCGAACATTGTTTTTCATCATCATGGCTTGTGATATTGAAATTAAAGGAGTCTCTGTAGTTCACTATAGGGGATCAGGTAAAATCAGCATAGCTTGTACATGAAACAGGGAAATGAATGCAGAAAAAGAAGTGAAAAAAAAAGAATAAAAGTCTAATTTTTGTCATAGCAATTCAAGGTATGATTCCTATTACTTTTGGGTTAATATGCATTGATTTGTATAATATTTAGTTCTCAAAACATGAGATTTGAAATCGAAATTCATGGGTTTTCTCCAAAACCCCCAATTGTGAATTTGAGGATTTTAACCACTTTAAGTAGCCCAAAGTTGAATGTAATCATAGAATTGAGATTAGAAGGCTATAGCTAACTCAGGCCCAATTTTAGAAAGATGAGTTAGATAGTGTATTTTGATGCCATTTGTGTAGATATGAGACACTTCATTGAGATTGAGCATGGTAGCTGAACATAATTGGTACTGCTTAGCTCGGAGTTTTGGTAAGTAGAGACTTAACCCCTGATTTATTGTTTTCCCTAAACTAGCATCTCAACTTGTTTTGAATGTCGTAAATGATTTGGAACTATGTTTTTAACTGTCATGGTATATGTGGGGGCAAATGTGTGATGGCGGTAAGATGCTTTTGGAAAACCAATTGAGATTTACTACTGGTTTTATGCTGATCTTTAAATTGATATGAAACTGTATTAGTTCGTTTCTGATACCAAATATGTTTTGCTGCATGGTGCATGCACATTTACATATGATTGACTGAAATGTGTGAGGTACATTATACGTGTAGTGTTATGTGAGATAATTATATGAATTTTTCATAATAATATTCTGATATATCGTAGACAAATTACCTAAATTGACACCTAAACTTGCACCAGTTTTAAAAGCTGGCCCCCTTCTTTTGTTTTGCTGTTTTAACACCTCTGCTAGTTGAAATCTATGTTACTTGTACTCTTCAAAAATGTCAACGGTTGCATGTCGGATCCTACAAAAGTAGTGCATTTTTGGAGAATCCGACACGGTGCAACAACATTTTTGGAGAGTCCAAGCAACATAGGTTGAAATGGGTGCCAATGAACTCTTAACCCTCGAGTATAGTGCATTGTTCTCAATTACTCTTACATATATGAGACATCAGATAGAATTTTGCCATGTCACTGTCCTCACGCCACTCCTTTCTGTTCTACAACTCCATCTCTGTGAAAGCTCATGATTTTCTTAAATTGACACAACATTTAGGTACCATTCATCTCAAGGGACCATTTAGCGTGCTCTAATTTGAAACTTTTGATATTAGTGAGAAGCTTCGGCAACATCTATACATACTCATACGTATAGATACATTTACCGCGAGAAGGGTTTTTGAGTTTCATATTTGACCCATTTTATACTAATTCTTCTTATTGCTCTCGCTCTTGATCTAGAGAAAAACCAATCCTAATGTTGGAAGAAAAATCTGAAATCTTCAAGGTCAACAATGGCGGAAGAAAAAGATGGATTGGTATTTAAAAAATGGATATTTTACTAATAGGAGGGTGTTTTCACCGAATCTAAGATGTATAATGGAGGCTGAAGTCACAAAGCAAGGTGGAGCTTTGGTTGGTGCTGCCATGGCTGTTGGTCTGACTTACATGACAGCAAGATTGGGCGTGACAAGCTGGCAACAAGTGTTGTTGGGAAGAAGAAAAAACACGACGAAACATACTGAACTTAAGAAGAGGGGTCTCTATAATTCAGCCCATTACTAATGTCACCACACAAAAGGGGGTGAGTAATAGTCTTTTATTCGTTTTCGGTGACCCCTTCATTTTTTCCGGAAGAGAGTTGGGTGGCATGGTGATTTACAAAGAGAGGAGGGAGATGAGGCACATTGGCGTCTATGGATGGTCAGATTACAGCACATACGGTGCCCAACACACATATTTGTACCCTAATATGAGGCATGATCCAGTTTTGTATATGCGTGGATGTTGATTGATTGTGTATGATGCATCATGTGATTCATGTCAGTGTTATATGACAGGTTTATATGCACTTGTATTGTCTCATGCATTCATGTCTCAGAAAGGCTTGCCGGGGGTAGTTAGGGATGGGGGATGGGTTGATGAGATTCATAAATCCCCTTTAATGTGTAGATACTATCACTAACACCACGGCAAATCCTTGAATTTCAATATTCCTGTTGACTTTGCTGAGTGAGCCTTTGACTATTATCCGTAGAGGCTATCATTAGTCGTTTAGTTTTTTTTTTCTTGTTTTGGGTTGTGTCCAACTATTCTTATGCTCAGTTACAATTTAGATGTTGCTGACACACTGTGGGATATGTGACTTGTATACTTGGATATTTGATCATCTTGTGTCTTTAGTTTGTGATTGATGACTCTGTGAATATTACATGCCTTGAGATAGTTGATTGGGTGATTATAAGAATTAGTAGAATGCTCCTGTAGGGGAGAGTGTAAGAATTTCGTTTTCAACATGAGTATGCTTGCTAGGTGAGCCAAGTTCCATTGGGATTGTTAAAGTGGTTCAAATTTTCAAATTTCTACATTTTGGTTCTAGGGCTAAATCCATGAATTTCAAAGACAAGTCTCATGTTTTGAAGATTAAACCTTGGAAAAAATAATGTATATTAACCAAAAATAGTGTTAGGAATGATAGCTTTAATTTATATGACCAAAACTCAACTCCTCCCCTCCCCCACAAAAAAAAGAAGGGGGGATACTTGAGTGACCATATCATCTAAAAGTTTAAACTGTGAGACAACAAACTTTTATTTACTTAATTATGCTTCAACAAGACAAAACTAGAAAACAACAACCGAACAAAAGAGCCAAGTGCAATATACTGGGTAAATAACCGTCAATGCCTGAATAGCCTCTACATCCATCTTTATCTTTCTATTGTTATATTGAACAATTGGTTCCACTTCATTTACAACTCACTTAAGAAGTTACACATTCTTCATTTATTTAACATCATAAGCAAGCGTTATTTTCATATTCAAAGTGGAGAAAATGCTTTAGATTTGTGAAGGTTGTCGTGTCGTATATGTTCGGCTGTAATAAAGAATGAAATGGCAATAAAGCATTGCTTGTGGGTTCGAATGTGATGGGGAAAGTGACGATACTGATCTGCTTGTTGTAGAGGTAACTTGACTCACTGAGAAAATTTGAGGCTTTTATTGCTCCTCAGGAGTTGACCCTCTTACACAGTCTTATACCACTCTGCATCCAGTGTTGTCTCTAAGGTTCCAATCATTTTCAATTTACGCAATCTTATAAAATACTCTGATGTGAAAAGCCCGTGATTAAATGGCAGCATACGACTTTAGAAGTTGGTCTGCATTAAATCTAAGAAGGGGTCTGCACATCAATTCATGATGTGGCATTCTCAATGTACGAATAACAGAGATCAATAATCCTTGTCGTTTGCTTTCTTTTTGATGATTCTCAATTCCTCAGGCAAATATTAGTTGGTACTTGGGCTGTCAAAACAAGTTTAAGATACCACATATAGAAATCTAGAATTTGTCTAAGGATTAGTGAATGGTTGGACACTGACAAAGTTTCTATTTTTCCTTTTCTTATTGTATAATTAGCTGTTGCCAATTCCACAACTGTAGAGCGAAACAGCTTACCCTATCAAATTTTCTAGTTGGTGGTTGAAAGAAATTGATTTTTCTGCTCTAATATGACTTAGTGATCTGTCAGATCTATAATGTGATTCGTCTTTTGTCGTTTTTGCAACACAAGTCAAGATGGCTGTAATGTCATTTGTTTGATGGGCCCGTATTGCTACATCATCAGTGAAAACATCAGATATGCAGCTACAACTATTCTTGTCAATTTGAGTGTTCCTTGCATTCATGTTTTGCGTGTTCATCTTTTCATGTCCAAAGATTTGTATTTTATTCAAATCAACTGACTAGGCTCCTCTGGTATCTGAAAAAATTCTTCCTCATGCGGGTGAGCTATTTGTGACTATAATCACATTGAACTGGTTGTAGGCGAAATTATTGTTTTTTCTGTTTTATAAAATTCTTCTGTATGTTGTTTGTTACCAGGAGCTTGATATAGAATAAGCTTCATCAACTGAGTAAATATTAGATTTATTTCATTTAGTAAGCTAGACCTGAATGTTTACGCACATCGTTTTTGACTTTGTTGTAGGTATGTTGCAGTTGGAAATGAACCTTACTTGACAACCTACAATGGCACTTACCTTCGAACAACTCTTCCCGCTATGCAAAATATCCAAACTGCACTCATAAAAGCTGGCCTCGGTAGTCAGGTTAAGGTTACTTGTCCTCTCAATGCAGATGTTTATGAGAGCTCCAACACCTTACCATCAGGTGGTGATTTTCGAGCTGAGATCCATGGCTATGTAAGCCAACTTGTCAAGTTCTTAAGCGACAATGGTTGTCCTTTTACAATCAATATCTATCCATTCATAAGTCTTTATATTGACGCCAACTTCCCAGTTGAATATGCATTCTTTGATGGAAATGCAACACCTCTAAATGATGGTGGGACAATCTATACCAACATGTTTGATGCAAATCACGACACTCTTGTGTGGGCCTTACAGAAGAATGGGTTTGGGAACGTCCCTATAATTATTGGAGAAATTGGTTGGCCCACTGACGGTGACCGCAATGCTAATGCACAACTTGCACAGCGATTCAACCAAGGATTCATGCAGCATATATCCGGAGGAAAAGGCACCCCTATGAGGCCTGGGCCTGTTGATGCCTATCTGTTTAGTTTGATTGATGAGGATGCTAAGAGTATCCAACCTGGAAATTTTGAACGTCACTGGGGAATACTTACGTATGATGGACTACCCAAATACTCGCTAAATCTTGGCACCACCAATTCAGGGTCCTTAGTTCCAGCTAGAAATGTGAAGTATTTGGAGAGGAAGTGGTGTGTGTTAAAGCCCAATGCTAAGCTTGATGACCCCCAGATTGCACCTAGCATGAGCTATGCTTGTGGACTTGCTGACTGCACGAGCCTTGGATATCAGACATCTTGTGGAGGTTTGGATGCACGGGGAAATATTTCATATGCATTCAACAGCTACTACCAGATAAACAATCAGCTTGATGATGCTTGCAAGTTCTCTGGCCTTGCGACTGTCACAAAGTCAGATCCATCAACTGGTACTTGTCGATTTGGGCTCATGATAGAACCATACTACGGAGGTGCTCAACGAAAACATGGCTATACTAAAACGGCATTGGCTCTTATTCTGTTTCTGTGGACAATTCTGTAACAAGTTCTCTTTTCTGGCTATTTAGTCCACGTTACAAATTATTGTTGACCCTGCTATGTAGCATTGCCAAATTAACATTTTTTCTTCCGGTTGACAGCAAACATTGATATTCATTCGAAACTTTTGGTGATGAAATTAATGTTCGCTTCTGATTTTGAACATGATGAGTTGCATGCAGGGATGAAGACATGATGATTAGCAGGTACCGTGTGGGCTAATTTTGACACTCTGCTAAGATCTGATATATGAATTTGTGTAGACTTGTCTGGAATTTGAGACCTTGGTGTTACCTACTGCTTTTGTGTTTACAGTTTTGGCTACTTTGTTCATTCTAGCATCTCCTTTGGTTGTGTATTTGGTATGTGACTGGAAACATTTTCAGGAATATATGTCATTTTTTGAAATATATATATATATATATATATATTTTTTTTTTTGTGAAATGCTTTCTAGTACATTTGTTTGGTGAGTGTAAAGAATTTATTGGGAATATATATTTTTGTGAAATGCTTTCTAGTACATTTGGTTGGTGAGTGTAAAGAATTTATTGGGAAAACATTTATTGAAGATTGACAACATAACCTGTGATGTGCATCTAAACCCACACTTCACAAGCTGTGTTCTTTCTAGTAGACCAAAGCCCGGGGGGCAAATGAATAGTGTTTTGATGTAATTTTGAGAGATTGATGATAATATCCAATTGTTGGTTGGAGTCGTGATATGATCAAGAAGTTACGAGTTTGAGATAGTTGTGAAGAAAAATGATTTTACACCTCGTGATAAAAGTCACTTTCTTCCTTTTTGGTAGTAAAGTATTTTCTCGCAACGAAAATGACTTATTTTCTGAGGAAATACATGTCAAGCTGCATTACTAATTTCATGTTCTGATTTCAATCTTGTCATCTGTTTTCAACTCTCAAGAATTGTGTACATAATAAATCTTTCATGGGGTTGATCAACAAACTCCTGGGATTGTGATTATTGAATGAGCTAGTCAACATTTCTTAGAGCTTTCCAAATAGCATTTTTGCATTTTAGAACTGAACCAAATGAGGAAATTTGTCAAACATGATCACAATTCACAGTCTTGATCCTTTCTTGGCCTCCATATAGGCTACCAATTCATGCCAAATGACTTAAGTACATTAATTACTTGAAATCTGTACTTTTTTGATCCATTTGCTTATGAATATTCACAATTTTTTTTAGAATCCTTGACCATTCCGCTGTTTAATTATTCATATGTTATATTAAATTTGTACTGTTATTCGATAATTGAGGGTTTTATATTGGGATAGTCCCATTATAATATATTTTCTATGTAAAAGGGCAAACAACATAAATTAGCATTAATTAATGGTTAGATGGATTGAGTTATATATGACGAAGGAGCCAAATCAGAATTTACCAATATGCTATAGGGACCACAAGTGCTATTCACCCTAAACTCATGAGTTTGAGTTCGAAATTCTATCATAAGACAATTTTTTTTTTAAATGAATCCGCTAGGCGAGGGGCCTAGGGCTAGTTTTTATTTATTAATAAATAAAAACAAAAACCTCAAAGTGAAGAGTACAAGCAAGGGGGGCTAGATCTTACCTTACTGATCCTATTGCGATAATAAACCTCTACTACTAAACAAGCATGAAGAAAATAAGAGCTAGAGAAAACTAGGTATTCTATGATCATCATAGAGTTTATAATGTTCTCTATAATGATATTACAAATGAAGATACTTAAGTAATGCAAGAATATAAAAGTCAAGAAGAAGATTGAGTTATCAGCCTCAAACTTCAATTTATATATGTATGAACTAAAAAAGATAAATTGCCCGTCTAAAGTAACATGAAGTGTTTTTTTCTTGTCTTCTTCAATTATGTCCAGCAACACTTGATAGTTCATCAATTATTCTTGGATTTATTGGATCTTGTTAAAGTTGTTGACATTGTCATATGATTTTGCTTTGCTAGTCGCATTGGTAGGTGCCTTGGAACAAATTCCTCAGTCACCTTACCATCCCAACTATGCTGCCTTCCATGTGCCGTCTTTTTTATTTTGTTGCTTCCACTTCTTTGTTGCCTAGGTGAGAGATCCCCTTCCTTAGCCACCTTATCAAAACATATGTCAAACATCTCTTCCTCATCATCCCCATCGGACATGTCATTTCCCAAGTCAATACCCTAAGCTATAGTTGGACTAAGTCCTGAAACTATAACTTTTGGATCATGACTCTTAGCCAATACTCCCATATCCTTGGTGTTTATGGCCAAACTCTTTTTAAAGCTATCAATTGTCATTGTCATAGATGGATTTGCCTTACTTGTTGGTACAAATTCGGGTGCTTGAGGGCTTAACTTACTTATAAGAGGTGAAGCAATATTTTCCTCTTTCTCAACTAAATCGGCCCATTTAGAAGCACTCATATGCCTATAAATAGTTGAACGATCTTTTTTTCCTTCCCTTTTTTTTAACACTACGTACCCTTGTAATATTCCAAAATAATAATTAAGCTTATCTATTTTGGAGAGTTGAAAGTGTTTCTACTTACTTTAGTGTTCCTCTATCTTTATTTATGCGATACATTTTTTTTTAATCCGTTCAAGAAAGAATGACATATTTCTTTATTTGACAAATGTTTAATGATACTATCAACATTTTACCTATGTTGGATCCAACTTATTTGACAAAAAATCTACAAAGGTGTACTCTATAAAGGGTCTTATATGCCTCTCAACTTTGCAATTTAGAGATGATATAGCCCTCATTACAAAAGTGACTCACATATACCGTAACATCTCACAATAACATAATGTTCAAAGTAACAAGTTTACGACCGATGAGCCAAATTATGACGTTTCACGTCAACCATCAAGGCAATGTCAGGATAATAATCATAAATAGGTGATTAATGATTGTACAAATAAGTATTTAAATTAATTCATTTGAATTTTCTTTTAGACCAAAATTATAGGCCAAAGGGAGCTCTTGGAGCAAAATTCCTAATTGACGGATTTATTGATGAAATTTTTTCCTATAATCTTATCTAAGGGCTGACTTGGGGAGAGCGTATCTCTCAAAATCTGATGAGTTAGAAGGATCAAAACCTACCATATTGAGGTCCATGTGTCTAGTTTCTAACGCACAAAACCATTTGTCAAAATGACATCGGAGTAAAACGTTATGACCATTTTATCGAGGGCTACCTGGGCAAACCTGGATTAGCGAGCCGGGTTAGGTCAAAATCACTTTATAATATAAGTGCATTTTGGGACTATTTTCATTTCAAGAAAATTATGAGAACAACAAGCTGATTTTAGGCCGCCACTTCCCAGATATTCAACCTATTCCGTAGGTAGTGCTCCATCACAGATGCAGGGTCAGAGATACGATTGTTATATTTAGTCTAGACGACGACGAGGTCATAGTTCAGGCCATCAGAGGACAGTATCACCTTTTCATACATTACTCTGCTTGTTAGTGGTAAGCTTGATATGAGACTTGATTTACTATTACATCCAACTAAAATATCGAAGCAATAGGTGATTCTATTGTAGCACATTGTTCTTATCGGGGTTATACAATCTTAATTAACGATCACCCCACCTTAACTGATTTGATTGAGTTAGCTATGTTTGATTTTAATGTTATCATAGGCATGGATTGGTTAGCAGTATGTTATGCTAATAACGATTGTCGTGTGAAGTTAGTCAAATTCCTCTTTCCAGGCGAGTCAGTCCTGAAATGGAAAGGTAATGCAACTACGGACTTATATTTCATACCTTAAGGCCTGAAAGATGATTTCTAAATGATGTATCTATCATCTAGTTCATGTCAAGGATACATATAGGGAGCCTGTGACTCTTTAGTCGGTTTCTACTATAATGAATGAATTTTTAGCAGTATTTCCTGACAAACTTCTAGGAATCGCTTTTCAAAGGGAAATTGATTTTGTTATTGACCTACTTCTTGATACTCAGCTTATATCTAGGAATGACAATGGGGTAGAGTGTGGGTGCGGAACGTGTTTGAATCATATGCAGGGAGGGGTAGGTTTGAACTTATGGAGTTGCAGGGCAGGGCAGGGCGGGTTATGTTAGAATCTTTTTTTAGAAATTTTAAGCGGGGAAGGGCGGTTGCGGGTTATAGAATTGTTAAGTTTAAATTAAATTAAAATAGAATTTTTTTTAGTATTCATTGAAAAAATTATTTTGCATGTTTTTCAACACTAGTTTCTGGACAGGTGCAACTTGCACGTGTGTCCCATGTAAATTTTTATAGATTTGTTAGAACGATTAAAATTCTATTAAAACATTTATGGTTTGAACTTTGGTTAGTAGTTAGTAAACAATGAAGTAACAAATGACTAATTTGAGCACAAATAAAAAACTTGCGACAATCAAAAGTCAATAGAAAATTAAATTAAATAAGTCTAAAAGAGAGAAGACACAAAAAATAAACAAAGAAGAAAAAATAACAACATACATATCCTCCTTAAGAATTTAATCATAAAAATATAGATGGGAAAAAGAAAAATATATAGAATTTGTACATAATTTTTCGTGTTCTTGGCGATACCTTCTCCCACAATCAATCAAAATTCAAGAGTTCTTCATCAAGTCAAACTAAAATATGAATCAAATAATACAATAGTGATAAGCGTTTCACTATTCTAACTACAGAATGAAAAGATGATTTTGGGTAAGGGTCTCATGAAATAAACAAGACGAATTATATAGATAAAAATGGAGGAATACCAAAAAATATCTTAAAATTTTAAATTAAATAATTGGAGGTTATGAATATGAAAAACATGAGAGTTATGAATATTAAGAATAACAATTAAATAAATAATTATATATGAATTATGATGGTGAATATTTAAAGCAAGTTAAAAAAAGAAAAGAAAAAGATTAACCACCAAAAAGTAAGAAAGAAACACTAAAAAGTAAAAAAACGTGAGGTGGGGGTGCGGGTGGAGGGGGGGGGGGAGGATAAAGAAGAGAAAAATGTTACTCATAAGTCATAAGAGTTAATAAAGAATGCATTTGGGAGGATTAATAGTTGCATAAGATTTTTAAACTGAAATTATTTATTATTTATGAGTAAAAAACACAACTACTAAAAAATAAGGTAACTATGTGATAAAAATATGTTTGTAATATTTTAAGATATTTTCACTTTTATTATTTAATATAATAATATGATTCAATTACTATTTAATATTTAATTAATCATATATTTTATAATAATTTTTTTAGTATGAAAACGGAAAGAAGTAGAAGAGATGTAATTGCATTATTAATTTATTATTATAGTGATTATTAGCCAATATTCATGTTATGTTTCCGTACATCAAAATAAATTAATAATTTAGTTTTTAGAGTTTAAAAAGGAATAACTTTTTTTTTTTTAATGGCATTATTGTAGTAACTCAACTTTATAGGGATATTATGATATTTCAACTTTCAACTTTTTTTTTGTTCCCACTTTTAGTAATACATGATATGATATGATGATTAAGAATTTATTGAAACTAGAATAATTTATTTTTAAAACTTCATTTGGATTAACTAAAAAAATAATCTAGAACCATGTGTCTATTAATTTTTTTAATTCAATTTGGAAGGCTTCAAAAAAAAAATGCGGAAAAAAAGTTGACAAATGATAATAATAATAATAATATGGGGCAGGTTCATATAGGATAGGGTGGGCCCGGTTGAAATTCTTGTAGATTTGCCCCGTAACTGCCTCACCCCATTTACCATCCCTACCTATAGGTATCCCTCCTTATAGAATGACTCACGCAGAATTGAGGAAAAGGCTTTATCAGGCTAAGTACATCATTATTGGGTGCATCTGTATTATTTATCTGGAAGAAAGACGAATTCTTGTAGATGTGTATCGACTACATACCTCAAGAACAAGTATCCACTTTCCATGGTCGGTGATTTATTTGATCAATTGTAGGGTGCTAAGTGCTTTTCTAAGATCGATTTATGATCCGATTATTATCAGTTGCGGGTCAGAAATATTGATATCTCGAAGACAACTTTCAGGGTGAGATGAACACTTTGAATTCTTCGTACTGTTATTCAGACTTACAAATACCCTAGCAACTTTTATGAATCTATTGAATCAGGTATTCAAATCATTCTTGAATGTGTTTGTGATTGTAAAAAAAAATATTTTCATAAAAAATAAGTTGATTTTTAACTTATTTTTCATGTTTGGTTGGTGAGTGAAAAATATTTTCTACTATTTTGGTTGGTGAATGAAAAATATTTTTTCAGAAAATATCCTTTTTTTTTGCTAAAGAGTAGAAAATATCTTTTAGGAATTAATTTTTGATATGGAAACCAACTCCGATAATCGATCTGACATCCGACCCCAACCCCTGGCCCAGCACCCGGCATTCGAATTGGACCTGACCTCGACATCCGATCCATGACCTGACCCCAACTCCTAACTTGGGACCCAACATTCGAATTAGGACCTGATCCCGATCTCGACCCCAACATTTGATTAGGGACATGATCCCAATGACCGATCCAAAATACAACCAGAGACTTGACCTAGGACCTGACCCGACTCCCTCATGGGATTTGACATTCAAACTGGAATCCAAACCCGACATTCGACTCGAGACTCGACCCCCAACATTCGATCCAAGACCTAATCCTGACTCCCAACGTAAGACCCGACATTTGATTTGGGATCCAATACCAACCTCGACATTCGAATCAGGACACGACCGCGATGACCAATTGAAAATCTAACCTCAAGTCCCCACCAAGACCTGACCCAAACTCTCAATTCAGGACTTGATCATGAATCTAACACCTAAACCTGGACAAAACTGACAAATCTAGGATTCGATCCCGACACCCGAATCAGGACCCGACTTCCTAACTAAGACCCAACCCCGATACCTGATGCAAGACCTAACTTTTTAATTGAGACCTGACCCGAACTCCTGATCCACAACTAAATTCCACATTAAGTTGACTGAAACTTTCAAAGTGGAACCCGATTTTGACTTTCAATCGGGACCTGACTCGACTTCCGAATCGAGACCCAACCCAAGACAAGACTTCCAAACTGAGATACGAACTCGATACCCAACCCGACATATGCATCACCCGACTCTAACTCCTAACCCAGGACCTGACATCTAAAGCAGGACCCGACCCCGACTCCTGGACTAGGACTCAACTTACAAATTGAGAACCAAATTCCAACCTCGACTCCCAACCTGAGACCTCGACTTCAGAACCTGAATCTGACCCAGACACCCGACTCGGGACTTCACCCCGACTCCTGATTTGGGACTCGATATTTAAATTGAGACCCGACTTCTGAACAAATACACTACACTTGATGTGGCACTCGACTTACTAGTTGGGACTCAACCTGACATTCGACCCAAGACCCAACCTCGACTCTCGACTTTCGACTTAGGAACCAACTTTCAAACTGGACCCGACCCCAACTTTTGACTCAGGACTTATTTTCCAAGCTAAAAATCAACCCCGACACCTAGCTTAAGACCCAAATTCTAAATTAGAATCTGACCCCGACACACGACCTTGACTATTGATCTTGGATTGACTTCTAAATCGAGACCCAACTCTGACTTTTGGCTCAAGACCAGACTTTCGAATTGAGATCTGACCTCAACTCCCAATCCTAGATCAACTTTCATATCGAGACCCAACCTCGACTCCCGACTCGAGATCCGACCATGACACTTGATCCGAACACGACTTTCAAACTGGGATCCAACTCTGATACCCAGCCCCAATGATCAATTCAGGACCTGAACCTGACACCTGGCCTGGGACCTAACGTTGACTCTCAACCCAAAATCTCATTCTAACACTCGACTCAAAACCACACCCCGAAACTTGACTTGAAACCATACCTGGACACTTGACTCGGAACCTAACCCAACACTCGATCCAAGATCCGACCTCAAATCGTGACTCGAGATCCAATATCCAAACTGGTATTCGACCCTGACCTAAAGTGTAAATCAGGAGTTGGATCTTGAAGCGAAGTCAAGATCTAGATTCCAAATTGAGAGTCAAAACTCGTGTCTTGAACTAGTATCGAGAATCGGTACCCAAGACTTGGTTAGGGTGGAGTTGAGGTGTGAGGTTGAAAAAGAATTTTGAAAAATGTTTTCTAAACTTTTTGAAGGTAAGTCATTTTCCTTAAATTTGAGGAAAATAAGTTGATTTGGAAGCATTTTTCAAAACATTTAAGTCAACCAAATCTAAGAAAATTGAAAAATATTTTTTGAAAAATGTTTTCCTGCATACCAAACACATCCATATGTATATGCTTGTGTGTGTTGAAGAAAGCCTAGGCGGCATAAAATATTTAGATGATGTTTTCAACCAAAAAAATTGATTATCAACATCAAGTTATTTGAGCTCAAATTTAAGGTATGTAAAGGCTATTTATTTATTTTTTGGACATAGTTTCTTTGAATTTTTTATTATTTGGAGGTAACGTGCTATCGAAGAGTGAATTATAAATATCTAAATTGTGTTAAAATCTTAACAACATGAGCATCAAGCATGTTGTCATGGATCTTATTGTTGGAGAGAAGTAGGAGAGATTATGTATTTGTCCTATCGGGTGATGGATACTTTTGTATGAATAAATGGTAGGATGCAAAATGATGGTTTTGGTTACTCTATATCTACTATGTTTTGGTTACTGTTTGTCGATTATGATTTGACAAACTCTTTTAAGTTATGATATAACTTGAACTAGTTTCGTAATATATACTATGGTAGCCCTCTTATGGGGTAGCAACGTGATCATATACTTCATATATTATTATTATTATCGTTGATGTACTCATAGACATGAGTGTTGGTTGCTCGAGATGTTATATTTATCTCTTGTCAGGAACTCACACTCAGTTAACATGGATGTAGTGTCTAGTAAAAAAAAGCAAAAGCATGGAGAAACTCTAGCCATAAGGATAGTTCATGTGTGATCAAAGACTATAATCGAGGAAATATTGGGGGTTTAGATATATGATAAGGTTTAAGTAAGTGCTAAAGATAGTAAAGTTAAAGAGTTAGTAATTATCCTTGAGAAGTACTTATTCAGAGGTGAATTATTTAGCAACCCAAAGTAAGAAAGTATAGAAATTTAGCTTGTTGTATTAGTACGGATGTATGAGAAGAGGTTGTATAAGCTGCTTGGAGACAAGATAAATGTATGTTAAGATTATTTCATTCTTTCGACAAGTTTACTTAAGGCTTAAAGAACAATAAAGCTAGTTGTTGTTGTCAAATTACTCGTAGCCTTATTCGATTTGGTTGGCTGCTCGACTTGATATAGTCACCCCTTCTGGGGATTCATATTTTATTAATAGCACCTTGAGCTTAGATACTACTTAGAGATTATATGTATAGGCCGCTTATAACTATATTGCTTGTCTTTGGGCCAGCCAACGGTTTGTTATTTCCCTAGGGGCTATTATAGTTAGTTGTGGAGATATGATTAGTATCTTAGGGGTTATATACATGTCGCCTAAGGGGGCTATTAAGATGAGTTGAAGCCTACGAGCTACTCGGATCGCCTATGATGCTATAGTAGAGCCTACATGCTATTTTGATTGCCTAAGGAGATATAATGAAGCATGTTCACTCACGGATTATATTTTTTTCCCTAAAAGGGCTAGATTCAGGCTTACGGGCCAAAGAGTTGCCTTTGAGGCTATATCATATGCCTTAAAGTCTTGGTACAAAGTGCCTTAGGGGCTAAATGTGTTGCCTATATGGCTAGATATGTTGCTTGTGGGGCTAAAAAAGTTGCCTATGGAGCTAGATATATTACCTGTGTGGATAAATAACTTGCCTATGGGGCTGGATACAGATACAAGAGCCTTGTGTGTTTAGATATAGATACAATAGCGTTGTGTGCTCAGATATAGATAGAGGAGCATTTTGGTGCTCAGATACAGATGTGAAGTGCCTTATGGGTTAGATATTACCTTCAGGGCTATACAAATATACAATTGCCTTTAGGGCTATGTTGTCACGACAAGGGACGTGACGACACTTGCCCATTCCCACCAAGACAAGTCGCCTCAAACCCAACAAAATGAAAAAATGTGAAAAGTAAAGAAAGAATAACATAAGAGCGGGAAACTTATTCATTCTAATATAACCAATAACCTAGCTGTCACGTGTACAAGCGACTAATGTATTAAGTGCAAAATTGAAAGATAATTACAAGTCTCAATGTCTTTTTTTCTCAAATAGAACAAAGCATAAGGTAAGGAATAAGAGAGTCCACCGGGATGACAAGTAGCTACCTCTTAACATATTCTCAAAAAGCCTCAGATGTAACAAGAAGAAGAGCAATCACACGGATTCGGGCTCGGAACCTACACAAGTGTAGAAGCAAGGAGTGAGTATCAAACCACACCGGTACTCAGGAAGTAATCTACTAAACAAAGAAAAAAATAGATAGAACACGAGTACTCCTTTCATCCCAACCGAACCTCCTCAAACTGCAACTTGCATAGAAATCATCTCAACCTAACAGTTCTACAATACACAATTCACAAGGCTTAACAATCACAATCCAATAACCACAGTTCAACAACCAACATGTGTCAAGTATGCCAATCACAAGTATCAAGCATACCAAACACAAATATCAAGATTATCATGCACAAATATCAATCGGGACTCATAGGGAACGCCCATAGTCAAAGTTTTCACCGGAAATGACCTCGACAATAATAACACTTGCCGGCAAAGAACTCGACATAATCACATTCTCCAGTAAAGACCTCGGCATAATCACACTCGCCGGTAAATACCTCGGCATAATCACACTTGGCGATAAAGACCTCGCCATAATCACACATACCGGCAAAGACCTCGGCATCAATATCACTAGCCGGAACCATTTTCCTTTGGCTTTATCATCACATGTCTCATCATGATGCACATAAATCAATGCAAATAGGCAATTTCATACCATAAGGGAGAGACAATAACTCAAGCGATTCAAGTTCACAATGATGCCATCAAAACATTTCATCAATCAACAATTAGGGTCCACAATAAGGCAATTCACAAAGCATAATTATCAACACGTTATCTTTTTTATTAATCCCCTTTTCATTCATTAAGATCAATCAAGTGAAATAATTTAACCCATCACCTCATTCACATTACTCCCCAATACACACAATGAAGGGAAATATAAGAATTCTACAAGTTTTACAAGGTTTATAAATCCCTTGCCTCAATTCAATCCAAAGTTAATCCAAGACTTGAGTCTTCCCTTTATGAACAATATCTAAAGCCACACAATCTAGTTCAATCAAGTAATTACATTAAGATTTCGAAAATAACAACTCCCAATACATCATATAGTTTGAAAAATAGGTCAAATCAACTCAAAAACCCAATTCTGAAAATGATGTTTGAATTCAAAAATCTTTAGTTGAAAATATTACCCAATGCATTTGGAACTCATTGGTGAAAACCATTTCGAAAAAGGAATTAAAATCAGTTCACAATCACCCTTTTAGTTCAGAACTCAAGTTCTTGAAAAACCTATCATTTGCCAATCAAAATCCCAAGTTTTGATGTTAAAATTCATAAATAATCAAAGGGAATTTAAGTTTTAGGGTCACAAAAGCTTACTCAAATGATTTAGCACAAGAATCTCTTCAAAATTGCATCCAAGGGTTTTACAAAGCTCAAAAAAATGGAAAATGGGGGTTAAACCCCAAAATTTGCAGGACAAAACCCTATCTGAAGTCTCTTAAGTGAACCTCGCAAAAATCTCAGGCTTCACTTTCGTGAACCCGGGTTCGCTTTCACAATCCTCGCGATCGCGACCCATGGTTCGCTTAAGCGAACCCTGCCAACTAGTCAAGCCTTTGCTTTCGCGAAGACCCCT
This sequence comes from Solanum appendiculatum, assembly GCA_018342035.1. Classification (NCBI taxonomy): domain Eukaryota; kingdom Viridiplantae; phylum Streptophyta; class Magnoliopsida; order Solanales; family Solanaceae; genus Solanum; species Solanum appendiculatum. Next base: position 2,308,637 of record JAGDQO010000283.1, on the reverse strand, counting down.
TTGCTAACGCAAGGGTCGCAAAAGCGGAGGACCCCTTGAGATCGCGAAGAACACAGACTCCGGCACTAGCAAAATCAGCCAAATCTTAAATCTCTAAATAGACCCTTAGGATTCATTCGGAACCCTGTACACACAAACCATATATGCAAACTAACTATATTCAACGTTTTGGACTCAATGGAACCATCAAAACATGAATCCAAGGTTTTCTTGACCCAAAACTCGTGAAAGTCACAAGAAATGAACATAACGCCTAAAAAGGCTAAAACCAGCTCAAGACCTTTGAAAATTCAATCAAGACCTCAGCTAGGCCTAAAATCATCCCTCGAATCCAAAGAAACTCTTGGAATTCTGATACGAGCATCCAAACCCCGAATGTTGACCAAAGTCAACCCAAAGGTTAAAATCTCAACAATTTCCAACTTAGGACTTAAAATCCTCAAAAAGACTCCAAAATTGAAACTGCAAACTCTGTTAGACCAATTTCCACATTACGAGACTAATGAAATCAACAAAATTCCATTGCAACACTCGAAAATCCAAAAGACACCAAAAACCACTTTTTAACAGCTTTAGCCTTTTGAAACCAAAAACTTTCAAAATTCACAACTTTCACTTAAAGTTCGAAACCAAATTTTAAAACTCAATCAAAAATGAATCGGGGTCGATATTGAGAGGGGTAAAAAGGTAATTTTATGAAAATTTTCAAAAATGACCTTTTGGGTCATTACATATGTCTAGAGTACATGAGGGGCTATCAATTTGTAATAATTGCCTATGGGGATAAGGGATTACCAATAGAGGTATATAGATTAAATTGATGCCTCTCAGGCTTATCTGACTATTATTGTATGATCTGTGTCAGAAATAGTTAGGCTGTATTATGATGGTTTTTGACCTTCTTCCATGTGTACTTCATTGTTTAATGACAATAGTTATCTTAATTCAGGTAGGCAACGTTTGTTATGGTTTGTAAGGCTAAGTTGAGAACATGACTAGCTAATCACAGGCTCTCCACTTGAGTATTTATAGTACTTCTGTTATCAATATCATTATTATATATTCAAAAGCAAATAACAATGCTTAGAACATCTTCGATCCTCCTATGAGATTACTTATAGTATTATGATATTGCCTTTAGTTTTAGCCTTCAGTTTTCTTAAATACTCGGTACATTATTTCATACTGATACCCCATTGTTTAGGGGCACTGCATTCATGGATGAAGGTGTTAGTGCAACATTTAGTTTAATGATTAACAATTATGGATCCTTGCAGGATATTAAGCTTTCAAAAAGGAAAGAATCAAGAAGTCTAAAATAGAGGCATAATCAGTGGGAATCAAATCCGTAAGTTGTGGCAATTAGGATAACACTCAATCGAAGATCTGCAATTAAGTTGGGACAAGTAGCTGGAAACGACTACAATTAGAAGATATCCTCAAGAAGATCTGCAAATGGCTATAAAACAACTGGCCTCAAATTAAATAACAAGCAAGGATGACAATCATCAAGGAGTAAATACAGAGATCAATCTCATTCAAAAAGGCAGTTGAAGATCTCGAAAAAGGAACCTGAAGATTAACCTACGCTTTTTTCTTGGAAAGATGAAACCATTTGCCTCTTTTCAAGGATCAATTCTCTTGGGTTGCTATCTCTTCACAAAAGGAAGATTCAAATCCTCGACTCTCTATATAAGCTAGGATATTGTCAAGAAGAAAAGACATACATCTAGTTTGAATCTTCACTCATTCTCTACTCTACTTTTAACAAACATTGTATTACTTAGTTTTACTGTGTAAACAAACAAGAGAGAAGAGAAAAATATTGTTAGTGAGGCTGTTTGTCAAAAAAAAGAAAGAAAAAGATTGAGTGTAGACGTAGGAACTATACTCTCAACTTGTACTCATTATAAAGATTCAAAAGGCTAGAAGAGAACATCCTTGCAACCCAAGGGGACTGGACGTAAGATCCACATTGGATCCCAACCAGTATAAAAACATCCCGTGTCAATCTTTTTTTTGCACTTTTAGTTACAACATTTATTCTTGAGTTCAATAGTCAACTAGTGAAACTCACAAGTCGACTATTGCAAAAAGAAGAAAATGAAAAAGAGCAATTCACCCCCCTCTTGCACCTTCAATTGGTATCAGAGCCTTGTCTCACTAATCTCTGTTTAACAACAGGTGAGAAAAAGATCACGGCACAACAAATCATGGGTGCTCTATTTCAAGAAGGAACCTCTCAGACAGGACCTCCTTATTTCAATGGAAAGTATTTTTCCCACTGGAAAGTAAGAATGGAAATATTCATAAAATCATATGATGTGAAAGTATGGAGAGTCATCGAACTTGGAGACATTCCCATTTCTACATCAAAAAGCTCAGACGACAGCCAATCCTTCATCATTCCAAGCTTGGAGAAGAACACAAATGAATAGATGTAAATTATTCAAATAAACTCCAAAGCAAAAAATGTGCTATACAATGCTATTAGTGGAGAAGAATATGAAAATATCTCATGCTGTGAAACTGTTAGAGAAATGTGGGATAAATTGGAGGTCACAAATGAAGAAACTGACAAAGTTAAGGAATCTATCATCTCTTTGCTAGTATATGAATATGAACTATTTCAAATGAAAGAAGGAGAAACAATTGAAAGCATGTTCACACGACTCAGTAAAATCATTTGTGAATTAAAGGCTTCAGGAAAAACATATCCTCAAATTGAGCATATACGAAGAGTTCTCAGAAGCCTACAACCTCAATGGCATGCTAAGGTAGTTGCTCTTGTAAGCATGAATTTAAGTACTCTAACCTATGATGAGGTAAGAGGAGACTAAATAGCGTTTGAGAAAATACATCTTAACAAAAGAGGTCAGGAAGACACCAAGAAAAAAACTGTGGCTTTCAAAGCAAATCAGGAGGAGAAAAGAGAAGAAGAAATAGGAGAAGATGAAATTGCCTTAATTACTCAATCAGTCATGGAGTCCTTCAGGAGGTCCAGAAACAACAGAAAAGGAAGAAGTTTTGGAAAGGGTAAATATATTACTGATTAACCCAGGAATGACAAAAAATGCAGAATGCGGAAAGTATGGACATATAGCTAGTGAATGTCTTGAAGCAAAGAAAAATTACTCCAGAGGAAATCAGAAGAACAAGGAACTAAGTAGCTCGAGCAATGAAGATATTTCTGAAAATGAAAATGAAGAAATTGGAAATATATGCTTCATGGCAACGAAGAATCAAGTACTGAGGTATGTAACAATTGCACTGAATTAACAAAATTACTTGACCGTGCTGTTTCTAATATGAATCGAATTTTTACTGATTTTTGAAATCTTCAAAATGAAAAAAGAGATTTGGAAATTAAACTAGAAGTCATTGAATTTGAAAAAGATCTTTTATATAAAGAGATTCATGAATTAAAAACCATGCTTGAAAACCTTCAAAATAAATCAAATTCTTCTAAGAACTCTTTTAAAAATCACAAGAAGATTTCTAGCAGCAAAAACTCTTCAAATGGAAGTTACTTTAGTTGTAATTTCTTACTTATCCTATAAGTCGACTGATTCTTAAACTAACAGTTACAACTCCACTTCAAAAGAAGAATTCCCTAAAAATTGTCATTATTGTAGGAAGTCTGGGCACATCTCTTTTAATTGCAGATTTCGTAATCATGACACTTCTAAATGGGTCTAGAGACTCAAAAGAAATCATGATAATTCTAACCTCAAAGGACCCAAAAATGTTTGGGTGCCTAAGAGAAGATAATCCCTTCATTTTGTAGGAACATCGTAGAAAAGCAAAAGGAAAATGGTATTTGGATAGTGGATGTTCAAATCACATGACATGAGATAAGAATTTGTTTAAATCTGTTGCTGAACATAAGGGAGGAAACATTCAATTTGGTGATAACTCAAAAGGAACAGTTATTGGTATTGGTACAATAACTTTCAATGAGTCTTGTGATCTCACAAATGTTTATCTAGTGACAGGGCTAAAGTACAATCTTTTAAGCATCAGTCAACTATGCGACTCAAATATGGAAGTACGATTCCAAAAGAATCGATGCATAGTAGAAGATCTCTCCGAAAACAAATTGTTACAAGGAAGTAGAGAAAATAATGTTTACATCCTTGACTTAGTACAAAGTACAGAAGAACATATATGCCTAGCCTCAATGACTGATGATCCTTGGATTTGGCATAAGAAACTTGGTCATGCAAGTATGCAATTAATAGAGAAGCTTGCAAAACATGAACTTGTCATTGGACTACCTAAGCTGGATTACTCAAAAGAGCACATCTGCAATGCATATCGATGGGTAAGCAAACTAGAAACTCCTTTCCTGGTAAAGATATTGTTTCTACTAATAAACCTCTCCAGCTACTACATATGGATTTATCTGGACCTACTAGAATAACCAGCATCAGAGGAAAAAGGTACGCATTTGTAATTGTTGATGATTATTCTCATTTTACTTGGGTAATGTTTTTGTATCATAAAGATGATACACTCAAGAACTTTGAGTTCTTCTGTGAATAAGTTCAACGAGACAAAGGTTACTATATCACTTCAATAAGAAGTGACCACGGAGGAGAATTTGAAAATAAACTATTTGAAGACTTCTGTAATGAAAAAGGATACTCTCACAACTTCTCATCTCCTCACTCACCTCAACAAAATGGAGTTGTAGAACGGAAGAATAGAACTCTACAGGATATGGCAAGAACTATGATTGTTGAACATTCTCTTCCACACAAATTCTGGGCAGAAGCAGTAAGTACAGCTTGTCATGTATTAAATCATTGTTTAATCAGACCCATCTTAAAGAAGACTCCCTACGAATTATGGAATGGAAAGAGACCCAATATTGGATACTTTCATCCATTTGGATGCAAGTGTTTTGTCCACAACAACGAAAAAGATAACATTGTTAAGTTTGATGCTCGGAGTGACGAAGGTATATTTCTTGGTTATTCAAATTCCAGTAGATCATATAGAGTCTTTAATAAATGAACTTTAAGCATTGAAGAATCTATTCATGTTATTTTTGATGAGTCTAATAAAAATGTTGAGATTAGATCAAGTACAGATGAACAAGAAAACCAATAGATGGTATCAACCCCAAAGGAAAAAAATAACTATGAAAAGTCGACTACTGAAGAAATTCATATTGATCCTATTAATGAAGCAGTTCCAAACGAATGGAAGAGTGAGCCAAATTATCCAAGAAAATTCATTATTGGAGAACTCAGTGAAGGAATGAAGACCAGATCATCAAGAAGAAATGAATCTAATGTGACTCTTATTTCTCAACTGGAACCTACGAATGAACATTGGATTAAGGCCATGAAAGAAGAACTGGACCAATTTGACAAAAATCAGCTATGGACTCTCGTTCGTAAACCTGAAAATAAGTCAATTATTGGAACCAAATGGGTGTACAGAAATAAGCTCAATGAGTCTGACGAAGTAATAAGAAACAAGGCTCGATTGGTTGCTCAAGGTTACTCTCAATAGGAAGGAGTCGACTATGATGAAACTTTTGTCCCTATAGCAAGGATAGAATCTATTCGGTTACTTCTTGCTTATGCTGCTCATAAAGGTTTTAAGTTATTTCAAATGGATGTCAAAAGTGCATTTTTACATGGCTTTATTGAAGAAGAAGATTTTGTAAAATAACCCCCCGGGTTTGAAAATTTTAAATTTCCTTATCATGTTTTCAAACTATCGAAAGCTCTTTATGGCCTCAAACAAGCACCTCGTGCTTGGTATGACCGTCTAAGTACTTTTCTAATCAATCATGGATTTTCAAGAGGAAAAATAGATACTACTCTTTTCATCAAAAGATCTTCGTCTGAAAATCTCATTATTCAAATTTATGTTAATGACATTATATTCGGAAGTGCTAACATCTCTCTGTGCAAAGAATTTTCTAATCTAATGCAAAGTGAATTCGAAATGAGTGTGATGGGAGAATTAACCTTCTTCCTCGGACTTCAAATATATCAATAGGAGAAAGGTACATTTTTATGTCAATCCAAGTATTGTAAGGAATTAATTCAAAAGTTTGGCATGGAAAACTCTAAATCTTTAAGCACTCCTATGAGCTCCACCTGCTCTCTTGATAAAGATGAGGGAGGTAAATTTATTGATGAAACAAAGTATCGAGGTATGATTGGTTCCTTACTATATCTCACGACTAGTCGACCTGATATATTATTTAGTGTGTGTAAATGCAAAAGATTTCAGTCAGCTCCTAAAGAATCCCATCTATCTGCTGTAAAATTAATTATTCGATATTTAGCGGGAACATTTTCTTTTGGACTTTGGTATCCCAAAGAAAATAATTTTTTTCTTGAAGGATTCTCTAACGCTGATTATGCAGGTGACAAAGATGACAGAAAAAACACCAGTGGTACTTGTCAAATTCTAGGAAAATCATTGATATCTTGGAATAGCAAAAAACAAGGCTCCGTATCTCTCTCTACCACAGAGGCTGAGTATATTGTTATAGGTCAATGTTGTGCTCAAATTCTATTTATGGTACATCAATTAAGTAATTATGACTTATCTTTCAAACATGTTAAAATTATGTGTGACAACTCTAGTGCTATTTGTCTTTCTAAGAATTTTGTGCATCATTCTCGTGCTAAGCATATTGAGATAAAGCATAATTTTATTTGCGATCATGTGAAAAATGGTGACATTGAAATTTCCTTTATTAGCACTGGTTTTCAATTAGCCTATATTCTTACTAAGCCTCTCTTAGAAGATAGATTTTGCACTCTTCGTAAATCTTTAAATATTTTTGAAAATCCTTTAAATTACTGATAATTGTGATTTGCGTTGATTATTTTCCTTTTACAAAAGATTTTTGATGCCTCGTATATTGTGTTTCCTTGCATGTAATTTATTTCCTTCTGTACTTGGCTCTTTATTTACGCCTCCCTCTATTTCTTTCTAGTCATTGAAACATCGCCTTCTCTTTCTTTTCAATGGTCTTGTCTAAAACCCTTCAACTTCTCCATTCTCTGTGCCTTTATCTATCCCTCTTTTCCCTTTTTCTCTTCATCCTTTTGCTCTGCATATCATTCTCTCAAATGGCGAAAACCCAAAATTTCTCCTCTGGCACTCGCAAATGCTCTTGCAATAAGAACAAGGACAAAGCTTCGTCCTTTGTTTCTATTGAATCTGATTGTTCAAATAATTTCTTGCCTCCTGTTTCTGTTGCATCTTCTCGTGGCAAGCTTCCAATGGAATCTACTAACTATGGATCGTCGAAGAAGAAGTTCAAGTTTGATTTCGACAGTACCCTCGATGAAAAGGTAGACTTCTGGAACTCTTCTCATGAAACCCCTTTTCATTCCTTTAAACACAAAACCCTGGTGCATGGGAGGGTAGTCGACCTTGATCTTCTCTCCTCTCTAGATTGTTCCATCAAGCCCCTCTTTGAGTTCCAAGGCTGGGCAAAAAATTTCTCCGTTCCAATGGAAGTTTATGAACCCCTCCTTCAGCTCTTTTATGCCAATCTTTGATCTCCTAAGGAAGGTGAGATCGAATCTTTGGTCCTTGGTAAACGTATCTTTCTAGATTGCAAGAAATTTGATTCTATCTTTGGTATCTCTTGTTATGGTATCATGGCTCCTCCCAAAAATTGTTGGCCCTCTGAGTGTGCTGCCTCTTTCGAACATGCCAAGTATGATCTTGTCGTTGATTCTTCTGCTACCATTCCTTCCCATCTTGGTCTCACAGATATCTCTTTTGAGGCTCGAGTCATCGCTCATATTTTATCTACCACCCTTCTTCCTAGGGCTGGTTCTCACTCTACTCTCTCTCAGCATGATACTCTGCTTACCCACCCAGTGATTCTCGGATAAAAAATCATCTATCCTCGTTTATTCTCTCCTCCATGGCGGATGCCATCTCTGAACCCTCTAGTCTGCCCTTTGGTATGCTTATTTCTCGTATTCTGGAATCACACTTCATGTGTCGTGGTGATTTCTCTCCAATCTTTATCAAACAAAGCTACAATTCTCATGCCTTTGTTAGCATGGGTTACACCCATACTAATTCCACCTGGGTGGTGAAGAATGATTCAGACGATATTGCTGCGAAGACCTCGAAGTCCAAACCCCTCTCTTCAACCTCTATATCGTCTGCCAAACTTAATGCAGCCCTTGAGAAACTTGCTGATGTGGAATCCAAGTTGGTTGCTATGACCATCATTGTCACTCAAGTAAGCAACCTTATGTTAACCATGACTGCACTAACTGAACAGGTGGACTCTCTCAAAGCTCTCCTTCTTGCCGCTCATTTCAAGATCGATGCTTTTGGAAACCCGACCTCTACTACGGGAGAGCTTCCACTAGAAGCTCGGCCTCTGCTACGGGAGAGATTCCATCTCAATATCCTCTCAGTGCTAAGCATAAATCCCATAGAGTTTAGTCATTTAATCACAATTCACATCATTTTACATGGAAAGATACAACTAGGGTTACCAATCCAAACTTACATCATTAGAATAGCTTATTAAACCTTTGATTCAACTTTAGTTGAGAAAGACCTTTCAACATCTTATGAATCCATTATGTGAGAAAATCCTTTCACATTCATAGTTTAGAGCAATGTGTGAGAAACCCTTTCACAACTCAACAACAACATCATTCATGCTTCAATCTCAAAGTAATTCATAAATCATCATAGTTTTCAACATTGAACATGCATACTTTCATAAAACCCATTTTTTGGTCATTCATAATTCATCATGAAATCATAGCTTTAGAAAACATAAATCATGTATGAGTTCATATAAACTTCTTTAAAATCCATCTTCTTCACAATTCAACCCATCATCAACTCATAAATCTCAAAATTAGGGGATTTCATATGGTTTCATGGCGATTCATCTTAAAATATGTAATTCAACTCAATTCATGCTTAGAAAACCACAATTGAAAGTAATTTGATCATAATTGAAAGAACCCACATCATAGAAGAAAATCCTTAAGTCAAATTGGGAATTTGATACTTGAAAATTGAGAACTTTAGGGACTCTATGGAGGAATGGGCTCCATAGATGAAGATCATCATACCTTAATGCGAAAAGCTTGAAATCAATGGAGGATTAGGAGACTTGACTTGAAAACCCTAGCTCTTTCTTCTTCTTCTTCAAGCTTTTCTAGAGAGAGAATTATTTGGGAGAGGAGAGTTTTAGGAATGATTAGAAATGGGTAAAATTTGGCTTAAAAGGTTTATATAGGGTCTAGGTTAAGGGCCAAACCGACTTAGATTAGGCACTAAACATTTAGGGAAAAGACCAAGAAGCCCTTAAAAATAACTGCCGGACAGAGACCTACGGTTGGGACCTACGGTCCGTAGGTCCAACTACGGACCGTCCTGGTCTACCGTAGAAAGAATCAGAAACCTTAAGTTTTAGACTGCCAACTACGGTTGCCATGTACGGTCCGTTGGTCCACTTATGGACCGTACATACCAACCGTTGATCCCAACTTTTACCTTCAAAATTCCACTAAGTCTGAAAGAGATCTACGAGACACACCTACGGTCCGTGGAAGAAATGACGAACTGTCCTTCTAAATCGTAAAAAGAGTTCTGAGCTTGACACTTTAAAGACATTCAGTGGGCGAACTACAATTCCCACATACGGTCTGTCAGTCCATCTACGGTCCGTAGGTGGCCTCCGTCGTCACTGGCACCAGAACCTGCAACTTTTCTTCTTTCAAATCTGAGGTGTTACAACATTATTGGTGCTTCATTCTCAAAAAATCCTCAAGCATTTATTTCAATTCATGAAGGACATGCATAATTTAATAAATTCCCTCTTTTCATATTTCAAAACCTCATCATAAATCATAATCTAGAAATCATGGATTTCACGTGGGTTCATGGGGGTTCATCTTAAAACATGCAATTTAACTCAATTCATTCATAATTAAACGTAATTAATCAATTAGATCATATTTTGAAAGAACCCATGAGGTTGGAGAAAACCTTAATTTCAATTGGAGAATTCTTACTTTGAAAATTGGGGAATTTAGGGACCCTATGGAGGAAAGGACTCCATAGGTGAAAGCTATCATACCTTAATGCTAAAACCTTGAAATCAATGGAGAATTAGGAGACTTGAATCTTCAAATCTTAGATTCTTCTTCTTCTTCTTCCTTAGAGAGAAAATTATCGGAGGGAGAGCATTGAAGAGTGATTAACGAATTTAAATTTAGGCTTTGAATGGTTTTTATAGGGTCTAAAATAAAAGGATAACCGACCTAGATTAGGCATTAAACCATTAGGGAAAAGACCAAAAAATTATTTTAAAAAAATAACTTCCAAGCGAAAATTGAAAACGTTGTAGCTCGCAAAAGCCACTCGGCGACTCGCCGAGTGAACTTCCAGCTCGCCGAAATTTCCAGCGAGTTGGCTCCGAGGCTAAGTCAACTTGGTGATAAAATGGGCATTTTGGTGACAAGCCAAATGGAACGGCGAGCTCAACCCAACTCGCCTAAATACACAGAATACTGGATGAACTTTTCAAGTCAAAAATAGCTAGAAGTCACCTTTCTGCAGATCGCCGAGTCATTCGGCGATCATGACTAGCCTTGCCGAAGGGGACTGTATTATGAAATTTGAGAATTTTTCCTTCTTTTAAAATCCGAGGTGTTACACTTGCTCAGTCTAAAATAATGATAAGTCAAAGAAAAACTTAATCAGAGTGATGGCCATTAGAAAGGATTGGCTGGAGATTGAAAGAGGTATTGTTTCTAAGCTATTAACAAAGTTGTGGCAAGTGTTTCATGTGGTGATGCAAGTAGTGGTGGATATACTGCAGTTGGTGAGGACATTCAAAGTCATAAATATACTCCATATATATTGAGTAGATATTCATTGTTGGTGCCAGTACCTTTAAGGTGACTTCTTGTGCTTGTGAATGCCTCAAATGCAATGAGAAAATGAATTTATTGATATCAAAGTTTGAGGCTTTGACAACAACACAATAGGTAACAGAGGCAACCATTAATAAATTGATATCTAAGAGAGGTTTCAATTCGTCTTCAAGGATCTCAAAGTCTTTTAATCGGGTTGGAGTGAAGAGAAGGAGAAGACAAATTTCTAAGACACTAAGGGGTCGTTTGGTAGGGAGTATTAGGAGAAATAGTCCATGTATTATGTGTAGTATTATTTAATACTATGTTTGGTAGGATTTTGTGTCTATGTATAACTAATCCATGGATTAGTTATACCTCATACATGGTATTATAGGATGTATTACTAATACCTTCCATTTGGAGGTACTAGTAATACATTGGATATAATACCATGGGATAAGTCTATATAAAGACAAAAATATCCCTCAAATCATTTTAATTATTTTGTTTATTTTATGTTTTATATTTGTACTAGTAAATTTATTTAAACAAATTAGCTTACAAATTATTTAGAGAGAGTTGTCTGTTACTAAATAAATTCAATACAAATAGATGTGAGTTGTTTAACATTTATTAATTAAAAAGACAAATTTATCACCCCATGATGTTTATGATCTTAATTGAATGTATTATTTGTTGATATATATATATTTGTGTGCTAATTATTTGCACTTTGAGCAATTTATAAAATTGCATACATATTAAAATTACAACTTACAATTTTTAGGTGTAAATGTAGATGATTTATTGAATTTTACTATTGTTTACCGTCTTTTCGATTTTAAAAGTGGATAGTTTATCTTTTTAAAATTGAAAATTGATATTTTGTAAGTGGTCAATTTACTAAGATGACAATTATTTATGCTCAATAATTTAAGTGAAAAAACCATGTACCGGGAGGGGGCAGGTTTGGATTTATAAGGTTGCAGGGTGGAGCGAGGCTGGGCGGGTTAGGTTAGAATAATATTTTAGAAATTTTATGCGGGGAAGGAAGTTTTTGGGTTATAAAATTATTAAGTTTAAATTAAACCATTTTATTTCAACCAAAACAATTTTTTTTCTCCTTTCTCTTTTTGTAGCATGTGTTTTTTTCTTCTTATAAAAAAGTTATTACATTTAAATTATTTTTCTCCCATGAGATTTTCTTCTCTAAAGCAAATTACTGTAATTATTGTAGCATGCCTTTTTAGTTATTTTCTCTGTAACAAATTATTGTAAGATTTTTTATATTTAAGAAAGCAAAATTAAAATAGAACTCTTTTTAGTATTCATCGAAAAAAATATTTTGCATGTTTTTCGATATTAAGAATTTATCAAAACTACAATAATTTATTTTTAAAATTTAATTTGGATTAACTAGAAAAATATTATGGAATCACATGTCTGTTCATTCTATAATTTAATTGGAAGGATTCAAAAAAAATTAAATAGGAGAGAAAAAAGTTGGCAAATGATAATAATATAGGGTGAGTTCATGCGGGGTAGGGTGGGGCGGGTTGAAATCCTTGCGGGTTTTCCTCGAAGCCGCCCCGCCTCGCCCCTTTTGCCTTCCCTACCTATATATATGTATCCCTCCTTACATAATGACTCCTGCGGAGCTGAAGGAATTGAAGGAACAATTGAAAGATTTGATTGGCAAAGGCTTCATCAGGCCAAGTACATCACCATGTGATGCATCACTATTATTTGTCCGAAAGAAAGACGGATTTTTGTGGATGTGTATCAACTACATACAGTTGAATAAGGTCACAATCAAGAACAAGTATCCACTTTCCATGATCGATGATTTATTTGACCAATTGTAGGGTGCTAAGTGCTTTTCTAATATCGTTTTACGATCCGATTATTATCAGTTGCGGTCAAGAATATTGATATCTCGAAGACAACTTTTAGGACGAGGTGTGAACACTTTGAATTCCACGTAATGTTATTCAGACTTAAAAATGCCCTAACAACTTTTATGGATCTAATAAATTGGGCATTCAAACCATTCCTGAATGTGTTAATGATTGCATTCATTGTTGATATTATGATATATTCATGAATAGAGGCAAAACATGCAAATCATTTATGTATGATATTATAGAATCTCCAAGACTATTAATTGATTGTATGTTAAATTCTCTAAATGTGAGTTTTGGCTTACTTCTATAACCTTTCATGGATATGTTGTTACCGATGACAATATTAGGGTTGTGTAACATCCTGGGTGTTTAAAATTATTGTTCGTCTCGTGTTGAAGTCTTACAAGTTTAAATTTGAGAATCTTATTGTAACAACACGTGATTCGAAAATATTTTAATTAAATTAAAATTTGATTAAAATATATTTTTAGTTTCTTTTCAAAATGCCTCAAATATTTGTGGAAAAAATCTTTAGTTATAATATATTTGTGCATGTACTATTTTTTAGAATTTTTATAATTTATTAATATTTTAGCGGAGATAGTAAGTCTAAATATATTCAAAGAATTATTATATGGGGTAAACTTTATTCAAAATAATTTTTCTATTAATTATAATACGTACAAAAAATTATATGTATTTTACCACGAACCTAATCAATATCTGAATGCATACATGACTTGAACCCCATCCCAATACATCTATTGGGTGTGGTGTGGAGTGGAAGATTGTGGCAGCAGTATGTGTAATTGATTAACTTTAGCAAATTCTTAACTTATTTAGTAATCATTTTTGGGGTAACTTATTCCATCTATATTTATATTTATATCTATATATATTATAAAGGAGAAACATAGACAAGGTGATGGGAACTTCTCTGTGGCCTCCATTTGTATTTATTTTTTTTCTCTTTTTTTTGCCTTTATTTCTTTTTTAAATTAGTTATTGTATTGTAAAAGTAAATTACTTAATTTATTACAAATAAACATTTTATTAATGGGAGAACATTTACAATAAATACTCTTCACATGCCAATTTACAAGAAATAATTATTCATATCTCACACCTCTTTAATTTCTACTCTTGATAAATTTATTTTTCTTTTTTCACTTTTTTTTCTTTCTCCTAATCATAAGATGATAATATTTTAGGTATTTATTTTTTATTGTTTAATTTATTTACAAGGAGTAATTACCCATAATTTGTACCTCTTTAATTTTTACTTTTATTAATATTCATAACCCCCATAATTTTCATGTTCATAACCTCCAAACTTTCATTTGTAAGTTTATGGTATCTTATGATATTCTTTTATTTGCCTATATAAATTCATATTTTGTTTTATGAAAATTCACATTCAAGATGATCATTTCTCCTCTTTATCATATTGGTTTGTGAATGACCTAGGAAGAAGGATTTCAAGGGGTAGGCTTTCATGTTCTCCCTTACACGGGGCTCTCTCCCAAACAAAGAGATATGCAGTACCGGTTGTGATCACATGCTGGGCACAAATCTGAGAATTTGATGCTTCAGCTTAAACAGGACAAAAGTAGCTATCTGGCACATTAGGGAGGAGGTCTCATCTGAGGAAGGCAGGTGGTAGGATAGCCCTATTTTATTCAAAGTGAAAAACGACTAACATGTAACAAAAAAGAAGTACATGAAGGTAAGAAATATTTGATTTTCAAGTCTTTCTTTTCATTTTCTCTTTTTGCCTATATAAATTCGTATTTGGTTTCATTTTGATATTCACATTAAAGATTATCTTTTCTCTTATTCGTCATACTAGGTAAATTGTCCGCGTTTCGCGCGAGTATGAACAACCAATTAGATCACATTTTATTGAATTTATTGTGTACTTGATAAAGTTTTTGGCAATACAAAAGCTCATCTTTGTTAGTTTGTTGTAATTGAGATATCTATAATTTACAAAAAAAATTTGTCAAACTCTGTCCCTATTCTTAGTGTCTTTGCTTTATCCCTTCCGAGAAGAGATATATATTGACTAAATTATTCCTTATTCTAACTTGCAATATAAACAGGTTAAACATGTAGACCAACCTTCAGTTGAGACATCTCTAATTTACAAAAATTTTGTAAAATGTGTCCACTTTCTTAGCGTCTTTGATTTAACCTTTTTGAGAAGAGATGTATATTGAATAACTTATTCTTTAACTCTCATTTTGTCTTAGCACTATTTCTCTGTGAAGAGACATAAGAGATTTTTCAATCAATTTTGCTTCTGGTCTATTACATGCCTTGATCTATCTGCCCATAGTTGATTTCATTATCATTTGGAACATTTGCTTATAAGAATTCATACCCTTCATAGTTTCCTACGTAATATTATATTTAGTCCCCTTTCGAGAGGGAAATAAATAGTATCATATTAGATTCAACCGGTAATCTAATAATAGAATAAATACACAAAAGTTGTCTTGGTAGATGGAATCTATGGTAAGTTCAACAATTTTCTACACGAATGCCCAATCCAATAGTCTTTCCCACAGGGTTTTATTAATTTGTACTGATATGACACTTTGTAGGCTAACCCTTTCGCTTTGAATATGTGAATTTCATTTTTCTTCTCCCTTTTCATAACTTATCAACTTAGTAATTCTTGAAGTAATGAATTCGACAATGTAATCGGACAAAATCAAGTGTCCAAAATGACAGATGACACTTCATAGAAACAATCACCACTCTGGAGATGTAATAAGGGAACAAACATAACACCAATTTTAGGAGTAGTCACTATAGTAGAAAAGGATCAATTGTCCCATTTAATAAATCAACAAGTTGTGCTTTCCTTGCAATAAGAAAGTCACCTCTAAAAAACACGGTCGAAAAGAGGAGATGAGAAGGTACCACGCTACTAATAGTAATTCAAAAGGCATACATGAGTTAGCATTATTTTTGTACATAAACCAATAGATTCAGAAACATTATTCAGTGCATGTTCGATTTTGTCCAATTCCTCTGTAAATTTCGGTTCTTAGTTGTGATTGCTTCTTCCTCGGTGAATTCCTATGTGTGTAAAGTAAGGGGTAGTAAGGAGATGTAATGCAGTCTAAAGTGTGTACGCATCACAGTGGAGAGTACTAATAGAATGACTGGGAAGAAGTAAAGATCTACCCTAATTAGCTTATATGGTATTGATTTAGTTGTGCATTTGATAAAGTTATTGAAAATACAAAAGCATATCTCGCTTAGTTTGAGGAATTAACGTACAATAGAGAATATTTCAATGTATTCTTTGCACATTGCACCTGTTGACACATCTCTAACTTACCAATGTTTTCCAACATGTGTGACATTCTTAGCCATTTCGACTTTATTTTTACTTGCCACATAAGCATGTTAAAAAAACATGTAGACAAAGTTATAGAACTATCCTTTTGTCTTAGCACTGTCTATCTATGAAGAGACATAAGGGAATTCCCAGTCCATTTTGCTTCTGGTGTATACCATGTCTTTATCTATTTGCGCACAATTATTTCATTATCATTACAAAAATTAGCTCATAAGAATTTATACCCGCCAAACTTCCCTGCCTAAAATTTTACTAAGTCCCTCTAGAAAGCCAAAGGAATAGAATCATATTACATTCATGTGGAATTCAAATAATAGAGATAACAAACAAATGTTGTCTTTGTAGACCGATTCCATAGTAAGTCCATAAAAAAATTCACAAGACTAGCCAACCAAATAGTTATTGACAAAGCTTTTGCTTAATTTATATAGATAAGTCAACTTGTAGCCTATAGAGTAACAACTTAGTAAATCTTGAAGTAATGACGATAATGTTATTGAATTGAAGCTTTAAACATTACCATAGTACAATTGCTAGATTTGGGGCAAAAAAGCTCCATGCTTGCTAGCGATAAATTTCATTCATAAACTCATCCAAACAACAGATTCAAGGGGGATAATAGATCCTGGTGGCATGGTGTCTGGAAACACTCCGTTTTAAACGTGTGTAGGCCCCAATTGGAGAATATCATAAATCTGCCAGTATAGACACCCGTACAAAGATGCGAAAGTACTAATTTCGCAAAGGCTGCATAAAAGCCTTACAGTGAATAAGCTGATGAACTCTGTATTTTTCTCTTAAAAATCAGAAATCAAGGAACTACTTGTACTGGATGCGTTTTTTTATGTAATGACCTTAGGAACTATTGGTTGTAAATTCCACTTGAGTATGCACTTGATTGTTCAAACCATTGAATTCTCCTTGCTCTGTAAGCCGTGCAATGCAAAAAGGTTTTTTTTGAATTGACCTTCAGTTATGATTCACATACAAAGCGTACCAAATTACTTGAGGATGGATAAGTTGTATACCTGGCTGTCTGCCGCCAATTTGGGCCAAGTGACTGATATCCTTTTAGTGCGTTCTTGGCTTTTAAAGGCTTATCTCATACCTTTGTTGCTATTGCTGGTCGTACTTGCAACGTGGCGATGTATTTTAATTTTGAATTTCAACATTGTTCAGCGCTTCTAGTTCCTCGTATATCTCAGCATATATGTCCTCCACTATTTCATCACCTTTCAGTGTTTCCTAAACTTTTTTCCTATCATCCTCGTTAAGTTTACTCATGGTCAATCAGTAGGTCACTGCTTAGTATCTATTGTAGATATTTTAATTGTATAAAGTACTTACCTACAATGTATGTATTGTAACAGTGTAATCAGTTGTTGGATTGATTATGTCGTGCTGTCGTTATGTTCATAGGCATTGGCATTGCATCTCCATCATTAACCCTCATCTGTATCTCAAGTTATCTGAACGTACAACATTGTGAATTTTTAACTTGTAAGTACATCTTCTAACAGCTAAACTTAATTGAAAAACAGCTACACATCAAAAGCCAACCTTGTATGTACAAAAATCATGACTTTTTTTCATCCCAAAAACCAGTTGTTTCTTTTCAACTTTCTTCTACAAAAATCATGACTTCTTTTCCAGTTGTTTCTTTTCAACTTTCTTCTACAAAAATCATGACTTCTTTTCCAGTTGTTTCTTTTCAACTTTCTTCAACAAAAATCATGACTTCTTTTCATCCCAAAAACCAGTTGCACAACTTTTTCTCTTAGTAAATTAGAAAACTCTAACTATCAATCTTTACTCCATATTTAACACTGCCTTTCTTGCCTTGGCCGACATAATTAAATCAAGCTATTTGAATAATGGCATCTTACGTTGTTAGTGAAAGCACACATGTAATTATTTTATATCTCAATACCGCCCACTCACGGGTGGCCTGATTCTATTTTCAAGGGCCAAAATGTTTTCATGGGTTAAACACGTGAAAATATCTGGTGCTATATTGAATTGTGTGACTATCTCATCTAAAATCACACAGTTTGATACGGGGCACGTGAAGTGCCTTCTCTATGTTTTGAAAGACGGGCTGCTAGAAGAATTTCTAATGGGGATTTACACAAGAGACAGGACTAAGCATCGATCAATGTCATTACTGCTCTCTGCATTTTCAGCTTAATCAACACATTCTGCCTTGCTTTTCCACAGACTTGCGCTCATTTTTAGTTTTCCTCAAAGCTTCATCTAACATTCTGAGACACAGAGTTAAGGCTTCTTGACTTCCCTATATAGTTATAAGGAAAAACATACATCCCTTCATTTGATCACTATAGGCAAGACCATTTATCTTTTATATTCATATGATAGTTGAACAAATTGTAGACTTTAAATGCAGTAAATAATTTACAATATATTTGCTTGGAAAAAGTGGACAGGCAACTTAGAAACTTGGGTTGGCTTTGAACAGTGTGAAGAATTGAAAAGAATGAAAGAGAATGACGGGAAAAAATAGTTTCATTGGCCAAAGAGAGATGCCAAGACACCTTGTCTAAAAAGCACATATAGTTTTCACATGATAATTGAAGCAAACAAAAAATTTGCACAATTATGAAAAGGGAAGACAGAGAAAACTACAAAATCAGTCATACGGCACACCATGAGGTTAAATGAGAAACATACCATAACAAATACGCAAGGCCACTAAATACTGCCAATATGTGGTCCCAAATCCCGAGGAAGAACCAACGTGTCAGTACCATCATTAGCACCAATTAGTGCTGCTAGGAGATCTCCAACCTAATTCATATCTATTTAATCTAAAGAGATGCCGCCAAATAGGATCATTGATAAAGTTGTGATAAAGAGAATCAGTGGAAGAAGAAAGCTGAAGACACAAAGTGAACACAACTGATCATCGAAAAATTAATGTACAGAGAAGGAAAATGAAATAGTTATGTCAATTAATATTGAACAGCCTGTCTCGCACACCATGACCTTCTCTAGAAGTTCAATTAAATGAGTGAAGTTTACATAAGTAGAAATCAAGACTTCAAAGAGTTGTATATAATCAACTCACCAAAATTTACCTCGCAGAATAGTAGAAAGAGGGAAACAAAAAATTTTAAGAACAAACAAAACCATTTACCTGGTAAGTAGGGCAAAGGAGAGGAAAAGGCTGAAGGCATAGGGGAGAGTGTCTAAGGGAAAGGATGAAGATAAGTAGCCTAATTTCGGGGCAAGAAAGCGAGAAGGGAAGCATCGCACCTTGCCAAGAAGCGACTGTTAAAAGAAGCTATGTGTTTTAATAACCGAAGTGACTATTCGCTTTTTCTTTTTTTTAAAATAGTGTTTTTTTAAAAATAAATAAAAATAGGAGAAAAACTGTAAAAAAAAAATTTAATGCTGGCTTGAGAGAGTGACACCTCGCTGGGCTGAGAGTTCTCTTATATATATATATATATATATATATATTTTATTTCTTTTAATTTATTTTTTTTAATAAAAGTCGGGTCATAGACCCCTTTTATTGCAAAATATAACAACATTTTGTACAAGACCAGCCCCAAAAGTGGCTTGGTCCAATAAGACAAAAATGGAAATAAGAAAAATGACCAAATAAACAAAGAAGTGGCAAGGTCACTCCAACATATCTTGAACAAATCTGGTGGAAGCACCATAATTTAACGTGTGAGCTTCTTGTTGTCGTCCAACCCCCGGATAAAGCACCGCTAACACCTTGGAATTTGAGCTTCCAAGTCTCTTGATGAGATGCTGGCAGCAATCTTCAGCAGCTATTGATCTTAGGCATATTTATATGCCGGTTTGTCAAATATTGCCCACATTAATCTTATGTTTAAGAATAATCTTTAAGCTATTTGTTGTGTTTTGAGTAATTTGCAATGATTGTGCACTAAGACATGTGATTAGATCATGCAGGAGTTCTTGAAGAAAAATGGAGTCTATGGAAGAAAGCGCGAAAAGGGAAGCATGAATACAAGGCAAGGAACAAGTGCTAATGGAAAAGAAGAGAAAAATTGGGCCTGGCAGCCTTGGCGTACTGCTGACACCCCACGCCAGGCCCAAAACTTCAGATGGAAATTCATGGCGTACTGATGGCGCCCCATGCTAGGCAGCAAACTTCTGAAGCACTTCCCTGGAGCTATCCTGGCACCCCACGCCCGAGTGTACTCGATTTTCCCAGCAAAAATTGAATTAATTAGGGCTCCTATTTTGATCTAAATTAGGAAAATTATTTGTGGGAGCTCTATATATAGGACCCTAGGGTTATTTTGTAAAGGGTCGACTACTTTTTGGTGTGCAAGAGCAAGAGATTACAATTCATCTTTGGTTTCAATTTTCTTCTTCTTCTTCTTCTTTTCTTAGGTATTAGTAGCTAAAGACCCTTGTTCTAGGGCTGCGGCTATGGGTAATTGTTGAACATCGATTTTTTTGAATGAATTGGTTATCGCTTAAATTACTTTTGTGTTCTTATTTTTGTATTTCATGCCTGATCACCATAGAAATAAATCTATTGTCTATTCTTAGACTCGAGAGATGAAGAGGTAGATAGATCAAAAAATTCAAAGAGCTTGATCTAACTTGCATATCACTTGTTTAGATTTGTGTTTAGGAGTGACGCCCGGACGAACACCAAGCTTGGTTATGAAACAGGATGAAATATAAATGCTCACCAATTAGGACTGCCTATCCCCGCTCAACGATGTAGTTAGACAGCTAGTTGGAGTAGGCGATTAGAGGTCGAGAGATTATGATCATAAAATCAACCGTGTAAATCAGTAATT
Source organism: Solanum appendiculatum (assembly GCA_018342035.1). Lineage (NCBI taxonomy): Eukaryota > Viridiplantae > Streptophyta > Magnoliopsida > Solanales > Solanaceae > Solanum > Solanum appendiculatum. Next base: position 2,287,660 of record JAGDQO010000283.1, on the reverse strand, counting down.
TGATAACCTTAGTTAATTAATTACATGAGGTGCAATACTTGAAACCTTAAGCATGCTGCACCCTAGAATTATCCCAATTACTGTAAGTTAATCTTTTTATTTAATTCTTGCATTCTTTTATTTCTTTTGACACTCTTAAATAAATAGTTAGACTAGTATAATTTAGTAAATAGTTAATTGATAAGTCCTTGTGGGTTCGATAATCCGGCTCTTTTAGAGCCACTATATTACTTGTGCGACCACGTACACTTGTGTGTGCAATTGGGAGCAACAAGTTTTTGGTGCCATTGCCAGGGACTTAGAAATTAACTATTCTTCTAGGTTATACTTTTTCTTTTTACTTATTTATTTATTTTGTATTGTTTTTTTTAAGTTAATTTTTTTTCTTCCGAACAACTAATTTTTTTTTCCTTTGAATAATTTGGTACTCATATTGATATGGATGATTGGGATAAATCGTGGTTGGGTGAGAAGTATCCTTGTAATTATTGTAATGGACCCCACTTGGATATCGAGTGTCATATATGTCATATATGTGGTGGTCAATTTGGTCATTGGAATGGTTGTCCTAACTCTTACTCCCCTCCCCCGAACCCCTATTATGATTCTTCTGTTATATGTGGTGTTGGCAGGGGTGGTGAAGCGGAGAATGCAAAACAAGAGGCTTGCAATGTGAACTCATTTATGGAATGTACGGACACGCTGGACAAAGTTAATTTAAAAATCGTGAAACAAATGTTTGAATGAGTGGAAGAGCAATCAAAAATCATAGAAATGCAGGATAAGCTTGATGCTAATCAATTGCTAATTACAGTCCTAGCTAAATTAGAGGAAGAGATTAAATCCCAACAAGGAGAAAGTTATGAAGAAGCAGAGATAGTGAGCCAATCTTGGCTACAAGAACAAACTCAACTTGTAAAGTTTCAAGAGTCTATCCGTGATGGTCTGGCATACATGACAACCCAACTGATTGAAGGAAGAGTTGAGCTCACACAAGAAATAGATCAATTTGGCTTAGATATTCATGACTTGGAGGCTCACTTGAACAAAAAGATTGAGGCGTCTGATGCCCAATCACCAATTGTTGTGGATGATGACCAACTAGTGGAGCAAAAAGAGGAATTTCAACCAATCAACTATACATTATTCCATAATGTTGATGTTGAGAAAGAGTACAAAAGTGAGAACGTTGTAAATAATGCTGCTTTGGAATTGAGGCATCTTGGCCCTCATTCTAAATATTTTTCTACATTATGCTTGGATGACGACATGAAATTTGAGTCATGTAAACTAATAGAGGAGTGTCTAGATGAGGAACAAACCCTACATTCTAAAATTTTCTAATCCACGTAGACAAAACGACATTCCTCACATAAGGGCCAAGAAGTGCAAGATGCAACATCTATTACTTGGTTCCTTTATCTTTATACCACCTCCCCTAGAGAGGAGCAGAAAAATTGATGCAAAGTAGGGGTACAATTCATAAGTTCAAAGTGGAAAGAAAAGTAGTGAATTTACTTGTCTCATGCCGCGACGTTAAATTAGGCACTTATTGGGAGGCAACCCAATTTATAGTGTAGCTTTTTATTTTTATTTTTTTATAGTGTCATTTTTTTCTTTTGGTCTTGTTTTTGCAGATTAGGGGAAGTCTTAGTACCCAAGAATTTGAAGCAAAGAAGCACGTTTGAGCTTAAGTGTGGGGTGCGTACGACCCTTGATGAAAATTAAGAGAACATGCTACTAGCTAGGCCTAGAGGCCTCAGGGAGTTTTCCTAACCCTTGTTTTAAATTTTATTCGATGCTTTGGGGACATAACATCTTTTTAAGTGTGGGGTGGAGGAATAAATTCCTAGTTTTTACTGCTTTATCGAGTCTTTTTTGTATTTTTAGGTGGGTTCCTCGGCTTTTGTTTTTGGTACTTTTCCTGAGGATAGTCCCTTTGAACCAACTAGGACTAGTATTTTTGTTTTAGTTTGATTGAGTCGTAGAGTCGTAGAAGTGACTTTCTCGACGATGGATGGATGACGACTGTGTTAAGGGAAAATTAGTCACTAGGAGTAGTAGTTTATGAGAAATCAACCTTTTGGTACTTTGACACCTTGTCTTGAGATTTAGCCAGACGTCATGGGTAGTCCTACTTGTGTGCAACTTGAAAGAACTTGGCAACCTTGAAACAACCATAAGCTCTTTGTTTTGACTATGAATTAATAAAATTGGGATTAATTGCGTGGAAACACCGTAATGTGATTATATGACCATGCTGAAAAGTAATTGTATCCTTACTTGTGTTGTGATGCCATGTGTGGAAAGTGATTGCTTAGTTCATGCATTGACTAATAGCTAGAATTTGCCCCGTGTGTGCTTAAATGAGTAACTTGTATGATTTAAGGACTGTGATTGAAGCAATTCTTTGAATAGCCAATTATGACTCTTTTGTATGCCTCCAAATGAATTATCCCTAGTTTAGCCCCATTGAGCCTTCGTAGCCACTATTTTTTTATTGAACTACATATTGAGCCGAATCCCTTTTATTGATACCATGACGTCTTTGATCCCAATAGTTGATCCTTAATGCACTATGTTATGAAGTGATTATGGAAGAAATGGTAGAAGTGAATGAGGGTGAAAATGCTTGTTGGTGTGGTGAAGTTAAAGAAAAGAGGTGAATTGGCTCATGATCTCATAATGAAAGGCACTTGAAAAAACAAAAAGAAAAAAGAAAAAAAAAAGAGAACATATTGTGAAAAAAAAATAGTAAATAATAATAAACAAATGCTTAAATGAACAAAAGGGTGAAGCCTGAAAGTATTGAAACATGAAGTATATTTGGGAGATGTGCAACAAAAAGAAAAGAAGAGGTAAGAGAAGTTGTATGTCCTAAAATGGAAAACATGTGCATTAGGGGGGCGTAGTCACTAATGAAACTCTAAATATTCCCTCCATTACCTTAGGCCGACATTACAACCAAATGAAAGTCCTCTTGATTCCTTGTGTAATACTTTGTGAAAATTAAAGTACACTAAGGGCAAACTTATGGCATGTTATGATATGTGTGAACTTCTTTTGGAGAGTGAGTGAAAAATTTCAGAAAAGGGGCCTTGTATTGAAATAAATGTGTGAATGTAATGTTTGTAGATGTGAAGGCTATACCAAAAATTGGTGAGGGCATCCATGACGCATGTTTAGGTATATTGTTATTTGGTGTGTTCTTATATGATTGCATTAGCTCGAAATTATGAAAAAAGAGTCATTCATTGAGGTTATATGTTGTTGGTAGGTAGGCTAGCATAAAAAGTTTAAAATGTTGAGTGTTGCATAAAGTGGGTACTACAAAAACATGATTAAAAATGTTTTTGGTTGATTTGGATGCGGGTAGATGAGTTCAAAGGTAGTGATGAAAAGGTGATAGTTAAAAGTTTGTTCGAGGACGAACAAGAGTTTAAGTGTGGGGATGGTGATCTTAGGCATATTTATATGCCAGTTTGTCAAATATTGCCCACATTAGTCTTGTGTTTAAGAATAATCTTCAAGCTATTTTTTGTGTTTTGAGTAATTTGCAATGATTGTGCACTAAGACATGTGATTAGATTATGCAGGAGTTCTTGAAAAAAATGGAGTCTATGGAAGAAACCGCAAAGAGGGAAGCATGAATACAAGGCAAGGAACAAGTGCCAATGGAAAAGAAGAGAAAAATTGGGCCTGGCAGCCTTGGCGTACTGCTGGCGCCCCACGCCAGGCAGCATACTTCTGAAGCATTTCCCTGGAGCTATCCTGGCGCCCCACGCCCGAGTGTACCCAATTTTCCCAGCAAAAATTGAATTAATTAGGACTCCTATTTTGATCTAAATTAGGAAAATTATTTGTGGGAACTCTCTATATAGGACCCTAGGGTTATTTTGTAAAGGGTCGACTACTTTTTGATGTGCAAGAGCAAGAGATTACAATTCATCTTAGGTTTCAATTTTCTTCTTCTTCTTTTCTTAGGTATTAGTAGCTAAAGACCCTTGTTCTGGGTCTGCGGCTACGGGTAATTGTTGAACATCGATTGTTTTGAATGAATTGGTTATCGCTTAAATTACTTTTGTGTTCTTGTTTTAGTATTTCATGCCTGATCACCATAGAAATAAATCTATTGTCTATTCTTAGACTCGAGAGATGAAGAGGTAGATAGACCAAAGAATACAAAGAGCTTGATCTAATTTGCATATCACTTGTTTAGATTTGTGTTTAGGAGTGACGCCCGGACGAACACCAAGCTTGATTACGAAACAGGATGAAATATAAATGCTCGCCAATTAGGACTGCCTATTCCCGCTCAACGATGTAGTTAGATAGCTGGTTGGAGTAGGCGATTAGAGGTCGAGAGATCATGATCATAAAATCAACCCTGTAAATAAGTAATTTGATAACCTTAGTTAATTCATTACATGAGATGTGATACTTGAAACCTTAAGCATGCTGCAACCCTGGAATTGTCTCAATTACTGTAAGTTAATCTTCTTTTTTAAATATTGCATTAATTTATTTCTTTTGACACTCTTAAATAAATAGTTAGACTAGTATAATTTAGTAAATAGTTAATTGACAAGTCCCTGTGGATTCGATAATCCGGCCCTTTTAGAGCCACTATATTACTTGTGCGACCACGTACACTTGCGTGTGCAATTGGGAGCAACAGCTATGATAACATTTTTTTCAGCTGGCGCATGACAAAATCAGCTGCCTCCCTGTCTGATAATTTATCTATGTCATAAGCAAGTCTTACAGCAGCCATATAGACAAGGACTTGATGCCCTGTTGCCTTGTAGAGGTTAAGAAAATACCCACAAGCTATCTCGCAACAGGAGCTGGGAACCTCAAGCTTCAAGATCGATGAGTCTTATATGAGTAGACGACATAGATGATCTTGCATCAGGTAAGAAATTATCATATACGACTAGATCTATTGATATCGTCACTATACATACACTAGATCGTTCCTTTATGCTGAAGTGATGGAACAAAACAATCTACAGTCAACTCTAATATTATGTATAAATTTCCTAAACTAAAATTTGATGGGTTGAATCTCAAAAGAAATTAATACCACTATCTAAATTTTAGTCTAAAAAATAAACCACAATTTTAGAGGACAATTTTGAAAGATATGATACCATGTAATCTCTTTGTAGATTCTAAATACGCAGCAGTATAGAGGTTAAAACAAGCACCCAGTATCAATAATAATGTCTTAGTTAGGTATTCCTTGGACACCACAAAGCTCTCACCAGGTGAGAAACACACAAACCATAACGAAATTTCTTCAGACATTACTGTAGTCACTGAATACTATGCTTTAAACTTTTACGCTTCTCAAAAAGTTGACCTGCATCAAGTAGTAAATCAAGAAATTGATTCTGCTAAAAATCTTCTGATATTAGGAGTACCACTTTTATCCATGTATATAATCTTCCCACTTCATTGGGAACTTCTTGTACAAAATTAAGTTGATAGTTACCTGCAAAATCAAAAACTAAGTTAGCAAAATAATCAACAAGAGTATTTCCTTCCCTAAGGGAATGTTGTACTCTTGCTGACACAATTCCCTTCAAATTCTAAATGAAACTGACTTCCAAAGCCACACTCCATGGAGTTTCCCACTGTCCCTCTAGAATATGAACCATTGCCAGAGAATTAGTCTCAATAATAATCTGAGACAACATATTGTCTCTACAAAACACCAAATATTCCATTATGGCTATGACTTCTGCAATCAAATTGCTGGTCTCCTGAAGTATGACCCCTTCAGCTACAATTAGATTTCCTTCATGATTCCTAATAAAAAAAACAACTGAACTAGGCCTAGATTTGCCCTTAGAAGCACCATTAGTATTACCTATAAGCCAATTTATGGGAGGTGGAACCCATTTGTAATGACCCTGCAGGTCATTTTTAAGTTAATTCCTTCTTCCCGTCATTTAGAGCGTTCCTATAGTGACCCCAAGTCATTTATGACTTGCTATCACTGGCTGTTTGGTCGTCAGGTCGTTTGTTTGGGTTTTATACCCGTTTCCTTGTTTAGGAGCTTTTGAAACTTGAAAACTTGATTTCGTTCATAACCCCAGGTAAACAATCTCAGAATATGATTTTGATGATTCCAACAGCTTTGAAACGGCCAAATTAGGCTAGAAGCATGGTTGGCACGAGTCCCGAGGCTTCGGTGTGACTTTGGGGCCATTTGGCGCTTTAGCCTTTGAATTTTTGCTCAAGGTTGACTTTGGTCAACATTCTTGGAAAACATGCTTGGATGAGAATTCTATCAGCGCGGTTAGTTCTGGAATGCCAAGTTTGTTCTAGAATGATCATTCGTGTGCTTCCCGGGGCTTCTGATCTAATTTCGAGGCCCTTGGTAGAAGTTTGCTAAAATGTCACTTTGGGTGTGGGACCCAATATTTGTCAAAACGACCTCGTATGGAAATTTCAACAGTGCCATTGAGTCCGGAACGTCGAATTTGATGGGGTAGCATATCTTGTTTGCGTGCACGGGGTTCCGAACGAATCCCGAGCACCCCATTGGAGTTTTTGGGATAGCCAAGTTTAGCTGGTGCAGTAGCTGATGTTGCAGACCCATTCATTCTCCACGTTCGTGGTCCTGGCTCCGTGTTCACAGAGGTCAGAGTCTTTCTTCTCCGCGTTCGTGAAGGTCTGAAGAATCTTTCTCTCCGCATTCACGGATAGGCCTCCGCGTTCGCGGAGGTGTTGATTCTTTCCCTCCGCATTCGTGGGCCCCTGGCCGCTTTTGCATAGGTTTGTTTGTTCTCCCTCTGCATTCGCGGGTCCTTGGCCACGTTCACAGAGGTGTGCTTGTCTTTCCTCCGTTCGTGGGCCTCTGGCAGCATTCGCTGATGTCTCCGTGGCTGGCAGTATATAAAGGGGGCAGTCGGGCTTAGTGTTAATTATATGTTCTAAAATTTATACCTTTTCCATTTTAAATTGGTTTTCGGTGATTCAAAGTCGCAGGTGTTCGAAATTGCGTAGGCTTTGTGGGTGTTCATTCGGATAGCATTGGGTGACGTTCGATTCTCGTGAATTTGAGGCATAAGTGGCTACCCCAATCTTGAAGTGTAAAGTTTTGCATGCTTTGTTTCGTTGAGTTGTCGGCTGTTCCGAACTCCGAATTGTGTTCTATTTTGGAACATAAGTTTGGGGGAGGGTATAGGACCTTTTCACCGAGTCAATTCTTGAATTTTTGGAGTGGATCCCACATTTTCTGATTTTGACTCCTGAACTGGTCCGTCTCCGATTTTGATGATTTTAGTGTCTAAACAACCGTTCTGATGATGTGATTCTATTTTTGATAGCGTGGCAGCAGTCTGAGGTCATTCGAAAGGGAAAAGCTCCAGCGGAGTGATTTGGAGCACGCGCGGTCGGCCTTCTGGTAGGTTACGGCTTCCCTTCTTGTTAGATTGAGCTGGATTGTGTGAATGCATGCTGATTTGTGTGAATCTGGGGTGGGGTTCTAGTATTTCTTCTCTTCTTCTAAAATATCTTGTTTTAGGCTTGCTTTTCGGGCTGTATTAGGGGCAGTATCATGCTATCGGAGGGGTGGTTTGGGTGTTGATGCTTGTGGTTTATCTGGTTGGTTGTTTATTTATGTTGGAGCATGTTTCTGGCCTTAGTCTAGGTTAGACTAGTTTTGCCTTAGACCCATGCACCTGTTTGACTCTGGTATCCGACGTCAATTCGGATGGACTAGGTCCTTGTAGACCGGAATAGCATACTTGGGTGTGATAGTATGAGCCTAGCTATGACTTTGTATTGTTGTGATCTTCTGGTTTCTCTCCCCTTTTCTGTGGTGTCGATGTGTCGTCAGAGGCATGGTGTTTTTCTAAGATTTTGGGTGTTTCGAGATCGATTATGTGGTGATGCAGTTATTGGTAGACGGTGATCCATATTGGTTTGGTATTTGAGATCCTCTATGGAATTGATATGCCTCGCACACTCGTCTGGCTAGGACAGGGCCCCCGGAGTATTAGCTGGCTCACTCGTCTAGCTGGGACAGGGCCCCTGGAGTGTTAGCAAGTTGGGCAATTAGATATGAGTATGTGGTTGTTAATGGACGATGATCCATATTGGTTTGGTATTGGAGATATTCTATGGAGTTGATATGCCTCACACGCTCGCCTGGCTGGGACAGGGCCCCCGGAGTGTTAGCTGGCTCACTCGTCTGGCAGGGACAGGGCCCCCGGAGTGTTAGCTAGCTCAAAAATTGGATATGAGTTATTGAGGTCCTCTTTGGAGTTGACACGTCCCGCACACTTTTCTAGTTGGGACAGGGCCCCCGGAGTGTTAGCTGATTGGGTGATTCGATGTTAGGGCCTTTGGGGGAGTTGTTATGCCCCTTGGCACTCTGCTAGCTAGGGTAAGACCCCCAGGAGTTGCCATCAGGATGGGCGGCCCGATTTGGAAGTCAAACTTTTGATTGGGATGGAATTGACTGATTGTTTCGATTGAGTTGGTTGGTGGTTTCGGTTCACAGTTGGGTTTTCCTTTGGTCTCGTAGATTTAGCTTTTCCATGTACCTATCGGGCTTATTGGAGTCCATTCGGGTTTTGTTTGTCTATGCTTGAGTGTACCTTCTTGGTCTTATGGGGGCCTCGGTTAGGTTTAGTTTAGATATTCTTAGATTTTTTGTCGGCTAGTTTTATGCTTACTTTCTTTAACCTCTGTGATTGTAGATTCTATCTTTTCAGTCTGTTTTTACCTTTCTGGCTCAGTAGGCCTATGATGCCTTCTAGGTACCTATTGTGTTGGCACTCATGCTACACTCTGCATCTATTTTTTTGATGTAGGTCTGAGCACCAGTTATCAACGTTGAGTTCGAGCCTGCTGTAGTCTGTTTCGGAGGCGAGGGTAAACACTTGGCGTTCTGGGATTACCCATCTCCTTCTGTATATATTTTGTCTTGTCTTTCGCTTTTGAGACAGTCTGGTTTTTGTGGTCCACTTTTGGGACTTATACTCTTTTAGTAGCTCTATACTTGTGACTTCCAGGTTCTGGGAGGTATAGTTTATTGTATATAGTTTGGGTTCGTTCCGCCTTTCCCTTATGTGTTCCTTTTATTTATGCTTTCGCTTAGTTGAGGTTAGTTTCCTCCCTCATTCCCATTAGTATTACATTCTAGGACAGGGTTTGGCTTGCCTACTAGTGGATTGGTAGACGCCATCATGACTTGAGAAATCGGGTCGTGACAAGTTCGTATCAGAGCCCCAGGTTCATCAGTTTCACTTGTATAGAGCTAGCATCTAGTAGAGTCATGCAGATCGGCACGGAGATGTCTGTGACTTATCTTTGAGAGGCTACAAGATATCTTTAGGAGGTTTTCCTGTTTTGTATCATTTTCATGCGTTGTTGTCCGATTGGTTTCATGAAATCTTACTTGTTTCACTCTGTCGCAGGACGGCTCGCACGTGCGGTAGAGCGGTTGGGGGTGATGCACTCAGGTCCACAGATAGAGCTAGGACTCCAGAACCGGAGGCGGAGCCTCAGTTTGACCAGATTCCTCCTCAACCGGTAGGGCCAGGACCAGCCGAGCTACTGCTCGCATCAACTGCCGCCCCTGACCTTCAGGCTATGCTTGCGTAGATTTTGGCAGCAATATGGGGTATACAGTAGCAACAGGCCCCAGCACAATTCTAGAGCTAGCTCCAGCACCGCAGGGTCAACCTTCAATAGCGGCATCAGAGGTTCAGCAGCCGCCAGCACCAGCCGCCGTTCAGCCGGATATCTTAGATGGGGTCATGCCATTGATGGAGAAGAAGATGCTCGGGGTGTTTCTGAGGTTGGCACCACCAAGGTTTTTTGGGGCTGATGGAGAGGACGCCCATGAGTTCATTACTTCCTGCCGGGAGCGATTGCAGGCTCTTGGATTAGTTGAGTCGAGAGGAGCCAACTTCGCTGCTTATCAATTGGATGAACCGGATAGGCAGTGGTGGCATTCTTTCATGGAGACCAGGCCAGCTGGGTCCCCACCAGTGACATGGACAGAGTTTTTGGAGTCTTTCCTGGCTTGATTTATCCCGCGGAGCATCAGAGATCATCTTCGTGATGAGTTCTCGAGGTTGGAGCAGGGCTTTATGATAGTATCTGAGTACAAGGCCAGAGTTCATGAATTATCCCGTCATGCCACTACGATCTTGCCCACAGAGGAGGAGAGAGTCAGGTGCTTCGTTAGAGGTTTGAGATTTCAGCTGCATATTGAGTCGCAGTCTATGGTATCAGCGGGCCGCTCTTTTCAGGATGTGGTGGACCATGCCCGCACACTCGAACAGCTCCATCGCGAGGCCCAAGGGTGTAGCGGCAAGAGGGCCAGGCAGGATGGCTGTTTCAGTGGGCCTCGTCCTAGGCCTAGAGTTACTCAAGATCGAGTCCAGTAGAGGTTCTAGTTAGGTCAGTCTAGTCACCCATTTTAGGCATCATTGCAGATATCGAAGGGTGACCAGCACCGTTAGGGTGGTTATAATTCCGGTCTGAGTCAAAGACGAGGAGATATTCAGATGGGTTCCTCAGGTCGGGGTGGCCGGCCTCCAGTTGTGAGTAGGTTTTCTCAGAGTTTCTTTACTTGCGGGGGGCTTGATCATTGATCCTGGGAGTGCCCTACCTCCAGACTAGCCTTACCGGCTCCTCAGGCAGCGAGACTGGTATCAGCAGCAGCACCTCCAGCTAGGGGAGTAGGACAGTATCAGGGTGTTCGGGGAGGTCCCCGGGGAGACAGGACAGGTGGCAGGGTGGATGCACGGGGTAGAAGACACCAGGGCCATTTCTATGCAGCTCCAACCAGAGCAGAGGCCGAGACGTCGAATGATGTGATCACAGGTACGGTTCTCTTATGCCATCAGTCAGTTTTAGCTTTATTTGATCCTGGTTCTACCTATTTGTATGTCTCTGCTTTTTATGCTCCTCAGTTGGGGGTGAGTCCAGAGCCCTTTGTGGTACCGTTGCATGTTTCGACCCCTGTAGGTGATTCTTTAGTAGTGGATCAAGTTTGTAGATCTTGTGTGGGGACCATTCAGAGGCAGGACACTCGGGCAGATCTTATTGTGCTTAGTATGTTGGATTTTGATTTGATTTTGGTCATGGATTGGCTATCCTCTCACTGACCGGTCCTAGATTGCTATGCCAAGACCATTACTTTAGTCATGCCTGGTATTCCGCCGGTGGTGTGGCAGGGTTCTTGTAGTCGCACATCGGTTGGGGTGATTTCTTGTAATCAGGCCCGGAGGCTAGTGGCTAGCGGATATTTGGCTTATTTGGCTTATGTTAGAGATGTTAGTAGGGAGGGCCCTAGAGTGGATTCTGTGCCTATACTCCGAGAGTATGCCGATATGTTTCCGGCCGACCTTCCTGGCCTACCCCAAGATCGGGATATTGACTTTGCCATTGATATGGAGCTGGGTACTCGTCCTATTTCCATCCCACCATATTGTATGGCCCTCGCAGAGCTCAAGGAGCTCAGTGTTCAGCTTCAGGATCTCTTGGGTAAGGGATTCGTTCGACCTAGCGTATCACCTTAGGGTGCCCCAGTCCTGTTTGTGAAAAAGAAGAATGGTACTATGCAGATGTGCATTGATTACAGGCAGCTGAATGAGGTGATTGTGAAGAACAGTTAGCCCATGCCTTGTATTGATGATCTGTTCGACCAGTTTTAGGGTGCCACAGTGTTTTCTAAGATTGACTTGAGATCCGGCTACCATTAGTTGAGGATTAGAGCAGCGGACATCCCTAAGATGGCATTTAGGACTCGTTATGGCCATTTTGAGTTCCTAGTGATGTCTTTTGGGTTGACTAATGCCCCAACTGCTTTCATGGACATGATGACTCGTGTATTTAGGCCGTATCTGGACTCATTTTTTATAGTCTTCATTGATGACATCTTGGTGTACTCGCGGAGCCATAGTGAGCATGAGCAGCATTTGAGGATAGTGCTCCAGACTTTGAGAGATCATCGGCTTTATGCCAAGTTCTCAAAGTGCGAGTTCTGGCTTGGGTTCGTAGTATTCTTGGGGCACGTGGTGTCCAAGGAGAGCATTATGGTCGATCCGGTAAAGATTGAGGTTATCCGTGATTAGGTTAGGCCCACCTCTGTGATTGAGATTCAGAGCTTCGTCGAATTGGCATTATACTATAGGCGTTTTGTTGAGGGTTTCTCTTCTATCGCGGTGCCTTTGACTCGGTTGACTCGCTAGGATGTTCCTTTTGTGTAGTTGGAGAAGTGTGAGAGGAGCTTTCTGAGGCTTAAGGAGTTGCTTACCACTGCTCCTATATTGACTCTTCCAGTTGAGGGCGAGGGCTTCATGGTTTATTATGACGCATCCGGCGTTGGTTTGGGTTGTGTTTTGAGGTAGCATTACTGGTGGAGTGGTATGAGGAGGGACATCTCAGAGTATGTGTCCCGCTGCTTGTGTCGTCAGCAGGTGAAGGCCGAGCATTTGAGGCCTGGTGGTGAGTTACAGAGATTACCCATTCCTGAGTGGAAATGGGAGCGTGTCACCATGGATTTTATTGTGGGCATGCCTTGGACTTCTAGAGGTGTTGACAGCATTTGGGTCATCGTGGATCGATTGACCAAGTTAGCACACTTCCTTCTAGTTCATACTTCCTTCAGTGCCGAGAGGTTAGCCCATATCTATATTCGGTAGGTAGTTCATCTTCATGGTGTGCCTGTTTCTATCATTTCAAACCAGGGTTCACAGTTCACGTCCAACTTTTTGAGGGTATTTCAGGAGGAGTTGGGCACCCATGTTGACCTTAGCAACAACATTCCACCCGCAGATCGATGGCCAGTCAGAGCATACTATTTAGATCCTTGAGGATATGTTGTGGGCCTGTGTTATGGACTTTTGAGGCCAGTGAGACCATTTCTTGCCCTTGGCGGAGTTTGCGTACAACAACAGCTACCACTCTAGCATTCAGATGGCCCCGTTTGAGGCTTTTTGTGGTAGGTGTTATCGCACTCCAGTTGGATGGTTTGAGTCTACGGAGCCTAGGCCGCGTGGTACAGACTTGTTTCAGGAGGCCTTAGTGCATGAGAGGATGATTCGGGATCTGCTCAGGACGGCTTAGAATAGACACCAGAGCTATGCAGATCGCAGGCGTCTACCGTTGAGATTTGCTGTTGGTGATAGTATCCCTCCGAGTATCGCCCATGAAGAGCGTGATGAGATTTGGGAGGCGGGGCAAGCTTAGCCTAGGTATATTGGGCCTTTTAAGATTTTTGAGGACAGTTGGAGATGTGGCCTATGAGTTAGCTTTACCTCCAACATTTTCAGCTATTCACCCAGTTTTCCATGTTTTGATGCTGCATCGGTATGTTCCAGATGAGTCTCATGTGCTCTAGTATGATGCCGTTGAGTTGGATGATTGCCTAACCTACATTGAGGAGCCAGTGGCTATTTTGGCCAAAGAGGTAAGGCAGCTGAGGTCTAGAGCCATTCCTCTGGTTAAGGTCTGTTGGAGGCATCGACCAGTCGAGAAGGCTGCCTGGGAGATCGAGCGGGGGATGCGGGAGCAGTTCCCCATCTTATTTGAGCCCTAAGGTACTTATTGACTCTTAATTTAGCGGACGAAAGTTCTTTTAGTAGTGGATGTTGTAATGACCCTCCAGGTCATTTTTGTGTTAATGCCTTCTTCCCATCGTTTAGAGCATTCCTGCAGTGACCCCAAGTCATTTATGACTTACTGGAACTAGTTGTTCGGTCGCCAGGTCATTCGTTTGGGTTTTATGCCCGTTTCCCTATTTTGGAGCTTTTGAAATTTGAAAAGTTGATTTCGATCATAACCTCAGGTAAACGATCTCAGAATATGATTTTGATGGTTCCATTAGCTCCGGAACGGCCAAATTAGGCTTGAAGCATGGTTGGCACGAGTCCCGAGGCTTTCGGTGTGACTTTGGGGCCATTTGGCGCTTTAGCCTTTGAATTTTAGCTCAAGGTTGACTATGGTCAACATTCTTTGAATATGCACTCAGATGGGAATTTTGTCAGTGCGGTTAGTTTTGGAATGCCGAGTTTGGTCTAGAATGACCCTTCGCGTGCTTCCCCGGGCTTCTGATCTAATTCTGAGGCCCTTGGTAGAAGTTGGCTAAAATGACACTTTGGGTGTGGGACCCATTTTTTGTTGAAACGACCTCGTATGGAAATTTTGATTGTTCCATTGAGTTTGGAACGTCGAATTTGATGAGGTAGCATATCTCGTTTGCGTGGACGGGGTTCCAAACGAATCCCGAGCACCCCGTCGGAGTTTTTAGGTAAGCCAAGTTCAGCTAGTGCAGTAGCTGATGTTGCAAACCCATTCCTTCTCTGTGTTCGCATTCCTGGCTCCGCGTTCGCGGAGGTCTGAGTCTTTTTTCTCCGCGTTTGTGGATAGGGCTCAGCGTTCGCGGAGGTCTGAAGAATCTTTCTCTCCGCGTTCGCAGATAGGCCTCAGCTTTCGCGGGCCCCTAGCCGCATTCGCGGAGGTTTGTTTGTTCTCCCTCCACGTTCATGGGTCCTTGGCTTCATTCGCAGAGGTGTGCTTGTCTTCCCTCCGCGTTCGCAGATGTGTGCGTGGCTGGCAATATAAAAAGGGGGCAGTCGGGCTTAGTGTTGATTATAAGTTCTAAAATTGATATCTTCTCCGTTTTAAGTCGGTTTTTGGTGATTCAAAGTCCCAGGTGTTCGGAATTATGTAGGCTTTGTGGGTGTTGGTTTGGATAGCATTGGGTGACCTTTGATTATCGTGAATTTGAGGCGTAAGTGGCTACCCCAAGCTTGGAGTGTAAAACTTTGCATGCTTTGTTTCGTTGAGTTGTCAGCTGTTCCGAACCCCGAATTGTGTTCTATTTTGGAACATAAGTTCGCGGTAGGGTATAGGACCTTTTCACAGAGTCAATTCCGAGATTTCTGAAGCGGGTCCCGTATTTTCTGATTTTGAATCCCAAATTGGTTCGTCTCTAATTTTGATAATTTTAGTGTCTAAACGACCGTTCTGACACTGTGATTCTATTTTTTATAGTGTGGCAGTAGTCTGTGGTAGTTCAGAAGGGAAAAGTTCTGGCAAAGTGATTTGGAGCGTGTGCGGTCGGCCTTCTGGTAGGTTACGGCTTCCCTTCTTGTTAGATTGAGCTGGATTGTGTGAATGCATGCTGATTTGTGTGAATCTAGAGTGGTGTTCTGGTATTTCTTCTCTTCTTCTCAAATATCTTGTTTTACGCTTGATTTACGGGCTATATTGGGGGTAGTATCATGCTATCAGAGGGGTGGTTTGGGTGTTGATGCTTGTAGTTTATCTGGTTGGTTGTTTATTTATGTTGGAGCATGTTTCTGGCCTTAGTTTAGGTTAGACTAGTTTTTCCTTAGACCCATGCACCTGTTTGACTCTGGTATGTATCCGGCGTTGATTCGGATGAACTAGGTCATTATAGACCGGAATAGCAGACTTGGGTCTGATAGTATGAGCCTAGCTTTGGCTTTGTATTGTTTTCATCTTCTGGCTTCTCTCCCCTTTTCTGTGGTGCCAATGTGTCATCGGAGGTATGGTGTTTTCCTTAGATTTCGGGTGTTTCTAGATTGGTTCTGTGGTGATATGGTTTTTGGTGGATGGCGATTCATAATTGTTTGGTATTTGAGATCCTCTACGGAATTGATATGCCTCGTGCACTCGTCTGGCTGGGACAGGGCCCCCAGAGTGTTAGCTGGCTCACTCGTTTGGCTGGGACAGGGCCCTCAGAGTGTTAGCCTGCTGAGCAATTGGATATGAGTATGTGGTTGTTGGTGGACGGCGATCCATAGTGGTTTGGTATTGGAGATCCTCTAAAGAGTTGATATGTCTCACGCACTCGCCTGGCTGGGACAGGGCCCCCTGAGTGTTAGCTAGCTCACTCGTCTGGCTGGGACAGGGCCCCAGAGTGTTAGCCAGCTGGGCAATCGGATATGAGTTATTGAGGTCCTCTTTGGAGTTGACACACCCCGCGTACTCTTCTGGCTGGGACAGAGCCCCGGAGTGTTAGCTGAATGGGCGGTTGGATGTTAGGGGCTTTGGGGGAGTCGTTATGCCCCTTGGCACTCTACTGGCTAGGGTAGGGCCCTCGGGAGTTGCCATCAAGATGGGCAGCCTAATTCGGAAGTCAGACCTTTGACTGGGATGGAATTGACTGATTGTTTCGGTTGGTTGGTTGGTGGTTTCGGTTCACAGTTGGGTTTTCCTTCGGTCTCGTAGATTTAGCTTTTTCGTGTACCTGTCGGGCTTATAGGGTCCGTTCGGGATTTGTTCGTCTGTGCTTGAGTGTACCTTCTAGGTCTTATGGGGGCCCCAGTTAGGTTTAGTTTAGATATTCTTAGATTTGATGTCGGCTAGTTTTATGCTTACTTTCTTTGACCTGTGTGATTATAGATTCTATCCGTTCAGTTTATTTTTACCTTTCTTGCTAAGTCGGCCTATGATGCCTACTGGGTACCTGTTGTGTTGGTACTCATGCTACACTCTACATCTGTTTTTGTAATGCAAGTCTGAGCACCAGTTATCAGCGTTGAGTTCGAGCTTGCTGCAGTCTGTTCCAGAGGCGAGGGTGAGCACTTGGCGTTCTGGGATTATCCATCTCCTTCTGTATATATTTTGGCTTGTCTTTCACTTTTGAGACAGTCTGGTTTTTGTGGTCCACTTTTGGGACTCTTACTCATTTAGTAGCTCTGTACTTGTGACTTCCAGGTTCTAGGAGGTATCGTTCATTGTATATAGTTTGGGTTCGCTTCCGCCTTTTCCTTATGTGTTCCTTTTATTTATGCTTTCTCTTAGTTGAGGTTAGTTTCCACCCTCAGTCCCATTACTGTTAAGTTTCAGGACAGGGTTTGTCTTACCTACTAGCGGGTTGGTAGGCACCATCATAACTCGAGGAATCGGGTCGTGACACCATTTCACCATTTTGAAGTTATAGACGACTCTATACCCTTCCAGATAATGCACAATTAGAGGCCAATTATTCAAATCAAAATTACCCTTACATATGAACTTAATGAACTTCAGGATAGTGTTATTAATCTCCCAAATCACCTTTCCAACAGAATAAGATCCACCATGTAGTATAGTATTTCTCCTCTTCTACAAAAACCACATTATAACTATAGGAATAGCCTATAAACTAGCTTTTTCATGTAGTTACCATTAGTGGACCAACATCTTCTCACCATCTGTTTCACATTCAACATGGCCCCAATTATTCCAGCAGGTCTAGAGTAATAAGACCATATTCTGGTTGCAATCTCTCCTCTCAAGAACAAATGATTAGTAGACTCATTCTCCGGAATGTTACAACACTTGCAATTCTGAGAGATATTAGGATTCCAAGCTTGCAATAAGTTAGCCACAGGTACTTTACCTTGCCAAATCCTCCCGGCTAGAAATGAGAACTTGAAAGGTAACCCTTTCACCCATAAAGATTTGAAGTCTTCATTGACATTCTCCTTTTTCCTTAGCACGTCCCAAACACTCTTAACACTGAAATATCCAGTACTAGATTTGGTCCACCAGGGTTTGTCTACTAAATCTCCCAACTGTACAAACCTCATATTATGTATGATATGATCCACTACATATTCAGGAACAGCATCCTGAAGAGCATCAAAATCCCAGGCCCTCCTCATTAAAAAGGTCCCTTACATCTCTCATGGACTGACATGTTGGGGTGCCTAACTGATGTAAGTGCAAAGGCCCAAGATTGGACGAATTATCATACCAAATGGAGGAAGTTCCACCCGTAGGTTCCCACCACAAATGTTGTTCAATAATATCTCTATTTTCAAGCATATGTTTCCAGATTTGAGAGCCTCCTTTCCATTGCACAAGAGAAGGAATTTGTTTCTTGCAATATTTGTTCCAAAATAAGTTGGACCCCAAATTATTTTGTATCCTAAATTTCCACCACAATTTGGCATATAAGGCTTGAGAAACTTCAAATAATGATCTAAAACCAAGCCCCCTTCCTGCTTTGGTAGATAGACTTTGATCCATCCAACCCAATGTTTACTCCTACCAGATTCCTTATTACTCCAAATTTTTTTAACAAAGATCCTATTTAATTCCTTGATCACACATATAGGAGGAATGATAGAAGATAATACATATAGGAATGCTTTGCAAAACACTAGAAAGTAGAACTTCTTTACCACTAAAGGATAACATCCTTCCTTTCCATGCCTATAGTTTACCTTTAGCTCTTTCAATCAGCTCTGCATAATGTTCTTTTCTCTTTCTTGTATGGGTGATAGGACATCCCAAATACTTCATAGGAAAAGAACCATTGTTCATTCCAACACAATGCTCTACTAAGGTTGGAATTCATGTTGCTACATTTTGATGCAAATAAAAGAAACTCTTGTCTTTGTTCACCTTATGGCCAGATTGATGCCCATATTCTTGTAAAACAGCCATTATTATTCCTAAAAAGTACTCATTAGCTGATGTAAATTTAATGGTATCATCTGCATAAGCTAAATGATTTAAATTTGTACTCCATTTAGGCAAACCATAGCCCACATACTGAGGATCATCAAAAAAAAGAATTAAGAGCTCTAGAAAGAACTTCAACTGCTAGAATAAATAGGGCAGGAGAAAGAGGGTCTCTTTGCTTCACACCTCTTGTAGAATGAAAGAAACCATATGATTGACCATTAATGAGGACTGAATAGTAATTGTTAGCAATAAGTCTCCATATCATATCTACAAATCTTGAACCAAAGCACATCTTCCTTAAAACCTTCATCAGAAAAAACCAAGATAATCTATCATATGCTTTAGCCATGTCCAATTTAATGACAACATTTGCAGGCTTCCCTCTTTTATTAATGTCAGTTACCACCTCTTGAGCTAATAGAATATTTTCAATAATACTTCTTCCTTTAATAAAGCCAGATTGATTTGAAGAAATCAGTTTAGGTAACATATCTTCCAGCCTATCATGAATAATCCTAGACAGGATCTTGTTCACAAAATTACTAAAACGAATAGGTCTCATATCAGAGAAGGTTTGTACATTCCTTCTTTGGTATGAGAACCAAATTAGTATGTGTAATGGAATTCGAAAGGGTATTGCCAGCAAAAAAATCCTACACCATTCTTAGGATATCACCACTAACTGTATCCCAGCACTCTTGAAAAAATCTACCTCTTAACCCATCTGGGCCGCTGGCATTGTCTGCCCTTAGCTTAAAAACTTCCTTTTTCACATCTTCTAAAACTGGAATATCACACAAAGTTGCATTCTCTTTCTCAGAAACTGATTCAGTGATGTGAGACAATAAAGGAAAATTAGTAACATCACCTTCCTGTTGAAAATGTCTATGGAAATGCTCTACTGCTTCATTAGCAATAGCCCCTTCTTCTTCTAACCAATCACCTTGTGAATTCTGAATTCTATTTACTCTCCCCTTCTGTCTTCTTCCTTTCACTAGACTGTGGAAGAATCTGGTATTCCTATCCCCATTTTCAAACCAATCATATTAGCTTTTTTTGCCAAAAAAGCTCTCCAAAGTGTAGATATCTATTATATTCAGCTTTTACTCTTTTCATGACAACTCTATTTTCACTAGAGGAGTCTTCTTCAAACAATTTCTCTTTAATTCTAGAAATCTCCTCTCTAATGAAAAGTTGCTGAAAAATATCCCCATAAGTCTCTCTACTCCACATAGTTAATGCCATTTTAATTTTCTTGATCTTTCTTTTAAAGTCTAAAAAAGGGTTAAATGAACTATGAGAATCCCAATTCAATCTAACCAGTTCTTTAATGGATTCATGCTTAGTCCAAAAATTCAAGAACTTGAAAGGTTTTCGTTCTATTGGTACCTCCATCTGTACAAGACAATAACATGGGAGCATGGTCTGAACCTTTTCTGGGAAAGTGATCAATATCTAACTGAGCAAAAATGTTTTGCATATCTGCATTTATCAGTATTTTATCTAATCTTTCAAAAATACAATCATCGCCAGCTCGACCATTCCACCAAGTAAAAGGACATCCTTTAAATGATACTTGTGAAAGATCGCAAGATTCAATACATGTTTTGAAATCATCAACATCTGCAAAAACTACTAGTACTCCACCAATCTTCTCTTCTCCATTAAGAACCACATTGAAATCCCCACCTATCAACCAAGTTCTTTCCATCCCAGTAGAAATAGAATATAGCTCTTCCCATAGATTCAACCTCAGATTGCTATCACACTTAGCATATACTATAGTAGCATAAAAACTTAAAGCGGTGAAGTGTTTTTTCAACAAAACAGTGAGCTGCTGATCGGAATTACTCACTACTGAAACATCAAAGTCGTGATTAGTAAATAACCAAATCTTTTCATTGTTATTATGAGTCCCAGTGGCATTTTTAATCTTCTTCTATACTTGTTTATGTGTCTAACTGCTTGAAAAGGCTCCAATAATGCAATAAAAGCAAACTTGTGATGATTATATAACATTTGCACCCTTTGAAAAGCATTTTGTGTCCTCACTGATCTTATATTCCAAATGAGTGCATTCATTATGATTTTGCAAAAAGCGATGTGACCTGTCTCTTTGGTTGCACCCTTACTGGTTGTGTTGTATCTCCATGTCTCTTTTTTTTCTTTCCTTGCAGACTTAATAGGTTTAATAGCTCTTGGTGACTGATCTCCGCCATTTAAAAACAACTCATCATTAGAATCAGAGTAGAATTTTTCAGTCACCTTAACCTCCTCCAAGTCTTCCAAGTTTGAGTCTCCTTGCTTGTGAGTAATTGTATCATGTAAAACTTTATTTGGAGATTCTGTATTAACCATAACCAAAAGGGATTCTTCATTTTGTCTTGCTGAATGTATTTGAGCTATTGCTTTACTGTTGTCGTGTTGTTCATGCTCACTTTTCTGCAATTGTAACTCGGAATCAAACTTTTGCTTTGATGTATTACTTCCAGTGTTCAAGTTGAACTCATTCTCATCATTGTTTTCATCTACATGCAGGCATTCTCCACTGAAAATATCTTTGCCATGGCTGATCTCCAAGGTTGAATTAGTAAAAGATTGATTCTTAGGTTCTTCTTTGTTTCCTGCATCACCACTCTCTACTAATTCTTGTAATTTATCTAAACCTTGTTGTTTTATAGAGCCACATGTACCCAAACAGTTCCCAGGTGAATTTTTATCCTCCTCCTCATAGTAACCATTTATTACATCTTTCTTATAATTATCTCGGCCAGATTGCTCCCCAACAGATACTTCTTTCTCCTCCCCTTCTTTCTCTTTGTTTTGTGCATTTTGATCTAAAACTTGATGTTTTGCAGGGCTTGCTGATGTGTCGGTTTCATGAGTTGGTAATATTGCTCCAAAGGATTTTGTAACCCACTCCTTTGAAGTCATATTCCCGTCATCTTTATCTTTTTTATTAGCTTCTACATCAATTATCTTTTCTACTTTACCATTTGTTACCATTTTTTGTATATCTTCTTCTTGATTAAGTGCTTGAAATTTGTTCGCCACATTAATGTGGAGTGTGTTGTCCCTATTGACTAGTTTGCGGTTGTCTTGCATAACATTCCAATTCCCTGGACCCCCCACTATTTTGCCACTGGAAAGGACCCTAGCTTTTCCTTTCTGAAAAGTATGCACCTATTGCTTGTGCGTTTCTTGTAAATGGTCCAGTTCTAGTGGCTTTTTTATGGCTTTTACTTGATTAATCACCTACAATTGTGCTTGTCATGACCTTGCATTTTGCGCTCACCACAATACTTGGGTACATAATCGTATTGAATGTTAACTACATTTGTCCTTCTTTCTCCAGAATCTTCATCTTCAATGTTTAGTTGCATTGATTTGGGAAAAGTTCCTTTTAGATCAACTAGTACCTTCACCTGAGCACAACTCGGTCTTGTCTTGTTAATGGTAGCTTGATCCAATTGAATGGGTTTTCCAACAGCTGATGCCAAAGAGAACATACACTCTTTAACAAAGAAAGTAGGCAGAAGATTAGGAAAAGAGATCCATGCCATGGCCATAGATGTTTCCTCATTGACTTTGAATTTTGAATCATATATAAGTGTACGCATGAGATAGGAATACCCATCTTTACACGTGAGATAAAAAGCGCCTCTCGAAATTAGATTTAAAAAGTCTTCTTCTTTGGATAACCGAATCAATATATGCTTACTACGAAGTAATCCAATTTGACAACTTCCTTTCACCCCGCACTGTTGAGGGATAATCTTCCTCAATTCATCTAAATCTGCCTAATCAAATGTGAATTTTCCAATAACAGCATATTGGAGTCTTTTGATTTGGTTCATTAGATTCACTTCCTTCTCTATCCACTTAATCAATGGAAAGCACTATGGTGATCTCCTTCCTTAAAGAAGCGTTGCACATGTGCGTTGCACGTGAATATCAAACCATGTACTACACTATTTTTAAAAATAATATCAATATTATTAAATAAAAAATTAAATAAACAATTATAAATGGAATGATAAAGTATAAGTTCCTATAAATAGTGGATGTAAACTTTCTTTTGATTACAACTGAAAATTGTCAAATCAACATCCAAAAAACACCTATAATTATTTGTAATATAAAGCTAGATATAGATAAGGTGATCTGACACTTCTCTATAGCCTCCAATTAAATTTATCTTTTTTCTTTTTTATGAATTTTTTCTCATTTTAAAATTAATTGTAATATGTAAAAATAAAAAGTCACTCTTAAAATCTCTTAGTTACACCTCTTAAATATACTTTCTCCTCCCTCCCCTATAGTGCATTGCTTAGTAATTATTGTATTGTTGGAGTTCTTGCTTATAATATAATATAATATACATAAATATTGATATAAAATATAGAAGATATACTAAATTGGATCGTTTTAGTTGGAGTATTATATTAATTTAACATTCATGTTAGGGAGTGTTAAAATTCCGTTGAACTTTGAGATTCTCAACGTTTGTAAATCACACTTGAGATTTTAAGAAGAGAAGAATAGAAAACATAAAAAAAATCATAGTTTATAAATGTGAGGAAACTCCTCCATTTAAAGTTAACAAATGGTAGTATGAACATGTGCTTATTGTTTCTTATCATAAAAGTCACAACCCTTCAAAAAAGTCACAACCCTTCGGAAAGGTCACAAGTCATCGGAAAAGTCACAACTCTTTTGAAAAGTCGCAAGCATTCAATGTGAAGAGGCCTTCGTATAATAAAATATAAATAAATAAATATAATATCAAAAGTAGAAGATGTACTAAATTTGGTGTTATAGGAAGAAGAAAAACAATAGAAAACTTCAAAAAATTGTCGTTTAAGAATGTGAGGAAACCCCTCTTTTTATAGCCAACAAAGGGTAATGTATGAAACAGTACTTATTATGCCTTATCAAAAATAATCACAGCCCTTTAGAAAAGTCACAACCCTTCAAAAACGTCACAACTCATCGCAAAAGTCATAACTCTTTGGAAGAGTCACAACCCCTCGGAAAAGTCACAAGCCTTTAGAAAAGTCACAACCCTTCGAAAAGGTCACAACTAATCAGAAAAGTTATCTCTTTGGAAAAGTCACAACCCTTCGATGTGAAAAGATATCTGCTTTTAATATAATATAATATAATAATATAACTAAATAAATATAATATAATACAATATATAATATAGAAGATATACTAAATTTGGTATTTTAAGTTGGAGGAGGGAGGGGCATTATAATAATTTAACATTTAAGTTAGGTAGTTCTTTTAATTAAAGGATATGTAGAATATATAAAAATGTCTTTTGACTTTGTGGTCTTAAACATGCCCCCCCTCACCCCCCCCCCCACCCACAAAAAAGATAACATTTTATATTAAACTAAATAAAAATAAAGTATAACAA
Organism: Solanum appendiculatum; assembly: GCA_018342035.1. Lineage (NCBI taxonomy): Eukaryota > Viridiplantae > Streptophyta > Magnoliopsida > Solanales > Solanaceae > Solanum > Solanum appendiculatum. The sequence continues at coordinate 2,263,773 of JAGDQO010000283.1, read as the reverse complement.
ATAAATTGGAAATGGAGGAGTACTTATTAAATCTAGTTTGGACTCTTCAAGCAAGTTTTTGTTCAAATCTTTTTTCTCTAACAGTTTGTGGTTTTTCACAGCTTGAACACCAAGTTGTAGTTTATGCAACATTAAATCATTGAACTTCTTGTCAAGTAGAAGTTGCTGCAAAAGTATATTTATGGCACTGAAAATGAGTACATATTAATTATCTAGATAGTCTTCTGGTTTGAAGTTGAGTTATTCCATTCTCCTTGTTGCATCAATTTTTATTGATCTGTCTAATTTACCCACAATAAATATTGTAATTGCATAATTGAACAATTCTCACAATCTTCCTTGTTTTAAGAAGAAGAAGAATATAAAACTTACAAAATTCGTAGATTAAAAATGTGAGAAAAACCTTCTATTTATAGACAACGAATGATAGTATGAAAAGGTGTTTATCGTTCCTTCAGAAATGTCATAACTCATCAAAAAAGTCACAACTCTTTTAAAAAATCACTACCCTTCGGAGAAGTCACTACCCATTAATGTGAAAAGGTGTCATCTTTTAATATAATATAGAACAAATAAATAAATAAATATAATATAATATAATATAAAATATAGAATATATACTAAATTGGTATTTAAAGTTGGGGTTATTATAGTAATTTAACATTCAAGTTAGGCAGTTCATGCTTTTAAGGTAGTATATAAGTATATATATATATATGATATTTCTAGGTTAGTTATTTTATGTTACAAGAGATCTTTATTTGTACACATAAGTGTTTGTGAAAAAATTGAAGATCTCTTATAAATATGTCATAAAACTAAAAATATACTTGTAAAAGACTACAAAATCAATTTTAATGTGTGTGCATGTATGTAAAACCTCTTAAATTGAACAGCGATAATTTAAGACTTTGTATAATTTAATGTAAAAATTAAGTTAGATGACTTTTCTTAAAGAGAGAACTATTCAAGAAAACTAAACAACAATTTACAATAAGGACTAGATTCCCAAATTCAAGAACAATAGAAAATAACGAAACTGAAAAAGGTCCATATCTAGTTATCTAAAGAAGCACCATTTTCTATGATATACATAGTTAAACATAGAAAACTACAAATCTATAATTCTTGCCTGGCCACACTAATTAAAAACTAAAATAGAAACATGACTAGAAGACCACATATGTCGATAGATAGAGTTGGTGGAGAGGGGAAAAAGATCAATTCATCTTGTCATTTTCACCACTTATAGGTGGAAGCAGTAACTCCTTTTCAAAGCCCATGAGAATATCTTCATTCATGTTCACCTCCGCTTTATCCTCACCTTTGTTCTCTCCGGCCGCAACAACCATTTCAGTTTTGCTCTCGATTTCAAGCGTAGGCATAGTTAGGATGATTGGAGAAGCAACTGCTCTTGAATGTTTAGCGCGCTTGGACAACGAGGACGATGATGCATTCAATATTGATGCTTTGGGCACAATATTTATGCCTTTTGGAAGGTTGAACTTGGAACTATTGTTGCAACCAGCAAGATTTCTACGGTTCTTGGGCAGATCATGGTTGTGTTCATCCGAATAGGACACCAAGAAAAGGTTCTCATCCTTTGGAATTTTCTCAATTCTTTTCTTTGCTTTGCAAAGTTTTGATGTACTACACTTATAGTAATTCCTGTTATGTCATATACACATAATAATGATCAGGTTTAGTCAATTATTACCTATGTATACACCATTAATAATATTTACTACTTTTTGTTAAGAAAATTGATAACAGAAGGGAAGAGAACATTCTATGAAATGAAAAAATAGTGAAGAGAGCAAACCTTGGAAATAGAGAACCCTTGATATGTTTCTGACCATACTTGCACCATGTCCATATAACATTTGTGAGTTCCTCTTGCAACAATTCATAGATAAACCTTATCGACTGATTTTTCCTGATTTCAAATCAAAAGTACTAAAATCAAAATTTTGAACTCATACACACATAATATAACGGAGTGAGTGGTTACCTTGTTCTAGTTTGGATCAAAGGAGTCCTCATAGAAAAAGTGCACTTAGGATAAATGTTATCCCCTATATCGAGTTGTTGTTGTATATCAATCCATTTTTGTGGTGTTGTAGTTGTTGGTGGCATACACGCTATTATTTTTGGTGATGGTGAAAAAGATCTTTGTTGGATAAATTGAGCTGGCTGAATGGGATGTAAGTACAACTGCTGGTTACCATTTTGGTCCATGATTATGACCTGATCATTTGGTTTTTCCTGGTGAGCAATTGGAAAATCTATAGAGAAATTTTCAGATAAGTCATTAAAATTAGTCATGCCATGAGAAATTAGTCTATCAAAAGAATTCCAAACATCATAGGGAGAAGTCTCCAAGCCAAAGTTAGGAGCTACAACATTATTAGGTCTATTAATATTACAACCTCTTAGCACTGCACTTATATCCCAACCATCATTGCCCATTTTAGATCTATATATAATGATATCGAGTTAATCGCAAAAAAGGGAAGGAGAAAGAAAATCTTTAAAATTTAAAAATGTGCTTATAAGAGAAACTAATAATGTTTTCTGCAAGAGTGGAGAGGGATAAAAAGGATTCAAATATAAGGTTGGCTTATGGAGGAAAGAGTAAAAATCATATTTCTGTGGGTAGGAAATTAGAAATCAAAAGCTGGAATGAAGAAAAGTGAACCAAATTTGCTTATTATATAGAGAAACTTAAAGGGGTATCTACCAACCCCCGCAATTCTATATTTACTTTGCAGTTAATGCCCAATAAATATTTTTTTCTATTTTAGAGTGAGTGGGATTGGCGACAAATGAGAAGTCAAGATAATCCCATGTACCCTTTTGGTTTGACTATACAACTCATATCATATGCTAGAAACTAAGAAAAGTCTAAATTCAAGTAAATTGTAACATATCTACACTAAATAAATAGAAACAAGCAAGCTAAATAGCAGAGCCTTCCTGTAACAACCTGATTCGTTGTTATTTAAAAGGCACCTCATTCGGAATCCCAAAAATTCTTGAAATACATTGTGAACTTAAAAATTAGGGTGACAAGACAAAATATCAAAATTTGAAAATTTACTGAGCTGATGTCATCCCCCAATAGCAATAATATTCTCGATATGGCGGTGTGTCAACCGCTATAGCGAGATCAGCAGGGCAGAAACTCAAAAATGCTAAGTCTTTTAATTTTTCTCTTCCTTTCTAGTGGTAAAATATATGAGGGTTACTCCAAAAAATCCTCCGAAAGCTGCTCTAAGAATGGGAAAGGGAGATGAGGGATTCTAGCTCACGGTGAGTCAAACCCATGGATAATCTACGTCCATCAAAATTCGCCCCAACAGAGCTAGAAACTTGTGTTCTGAACTCTTTAGTTGTTTCTTGGTGTCCAAGTAGGCTAGGTTCAACTGAGTAGTCATACATGTCTTTACTTACATTACATGTTGTAAGTTATTAGAGATTGCATGTATAGACATTAAGGGCATGGAGTCTGGATGGCTGAATATGGGAGATTGTTGTGGTTTAGGCTGATAATGAGCTTGATTAGCTAATGTTGACCTTGTGATGATTGTTGGATGTTATCCAAAGGGAAAGGGAGTTGTGGGTGATTGGGCCCCAAGCTAGTATTTGTCATGAAAGAATCGTTTGGGGTAGGCTATCGTTGTTGTTTTCCAAGTTTATGTATGTATGCATATCAACTGTCTCTATAATGAAACCTGCACAATGCATGTTGGGAAAAACATAACGATTGAATATGAAATGATATATAGGTGTTTTGTTTTCTTTTATTTACAAGTGTGTTTGTATTTCATTGTGATTGTTATTGTGTTTATGTGACTAATGGTTGGCATGGGTACCACGCTTGGTACAAGATATCTATTGGTTGGCTAGGGTATCATGCATGTTACAAGTTATCTATATGGTTGGCTCAAGTACCATGTCGGTACAAATAACTAATGGTTGGCTCGGGTACCATCCTAATAGAAGTTATTAACGGTTGGCTCGGTTACCATGCGAGGTACGGGATACTAACGGTTGAATCGGGTACCACTCCTAGTACATGTTTGATTATTCTTTTGTATGTTGGCTCTATGAGTAAATCAAGGTTACTTCCTTATACTGTGGTTGTTACCTTTTGGTGTATGAGTGTCCGCTATTTGTGTTTAAATGCTGGGATTGTTCTTGCATAGACAAGGATTGCATGTTAAACACTATAGATGATGCCTTAGGGATCCTTGGTGATCCAGGTTGCTTGAAAGGTGTAATGAATCAGGTATGGCTTGTTGTATTATTTGTGATCATGTGGGGCATGCTTCATGTAGATGTTAAGTCGGGCTGTTAACTAAAAGCTCTGCTCATTCACTAGCGTGTATTGAATTGTCAGTCGATGTGGCCTAGGACAAATCTAATAAGGGAATTTGAGCCAAGGTGGTTTAGTAAGAGTCTTGTAGGTGGTTTAAAAAATTAGTTGATGTGCCATGGATTTACAGTACATTTGATGCTTAGAACTTTGGACTTTTGTAAATTCTCTAGTGTGTTTTAGTAAATTTGATGTGTTTTTGTGTTTAATTTGAAGGAAAAAAGGACTCTGAGGCTAAGTGCTAAAAAATGATGTTGCAAGACTAACTATGAGTCATTTTACGAGTCACAATTTGATCCATGAGTAGAAGATGGCTGTCACGCCCCGAGGCTACCCCCTAGGCGCAACACGTTGCTTAGTGTCACGAGCGACCCCAAGCTAACCCATGGCATGGAATATCTATACAAACTCAATTAAAACAATACTGTGTGGAAGCTAAAAACAGTTTAATGTTTAAAATAGGGAAATGGCCCAACATGTCTGAATGTGTATAAAATATACGAAGAATTTAGTGATGACTAAAAACAACACCAACTACTCAAGCTGAATCTAATCTATGTCTGAAAGCCTCTAACTAACTTGAGTTGCTGGGACATGCCCCTAGCTAACTCTAACAAAGCTAAAACTAAAAAGTAAAGACTGAAAAGTAAAGCATGTCTACCGCCCTCGAACTATGAGGACTCACCATTGAAGCTGCTGAGTATGGACTAGAAGTCAAGCAAATCGCGATATACTGAAAGCATGAACCTACATCATGAAACGATGTAGCGCAAAAGTATGTGTCAGTACTTTGAATGTATAAAGCATGCAGGATATAGATACTAAGCTAAACAATATAAACTAAATATGGAAATAGGCTGGACTAAAGTATAACTGAAAACTGAGCTAGATGCAATGACCAAGTACTACTCATGAAGATAACATGTTGAACTGTCTACTAAAGTAAATGCTAATAACATGGTCAATGCAATAAGAGTATGACTGTGGAAGCTACTATTAATCGACATAAACCACATGGGCTAAACGTGGAGTCCAATGTATACGCCCCATCGAGAGGACCCAACATACCTTACCAAGGGTATAAAGGCATGACTATGGCGTGATCACAAAAAAACTGACGCCCAAAAGAAGGGACTTTTGAACCTACGTTGGCACGTAGTTCTGTGACTTAGAGGGTACACTGAACCCTAGACCAACTCGGTGCTAAATCTACTCCCAACTGAATAGGTAAAGCTAAAATGCAAATGATATATTGAGTAGCTCAAAATACTGACATGCTCTCTGGAAATGCAATATAAATATACTGAAAGATATGGCATTCAAATTCTGAAGGATGATTTTCTGACTGATCTGTCTAGCAAGTATAATTCATGAAATACTAATAATTAATACAAGCTACGGTTCTGAGTTCTATACATGGGACTATGAAAATTTTCCAAGAAACATGTTATTTAGATCGTGGAAACTATATAAGCTAAAATCACAATGAATCTTCACGGTTTTGGAACCTTAGGTCTAAACAATTTATGAGAAATTGAAGAACTGACTAATTTCTAGGGACCTAATGGATGAAAGGACCCACTAGTAAAATTCCACATACCTGGTGACGAAAACTACGGAGAAATCCTTTAGATTTCAAGGCTGAACTTCGAAGAACTCCTCTGCTTGTTCTTGGGAGAAACTGTCACCTATTTCTCTTCTTTTCTTTCTAAGTTGGATGCTTTTGGGAGAATGAGGGTTCTAGGTAGTTTTTGACTAGATTATTAGGCTTACACTAAGTAAAACGACGTAGTTTAGACACCAAACAATGTAGTTTAAGTGCCCAACGCATAAGGGAAAAGACCAATATGACCCTGAATTAAAAGCTGATAAAGTGACTACAAGACAGGCTTCACGGGCCGTCTAGAGTACCACGGCCCGTCAAGTGGGTCGTGAAGATGCTCGTCCTGATTGTGCATCACTAAAATAGGCATAACGTTTTACTCCGAACTTCAAATAGGGCAAACTTAGTAGAGTTGGAAAAAGGACTCAAAGACCTTTAATTTGATAGGTCATGGGCCACCTGATTCAGTTTGTACTGAGAGATATGGTCGATTGAAGTTGAACCTAAACTCTAAGTCTGACAAGTCTCCTTCACGGATGACTTCACGGTCCGTGTGAAGCTTCACGGGCCATTTAGACGTCCGTGACCCTTTTCCAGTGACCTTGGGTCACATCCCACCAACTAGGTGACTTGTACGACCCACTTGAGGGGTCGTCAAGTCCACCATGGGCCGGTGACCCCTGCATGGGGAAGATTCTGGAATGAGTTCACGAGGCCCTTAACAGGTCGTGGCCCTCTTCACAGACTGTCTAGGGTGCCGTGAAGGGTCCATAGTCCATTTTGGACCCTTTACTTGCCCGATTGACTCCTTTCTAGCCTTTCTCTAATCTGAGGTGTTACAATATCTCCCCCTTGGGAACATTCGTCCTCGAATGAAAACTAAGCAAGATGAATTTGGAGGGAAAGAGTTGTGATCCCTATGAACTGAGTACTAGAAACTAATATCTAACTGAACTGAGTTTCATGAACATGCAAATATGCTGAAATGCAAGGATAACTGAGGGGACAAGATACTGAGACTGAATTACACAAGATTATACTGAGAGACTGGAGAGGAACTATTACCTTCAACTGAAACTGAATAGAAAGGAAAGACGTGAGGATACTTGGCCATCATGGCTGCTTCTGCTTCCCAAGTAGCTCCCTCTACGGACTGACTCCTCCACAAAACTTTTACTAAAGCGACTTCCTTATTCCTCAACCTACGTACCTGACAATCAAGAATCTCAACTGGAATTTCTTCATTGGTGAGTCTATCCTTCACAGCCACACTTTCTAACAGTACTATCAATGCCGGATCACCCACACACTTCTTTAACAAGGAAATGTGAAAGACTGGATGAACCGCTGCTAGTTCTGTTGGCAACTCAAACTCATAAGCCACATTACCAACCCTTTTCAGGATTCTGTAAGGACCTACATACCTGGGACTGAGCTTCCCTTTCTTGCAAAATCTCATCACCCCTTTCATGGGTGACACTTTTAGGAAAACCCAATCATCGATTTCAAACTCTAAGTCCTTTCTCCTCACATCTGCATAGGACTTTTGACGACTTTGAGCTCCCTTTAGTCTATCTCTGATGAGCTCAAATTTCTCCATAGCCTCATGAACCGAATCTGGCCCATCCAAGGCTGCTTACCTACTTCGAACCAATCAAACGGAGACCTGCACCTACGCCCATACAGTGCCTCAGAAGGGGCCATCTAAATACTGGAATGGAAACTATTATTATAGGCGAACTCTATGAGAGGTAAGTGATCAACCTAATTCTCTTGAAATTGAACACACGAGCTCTCAACATGTCCTATAAGGTCTGAATGGTACGCTCTGCTTGACCATCCATCTGCGGATGAAATGTTGTACTGAGATTTACCTGAGTACCAAGACCTTTCTGAAACAATCTCCAGAAATGAGAGGTAAATTGAGGACCTCTATCCGAAATGATAGACAAAGGAACCCCATGCAGCCTGATTGTTTCATTGATGTAGAGTCTAGCATAGTTCTCTGCTAAATCTGCAGTCCTGACTGCCAAGAAGTGAGCTGACTTAGTGTGACTCTATCAACTATCACCCAAATGGAGTCATGTTGTCTGCGAGTACGAGGTAAACCCATAATAAAATCTATGTTTACCACTTCCCACTTCCAAGTAGGAATGATAATCTCCTGAGTCACACCTCCTGATTTTTTATGTTCTACTTTAACTTGCTGACAGTTGGGACACTTAGCCATGAAATCTACGATGTCTCTCTTCATGTTGTTCCACAAATAGACTTCCCGTAGATCACGGTACATCTTAGTGGCACCCAGATGAATAGAATATCTGAAATTATGGGCTTCTGTAAGGATCTGCTGCCTCAACTCACCCACATTAAGGACACACAAGAGACCCTGGTAACGAAGCACACCATCTCCCCCTTGGGAGAAAACCTCAATTCTCTGCTGATGAACTACACCTTTCAACTGGAGCAATATAGGATCACTATCATGTTTCTCCTTAACCTCCGCTACCAATGAAAATTTTGATCCATTTTGGACTATCACACCACTATCTGACGTGTCCATAAGGCAAACTCCTAAGCGAGCAAGCCGATGAACATCTTTGGCTAATTCTTTCTTCTCTTCCTCAACGTGTGCTACACTACCCATGGATAGTCTATTGAGGGCGTCAGCTACTACATTGGCCTTACCCAGATGGTAGAGCACATTCATGTCATAGTCTTTGAATAATTTAAGCCATCTCCTCTGACGAAGATTCAACTCTTTCAGGGTGAACACATACTGGAGGCTCTTATGATCTATGAACACATCAACATGAACACCATAAAAGTAGTGTCTCCAAATCTTTAGGGCAAATACGACGGCTGCAAGCTCGAGGTCATGAGTCAGGTAGTTCTTCTCATGGACCTTAAGCTTTCTGGAAGCATAAGCTATGACCTTACCCTGCTGCATCAACACACAACCTAGGCCGACCCTGGATGCATCCCAATAAACCACATAATCGTCTGAACCCTCTGGTAGAGTCAAGACATGAGTTGTAGTCAACCTAGTTTTCAATTCTAAGAAGCTTTTCTCACACTCATCTGACCATTAAAACTTGACCTTTTTCTCAGTCAACTTGGTCAATGGGGCAGCTATGGATGAAAATCCTTCTACAAACCTCCTGTAGTAACTGGTCAAACCCAAGAAACTTCTAATATCAGTCGGAGAGGTGGGTCTGGGCCAGTGCTTTACTGCCTCAATTTTCTGAGAATCCACTCGGATCCCTTCGCTGGATACCACATGACTAAGGAAAGTTACAGTCATTCACATTTGTTGAACTTAGTGAATAGTTGTCGACCCATGAAGGTTTAAAGAACAACTCTCAGATGAGTCGCATGCTCTTCCTCATTTCGAGAATAAACGAGGGTATCATCAATAAAGACGATGACGAACAAGTCCAAATACTGTTTGAACACCCTGTTCATTAAGTCCATGAAAGCTGCAGGAACATTTGTTAGTCCAAAAGACATAACTAATAATTCATAGTGACCATACCGTGTTCTGAAGGCCGTCTTCGGGATGTCACTATCTCTGACTCTGAGCTGATAATACCCAGATCTGAGGTCGGTCTTAGAAAAGCAACTAGCTCCCAGAAGCTGGTCGAACAAGCCATCAATCCTGGGGATGGGATATTTATTATTGATTGTGACTTTGTTCAACTGACGATAGTCAATGTACATCCTGAGAGAACTGTCTTTCTTATGCACGAACAACACTAGAGCACCCCATGTAGAGATGTTGGGTCTGATGAAGCCCTTATCTAGAAGGTCTTTCAATTGTTCTTTCAATTCTTTAAGCTCAGCTGGAGCCATTATGTAAGGAGGAATCGAAATAGGCTGGGTATCTGGAAAGGGATCTATTCTGAAGTCAATTTCCCTTTTGGGAGGAACTCTGAGAAGATCTTCTAGAAACACTTCACGAAACTCATTCACCATTAGGACTGACTCAAGAGTTAGGGTTTTAGAGTTTGAATCCTTAACTCGAACAAGATGATATATATACCCTTTGAAAATCATTTTCCTGGCTTTAAGGTAAGAGATAAATCGACCTACAGGTACTGAGCTACTACCTTTCCACTGTAAGACTGGCTCATTTGGAAACTGAAATCGAACGATCCTGATCTACAATCGACTGAGGCATAACAAGAATGCAACCAATCCATGCCTAGAATGAAATCAAAATCTATCACTTCTAACTCTACAAGGTCTGCTGAGGTGACTTTTTGGAAAATCGTGACAGGGCAATTTTTGTATACCCGTCTAGCTATAACTGGGTCACCAACTAGATTAGAGACTGAGAAGGGTTCTGGGAGAGTTTCTGGACTGACACCGAAGTTTACTGCTATATAAGGAGTTATAAAAGAAAGTATAGCCCCTGGATCTAACAATGCATAAACATCTAAATGGAAGATTTGTAACATACCAGTGACTACATAAAGAGAATCTTCTTGGTCCTGGCGAGCCTGAAGAGCATACAACCTGTTGCGGCACTGAACACCACCGTACCAAATAAGGCACCCTGCTGAGTGGGGTGATCTGCTGGCGCTGCTCAAATTGTAGAATGAGCCCTATTACCTCCTTGTCCTTGCCTAGCAGAAGGGCAATCCTTCAACCTATGACCAGATTAACCGCACCCAAAACACCCCCTTTGCCTGCAAAACACTCACCCTGATGGTTCTTACCACACTTTGGACAAGATGGAAAAGGCATGTTACCTGAAGCACTCCCTTGGGACTTAGAGCCTGATGCCCTCCCTTTCTGATCTTGTCAAAACTTGGGAGACGGAGCGCTAGCTGATGAAAGAGCTTGGGGTGTAGACCTTTGCTGATATTGTGAGTGATTTCCACCGCCCGGCCTATGCTGAGAGTATTCATAGTTGCATGTACTAGCCTTTTTGTTATCCTTAGCCATTTCCTTGAGCTTATCTCTCTCAACCTTCTGAGCATGGGTCATTAATCTGGACATATCCATATCCCCTAATAGCATAGAATTCCTGCACTCGGTCTTCACTAGATCGGATACTCAAAATAAGAACTTGCTCATTTGTGCCCTCAGATCGGCAATCATATGTGGAGCATACCTGGAGAGCTGGGTAAACTTTAGCCTGTATTCTTGGACTGACATCGAACCCTACCTCAAGTTCATAAACTCTTGAGCCTTAGCCTCCCTCAACTCTCTTGGGAAGAACCTATCCAGAAAAGCTCTAGTAAAACAGTCCCATGTCACATGCGTTGCATTCGCACCCCTATTTTCTTTCCACTATGTGAACCAGATATGAGCCACATTCTTTAGTTGATAGGATGCTAGTTCGACACTATCAGTACCAGTCAAATGCATTACCTCAAGAATCATTTTGATCTCATCAATGAAGTTATGTGGGTCTTTACAACCCTTCGACCCTAGAAACTCTGGCGGATTCATATGAACAAAGTCTCGAACCCAGGCTGCAGCTGATCCGCTAGTGGGGTTTGCATGAGCTGGGGCTTACTGATTGGCCTGGTTGGCTACGGTCTGAGCCAACAGCTAGATCGCATTATTAAATTCTGCATTCGTAACCTCATGGTTCAAGACTGGAGGAGCTGCATTTGCATTGCGTGTGTTAGCATAACCGTGCATTAGCATTGCGTGCTTTAGCATTACATACATTAGCTCTACGAGGAGGCATGATCTGAAATGCATAACGACGAATTAGAAAGGAGAAGTTGAATCACAATTCACGTACGATAGGAATAGCAAAAGAAGTGAAGTTTTTTCTTAGAACACATATCTAGACAGAGTCAATAAAAACAATATTGTGCGGAAGCTAAAAATAGTTTAATATCTTAAATGGAAAAAAAGCCCAATATGTCTGAATGTATATGAAATATACGAAGAGTTTAGTGATAACTGAAAATAACACCAACGACTCAAGCTGAATCTAATCTATGTTTGAAAGCCTTTAATTGAGTTGAGTTGCTGGACATGCCCCCAGCTAACTCTAACAAGACTAAAACTGAAAAGTAAAGCATGTCTACCATCATCAAACTATGAGGACTCACCACTGAAGCTGCTGAGTACGAACTAAAAGTCGAGCTAAGCGCGGTCGGGATGCTGAATGCCTGAACTTACATCATGAAACGATGTAGCACAAGAGTATGTGTCAGTACTTCGAATGTATTGAGCATGTAGGACATAGATACTAAGCTGAACAATATAAACTAAATATGGAAATAGGTTGTACTGAAGTATAACTAAAAACTGAGCTAGATGCAATGACCAAGTCAACTCATGAAGATAACATGCTGAACTGTCTACTGAAGTAAATGTTGATAACATGGTCAATGCAATAAGAGTATGACTATGGAAGCTACTATTAACCAACATAAACCACGTGAGCTAAACATGGAGTCCGATATATACACCCCATCGAGAGGACCCAATATACCTTGCCAGGGGTATAAAGGCATGACTGTGGCGTGATCACAAAAAAATTGATGCCCAACAGAGGGGACTTTTGAACCTACGCTGGTACGTAGTTCTGGGAATTTGAGGGTACACTGAACCCTAGTCCAACTCGGTGCTAAGTCTACTCCCAACTGTATATGTAAAGCTAGAATGCAACAGATATACTGAGTAGCTCAAAATACTGATATGTTATCGGGGAATGCAACATAAATATATTGAAATATATCGCATTCAAATTCTGAAGCATGATTTTTAGACTGATCTGTCTAGCAAGTATAATTCATGAAATACTAATAATTAATACAAGCTACGGTTCTGAGTTCTATACATGGGACTATGAAAATTTTCCAAGAAACATGTTATTTAGATCGTGGAAACTATATAAGCTAAAATCACAATGAATCTTCAAGGTTTTGGAACCTTAGGTCTAAACAATTTATGAGAAATTGAAGAACTGACTGATTTCTAGGGACCTAATGGATGAAAGGAACCCACTAGTAAAATTCCACATACCTGGTGACGAAAACTACGGAGAAATCCTTTAGATTTCAGGGCTGAACTTCGAAGAACACTTCTGCTTGTTTTTGGGAGATACTGTCACCTATTTCTCTTATTTTCTTTCTAAGTTGGATGCTTTTAGGAGAATGAGGGTTCTAGGTAGTTTCTGACTAGATTATTAGGCTTAGACTGAGTAAAACACGTATTTTAGGCACCAAACGATGTAGTTTAAGCTCACAACACATAGGGGAAAAGACCAATACGACCCTGACTTAAAGGTTGACAAAGTGACTTCAAGACAGGATTCACAGGCCTTCTAGAGTACCACGATTTGTCAAGTGGGTCGTAAAGATGCTCTGCCTAATAGTTCTTCACTAAAATGGAAATAACGTTTTACTCTGAACTTCAAATGGGGAAAACTCAGTTGCGTTGGAAAGAAGACACAAAGACCTTTAATTTGATAGGTTATGGGCCACCTAATTCATTTGTATTGAGAGATATGGTCAATTGAAGTTGACCCTAAACTCTAAGTCTAACAAATCTCATTCACGAATGACTTCACGGTCTGTGTGAAGCTTCACGGGCTGTTTAGACATCTATGACCCTTTTCCAGTGACCTTGGGTCACACCCCACAAACTAGGTGATTTGTACGACCCACTTGATGGGCCATCAAGTCCACCACAAGCCGTCTGGGTCACCATCAAGGTGACCCCTGCATGGGGCAGATTCTGGAATGAGTTCACGAGGCCCTGGCCCCCTTCACAAACCGTCTAGGGTACCGTGAAGGGTCCATGGTCCATTTTGGCCCTTGACTTGCCCAGTTGACTCCTTTCTAGACTTTCTCTAATATGAGGTGTTACAATGGCAGTTGTAGGTAAGATTCAGAAATTTGAAAAAAACCCTGAGTTCTACGAAGAGATTGTACGACACGTAAAAGATTCTACGAGCCGTAGAAGGGATTAGTGGTCAAGATTCAGAGAAAGCGGCAAAAAGTTTGATTTTTACGAGGGAGGAATACAAGACGTAAAAGTTTCCACGGACTATAGTTTTTGTCCATAAAAAAATCCTGAGACTATGAAGTTCTCGCCATCTACGATAGGCTTCCACGAGTCGTAAAAAGGACTACTACCTGTAAATTGGTCCATAAAAAGTGTTGATTCCAGTTTTCCTAGTTTGATTTGCATAGGTTTTTAATGTCTATAAATACTTTTCCTAGGTTTTCTTTTATGGATTATGTTTGTTTTAGTTTTGAAAATAGAAGTAAACAACTACTTTTGTTTTATTCTTGAATTTTGGAGCTAAATTATAATTGGATCTTTTGTTTTTGACTTTGAATTTCAATTCAAGATTTTGAATTTCTACTATTCATCTTGTAAGTGTATGGTTATGCATAATTCAGTTATCACTAATTGTTATCATAAAAATATGAGTAGCTAAATCCACAACTAGGATTATGCTAATCATGAAGAATTAACGAAGTAGACCTATTTTTAGTAATTTGTTAAAGGTATGCATGCATGTATATAATGTTTGCTCTTTGCTTTGATTATTTTTTAATGGATACATCTGTTAGAACTCGTCTTATTCTTAATTGCCGGACCAAGGAGGTAATGAATGAGAAAAGAGACTATACAACGGAGATTTGAGGCTATCAACCCTTATCTAATTGCTTGACCTTGTCCTGGAATAGCTAATTTGGGATCAAGGGTAAGGGTTAGCAAAGTAAACACCCATATACGGACCAAGTTGTGTGGTGATATTCACTTATTTAAGGAACCAACCACTTATGTGAACTTAACTTACCGATGTTACATGCTACACACTAGAAAACATTACTAATATCTGGTCTTACTAAATTATGACTTCGTGGGGATTACAAAACCCTAGTTTTATATTTTATTGATTCAAACCCTGTTAAATTGATACTTTTTTACTTGTTAGTTGTGATTATTATAGAATTTTGTTTGTTACACAAACCCCCCCCCCCGGGAGATAATACAACTAAGAGCACAAATAATAATAACTGAACTAAGTCCAAACTGTATTCCTCATAGGATCGGCTCTAACCTTTGTTAGGTTCTATATTTGAATACTATCGCTTTATACTTCTTTTGGGATGTGTAATTTGGGCGTATTGGTATGAGAATTTGAGGTAAAGTAGTAGAGTGATTTATAGAGTTAGTAGAGATCAGGTATTCGGGAAATCTCTATGTGATAGAAGGATTAGGTTATGATCTGTATATGAGGGTGGAATGGCCTAGAAGGTGGAGTTAGCAGTGGAAGGAAGTGGGGTGACTTGAGATAGAGCGTATGAGTTCCAAGGTAATATTACCAGCAATAAGAGTCGTGACTGAGTGAATAGGGGTCCTAATGCTATCTCCAGGTTTCATGTTTCTTTGATTAATTGCAAGATATTATTTGGTCGATTCGGATAGACCGATGATGCCTACTAGTACGTTTTGTTTGTACTGAAACTACTATTGTTATGCCACTTAGCATAGTCTAGTTGCAGGATCATTGATATTTCTTAGGTGAAAATGAAGATGATATCTGACAGCTTCTAGTACTCTTTCTTTATGGTGGAAGTTGTGTTGTATTTCTTTCATAATTTTGTACCTTCTTAGCACCTCCTGTACTTATTTAGACTAGATCAGTGGGGAGAGATCGGTGTATTTCTGCACAAAAGTACTTTAGTTAATCAAGTCAGGAGTAATTTTGTACTTCAATAGGGTATTTAGCTTATATTATGTTCACTTTCACATCTCATGTTTTAAATTGGGTATAAGGGTTCTCCTATCTAGGCGTTAGAGTAGGTGGTCACTCGGCCTGGAAGGGTTGGGTGATGACAACTTGGTATCAGAGCCCAGGTTACTAATCTCCCAGTACAAGAGCAAATGTCAAATAAAGTCATGTGAATTGGTGTGTTTATGTCCACGTTTAATCTTCAAGAGTCTATGAAACATTCTAGAAAGTCTTCTCACTTCTGCACTTCTTTCATGTGGTATGTCAATCATCGTATGAGTTGATTCCATTTGATATCTCTGCATTTTAGTTGGTATCTCAATGAAGTAAAATCGTACGCCGTTGTCATGGCTGAAGGAACACAAGCAATGAAAGTTGGAACTGGGAAGGTTCCAATTAGTATCTGCCTTAAAGATTGTGTAAATGTATAGATGATATGTTAGTGGCCATCCATGGTTGCGAATAGAATGTAATGAACCTAATTAATTTCATGATAAAACTCGATGATTATTTTTAGGTGCATGTATTGCCTGAATAATTGGAACTGTGTGAGATGTAATTGCCTGTATTTCTGCGAAATTGTGGACAAAAGTCATAAATTGATTATATGTAATGGTTTAGTGATAAATTGTTATGTGACTAACTAAACATTGTTGTGTTAGAAATTCTACATGGACTTATCATTGATAAAAATGGTAAGGGAAAGGATAAATTGTAATTGTAATTGTAGGGAAACCCTAGTTTAAGGACACTCGGGATTTGTTGGAACCATGGGGGAAAAAGGTTATTCTGATATAATAGCGAGAATGTGATATGATAAACAAGTTCCGGTGTAATTCAGCGCTAGTTTTTTTAGCATGAGGAGCTAAGTTCTTAACTATGTATTATTGGGTATGACCATGGGCTTATGTTTGATACTATGCTGCAAAGCCTATATTATACATGTCTGAGAATGATCTTGGGGTTATTTTCGAGGCATGGTTGTGTTTCAAAGAGTTGGTATTGATAATGAGTTTTGAGGAATGGGATAACCTTGCAGGAATTTTCAAATTCTAGCCTGACCTCATTGAGGCCGCCATAGCGAGACTGACCCGCTACAGTTCTCTCGTTATGGCAGGAATTTTCCCACTGTAGCAGAATGACAACCGCTATAATGGGTAGGGTGGGACAGAATCCCTGCCCTATTTCCCCCTTTTTCGCGTTTTATTTCTAGGACGTTTAAAATCGCTATTTCAAGTTTAGTCCAATGCAAAAATAGTAGAAATATATTAAAATCAACAATAGCAGTTATATTTCAGTGATTAAAAAGTAGAACGAGCATCCACGTGTTAACCAAAAGGAAAGCAAGAAAAGGAAAAGATGTCTTACAAGCCCAAATGGGGCAAACCCACAAACAAGTTTAATCTATCCAAAGGGGGGGGCGTCCAGTAAGAAATTATGGCTTCGTATGGGGCCTAATTATCTGTCCACGCGTCACTCAGGAGTGGGAACTCCTTGAAGTCCTCCGATGTAAGCCCAGGGGTCATCTTCTCAAGGGCAACTCAAGTGAAGATGACTTTTATGGTCTTCCACATCCTGGCTAGTAAGTGGTCCTGATTGAGGTTCTTCTTCCTCTCCCAAGCTAGCTTCTTGTGGAGCATTACAAATTCCAAGGCAAAGGGAGATAGAGTTGTGGCTCCAATAGGGATGGCTCTAAGGGATCTCTGAACGATAGCCAAATCCTCCTCTAACCAGATGCCAGAGAGTGGGTGTTGGGTCTAGGGAGTGGGGCTAAGTGGAGAGTAGCCAAGCTGCGGCAGGTTCAGGTGATAAGGATGACAATGATTGTGGAAGGGGGGATCCATGTTTACCTCTATATTAGAGTCTGTCAAGGGCACCCCAGCCTGCTTACACAAGTACCAGTCCGAGAAGGAAGAGGGCCTTCATGTTCCCCCGATAGAAATCCCTTCATGGTAACCTAATTTGTGCCCCCGCGTTCAGTCGGACTCCCTGTCTAACACAAGCCACCACTAGAGCCCGAGGATAAGTCATATCAATAAGATTTTCGAACAAACAAATCCTCTGGGACACCAATGTCAGCAACCTCTTGGCGTCGGTGATGAAGTAGAGGCTAGTAAAACCCTCAGCGGTGGGCAAGTAGACCTGGCCCCGAAACTCCTACTTAATCAGTGTGTCCTGCAACCACCTCATGTCCACCCCCCCTCAGTTTGGCCTCATATTCTCCATTGGATACCTTTAGCACCTCTACCACCTCGTTGACCGTCTAGCAATCCACTGGACTTCCACACCTCATGCAAACAATGGGGCTGGGGTCCTCCCAACACATAGTGGGGAAGAGGACATAGAACTTCCTCATCCAGCCATAGTGTGTAGGAGGGGGAGCCTCCACTAAAGGGCCCTAACCAAATTCCTCCAACCGGGCATGGAAGGCAGAAACTTTCTCCACTACCCCTCGCATATGGAAGGCCCTTTCTAAGTAAAATTTCGACCCCCAATAGTCATGGTACCTCTCCCGACTAGCATCATTGAGAAATATCACAAAAGCTAGACCTTCCACAGTTATGACAAGTATCATATCGTTGAATCTGTAAAATACACATATATGGGGATTAGAACTCATTCAATTTCATAGGAAGAACATTCCGAGAAAAATCCATCTTTTGGTCAGCTGGGAGGCTACTATCCGCAGCCTTCCTCTCTAGCGGGTTGTATCCCACTATGTTGGGGCCTCTATAGCAGAAGCAAGGCTGCTATAGCGGCCTTCACTGTCCAAAGAATTCCAAGAGGTGCTTCAATGGCACCTCTTGACCCAAAAATGCAGTTTATCAAATTTACTCCGGATCAATGTTCCTAAAGTGCCCTACTATCAATATATGCAAAAATCTAGACATTCTAACTCTTAAATCTTACCCAAATCTGAGTTTCTAACCAAGAACAACCCTTCAACTTACCCTACCATTTCAAACCTATTTTCGGCCCTATACTCTATAATCTTTAGGGTTGCGTGAGGTTAAAATTCTTTCTTGGCATTGTCAAATTAGGAGTTGATCTTTCGTGATTGGCTTGTCTTCCTTTTTGCCCTGATAATCATTAGAGATGAACAATGGGTAAATTGGTATCTATTGTACTGAATTGATTCGTCGTTATTCAAAAGTTACTTCATGCGGAATCCTAATTTTTTTAAAAATATGTTTCCAATTTAAAAATTCGAGTGACATGACAAAGTTTCAAAATTTGAAAATATATCAGGCTGATGTCATCTTGCCATAGAGGGAATATTCGCACTATGGGAGTATGCCAGCTGCCATAGGTCAACAGAACAAAAACTGAAAATACAATTCTTTTTAATTTTCCTCCTCTTCAGTGGTGAAACAAACGAGGGTTACTCCAAAAGCTGCTCTAAGCTTGGGAATGAGGGATTCTAGCGCAAGGTGGGTCAAACCCATGGAATTTTGGTCTATGTTCGTCAAGATTCATCCCCACAAAGCCCGAAATTCATGTTATGAACTCTTCAGCAATTGCTTGGTGTCTAGGTAGGCTAGGTTTTTAACTGAATAGTTAGACCTATCTTCACTTACATTATATCTTGTAAGTTGTCAGACATTGCATGTATAGGCCTTCAGGCACGTAGTATGGATGGTTGAATAAAGGGGATTGTTGTGGTTAAGGCTAATAATGAGCTTGATTAGCTAATGTTGACCTTGTGATGATTGTTGGGTGTTATCCTCAGGGAAAGGGAGTTGTAGGTGTTCGGGTCCCAAGCTAGAAATTGTTTGGAAAGAATTGTCTAGGGGTAGGTGATGGTTGTTGTTTTCCAATTTTATGTATGTATGCATGTTAACTGTCTCTATAATGAAACTTGTATAACGCATGTTGGGGAAAACATAAGGGGTGAATGTGAAATGATGAATTGTTAACAATCTCATGCAATGGAGGTGTTTTATTTACTTGTAGTTACAAGTGTGTTTGTATTTCATTGTGTTTGTATGACTAACACTTGGCTGGGTACCATGCCTAGTACGAGATATCTCTTGGTTGGCTCGTGTACTACGTCTGGTATGGGATATCTATATGGTTGGCGCGTGTACCACACAGGTAGAAATTACTAACGGTTGGCGCGTGTACCACACAGGTAGAAATTACTAACGGTTGGCTTGGGTACCACACCTATTACATGTTTGATTATGCTATTGTATAATGGTTCCATGAGTGAACCGAGTTTACATCCTCTTTCTATGGTTGTTATATATTGGTCTATGAGTGGCTGGAATTTGTGTTTAAATGATGGTATGGTTCTTGTGTAGACCGGGATTGCATGTTAAACACAATAGATGATGCCTTAAGGATCGTTGGTGGTTTGGGTTGCTTGAAGGGTGTAATGAATCATGTATGGCTTGTTGTACTGTTTGTGATCATGTGGGCCATGTTTTATGTTGATGTTAAGTCAGGATGTTGATTGGGAGCTCTAATTATTCAATAGCGTGTACTGTATTGTCAGTTGGGGTGGTCTAGGACATATTTGATAAGGGGGGATTTGAGTCAACGTGGTTTAGTAAAAGTCTTAAGTGTGGTTTACTAAATTCGTCAAGGGCCAGGGTAGTGGCATGAGAGTTTGAGGTAGAGTAGTATACTGGTGTACAGAGTTAGTAGAGTCTAGTAGTCGGGAAATCTCTAGAAAGGTTAGGTTATGATATGATATGTGGGTGGAATGGCCTAGATGGTGGAGTCGGTAGCGGAAGGAAGTGGGGTTACTTGAGATAGAGCGTATAAGTTTCAAGGTAATACTACCTATAGTTAGAGTGGTGACTGAGTGGATTGGGGTCCTAATGTTATCTTCAGGTTACATGTTTCTTTCATTAACTGCATGATATTATGTGGTAAATTTGGATCGATCGATGATGCCTACCAGTACGTGTTGTTTGTAATGATACTAATTTTTCTATGCCACTTAGTATAGTCTGTTTGCAGGATCAATGATGTTTCTTATGTGAAGACGAAAATGATCTCCGAAAAGTTCTACTCCTATTTCCTTATGGTAGAAGTAATGTTATATTTCTTTCATAATTTTGTACTCTCTTAGAAGCTCGTGTACCTGTTTAGACTAGTTCCTTGGGGAGCGTTCGGTATATTTCTACACAGAGTACTTTATTTAATCAAGTAGGGAGTCATTCTATATTTAAATAGGGTGTTTAGCTTATATTATGTTCACTTCCGCATCTCATGTTTTAATTTGGGTATAAGGGTTCTCCTATCTAGGTGTTAGAGTAGGTGCTTGCACGCCTGGGAGGGTTGGGTTGGGTCGTGACACTTTCCTTTTCTCACTGCCTTAGAATTTTCAACGTTTAAGACAAGTAAAAATATAATATTATTTAATCACTTACTCTTTGAACAAGGAACTTGGGTATTCAACCCCACCTATTTCTATCCTTTAACGACGTCTAATCAATTACTCAGATGTTATTTAGTCATATTAACATTTCCCATGATCACACCAATCTCATTCATGGAATTTAAGCCCAATAACCTCTCTTGAGTAGTTTATATGTTCAACGAACCCATTTTTATGGTGTTTCTAGGTTCCTCGATATCATAAACAAGATTAACGCCCATAATTCCGTCCTAAGAAATAGAATTAAGTGACTTAGAATCAAAATACATGCATAAAATATATCACCCACAAGTTGTCCCTTCAATTTCAAGCGACTAGGGTTCTAACCCATAATTTCCCATAAAGATCATGCCCTTCGATTCTAGGAGTAAATCGAATAAACGTTTAAAGGATTGACAAAGTCCACCTTCCTCTAGAGAGAAAAAGTCATAGACCTCCAAAAAGTCACCTCTAGGTTCTTTAGGTCAAATATTTTAAGTTATAATAAAAGACTAGGGAGAAAAACTTACTTAAATGCATTTTGCCTTCTGACTCTCAATGCAGTGGACCTCTTTCACTATAACGGACCCACTGTGGTGAAAGAAGGCCCCACTACTGTGAACCTTCAGAACTTGGGGACCTTATCTATGGCAAACCCATACACAACACACTCAATACAACACCTCCACAAAGAAGAAGTCCCCTTCGTTGTGGAGAAGCACAGAACAATGATGGGCAGAAACAAAATAGAAAACACCCCATACACAACACACTCAATACATGATCAAGAGAGACCAGCTAAATGAAACCTCTCCATTTTGAGTTTTTAGTAACTCAAAACTATGGGGACTTAGAAAAAATTGAACATGGCCCCCTTAATACCCATAACAACAAGACATGTCATTACCGGGCATTAGTTATCCCAAAAGACATCACCAAAAACTCATAATGAGCATAACATGTCCAAAAATGTCTTAGGGATATCCTTTGCTCTAATTTTCAACTAATAATAAACGGGTTTCAAGTCAATCTTAGAGAGAATTGAAGCACCCTGAAGCTAATCAAATAAATTGTCAATATGAGGTATCGGGTACGTATTTCTAATGGTAATCTTATTCAACTGTCAATAGTCAATACATATACGCATAGATCCATCCTTCTTCTTCACAAACAATACTGGAGCACTATAAGGAGACACACTTGGTCTAACGAATCCTTGCTAAACAAATCTTGCAACTACTCTTTCAAATCCTTCAATTTGGCCAGTGTGATACGATAAAGAAGAATGGAAATATGTTGAGTGTCTGGTTCCAAGTCAATATAAAAATCAATATCATGATCAAGTGGAAGACCTCAGAATACTCATTCACTATTGGAATACACTCAAGCATAGGTGTCTCCATGTTGGTATCCCCATCATACACCAAGTAAGCCAAATATACTCTCTCCATCAACCGACGAGCCCTAAGAAATGATATTACCCTTTTTGGAGCATGACTAAGAGAATGTCTCCACTCTAATCTAGGAATCCAAGGCATAGCTAATATAACTATCTTGCCATGATAGTTCAAATTTGTGTGGTAAAGATAAAATCAATCCATCCCAAGAATAATATCAAAGTCTACCACATCTAAGACCGTCAAATCCACCTGAGTATCACATCCCATCAAAGTAACTACACATGATCGATATACCTGATCTACTACTGCGGAACCCCCAACAAAAAAAGAAATATGTACATGTAAATCAAGAAACTCACATTACATATCCAGAATCAAAGCAAAATAAGTGGAAACATAAGAATGGGTAGCGCATGGATCAAATAATAATGTCGCCGCCGATGAAAAATCAGAATGATACCTATTGTAACACTATCAAAAGCCTCTACTTCTAAACTAACTAGAAAAGCATAACACTAGGCACGACCACCCTCAAATTGTGAACCTCCATGACCACCACCTTGATCGGAATAGAAACTACCTCTTCGTAAATGAGAACCCCATCTTCCACTCTGTGAACCTCCCCTAGTCGGAGGTTGCGCATCCATAAAAGTCAGAGCCTAAGAACCCTGACGTGAACGACCATGTTTTATCAAAAGGGAAATCCCTAAAAAATGTGACATGCCACCACACTCAAAACAACCTTAAGGAACATGGCCTAATGAGAGGGACCAAAATTCGTTCCATGGCCTAATGGTATAGAAGATGAACCCTATGAAGTCTGTATCAAACTGGAAGTAGTACACCTGACATAATCAACCTTAGACTCTTGCATGATAGCACGAATAGGTCGCTAAACTAAGAGTGATAACCTCTCCCTGAGAAACCTTGAATCCTAGGCAGAGCACCACCATAATAATCGGAATGGCTGGCTCTCTTTCTCTCATGTTGCTTAAATCCCTTACACCAAATAATCTCTAACTCCTTGGAATCATCTACCATTTTCTGAAATAGAAACCCAAAAGAGAAAAACATGATAAACTCCCATGCGAATTTGAAAAATCAATCTTTTCACAAACATTCTCAAGTTATCAGCCTTTGTGGTAAGTATCATCAAAGCGTTCCTAGCCAAGATATGAAATTTAGTCACATATTTAGTAACTGGCAAGCCCTCCTATTGTCATCCTTTTAACTCAACCTTCTTACACTCCTTCTCACTATGTGGGACAAACTTATTCAGAATTACCTGACTAAACTAATCCCATGAAAGTGGAGGTGATCTAGTTGGCTGTAACACCTCGAATTAGGAAAAGCCTAGGCGGGTAGGTCTAGTACTCAAAAATGGACCCTAGAACCCTCCATGGAGCCCTAGACGGGCCATGAAAGGGACCACGGTCCGTTTGGGCAGTCCTGAAAAGTATCCAGAAGCTGCCTCAGGCCGAGGTCACTTGATGGTGACACATACAGCCCGTGGAGGACTTGACGTTCGTCAAGTAAGTCGTGAAAGGCTCTTAATTAGGAAGGGTTCTCCTCTAGTTACTGGAAAAGGGATCGCGGACGTCTAAACGACCCGTGAAGCCCCACACGGTCCGTGAAGTCGTCCGTGAAGGGGGTTTGTCAAACTTAGTGTTTAGGGTCAACTAAAAAACAATCATGTCTTTTAGCTCAAAATGAATTAGGTGGCCCAGAACCTATCAAATTAAAGGTCTTTGAGTCCTCTTTCCAACGCCACTAAGTTTGCTCCATTTGAATTTTGGAGTAAAACGTTATGCCCTTTTTAGTGGAACACTGTCAGGCTGATAAATCTTCACGACTTGCTTGACGGGCAGTGATGGCTTTGATGAGCCGTTTTGATCTCCTTGAAGCCATTTCGGCAGTTTTTAAGTCAAGGGCTATTGGGTCTTTTCCCAATTATTTTAACTCGATACTACATCGTTTTGTCTTCTACCCTAAGCCCTATATAATGATTTTTACCCCCAAAATCACCCAATTCAATTCATTCTCTCAATTTCTTAAAACTCTCCTCTCTCAAAAATTTCTCTCTCTAGAAAAGTTCTCTCAATTCTCAAGGAAGACGAAGGGCTAGGATCCTCCATTGAAGGTCATCAATTCTTAGCAATTTCTTATGGGCTTTATTGAGGTATGTTAGCATTCACCAATGGAGTCCTTTCCTCCATTGGGTCCCTAGTTTTCTCCCAATTTCAAGGTTTATTTCCCCAAATTGAGTTAGGGTTTTTGATCAATTCTTATGGGTTCTTCAATTATGATTCCAATTGTTGATTTTATGATTCCTAGTGCACGATCTAGCGTGATAACGTAATTTAGTGCACGAATTAGAGTGATTTATATGATTTGAGTAGAAATTGTATGAACCT
This sequence comes from Solanum appendiculatum, assembly GCA_018342035.1. Taxonomy (NCBI): domain Eukaryota; kingdom Viridiplantae; phylum Streptophyta; class Magnoliopsida; order Solanales; family Solanaceae; genus Solanum; species Solanum appendiculatum. Next base: position 2,238,886 of record JAGDQO010000283.1, on the reverse strand, counting down.
ATGCATGAGCCATGATTCCTAGCTTTGAATTCATGATGACGTATGATCCATGCATTTATGAACTTATAAAATTGATGAAATATGCATGATTCTAGCTTATTGCATGATTCTAAGATGAATTGACATGTACCCATACTTGATCATGATTTATGAGAATATGAATAGTTTGCATAAGAGATGCATGAATATGAATAGCTTGCATAAGAGATGCATGTTTCATGAGAATTATGCTTATAATTGCTAGAGTGCATATAGATGACGGCATCCATGAGTTGTGAAAAGGTTTTCTTCACACTAAGCTAAGCATATGAATGTGAAAGGTTTTCTCACATAATTTAGGGTTCATATGGTTGAAAGGCTTTTTCACCTATGAATCAATCAGGAGTTATTCTCATGACATAAGCTTGGGCAAGCCCATGGTAGTTGAAACGTCTTGATATGATCTTTTCTTGGATTTGGTAACCCTAGATGTACCTTTTCCTTGGTTAAAATATGAATAAGCTTAATTGACTATTCCTTGGGATTTTACTTAGCACCAAGCGGGCTTTTTGGGATTAAGGTTTCCGTTTAGTGACCGTGGACCTTTAGTAGCAATCCTTAAGTCCCATAACTACGTGCCTCGTAGGTTTTGTCTCAGATAGACTCATAGCTAGTGGATCCACGTAAGATACAGATTTGTTGTCCTTACCTTGGCAAGTAGGACACCCCTTCTAGTGGTGTGGGGTAGACATCACTCCCCTTTTCGGTGTGGGGTAGACACTGGATTCCATGTTATAGCTCACATGGTCTATGTCGGTTAAATGTAAAAATCCCATAATAATGAACTAGGGTACTAGAAGTATCTCACAAGACTTATGATATGACTAGATTGCATTGACCATGTTTATGCATTGAGTTTCTAACCCTATTTTCACATGATTTAGTTGGTCATTGCATGTTCATGATGATATCACACTAGCATGACTTCCTATATGAAAGCATCTCATTGGCATGATTTACGTGATTATATGCATTTACTTCATACTTAGTACATTCCATGTACTAATGCATACTTGTGCCTACATTATCTTATAATGTAGGTCAGATAGTCATCCTTCACACTCTCGTGGTTAGTTGCTTTCTGAGTTTGTGCTATCAGCATTGGTGAGTCCTCATGCTTCGAGGACTAAGAGACTTTATTACTTTTCTTTACTTTTTAGTTTTAGACTTGTATATGATATACGGGTTACGTCCCGATCATTCTATTATATTAGATGGCTTTTGAGACATAGTGAAGACTTCCGCTTGTAAACGCTTTACTTTTATGAGATTGTCTATCTTTTCCTCATTCGTGTCTTTACCTTATGTATATGTATGCTAAATGGCTTGTGTGGGGCCTCTCGGGGTCCTATATGCCATGTCACACATGGGGGGTACATTGGATCATGACAAACTTGGTATTCAGAGCACAAGGTTTAGAAAGGTCCTAGGATGTCTCAAAGCCACGTCTAGTAGAGTCTTATTCATAAGTGTGAAGCACGCCATATTTATGAATAGGAGGCTACAAGATGTTAGAAAATTCTACTTCTTTCATATTCTAGAATCGTGCTTTAGAGTTTAACTCTATATGTTCCTCTCCTAATCCATGTCCTATGCTTTTCAGGATATGGCACCTAGAACAGCTTTTGCATGGAGGAACGCAAATGAAAATGTGGAACAAGAGGCTAACCAAGTTCCGGCAGCTCCTTTGGCCAAAAAGATTACTAATGCGGAGTTCCAAGCCGCTTTCCACGCATTGGCCCAAGCCGTGACAGCCCAAGACAATAGAGAAGTTGTGATCCCCGTGAACCCACATGTGGGTACGGCGGTGGCAAGGGTGAGAGATTTCATAAGGATGAACCCTCTGAAATTCCATGGCTCCAAGGTGGACGAGGATCCACAAGAGTTCATTGAAGAGGTTTACAAGATTCTCATGATCATGGGGGTGACGCCGGAAGAGAAAGCGGAGTTGGCCGCTTACCATTTGAAGGGTGTGGCCCAAGTGTGGTTTAACCAATAGAAGAGTGAGAGGGCTATAGATGTGGCTCCTCTTGAATGGGAGAAATTTAAGGAAGCTTTTCTTGATCGATTCTTTCCTCTTGAGGTGAGAGAGGCTAAGGTTCACGAGTTCATTAACTTGAAGCAAGGTGGTATGAGTGTCAAAGAATATGCATTGAAGTTCACTCAATTGTCAAAATATGTGCCTTCCTTGGTAGCCGATTCAAGGGCCAAAATGAGTAAGTTTGGGTCAGGGGTGCCCGACTTGGTGGTCAAGGAATGTAGGACTTCCATGCTTATTAAAGAAATAGATATTTCAAGGTTGATGGTACATGCACAACAAATTGAGGAAAAGAAGCTAAAGGAGAGGTCCAAAGAGAAAAAGAGGGCTAGGACCGGTGATGGTGACTTCTCAAACCAAAAGACCGGAGGACAAGGCCGTCCTAAGTTTCGATAAAGGTTTTCGACCCAAGGGTCTTCTAATGCTTCTATGCATAATTTTGACAAGAATAACCCTAAGCCTCAAGGAGGAAATGGTGGTGGTGATAGAACTCCACTTTCCCCATGTCCTGAGTGTGGAAGGAAGCATGAGGGGAGATGCTTAGCCAGATCGGATGGTTGTTTCACTTGTAGCAAGAGTGGTTACAAAATGAGGGATTTTCCAATGAATGTTACAAAGGGGAAAGATGGTAAACAAGGTGCTCCTAGTGGTTCGGGTTCTAGTGCTCCCTAGCAAAACCAATTTTATGCACTCCAAACTCACCAAGAGCAAGAAGGTTCTCCCGATGTGGTTATCGGTATGTTGAAAGTCTTCCAACTTGATGTATATGGTTTACTTGATCCCAGTGCTACTTTATCTTTTGTGACGCCATATGTAGCTATGAGATTTGATATTGCCCCGGATGTGTTATTAGACCCCTTCTGTGTCTCTACTCCTATTGGTGATTCTATTGTGGCTAAAAGAGTCTATAGGAAGTGTCCTGTTTCCTTGTTTCATAGAGTCACCTATGTTGGTATTGTAGAGCTAGATATGATAGACTTTAATGTCATTCTTGTTATGCCTTGGTTGATTGTAGAACCCGAGTGGTTAAGTTTCAATTTCCTAATAAGCCCGTCCTAGAGTGGAAAGGGGGAAATTCTATGCCTAGAGGTCGGTTTGTTTCTTGTAATCAAGCTAGAAAGATGATCTCCAAGGGTTGCATTTATCATCTTATTCGGGTTAGGGATATAGATTCCGAAACCCCTAGTCTTGAGTCGGTTCCTATGGTAAATGAGTTTCTGGATGTGTTTCTCAATGATCTACCCGGTGTTCCTCCCGAAAGGGAAATAGACTTTAGTATTGACCTTCTTCCCAATACGCAACCTATCTTTATTCCTCCTAACCATATGGCTCCGACGGAACTTAAGGTATTGAAAGAGAAATTGAAGGATTTGTTGAATAAGGGTCTCATTCGACCAAGTATTTCTCCATGAGGTGCTCCGGTGTTGTTTGTTCGTAAGAAAGATGGCTCGCTCCGTATGTGTATTGATTACCAGCAATTGAATAAGGTTACTATTAAGAATAACTACCTAATTCCGAGGATAGATGATTTGTTTGACCAACTTCAAGGTGCTAGTTTCTTCTCTAAGATTGATCTCTGGTCTGGTTATCACCAATTGAGGGTGAGGAGTTGTGATATTCCAAAGACAGCTTTTCAAACAAGATATGGCAATTACGAGTTTGTGGTTATGTCATTTGGATTGACTAATGCTCCAGCGGCTTTTATGGATTTGATGAACAGGGTGTTTAAACAATACCTTGATATGTTCGTGATTGTATTCATTGATGACATATTCATTTACTCCCGAAGTGAGGAAGAGCATGCCGATCACTTGAGGATTGTATTGCAGGTTCTTAAGGATCGTGAGTTATATGCTAAATTCAATAAATGTGAGTTTTGGTTGAGATCCGTGGCTTTTCTTGGTCACATTGTGTCCGGTGAGGGTATTGAGGTGGATCCTAAGAAGACGGATGTGGTTAGAAATTGGCCTAGACCTCTATCTCCTTCGGATATTCGTAGTTTCTTGGGCTTGGCCGGATACTATAGGAGGTTTGTGAAAGGGTTTTCTTCTATTGCCTCTCCATTGACCTCATTGACTCAAAAGAAGACTAAGTTTGTATGGTCGGAGACTTGTGAAAAGAGCTTTCAAGAATTGAAAGATAGGCTTACTTCCTCTCCAATATTGACATAGGTTCCAATGGCTTCATGGTTTATTGTGATGCTTCAAAGGTTGGCTTAGGGTGTGTTCTTATGCAAAATGGGAAGGTGATTGTTTATGCTTCAAGGCAACTTAAGGTTCATGAAAAGAATTACCCTACCCATGATTTAGAACAAGTGGCGGTTGTCTTTGCCCTAAAAATTTGTAGGCACTATTTGTATGGTATCCATGTTGATGTATTTATCGACCACAAAAGTTTGCAATACGTGTTCAAGTAGAAGAATCTAAATCTTCGACAACGTAGATGGCTAGAGCTCTTAAAGGACTATGATAAGAGTGTCCTCTATCACCCGAGCAAGGCTATTGTAGTGGCCGATGCCTTGAGTCGGTTGTCAATGAATAGTGTTGCACAAATAGAAGATGATAAGAAGGAATTGGTTCGGGATGTTCATAGACTAGCTCAGCTAGGTGTTCGATTCGTTGACTCTAATGAGGGAGGTGTGATTGTCCAAAATGGGTCAGAATATTCCTTTGTGGTGGATGTTAAGGCTAAGCAAGCACTTGATCCGATACTAGTTGAGTTGAAAGAAGCGGTTCTAAAGAAGGGCAATGAGGCTTTCTCCCAAGGGGAGATGGTGTTCTTAGATATCAAGGTCATTTGTGTGTGCCTGATGTTCATGGCCTAAGAGAGCAAATCCTAGAAGAAGCTCATAGTTCCCGATACTCTATTTATCCGGGAGCCACCAAGATATATCGCGATTTGCGGGAAGTCTATTGGTGGAATAGAATGAAGAAAGATATTGCGAAATTTGTGGCAAAGTGCCCAAATTGTCAACAAGTTAAGGTTGAACATCAAAGGCCGGGAGGCTTATCCCAAGATATAGCTATTCCTACTTGGAAGTGGGAAGATGTTAATATGGACTTCATAGTGGGTTTACCCCGTACTTGCCGGCAACATGATTCTATAGGGGTTATAGTAGACCGTATGATAAAGTTGGCTCACTTCATTCCCGTCAAGGTGTCTTTTTCGGCAGAAGATTATGCTAAGTTGTACATTAGGGAGATGGTTAGGTTGCATGGAGTTCCCCTATCCATTATCTCTGACAGAGGTACCCAATTCACTTCTCAATTTTGGAAGTCCTTCCAAAATGGTCTTGGTACCAAGGTTAAGCTTAGCACGACTTTTCATCCTCAAATCAATGGGCAAGCGGAGCGTACTATCCAAACTTTGGAAGATATGTTAAGAGCTTATGTAATTGATTTAAAGGGTAATTGGGATGATCAGTTGCCTTTGATCAAGTTTGCATATAATAACAGCTACCATTCTAGTATTGACATGGCTCCGTTTGAGTCTCTCTATGGCAGGAGGTGTAGATCTCCTATAGGTTGGTTCGAAGTTGGTGAAGTCGCTTTGATGGGTCCCGAATTAGTGCATGAGGCTATGGAGAAAGTTTGACTTATTAGAGAAAGGTTGAAAACAGCTCAAAGTCGACAAAAGTCCTATGCTGATGTTAGGAGAAGGATCTTGACTTTGAGGTTGATAATTAGGTCTATTTAAAAATTTTACCCATGAAGGGTGTCATGAGATTTGGTAAGAAAGGGAAGCTTAGTCCCCGGTATGTAGGCCCATATAAGATTTTGAGACGCATTGGCAAGGTTGCGTATAAGCTTGAGTTGCCTAAAGAGTTAGCATCGGTTCATCCAGTTTTCCATGTGTCTCTCTTGAAGAAGTGTGTTGGAGATCCGACATCCATAGTGCCTATAGAAAACCTGGGCGTCAAAGAGAGTTTATCTTATGAAGAGGTTTCGGTTGAGATTCTAGACCGACAAGTCCGGAAGTTGAGAAACAAAGAAGTTGCTTCCGTTAAGGTATTGTGGAGGAATCAATTGGTTGAGGGTGCTACGTGGGAGGCCGAGGTCGACATGATGTCCCGTTATCCTCATTTCTTTCCTTTCGAGTCCTCCCTGGCTTGAGGTATTTAGCTCTTCATGGTTTATTTCTAGGATTCATGCGTCTTAGTCATTCTCATGTTTCCTTATACATACATTCATTAAGTGTTTATGGCTTGACATTTTGTGACGAAGCATGCTTTAGCTTGGAGATGATGTTTCCTCCTCGGATATGTTCATTTATGTGATTGCATTCATGTTGGGTTGTTAGGTTAAGTTCCTACCTTCCTTGTAATATCATGAATCTCATTCGAGAACGAATGTTCCCAAGAGGTAACACCTCGAATTAGGAAAAGCCTAGGCGGGCAGGTCTAGTACTCAAAAATGAACCCTAGAACCCTCTATGGAGCCCTAGACGGGTCATGAAGGGGACCACGGTCCATTTGGGCCGTCGTAAAGAGTTTCCAGAAGCTGCCTCAAGCCGGGGTCACTTGATGGTGACCCATACGGCTCGTGGAGGACTTGACGGTTCGTCAAATGAGTCGTGAAAGGCTCTTAGTTGGGAAGGGTTCTCCCCTAGTTACTGAAAAAGGGATCGCGGACATCTAAACGTCCCGTGAAGTCCCACACGGTCCGTGAAGGGGGTTTGTCAAAACTTAGTGTTTAGGGTCAACTAAAAAACAATCATGCCTTTTAGCTCAAAATGAATTAGGTGGACCAAAACCTATCAAATTAAAGGTCTTTGAGTCCTCTTTCCAACGCCACTAAGTTTGCTCCATTTGAATTTTGGAGTAAAACGTTATGCCCTTTTTAGTGGAACACAGTCAGACTGATAAATCTTCACGACTTGCTTGACGGGCATTGATGGCTTTGACGAGCCGTTTTGATCTCCTTGAAGCCATTTCGGCAGTTTTTAAGTCAAGGGCTATTGGGTCTTTTCCCAATTATTTTAACTCGATACTACATCGTTTTGTCTTCTACCCTAAGCCCTATATAATGATTTTTACCCCCAAAATCACCCAATTCAATTCATTCTCTCAATTTCTTAAAACTCTCCTCTCTCAAAAATTTCTCTCTCTAGAAAAGTTCTCTCAATTCTCAAGGAAGACGAAGGGCTAGGATCCTCCATTGAAGGTCATCAATTCTTAGCAATTTCTTATGGGCTTTATTGAGGTATGTTAGCATTCACCAATGGAGTCTTTTCCTCCATTGGGTCCCGAATTTTCTTCCAATTTCAAGGTTTATTTCCCCAAATTAAGTTAGGGTTTTTGATCAATTCTTATGGGTTCTTCAATTATGATTCCAATTGTTGATTTTATGATTCCTAGTGCACAATCTAGCGTGATAACGTAATTTAGTGCACGAATTAGAGTGATTTATATGATTTGAGTAGAAATTGTATGAACCCATGCATGAGCCATGATTCCTAGCTTTGAATTCATGATGAAGTATGATCCATGCATTTATGAACTTATAAAATTGATGAAATATGCATGATTCTAGCTTATTGCATGATTCTAAGATGAATTGACATGTACCCATACTTGATCATGATTTATGAGAATATGAATAGTTTGCATAAGAGATGCATGAATATGAATAGCTTGCATAACAGATGCATGTTTCATGAGAATTATGCTTATAATTGCTAGAGTGCATATAGATGACGGCATCCATGAGTTGTGAAAAGGTTTTCTTCACACTAAGCTAAGCATATGAATGTGAAAGGTTTTCTCACATAATTTAGGGTTCATATGGTTGAAAGGCTTTTTCACCTATGAATCAATCAAGAGCTATTCTCATGACATAAGCTTGGGCAAGCCCATGGTAGTTGAAACGTCTTGATATGATCTTTGCTTGGATTTGGTAACCCTAGATGTACCTTTTCCTTGGGATTTTACTTAGCACCGAGCGGGCTTTTTGGGATGAAGGTTTCCGTTTAGCGTCCGTGGACCTTTAGTAGCAATCCCTAAGTCCCATAACTACGTGCCTCGTAGGTTTTGTCTCAGATAGACTCATAGCTAGTGGATCCACGTAAGATACAGATTTGTTTTCCTTACATTGGCAAGTAGGACACCCCTTCTAGTGGTGTGGGGTAGACATCACTCCCCTTTTCGGTGTGGGGTAGACACTGGATTCCATGTTATAGCTCACATGGTCTATGTCGGTTAAATGTAAAAATCCCATAATAATGAACTAGGGTACTAGAAGTATCTCACAAAACTTATGATATGACTAGCTTGCATTGACCATGTTTATGCATTGAGTTTCTAACCCTATTTTCACATGATTTAGTTGGTCATTACATGTTCATGATGATATCTTACTAGCATGATTTCCTATATGAAAGCATCTCATTGGCATGATTTACGTGATTATATGCATTTGCTTCATACTTAGCACATTTCATGTACTAATGCATACTTGTGCATACATTCACTTATAATGTAGGGTCAGACAGTCATCCTTCACACTCTCGTGGTTAGTTGCTTTCCGAGTTTGAGCTATCAGCATTGGTGAGTCCTCATGCTTCGGGGACTAAGAGACTTTATTGCTTTTCTTTACTTTTCAGTTTCAGACTTGTATATGATGTACGGGTTATGTCCCGATCATTCTATTGTATTAAATGGCTTTTGAGACTTAGTGAAGACTTCCGCTTATTAACGCTTTACTTTTATGAGATTGTCTATCTTTTCCTCATTCTTGTCTTTACCTTATGTATATGTATGCTAAGTGGCTTGTGTGGGGCCTCTCGGGGTCCTATACGCCATGTCACACCTAGGGGGTATTTTGGGTCGTGCATTGGCCTACTATCAATATAATCCCTTCACCACTACTTGGTAGGGTCAATCATTTGAAATATTGTGTAGTTCGCTTTGTTGGAATCCACTAATCCAAGGTTGTGGAACCTCTCATGACATGTAACTATAAACTCATACTTAAGCTCATTCAAGTTTCGAACTACTTCAGCTCATTAATGGCCATGACAAGCCTATTAGCCAATTGTGATGCAATAGCTAATAATACCACAGTATCTTCACAGAGAGCTACAACAGTAGCTGGTTGACTACTTAGAGTCTAAAACTCTAGAGCAAGCATCTAGTCTAGAGTCTAACCTCTAACACTAATTTGTAAACCATCAAAAGCGACAAGCAATATATCCGTCTGAGTCATCCCCCTAAGAAATCTCTACATACAAACCAAAGTATCCTAAAGAATAAGAGTGGAAATAAAACTAGGTAGAGCAGGTGATGCTCCATACTCCTCACTATAATCCGATTTATCCCAGAGAACCATATCAGGATCAAGATACTACCCTAGCATGGACCTAGGTGGCTATCGGTACTCAATCTCTAGTACATGTTACAATGCAACCTCTACATTGACAACACACCTTGTCTTTACCTCCTACAGTGCCTCTAGAAGCGGGTGCAGGTATAGGCTCCTAACTTCAGTCGTGGATGCATGAGTCCTCACTATATGTGAGAGAATAAAACAACAAAATTAGCATTGCAACTGAGTACAATTTGCATACTAATGAATGAAAGAATAGAACTTTCATTAATGTCCTATAGCCTCTCGAAGATAAGTATGGAGCAAAACTCTACTAGATATTGTTCTTGCACTCTTGAGATCGATGAACCTAAGTTCTTGTCGCGACCCAAAGTACACCCTAGACGTGACATGGCATATAAGACTCCGAGAGGCCCTACATACACAACATTATAGAGAAAAGCAAGAAAATCTCATAAGAAGTAAAGAGATTGACATATAAGTAGAAGTACATCAAATTCTTGACAAGCCATATATTACATCAAAAAGAGTGGTCGGGATGTAACCCATACACCACATACAAAGTCTGAAACTAAAGCATATGGAAAGCAATAAAAGTGACATTATCCTCGAAGTATGAGGACTCGCCAAGTCTTCAAAATCTTTAAGTTCTCACTAGCCATGAACAGAGGGAGAAGAGTCGTCGAGCCCTACATTAGTGAAACAATGTAGGCACAAGTATGCATTAGTACATAGAATGTACTAAGTATGAGCGGAATGTACTAAGTATGAGCGGAATGCAATAAAACATGGAACATGATCATAAGGGGACATAACAGAAAACATGATATGCATGACCAAGATAAACATCGTAAAATCTTTAAAGAAGAATCATAAACATGAACATGGTCAATGCATCTAAAAATCTTGAGGAAAGCTTCATAGACATTTGGAAACAACTTAGTTCATTTTTGTGGGATATTTACTATTAACCGACATAGACCATGTGAGCTACAATATAGAATTCAGTGTCTTACTCCCACACCAAAAAGAAATATCATTGCTTGCCAAGACAACAACCTTAAATTTCTAGTTTAGGTGAATCCACTAGCTATGTCACTTAAGACAACCTACGGGGGAACATAGTTAGGGACAAGGAGATTGCTACTAGAGACCCGGTCTCTACTAACGGGAGAGCCTCCATCTCAATATCCTCTCGGTGCTAAGTAAAATTTCAACAGAATAGTCATAAACATAATCATATCATCATCCATGGAAAAGCACATTAAGGTACTAGTCCATGCTAAAAAGATCATAGAGTAGCTCTTTAAATCATGTGTGAGAAAACCTTTCACAATTCATCGATGGTCATCTTAAAGTAACCTAGATCATAAATCATTCTTTTTCATAAATCATGCATAAGTTCATGAAAACATCATTCATTGATTCATAGTTTTTCTTCAAATTCATGCAAATTAGGGTTCCTAGTCAAAATCATGATCAATGAATGGGTTCATATGGAATTGATTGGAAAACATGTAATTTAATCTAAATAGTCATGATATGATCAAAATAAAACAATTGAAATCCATACAAATAGAACCCATGAGGAATTGAATGAAAACCTAACCAATTGAATTGAAATTGAATTAGAGAATTAAAGAATCTTTAGGGACTCAATGGGTGAATGGAACCCATTTATGAACTCCCTTCATACCTTGATTGAAGCCCTAAGAAATGATGAAGAGAGGAAATTTGAACTTAAAAAACCCTAGCTTTCTTCCTTGTTCTAGAGAGAGAATTTTAGAGAGAATTTGGGAATTTGAGGGATGAAAGAGTTGGGTAGTTTTAGGACTTGAAAACCTTATATAGGGCTAGGAATTTGAGCCAAAAACGTCATAGTTTAGGTTTTAAGAACATAGGAAAAAACCCAAATAGCCCTGACTTAAAAATTGTCGGAACCCCTTTAACGAAGGCCTTCATGGACCGTTCATCACTTCACGGTCCGTGAAGATGATCGTGAACCAGAGGGAGAGTTGGGATTTCTAGTTGATCACCACGGCCCTATCAACGAACCATTTACCCTTCAACGGACTGTTCAGGCATCTGTAGGGGATCAAGTTTTTTCTGAGCCTTAGGGAGTCTGGTTCACGGTTGGGCTAATAGGTCGTGGACCTCTTCTTGGTCTGTGAACCTGCTTGCTAAACCCACATTACTTTTTCCAAGCCAAACTTACCAAATTCTAAGGTGTTATAGTTCTAATACCAAATTATCATGACCCAAGACACAAGTCGTGATGACACCTATGTTCCCAACTGATAGGTAAGCCAACACAATAATTTTACCAATTTAAATTAATATATAAAGTGGAAAATTACGTAACAAGCAAATTATCCCAAACCTTAAGTCATTTAAAATAAAATGTAGAAAAGTTGAATTACCACCTAAGATTGATGTTATAAGTACAAGAGCTTCTACAATACGATACAAGTTTGAAACTAGACGACAAGTCTAAATGTAATAAATACCTTATCTGAATAATAAAATGGAAGAATAAATAAATAAAAAGGAAGGTATGGGTCACGGAATAACCAAGCAGCTCACCACAACTCTAAAAATATTCTAAGCCCAGAATCAAAAAGCTCCACGAGATGCGCTTGTACTCGAAATCAAATTTGCACTATAAAAGAGTGTAGCAAATATAGTATGAGTAAGAAATTATGTGCACCAATATGCCTCATAAATCGACAATGAAGAAGCAGTGACAAGAGTATGTAAGAAATCATTCTCAAATTATACAAGTATACATTGTACTTAACAGTCAAGTTTACACCAAATTAGGAATAATCAAATGTCATGTAATATTCAACATCAATTAAGAATATAATCAAGTAAGAATGGAGGATGTGATGCGATGCATGCAATGAGACAATATGCCTCATACACCAAATACTCTATCAATCGTATATACACAATACTCCTCAATAATACTTGAGAGTTTGTGACCGATGGAGGACTAGTGATGTTTATATACCAGCACAAATAGTCTCAACGTGCCCATATGGATGATCTCAACATACTATCAGAATCAAACCATCCCTAGCACAAATGATCCCCATATATCCAACTCATAATCATAAAACAATCACAATACGAATGATCCTTACATGCACGACCCTTAGTCATACTCAATCATATGGCAATGCATGTGTATAATATAATAGAATAAGGAATGATAATAAATCTCATTTCAATCAAATATCAAGAATAATATATGGGTTCAATAAATAAATATGAGCATACAAAAATCAACCAAGTCAACAATCCATCAGCTAATGCCCATGTGCTATGGCATTCTCGAATTACAATTCGTCATTTCATAGTGATAATTTTTTCCTTTTATAACATGAAACTCGTTCCAATGCCTATCACATCACTGGTATGATACCTCCGTCTTTCATCCTTACCCATTATCTATTCCATTTTTTATCTTTAATTAGCAAATCGTCCCTCAATAAAGTCTAGAAAGTCTTAACATATCTCCAATGCTGAACAAATATTACGAACCCTCAAGACATTGCTTTTTTCTTCTGCAAAGCTTCATAATATTTTTAGTCTATCAAATATGCATTATTCATAAATAAATGAGTCAGTTGACATCCATATTGTTATACTTTTAGCCCGAGCCCCAAAAATCACTCAAAAAGTTGAATCCAAGACCACAAGAAGAAACTAAAATTATAGTAAAATTAAATTGCCCATAAATTGTAGAGTCCAAATTTATAACCAAGTTTTAAATCTTGATTTCAATTAATAGGTCGAATCTTATATTTTACTAAATGTCAAGTCTACGGCTAAGTCTCAATTTTTCTTAAATACCATAAATCTAATGATATTCATATAATACAATATAATATACATAATATTCAATTTCATGTATCAGTATGTCAAAACGTAAATCATAATGTGATAACCATAAAAAGAAAAAAATTGAAACTGAAATCAAGGTATAACCTATAACCTTAACTATGGAACAATATATAAAACCTTACTTAATTAACAATCATTGCCTTATTAATGATTACTCATCATTGTCAATCATTTCCTTATCATTGGTAGTGATTGGCCACTCAATTTTTGTCATCCTAGGTCCAAAAGGACCACACACAGATTCAATACAATTCCAATTGCAAATCACTTCCTTTTTTACCTAAAAATATAAATATTATGGGATGTCCATCTATTCTATGGATGGCAAGGGCAGTAGGATGATACTAGCGGTGGAAGGTAGGGAATTGGCTAGGAGGAATAGTGTATGGCGTGCAGAAAATTAAATAGGAAGTATAAGAGGGGAAGGCTTGAGAGAGAAAAAAAGTTATGAGAACAAAGGAGATATCTATGTAAGGATCTGTTCCATCATAATTAGAAATTTTGTGATGTAACTCAGGCTAAAATTTTAGGCACAAGTCTCATCCTGACCTTACTAACTTATGAAATTCAAGTGGACTAGTCAACGAGGTCCATTAAAGTTGACGGTACACAACATTAGTAGGCTTGCTACAACGAAGGTTTATTACTCCAATGGTGTATCGCAAGGCAAAATTCATTTTTTTTATTGTTTCATGAGCTTTAATCCTACTTTAGTGAGGGATATATCCTAAAAAAATCTCTATTTCATATATTGAGAGAAAGGAGCTCAATTAAGATAGAAGGAAAGACATTCGATGAAAAACAACTCACTCCTTCCCTTCAGATTTTCCATTAGGATTTCGATTCCTGGGGAAAAAAATGAAGAAGCACGGATGTTAGGACAACATTTTGGCACTGAGGTAAGCAATGATTTACTTTTATGTATATACTTGAATAATGGCACGTATTTACATCGTAGAATTGAAGGAGACAACATGATTACACCTGCGGGCATGGTGTTCTGGTTGTCAATATTTAGAACAATATATTTCGGATAAGCACATATATGTGTATCGTGCATGTGATGATAAATATGAAAAAACCTCATAATGACTAATACAAATGAGTTTCTTAAATTGTGTATGGTTAATTCTTTAAGGAAATTTGAAAATCAATATAGTAAAGGTGATGAACTTGGAAATTTGATAGAGTTACAATGTATGAATTTTGTTTCATGTAGTAATGAAGTAATGTTGTACTTGATAATTGTTATGGGAAAGGAAGAGTTGTAAATGGTCTTGATGTGTTGGTTTGGATGAACCCAAAGAGAGTTATATGGTTAGTGCATTATTTTGTATTAGGTAAAAAAAGGGGAAAGAACAAACATGAGGGTTAAAATAAAATATTAATAAGTAGCACTCAAATCAGAGAAGGAGGTAATGTGTCAAGAATATTAATAAGTGTCAAAACATGAGTTGAGTATCGCCCTTAAATTGGTTTATGTGACTTGAATATAATGGCGTGTGTATAACAACTTTGATAACTAAAGACGGCACTTGGAGTTAGACTTGATTTGTCCCTTTTATGTGATGTGAGTGTATAAAGCATGTTGATTGCTTTTCAGACATAGCCCGTTATTAATATTTGTTGAGATAATAAGGCTTGTATGAGCAAACATTTGAATTATTGAAACCGTCTATTTTGACTTATATTCATTTATATTGTTCTTATTGTATTGTACTAAGAGATAAATGTGATGAGAGCATATTAAGATCTATTGACATGATGAGAATATATAATATTCTGATTGTTGACACCCAATTTTTGCCTAACATTTTCAAAATTCATACTTTTAAGTTTTGTTAATTCAACAGTTCGAAATATATTTTTTATAATTTTAAAATAAATTTATTGATACTTATCCTTATTTCTCAAAATTTTAGAATTTTTGTCAGTTAATTTTGATTACATTCTTTTTTTCACAATGAGTTGAATATGTTGAGAATTTTGTCTCTATTTGATTAAATCACTATTCTTCGTTAAATTACATTTTTTTACATGTCATTGATTAAATCTTGTTAATATTCATTTCAGTATTTTTAACATAGTCTAAGAATACATTGATACACAGATATATTATTAACCAATTATTTTGGATCACGATCTTGAGCCCACGGTTTGAGCTCATTATATTGTAGGTTTTAATAATTTCCTATTTAATCCAAAATAAAGGGGTGGTGGATAAAAGCTCTAAAACATGTTCTCCTCCAATTTAGCTCTAACAGTCGCATCTAAAACATGTTCTCCTCCAATTTAGCTCTAACAGCCGCAACCAGCCTCCATCTTCTCCATTTTCCTCCAACCCCTTGCCATTTCCACCAGCCACCACAAACCACCACCACCCACTGCCTCTCCTCTCCTCCAACCAAACAATATCCATTTCTTGTTATTCTCTGACAACCCACAACTACATCTCCGGTGGAACATAAACCAATAGCTAAAAGCTTCAAACTCCAACCAGCGGAGGCCATCAGTGAATCAGCGAGCTTCAAGCTTGCAGCTCAACTCCAGCCATGGACTCCGAAAAACAGTGAGCTCCTAGCTCAAAAATGCACCCACCACCCTTGCCGGATTCCGGCAAGCTTTGGCGGCACAAGCCACCATCGCGAATAGCTCTTCTCCCTCACCTGAAACAACCCAAACAAACCCCGTCAACCCTTTTCCTTCCTCCACCCAACACCAGAAGATCCTACAAAACCCTTTCTCCTTTCATAATTTTTTTATGTGTGTGTTAAACAGCAACAAACCATCAGCCCACAAATTACAGCTCCAACAGCTCGCCACCATCAGATTTCCACCACCCAAACGACCCCAAGTTCCAACATCGGTGAAACGCGAGCTCAAAGCTTCATCGGACAACGAGCTCGAAGCTCTGAACTTCGGTCGTTACACTGATGACTACCACAACAGCAAACAACGAGCTCCAAAGCTCTAACAAATCAGCAACCAGTGATCTCCAAACTCCATCTCCGGTGAGATTGTTGTCTTCTCTAATGAACATCACTTTTTTAGCCTAATGCTTGAGAGGTAATTGCTTTGTTTCAGTTGTTTTTATATTTGTCATGATGGGTTTTGATTATTTTAGTTTCATCTTCATTTATATACATTTTGTTTGCTACAAGTTATTTTTATGTTATTTGTTACCATAGTTACTTTATTTTATTTATTTACTTATACACGTTGTAATGCTCTTGTTTTTTATTTGCTCTAAGTTGTTACTTTTGCCTATTGTTGAGCATTTTATTTATTTCTACTTTTTATTTAGTATTTCATTATTACTTATTTAGGTAAGTTTGACCATGAATTATTCTCATTAACTAATAATTTTAATGTTGTTGCCTTTGTTTTTGTTTCGATGTCATATTAGCCTTGGTTGCTACTCTTAGTTTATTTAGCTTCATTTCATTTAGTAAAGAGATCAAAATTTCAGTAAGTTATGTCGTTATCATTTGGCTAATGTTTGTTAGTTGCTTTATATTATTTTCCATTAGTTTTATATGATTTATGTGTTTGGGAATTATACATGGCTAATGAAAATATCTCTCCGTCGGTTTTTGAGGCCTTTTCATTTTAAAAAGATGGAAATTTTAGTTTAAGTTCATATACGTTACAAGTTAAATTGACGATGAAAAAATTACCGTAGATTTTCAAGACCTTCCATGTATATAAGACGGATTTTATATTAAGTTATTATTTATTTCATTTATTTTGATTCATAATCATTTATTGCTAACACTTTTGCTAAGTATGTTAACAGGTTCCTACAAGTGCTTTCCAATTAAGTCATTCGAATGAAGTTCGAATAACATTTTTGATTCATTAATGTGTATATTATTGACGTTAGACAAATATTAAGTTGTTTCTAATATAATTACTTTATTTTATTCTTTGTGTATATTTCATGTTTATTATACTTGTACATTATTTTGTCTCCTCCTCAATTTGTAAATATAAATTCAGTCGGGACCCACAGTTGTAAATTTTGATGGGTGCTAATACCTTCCCTTCGAAATCACTTGAACCCTTACCTAGAATCTATTGGTTTCACAGATATTTTCTTTATTAATTAATTAATTGGTTTCCTAGTTTTTCCTAAAATTAGGTGGCGACTCCTTAAATCTTTTTGTTAAAAATCTTTTAAATTTAATTTAATTGATTTTTTTTTTAGTTAACCACGACGTTTCGTCTTTTTTGCAAAAGAGGGATGTAAACAAAATGGCAACTCCGCTGGGGATATATATGTTCTAACCATTATGGATTCATTTTTTAAAATTGAGGAGACCTTTATTTTATTATGTTATACCTTGTATATTATATATTTTGTTGATTATTTGTATATTATACTTGTTATCTATTCATTATTTGCTTAATTATATGTACATTGTTATTGCATCATGGCATATTTTCCACTGCTCGGTATTTTTAAATTTCTTACTTGAATGACGATTATGTGGGTCGCAGCCGTTGAATCCAAATTGTTTATCGGGTTACCCTGGAGAAGGGAGTTGGTCACTGGATGGTCAACGGTCGCTAATTCCCCCAGCTTGAGTTGTTATCTTCAAAATAAAACTCACTCTTAGTCAACTAGAGTAGAGCGAAGCCAAAATCCTGATTTAGCACATTGACCTAAAATGATCCAAACACCCAAAGCGTGATGGGCCCATTAGAAAGACCATCTTGAGTCCAAAATGGCCTCCGGCCTAAACGGACGATCATACTTGTGTGTTTAAATTTGAAGGATGTATATGTCGTTTGGCAAACCATTGTCCCTTGGGGTTGGGGGTTTATTTAAATAGCTTATTCTAGTCGAAGAAGGATCTTCACAAGCTATCGTTCCATCCAAAAGGTGTTGGCATTCGGAGATAACACAAAGTTCAAGAAAGAAGGACCCTCCATGAAGGCTTAGTTTAGGATTGTACCCCTACGTGGGATTGATTATTTATACCATTTTTCCCTCATTTTGTATCCCCATTTGATATATTCATAAATTTTGTATAAAGCGTTTTTACGGGGCAATGGAATGTTTTCAAATGGCGTAATACAACTTTCAAATCGTTAGGCCTACCCTTGGCACAAAAGGGTCAAATATCTATATAAGACGCACAATAATTGTTTGTATCCTATATGACATATAAATGTTTGTGTGATATGTTGCATTATCCATTGTGAACAGGAACTAACACTTTTACCTTTTGAGTAACCTTCTATTTCTCAGTGAGAGGCTGATTTGTGTCGAAAATTAAACTTGCTCACTTCTCAAAGATCAATATCGATTCAATCTCTACAAGGTCAAAAACATACTTGGAGGTCAGTACAAGGTCAAAAACATACTTGGAGGTCAGTACTCGTCCGAAGCGGCAAGGGACAGGAAGACTCACGAAATTTGAGTTTTTGAATTTCACAAGACATTAATACCAATCAAAAAGACAAATCAGGGGAGTCTTTGACTATGATATCACACTTATCTATTTTGTTATTTATTTTTCATGATGGCCTTCCTTTCACACATTTCTCATATTTTTGCAGGAAAACTGTTCCCGACAACAGTCGGGGATGGTGATAACAATGTATAGTTCTTGTGATTAATTGGGAGAACACACAGTTCCAAGAGACATTCAAGAAAGAATAATACAGCCAGTGGTTGCCGTAAAAATTGGGAGGCCACATTCATACACAGTCAATGAAGTACTTTGAGAAAACAATACAAAGTTAGGTGTCCTTGTAGACAGTTGAGAGGGCACAAAATATGTAGGAACAAGCAGTCAAAAGACACTTATTGACAATAGATTTCAGCGGCACTAGACCTATGAGGAATTGTTCCGAGTTTGTCTGGATCTTGAAATTATTTTATGTCATATATTAACGAACTACGCGGCCTAATTCTCATCTCGGTGAGATACATAGGCAGCCCTTCTTGGGTTAGATATTCATTCTTTAAAATTTTAAAAAATAAAGTAAAATATTTTGTGAAAATTTTCAACAACATATCTTCACGAACAATGCCAACCTAATTCTCATCTTGGTGAGATACGTAGGTAGCCCTTCTTGAGTTCAGTATTCTTTCTTTTAAATTTCAAAAATAAAATGTTGTATGCATATTCTAGAGCCATATCTTCATGAACTACGCGAACCAGATTCTCATCTTGATGAGATACATAGGCAGACCTTCTTGGGTTCGATATTCATTCTTTCAAGAAAATAAAAAAAAAAAAAATATTGTATACATATTGTAAGAGTCATATCTTCAGCTCAGTTTGGACCAATGCAGTTAGGAGCATGGAAAAATATTCGATATGATGTATAGGACTGAATTGTGGTAAACCATATATTTTTTTGGTACCTCTTATTTGTATTTTTGTGATGCTTGAAAATTCTCTTGCAGGCATTCAAGATAAGAATAAAACCAACCTCGTGGTTTCATGTGTATTGTATAGTGAGTTTTTGGATCAAAATTCAATTGCATCGCATTGTTGATCTAGAACTTGGCCTGAATGTTTATCGAGGCGAAATCCTGAGTAATGTTTTGTGTGGGAAAGGATTGTAGGCCTTCCTTGACCCGATTGTACCTTTCAAAGTCTATCAAATGACATTAATCCCTAGTTCTCTCCCATTCGAACCTGAACCTTTTTCTTTGGACAACCACATCTTAACCATTACCCTTCTAAGTGCTTACATGCACTATCCCTCTCTTGTCCTAACCTTCTTGAGCGCACCAAAGATGTGCAAATTATAAAAGAAGATCCAGGTTTGAAGTTTCCAAAGGCAAAAGATATAAAATCTCCCAAAGTCAAGAAAGCAAAAACGACTTCTAAAGAAAGAAAAAAAAGTCGAAAGAAATAAAGAAAGACAAAAATACCCCTACAAGGTCAATTAAAGACAAGAAGGAAAATACTTCAACAAAAGAGGAAAAAACTTCAAAAAAAAGGGGTGAAAAATGGAAAAGCTTCAATAAATAAGGACTCAAAAGAAGTCGAAACAAAAGAAAGGAGTGAAAAAAGAAAAAAGCTCCAATAAATAAGGATCAAAAGAAGTCGAAACAAAAGAAAGGGACAACGAAGAGGATCAGACTCCAAAAGTGTATCAATTATCAAAAGCACAAATTCAGTGTGATGCTCAAGGAGGAATTGAAGTCAGTCCTTTCCCAAATAAATATCCTACCCGTTAATAAACCTACATTACAAGCCAATGACAAGTCATACATGATCTCATTCCAAATATTCTCACATTAGTGGAGATTTACAAAAGGGTCAAGCATATGGTATCATAGTGTTGGAAAACTATATGCACAGTGGAAGCATACCCAGAATTATACTGCTTACATGAATAATAGATAACCAATACATATATGCTATAACATATACAATTATGCTAAAACACATAAACTTGCTGGAATTTAATTCAAGAATTACCTCTTGAAGCGTGAACAAATATCTTCAAACGAATGCACAAGTTAGACAGACCTTCAAACAAATCCACGGTCTTCTATAGTGATCCCAAGTTCACATCCGAACTCTCTCAATACTTGGGTGGGCAAGTATCGATAGAAACCTTTTTTTAGGTTAGGAAATCCCTATTTATAGAGATTTCCTCCCAATCCAAAAAGGAGAAGAAAACCTAGTTTTCTTATAATTCATTTTCCCATAGGATTCTGAGTTCTAGTTAAATATGGGCACTAGAGGGACCACATAATTTATTACTGAGGCTTCCTATTATGGAAATAATTCCAAAAATTAATTTGAATTATTCTTACCATAATAAATTACAAATCATTCCACTAAAAATTCGTAACTGCACTCCTCTATTTATATTTCGAAATTCCCCATTAAACACTTATGTAATTCTCCATGTTAAGATTACAGATACTAATCAATAAATTAAATTACTGACGAATTTAATTCAATGATTAATTTCCTTTAGAGCACTGCTTAACTTATTTCATGTGTCGAATTCATAAATCCACTTGCAAGGTTTGACACGATGAAAACGTATAAGTTTCTCAAAAAGGCATATCAATCAATCTCTATAACGAGACATGGATTCCATCAACTAACTTATTATTTCACCAATATATATTAGTATCATCCAACCTACCAGGTATATTGACCCATCTCAGAATCTCACATTTTAATAAATCGAAATGATAATTAATATATACAGATCATAATAGTTATATCAGGATTAAGAATATAAGTACATTTAATAGTTTAGAGAATATGCTTTTGTCAGTCAGTCTAAAACAATTATCTCTACTCGGTCCCATTCAATACATACAAAATGCACTAGCACAAGAAGTTGAAACTACACCGTTCCCGTAATCAAGATAAATTACATATAATCTTGTGCTACAATCGTACCGATGGCATGTTCAATTTCTATCTCAGATTGTGAACAAAAAACTTTGTACTTATAAGAACTGATGATTTAATCTTCTGTGTATAAGCTAAAACTCTATACACTAAATAATTTACTATATAAGTAAATAGACACCATAAACAAATATATGATCTATTACCCCTGAATAAATAAATTATTCTATCATAAATACTACATCTAAACACATGGTTAATAGTATATATCCCAACACATACATGCATGCGTTGAACATTCTTGTGAGTGTGAGTGCACTTTAAAAATGTCCTCAAATCAAATGCTTCAAATATGTGTGAAATAGGACTTTTATTTATTGTGAGGGCACTTGAAATATGAGGATAGGTACAATTCAAAATATTTGTTTGAAGCAAGATGAACAAATCTTGTTGATACTTAAGTATGTTTGAGGTACCACTTGAAACTGTAGGTATTACCTTGAATTCAACCTTAGTTAGAAAAAAGAAAAAAAGGGAGAGAGATTTGCCTGCACTCCTAGTTGTTGGTACCAATTGTAGTCAAGATTTGACTATCTCTTCACATTTTTCATTTTTTTAAAATAAAAAATGGACAAGTACCCACCTTTTAATATCTTTCAAAATATTTTATTAAATTCTTTCATTTAAATATAATAATTTTCATTCCTTTTTTGGGGGTGTCTATTGTAAATTGTGACATTAGGCTAATCTCATTAGCGTGAGACGCCTATTTTACTTCATTGGGTCGTCCGTCGTAAAAATGTGACATATATTTTGTCTTTAGGCTTTGAATATTGCAAGGAATATCATTTTCCAATTTCATCATGTCAATATTACACATTTTCTACCGATGATCTTGTCTTAGTTTTTTATTTTTTGCAATATTGATCATCTACAAGATTGGAAGTACATTTGACCTGATTCCTGGCTCAACAAGATATGTAGGCACCACAACGACTCGGTCATATACCCAGTGTAACTTTCATTTCACCTTACAATAAAAATTGGGATAGATTTTTTGAGAAGATCTAAAAAAATTCGCAATAAATATGCTATCTCCAGCAAGTTAGGATTGGATATCATGCCAAGAGATCTAACAGAGACAGAATTTTTTAGGAAGACCTAAAAAATTCCAACAAGTACTGTCAAAAGTTTAATAGTCAACTTCAAATGATCCAGCATCGCTTGAAGTTCAAAGTCAACTTCAAAATCTCCAGCTTTATCAAAAAACTATAAAAATAATTCAGGATGCGAGCCACCGACGACTCGTACAAATCCCCCAACAAGACATGAGTCACAATAAACACAAAGCCCTCAAGAGCAAAATGATGGTTGCTCACATATGTCAAAGTGATCAAGAATTTTGTACATATTATCTTTTAAAGAATCTTTTCTCAAGGTTTCTTGACTAAGTCGCTAGCTAAGGCGACATTTTGTCTGCTAATCGTTCCTTTTCGAGTACAGAAACAGGTGAAATCATAGAGAGGATAACACTTTCAAGACACGTGGGAATCCACCTCGTTATAGTGGACAATCATTAAGCCATTCACCTCGTTACAGTTGGATAATCATTGAGCCATCCACCTTGTTACAGTTGGATAATCATCGAGCCATCCACCTCATTACAGAGGACAATCGCAAGCCATCCACCTCGTTACAGTTGGGTAATCATCGAGCCATCCACCTCATTGCAGTGGAGAATCACAAGTCATCCACTTTGGTACAGTGGACATCATTGCATTTTCATTTGCCGAGAGGGCCACTGCATTTTCATTTGCCGAGAGGGCCATTGCATTTTCATTTTGCCAAGAAGACTATTACATTTTCATTCGCCGAGAGGACCATTGCATGATTAGTCGGAGGAAGCTAACATTGGAAGATATTTATAAGTCACATCAATTCAGAGGTGAATGATGTGCACCCTATCTATTCCACGTTGAAGTTGGAGGAGGCTGACGTTGAAAGATATTTATAAGTCGCATCAATTCAGAGGTGAATGATGTGCACCCTATCTATTCCACATTAAAGTCAGAGGAGGCTGACGTTGAGAGATATTTATAAGTCGCATCAATTTGGAGGTGAATGATGTACACCCTATGTATTCCATGTTGAAGTCGAAGGAGGCTGACGTTGAAGGATATTCATATCACATTATCGAGGGTGGTAGTGTTTATTCATATTACATTATCAGAGGTGATAATGTTCATCATATTACATTACTGGAGGTGGTAATGCTAAGAATGTTACATTACCGAAAGGGGTAGTGTTCATTAATGAACATGCACTTATATCCTACCAATGGATTATCTTCATTCGTCCTATTGATGGACATGCATTTATATCCTACCGATGGATCATCTTCATTCGTTCTATTAATAGGCATGCATTTATATCCTACTGATGGACATGCATTTATATCCTACCGATGGATCATCTTTATTTGTTCTACCGATGGACATGCATTTATATCCTATTGATGGATCATTTATATGCGTCCTACCGATGGATCATTTCATGCGTCCTACCGATGGACATGCATTTATTTTGCCAAATATCCTACCAAAGGATTCGTATTTGTCCTATCAATGTACTGATAATTATTCTGCCACTACACTCATATCTTATCACATCTCTCTCAGAAAAAAGAAGAATAAAAGACGAGAGAATCCTGCCTTTATTTTGACTACCCTAGACTAGAGGACTTGACAGACCACCTTAGAGGTCGGAAGAAGATTCTTGGAGACCACGACAACCCTTGCTGAAAAGGGTATAGGGGAAAAGCAGGGCATATAGCCCATAAAGAGGTGGAATTCGTTCGTTCATACGCACACCGACCGGATCATCCACAGCGAAGATAATACTATAAAAGGGACTATGAGTCACCTTCTTTGAGCAATATTCTATTTTTCAGAAAGAAGAATGATCAAAAGTAGACCTGACCTGAACAAGTACATTTGACCTTTCATCTTGATTATGAATCAAGAAAGACGGGATCTAACTAAACTCCATCAAACTCCTCAATCAATATCAACAAGATGTCGTGACCGCTTAGGCTTAGTTTACTTTGGTTTGAAAGTAAGCTAAAATAAGCGGCGTTTATTCAAACAAAGGGAGCCGAAGGTTTCCTTGTTTAGTAGTATGAAAGTAGTTCTACTATTAAGATGTTTAATATTAATAATAAATATTAAGTGTTGTAGTTGGATATTGTTTGTATTTTCAATGAACTCATGTCACGCTTCAAAAATCTAAAGAATGTTGTCAACATGCATGACTTTTGAAGCAAGAATGACTTCAAATCACCAAGACAATAAAGTATCCCAAAAAATATGCAAAGAAGATGGCAGAAAGTATCGTAAGGGATGCTATTTTTCTTTAATTTTGTCTCTACTAAGGAGTTTTATCTTTATTTTTTCCGAGAACATCCAAGGAGATGCATTCTCAATTAAGTCACAGGTGCGGACCACATCAGCAAGGACGCACCAAAATGTGGAACCTTTTGGAAGCAAGTCGAGGAGCGACTTCCACCATATTCAAATCACACTTTTATATAAAGGTCATGTGTTCGGCCAAAATTGGATTTGTCAAAAAATTTTGTCCATGATTTCTTTCATCAATCATATCCAAAGAAAGGAACAGTTGTTGACACCCAATTTTGGTATAATATTTTAGAAATTCATACTTTTAAGTTTTATTAATTCAATAGTTCAAAATATATTTTTTTATAATTTTAAATAAATTTATCGATACTTATCCTTATTTCTCAAAATTTTAGGATTTTTGTTAGTTAATTTTGATTACATTACTTTTGTCACTGTGAGTTGAATATGTTGAGGATTTTGTCTCTATTTGATCAAATCATTATTCTTTGTTAAATTATATTAATACATGTCATTGATTAAATCTTATTAATATTTATTTTAGTATCTTTAACACCATCTAAGAATACATTGATACAGAGATATTTTATTAACCAATTATTTTGGGTCACGCTCTTGAGCCCACGGTTTGAGCCCATTATATTGTGTGGTTTAACAATTTCCTATTTAAGTACCTATTTGGTCCAAAATAAAGATGTGGTGGATAAAAATCATAAAACCCTCTCTCCTCCAAATTTTGTCACTACCTAAAGTACTCCCTAGACGTGACATGGCGTTCAAGACCCCGAGAGGCTCCATGCAAGCCACTTAGCATACATCATACAAGATAATAGTAGATAAGAGTTCAAAGACAATTTATTTTAAAGTAGCGGAAGTTTAACATAGTCTCAAAGCCATCTAGTACATCAAGAGTGATCGAGGCGTAACTCGTACATCACATACAATACTGAAAGGAAGTAAAGACAATAAGCAATAAAGTTCGGTCCTCGGAACATGAGGACTCACCAATCTTCAATGTCTACTAAGGTATCTCTAGCCACGGGTGGATGGAGAGGAGTCGCCACGCCCTACATTAGTGAAACAATGTAGGCAAGAGTATGTGTTAGTACAAAAATGTACCAAGTATGATAGCAATGCATAAAGTTATAAAATCATGCTAAAAAGGACATTTCATGTCATGCAAAGACAAGTTAAAACCATAAAATAAGAGGTTAGAAAACATTATCGAAATCATGGTCAATGCAAGCAAAACTCATCTTTGAACACTTGTGAGATACTTCTCGAAGTAACCTTAGTTCATCATTATTGTGGAAAGTAGCCTTAACCGACATAGAGACCATGTGAGCTATAACATGGAATCTGGTGTCTATCCCACACCGAAAAGAGGTGTCCTACTTGCCCAGATAAGACCATGAACTTCTAGCTTACGTGGATCCACTAGCTAATGTCTATCTAAGACAATCATCCTATGGGGGCACATAGCTATGGTATAAGGAGATTGCTACTAGAAACCCCACCTCAAGCTACGGGAGAGCAAACCCGGCCTCAAGCTACGGGAGAGCTTACATCTCAATATCTTCTCGGTGCTAAGCATAAACCCCACGGAATGGTTATAATTCTTATTCATCTTATTATCCATGGAAAGGTACAGCTCGAGTTACCAATCCAAGCTAAAGTTCATTAGTATTGACGTTTCATCTTCCATGGACTAGTCCAAGCTTATGTCATTTAGAATAGCTCCTTAGTCTTGATTCAAAGTTTAGTTGAGAAAACCTTTCAACTCTAAGAATCCTTATGTGAGAAAACCCTTTCACAACAACAACAACATTTATGCTTTACTCTCAAAGCAATCTTAAATCATTTTCATCACTTTCATAAAGAACATGCATATCTTCACAAACTCATCTTTCATAGCTCAAACCCACATTATATCATCATAGCTTAGAAAACATGGGTTATGCATGGGTTCAGGGGGATTCATCTAAAACACATGGAATTATCTCAATTCATGCATAATAAGTCATAAAACAATCAATTATATCAACATTGAAGGGAAACCATAACATGGAATAAAACCCTAACTTCAATAGGAGATTTCTAACTTGAAAATTTGAGAATTTAGGAACCCTATGGAGGAAAGGGCTCCATAGGTGAAGACTATCATACCTTGATGGCAAAAGATTGAAATCAATGGTGAAATTGGAGACTTGATTTGTTACCCTAGCCTTCTTCTTCAACTTTAGAGAGAGAAATATTGGAGAGGATAACTTGATCTTCTTTTGGGAAATTGAGAGAATTAATTGAATTGGGTGATTTTGAGGGGTAAAAATCCTTATATAGGGCTTTGGGTTGAAGGTAAAATAACATAGTTTTGAGTTAAAACAATTGGGAAAAGACCCAACAGCCCTTGACTTAAAAACTGTCGAACTGACTTCAAGGAGGCTTAAACGGCTTGTCTAGACCACCACGGCCCGTCTAACTGGTCGTGAAGAATTTATGCCTACCAGGGCTTCACTATTGCGGGAATAACTTTTTACTCCGAACTTCAAATGGAGCAAACTCGGTGGTGTTGGAAAGAGGACTCAAATATATTTAATTTGATAGGTCATGGGCCACCTACTTCATTTTGTAGTAAAAGATATGATCGTTTAAAGTTGACCCTAAACTCTAAGTCTGATAAACCCCCATCACGGATGACTTCACGAGACGTGTGGGGCTTCATGGGCCGTTTAGACGTCTGTGGTCCTTGACCAGTGGCTAGGAAAGAAGCCCCTTCTGAGGGGGCCACTTGACGACCCCTTGGACGGTCTGTCAATCTCACCACAGGCCGTCTAGGCGTCCATGGGAGGGACACCTGCTTGGGGCAGGTTCTAGAACATACCACGAGTGGACAAACGGACCGTGGTCCCCCACACGGCCCATCTAAGGCTCCGTGGAGGGTTCCATGGTCCACTTTTGGGTTCTTGACATGCCCGTTTGACCCTTTTCTAGCCTTTCTCTAATCCGAGGCGTTACAAATTTGATCTAATAGCCGCAACCAGCCCCCATCTTCTCCTTTTTCATCCATCACCTTGCCATTTCCACCAGGCACCACAAATCACCACTACCTCTCCTCTCCTCCAACCAAACAATACCCATTTTTTGTTCTTTTCCGACAGCCTACAACTACTTCTCTGATGGACCATAAATAAGTAGCTTAAAGCTCCAAACTCCAATCAGCAGAGGCCATCAGCGAACCAGTGAGCTTCAAGCTTGCAGCTCAACACCATCCATGAACTCCGACAAACAGTGAGCTCCTAGCTCGAAAATGCACCCACCACCCTTGCTGAATTCCGGCAAACTCTAGCCGCACAAGCCACCATCACGAATGGCTCTTCTCCCTCACCTGAAACAACCCAAACAAATCCCATCAACCCTTTTCCTTCTTCTACCAACACCAGAAGATCCTACAAAACCCCTTCTCTTTTCATGCTTTTTTTTTGTGTGTGTGAAACAGCAACAACCATCAGCCCACAAATTGCAGCTCCAACAGCTCGCCACCATCAGATCTCCACCACCCAAATGACTCCAAGTTCTATCTCCGGTGAAAAACGAGCTCAAAGCTTCATCGGACAATGAGCTCGAAGCTCTGAATTTCAGCTGTTACTCCAATGACAGCTGCAAACCACAACAGCCACCAACGAGCTCCAAAGCTCTGACAAATCAGCAACAAGCGAGCTCCAAGCTCCATCTCTGGTGAGATCGTTGTCTTCTCTAATGAACATCACTATTTTTGGCCTAATGCTTGGGAGGTAATTGCTTTGTTTCTTTTGTTTTTATATTTATCGTGATGGGTTTTTGATTATTTTAGGTTCATCTTCATTTATATACATTTTGCGCTACCAGTTATTTTTATGTTGTTTATTTCTATGGTTACTTTATTTTATTTATTTACTTATACATGTTATAATGCTCTTGTTTTTTGTTTGATCTAAGTTGTTCCTTTTGCCTCTTATTGTTGAGCGTTTTATTTATTTCTATTTTTGATTTAGTTTTTCATTGTTATTTATTTAGGTAAGTTTGACCATGAATTATTCTCATTAACTATTAACTTTAATGTTGTTGCCTTTGTTTTTATTTTGATGTCATATTAACTTTGGTTGCTACTCTTAATTTATTTAGCTTCATTTCATTTAGTAAAGAGTTCAAAATTCCAGTAAGTTATGTCGTTATCATTTGACTATTGTTTATTAGTTGCTTAATATTATTTTCGATTGGTTTTATATAATTTATGTGTTGGGTATTATACACTTAAATTGGCCAATGAAAAAATTTCTCCATCAGTTTTGAGGCCTTCCCATTTTTAAAAGACGGAAATTTTAGTTTAAGTTCATATACGTTACAAGTTAAATTGGTCAATGAAAAAATTACCGTCGATTTTCAAGGCCTTCCATGTATATAAGATGAATTTTATTTTAAGTTATTATTTATTTCATTTATTTTGATTCATATTAATTCATTACTAAGTATGTTTACAGGTAACCAGAAGTGCTTTCCAATTAAGTCATTCGAATGAAGTTCGAATAACATTTTTGATTCATTATTGTGTATAATATTGACGGTAGGCAAATATTGGTCATTTCTCATATAATTACTTTATTTTATTCTTTGTGTATATTGCATATTTATTATACTTGTACATTATTTCGTCTCCTCCTCAATTTGTAAAATTGAATTCAGTTGGGACCCATAGTTATGGATTTTGAAGGATGTTAATGCCTTCCCTTCAGAATCACTTGAACCCTTACCTAGAATCTATTGGTTTCGCAGATATTTTCTTTATTAATTAGTTAATTGGTTTCCTAGCTTTTTCTAAAATTAGATGGTGACTCCTTAAATCTTTTTCTTAAAATTCTTTTAAGTTTAATTCAATTGATTATTTCTTGAGTTAACCACGATGCTTCGCCTTATTTGTAAAAGTAGGGATGTAAACACTGATGATGAGTGGCTCGAGTCTGGTGTTAGATTATGGACAAGTGGTTATGTGTGTTGAATCATATACCACACTGGTAAGAGATATGGATTTGGTACCACATTGATATGGCACATAGACACCTAGGGCCCTTACATGTCATGATTAGATAGACAAAATTAAAGACCCTTTAGCATGTGTTTAATGATGAGTGATTGATTAAGTGAGCGACATATGAAACTGATGAGGTACATGGATTATATTGTTGTGAGATTAGTGGGGATATGATTTTCCTTGATAGTGTGGCTTCCTAGTTATTATAGAGATGGTAATGATTGTTATATGTGATATTTGTACTTACATTTAGATGTGGTTGACGATGCCTGCGTATAGTTATTGTGAGACATTAGTATGTTCGTATTGTGGTTAGTTAGCTGTTGAATTACCACAGATATATTTGAAGCATCGATTTTGTATTGTAACTCATGTCTTATTGTTATGACTTATGTGTCTATTTCTATTACTGTGATGACTGAAATTGTGGTTAATCATGATATTGTTGTGCCGGATGAAATGAACCGTGAAAATTGTCTGATGACAAGTGATAAAGGTTATGAGTATGATACATCTAATAATTAAGTTGTCAGTAGGTTGATATGTGGATGTGTGGAATAATATGTGTTATGGTGAATCGTGATTTACTTTTTGAAAAAATCACTTTTGAAATGTTTCAAGTATGAAAATAATTAAGAAAATATAATTAGAAAGAGTCACCACTTAATTCTTCGAAGAAGTTACGAAAAAATGTATTTTTAAAAGGTTTTACAAATAAACCTTTTTAAAAATTAGAGAAAATGAGTAAGAGGTTAATATTTCAACTTTGAGAAGGTGTTAGCACTAAAAGTGTCCGCTAACATGCATTTATCTAACGGTTTGACAAAAAAATTGACTAACTTTTTGGGAAACATTATTAAGTAAGGAAAAAAATTTAATCACTTGAAAAGGAAAAAAATAACTTGAACATGAACAAAATTTAACCAAATAATTGATTAAGTGATAAAAGAGTTAAAATAATTATATGAAGTAAATCAACATAAAACAAATATGGTTTATCTTTGGGGAATTTAACTAAGTTAATTGAAATAGTCACGACTCGAGGCTACCCCTAGTCGCGACACGGCTAACCTCATGGTCTGGCATGACATTAAGAATCAACATGAAATAGCAATTTAAGATAATTGAATGTGGAACTTAACTGAAATGGTCTAAAATATCAATAGACGAATATCTTAGTATACATAGCTGGATCTAAATTGACTGTCTGAAACGCCTCCACTAGATGAGTTGCTAGGACAGGCCCCAAGCTAACTCTAAATGTCTAAAACTAAAGTAAATAACTGAAAAAGAAACATAAGTGTTGTCCTCAGAAAGATGAGGACTCACCAACTCGGCTACTGCTGATAGGAGATAGTACTAACAGCGAGCTGGATACTCAACGTCAGAACCTATATTATCAAACAATATAGGCAGAAAGTATGTGGTTAGTACTTTGAATGTATTTAGTATGTAAGATAATGCATGATAAACATGATAACTAAATATGTTGGATCCATAAAACATGATGATGCAATGACAAAGTTAAATAATATGAAATCGAGATATATTGAACTGAGATACATAAGTACATGGTCATTCAATAACTAAAAGTTTGACTGTGGGAGATACTAAAACTGACATAAACATGTGAGCTACGACATGGAGTCCAGTGTACTGTCCCCACACCGAAAAGAGGGTGTCCAATACTTGTTAAGGTAAGGGACATGATAGCTATGTGGATCCACTAAACTGATGTGCCAACTTGGGCTATATAAAGACCTATGGTGGCACGTAGTTTTGGGACTTAGAGATTGTTAATAAAGGTTCATGGACGCTGACCGGAATCCTTTATTTCTAAACCCGCTCGGTGCTAGGTATAACTCCCAACGGAAATATGAAATTAAATGAAGACATTAATAATCCGATAATATTGAATCATATGATAACTGATAAATAATGAGTATCTCATAAATCATAATTTTTGAAGATATATTGAAAGATACTTTATTTGAAAGCATCATAAATCATGAAAAAGCATATAATCTGAGACATGCATCTAATATAGCATAATTATGAGTCATGAAAATACTTGCATACTTAGGGTTCATTAAAATATCATCTAAAACGTGGAATTCATAAGTAAAACATGCAATTAAAGACTATTCATGAAGAAGAATTGAATTGCAATAAGAACCCATGAAATTATAGAAACCCTAGGTTTGGAGATTCATAAAACTTAGAAATCTAAGATTTCTTTGGGACTCAATGGATGAAGGAATACCCACTGATGAAATCCCACATACCTGGAATGAAGAATCCTACTTTGAGTTCCTTGAATTGAGACTTGAAGCTTGGAACCCTAGTTCTTGCTTAAAATAGAAGAAACTTAATTTAGGGTCTTTGAGCGTGAAAGTAGGGGTCTAAGTCCCTAAGAATCCCTTAATCCCCTTACAATAGTCCAAAATGTAGTATAGATATTAAAATAGTGGAAAAAAACCAAAACAACCCTCATTAAAAATTGTTGGAGGTCATCTATGGATGCCTTCTACGGACTGTAGAACAATCTACGGATCGTGAAAAAGTCTATACAAAGTAGAGGAAATTACTGGGTTTCTGAAATCTCATTGTACGGACCAATCTATGGCCCGTGAAAGGTTATACGACCCGTAAACCTAGTCTATCCTATTCAAGGGAAAAACCAAGTTTCTGAACTTCGATCTATGACCCATAAAATTATATATGGTCTGTAAACTTGACTCGTGGATCTCAGACCAAGTTTCCTATTTCTGAAGTTTCATCTACGGGACTCATATACGGTTTGTTGTTCCTTTTACAGGTTCGTAGATGGTGTCCGTAAAACACAAAACTCTGCAGATTTTAGAATTTTCTCTGGTTCTCTTAGTCTGATTTGAGCTAGAATCTGTTGGGTTGTTATAATATCTCCCCATTGAGAACATTCATCCTCAAATAGAGTCTAATTAGGCTAAAAATAATAGGAAAAGATCTTCAACCCAACACTGAAGACTGAAGGAGTGACTGACTCTTAACTAAAACACAAAGGTTGAACTAATTTTGTAAACATGCATACATACTAAGACATGAGAATAACTGAAAGACATGAATTTGAAAGAGTACTAAGGAAGAACTATTACCTCACACTGGGACTGAACTAGAAGGCAAGAGGTGGGGGTACTTGGACATCATATCTGCTTTTGCTTTACAAGTAGTACTCTCAACAAACTGATTTCTCCAAAGGACTTTCACTGAAGCAACTTCCTTATTTCTCAACTTACAAACCTGACGGTCAAGAATCTCAACTGGGACCTCTTCATAAGAGAGACTTTCCTTCACACCAATGTTCTCTAAAGGCACAACTGAAGTCGAGTCACTACTGCACTTCTTCAACAAGGACACATGGAACACTAGATGTACCGATGCTAACTCTGAGAGTAAATCCAACTAACAAGACACATTACAGAAATGCCTCACAATTTGGTAAGGACCTACGTAATGGGGATTGGCTTTCCTTTCTTACCAAACCTTCTCACCCCCTTCATGGGCGAAATTTTCAGATACATCCAATCATCTACAACAAATTCATGCTCCGTCCTCTTCACTTCTGCATAAGATTTCTATCTACTTTGGGCCATTCTCAACCTATCTCTAGTAAAACTCCCTAACCAGGGTAAAAACATGTATAGGGGCATCATGAATACCGCAATTCAAGTGAAGAATCAAGGCAAAGTTAACAGATATGTAGGAGTAAGTGGAACCTGGATCAAACAAAATAGAAAGACATTCGGTCAATCAATGACAAGAATAGTACATGTTATCACTGCATCGGATGCCTAAGCCTCAGTCCACACTGTTGATTCCGCCGCTGGAACTAGTACCCTAACTCTATTATGTCTAGTATCAACCATCTACATACAAAGTATGACAAAAGCTAGATACCAATTTGGATCACCAGATAACAATTGGAATCAAGTCATAGCACAAAGGAAGAAATAAGGGATATTTTCCTAAAGTCTTGTAGCCTCGTGAAAAAAAGTACAGACATCTCCATACCGTTCTGCATGACTCTACTATACATGTTTTGCTACGACGAGATCAATGAACCTAGGGATCTGATACCAACTTTGTCACGACCCCGACACGTCGTGAATAGCACCCACACTAAAAACTCAATGGGAGAACCAACTACCAATCAACTTATAATTAACCCAACAGCTAAAATAATAGTTTAAGCAACAAAAATCAAGTTTCATAATTGAAAAATCATTGTCAAACACTCTTGTGGAAAATACCTCCCCTAGAACCTGAAAGTCATGTACTAAAACTTTACGTAGTCTAGAATACGGGGATGCAACCCCAAACTAAAAGAACTAAAGAGTTTAAGTCCGAACATTTGGACTAAAGTAAAAGATGAATCCACGGCAGCCCCGAGGAAGTAGCTCACCCCTGGATTCAGATAACGATTTCACAATTGAGGTCGTGTAGCAGCCGCCTGAATATGCCTTGTACAAAACAAAGAAAGAGCAAGTGTAGTATCAGTGAACAAAACCACAGTGTACTGGTAGGATCGTTGCCCAACTCCAAGATATGAATGTAAACACATAAGTAGAATATAATACAGATAACACAACACATACATCAACCAAGTCTACAATACAACAAGACTCTCAGTCACCAATCCTAAATTAACAATTACATGAGAATAATCAAACATGTACCATGCATGGTACTCAAGCCAACCAATAGTATCCTCTACCAGGCGTTGTATCCGAGCCAATTGATATAATGTACTAGGGGTGGTACCCAAGCCAACCAAGAATATCCCGTACCAAGCGTGGTACCCAAGCGAATCGAAAGTCGCATACACATAATCACAATCACAATAAAATACAACTACATTTGTAAATACAAGAAAATAGGGCACCTTCATTGCATGAGATTATCAACAAGTTATCATTTCAGATTCATTCCTTTGATCTCCCTAACCATGCATCATACAAGCCATACTATCAAAATAGTTATCATGTATACATTATGTAACTTGGAAACAATCAACTACCACCTACCTCAAATCAAGCCCGAAATGTTCTGTTACACCTGAGCTTTCCCCTTGTTATAATACCTAGCTTGTTCTTGGTCTACAAACAATTAATATAACACATAATCAGACCCAAATGGCCTAAATACACCTCGATTAGAAAAAACCCATGCCAAAATCATGATCATTCCACCCAATTCAGGGCTTTCCCACCATTTATTCACCTTAAACTACTGATTCTGTGGTTACATTAGTGAATTACGGTAAATAAATCAAGAACTAATGTTTTTATAAACAACCCAGGATCTTACACTCCAAAATCCTCATAAACCTAGATTTTCCCACCTTTGGATGAACCAAAACCCTCCCTAGGGCCACAAATACCGTCTCTAAGACTTAGAAATCATAGTACCAAATTAGGGAAATGGATTACCTACCTTTACGAAGTTACTGATGAAAAACCCGCTGAATTTTACCCCAAGTTGCCATTGATTTTTCCCAAAATGTGATTGTAGAATAATGAGCAGTTTTGGAGAATTTTCTGCATTAACTATGACTAATTGCAGTCTAATTCCGCTAATAGTGGCGGCTTTGTAGCAGGACATTCCGCTATAGCAGGAATTAATTCCACCACTATAGCGGTGTGTCACCTGCTATGGTGGCTTACATGATCAGAAACTCAAAAATCTCCCAAAAAATGTCTATTTCGCAACCACCTTCAAACCTTGACGTTTCAAACCAACCCCTTCACGTCAAGTTCAATATCGGAAGTTCTACTCACCCGAATTCACTTAAGAAAAGTCCTACAGACTCCTTATCATCTTAGATAATAGAAAAACCAACTCAAGCTTAGACATTTTACCCAATCCTTCCCCAGATATCCCTGGACCTTATCTTGCTCATATTCATCCGAATCTCGCCTAACCTGAAATTTTTAACTCACTACTCCAAAAGTTTTCTCGTCCGATTTCTTTCACTAACCATTCACCCATAACAACGAAGGAGGTCGTTACTGATTAAGATTCAAATATTTATTAAGTGTTAAAAAATAAGATCAAACATATAAGACCTTAGTTTAATTGGGTATGCCGTTAAATAATTTGAAAAATAATTGTTAATTTTTAAAACTTAGATTAAACATATGAACATAGCAAAAAAATCAGCGCATTTTATAGTGTAAAAAATATCATATTATTTTTGTGGAGGTTTTTTGAAAATCTCAATTGCTTTATAAAATAATACTTCAATGTGTGTTTGACATGCAATTTGTATGTCTATGTGCAATCCATATTTGATCACTGCATGTCAACTTTAGAGACTTGATTTTTAAACTAACCTAGGCTTCGACATATGACATGACATGCGGATCGTATATGTCCAATATGTGACTCGTATGTTGTTCCACACTCAAGAAATGTAGCTTCAAAATTTGATTTCTCAGGATGTCACATATGACCTAACATGTGATATGTATGCAGTTTGTGTGTCAATTTCATGTTGACACATATTTCCCAAA
Organism: Solanum appendiculatum; assembly: GCA_018342035.1. Taxonomy (NCBI): domain Eukaryota; kingdom Viridiplantae; phylum Streptophyta; class Magnoliopsida; order Solanales; family Solanaceae; genus Solanum; species Solanum appendiculatum. Next base: position 2,202,201 of record JAGDQO010000283.1, on the reverse strand, counting down.
CTTAATATTTTCAATTCTCTTAAACTCGAATCCTTAGAAAAATTTTACAATGGTAGAGGCACAACCAACAATAGTTGTGTGACCCTCCATTAATTAGTTGACACTTGAATAATGGGTCCATTCTTTACCTTTTTACCATCTCTCTCCTAATAACCTCTCTTTTCTTTCATTTTTTTTACTCCTAATAAATATCTAATTCTCAAAAACATAATTAAATAATTAAGTACATTTGATTAAAAAAAATACAAATAAATACATTTTCTGTTAAAATAACTTAAACACTTATAAAATTGTTAACATTAAAAATAAACCTATTTTTCAATATATTTAATAGAATCAAATTAACTCAAAATACAAACTAATTTACTTTAGCATATAAATTGATTAGATAAGATTTTTTTTTTGATTTCTGATCTTATTTTAAAATTATACATACTTTTTTTCACCATAACCATATTTGAAAAGAAGAATGACAACATAGCAGAACAGGAGAGGGAGCTAAAATTTTTATACATGTGAGGTGGGTCGCTGAGCGAAATTTAAGTCTTTTGAATTAAAACTTACAATGCTTAATTTATTTTTCAAGAATCAATCGATTTCACGTAATTTTAAATTAACTATTCATTATATTATTATTATTATTATTGTTGTTGTTGTTGCTGCTGCTGCTGCTACTGCTGTTGTTATTATTATTCTTGTTGTTGTTGTTGTTGTTGTTATTATTATTATTATTATTATTATTATTATAATAATAATAATAATAATAATAATAAATATAATAATATCATTCAGTCTTAATATTATTAGAATTCATTTTTCGTATCTTTACGTACAGTCACTTATAATATATATATATCTCCCCAGCGTTTTTCTATTAAGTATTTAAAAAAATTATAACTAAAATTAAGAAAAATAATTGATAATCTCTATTAGAACATGACTATAAATATATGAACTAAAATTGAATTAAAAAAAACTATGGAAACTAAATTTGAATTAATTTGTTTTTTTAAAATGCTAGTAATTGAGAAACAATAAATATTTTTGAGTTAATTTGATATTATTAAAATATTGAATGATAAAGAGTATTTTTAATACTCAATCCTAAAAACGTTTTTAGTTATTTTGATAAAAAGTTATTTATTAACTATATCAACATCTTAAGAAAATGAAGTAAAAAAATAAGAAAATGACATAAAAGAGAGGTGAGTGGGAGAGAGATGGTAAAAAGGTAAGAAATGGATCCATTATCCAAGTGTCAACTAATCAAGGGTCACACATTGGTTGTGCCTCTACCATTGTAAAAAATTTCCAATTGTTATTGTACATCTAATAGATACTGAGACATCAACTTTAACATATATTTACATGTGATTTATTATAAATCAGGTCGAACTATACGAAATTTGACGATTCAAATTTATCCCAAATCTATTACAATTGGGTTGTCATATTTCAACACAAATAAGCCTAGTCGATTCAAATATATTGAATCCATAACCACAATGTTGGCTCCGCCTTGATGGAAATTGATAATGTGGAAGACAATAATAATATTGGTGGTAAGCATTGAGATGTCATCTTTGTAGAAATCCTTTAAAAAAAAAACATTTGTTATAAATTTTAACTATTTAAATCTATTTAGATTCATTAAATAATTTTATAAAATAAAAATAATAAATGTAGTTAATGATAGTGTGAGAATGAATAAGATTGTGATAAGTAGCATTTTTGACCAATTTGGATTATGTTAGGAAAAAAAAGTGAGAAGTAAATACCCTAAACCCCTTTTTATGTCTAGTTGTTTTCATTTCATTTCAAACCCTCCCGCGAAGCAAAATCTCCCCTTTTCTCTTTGATTCTTCAATTCGAATAAGAGAATTGGGGATTTGGGGTTTTCGTATCTCACTTCTCTAAATCATCTTCAATTTCGATTCGATTTTCAATTCGATTCAATTCAATTCAATTGATGGAGGATACCAATCAGCAGAGCATCGATCGATTCACTTCTGTATCATCTTCAGGTTTGTACATTTCTTATCTTCTTTGTTTTTGTGGTTTATGGTGTATAAACAGTGGATCTACGGTTTAAAGGATGTGAGGGAGGGTGTTTTTTGTTGAATTTTTTTATATAGAGAGAGGTTGAGAACGAGGTTCTGTGTTGGATGGAGTTTGTTTGTGTTGACCTTGTGTTATCTTGTTGATTTGAAGATTTATTTGGGTGTTGTTTGATGATCATATAGGATTAGTCTTATGCACAAAGTGCTTTCCTTTGCGTTTATGTAAAGGTGGGTTTTTTTGAGGAATTTTGTATTCTGGGTCACTGGAATAGTAACTCTACTATTGAGATAAAGCTCGCCCTTTGCTGTTTGTCTGATTGTATGAATGGGATTTTATTTTTGGGTCTTGCAAGGGATTGGTTTCTCTTTCAGGATTTCCAGAAAGGGTTATATGGGTTCTTTTAGGTTGTGTATCTTGTTGACAACAACATACCTTGTGAAATCCCACAAGTGGGGTCTGGGGAGGATAGGGTGTATGCAGACCATACCCCTACCTCTGGGGAGGGTTATATCTTGTTGAGTTGACTATAATTACAAGGACCTTTGTTGTATCTCAAAAAATAATTACAAGGACTTGTGTTACAGTAAGTTGTTTTAATGGAATTTTGTATGGGTATCATCTATTGAAGGTGATTTCTGAGGAATTGTTATCATTTAAAAATCATGATGTGCAGTTTTAGTATGATAAGATATGCATCAAGATTATGATTGCCGTCCCTCACTAATATCTCATCCCAGAATTGATAAAGGAGCAAGAACCCTAACTGGTGAATTTTTTGTACACTGAATCAGTGAAACTGCCTTTGTCGACTGGATAGTACCCCACACAAAGTACATACTGCATATTTATTATAAACATATAAATGTTTGAGTGTATCGGTTGGTACTCTTCTAACATCTGAACTAGTAAAATCACAGTTTTTACCCAATTTCTCTTAAAGTACATAGATAATAACGTGTAAGATTATAATCTGAGATGGTTTGGCATGTTTTACGTAGAGATTAGATGCACAATCTGTAGTATATTATGATTCATTGTAATGAAGGGGGATGAGGTCATCCTAAAGTTGCATGAACAAAGTTTCCCCACAGACAAATATCTCTGAACAATCTGGCGATAGCTCAGAGCAGAACACAATGGCAATTGAAGCAAAATATCCTTGTAGCTTCTTGGTAATAACGAATAGTTGGGATTAAATCTTAGTTGTTATTGGTACACTTACATTAGGTTCATTGTTTGGAAGGAATTGTTGATTCTAGTCTTAAAAATGACCATGTAAGGATGAATATGAGAGAACATTGAGTTTTAGAGACTGACAACTGGATTTAATAACACAAAGGATGAGAATCCCAAAACTAAAGTATGAACTAAAATAAATGCAGAAGCAAAATTAGGAAACAGATTGAAAAGGCTAAACAAGAATTTAAAAGATAAGGGAAGATTTAAGGAATTAGCTTTAAGAAATTCCAAGAAAGCATGTTCTAATTGACAAGATCCAAGTAAGAACGAATTAGTTACTGGATGAAAACCAAACGCCTTTACTTGAGAAACGAATCAAACATAGAATCGAATCTTGAACACTTTGTGAGCAACGTTAGACAACAATTAGTAATGAGTTCTAATCGCCTTCTAAGAATACCAAGAAGAAACCAAATATATCAAAGAAGAAGTTATCTTATTATCTTGAACTATGAACTAGGTAGGTTGAAAGATAAATCCTAAAGCAATCTGCCACAAAGGTTCAAAAGAACTCTCAATAGTAATATTCTTCAAATATAAGTTACAATGAAACAACAAAAGCACCCCTTTATATAGTTGTAAGGGGGCTAGTCAAAGACAATTAAATAGGAACAATATTCCCTAGGGCCATAGAAGGCTGTACTTGGTCCAATGCAGTCAACATAGAAATAAACAAATCTTAAGTATAAATTCTAGAAACTAGGTAAAAACACACACTAGTTTTGGGCTGCTGCATTTTCACCTTTTTAAGGCAGATTTGAGCCCATTCCACCTCTTGGACTCTAATTTGGGCCTCTAAATAGATGTAAGACTTGGACAAAAGATCTTTTCTGGGCTGGAGCTCTTCTTCCATCACAAGACACTTCGTAATTGCCAATTGCAGCTCATTGACTTTGTCTTGAAATTTCTTTGCTTGGGATCTTGTCAAGAGTCTTCTTAGAACTTCCAAAGTTTCATCCATGTCCTTTAATGACATTGAGCTTCCATGGAGACTATCAGAATTGATGACTTTAGTGAGACTTGCGAGCATGCATAAATACATCCTTATGTGATAAATAGGACTTTTCTTGAATTGTTGTCATTGAGAATCTAGCTCGATTTTAGAGACTTCAAAGTGAAATAGAGAAGTATGAGTAGAAAGTGGTAGCAGTATAATCACACTTAGATCAACTTCATCTCAGAAAAAAGTAACTTAGGAGCCTCTGAACAGTTGATGTTTGAATTGTGTAACTACTGCAGTTTGACATTGCAAAAGTAATGTAATATCAAAAATATTTAAATTGGACATAATAGTCTTTTGACTGTGGGTGGGCATAGTTTTGGCCATCCCTAAATCCAAGCTGAAATTTGAACTTCTTGGATATTTGGTTTGGATAATGGATTGGACTTCAAATTTTATTTTTAAAATTTATGGATATCGGATTCAGTACTACGAATGTTTGGATATCTGAAAAGCCAAAATTTGTATACCTTATATTCATCCATTTCCAAAGGTTCAACAGATTAGTGCCCTACAGCCCTCTACTTATTATAGTATTAAGTCCAATATGGAATTACACGACATGGCCGTAGAAAGTTATACATTTTAAAGAGCAAACTATTAGGTGAATTGAGGTTGTTAATTGTCATAGATTGCCATAAAGATTCAAAAGTCAAAACCAAAATATCCAAATCGATTAATCCAAAATCGAACTTAGTTGATTTCTTCCCATTTGTCCTAGCTTTGGTGGACGGAGTTACCTAATACTTGTTGTTGGTGAGAGGTGGCAGGTATCCTAGGATTAGAACCACAAAATTACATGATATTTGTTGGTGGGAGGTGGGAGGTGGGAGGTGACAGGCATCCCAGGTATCCTAAAGAAAAAATGGTGGAGTCCCACACTGCATATGGTGGACTGTGTGGAAGGACAGGATAGCAGAACCTTTGAAGATAGGTCCAATTCCATTCATAGAGTTAAATAGAATTGTATTATATCTTTTTAGTTTTGGTGTAAAGAGAGAGACAGAGGAATCAGAGATTGTAGATCTTCTAGGTTCTCTATAAGTAGTTTCTCCCCCTTTTTGTTCCCCCTTTGAAGGTCTTCAGCATATCCTCAATGGTGAGGAATACAACATTACTGGTTTCCAAAAAAAAAAAAAAACCCTATGCTCTCGGGCTGTGGATACTGGATCATCTCAAACTACACAAAAATAGATTTAGAATGGTCAATAAAACCTTAGGTGAGTTTCCTCTTAAATTTAGCACAAGTCTAACTCACGGTCAAAGATTCAAAAAGTCAACTCTGGTCAATGGGTTCGAATTTCTGAACCATGACCCTCAACAGATTTTCCTCGAGAGAGGATTCCAAAATGCTAATCAAAATTAAATTTTGGTACCATTTTGCCCTCTGAATCGAAGATTTCGGTTGAAACCCTAGGACTAAGACTTCCTCAGCTCCTCACATTTCCACTATAAAAGTTTACTCATGATTACGCAATAAACTCAAATAAAAGGTCAGAATCATTAACTCGACGATTTGGGTTGAAAATCTCTTTTGTGTTTGCTTACTGTATTGCTCCTCTCTGTTTCTTTTTTATATCTTCTAATGTCATTCAGGCATTAATTCCTTATATTATGGGTTTGGACCTCTGAGTTTTCAACTTAGCTAATTCTCTCTTCTTCTATTTTTTTTTTTTTTTGGCTTTCTCATAGTCAAAAGACTATTATGCCCAATTTAAGTATTTGGGATATTACAAGTTCCTACTTCTACTATAAACCCTTGTTTATACAAATTGAACACCTTGGGATCTTGAATTCTTAATTGAAATGTTGTTGGGATTCATTTTTATGCTTAAACAATTTTTGAAAATATATTTATGAAAAGGCCGTCTTTTTCAAGTTTTCTTTGGAGTGGAGCATCATTTCCAATTACGAGATTAAATTTTGAGCAATAGTTCCAAATCTTTCCACAAAGCAGGCGTTTGAGATTTTACTCTCTTATTGTAGCCTTTTGGAGAAAGAATCCTGCTTTTTCATCTGAAGTGGGCAATCTCATACCCTATTGCCTTGCGCAGCAGAGTCTCTGCATTTATCATTTGAATTTGTCCTTGTGAAATCCATTCTTCATCTTTGTTGTTTTGCTTATCAAGTAAATGAATAAAGCTACCAAACCATCTATTCACGAATTGGACAGTTGGGTTTTTAAGACCTACCGCGTATGTGTGTCAAAAAAAAATTCCTGTGAGAGAAATGAAGTTAGATTTAGCAGGGTCCTCTCATGTCATTGTTTTCACACCTTTTATAAAATATCTACATATTATTGAGTTATTACTGCAACGTTTTGGTTTTGACAAATAACAGGCTTGTTTGATGTGGGTATAGGTGAAAGAGTTGTGGAGCCGCATAATGCTGCAGAACAGGTATACTGCTAATAGTCTTCAGTGTTATTATAATTTATCTTTTGTATAGTTTGCCAGCATAGATTACATATTCAGTTAGTACTTTTGTTTTTATCCATTATCAGCCTATTTCACCCAAAGATGAAAGGATTGGTTCTGCAAATGCTTCTCCAGATGCAGCCATCCCTGGGGCTTCAAGAAATGCTCAAGATCACCCTGTTACCTCTGAAACTGGAGCTATACCCACCTTTTATCCACTCAGTTCCTATTCTCCTCAGGACCAAGGTCTTTACTATGGAGGTTAGTACCTGTGGCTAATGTTAAGTTGATGTTGCAGTTCACCCAATTTCACATGAATACAGCAAGATGCCGAAGAATGAGTTCCTAGTAGATCATCTCTCCCTCTTTTACAAGTGGTCCTTGTGTATCATTGTAGTACATCATGTGATATTCTGATATACCAAAAGGTTGTTACTTCTAAAATAGCTCAATGCTTTTGGGGATACTAGCTTAATACGTGCAAATATGCTTTTTGAAATCCGAACTAGTTTCCCTTGTCTTCATTGTTTGGTTCAACTTCTAATAGACTTGATCTTTTATGGTTGACAAGCTTTCTGCCCTCTCTCTCTCTCTCTTTACATATTTCAATTTGTTCCACTAAAATCTCAATGCAATGTGATTGGATAAATGTAATGTAACCTCTTTTCTTGGTTGCATTTTCTTGAAGTTACTACGTCTGGCCATCTCTTTCTTTACCAGATCACTAGTCTTGAGCTTCATTTGATTGTGAAGGTAATGGAAATAAAAGTTCTACAGTACTTGAAGTTTTGATTAATGGTTGATTGTAATTTGTAAAGTGAAAGACAAATTTCTCTCACTAGATGGTACCTCTGCCAATGGATTCACCATCTTTAATGTACTTCTTGACCTTAATTCTAGGATTTCCTTTGTTAAACGTCATCCCCCTCCAATTGGTTTTATGGGGGCAGTACACAAAAATCTACAGTACTTGAAGTTTTGAATAATGGTCGACAATGATTGTGATTTGTAAAGTGAAACACAAGTTTTTACTCACTAGAAGGTCCTTCTGCCAATGAATTCACCATCTGTAACCTTTATTTGCCTTCTTTCTCAGGTTATGACAATGGCACGGGAAGTTGGGTTGAACAATCTAATGATGGCAACGTGAACAACTTGCATGTTGTTCCACCAGTAAGTTCTGATTCCAGTTTTTTTTGTGTGGCAGCATTTATATTCCATACGGGTCACCAAATATTAATTTCTCCTTGACCCTTTGCAGGGAATGTTCAATGAAAATCCGCTCTTTTTCCCTCCTGGTTATGGCTTTGATCCACAGATGGCATTTGGACAGTTCTCCCCCATTGCTAGTCCTCTTTCTCCTTTTATGATAGATGGTCAGCTATACTCGCACCAGATTCCAGTTTCTCCACCTTACTATGCACCACCTGTTTCCCCTGGCTTGCCCCATGCTACATCAGCTCTTCCAGCTTCACAGCCTGATCTGGTGGCACCAGGAAGCACTGGCCATGAAATTGATGGCACACATTTTGGGCCAGGATCAGGTTACTACATACCTGTTGGACCGTTTGCTGGAGGTGAGCTTTCAGGAAGCAGCAACATGGGTTTCTACAATTACCAAGGTGAAGTTGGATCTGGTCAATCTTTACCTAATCGACCTAACCCCGTGGACTCTGGAAGATACATGTCTCAAATGACATCTGCGGGACTATATCCTCCACCAGTTGGCATACTTGGATCGTATGAGCAAAATGCCATGCAGGTTTGTTATCATTTTTCTTTCACTGGTAAATCGAGTGAAAGAGAGGCAATGAATTGGGAAATATCTGTTACTAATTCTAATGATACGTGTTTTATCAACTCAAATATCATTTTCGTAATATGATTATATGCTACTGCATGCACCAAAAGCTATACTACCCTAATAACTAGCCAACCCAGTTTTAGTGCATAGCCTAGTAAGAGATTTATGTTGTACTTATTTCGATGTAAGCTTGTTCATTAGTGGAAAAGTTAACTTATCCGAAAAATTAAGGGTAAGCACCACTTCAGGCGTTAAAGATAGCATTTAAAACTCGATCAATTATGACTTATCTGGCTTTACATATTTTTTTTGACAAAGGTAACAGTTTTGTGTATTAATCTTCAACACTAAAGGCTGGGATCCCAAATTTACATCATGGAGCTACATACATTGAGAATACTCATACAAAACTAAACTAGATCCTACTTCATCTTACAAAGAACCTAGGATATCTATAATAGCTATAGGATCATCTACATACTTAGAACTGCACCAATAGCAAAAAGTGATAATGCAATTCATTTTAATCCTGTGTAAAGGACTACTAATGCTCTCATAGCATCTCATATTTCTCTCCTTCCATATGGTCCACCAAATCACTGTTGGGACAATTCTCCATCTGCTTTGGTCTGTACTGACACTACCTTCATTGTTCCAGCTTTCTATAGCCTGACTTGCCCTTTGTGGCATGGTCTAACTTGTGCCCCTGAAGCTGGTAAATAAGTGCCAAAGTTGTCTAACCACCTTGCAGTGAAGAAACAGATGGTTGATTGTCTCTGCCTGTTGCTCACAAAAAAAACATCTAGGACACATAAGTATTCCCCTCTAAATTAGATTCTCCTGTGTTAGTGCTGCTTCTTTTACTACCAACCAAGTAAAGACTGCCACCTTATATGGAATTTTGATTTTCCAAATAAGCTTCCAAGGCAAAAATCTAAGTTGAGTCCTCATTTGATTCAGGTTCTTGTAGGCAGAGCTAACTGTGAAAATACCTTTGCTGTGATGAATCCACCTGAGAGTGTCTTCTCCCTCTTTCAATCCTCCAAAATGGTCTATGGTGCCATAAAATTCAGCTAGTCTATCCACCTCCCAGTCTTGTATCATCCTTCTGTATGTTAAGTTCCATCCATGGATGGACCAAACTTCTTGCACAGTGGCCTGATGTTGTTGATTCAACAGATAGATGTCTGGAAAGAGCTGCTTGAGGCTGCCATTTCCTAACCAGCTATCATCCCAAAACAAAATCTTCCTTTCATTGTTTACATTGAATCTAGTTCTCTGAAAGAAACTATGCCACAAATTTCTGATTGATCTCCATAAGCTAATACCATAAGCAGAAGTCACTTCATTAGTTTTCCAGTGGTCTATCTTCTCATACTTGGCCTGAATCACTCTAACCCAAAGGGCCTGCTCCTCTTTAGGAAATCTCCACAAACACTTCATCATAAGGCTTTTGTTCTGTTTCTTCAAGTTTCTAATGCCTAACCCACCTTGTTTCTTTGAAAGAATTACAGTCTTCCATTTGACCAAATGAAATCCTTTGTATTCTTTTTCTCCGTTCCACAAAAAATTCCTCCTTAATGCATCAATTCTTTCCTCCACCTTAGGTGGGAGAGGAAAAACTGACATCAAATATGTTGGCAAAGCATCTAAGACTGAGTTGATCAGGGTCAATCTTCCACCTCTAGAAAAATACTGTGCTTTCCATCTAGATAGTCTTCTTTCACATCTCTCCACCACCCCATTTCAAATTTCATTGGATTTGCTTTTGGCTCCCAAAGGCATCCCCAAATATACTGTTGGCAGTTGACCTATTTCTCCTCCCAAGATCTCGGTCAGATGTTGCATTTTGTTCACCTCATTAATTGGGAAAATAAGACTTTTTCTCCAGTTGATATGGAGACCTGAAGTTGCTTCAAAAAGAATGAGTATCACTCTCACGATCTTAAGTTGGCTTTCTTCTGCATCACAGAAGATAAGAGTGTCATCTGCATATTGGAGATGTGTGACTTCCAATCTTTGGTTCCCCTCATTTGCTACATTAAAATCCCTTATCCATCCTTTAGTGTGAGCAGTCTTTCACATATTGTTTAGGCCTTCCATCACTAGAATGAATAGAAAAGGTGAGAGAGGATCACCTTGTCTTAGTCCTCTGTCTGATGGAAAGAAGCCTTCAGGAGATCCATTTATTTGTATTGAGAATTTAACAGTGCTTACAAAACTTTACCCATCTGATCTATTTCAATCCAAAGCCCATCCTCTGCATGATTTCAAGTAAGAAGCTCCAATTGACATGATCATATGCTTTCTCTATGTCCAGTTTGCACATGACTTCTGGAGACTTTTCCTTCACTCTCGAGTCTAGACACTCATTGGCAATTAAGATTGCATCAGTTATTTGTCTTCCTCTCAGGAAGGCCATTTGTTGAGTATCTACTAGCTTGTGCATCACTTTCTTCAATCTTTCTGTGAGAATCTTGGCAATCAACTTGTAGACACTTCCAATTAAACTGATTGGTCTAAAGTCTCTCAATTCCTTTGCACCACTCTTTTTAGGGATGAGAGCTATATATGTTGCATTAAAGCTCTTTCCAAAAAACTCCTGGGAGTGAAAGTTCTGCATAGTTGACATCAAATCCCCCTTCACTATCTCCCAGCATTTAACAAAAAACCTTAGTGTATCCATCTGGACCTGGTGCTTTGTCTACAGCACAAGCTTTAAGTCCAAGAAGGACCTCCTCTTCTTCGAAAGGCTTATGTAGTTCTTGTTGCTCCTCTAAGCTGATGGAAGGACACTGGTTCATGTTAAAAGATGGTCTCCAGTTCTCACTTTCCTTATACAACTTCCTATAGAAAGAAATAATTTCCCTTTTGATATCTATAGGATCCACCAGTTCTTGGTCTTCTACCACCAGTTTATCAATATGGTTGAACCTCTTATGAGCATTTGCCATTCTTTGAAAGAACTTTGTATTTTTGTCCCCTTGTTTTATCCACAGAGTTCTAGATATCTGTCTCCAAGCTATCTCTTCCTTCTCTGCATAATCTTCAAACTCCTTTACCACACTTGTCTTTTGAAGAGTCTCTCCTACAGTTAAAGGCCTGGACTGTTGAATGTTGTCAAACTCATGAACTTTGTTGAGCATTTCCTTCTTTCTTTTTTCCAGATTCCCATAAGTGCTTACACTCCAGTCTTTCAGTTTAGTCTTCATGGCTTTCAGCTTGGAAGCTAGGATGAAATCAGGCCTCCCTTCGAATTCAAAAGATGTCCACCAATCTTTAATTCTTTCATTAAATCCCTCAGTCTCCAACCACCATCCTTCGAATTTGAAATATGATTTTGTGGGACTCCAACTGCCACTTTTAAGTGCAATTGGTGCATGGTCAGAACACACTCTAGGTAATAGTTCTTGCTTCACATTGCAGAAACTTTTCCCCCATTCAGAGGAGTACATAATTCTGTCTATCCTCGAAACAGCTTCCAGGTTGGATCCCCTGGCCCAAGTGTAGTTCCCCCCTTCTAGTGGTGGATCAATTAACTCCATGTCCTCGATAACATCAGAAAAATCATTCATGTACACAGAGGTTCTGGAGCAGTTCCTCTTTTCTGAAGCATATCTGACAATATTGAAATCACCCCCAAGAACCCAAGGCCCTGTAAATAAACTTCTAACAGCCCTTATCTCCCACCACACCTCCTGTCTTTCTATGTTGCAAGTTGGTGCATATACCCCTGTCATGTGCCAAGTGAAACCATTTACCCTTGATTTAAAACTGCAAGTCAAGGTGTATGAGCCTATCTCCACTACTTCCCCTTCCCAAGCCTTGTTGTCCCACATCATCAATATACCTCCCCTAGTGCCACTAGCTTGCAGTTCTCCATATTTGACCCCTCTTTTTCCCCACACTTGTTTAATTTCCTCCCCACTGTTTCCTTCAAGCTTCGTCTCCTGTAAGCAGATCACATCTGCTCTCCATTCCTGGATCACACTGTTTATCATCCTCCTTTTATCCCTACAATTTAACCCCCTCACATTCCATGAAATTATGGAGACATTCATCATATATCTAAAGCCTTTCCTCTCCCCCTATTTCTTGTGCCTTTGCTTTGGAATTTCATATCTATCATTAAACCTTTTAGCTCCTGTATGCCTTTGACTTTGGTGCTTTCCCGTGTTTCTTGCTCTGCTTCTATAGTCCTTGAGTGTCTTCTACTGTCTATCTTCTTGAAGAGTGCATTCCTTCTTTAACTTTCACCTTACTTCACGCTAATGGGAACACCTACAATATGGTTTAGCAATGTAGTCTGGACTCATCTTGACGAATTATTCGTGCCACAATTACAAAGGCTTCATAGCTGTTTTGCTAAGTCACTAATTAGCTAGTTAAAAGTTTGTATTCACAAGATTCAAAGCCTTCATTTTCAATAGCTTTAGCATTGGATATCGGCATATGTCCAATACTAATGTTTTTTGAATGCTTCCATCATTTGTAGTAGAAAATACGATATTGTCTTATGTATCTCATCAGTACCCTGTTTGGTAATGTCTGATAGGATAGCATTAGGATTAAGGGGTATGTATGGCAATTCTATTTGAAGAAGAGAAATAAGAGGACTTTTGACGGGCTTTTGTGTAGAGCTAAAAGTTACATTTTGTTTTGGTTATACTTTGGGACTAATGAGAATATACTATATTGTACAGATGGTTTAATATTTTGAGTTTCAACGGAAATTCCTTATATATGTGAATTATCAGTGAAATAATTTGACTAGTAAAAATTCGTATTACCAATAAATTGGACACATCATGCGTACAACACTATATATAAGAAGATGCCTATCCAAATTCATCCTAGATTTGAAATAACTAAGGATTATTTTATTTTAATAGCATCGGAACTGTCAACTGTTCCCATTTGGTGGTACGATAAGAAAACAAGAAAATGATCCTAATGTGTTCCATCTCTTAAGAAATGGCCTTGAGAATAAAATCCTGCCTATAGTTTCTTACTTTAGATTTTAAGATGTTTATACAGATATCAACACTAATTTATGGCCCCTTTTATCAAACAGTCTAATGTCTTTTTTCTCCTTGTAGATGTCATATTTGTCGTCTCTTTTTTCTGTAATTTTTAAAAAAGTAATGATACTAGTAGCTTATCTACGTAACTAACGGTGTTGGTTTTAGCGTACACAGCAAATATTTGGGAATTATGAAGCATTAGTCTTTCGCTCCCACCTTTAAATGATTCTACTTTAGTTATGTTAACCACAATAATTAGGTTTGAAATGATAGCCATCTGTTCTTATGTGCGTGCTTACTCTTTACATTCTGCTTATTGTACTCAACAAAATAAAGAACATGAGTGCATATTATAACTGCAAAATTTTGATGATGGTCATTAGACACTCGATTCACTACCTTGAAAATGAGATTTAGTCGATGATGTATTATTTCTCCTAACTTCAATACTGAGATGCACCATCCCAGAAAAGCAACTGACTTTTGTTATGTGAAATCACAAATTATATACAGGGTTATCTTAGGACCTGCCTTGTGTGTCTCTTGAGTTGTTTATCTTCAGTAGCTCCTGTTGTTATGAATGACTTACCTACTTATTTGATCTAAACTAGGCTTCACATCAAGGTCTTGGTTTTACACCGGGCTCCTCATCCAGGCATTATTCCCAAGGCGGTCTTTATCCTAGTGCGAACTATGGTAGTGGGTCCAGTTCTTTGTGGGAACCTGGTCACAGAAATTGGCCGACTCCAGACAGAGGTGGAAGACGTGAAAGGGATCGGCATTCTGTCAACATTTCCACTGAATCACTTGGTATGTCAAGTGAACGAAACCGAGGACCAAGGGCATTAAAGCCAAAGAGCAAGGCTTCAATTGAGGATAGCTCGTCTTCTGTTATTCGTACAGAACTTGAGTTAACTTCTATTTCGCTGCCTGACCAGTACAATCGGCCTGAATTTGTCACTGATTATGAGCATGCTAAATTCTTTGTCATCAAGTCCTTCAGTGAAGATAATGTTCACAAAAGTATCAAGTATAGTGTCTGGGCTAGCACTCCTCAGGGAAATAGAAAGCTTGATGCTGCTTATGCTGAAGCAAAAGAGATGAATGCTAATTGTCCGGTTTTTCTCTTTTTTTCGGTATGTTCCTTCAATACTTATATTGCCTTGTTAGTTTAAAGAATGCAGTACTCTCCTGGGAAATGATTCATATAAGCTGACGCCATTTGTCATTATTCTCAGAGGACACCCAAATATAATGTCTTTCAGTTTTTTTTTCGTTTTCCACTTCTGATTTTTCTATATTTGCATCTCTTTTTAGCCTGGGTGTCATTATCATTGGGAAATTTGTAAACACCAATGCCTGCTAAAAAATATTGACACTTCTATATGATAGACATGCTTAACTTTTGAGCTTTTATTTTTTGGATACAACTCTAGGTCAATGCTAGTGGACAATTTTGTGGGGTTGCTGAGATGATTGGACCTATTGATTTTGAGAACAATGCGGAGTACTGGCAGCAGGACCGATGGAGTGGGCAATTTCCTGTTAAATGGCATGTCATTAAGGATGTTCCTAACAGTCAGTTTCGTCACATACTTCTGGAACATAATGACAACAAGCCAGTGACTCACAGCCGTGATTCCCAAGAGGTACATGTCCTCTACTATACTCCTTGTAATCTTCTATTGGTGTTCTTTCTTAGCTAATGTCTAAGATTATCACCCAGCTCTCAATGTGTATTCCCTATTGGAGCTGCAAATTTTATGCATAATGCTTATCTTGAATGTATCCAGTCCAGATCTTTTGCCTTTATCATCACACAAATTATTTCAGGATAGTTTACATATATTGAATGATGACTGCTAGAAATTTCTCCTCTTTTCTATATGCTAATATTCAAAATCTTGCCAATTAACAATCCTTACTCTTGCTCGGCTTATGTGTCCTATAGCTTGTGGGTTACCAGTTGCTTCACATTGTTTTGTCATTCTGGTCATTTCAGGTCAAATTGCTAGAGGGATTAGAAATGTTGAAAATTTTCAAGAACTATGAAGCGGATACCTCTATCTTGGATGATTTCACCTATTACGATGAGAAGGAGAAGTCCTTGCTTGAAAAGAAGAATAAACAGCGTCCTCTTCCACCTGCTAGTGCTGCAGTTACCACTGCAGCTGACACAATAAGTCAGCTAGCCGATAGTCTTGCTGGCACACTAAACTTAGAAGGCAACAAGAAGTTGCCTTGATAGAGTTTGTAGTGCACTACATTAAGCCCGTAGCAGATTCCAGAGGCAGGGCTTCTTGCAGTCATTCAATGTTTATTTGGTTGGGCAACCAGCTGGCTCATATAGTTAAGAAGTTGCCTTGAATAGAGTTTGTAGTGCACTACCTTAAGCCAGTAGCAAATTCCAGACGCAGGATTTTCTGCAGTCATTCAATGTTTATTTGGTTGGGCAACCAACTGGCTCATAAAGTTAAGGAGATTGCTAACAGCGTTTTGGGAGGTGGCCATTTCATCACCTTCGGATCAGAAAACTCTTTTCTCTTTCCTTCATTTGTCATTTGTTCAATTAGTTGTTATTTGCAGTTCTTGGGCAAGGAGAGAGCAGCCAGTAGTGTTAGTGCTAACTGTCTTCCCATTATCTCTTCGTTGTTTCTATAAAGTAGGTGATGGCAAGCAATACAGGAAGCCATCCGACATTTGGAAATTTGTGGATCTCTCTAGGCTGATGTCGTATTGTACTCTAGCTTTTCTTAGTTTCAGGCGGTACCCAGGGCTGCTTTGTTATTGCTGTAGAATTGCCAAAATGGGTGATAATTGGCAGGAGGCTGCAACATGTTTACAGAAATCAAACAACTTTTATATTGAGCCTGTATTTCATGATCAACTCAAATAATGTCTGGCTTTGATAGTCAGATTATTTCTTTTATGGAGTCAGGTATCAATGTTTTCTCTGTTGCATTATTCCAGCAAGATTCCTTACCCATTCCTTTTATGTATGGTAGCTTCTTTTTCGTTTTTGTCGATACAGAAGGAATTTCACTCAATTACATTACCCTTACCCTTAGAGAGTACTTTTCCAGATATCGCTTTTTTCTTATCTAGCTCAACATAATCATACTTTCACTCAATTACATTACCCTTAGAGAGTACTTTTCCAAATTCCGCTTTTTCCTTTCTAGCTCAACATAATCATTGCCTATTCCAAATCAACACTCTCTCTCTTACTTAGCATACGATTGCTGGAGATTGAAGATGGCTTTATTCAGAACTTAGCTGTCTGCGTGTACACCCTTTTTCATGGATTGTAAATGCAAACTTCAAATCTTGATCTCATTTCTCTTCTTCTGAAAGTACTCTATTCCTCATGTTCCTGCCTAAGAACAACAATGAAGCCCCAGGGCAGGTTGGAACAACTAGGATAGTTTAAGGAACTTATGATCTCCAGTAATATGAGAAATCAATCCCCAAGAACTCTCTCATAGACCAGCTACTATATTGTGATCATATAAGTTGATTTGAGTATGTCCCATCTCCAGTCAAAATGTCATTCTTGCTCCACAATAGTTTTAAAAATTCCAGTCCTACAATACCTTTCATACATATGAATTGATTTCAATACACCCTCAATCCTCCAAGCAAAGTATATCACTTCTGCAATGCAAGATCAACCATTTGGGGGCTATAACACAAAGATGAGGGTCTGGGCATGGATCAGAAAGTAAGATCTTGAGGACATTATATTTTTTATCAAACTTACAACAACAAAGGGTAGGGGGATACACATCAGCCCTCTCTATTACTACTAATCAGCATCTCAACTCCAAAGAGAACAAAGAAAAGATACATCAAAGAAACAAAAAGTACTTATAACTTACACCCTTTCCTATCTGAACAAAGAAATTATGCTTGATAGAGATACACAGGAGTAAAAATCAGTTGTTTTTTTGGCTTCCCAAATATTTTACCCCTGCTTTTACTGCTTCGAGTTTCCGCTTCCCACATTAATCAGTAGTCATAGGTTGACTCATGCAGCACCTGAAACGGGCCTTTCTGACAGTTGTCATGATCTCTGTTTCTGCAACTTCGAGCATTCTGACCACCTGAGAGAATGGTGGTCGATTATCAGGGTTAGCATCCCAGCAGCAGGTCATGATTTCACTTAGAACAGGCAAGCAATCATTGGGGATTGCTGGACGAACACCTTTGTTGACTACAGCAAAAGCTGCCTGCACAGCGGTCATTTTCTGGAACGGAAGCATACCTGTTAACAGTTCCCATAGAACGATGCCAAAACTATAAACATCAACTTTGTGGGTGTAAGGTCGATGCTGAATCATCTCCCTGCAAAACAGAGCAAATGAATTCAAGTAGCCTACAATAAAAATTACATGTTAAACAACTTTGGATGTTCTTTTTTTGCAAAAGAACAGAATCACGACATGTTGCAAAAATTGAAGCAAAAGTTGCTAGAACTAAATTCATCGTATTCAGAGTGCCTACACATGCTGAGCAACAAACTTTATCTGATGTGAGGACTCCCATTTTCAGACAAGACCACTATTACATTAGTCAGAAAACATAATTTTTCATATTTTCCTTCAACTCACCCGTTATGTGTTCTGTAGATACCATCACAGTGATGTACCCATCCCAACCACATTCACAAACCTAACTATTTCCAGAGCCACCTCATATATCTATTCTGATCTCAAGAATCCCAGCCTGCCATGGGGCTGGATATGGAATCTCTGTTGTACATTATGGAAAGAAAGGAAAGAGAGATGCATTAAGTGCAAGGGATTGAGCTCCATATCATTCTATTTCCATCTTGATTTTCTGATCTAACACAAGGTTCACCTTCTGATCACCATGACAAGCCCAAGAAACAAATAACTGACCTTTTCTTTCTTTGGTGAGAAAACAACTATTTTTGGCAAAGAAACGGAAATAACTGACCTACCTAGTACATAAGTGGTTCCCTACAGACTCCAAGGAATTCATGATTGGTAATAAGTTTCCCAATTTATTAAATTAAAGAAAGAATTTATTATTGCTCCAAATTGAGAAAGGCATTGCTATAGCAATAAAGAAATTAACTCCTAAACATCAATAAGCAAGTTCACTCATTTTTTTAAAATATAGTGATGGCTCCCATCAACTTTCTATTGAATGGCACGGCGACATAGTTCCGAAAAAACGAGACAACGCATCTCTAAAGTGCAAAAAGCACATAACCCAGAGGCAATAAAATGAGAAATCTTAACTATCAGCCAATGTTTTAAAAGGTATGGGTGTGAGGCGAAGCGTAAGCCCAGGGGCATGGAGTGTAAGCCCCATGGATATTTAATTTTTAATATTCTATAAAATGAATAAGCCAACATATAAAAAAATAAAATTTAAAAAAATATCTTAAAATAGTAGAAAAATGTATATATATCATCTATATAAACATGTTAACATCTACATGAACATCACGAAAGAATTTTTTTTCTTACCTGAAAAAGTGAAACACGTAAAGATGCATTGTACCTATAACATCACTATGATAGGACATACTAAAAGTTGTGACACCACAATTATAAAAAAAATGACAATAATATGAAGTTATTATCGGAAAACTTAAAACTAGTAAATAAATCATAAATGCTCATTATAATACAAATAGAAAAAAAATAGAAAAAAGACTCAATATCTAAACTATATTGATTCCAAAAGAAATTCTAAAACCAACAACATGAAAATAATAAATTAACGAGAGCAAAAAAATAGACGAAAATAAAGCATAAAGAAGGAAACTGCAAGCATGGAAGCAGAGAAAATATTGGAGGTTAGAGGTCTTGCTCTATAGCTTGCACATTGCAAACAAAGGGTAGAAAGGCTAGCGATTATTGGTTTACTCAGTAAACGACAAAAGGAGAATTGAAAAATTAGAATAAACAATTCGAAGAGGCCTTTGAGTTGTGAGGTTTTTTTTTTTTTGAAACTGGTAATGTTGTATTCCTCAGATGCACCTTATGCTGGAGACCTCCAAAAAGGTAGTAATAATCTAAGACAAAAGATTAATTACAGTAATCCTAAAAGATCTACTAATTGAGTTATGAGGTTTTTTTGGTATGAAAATTTATTATGAGTTAATTTTTGAGTATCTAACTAATAAAAAAAGATTTACTAAGTGAATGCCCCGAATGTTGGGACTTACGTCCCACGATACTTGCACCCCAATTTGTAGGCGCACTAAGAACGCACTGAGGCGTACTGATTGGGCCGGCAACGCGAGTATTCTAGAGATGAGACACATACCGAGATGAATGAATCACAAGAGAGAACCTAAACAACTCTATTTTTTTTTATAAAGGTAAAGTTGAGAACCTAAACAACTCTATTAAGAGAGGTACACTTGATTTCAGATGTAACCTTTCGACCTTTTACACATTTGGAGAAATTCTTTTGACCTTTTACACATAGTGATTGAACTTACCATAATAGAACAATCCCTTTATTGTTCACATTAAATATGTACAATCTCTATGCAATGAACTCCCACAAATACTGACAAGAATTTAAACATTTCATATAGAGTTCAAAAATATTTAGACACCAAACGGTCATGATTCAAGAGAAGGTAGAAAATGCTTATTGTTAAAATATTCGATATCCACTATGTAAAAAAAAAAAATCGACATCCAGACCAAGGATTTAAGTCATAAAGGAGGAAATGGGATGAATTTCTTCAGTACACTAAAGGTTCTTGGTACCACCTAGTTCTTTTTTCCCTAATAACCACTTTATATCACCTTTTTGTTTGAGATTAATTATTATGTTCATATATGTATGGTACTCTATTTTCTTAAATTGTGGGCTTCACTTCACACTTTTTGCTTTGAGTCCCTTGAACTATTCCGGCATTTTTAGGTTTTTCTCCTTCAAAGGCACAACCAAACTATACAAGGGAGCTTTCTACTCCTCCAAACACTCTTTTTTCCTCTCTCCATATCGTCCATATGGCAGTTGGCACCAAAGGAGCTACTTCCCAAATTCTACTTCTTAATAGCATCTAGTAAGACGTAGCTGATTTAAATAAAAAGTTTTGGAAGAATTAGATTGAACTTTCAATTTTCTGGAATCCTCATCTTTTCGACCTACAAAAGGAAAAAAGTCGAGAGACAAAACTGATCCTCTTTTCTGAAGAAAAGGTAGCACTTTTGTGGCTCTCGGTGAAGTGTTGATCCCTTGAATGTCTAAGAATAAAACTATTGAAATGCCAAATTTGTTCGATGAGAAATGTGAAGTGAAAAGGAGGGATTAGTACTTTGTTCCTCTCAATTTATTCCTATAAAGGAACTAATCCTTTTATGTTTAAGTCTAAACTTTTTAAATGCAAATAAAAAGTTAAAAAAGAGTTCCCTGCTTACAATGAAATTATACTCCTTGTTCCCTTTTTAATAGCAAGTCAATGCCTTAACCCAAACCATACTTCCAAGTCGAAGATCAGCACTGGAAAATCGACGAAGGTTGTTTTCTAGATCTAGAACGTGGTGTTGGAAAATATCTCGATTAATGCGAGCACCATCTTAGGAAGGAATGAACCTGAAAGGTAATCGGTCAACAACGTTTTTATTTTTTTAAAATAGGTCAACATTATTAAAGTAGGTTACATAGATATTTTAGAAGGCGCAGAGATATTGAACAAACTCTGATGCGATGACAAAGGCTAAGGGTACATTTATATTGAAGGTATCTGTAAAATCAATCATCCCTAATCAACAGAGAACATAGACTCTATAGATGGTAACAACTTCTATAAACAAAGTAGGTATTACCTGGAACTAATCAACCAAACCACCAAATTGAAGGTATCAGGCTATCAGCAAGATTAACTGAATGTAACTGAATCACTGACTATAGAATGATCTTCACAAGGAGCTTCCAATCAAGAGTAGTTGAAGAGTAGGCAGTTTTCAGTAGCGTTCATCATAGAGTGGCCCCTCGCTATCTAGGTGATAAGATGGTCTAGAAGCAACATCTCTCCCAGTAAACAAGACGAGATCACCAATTCTCAGAGTGATCTAAACTAATCTACCCTTCTTTACGAAATTGGTTAAAAAAAAAAATCAAGAGTAGGAGTCTGAATTAATAGTCGATATGGCAAGCTAGTAATATTTTCCCTGAGCTACCTATATAGTTGGAAGATTTGAGCTTGAATAGCACTTTCTCCAGTAAAGGCCGCTGTATGAGATCAGTAAAATGTGCTAACCTGATCACTTGACTCAGGTTCTTCTTGTTGATGACTTAAGGACCCTAACCCCACACACTGCTTTAGCATCCCTCCCAAAAACTTCATCATTTCAATGCCATGCATTGATAGACATCTTCTGTTGATACTATTCTAGTCTCTGAACTTGACCACTAGTAGTAATATCTATTTGAAATCATTTAGGTAGTCAAGGCTATGTTGTGCACTATGAATGAGAGTTGCTAGGCTTTTTAGAGTTGAAATCTACTCCTAGAGGTGAAAATCTAAGACAGGACACCAGTCTGCTGCATTTGTGGTCTAAGTTGCTCTTACTCGGGTGCAGGTGTCTGATATGGGTATAGATCGGAGTGTTGGTCAGTCAAGAATGCCCACATTCAGAAGATGAATGTAGCAGAGATAAGGATGGTTAGATGGATGCGTGGGCATACTGAGAAAGATGATTAAAAACAAAGCTATACAGGGCAAGGTGGCAGTGGCCTTCATGGCAGACAAGATGAGGGAGGCGAGGTTGAAATGGTTTGTACATGTGAAGAGGAGGTGTGTGGATGCACCTGTAAGGAGGTGTGAGAGGTTGGCTTTAATAGAAGTTAGAGAGGTAGAGGTGCGCAGAAGAAGAAGAACAGGGTGAGGGGGGTGATTAGACAGGACATGGCACAACTTACCTAACCCTAGATAGGAATGTTGGGGTTCGAGGATTAGTGTAGAAAGTTAGCGGGTAGCTGAGTGTTGTCCACTTCATGTGGGAGAGGGTAGGGGCTAGCCTCCTCCCCATTTCTCCTTATTCGTAAATCGTAAAATTGTTTAGGAATCACATAGTTTCTTTGTTCTTTCGTGTTTATTACTATTTGTAAATATATTTGCTCTATATCCTGTTATTTTTGTTGTCTTATTTTCTTATAATTGTGCTTTGAATTCTTCTTTTCTTTTTAGTCGATGGTTTATCGGAAACAACCTCTCTATCCCCATAAAGGTAGGGGTAAGGTCTGGGTGCATCTTACCCTCCCCAGACCCCACATGTGGGATTGCACTAGTATATTGTTGTTTTGTATTTTGAGAAAAAAAGGGAAGAGTGTCAAATTGGAATGGAGGGAGTAGTGGACATATCAAAGAAAAAGCGAAAGAAGGATTATGAATAGGCATCAATGTCACTGTAATGCAGACTAGTTGGCATTAGGAGGAAACAGTTTCAAAAGAAAGTATAACTTGTCATTCTTTTTGGAGAAATACTCCAAAGAGACCGTTAAAGCATCTCCATTGGTAATAAGAGAGCACTCCCATTTTGTTATGCTATCAAAAATCACATCATAAAATAGCACTCCAGCAATTTTTACCCTTAAAAAATGAACATAATTGCATATTCTTAAGCACCAAAGTCAATAATTCAGAAGCAACCACAACTAACGTGGAATTAAGGCATAGCTGTTGTAGTTGTAGTTGTAGTTGTAGTTTTTTTTTTTTTTTTGAACATTGGTAAAGTTGTATTCTTCAGCATTAAGGACATGTTGGCCACCTTCAAAAATTTACAGCCTTAACCAAAATTACAAGCTCCCTATTAAATCTATAATTTGTTCTACATCTTCTATACAGAGCTGTTTACACCAAAAAAGTAAAGATACCAAACAATTCCATTTTACTTTGTGAATGGAATTAGATCTATCCACACTGACCACCATACGCATGATGGTATTAGTTTCCACCACTTCTTTTGAGTCTTGCTACCCCCCCCCCTTCTAATCCAGCATTTAAGAAGGTCAAAAGTGTGTTCTGGCATAGTCCAACTGCAACCTGTGATGTTGAGAAACATCTGCCAGATCTGTGTAGTGAATTTGCAATGTAGAAATAGGTGTTTGTTTGTTTCCCCAGTCAAATTGCATAGGAAACACCTAGGGACTAGTTGCTTTCCTTTCTTCTGCAGGACTTCTTGAGTTAAGCAGGCCCTTTTGATGACTAACCAAGTGAAGCATTTCACTTTGGTAAGGATCAGTCCTCTCCAAATATTCTTCCAATGATGATGATAGCCTCTAATGCCAACTTGTATGCCTTTCTTGTAAGCACTGTTTACTGTGAATTTGCCATCCTTGTTGTGCTTCCAAATAACTCTATCTGGTGCATTTGTTACTAGATTGGTTCCCCCCAATTTTTCCAGGAGAGAAGCCACTCTATCTATTTCCCAATCATTCAATAGCCTTCTGAAAGATAGGTCCCAGCCTTGAGTTGTCCAGCATTCACATACTCTGGCTTCAGGATTGTTGCAAATTGAGTAAAGATCTGAGAATGACTCACTTAGAGGAATTTGATCAATCCATCCATCTCTCCAGAACTTAATCTTGTTGCCATTTCCAACTTTGAGAAACACATTTTCTTCCATAGAGTTTCATAAAGCTCTGATTGTCCTCCATACTCCCCATCCATAGGTTCTTACACTATCTCTGTACACCATGGGTTCAATTCCCCATACTTTGCCACTATCACCTCCTTCCATAGGGTTCCTTCCTCACTAGTATATCTCCACAACCACTTCATCAAAAGGCTCTTGTTTTGGATTCCCAAATTTCTAATACCCAGTCCCCCTCTTTCCTTGCTTAGCATCACAGTGTTCCATTTCACTAAATAGTGCCCCTTGCCCTCTCCCTCTTTGCCTTTTTTCCAGAGGAAGTTTCTTCTAAGTCTGTCCAGCTTTTTGATAACTTTTGGAGGAATTAGAAATAGTGACATAACATAAGTAGGTAGTGAATCTAAAACAGAATTTATCAAGATCACTCTACCCCCCAAGGATAGATATTGAGCTTTCCATCTTGATAGTTGTAGTTGTAGTTATAGTGGTACAAAATACCATCTCCAGTTACTTTTATTCTTCAGTAACAAACAATTTGTTTTTAATCTATAGCAATTTGCTGATGGGAAGTAGTCAAAACAATAAATGACAGTGACACATTCCATTTTTTCTTTCTTAATAAGTATGAACTATTTTAAAGTCTTCACAATTTTTTTGAATAAGGTAAAAAAGATAGTTAAAAATGAGGAAAATTTAGAAAAAAAAACTTTACAACTAGAGTCTTTACCCAGTATATTTCCTTTTTTTCCTTTTTTATTTTCTTGTAAGAGAAATTCTACATGAGACCCTTAATTAGTTTTTAATATTCAAATGTTAAATATATTAATCCTGGATAGATAAAATTGTAGTACATCCATAGTTCATACAGTACTTCAATTATTAACTACCAGAAATAGTGGAGTGCAACACACAGAATAGGCATGTTATACATCCAATTTTAGGCGGAGTATACAGAAGGGATAGTGGTATTAGTTATCTTCTCTCTTTTTTAAAGGATAATGGTATTACCTTTCCATAGTTCAAGGAAAAAAAGTTCAAAAAATAGCTTGTAAGTGCGCATTACCTTTCAATTTTTAAAAAGGTATGCAACATGCAGCTGTATTTCAAACCATCAAGAGAAGGTTATATAGTAAAAAATTTAATATCCAAGCAAATATCATGCTGAACAAAATTTATTTCTGTTTGAAGCCATTCCTCCCTTTCCTTGGTAAGTAAAAGGTTGTATTGTATGCACCACTAGATCCACATTTACTTAATTAAACACTCAACACACCCCCTCAAGTGCAGGTCTGATCCTTCTTTTCATGGGCCAAGCACGTGGAAATTCTTTTTTAACGGCAGGTGGCGATGAGATTCGATCCCGGATCTCTGTCTGCTCTGATACCATATAAAGTGTGATCTCTCTAATAGCTTAAGATTATATTTACTTAACTATATTCTCAACAACCTATATGAATCAAATAATAGGAGGGCATTGGGAACTATAAAACTAACACAAGAAAGATAAAATAATCCAATAGGAATAATGAAACAGCTAAAGTAGCTCTCTCATTGCCTTTTGCCAAAAGGCCAGAAACTGGAATAAGATAATAGGATAAACAAAATTGCTAGAGAACCCAGACACTTACGGAGCCATCCAGCGGTATGTTCCAGTCTCTGGTGTCATTCCTTCGGTCTGCACCTCAATACGAGCAACCCCAAAATCCGCAATCTTGATTGACTTATCCGCAGCAATGAGTAGATTGTCAGATTTCAGGTCGCGGTGTATCAGATTCAGGTCATGCACATATTCCATCCCCCTTGCCACGTCTAAAGCCTGTTTCACCGCTAACTTCAAGGGCACAGATCGATTTTGTCGCCTGGCCAGAAATTGACGCACTGATCCCCCTTTTGCATATTCAGTCACAATACACCAGACCATAGGTTTACGACATGCACCAATAAAACGCACTATATTTAGATGCTTCAACCTTGCCAACATCATAACTTCCTGCTGAAATGCCTGCTCCATCAAATGGGCTCTCTCAAGATCATTTTCTGGCTTCTCTAGAAGCTTGATAGCAACATCCTCACCATTATAAGTTCCCTTGTAGAGTTTCCCAAAAGCCCCTTGAGCAAAAGCTGGGCCCATGTTCAGCTTCCTCAAATCAATCGTCCACTCATCATAATTCTCAAGCCCATCAGTAGGAAATCGAGGATCCATCAAAGCTTGAGCTAGGGCATCATCACTCAACCCTTGAGAAACTCTTCCCCTATTTACACTAGATACCGCAGAATAGTTATTGCGGACACGCTTGAGGCCCTGGTGGTTTAAAATACGAGTGTGGGAACCATTTGATCCAACACTGCTGTTATCCATTGACATCGCGACAGAACCTCCACCATCGCTCAACTGCAAGCTCCCGTAACTGTCAATTGACATGTTTGATCCTTCACCAAGCTTATGGTAAAAATTTTGAGTGATGCCATAATTATCAAGGTCCTCATTTAAGTCTATAAGTCCTGCAAACTTTGGAGCCTCCAACATTTTCTCTTATAACTACTGCAGCACAAAAGTTTCAAGTCTAGCTTATTTATTCTGCATGAGGATTTGCACAATCAAACTTTACTCTCCATAACCCTGAAAAAAACATGAAAGAAAAGGTCTTTTATTCAAAACCCAACGCAAAAGCCTTCTTAAAAAGCACTCTCCAGAAAATCCTTATTAAAAATCAGAATGCAATTACCAGTCGATTAAGGGAGAATAACTACACAGATTAATGTTTCAGATTTGGAAGATAAAAATATTATTTCCTACTTATTTATTAGTTAAGTGATTTTAAAAGAAAAGAAATGAGAACAAAGTTCTTTATAAGTAATAGTTTTATTAGGAATGAAATGTGATTAAAAATAAAGGAATTAATATATTTATCCGGAAAAGGATATTTTTGACCCATTAAGCAACATTAGAGGCATTTTTTAGGCCAAACTATGGACGTCGGGAGTATTTTTAGACCAAACAATTAAGTGCGGGCATTTTTGTTCAATTTTGCATAGTTCAAGGGTATTTTTGACCCTTTTCCATTCAAATTTTAATGATATTAAAGAGTCGATCAATCAATTTGATTAGAAATGAATCTTGGGCCTAACTCAACCTCAAAAGCTAGCTCGTGAGGTGATGGTCGTCCAATACCACATAAGGAGACCAAATAACCTATCACCTATTGATATGGTAACTCAGCACAACCTGCCACGTACAGGAACGGACATCTAGAGCGTTGAAAATATAAGATTGGAGCCTAACATCAGGTAAATCATGAACTGAAAAGGGCATGGCTATGACCTTATGAAAAGGAAGAGCAATAAGAGAGGACACTACGGGAACGAAATTTCTTGGGTTGAAGCACATGAGGGTTCCGATCCTATTGGTGGTACTGGTATATGCAAAATTATTCGTCAATGGAATTTCTTTTCTACAATGATTATTTTCCATGATAAGAAATGAATTTTGGGCTTAACTAACCTCAAAAACTAGTTCATGCAGTGATGGTTTCCCAATAACATATATAAGGAAACCAAGTAACCTATCATCTAGCAATGTGGGAACTGAACACAATTCAACTACA
Source organism: Solanum appendiculatum (assembly GCA_018342035.1). Taxonomy (NCBI): domain Eukaryota; kingdom Viridiplantae; phylum Streptophyta; class Magnoliopsida; order Solanales; family Solanaceae; genus Solanum; species Solanum appendiculatum. The sequence continues at coordinate 2,174,459 of JAGDQO010000283.1, read as the reverse complement.
CCTCAATTTCAAATTACTTCGGCGCGACTACACGTGTTCTCTTTATCCATTTTGCTTTATTCACCTCCATTTTATATAAATCACTAAATAATGTGTCTTTGAACGCAAATTAGAACTTCTTTAAAACCATGATCCTCCAAAACAATTACTTATCCTTACACAAACATCCAAGTCTCTAACAAAAACACCAAACCAAATGTCAAGTGTAAACTAAACCTTGATAGCTCATATCACCTATATGAATCATTTCCTTCTTAGCTAAGTACAACCTGATCCTAAAACAGGTAATTGTCACTACCTTTAATTCCCAAATCGCTCAGAAATGAAGATAAACAATCAACCATAAATCTTTCCGAAAACATACATGACAAAACATTAATCATAAAGTACATAAAAATCAATTTGAAGAGCCTAAAACCTCCTAAGGTCATCATCTCAAGAAAAACTAAAAATAAACCCAAAAAACCCATTTTCCCCTCCACATTTTTTCTTCCAGAAATGAGGGCTAAATAGTAATTTTCTCAAAACATAACACGTCCGTTTCCATCTCCAGCTCACTCCATCCCTCATAAAGAAGTTGAAAACTTCAACCATAAGCAGCAACACAAAACCTTTACCTATCTCAAAATTAACAAAAACCGCTGAAAATTCCCATTAATACAAACAAGAAAAAACCACATCACTCGATAATTAACAAAAAAACTCAAGAAATTTAGTGATCTACGGGTAAAATCGATGAAAAATGATAAAAAGTAGATTGATCAAAGAGGGCTTGACTTTACAAACTTACTGTTCCAACTTCCAAATACCCGATCGATTCCGCAACCACCAAAGCTGTACACAAACTCCGCTGTGCTCTGCTCCACCGCGTTCAACGCATATAAAGGGTAAGGATTGCAGAGGAAAAAACACGCCCACACCCAGTGATTAATGAATATTTTCTTCGTCTATCGTTTTTCTCTTTACTCGGAGTGGAGGAAGACCTATTGTATAGTCGCTCATTCTCTCAAATAGGTATACTGTGGGGTCATGAACAATCTCGGTCATTCAATAAATTGACCTTTGACTGCTATGACTTTTTTGTGCTTACGTGATCTACCAAGAGTTTTTGGCCAAAAATATCCTACAATATATCCCAATTTAAATTATTCTTCTTATTGGAAAATGTCTCGCAAGTTTTTAAATATTAACAACTTTCACTTTTTTGTTAAATTTTATCAAAAAGTTAATGAATTTCATATGAAAATATGTGTAATTTATACTATTCTCAATAAATGTTTTCTTCCATAATTTTATTTCTCGTAAGAAAAAGCTTTCAAAAAAATAAATAAATTCTTTAAGATCCTTGTTTGCTGGAAAAAAAATATATAGTTAAAACGATCAGAACTCTCGAGGAGACATGATCTGCTCTTTTTCTTTTTTTTTACCAATTGAATGAAGTTGGAGCTTAATTTCAGATTATATATACGTTCTGCAAAGTGAAAATGTAGTTAGATCAATAATTATTTGAGGCAATCTGATAGTTGAACTGATCAAGATTATGTATTTAATATCTGGCACTCGAGTTCTGTTCTCCATTAATAGAAGAAGTCTCTGGTCGATAGCACTTCTTACAAATTTCATGAGAAGAAAATATTTTAACTGGTAATTCTTTGATATCAAATCAAATGAAAACAAAATTGCTAATTAAAAGGATTAACATAATGCTAAGTGTTGTTGCCAAAAAAAATCGATAATTATTTTTTAGATGTATCTCAGAATGAAAAATATTGGTTAATTTGGGTGGATTTAAAATGTTTTACTGCTATACATATTTTTGTGTGAAATCTGTTGGATTTATTGACAAATTTTACTCGAAGGATGAAAGTTAATAAATTTTAAAATTTGAAAATGTTTTATGTTAAGATGAATAATTTAAGAAGGTAGTTTAAATTAAGAAATAATTTAAAGATATTTTTTTCACCAAAACTCGTTTATGAATGTCCCCTTGACAGCCAACTACTCTCACTTCCTCTATAACTATACTACCCCTTTTTTGGTCGTAAGAGATTATTTCTCTCTCTAAGAAATCATTTGCCTTCTCACTAGGAAACTTCACTGGAATGGATATAGACTTCGATAAAAATGTTTTATCTACATGGCCCCCACCAAAACCCCTAGATCCTCTCAGTGAGAGAATTAAGAATCAAGTCGCTCCATTGTATAAAGATACCTTAACATATATTAATGTCTTTAAATACATCCTCGAATCTAGATATATCTTCATCTGAAGCTCAAGGTGAAGCCATTTCGCTTCCCAACAATATCAACCAATTTGAAAGGGATCCAAATATAATTATGTTTACGGAAGCTGACAAACAGAGGATGTATGCACCTTGGGAATCATCAATCATAATCAAGCTACTGAGTAAGAAAATCCTACACCAATATTTAAAATCCAGGTCATACTCCATGTGGAAGCTACTGAACAGTTCTCACTTATAAACTTGGGTCATAATTATTTCATAGTTAAATTAACTAATAAGAAAAATTAAGAAAAAATCCTTCACAATGGGCCATGGTTTATCAATGATTACTTTCTTTCTGCGTAAAAGTGGGTTCCAAACTTTATGCCAAACATTGCTACCTAGACTATTTCAGCAATGTGCGTTCGTCTTCCCCAGTTGTCGACGGAGTTCTACGATACAATAATCCTCCAGAAAATTAGCAATTCAATAGGAAAATTACTCAAGCTCAATGCATGTACAAGTGTGACACTAAAGGGAAGATACGCAAGGCTATGTATAAATATTGTGTTACATAAACCGATCAAATCTCATGTCCAAATAAGAAATCATAAATAAATTATCCAATATGAAGGAAAGGACCTATTTTGCAAATACAGTGGACGAACTGATCAGCACCAAAACAATTGTCCCCCCAATACTCTGAAAAATTCAAACACAATCACTGAAAACACCCAAGCCTCTCTCCCAGTCCAAATGAGCTCTAGACTTCTGCTTCCCTTAAACAAAAAGACGAACAGACTTCGTTTACTTACAAAGAAAATGAACGACAGCAACAAACTTCCTCCATTTCCAACGATGCAAAATCCACCGGTGGTCTACACCACTCAAGCTCTCCCTCTAGATCAACCCACCCACCCTCCCCCCCACTCATGGATAGAGCACGGACTTTGGTGCTAGACAGTTTTCTTCATAATGGACCTCAATGGGCGGGAGGTAATGATAATACTGCAAAATCTAAACTTCATCTCTCAAGTGATCTCGGAGAGCATGAAACTGCGATGGACAATTATCTAAACCATCTATGGATCAACAATATTATGAATCCTCTTGCTCTAGTAGTAGCTCCAATGTTGCACCACAACATACAACAACATTAGGAACTCCCTCTTCACTTCGATCCCCTTCTGAGCCCAATGAAAAATCCAAACCTTCATTTCTTCACTCCAGTGGAGCATACTCATGAGAACCCACCGTTCTTCCCCTGGGTACCACAACCCCCACCAGAGATAACCCCTCTACAAATGCCAACTTCAATAGCAATGTCAACCCAATCCTGGATTCATAAGGAGTTTCTTTAATGGGCTCGTTTACCGTAATATCAAATCTAAAAGAAGCAGCTCTTCTGCTATTCCTAGAGAAGGAAGACAAGAAATACATCTTCTTATGTCTCTTAACTCTAAAAAATGCTCCATAGACATTCGCCCTCCGATCAACAAGTGGGCAGCGAAATTAGCAGTAGTAGTAAACCCCTCCTTTAAAAAAGTGTCCAATTTGGAGAATCAGGAATAACAAATGCCAAACCCACCCATCATTTTCAATGGATAGAAACTCTACTATGATAGTATAGAATATTAGGGGAGCAAATAATGTGGCCTTTAAAAAGAACATGCGTGATCTTATTGCTACCCATACTCCTTGTATTCTAGCTCATATGGAGATTAAGATGGAGAGTCATGACTATATTAAGAATGAATATAATTTCACCGGTATGATTGAGTCTCCTGTTACGAGTCGATTTGGAGGATGCCTTTGGCATGAAGATCAAGTTAAGATTACTGTTATGAGATAGAATTTTCAGGAACGGCATGTCATGGTTAAGGTATTATCTAATCAATCACCTTGGCTTATATCTATTATTTATGCTAGCCCTCTAGTAGCTAATAGAAATATCTTATAAAAATGTCTTAGATTAATTAAATATTCCTATCAGGGCTTTTATAGGTGGTGATTTTAACGAGATTACTTGTCAATCTGATAAATGTGGTGGTAATCCTATTAATTGGGTTAGAGCTAATAAGTTTTTAAAATGTACAAACTATTGTGGTTTAGTTGATTTAGGTTTCAAAGGTCATTGTTATGCTTTATCTAACCATAGATATAGAAGGGGCTTCATCCTAGAAAGACTTGAGTGTTGCCTAGCTAACCCTTTATGGTCTCAATTGTACTCCAATGCGACTGTTTCCTACCTCCCCCTACCTATTTTGATCATTTTCCTCTCCTTATTAAGTTGGATAACTTTGATCGTCGTAATGTTAATAAATCTTTTCTATTGGAGAATTTTTGGTGTGTCCATCAAGACTTTAAGAATATTGTCCAATCTTATTGGTTAAATAAAGACATTATCTTTGCCTACAACATTTTTGTCCCTACTGTTAAGCATTGGAGTTCTCACATTTTCGGGAACCTAAATCATAGAAAGAAGAAAATTTTGTCTAGGCTAAAAGGTATTCAAATATCTCCTTTTTTGCTACGAGTATCTTCCTTCAAACCCTTAATTTAGAGCTTACCTCGAATTATAATGACCTTCTCAAGAATGAAGAAGATTATTGGCGCATGCATTCCCATATAAATTGACTTAACGAGGGAGATGTGAATACTAAATTTTTTCACATCTCGGTCCTTAATTGTAGACGTAGAAATAATATTTCCTACTTCAAGAATGATAATGGCGATTGGTTATCAAATTACCAAGATATTCTTACTCATGCTTATAATTACTTTAAGGATATTTTTTCTACCTCTCACATACTTTCTCTCCTCCACAATTCATATTTCAAAAATACTTCCTTTCACAACTTGGATCTCTCAAGCCTCGACAACCCTTTACTTGATCAGGAGATTATTAACGTCGTCCAATCTTTCAAGCCCTTCAAATTACCCCTTCTTTCATCAATAATATGAAAATATTATTGGTAAATCTGTTCTAGACTTTTGTCACTCCATTTTTTAATAACTCAGTAATTTCCACTTTTCTAAACAACACTTATATTTGCCTTATATCTAAAATAAAAAATGCTAATTACCTTAGGAATTTTTGACCTATAAGGCTGTGTAATACCATCTATAAAATCATCACTAAAATCATTACTAATCGCATGAAGCCCTTTCATGAAAAATTCATTGGCCCTTGTCAAAGTAGTTTCCTTAAATATAGGCGACCCTCGGATAACACTTTCATCATCCAAGAGATTATGCATTATAATAGAAACTCGAAAGCTAAATTGGGCAGGTTCGTGCTAAAAATCAATCTTGAAATTAAAAGGCTTTTGACAAATTAAAATGTTCCTTTATCTACGAAACTCTCAAGTTCCCTCCCTAAATCACTTCCTTGATCATGAATTGCGTCTGCACCAGCTCCATTTCTGTCCTTGTCAATGGTTCTAGAACGAATTTCTTTTGCTCCTCTAGAATAATTCAGGAGATCCTATGTCTCCCTGTATTTTTATTCTTTGTATGGAGATGTTCTCAGTCCATATTACCCACCAAGTCAATATTGGTACCTGAAAACCCATTAACATCTACCTAGGTCTCTCCTATCTCCCATCTATTCTATGCGGATAACCTTACAATTATGTCCAAAGCCCACCCCAATAGCATCGACTTAATTAATTTCTCCCTCAAAAAATTTTTTGCCCTCTCTGGTCAAACTGTCAATCAGACTAAGTCCAAAATAATTTTCTTCAAAGGCGATAACGAAGGCTTCAATATCAGTGCCATAATATTATGGGCAACTACTATTGCTAGGAAAAATGCATTATGTTAACTGGGACCAAGTCACTAAGCGTAAAGAAGAAGGGGGTCTTGACATTATTAAAGTGGAGGCTATGAACGAATTTACCCTTTCAAGCCTAGCCTGCGTCTCTTCTGTGATCCAAATAGCCTCTGGGCTAACTGTCTTATTAGGAAATATGCATCTGCCTCTCCTAATGTTGCACCTCTTTCATTTGGAAAAACTTTAGGTTTGTATGGAATATTTGTAATCAAAGAGTCCTTTGGAATATTGGTTCTAGTAAAACTATTAACACTTAGGACTTCAACTGAATTCCCCCTTATTGTAGCATGCGCTCTCTTATTCATGGACCTATCCATCATAACGATCTCAATAAAAAAATCAGTAACATCTATTTTAATGGCTCCTGGCATCTGATAGTTGCTCCTTTGTTTTTCGGAGGACATTAAGTTGTGAATTACTTCAATCGTTACTCATGATGGTCTTAACACTCTCGGCTTCCCCTCTTGGTCCCTTAATATCAATGGTATCTTTAGTACTGCGTCTGCCTACAAGATTATATCCTCTCCCTCCAATAACCCTGATGAATTTACCTAGATTTGGGAAACGTACACTTTTAATAAAATCAAGTTTTCCTATGGTTTTGTACCCATATATGCCTCCCCACCAACTCCTTCGTTTACCATCTCAACATCACTCAGTCTAAAATCTGCAACATTTGTAAGATTGAGGAAGAGGATTCTGACCATATCTTTCTTCGATGCCCCATAGTTAAAGCCTTCTGGACAACCCTCAATATTACTCTTTCTGTGGGAGACCCTCTTTGGATTCTCAACCTCAAAAGTGCCAACCATGGCCTGGATCACCCCCTCATTACTCAGGAGTTGGGACTATTTCTTCCCTTTTGCCCTCTGGCATATTTGATTAAACCACAATCACAATACTTTCTACAACATTACTATGCCTATTTCTATCTCCAACCTGCTTGTCACAGTTCTTGAGTTTAAATATACCACTAATTCAATGTGTAGTAGCAGTGGTAAAATGGGTATAAATATCAAATGGTTCTCCCTAGTTTCAAATGGCCTTAAGTTCAACCTGGATGGTACTTACAGACATAACACTCTCTTGAACGGGATTGGAGGAGTCTTTAGAAATCATCAAGACACTTGGATTGCAAGTTTTTATAAAAAAAAAATGAAAGGTATAAATCACACACACATAGAATTATAGTCCTTTCATGAAGGCCTGTTATTGGTTGTCACCCACAAACTTTATATCTCTGAAATCGAAATTGATGCCACTGAGGTAATAAAACTGCTAGAACACCCCCTCCCCTTTTTGCTAATATTATTAATGTATGCAGGTCTGCAATGAAGAAACCGAGAAATCCCCAGATCCATCATAATTACAAGGATGAAAACAAAGTGGCTTATATACTAGCAATTGAAGGTGCAAAAAGAGCCACAACTAATGAAATACAGTTTTTGATGGAAGCTCCACCACGAGTATAAGAGAGTCTACAATCAGATTCACTTGGAGGAAAGAGAGTCTACAATCTGATTCACTTGGAGGATATATAACTAGAATTATAAATATTAAAGTATGTAGTAACCTAACAAAACTAGGTAATCTAAGTGTTTAAATTCCAATGCTCTAGCCCATGGTATGGCTTAAATATGAATAACTCTATTTTTTCTCTTCCTGCTACTAATGAGCACCTTGTAGTAACATGTGCAAGTACTGCAAATGTAATGCTACCTTAGTATGCTACAAATAAAATTCTTGTTTGACAAAAAAAAAATGTCTCCTTGACTGGGGCAATTGACAATGAGAAAGGGAGGAATAATTTGGGGAGGTAGCATATATATTGGAGAGGAATTCATGATTTTATTAGTCACCTCGTTATTATTCTACCTAAAAAAATGAATAAATCTATACTTCGTTTATTTTTATTTATTCATAATAGATTTTATATTCCTTTTAAAATAAAATTTATATTTATTATAATATTTATGTTAATTGATGTATAATCTTAATTGACTTGATAAGTAATTTGGAAAATAAGTAGTTAATATTTACAATAAAATGGAGAAAAATTATTTTTCTCTTGAAATGCTAAAGTGGACAAGTAAATATATATATATATATATATATAGTGAATAAATAAAGTTAACTTTATTTTTAGTATATTGGAAAAATAAAAATAAATGAACAAATTAGCACTTCATGATATGAAAATGAAACTCCGAGTGATGATAAATTGAAGACTCTGATTGAACAAAGAATAACACAATAAAAAGTAATTTTACACTTTGTTACATTAATTTTTAATTTAAAATGTATTTGTAGACAGTAAAATTCACGTCGAGAAAATAATAATCAAGACTTGAAAAATAATGCAACAATCGTTTTATTGATTTCAAAGTGCGAGTGTTACAATCTCTATGGTTCCTCTGAATTCGCCTTTTCAAATATAAATTCAAGGGATCTTGAGCTTGATCTTGAATTTGACTTGAACTTGATATTGGATTCAAGGGCTTTAAAGCTTGTTCTTGAATCCTTGATGACCTTTAATTTGAACTTTATCTTGATCTTGACTTTTATATGAATCCAAGGGCTTCGAGCTTGTTCTTGAATTCGATGGTCTTGATCTTGATCGTTCATGAACTTGAATGCTTGAATTTTTAAACTTGCACCTTATGGAGAAATTTATGGCGTTTGTACCACGGGCTTTCTCTAGCTTTTTGTTTAGAATTTTCTATCCCTTTTCTGAATTATGAGGACCCCTATTTATAGTTTTAGAATAGAGGAGTTGTGATTGGAACATGATTCCCTTCGGCCAATCATATTTAAGTGACATGACATATGGGCTTTATGGAGCGGGGTTGTCATTCAGACACATGGCACGATCCTATTGGCTTCTTTGTTTGACTTGGCATGCCACGTCATTTGCCACGTGGCACAAAATGGGCCTCAGGATGAGATGAAGTTGGGCTTAGCAAACTGGGCTCATCTTACTGTAGCCCAAATCACTTAATTTGGACTTTAATTAAATCCATATTTATCGGACTTAAATAATTAGCCTAATTATATTAATCCATAATATTTATTTGGACTAAAATATTTATGAATTTAATATAATTCGAATCATTTTATAAATTTATATTTAATAAATTTTAAATGATTACAAATGCCCCTACTTCAAGTCTTGTCAATTTATTTTATCTTTTAAAGACTAGGCTTGAAGTATTAAATTGATATTTTAATCGAGTAATTTGGTGTACAAAATCCTCGTGGACCGACGCAATGGACATGATTTTCTCATTCTCTTAACATTCACAAAGAAAATAAAAAAAAGAAACCCATATTGACTAGATTCCTTTGCATATTACTCTTTCCAACTTTGCATATGACTTGGGAACTTTTGAGCATTAATAATTTATTTATTTATTTTGTTTATAAAATCCAAAGTCCACACCGACTGTAACTTAGGACTTCTCCAATTAGAAATAGCATCCTTATCAAATTTGATAACTTCTCCTAATTTCTATTCCACTAGGAATTGAACATCATTGCTCATCTATAAATAGTCCCCACGTTCCCGTATCTATAAGCATCAACTTGTAAATCATCGAAGCTTCTCCGCAGCTAAAAAATATTAGTGCTCAGGTAATTTTTTTGTGATATCGACCACTTCCCTTTATTTTGTTGTTTTTTTTGTAGGCCATGATATTGATATTTGTTTTATGTATGCCACACAATGGAGAGCTTTATTTCACCAGAATTTGATCTTGAGGTGTGAAAGGATGTGTTAAACGTTCCCGCCTTGAGATTAACATAAACAATATTTGTATTTTGTGGAGGCTACACAATGGAGAGCTTTATCACACAAGAATTTGATCTTAAGGTGTGAAAGGATGTGTTGAACGTCCCCGCCTTGAGATCAACATAAGCAATATTTTTATTTTGCGGAGGCTACACAATGGAGAGCTTTATCACACAAGAATTTGATCTTGAGGTGTGAAGGGATGTGCTTAATGTTCCCGCCTTGAGATCACTAACTTGAGGCGTTACAAGATCCCGAATACTTGAGCATAAGGTGTGAAGGGATGTGTTTAACGTCCCCGCCTTGAAGATCACTAACTTCAAGCTTTACAAGATCCCGACTACTTGAGCATAAGGTGTGAAGGGATGTGTTTAACGTCCCCGCCTTGAAGATCACTAACTTCAGGCTTTACAAGATCCCGACTACTTGAGCATAAGGTGTGAAGGGATGTGTTTAACGTCCCCGCCTTGAAGATCACTAACTTGAGGCTTTACAAGATCCCGAATATTTAAGCATAAGGTGTGAAGGGATGTGTTTAACGTCCCCGCCTTGAAGATTACTAACTTGAGGCTTTACAAGATCACGAATACTTGAGCATAAGGTGTGAAGGAACGTGTTTAACGTCCCCGCCTTGAAGATCACTAACTTGAGGCTTTACAAAATCACTAATACTTAAGCATAAGTTGTGAAACGACAAACTTTTTCCACCTTAAGGCATGAAAATTTAAAGATCCTTTTAAGTATAAATTCGTGGAAAGGCCAGCTTAAGGTGCAAAGGGACAAATCTCGTCCACCTTAAGGCATGGGAATTTAAAGATCCATTTAAGGATAATTCCTTGAAAAGGCCAGCTTAAGGTGCGAAGGGACAAATCTCGTCCACCTTAAGGCATGGAAATTTAAAGATCCATTTAAGGATAAATTTGCGAAAAGGCCAGCTTAAGGTATAAAGGGACAAATCTCGTCCACCTTAAGACATGGGAATTTAAAGATTCATTTAAGGATAAATTCGCGAAAAGGCCCGTTTAAGGTGCGAAGGGACAAATCTCGTCCACCTTTAGGCATGGGAATTTTAAGATCCATTTAAGGATAAATTCGTGAAATAACCAGCTTAAGGTGTAAAGGGACAAATCTCGTACACCTTAAGGCATGGGAATTCAACAACTTGTATATTTGGAGGATTTAAAGACTTCAACTTGCAGACTTGACAAATTTGAAGACTTCAACTTGCATATTTGGAGGATTTGAAGACTTCAACTTGCATACTTGAAGGATTTGAAAACTTCAACTTGCATAATTGGAGGATTTGAAGACTTCAACTTGTATACTTGGAGGATTTGAACACTTCAACTTGTATACTTGGAGGATTTGAACGCTTCAACTTGTATACTTGGAGGATTTGAAGATTTCAACTTGCATACTTGGAGGATTTGAAGAATTCAACTTGCATACTTGAAGGATTTGAAGACTTCGACTTGCATACTTAGTTGAATTTAAAAAGTTCAAGCTCACTGTTAAAGAAGCTAATATTTTATAAGGGTTTGCCCCTCCTATTGACCTTTCAATACTTCGTGTAAGTCTGAAGTTAATACTTATAGACTTAACTTTCATATAACATATCAAGTGGGAATATGTGGTTTTTTTACACTTATGCAACTAAACTTAGAATATGATTCTAAGCGCCTACGTACCTCAGTGAAGAGGATCAAGTCACAACGTAGTTCGGGGAGAGTGTTTTTTTTTGGGTGCCATACACAGTTTATACTCTTGCAGGCCAGGAGTGACATGCAGTTTAGGCTCGTACCTTAAGGAGCTTTATCTTACTTCAAGGGTAGTACCTCTTCAAGAATTTTGCATTAATAGGACCAATCTTTACGCCATCTGCATCAACAAGCTTGTAAGCACCATTTGAATATGCTTCTTGTACGACATATGGTACATCCTACTTTGAGGTAAATTTGCCTCCAGACTTATGCGAAGTAATGATGGGTCTTCTTACTGTGAGGACTTGGTCTCCAACTTGGAAGCACCTCAAGCGAACCTTCTTATTGAAAGCACAAAATAGACGAGCTTGTTAACATTCAAGATTTTGTTGGGCTTCTAGCCTCTTTTCATCAAGTGCTTCTAACTCAGCAAGATGTAGTCGAGCATTTTCTTCTTCAGTGAGCCCTTCTTGAATAGCAAGTCTTCAGGAAGGTATTGGACTCTCAAGTGGCAGGACTGCTTCAACTCCAAAAGCAATTGAATATGGTGTTGCTTGAGTTGGTGTGCGGTATGTCGTCCTATATGCCCACAAAGCTTCTTCCATTCTTTCATACCAATCCCATTTGGACTTGGAGACAACTTTCTTCAGCAGGTTGCATAAAGTCTTATTGAATGCTTCAGCAAGACCATTGGCGGCAACATGATACATAGAAGATTTACACTGCTTGAAGCCAAAGAGATCACAAATCTTGTTCATTAACTTGTTATCAAATGGCTTGCCATTGTCCGTTATTATGTAGCGAGGGATGCCAAAGCGATATATGATATTCACTCGAATGAAATTTGCAACATTCTCTTTCTTCACTTCTTTAAGAGCAACAGCTTCGGCTCATTTTAAGAAGTAATCTGTTGCAGCTAAGATGTATAAGTGACCACCAGAAGAATTTGGTAGTAGTCCAACAACATCCAATCCCTAAGCATCAAATGTCCAAGATGCGATAGTTGGGTGTAATACCTCGGGCGGCTGATGTATAAAATTTGCATGAAATTGGCAAGCCTTGCACTTTCGAGCATAGTCTAAGCAATCTTTCACCATGGTTGGCCAATAATACCCCATTCTCTTTATTTGAAAGTGGAGCTTTGGTCCAGATTGATGTGACCCACATACTCTTGAGTGTGCTTCTTGTAGAGCTTGGATTGCTTCCTCCTCTCCCAAACATTGCAAGAGTACTCCCTCGAATGATCTTCTATATAATGTGTCCTTATAGTAAAGGAAGCGAGGTGCACGACGATGAATGTCATTCCTTCTCCTTGGATTTTCTGGAAGTATCCCATAACATAAATAGTCAGTAATAGATTGTCGCCAATCTTCTCTCGCAGCTTCAGAAACAACGACGAGATGCTCAAGCTCATCTTCATCCTCATTCGGTGGTGGTACTACCCATTTTTGGCAGATAGTAACTTGTGTCTGATCAGGAAGAGTTAGTGTTGAAGCTAAAGAAGCTAGAGCATCGGCTTTCTTATTATCCTTTCTAGGTACATGTTGGAGGGTTACATCTTCAAGCCATCTTATCAACTTTTGAGCATAATCATGATAAGGACGTAGTTCGGGTTTCCAGACCTCGTAACTTCCCAGGAGTTTATTTATCACCAATTGAGAGTCACCAAAGACTTGTAATTGTAATTGCTTCATGTCGACAACCATTTCAAGCCCCAGTATCAACGCTTGGTATTTAGCAACATTGTTGGAACAACGTTGCTCCAAGGTAAAAGGGAATGGTAGAATCTTTTCTTGCGAAGTGACGAACACCACATCAGCTCCAGCTCTGCCACGATGTGCAGCCCCATCAAAGTAAATTTTCCAAGGAGATTGAATTTCGATAGCCATTGCATCTTCATCAGGAAGCTCATCAGTTAACTCCCAATCATCTGGTATCGGGTGGTTTGCCAAGAAGTCTCCTAATGCTTGTCCCTTCACAGCCTTTTGAGGGATGTACACGATCTCCAATTGTTGGAATTAGAGGCACCATCTTGCTAGTCGATCACTAAGGACAGGTTTCGACATAACAAACTTGATGGGATTTGCTCTAGAAATAAGGCGAACAATGTGAGCTTGAAAATAATGTTTCATTTTTTGAATTGAGAAGACTAGCGCCAAGCACAACTTTTCGATTGGCGAATAGTTCAGCCCATTTGATATCATCGCTCTGCTCAAGTAATAAAGCGAATTTTCTTTTCCTTCAGTATTCTTCTGAGCTAACATGGCTCCTACAGACCTTTCTTGTGCCGCAATGTAGAGTATCAATGGCTTTCCAGGTATAGGGGCTGCTAGAACTGAAGGTTTCGCTATATACGATTTGAAACTTTTAAAGGCATCGCTACATATTTGGTCCCACTTTAGGGGAGCACCTTTCTTCATGAGATGACCGAATGGTTGGCATCTTCCTGCTAGATTTGAGATGAACCTCCTTAAATAGGCTAACTTTCCTTGAAGGCTTTTTAACTCATGAATGTCTTGAGGCTCGGGCATCTTCAAAATTGCATCAACTTTGGCTTGATCAATTTCAATCCCTCGATATCTGATAACGAAGCCAAGGAACTTGCCAGAAGAAACTCCAAAGGCACATTTTAACGGATTCATCCTTAGTTGATATCTTTGGAGCAACTCAAACACCATTCTTAAGTATTTCAAATGGTCACTCCTCTTTCTCGACTTCACCACCAAGTCATTAACATAGCATTCAACATTTTTATGGAGCAAGTCATCAAATATATTTAGCATAGCCCTTTGATATGTGGCACCGACATTCTTTAAACCAAAAGGCATTACCTTGTAGCAATAAATACCTTTAGGAGTGCAAAATGCGGTGAGTTCTTCATCCTTTGGAGCCATGCGAATTTGATTATAGCTAGAAGAACCATCCATGAACAACATCGCCTCGTAACCGGTGGTGGCATCAATCATCAACTTCGGGATGGGAAGAAGGAACTCATCTTTAGGGCATGCATTATTCAGATCCCTAAAGTCAACACAAACTTGAATTTGGCCATTCTTCTTTCTTAAAAGAACAATACTTGAAATCCATGTAGGGTATTTGACTTCACGAATAAAGCATGTCTTAATGAGTTTGTTAACTTTCTTTTCTATTAATGGAACCAAGTCTGGCCTAAAGCGTCTTTGAGCTTGCTTAACAGGATGAGCACCATTCTTGACTGCCATTTGGTGGACTGCTACTTTAGGATTCAAGCCAGGCATTTCTTTATAACTCTAAGCTAAAACATCCCTATATTCTCTGAGTATATTCATATAAGCGATTTCTTCATCAACTTCTAGAAAGGCACTCAAGGAAGTTGGCCTTAGGTCTTCATCAGTGCCAAGGTTAACTTCCTTTAAGGGATCTATTATGGTCTTCACTCCTTCTTCAAGTTCTGGTGGAGCATCTCCAGTATCTTCCTCTTCTAGAGGATCATTGTCATTGACAGATATGTGATAACACCAGACAATATCTTCCAACTCTTCATCAATCTTTATTTGAGGCAAGGCATCGTGCTCATTCTGGATTGTATCATGATAAGAGGAGCCTACACTTTCTTCATCTTACTCGCGCTCCTTGGTGTAAACCACAGTGTGAGTCTTTGCCTTTAGTTCCTCTTTACAAGAAACCACAAGTTCCACTCGCCGCCTCATTCTAGAAGGAATCAAACTTTTGAAATCCTTTTGAATCATAGGTGAAGCTGTCACTCTTAGATAACTTCTCCGATGCTTGTTATTTTTCTTCTTCAATGGGCCTAATCTCTCAAATACAGAAGTTCTTGTATTCGATTCTCTAAGTCGATCAAAGACGGAAGGCCTTTTGTTGGAAGCAACATACTCATCTTCTACAGTGATATGGTTATTGCTGGACCTTCTTATAGAGATGTGAACCGGCGGCGGTTGGCTATAGCCTAAGCCTTCACAAGCTTGTCTGGTCGTATCTTCCAATGGGAGTTTCCCTAACTTTGATGGCTCATTAGGGCCGTATCCAGCCTTCACAAACAACTTGTAAGCATTGGGATCAAAGCCTTCTCTTATGCGTTTTGTGGGGAGTTCCACATCTTGCACTTGATTTTGAGCGATTGACTTTTTCGATCGCTTTGAAGATAAATTTATTGCATCAATCTGTCTAATCGGAAGAGTTAATCCTCTTAGTGCATTCTCTTGATGGTTAGATGATTGATCTTCCTCTTTCTTCACTTTTGGAACATAGCGAAGCACAGAAGTCAACTTCTTCTTCGAAGACATATTCTTTCCTTTATTCAAAATAGGGCAAGCTTCTTTAATGTCAACTTTGACCTTTCCGACAGCCACATCAGCTCTTTTGCTTGCGATTTTATCAGACTTGATTGATTTGACGTCATCAGGTTTTGCTCCCTTGACAACGTAACTCTTCAAATAGAATTTTGCATCGGTAAAGTGTGTCTCAACTTCCGTGAAAGGATTATCATCCGCAACTATCTTCCTTTCAATTTCACCTTCAAGATACTTCAAACATTGATAGTACGAAGATGAGACAATTTTATTCTCATGTACCCAAGGCCTACCAAGCAATATGTTGTACGAAGTCTTTGCATTGATCACATGCATCCATGCGCTTGATCGCAAATCTTCCATGTGGATTTCTAATTTTATAGAGCCTATGGACCTCTGTCCCCCTTGATTGAATCCTTGTATCAACAAACGACTTTCACTAAGTTCTTCGGTCGTGACACTGAGTTCTTTCAATGAGTGGATATGCAGAATTTTGACTCCAGATCCTTCATCTATTAAGATTCTGTTTATCTTCTTCTCTAGTACATGACCCACCATATACAAAGGATGATTGTGTAATGTTTCGCCAAATAGAAGATCATCATTTGTAAATGTGATTTTTGTATCACATGCATGTGCTTCTTGGGAAGAAGGTTTAATAAGCTTTTCAAAAGACGAAGGAGTCATCATGATGAGATTTCCCTCGTTTATTCTTTTTCATCAGTAGGAGACACTTTTGGTGAGGATTCACTCGTTTTTCCTTCCTTGTTAGTAGGAGACACCTTTTTTGTTTCTTCTTTAGCAGCATTAAAACTTGACGCCTCGACATTATCTTGAGTAGACTTCGTGCGAAACCAACTTGGCAAGAATTCCTCTAGAATCACAAGACGTCGGGGTTTTTGGTAGTGATGCACTTCTACCTTTGCCCTCTTTGGGCGCTTGATTGATTTTTTCTTCTCTAGTTTCCTCACCATCTTCCTCCTAATCGGTTGCTCGGATGATTCTTTTCGTAAACTTGACTTGTTGTGCCTTCGCTTAATTACAAGAATCCAACCTTTATCACCATCTATATCAACTTGAGATCTGTCTTACTCCAATGACTTTTCTTCATGTTTTCCAGACATACATATTTGGATCGGATCGAGCGAGCCAAAGGTGATAGAGATTTGGTTAGAACTAGTCTTCTCATCATCAAGGGCAATCTTATTTTCGTTAACCAATCGCATAACTCTATCCTTGAAGACAAAACATTTTTCAAGAGTATGACTCACAAGTTTATGGTACTTGCAATAATTTGGGTCATCAATTTTTTCAGCTTCATTAGGTCGCTTCATCTCTGGCAATTTAATGAGCTTTAACTCGAGCAACTCATCAAAAATTTCAGAAACGTCAGAATCCAAGAAGGGGTATTTCTTTCCTTGCATCTCCCTCTGTGTTGATTTTTTATTTGAACGCGCTTGGAAAGTCGTTTTCACACTTTGCTTCTTACTTTCCTTCGTAGTAAACTTCACAGGAGACACATTAATATTCATGGATTCTTTGTTGTCATTCTTGGGCACAAATTTGCTCCGTCTCTTGGGTTCCTGCTTCTTTCTTTCTTTGTGAGGATCATGGGCAAATGTCATATCTTTTCTAGCAGAGGACATGCTCAACTCCATATCATGCGCGCGAGTGGCTAGATCTTCGAAGGATTTTGGCTTTATTCCTTGTAAGATGTAAAGAAGCTCCCAGTGCATTCCTTGGATGCACATTTCTATTGCAGAGGCTTCGCTAAGCCTATCTTTACAATTTAAGCTTGCGTTTCTCCATCGATTTATGAAATCTATAACTGGCTCATCCTTCCTTTGGCAAGTATTCGTGAGTTCTACCATGCTCACTCTACGCCTTGTGCTATAGAAGCGATTGAGAAACTCGTGCTCTAGTTGCTCCCAACTATCGATAGAATTGGGCTCGAGATCCGTATACCAATCAAAGTCATTTCCCTTTAGAGAGTGGACGAACTGCTTGACAAGATGGTCTTCATAGGTTCCAGCATTAATACATGTCTCCACAAAGTGCGTGACATGTTTCTTTGGATTTCCTTTACCCTCAAATTGTTGAAATTTGGGGGGTTGATAGCCGACATGCATTTTGAAGCTATCAATTCTTGCAGTGTATGACTTGGCATACATATGAGAGGACTTGCCGGAAACTTCATACTTATCTTTGATTGTGCCTTCAATGAACTCCTTCAAGTGATCGAGTGGGATCATTCCTTCAGAAAGAATTGGCATTTCCTTGACAAGCGGTGCTTCCTTCGCAGGACTTTTGATCTCTTGAACTTCAACACCCTTTCGAGGCGCATGCCTGGCTTCTCCATCTAAAAGGCCTTCCATCCTATCCATCAATTTTTCAATTCGAGACTCTTGATGTTGTACATGCTTGGTTAATCCATCGTCCAGCTTCATCAGATTTGCAAGTTGTTCCTCAGTGGAAGAAGCATCAGTTACCATTGCTTGCATGATCATTGGGGATGTAGGAGAGTAGCATGGATTGTCGCGCAAGTTGATCTTCAATGGACTCACATTACGTGATGTATGCGAAGATGATTCACTGGTTGAATCATAATTTCCCTTTGTTGAAGAGTTTTTGGAACCAAATTCCTCTAGTAGAGTTAAGGTCTTCTTGATCTTCTCAGCTACGCTGCTTCCTCTTTCTAAAGCATTTGTGGAGGATCTTGATCCTTTTGGAGTCGAAGACCCAAAAACAGGAGTTGATGTGGACGACACTTGAAGTGTTTGTTGTCCTAGCGTAGCAGCCTTGCTCCTCGTAACACCGCCGAAACTTCTGAAGGTAACACCAAGGATTCCTTCGACTTCAGTAGAGAATTTGGAGTTAGTGGTCTTTGAGGCAGTTGATTGAGAGTTGACCTTCTTGGAAGTCATCTCGATATTCTTTGATGCTTGAAAAGTTGAGATGAGAGGTAGAGATTGTCCCACTGGGCGTGCCAGAATTTGTAGACAATAAAATTCGCGTCGAGAAAATAATAATCAAGACTTGAAAAATAATGCAACAATCGTTTTATTGATTTCAAAGTACAAGTGTTACAATCTCTATGGTTCCTCTGAATTCGCCTTTTCAAATATAAATTCAAGGGATCTTGAGCTTGATCTTGAATTTGACTTGAACTTGATCTTGGATTCAAGGGCTTTAAAGCTTGTTCTTGAATCCTCGATGAACTTTAACTTGAACTTTATCTTGATCTTGACTTTTATATGAATCCAAGGGCTTCGAGCTTATTCTTGAATTCGATGGTCTTGACTTGATCGTTCGTGAACTTGAATGCTTGCATTCTTAAACTTGCAGCTTAGGAGAAATTTATGGCGTTTGTACCACGAGCTTTCTCTAGCTTCTTCTTTAGAATTTTTGGTCCCTTTTATGAATTATGAGGACCCCTATTTATAGTTTTAGAATAGAGGAGTTATGATTGGAACACGATTCCCTTCGGCCAATCAGATTTAAGTGACATTACATATGGGCTTTATGGAGCGAGCTTGTCATTTAGACACATGGCATGATCCTATTGGCTTCTTTGTTTGACTTGGCATGCCACGTCATTTGCCACGTGGCACAAAATGGCCCTCAAGGATGAGATGAAGTTGGGCTTAGCAAACTGGGCTCATCTTACTGTAGCCCAAATCACTTAATTTGGACTTTAATTAAATCCATATTTATCGGACTTAAATAATTAGCCCAATTTTATTAATCCATAATATTTATTTGGACTAAAATATTTATGAATTTAATATAATTCGAATCATTTTATAAATTTATATTTTATAAATTTTAAATGATTACAGTATTATCATAATAACTAATTTTTACCATTTTAAGTTTCTAACTATAATGAATAAAAAAATTTTCTCAGAAAAATGGAACAAGTTTAGGATTATCCTCTGGAATATCTTCTAAATGAATTGAGCTAGTAGGTTATAGATATGATATGTTTAGCCTATCATAGAACTAAATTAACAAAATAGGAAATAAAAATTATAGTACTTACTCAGATTAATTGCATGTTGACAATCTGCAATTCGAATGTTATAGTATGAATATTTTTGAAACTATGAAATCAGTGAAAATTCAAGAAAAAATTAAATTAATCACTGATCAATTATCTGTTGATATTTGTGCAGATCATCCCAGTGCTTTTTGGGATAGAAAGAAACATATTGTCACTCTTCCATATGAAGAGGATTTTGTGGAGGAAAATATTCCCACTAAATCAAGACCATGTCAAATGAATGCTGAACTGGTCGAATTTTGTAAAAAAGAGATTGATAATCTTTTACAAAAGAATTTGATAAAACCTTCCAAGTCTCCTTGGTCGTGTACAGCTTTTTATGTTAATAACGCTGCTGAAAAAGAAAGAGGTGTTCCTAGATTGGTCATTAATTATAAACCTCTTAATAAATTTCTTAAATGGATTAGATATCCTATCCCAAATAAAAGGGATTTATTATCTAGATTATATGATGCCAATATGAATTCATTGAATAAACTCTCTTGATAAGAAATCAGGTAAGGAGTTTTCACTTCCTTTCTTATAAACAATTTCAAAATCAAAAGGAGCCAGCTGTGCTTGCCACCTAGCAAATATCAATTTTGAAGCATCATGTTTAAAATCTTTATTAAACATAAATTTTACAGCTTGAGCGTCAGTTTTTATTAAAAACTTTTGATTATATAAATCATCTTGAAATTTTAAAACACATTTCACTATAGTCAACATTTCATGCGCAACAGTGGCATATTTCTTTTGAGCCTCTGTCCATTTACCAGAATGATATCTAATCAGATATTCAATTTTATCATGAGGATTAATTTGTTTCAATATTCCTCCATAACCAATATTAGACGCATCAGTCTCAATAATTTTTTGCCAAGCTGGATTAGCAAGAGTCAAACAAGGCAAATCATTAATTTTTTGTTTAACAAATTGAACTAAAGCAGTATGTTCCTTAGTCCATGGGGATTTATAATCCTTTTTTAACCTGTCAAATAAAGGGGCCAAATCTCTAGACAGATTTTTATAAAAGGGAGAAATGTAATTTAAACTTCCAAGAAATCTCTGCAACTGAGTTCTATCAGAAATAACATCAGGAAATTTTGATGCAAAATCAATAGATCTTTGAATAGGAGTTATCTTCCCTTGACAAATCAAATGTCCTAAAAATCTTACTTCAGTTTGAAATAAACTCATTTTTGGTTTTGATATGACTAAACCATTCTGAATAACAACCTTTTTAAAGATTTCTAAATGCTTAATATGCATTTCTACAGTCTTTGAATAAACAAGAATATCATCAATATAAACAATAATAAAATCCATATAAGGATTAAAAATATCATTCATAATCTTCTGAAATTCAGAAGGTGCATTTTTCAATCCAAAAGGCATAACATTCCATTCATATTGACCAAACGGAACATTAAAAGCAGTTCTATAAGCATGTTCTTTAAATATCTGAATCTGCCAATAACCAGATTTTAAATCAAATTTTGAGAAAATATTGGCATCATATAAGAAGTGCTAATGATTATGAAGCGTTAATGTTATTATTACTATGGTTAGATTGAATTCATTATCATGGTTAGATTGAATTCATTATCACATAGTTCATTCCTAAATCATCAAAAGTCACAATTACTTGAGTTTGATTTGTATATCTATTACTATAACTTAGATTTATCTTATCAAAGGTCATTATACATATAATAAAGTTTAAAAAAAAAAATTATTATTATTATTATAGTGAACAAATGGAATATCAATTTATGCTATGAAAATGATATTCTAAGTGATAATAAAATAAATATTTTAATTAAACAAAAAAATAACACAATAAAGGGTGTAGGCATATAAATTTTATTAGATTAAATTCATACGAAATTTGGATTAAATCCATATTCATTTTGGGTTGAATGATTAATTTGGGGGTTTAAAAAAATAAACAAGTCCATTTTATTAAGTTCAAGTCCAAGGTTCATTCCACCTTGAAGCCCAAACTCATGCCACGTGACACAGTGACTAGGCATCCAAGACCAACAAGGTGACGCCACGTGTCCAAATGATGTGGTAGTCCCAGTCAGATTCAAGAACCAATAACAATCCGTTAAGTGTCAAAATGACATCTTTTGGTCAATCATAAGCAACCTTGTCCACCCCCTACAACTATCAATAGGGAATAGACATGTCATTCAAGGGAATTCTAAAAGGACTTCAACAAGCATTCTGCAAAGATTGGAGAAAGCTACAACATCAACTACATAGTTCTTCGAAGGAGTGGTCAACAGAGTTCTTTTCGGAGATCGACTTGAAACAATGAAGCGCTTCCCGATATTTTTGGAGATCAAACACATCTCAAGGAGGTCTACATCATCCAACAATTCAAGAAGTACGCTACTAATAAATGCCCTCGAATCTTGGAAAAGTTTAGGAGAGAAGAATCAATAGAGTAACAAAATTGTACTCACAAATTCATCAATAAAAATCACATTTTTCTTTTATTTATTTTGATTGTAGTTAATTTTCAGCGCAATGAAAATTTATTACGAACATATTTGGCATGCCCAATGGGACCAATTTTGCTTTTCATCTTTTTCTCTTACAAATCAAAAACAACAAAGTCAACTACTGCAATGGCCTTCAAAGAGACCAATGATGTTTTATGCAAAGACTCTACTGATGTCGTATTTGCTAATCTTAGTCATGTTGGTCCGATTATTCGACATAAATTCAAGATCAGTGGGTTAGATGGATCTGAATACTTCACTTCTTTGAAGACGGTAAAGAACAACAACTCTCATACGACGGTCATAACTGTAACACTTGGGGGCAATCTTGCATCCGTGTTTGTTAGAGAATTTTCTCAAACAGGCTCCAACTTTGATGAATTTAATGATTCAATGGATTCTCCAACCCCAATGAATGTCAATGCCTTGATGGCTGACTCAACTGACATGGACGAGAAGTTTTTAATGATGGAACAAACTATTAAAGCCTTGAAGAAATCTGTCGATGATAAAAATCTTCATATTGCTTAACTTATGAATCAGTTGGAGGCCTTCGCACCAGGAGAGTCAATTCATGTCCCCACTTGTCCACCTGGTTTTGATCCACAAAACAAGGACGTTGAGGAATCTCTTAGTCCAAATTTCAAAAGGAGAAACAATTTGTTTCAGTTGCAGCGTTATTTGTCCAACAATTGCAAGACATGATAACAAACACTATTAGGGCTCAATATGGCGGAACACCACAAAGTTCATTGCATTACTCCAAGCCATATACCATATGGATTAATTGTCTATCAATGCCGAAACTATCAACCAACAAAGCTACAATAGCTTGATGGCAAAGGAAACTCGAGGCAACATATCATTCACTTTGTTGGCACTTGTAGCAATGCTGGAACACATGGTAATCTTTTGGTAAAATAGTTTCTTTGTTCGCTGAAAGGAAATGCATTCAAGTGGTATATCGACCTGGAACATGAGTCAATCGATAGTTGGGAGTAACTCGAGAAGGAATTCCTCAATCATTTTTATAGTACTCATCGAACTGTAAGTATGATAGAGTTGACTGGTGCTAAGCAAAGAAAGGATGAGCCTGTGGTGGATTACATCAATCGTTGAAGATCATTGAGTTTGGACTGCTAAGATCACCTTTATAAGATAGATGTTGTGGAAATGTGCATTTAGGGCATGCATTAGGGACTTCTATACATACTACAAGGAATCAAATCACGACCTTTTAAGGAACTTGCTTCACGAGTGCATGACATGGAGTTGAGAAATGCAAGTCATAGGAAGGCATCTTTTTTTGCTAATCTGACAAAAGAAAAGGAGTTCTAGAAAGGTAAGACCTCAAAGATTCAAACAAAAGAATCTATGACAGTGAAAGAAACATCTGTAAAGGTTACCACCAAAAAAAACTGATAGAGGAGGAAGCCCTAAGTCATTATCCCAAGGAGGAGAAACGACGTTCAACCTTGAAGGAGTTAGAGGCAAAGGTTTACCTGTTTCTAGATTTAGACGTATCTATTCTCCTTGATGAATTGCTAGCTAAGAAAGTCATTGATCTTCCTAAATCAAAAAGGCTCAAAGAAATCAATAAGGTTAGTGATACTAAATATTGCAAGTTTCATCGCGTTATTAGCCACTCGACAAGTAGTGCTTTGTCTTGAAGGAGAACATCAAGATGTTAGTAAGTGAAAGAAAAATCATCTTTGACATGGATGAAATAGCGGAGGCAAATCATGCTAGTGCAGTACCCAATCAAAAGAAGTGGTCAAGGTCCCAAATTATGCCAAACACCATTTTCTTGTCGTTCGGAAGTTTCACGCCTATTCAAATTGATTTTCCAAGAAAAACTCCTGAAGGTTCACTAGAGATAGACGACCACCACAAAGAAAATAAAGATGATGGTTGGACTCTGGTTACTCATAAGAAGCGAAGATATTAAGGAGTTCGTACTATACGACTTCCTAAGACAAAGACAATAAGGAGTGATGTAAGTCAACTATTACAGCCATCAAAAAGCGTCAAACCTTGTACTAGCAAAAGAGCAATAGTTCCTTATCGCAGAAGGTTCGAAGGCCTATTACATTGGATGAATTATTTCCTGAAAAATTCCTTCATGATAGTCAAATTGATGCAACACATGTTGTTTCCAGCATAGATGAAACAAAGGAAAGCAAAGGCGAGCATAATCCAACAATAACACAAAAATATCAAGCTAATGAAAAAGTTGTCCCGTGTTGTGCTACAATTGCCTTCACATATGATGACTTGTTGTTAGGGTCTAAGCTACATAACAAGCCTTTGTTTGTTGGATCTATCCAAAAACAACATCTTAATCGCATACTAATCGATGGTGGTTCGACATTTAATATCATGCCAAAAGTTGTTCTGAAAAAGCTTGGGATCTCTATTGATGAATTGTCCCAAAGTAACCTAACGATCCAAGGTTTCAACCAAGGAGGACAACGATCCATAGAAAAGATTCATGTAGGATTGTCCATTAGCGACGTGAAATCCAACACTTTGATTCATGTTATAGATGCCAAAACATCATGCAGTTTGTTGCTCGGATGTCCTTGGGTTCATGAAAATGGAGTGGTATCATCTACTTTGCATCAATGCAGGAAGTATATGAAAGATGGTGAAGTAGTTAAAATCGATGCAGACATCAATCTTTTTACCGATATGGAGACATACTTTACAAATGCAAAATTCTATTTAGATATTGGAGATTCAAGTATGGAGGAACCCACACAAGCTGACTCAATTGATGTTGAAGAGGGTGAAGTTCAATGGTCCGCTATCAAGATGTCTAAGAAGAGAATGAAAGAGGTTTCTTTTAAGCTTTCGCCATCTATATGAGACATGCAGACCAATATTGATAATGAGCAACTAGTTTTTCGCTACATTCCACTAGAGCGTCAAAAAAAGGGACAACGCCTACTAGAGAAATGTACTCAAAAAGTTCACCTTCCAAGGAAAGAAGTGAGTCACACAATATTTCAAGATTTGAAGGAGAAAATAACTGTCCTAGTTGCACAAATCTCGTCTATCACTTTTGAGTCTTCTAAAGACAATACCCAAGTTGATAAGATAAAAAGACACTTTGATCAAAAGGTTTTCACATTATTTGAAAAATCAGGTTACGACTTCTCAAATCCAGCAAGGCTAAGAAAACTGAAGGATGAAGTCACCGGTGAAAAGATACATGAGCTTACAAAGTCTCAAATGCGATTGAGAAAACAAAGATATTATGTTGCCACTCCTAGGTTTGGCTTAGGATTCAACTTGTCGGAGCCTCTTCGAATCTCATCTAGAAGGAAAAGGAAATAATTTCATCCCACCACACCTTTGTATAGAAAACAAAGGAATCTAAGGATGGTAAAACACCATGACAGACTTCTGTGTTTGAACGCATATGAAGATTGACACCCCGTGTCTTTGCATTTGAAAGATTAGGTTGCAAGGATGAAAGTGAATCCTCTAAACAAGTGGAAGGATATGCCACCACCTCAAAGGCCTCAGTATTTCATCGTTTGGGAACCTAAAGGAATTCATTATCAGGAAAAAGGTTTTGGAGTATGAAAATCAAGATTTTTGTGAAGTAATCGATGACAAAGAGATTCATAGTGTTTTCCCATTACGTATGAAGAGAAAGATTGTATTGTCAATTAGCACATATGGTTTATTGACAAAGAAGAATCAATACTTCCTATGAAGATCGCCTATGCTTCTTAGAGTACGAGCATAAATTGCATGTGACTCCAGGCCCACAAGAGTATAAACTATGTACGGCCCATAAAAAAAAAAGCTCATCATCTTGAACTATGATATGACTTGATCCTCTTCACCGAGGTATGAAGGCGCTTGGAGTAGTTACTCTAAGCTCAGTCACATGAGTAAAAAAAAGAAGAGATTTGTGACATTATGTGATATCACAATAGCTCTTTAAAGTGGGAGTGATGGCATGTGAACTAGATATTCCAAAGGTGTCACAAATAAGCAAAGTAGAAGAGTCAGGCAGGGAGAAATCTTAGCTGACTTCAAAGGCTTATTTGTAAAAATCCGTAAAAGTTTTGACCATGAGTATTTCAAGGATTGTAGTTCTTGAAGTCCTCTTTGCAATAAAAAAAAGCGGCTCATGATTCAGAGTCCCCTACACTGAGTTATGAATTTTTTACCATAGCCGTTCAAAGCTGGGAAAAAAGACCATTAGATTTTGGAATTGGCTGAGTAGACTTGAAAGGCATATTTTTTAAAATCCGAAAGCTTTTGACCATGATTTTTATACATATGGCAGTTCTTGGAGTCCACTTTGCAACAAAAGAAGCGGCTCGTGATTCAGAGGCTCCTACGCTGAGTTATGAATTTTCTATCATAGCCGCTCAAAGTTGCATATCAAATATGCCAGATTTAGAAATCAACTTCCTATATAATCTAATCAATTCAGAAGGAATTTTGATTTGAAATTTTGATATGCGATAGGTTATTGAGTTCCATTGTTATTAGACTAAGAGACTTGCAATTCAACTTGAGTTTTTATTTGCTTGCAGTAGAGATAATTTTGTGTAATTCATTGATGCTTCAATAAGTTACTCAAAATTAGGGGCATCTTTACCCACAATGTCAAATTGGGATAACCTTCGGGTCGAAGATCTACTTATTTATATTGAGATGGTGTACTCGCAAAGCTCATGATTTGAAACCTACAAGATTAAGAGATAAATTTATTTTTTTGGCAAAGGTGCACAAAGCTGTGGAATCGACACTCCAGGCGTGTAGTCAACTTGAAAAATTTATTCCCGTCAATATAGAATGAATTTTGTTGTGATTTGTACACATAGTGTTGTTCATGGTGCTCTCTTCACAGTGAAACAAGAATCACATCATTTCGAAACTCCTACACCAAGATATTGATTTTCTACCAAAGATGCTCAAAGCTAAAGAGTTGATCGAGACAGAATTTGAGCTAACTTTGAAAATATATATCTGTAGTAATCTGGAAATCCTTTGATCATGATTTTTACATATGTTGCATTTCTGTGAGTCATGCTTCCAATGGAACAAGAATCACATCATTTCGAGACTCATACACCGAGTTATGGATTTTCTACCAAAGATACTCAAAGTTGAAGAGTTAAGTGAGGCAAAGTTTGACCTAGAGTTGAGCGAGGCAGAATTTGAGCTAACTTTAAAAATACATATGTACTAATCTGGAGATTTTTTTGCCATGATTTTTACATATGTTGTATTTCTATGAGTTATTCTCCCAATGGAATAAGAATTGTGTCATTTCGATGCTCCTACATCAAGTTATTGATTTTCTACCACAGATGCTCAAAGCTGAAAAGTCGATCGAGACAACATTCGAGCTAACTTTGAAATAATGTATATACTAATCTGGAGATCTTTAGGTCGTGATTTTCATATTTATTGTAGTTATGTGAGTTAACTTTCCAGTGAAATAACACACTCGTTATTTGAGTATCCGTACCACAAGTTACTAAATTTCTAACATAAGAGCTCAAAGCTGAAGGGTTGGGGAAAGTTGGCTAGCATGTAGAATTAGTTACAAATTGCGCAATAAGCATTTGAAACTCATAAATAAAAGAAGACATTTGAGAAGAAAAGAACGTCACGTTTATTTATCCATGGAGGATTGTCACTACATCATGATAATGTTTGGAAAAAAAACACCAATAAAAAAAGAAAAGGAAGAGAACATTCATATGCAGAAATAAAATTATGGGGAAGCCTAAAGCTAAGGATCTGTTGGTTGGCACTTGTCTCAGCGTTCTCCTTTAGCTTAGCTAGTTCTTCTATCTCTATTTCAGACAACGAGCTGATTTTCTCAATGGCATGAATCTCGTCCCTAATGGTGATGATACTCTGTTGGTTTTCAAATAATTTCTTTTGGTACTCTTGATAAGTGTTGTGGTTTTTTTCTTCTTAGCAGTCAAGGCCTCTAGCTCTTTTCAATTCTTGCAAGGACTGTTTGGAGCTCTCCTAGTTGCTTGTCCACATTTATCTTTTCCTCATTTTCAATATGAAGGCATTGTTGTACAATAGAGAGTAGCTCTTGATAAGAATCTCTTGTCATCTTCTGAGATGTAGACAATCTCACGATATCATAATTTTCATGCTTCTTAAAAGATCTTCAAGAAGAACCTTCAAAGGGGGAATAAAGATGACATTGACCTCCCAAATCCCTTTAAGAATCAAGTCAACACTTTTCTCCAACTCTTTGAGACTTTTCGAGGATCCTTAAGAAAATTGTGTAATCCATTCACACAAGGTACGCCACATTTCATATATATAAAAAGGTTTTAAGTTGGAAATAATCTCTTGGGGTTCAAAAGTTGAAGCAACATGTTGTTCCAAATTAATCATTCAACCCAAAATGAACATGGATTTAATACAAATCTTATATGAATTTGATCCAATAAAATTTGTGTCTATAAATGCCCTTTACTTCGAGACTTCTCGATGTGTAGGCTTGTCGAAACTTGATGATGAGACTTGAAGTATTCATGAATGTGTTTTCATTTTTTTGAGACTTGTCAACATTTAGGGTTGCCGAAACTTGATGACGAGAGTTGAAGTATTCAAGAATGTGTTTTCATTCTTGAGACTTCAAAAGTACTTGTTTCTTGTCGTCGCATTCTAGCTAGGCCACTACATATGATTTTTTTGTGGTGATCCCTAACATTTTGTTGCTTGACAACAACGTGACTCTCCATATTGATTTGAAATAGAAGGGTCAATTGAGTGATAACATTTTTTAATGTGACATTTGTCGCAAGGAATCAAAAAACAAGAAAATTGATAAAAGCTTTTGAACCAAATATAAAGAATATTTGTCGCAATTGAGTGATAAAAATTTTTAATGTGACATTTGTCGCAAGGAATCAAAAAACAAGAAAATTGATAAAAGCTTTTGAACCAAATATAAAGAATATTAACTTTCCTTTGGTATTCAAGTATCAAAATCTCTTTCAAAGAATTCTTCTTCATATGGTAGTTTTTTTCAGTTAATGAATCTAAATTAAGGTGTTCTTCTTTCTTTAAGTCCTTGGTTCATCCTTTTCATATTGGAGTGATTTCAAAAATGGGCAATGAATCAATCAACCCAAATAAGATTTTCTTCTTTCAATTTCATTTAACACTTCTTGTGCAAGGATTAGAAATCATTCACAAGAATCTCTATATAATCTTCTCCAATGCACAAAAGATTTTCATCAGACAAAATTTCAGAAGCTGAAAAGACAAATTGACCGAATGTGTTTAACTGTTGAGCTGCGACATTGCTTGATTTTATAAAATCAAGAGACGTAGCCTCCATCATATCTCAAAAACTTAGAGAAAAAATAGGCTTTGTACTTTCTCAAGTAACCTTAACGCTTGTTTAGCAGTAACCCATTTTTGATGGTTCAACTTTGCGCGTCTGTAGTGTAAAATTCATATCTCATTGAAGAAAATTCAAAATCGCAAGCCATTTAATTTTTTTGAAACTAGAAACATGGAGCTGCAATGTAGTAAAGATTTGTAGTCAAATTTCTCTTCAATTGCTACAGTTTTGATTTTTAATATTGAACCCCTTTTTGATGGTCAGATTTGTACGTCTGTAGTGTAAAATTTATATCTCATTGTAAAAAATTCAAAATCACAAGCCATTTGATTTTTCAAAACTATAAACATGGAGCTACAACGTAGCAAAGATTTGAAGTCAAATTCCTCTTCAATTGCTACAGTTTTGATTTTTAACATTGAACCCGACTTCAGATTTTTAACATTGAACCCGACTTCAGATTTTTTTGTCTTTTGATTTCTCTAATTTACCTTTTCATCAAGGTAAATCTTTGTTTATTGTTATATTTTTTTGTTGACAACATTTTGTCTCTCTTTATTTCCAGCATTGACAATGGATTTTAGTGATCGAGAGGTGTCAAACCATTGCCTTGAGATCGTAGATAATAAACATCATTCGTGTGCCAAAGTTCTCACCTTGAAATTTCATCTTCCAGTGATTGGCACCTTCCCACTTGTTAGAAAGCTGTTGGATACTTCTCATCATCTCCTAGAATGGTCATCAACAGAAACGAAAGACGTCTTGGACAACTTCTCCGGCAAAGTCACAACTGAAAAAGTTCTCCTCTTGTAGTCTTCTACTCATCAAAATGTTATTGTTGCCTTCTCTTCTCACCGTGATGAGATTGGTGAGGTTCGCTATATGTTTGGTTATTGGGAGAGGGTAGAAGACATGATTTCTCGTTGCAAGGAGACTTTGGACTACATCAAGATTTATGATGCTCTCTTTGCTTCAGCATTCACATATGACCATAACGAAAATGTTCTCCAGGTCTTTTGCGAGAATTGGCATCCATCCACCAATACGGTCTCTACCGTCGAGAGTTATCTATATCTTTATGGGATTTGAGAACCATTGGAGGCCTTCCTGTTCATGGATCCTTTTATGATGAAGTTATACCCTCGGTTAATAAATTGACACATGTAGATGACCAAAGGAAGTCTTTTCTCCAAGGAAGCTATTCATACTTATTTTTGCCGTTCTACTGACTTACCAAAGATGTCATTGATGAAGTCTCCTTTCGGGAATGGAAAAAGTTCTGGTTTTGAGGACAGATAAAATATGCTGAGTCTTTACCAAGGACGTCTAAGAATTGTATGAAGCCAAGGATGAATCATGATCCTTCTGAGAATATTGACATGAGTTTTTTACTACGAACCGAAGAGGAGAATGCTCTTTTTGTCGAGCTAGGCATGGAAGAATCACTTAGAGATGAAACTTATATGGCTGCTTTTCTTGCATATTGGCTTTGCAAGTTTGTGCTTCCTAACAAGAAGTCTAGTTAGGTTCGTGCTAGTGTGTTCAAAGTTGCAAGCTTGATGGCTCATGGAGAGAAATTTTCTTTGGAGGTTCCGGTCCTTGCAAGCATATATCGCAACCTCAGGGATATGTCCACATTTTCAAACTTGGGTGCTTGCACCATACTACTTCCCATTCATTACGTATATAGATGGATAAGTGAGTATTTTGAAATCTACTACCGTGTTACCCGGCCTTAACGAGGTGTGCGAATGTGGCAGATTTCAGGAGAAAATATGGCAAAATATTTTGACCTTGTTGACGCTCGCAAGTTATTTGAACAAGTGAATGTGCATAACCTCTATAATTTGGCCATGCTACAAGGAAAAGAGCTACATATTAATGATAGTGGCAAACTGTCCAATTCTTGGAGCGATTTCCTTATAGGCATTCGTTCAAGTTTTGTCACTCTGAGGCAGGATATGTATTATGGATATATATGATGATTTGATTGTGAAGCCTTAGAGCCCTCATCGATTTAGTCGACAATTTAGGTATTGTTAAGATGTTTTTGGTGCTCTCATAGAGCACCATTATGATGGTTCACTGCTAGCTTTGGTGAAACTATGGGATTCATGTGTTCATCTTGGAAATTTTTCGAAGATCATCATACCAATGCGTCCATCCAATAAAGGGTCTTTAATGACTCATGAGTATTCAAACTGGTAGCCATCCCATCGAGAGAATTTGTTAAGACAAAGTACCCACATAATTTTGAGAGGTTCGAGAAAGGATGATGTTCCCATATCAACCAAAGGAGAACAACGTCAATTGAATGTTCGAGGAAAGCTTTCTCATTCTTCTAGATCCAAGGTGACTCTAATCAATCCTTTGGAAACTGTCAAAGTTGCTTTGAAGTCTAAAACTTTGAAAGGAAAGGATACACAAGTGGACAGAGGAGTTGGGCATCCTTCATTGACCCCCAAGCCAGTCATTGCCACCACTTAGGATGCGATTGATGTCACTCTCAAAAGAAAGAAACCTTCTAGCTCTCTGGACAAAAATATTGAAAAATCACCAAAGGGAGAAGAATCAAGAGAGTAATAAAATTGTACTCACAAATTTATCAATTTTATTTACATTTATCTATGTTGTTCTATTTCCTAAAATGGCACCATCAACCGAAGTAAATGTCATTCATATTTTTATTATAGTAACAAATAAAGATTCACCAATTTGATATTAGTTTGATGATAATTATATCAGAAGATTTTTTTTGTGATGAAATTGAAATTCTTTATAAAAGAAGAATTAAAAAATACAAGTGAAAAATAAATCATATATAACCAGATTATTAATTGAAGGCTTAGTGTGTTGATATATGTATGTTACATGGTGCGCTAATGAGATTTTGATTATTATTTTTTAGATTTATATGTTTGAGAGCCTTCAATGTTAAAGTATTTTTATCCTGTCTTCAAAAATATATATATATTGAACATCAAATCGATGCATGTCTAACTAAGTAAAATGAATATTGATGATTTACATAATTGATTTTAACTAATTTAAAATTAAACCGTTAATGGTATTTTTACTAAAAACTGCGTTAATGAGATTTTGATTATTATTTTTTAGATTTATATGTTTGAGAGCCTTCAATGTTAAAGTATTTTTATCCTGTCTTCAAAAATATATATATATTGAACATCAAATCGATGCATGTCTAACTAAGTAAAATGAATATTGATGATTTACATAATTGATTTTAACTAATTTAAAATTAAATCGTTAATGGTATTTTTACTAAAAACTGATCAAATTCATTTAGTTCATTGTTAAATCACCAAAATTTATAATAATTTAAGTTTGAATTGATTAGTTTTTACTTTAATTTGATCCTATGTTACTAATATATAGAGAGAGCGTTATAGTTATAGGCTTATAACTATAAAAAAAATCTTGTGAAATCCATATTTAACATTCAGTAATAAAAGGGGAAAAGGATGAATATACCCCGAACTATCGAAAATGGTATATGAATACCTTCCATTATACTATTTGGACACTAGAGTCCCTGCCTTTCAAAAAGTAGAGCATTCATGTCCTTCACTCTAACGGAGAGACTCGTGTATCGATCGTAAAGGCCTACCCAAAATTTATTTGATTTTTATCAATAATTATAAAACTCACCCAATTAATTAAAAATCCACCCAAATAACTCAAATCCATCTCCAAATTATAACACAAATCCCCCTACAGTAAATCACTAACACAATCAAGAAGCCAAGTCAACTTCTGTTTTTCAAATCAAAGGAATCAATGAAAAAACTCACCTAAGATTCGTCCACCACAAACAATGGTCAACATCCATTATTGTATTCACAATCTTTGCTATAATATTCCTTCTTACACTAATTTTCACATTCAAAATTGGTTCTTTTTTCTGAAATCTTGCCTGAGCTGTCTCGATTAGCTTACTCGATTTCAGTACTAAAATTGACGGCGTAAAGATGAAACGAATGCTTCAGATAGTGTATCATCTGAGGAACTATTATATGTTGCATCTTGATTTGGAGGTTTGGATAATGAGAAATCTGGATGGTCAGAAAAGCCATGGCAAAGCTTACAAGGACTCAATCTTCACATCTTCGAGAATCTCTGATTTTCTGATCCTCTAGCTACATTGTATCTTTCATTAATGAAATCGTAGATGATCATGAAACAGACACTGAAGAATAGAATTGTCTTAACTCTTATTTGACTGGTTTCATCCATTTTCCGTTTCGGTCCAGGAGCTCCTGTTATAGAGATTTCTTTGCTCTCCCTATACGCATTGTTATATTTCTTCAATAAGGGCGACAGATTCATATCAAAGAATCTGCTTCTAGTACTGATATTTAGAAATGGATTAAGGATTGATTTAGGGATTTAGATGGTTGAACTAGGTATTTACATGGTATAAGGATTGATTTTGGATTATAATTGGGTGTGGGTCAAGTTATTTTGGTGGAATTTTAATTAGTTGGGTGGGTCTTTTAATTAGGGATAAAAGTTAAATAAATATCAGGTAGACTTTTAAGATTTAGACATGTGTGCCTCCGTTAGAGTGAAGGACACAAATGCTCTACTTTTTGGACGACAGGGACTCTAGTGTCCAAATAGTATAACGAAGGACATTCGTATACCATTTTCGATAGTTCAAAGATATATTTATCTTTTTTCCCTTAATAAAATTATGCATGAAAATTGTTATAGGTTAATTTATGGTGATACAGATAACAAATAAGTTAAACACTTAGATGATTCAATAATTCTATAAGTTTTTCACACATTGTTTATATATTCAATTTAATTTTTTATCACACTTATATTTTTATGTCTACATGTATTATTCATTTTAAAAGTTTCATTATATGGCTTATAAGTTTAATGTTAATTTTTGAACTCTATTGAATATCTCTCTTATATTTATATATTGGTATTAAGATATAATTTCTTCACTTTGTTTGAACTTTGACATCATATATTCTTTATCATTATGTTAAATAATTTGGTAAATCATACTATTTCAACTTCTCTAAGGCACTTTGAATATTTGGATAATAGTTTTTTGTCATTTATGTAGTATTATTGTTGACACCCAATTTTGACCGACCTTTAACCTTTTCCGAATTGCTATTTGGTTATATACGTATTACAAAACCATTTTCTCCTAATCTGATTTCAAAATTATAAGGAAATTTTATGTAAATAATTAGACATTTTAATATTCATAATTTATAAAATGTATGGTAATTATATTTTCTTATCAATTATTATTTTCAAATTATATTTATCGGTTTTCAAATTTTGAAATAATTACTTTACTTATCGATTTGAAGTTTAAAATATTTAAGTGTGCTTATTTTATATAAAAATTATTTAGTGTGTGTGGTATGTTATTAATTAACTAGCAATGAACTTAATCTTCCCCTAAATCATTTAAATAATAGCCTCTTTTATCCAATTTGTTTCAATTCCAACCCTTTCCCTATTCAATTTCATTTCAAATCTAGCCCCCCTTCTATTTCAATTTCATGTCAATTCTAGCCTCTATTATTTCAATTGTAGCCTATTTTGATACAATCTGAATCCAATCTCAGAATTCCATCTTCTAATCCTAGCCATCCATCATTTGAGTTAAATCCTAGATCACATCCTAGCCATTCAACTTTACAGATCGACGGTTCAGATTCACTAATTCCACCCCTTCCTATTTTAACATCTAAGACCCAAAATCCTAAAATTTTTCATTCCCTCTTTCTCCCTCTCTTAAAATCGCCGCCCTCCTCTCCCTATTTCTTTTCGTTCCGCCAGTGAGGACAGCGAGCAACAGCTCCGGCGGGAGAAACCCTAAATCAGGCGGCAGGCCCCTTCTCTTCTCCTTCTCCTCTTCGCAACCCCCTCCCTCTCACAATGCCGCTGCCCGTCAGAGGGCCGTGAGCACCGGTTCTTCTCTTTCCGGCGAAACTCGACCCCCCATCACGAAAACCCCTACGCACCTTCCTCCTCTCCTCCCGCCAGCGAACCCTTCTCGAACTCCCCAATCGGTGAGAACCAGCGAACTCCGGCCAGCAACCGCTCAGGCGAGCTCTGGCGAAAACAACAAACCACAGCAACTCCGGCAGGCGAGCCGCGTAGTGTTGATGAAAATAAAGAAACCTCGAAGTTTTGTTGGTTTGAAGACGGATCTCAATAGATCTGCCCGGGTTCGTTCTTTATTAGATTTTTCTAGTCTCTTAATCATTTTTTTCTCACTCTTGATCTGACCTTGATTTTTATACATGTTAACTTTGTGTGAAAATTTGGTCGATATGGATCTTGCTCAAAGTATGTGTTGTTAAGGTTTGCTAATCTTATGAACTTGCTCATTTCTTAAGTTTAAGCGTAATTCGAATTTGAATTGCTCTAACTTCCTGCTCTCTGTATGATGGCTATTGAGTTAATTTGTTAAAGATTTAATATGTTAGTTGATGAATTTTCTCTACCCCAATTGCTTCTAATTTGATTTCTCCTTAATTAGCTTGGTTAGTGTTGAGGAAATTTCTGTCATCGCTTAAAATTTTCCTCAATCCCAATACACCCTTTATTGGTAATAAAATAAGAGGCCACATTTTGCTACCGACTGAGTTATGAATATGTAAATTTTTGCATCTAATTTGGTCTGCCAAACTATTTTCCCTTTCTTTACTTGCTTAATTTTACACTGTATTGATTGATTGATACTAAATTGACTGCTCTTGCCTTATGCAAATTCTGACAGATTGTGTGTCTCTAATTATGGTGAATATTGCTTTTGTGAATATATATATATATAATGTCACCTTATTTTGTGTGTCCAATTAATTACCCGTGATTGATTTTACTTTGCTTTCCTTTGTTTAAAATCTGTTAGAAACTATTTATGTTAAAATTACAAGGGATCAGTTTGTGATTACATGTATCTTGGCGCTTGGCTCGAACCTTATTTATTTTCTTCCTTAAATAATGATATATTAATTTACGGGTTGTTATTGACTGATATTTCTTGCCTTAATTATATTTTGACAGATTCTTACATACTTTGGTAAAATCCTTATTTGTTTGGTAAATTACTTGACTGATTTGTCTCTCCTCTTATTTAAGGAAGAATGATTTTAATTGATCCTTAATCAACTTTCTTTCCTTATTGTCCGCCCTCTTATTCACTATTAAAAGAGATCCTTTTCACTCTTTCTCACAACTTTATTAGAATAAGACTCTCTACTCTCGAAAATATCAAAAGAACTTTTGAAAACTGAAAGAAAGGTGCTTTGCTTTGCTCGATTATACTGTGTTCGGGTCGATACTTGGGATCGAATTTGTCTTCATTGCTAATTTCTTAATTTGCTTAACCAGTTAGATTCTTTATTAAGTTTAATCTCCCTCTCTTTATGTGATATTATATTTGTTAGACTCTCACTTGTTGAACCGTGTGCATATATGTTGATAATTAGTTAGATTCTTATTTGCATATTATATATGTTGCCCGTAAATTTCTTTGGTTTAGCAGGATGTAGAACTTAAAGTTCAAGATTCGAAGAGTCGCTCGGGATGGGGTTTGGAAGACAAGATTTAGTTCTGTTTCATTTTACTTTTATTTTGTATCATATTGTCATTCGATTTTGTATATCTGTATAACTTTAGCACTCTCTATATATTGAATGAATAACTTGGGGGATCGCCTTAGGGGGAGGGGAACTATGTGCTAAATAACTTTAGACCAATTGCATATTATGTGTCAATGTGATCATAATAATTAATTTAAGCCAAATTATGCCAAAATGGAGTTTAGAACTTGTTTGTTGTTTTGTTTAAAGAGTCATGACCTTTCCTAACTTCTTCAATACACAAATGATGGTAGATGTGAATCTCAAGCTAAGAAAATGGTGGAATAATATTAAGAAGGACCATGAAGTGGAGATTCACCAACTCTTGGGTGGCTTGATAAGCCTTTTATTTGTTGCACCAGACCCTCATTTGATCGTGACTTTGCTGAACTTTTGGGACCCTGTAAGGATGGTCTTCAAATTTATTGACTTCGAACTAGCCCCGACGATCGAAGAGATTAGCGGTTTCACCGACTTGCCCTACCATGAGTGTGAAATGATTACACCCTATAAGCCATCAGTGAGGGAGTTTTTAGAAGGCCAAGGACTGAAATACAATCCAACACTAACCTGTTTGGATCTTGGGTGGGTCTCCTTTGACTTTCTGTATTCAAACTTTGGGCGGGAAGGTGGTTATTGGTTTTGCTATGGAGATTTTGATAGCTCTGGAGAAAGATGGGAAAAACATCGCTTGAAAGCGTTTGTCATCGCACTATTAAGGACTCTAGTTTTTCCCAAGGAGAGAGAAAAGATCGACACACGTCTGATTTACGTGGTTCATGATTTGACTCAAAGAGTAAACGAACCAAGGAAGACCATAGTGCCCATGATACTGGCAGAAATAATGAGAAGTCTTTCTGCATGCGTCGATGGTAGAATGTTCTTCGGAGGATGCAATCTTCTGCTACAACTGTGGGCTTTCAAACACTTCTATAAACAACACGACACGATAGATCTCTTTCTCGGTTATGGCAACAAAATTCGTAATCATTCGAGAAGAATGGAACATTTTCCCACCCCCGTGGGGATCGAAAATTGGTTCATGTTTTTTAAAGGAATCGACAACCGTCACATTCAGTGGAAGCTTTCTTGGTTGTCTACCCCTCGGGCAATAGTAAGAGGCGATGATCGCTATATCATCAAACTTATTGGCTTGAAAGGTGTTCAACCATATGTCTCTCTTCGAGTACTCCACCAATTCGGACAGGTTCAAAGGATGCCACTGCGGTCCAACATGGACCACTTTAAGTATGACTTTGAATCAGACAATCCGCAAGTCCACAACATACTTCGAAGATGGGAGCGGGTATTGACCATCGACATGGGTACACGACAATCCGTCTGTACACTCGAATATTACATGTGGATCCTGAAAGAAGGTCAAGGCAGAGAAGCGGAGAAGGATACTATGGGCTCACCGATGAGAGAGAGAACATATGGGCACGCAATTTGCTGAATCGCGGATATGAAGCCACTCCAAGCTTAAGAGGGCAGATAATGCCAAGCTCTTGGGGTTGATATTTTCGAGATGTCGAGTTTTAGGATGATTTCCCCGTTACCCGTTTTCCCTTAGTTTATTTTGTTGCTTTTTCTCATTATGATGTAATAGTTCTAATTTCTTGTAATAAACAATAGTCTATTTCTATTTCTAACTCTAAACTCCAAATTGGCAAAAACGGTTTGAATTAATCATTGTGTATCACTTATTTGTCGTCTTAGGCCTACCTCTGGCTCAACGAGGCTCCTTGAATTTTAGGACGTTTTATTTAGTAAAACAATGTGCTTGTTATCTCAATTTACGCAATGTTCTAACTTGGTTTCTTTTGATTTTTATTTTTGTTTACCCCTTCCCAACGGTTGATCTGTAGACCATGGTTT
Organism: Solanum appendiculatum; assembly: GCA_018342035.1. Lineage (NCBI taxonomy): Eukaryota > Viridiplantae > Streptophyta > Magnoliopsida > Solanales > Solanaceae > Solanum > Solanum appendiculatum. Next base: position 2,135,187 of record JAGDQO010000283.1, on the reverse strand, counting down.
ACCACACGCGATCAAAAGGCGCTCTTCGTTCTCCTCCTAGTTCAAATCGCAAGGGAAAGAGAATAATGAGTGATAACCATACTGGCACAAAAAGGGTTGAAAAAGAATACCCTTCAAGTGAGTTGGTCTCAAGGTTGGAGCAGAAAATAAGAGAATTAGAAGGAGAGATAGCTGATATGCGTGAATGGGCCAAGCTGTTACTTTCTATCGATCCCTCTTTGGAGACAAACATGGATACCCAGCCTACCATAAATCAGTCCGTCTTCCAAAATAACCCTCCACCAATTTATCCTACTCATCATTCTCAAAATCAACCAAACTTCATCCTCATTCCTCCAACAAACACTCAGTTTCCAAATCGCCCATATCCACCTCAACATCCTAAATATGCCCCCAGACCTCCATATCTTACTCCATGCCCATAGAACTCCACTATACAACCTCTCCACTATCAAACACCTCTGTACCAGAATACTTGGTTTCGTGCACCGTTCGTACCATATCAAACGCTTCCTTATCAAGTGCCTCATCCTCCATGTCAACAACCTACATATCCCATCCATAATGCCAAAACCTCTACTCAAAGACGTATTTACAAAAATATCTTCAATGTTGAAAAGAAGCCCGTCAAAGTTTACACTCCTTTAGCAGAACCCGTAGGCCAACTCTATGAAAGGCTTAAGGTGGCTGGCTATGTGACACCTATTCCGGCTAAAAATCCAGATATTCAATCCAAATGGTATAACCCCAACAAGGTTTGTGCTTATCATTCAAGGATGAAAGGACATACCTTAGAAGAATGGCGTGATCTGAAGGACAAAATTCAACAGTTGATTGATACTAAAGTCATACGCTTCGAACAGTGAGTCCCTGGAAAGTCGTTTGAAGCAGTTTTCAATAAAGGCTTATGCCGTTTGAGTTTTCTACATTCAGGCTCCATTAAGTTCTTGCAAGGAAAGTACCCGTACTAGCGGACAAACAATAATTTCAGCTTGGATCTATCTTTTCAGTTATTGTTGAATAATGTTTCGTTTAATATCTTGGTTTATGCCTTTCTGCATTGTAATTTAGAACTACGTCATACCTGATTCGCATTTAAAAGGGGATACGTAGGCGCTCCTATGGAGTTCGGTCTTATCCTAATAAAAATTATCATTTTTCCTCGAGTATGTAACTGGGGAAAATTTTTGAGAGGATCTCAAAATTCAACCAAAGACATTTTCTCCTGAGCATGCAACTGGGGCAGAATTTTTGAGAGGACCTCAAAAATTCCATCAAAAGAGCATATTCTTGCAAGCCACAATACCGGGGCAGAATTTTTGAGAAGACCTCAAAAATTTAATCAGAAGACTAATTGATTGCGAGTCATAGAATTGGGGCAGTTTTGAGAAGACCTCAATAATCCCATTCTGTTACAAATCCTAAAACTGGGGCAGAATTTTTGAAGGGGTCTCAAAAATTCATGGGAAACAACTTTCGATCTACAAAGAAGCAGCAGAAAATATGAAATTTTACACTGGGGCAGAAATTTTTGAGGGGACCTCAAAAGTTTTGAAAAGTGCATCCAGAATAGGGGGACGATCTCCAAATAGCCATCAAAGGAGCACGTTGGTCAAACCAGAGATACATATTAACCTCCCCCTCTTAAACTAACTATTTTTCTTTGAATATAGTAAGACAGGTACATGTGTAGCAAGGAATTTTAACAACCGCCCAAAGAACCAAGCTACTTTATACTAGGCTCGATAAATCGCCAGTAAATGGCACTCCGAATTTTCAATAAGACGAAGGTCTAAGCCACATCATATCCTCAATGAACCCGGAGTGACAAGACGAAGGACCAATCTACTTCATACTGAGCTCGACAAACTGCCAGTAAATGGCATTCTATCTTTCCAACAAGACAAAGGATCAAGCTACTTTATACCGAGTCTGACAATCGCTAGACAAAATTCTAAGCTGCTATGCTATGCCCGAAGATGGCATTGTGTTTGAGACTGCATTGTGCCTGAGATATTGCATTGAGCCTGAAAAATCACATTTTAGCCCTAGATTGCATTGAGCACGAGAATTGCATGTGCCCAGAGATTGCATTGTGCCCAAAGAATTGCATCTGCATATGCCCGAGAATTGCATTTGCATGAGCCCAAGAAAATTGCATGTGCCCGAGATATTGCATTGAGCCCGAGATTGCATTGAGCCCAAATATTGCATTGTGCCCGAGAATTGCATTTGCATGAGCCCGAGAAAATTGCATGTGCCCGAAGATTGCATTGAGCCCGAAAATTACATATGCCCGAAGATTACATTGAGCCCAAAAATTGCATAAGCCCGAGAAATTGCATGTGCCTGAAATTGCATTGTGCCCGAGATATTGCATGTACCCGAGAATTACATTGTGCCCAAAAATTGCATTGAGTCCGAGAATTGCATTGTGCTCTAAAAATTGCATTGAGCCCGAGAATTGCATGTGCCCAGAGATTGCATTGTGCCCAAGGATCGCATGTGCCCGAGAATGATATTGAGCCCGAGGACTATGTTGGAGCTACTGTTGAATCAAATCATGGAAACTATAATGAGAACAAGGAACACATCCACATGGATTGCCTATTGACTCAATTTACAAGTATCAATTGATGCCCGAATTATGTCAAAACAGATACGCTCTCTTTACTCATCACTTATGTTCCGAAGGCGTCATAGTCTAAAGGCATCATCTTTCATGGCCTGCAAACATCATTTCATGGCCTGAGGATATAATTTTTGCTTATCATGTTCCGAAGGCGTCATAGTCTAAAGGCATCATCTTTCGTGGCCTGCAGACATCATTTCATGGCCTAAAGATTTAATTTTTGCGTATCATGATCCGAAGGTGTCATAGTCTAAGGGCATCATTTTTCATGCCCCACGGGCAACATTTAATGACATGAGGATTTAATTTTGCATATCATGGCCCTAGACATCATAGCCTATGACATCAGTTTCATAGTCTGAAGGCAATTTCATGGTCTATATGGGAAATTGCATCATGCTTATAAATTTCATTCAATTGATATATATGCTCTAATCACTTTATCTAGTCATAGTGCAAGCTACAGATTTGCAGAGATGGACAGATTGCAGACAAGATCGATTGCCCTTTCGAATACGACTATCAGGCCCGTATATTTTATGACCCTCTCAACTTTGATACTTGTATGATTTTGTTCTCAATTGAAGGCGTTCCTTGCTCTATTCACTCTACCTCAAGCTCTAATCTTACCCCTCAATCCCTTATCGCTTCCGTTTGAATCCTGTACCGTGATTTTCATTCTTAGGAGTATAGTTCGCTCCTAAATCTAGAACTACACATAGCATGATTCTCGTAATACCAGAGATATGTAGGCGGCTTAAAACCAAAGTCTCGGCCATACCCTTTTCCAGCCCTATGTCATTTCAATTGATCCGACTAATATCTTTCGTTGGTCGGACAAAATCGGCTACTCAGTCAACGTTGGTTGCCTGAGAATTCAACTTTCATTCTCAAGCAACCAAGGGGCAGCTGTTGACACCCAATTTTGACCGACCTTTAACCTTTTTCCGAATTACTATTTGGTTATATACGTATTACAAAACCATTTTCTCCTAATCTGATTTCAAAATTATAAGGAAATTTTGTGTAAATAATTATACATTTTAATATTCATAATTTATAAAATGTATGGTAATTATATTTTCTTATCAAATTATATTTATAGGTTTTCAAATTTTGAAATAATTACTTTACTTATTGATTTGAAGTTTAAAATATTTAAGTGTGCTTATTTTATATAAAAATTATTTAGTGTGTGGTACGTTATTAATTAAATAGCAATGAACTTAATCTTCCCCTAAATCATTTAAATAATAGCCTCTTTTATCCAATTTGTTTCAATTCCAACCCTTTCCCTATTCAATTTCATTTCAAATCTAGCCTCCCTTCTATTTCAATTTCATGTCAATTCTAGCCTCTATTATTTCAATTGTAGCCTATTTTGGTACAATTTGAATCCAATCTTAGATTTCCATCTTCTAATCCTAGCCGTCCGTCATTTGAGTTAAATCCTAGATCACATCCTAGCCGTTCAATTTTACAGATCGATGGTTCAGATTCACTAATTCAATCCCTTCCTATTTTAACATCTAAGACCCAAAATCCTAAAAATTTTCATTCCCTCTTTCTCCCCCTCTTAAAATCGGCCCCCTCCTCTCCCTATTTCTTTTCGTTCCGCCAGTGAGGACAGCGAGCAACAGCTCCGGCGGGAGAAACCCTCAACCAGGCGGCGGGCCCCTTCTCTTCTCCTTCTCCTCTTCGCAACCCCCTCCCTCTCACAATGTTGCTGCCCGTCGGAGGGCCGTGAGCACCGGCTCTTCTCTTTCCGGCGAAACCCGACCTCCCATCACGAAAACCCCTACGCACCTTCCTCCTCTCCTCTCGCTAGCGAACCCATCTCGAACTCCCCAATCGGTGAGAACCAGCGAACTCCGGCCAGCAATAGCTCAGGCGAGCTCCGGCTAAAACAACAAACCACAGCAACTCCGGTAGGCGAGCCGCGCAGTGTTGATGAAAATAAAGCAACCTCAAAGTTTTGTTGGTTTGAAGACAGATCTCAATAGATTCGCCCGGGTTCGTTCTTTATTAGATTTTTCTAGTCTCTTAATCATTTTTTTCTCACTCTTGATCTGCCCTTGATTTTTATACATGTTAACTTTGTGTGAAAATTTGGTCGATATGGATCTTGCTCAAAGTATGTCTTATTAAGGTTTGCTAATCTTATGAACTTGCTCATATCTTAAGTTTAAGCGTAATTCGAATTTGAACTGATCTAACTTCCTGCTCTCTGTATGATGGCTATTGAGTTAATTTGTGTAAGATTTAATATGTTAGTTGTTGAATTTTCTCTACCCCAATTGCTTCTAATTTGATTTCTCCTTAATTAGCTTTGCTAGTGTTAAGGAAATTTCTGTCATCGCTTAAAATTTTCCTCAATCCCAATACACCCTTTATTGGTAATAAAATAAGAGGCCACATTTTGCTACCGACTGAGTTATGAATATGTAAATTTTTGCATCTAATTTGGTCTGCCAAACTATTTTCCCTTTCTTTACTTGCTTAATTTTACACTGTATTGATTGATTGATACTAAATTGATTGCTCTTGCCTTATGCAACTTCTGACAGATTGTATGTCTCTAATTATGATGAATATTGCTTTTGTGAATATATATATATATATATACTGTCACCTTATTTATTGTGTCCAATTAATTGCCCGTGATTGATTTTACTTTGCTTTCCTTTGTTTAAAATATGTTAGAATCTATTTATGTTAAAATTACAAGGGATCAGTTTGTGATTACATGTATCTTGGCGCTTGGCTCGAACCTTATTTATTTTCTTCCTTAAATAATGATATATTAATTTACGGGTTGTTATTGACTGATCTTTCTTGCCTTAATTATATTTTGACAGATTCTTACATACTTTGGTAAAATCCTTATTTGTTTGGTAAATTACTTGACTGATTTGGCTCTCCTCTTATTTAAGGAAGAATAATTTTTATTGATTCTTAATCAACTTTCTTCCCTTATTGTCCGCCCACTTATTCAGTATAAAAAGAGATCATTTTCACTCTTTCGCACACCTTCATTAGCATAAGACTTACTCTCAAAAATATCAAAAGAACTTTTGAAAACTAAAAGAAAGGTGCTTTGCTTTGCTCGATTATACTGTGTTCGGGTCGATACTTGGGATCGAATTTGTCTTCATTGCTGATTTCTTAATCTGCTTAACCGGTTAGATTCTTTATTAAGTTTAATCTCCCTCTATTTATGTGATATTATATCTGTTAGACTCTTACTTGTTGAATCGTGTGCGTATATGTTGATAATTAGTTAGATTCTTATTTGCATATTATATATGTTGCCCGTAATTTTCTTTGGTTTTGCAGGATGTTGAACTTAAAGTTCAAGATTCGAAGAGTAGCCAGGGATGGGGTTTGGAAGACAAGATTTAGTTCTATTTCATTTTACTTTTATTTTGTATCATTTTGTCATTCGATTTTGTATGTTTGTATAACTCTAGCACTCTCTATATATTGAATGAATAACTTGGGGGATCGCCTAAGGGGGAGGGGAACTACGTGCTAAATGTTTTTTGTTGTTTATTTTATTTTATTACGTGTGAGTGTTTTGAATAATCTGCCTATAGCTTAAAGCCATTGAACATGTTAGAAGTTATCTTAATTAATCAGCCTAAAATCAACCTTAATTGTTTACAACATTGTTTTGAAATCAACTAGCATGTGTAAAAACTAATCGGAATCTGATCTCGTATATTTTGACTTTGCTAAACCTCTAAAATTGCTTATATTTCAAAATCAAAAATCAGTGTTAATGTTTATGTCGTTCATTAGATACCATGCCCATAAGAGTTAAATTTTGTCATGCTAAATTTGAATAAATGTTATGTTGGCTTTTAGTTAGTATATGCTTGTTTTAGAAATCATGTTATAGGTGTTACTTGTTAATTTCAGCATGTTAATTAGTTCTATTAATTAGATTTTATAACTTAACCACATAGACATCCTGCCTATAGGTTTCAATAATTTCCAGCATGCTTAAAAGAAATAAAATCTAAGTTGTTCAAGTGTTGATCTGCCCTGATTGTTATCTGTCAATGTGAGCCCTTTTAATTGATTCCAGTATTAAGTCACTTAGAAACCATGCCTATAGGATATAATTATATTTTAAATATGTATTTGGGTGTAGAAAATCATGCATATAAGCTCTAAATAATTGCTTCATTTTATCATTTATTTTAGAAACCATGCCTATAGGACTAAATGCATAAGATCAATATATTAATCAATTAGATTAAATAACTATAGCATGTTAAAATTAAATTTTAATAATCTGTTTTATGTTAATCAGTTTAATTTGCCGATGACTCTTCGCATGTTTAAATCACTTAGAAATAATGCTCATAGATGTTCAATTTATTATTTAGCAAATCATGTAGGTTAGAATCATGTTTAGGGTCTGTTTATTATTTTCAGCATGTTAATAAAATACTAAAAAAGATCTGTTTGATCACTTTGCCTAATAGTTAATCCTGAAATCTGTTTCCATAATTTCAGCATGCCCCTTTGCCTGTTAATAGTTAAATCAGTCCGTTAATAACCATTTTAAAATCTGATAACTTATTTGTTTTTAGCTACTGATCGGCCCTGCTTGCTCAATAATAATTAATTTCTGCGCACCTAAAATAAGTTAACAACCTTTTCTGCATGCTGATTTTAAAGTCTGCCTGTATTAGATTAAAATTAAGTTAAAATCAAGATCTGACTTATAATATTTTATGCCTCCTTAAAATAAATGAACTTGTTTGTTACAATGCTTGTTTGCTTGTGCACACAATTTGCATGATACCCTTTCACTTTATTTGTGTTTGTAAGTATGCTAAAAATTAAAACTTAGAGGTCAACTTGAGACTTTACGTGCTAATTGTTGTTCAATATGTTCTTGCTTGACGCTAAGAGAGTCTATTAGGCAACCTATATATTCTTTAGTCTAAAACTTATATTTAGTTAAGTCCAATGCCTCTTGGACCCTAAGATGGGACACTAGGCACCTTTTAGGGCGCTAGTTTTACATTTTTCTTTAGATCGCTTTATGTCTTAAAATAATAATTGAACCTTAGACATGATGGAAGGTGACTCGAGCAAAAAGCGGATAAACAAAAAAAATTATTATGAATTTGTCTTGGCATACCGAGTAAAGTTGAGTGCTGATCCAAAAAGGGTATTTTTATTTAGGTTTTCCTTGTTTTCTTTTCTTTTTCTTTTATTATGTGTCTTATTTGGGGTAACTTAAAATTAATTAATGTTTTTTCTATATCTAATTGTGTATTTTCTATCTTCTTCCTTCTCTCTGTAATTATTTATCTATTTTAACTGTTTTATTATTATTCATTTGTTTAATCACTTAGTTTAATTAATGATTAATAAAATTTAGACCTTATTTGCTTAATTGTTACCCATATTTGTGGACCTCGAAGGGTGCTTAACGCCTTCCCTTTGAGGTAACCTGAACCCTAACCCGATCTCTGGTTCACAGACTCTTTAGATTAATTAGTTAGGTTAGATAGGTGCCCTAACGCGCCTTTAATTCGTTAGGTGGCGACTCTTCTTCTTATCAAATCCAAAAGAGTTGTTAGGTCGTGCACTTAACCCGTTTTGCAAAAAAATGAGGCGCGACAATTATGATATTATTTATTTTAGGAAAGATGATTCAAACACTCCATTCATTAAGCTCATAAATGTTGCAGGTACATTAATCAACCTAAATGACATCATCAAAAACTCATAATGTCCATATTGGGTCCTGAAAGTTGTCTTAGATATGTTCCCAAACCTAATCTTTAATTGATGGTACCCGGACCTTAAGTCAATCTTAGAGAACACAAAAGCACCCTGCAACTAGTCAAACAAATCATCTATACATGGTAAAAGGTATTAACTTCGGATGGTAACCTTATTCAACTATCAGTAATCTATGCACATTCTCATGCTACTGTTCTTCTTCTTTACAAACAACAGAGGAGCACCCCAAGAAGAAGCACTAAGACGAATGAATCCCTTATCAAGCAATTCCTGAAGATGAGTCTTGAGTTCTCTCAACTTTGTCGGAGCCATGTGATAGGGAGGAATAGAAATTGGGCAAGTTCCTGGCTCCAAATCAATGCAAAAGTCGATGTCCCTATTTGGAGGTGCACCAAGCAAATTTGTGGGAAACACATCCAAAAATTTTGAAACCACGGGAATAGACTCAAGGGAAGGAGATTCTACACTAACATCCTGAAGATGAGCCAAGTAGGCCAAACAACCCTGCCCCGCTAGTTTGCTAGCCTGAAGAAAGGATATGATCTTTAATAGCTTAGGCTTGTACACCCTTTCTCACTCTAATTATTCCCTACCCGGTATCTCTAGAGTTATTGTCTTAACATTAGAGTTTAACATCGCAAAATGAGGAGACAACAAAATCATATTCAAAATCACATCAAAATCTAGCATATCCAATATGACTAAATCTACCCAATTCTGCAGAACAATCACGATATACATAGGTTACCACTACAAACTCTCCAACTCGGGTAGCAACATAGATAGGGGCATTGAGGGTTTCACAAATAAAATCAAGTCCTAGAGCAAATCTAACAGATACATATAAATAAGTAGAATTTAAATCAAACAACATATTAGCCATCCGATTGCAGACAAGAATAGTACTTGTTATCGCTATATCTGATGCCTCTGCCTTTGGTCTACGAGAAAAAGTGTAACACTGAGCTCGATCGTCATTGCGGGAAACCCCCTTACCAGGCTGCACCGCTCCCCTCCCTGCATTACCATTTACTCGACCTCCATGGCCTCTATAATTACCTCACACCCACCATGTACACATCTTCTACCATTTTTACCTTGCTGGAACCACTACTTTAGTCTGCTATTGAACCTGGCCAATGGTTTAGCTGTAGGGGCATACCCTCTTAAAGTGTCCCAAATCATCGCAATGAAAATAACCATAGTCAAGTGAGGGCCTGCTGGCTGATGCATAAGAAGTTCTTTGACCACCTTGAGTCAGAGACTGTTGCGCAGCCCTTGAATGACCACCCGTAGAAGCGGTTATAGCCAACTGATTGAATGAGATGAATACACCTACTGACCGTAAACCTTAGAATACAAATCACTATAGTTGTCCACATTCTTGGACCTCTTAGCCAAGGTCTTGGCCTGTCTAGCCTATCAACTCCCTCTATCTTTTTCACAAAATTCGTCACTTCATTGAAGTCCTTACCTGCAGAGGTCATATGCACAGACAAAACTTGAAACTAAGAATTCAAACCTTTGACAAACAGGTGAATCCTTTCCTTCGCAGTGTTCATTAGTTGTGTAGCATAACGGGACAAGGCATGGAACATAGCCTCATAAGCCACCACAGTCATGTTGGCTTGCTCCAAAACCATAAACTCATCCTTCTTTCGATCTCTGAGAGTACGAGGCACATATTTCTCCAAGAATAAAGCATGAAACTGTGTCCAAGTCAGTGGAGGCAAAACTGATGATTGACATTCCACAAAGTCTCTCCGTCACTATTTTGCTTCACTTTGAAGCTGGAAGGTCACAAACTCAACCCTCTACTGTTGCACAATGCCTAACTTATGAAACATCTCATAGCAGTCCAAGATGAATTCAAAGGCATCCTCACTCTCGGAACCATGGAACACGAGAGGCTTAAGCTTCATTGGTCAGTATCTCATGTTCAGTGTCAGTCATCACAGAGCCACGTAATGGACGGAAGAGAGAAATTAGTGTTTAAGTCCCCATCCATCTTAGGGACTGTAGTAACCATAGGATGAATAACTGGAACTTGAGTAGCATGCATAATGGGAGTGGCTCCAATACTTGCCAACCCACTCAAGAAGGCTAACACTTGCTAAATCACTCCAGTGTCTATAGAGGGAAGACCTGCCACCCCTACCTATGTTCTCATCTCTGGTTTAGACTCATCCTCAATCTCTATCTCAACATCTTCTTCCACATGATCCTGGGTGGGGTGGGTTCACTTCATGTGGCATATTCTCTGCATGAGCTTCACCTCTGGTGGGTGTTGCCCTTTCTCTATCTCTGACCCTGTCCCTACCTTTGCCTCTGTCTCTGCCACACTCTCTTGCTGTTGGCTCTGCTATTGGAGCTATTGCCCTTGCACCATTGCATCTTGTGTCAACCATCTATGGACAGAAGAGTGGAAAAAGTTAAATATCAATTTGGATCACCAAATACCAATTGGAATCAAGTTATAACACGAAGGGAGAAAGAATAGAGGATTTTCCTAACGTCTTGTAGCCCTTTGTAGAAAAATACAAATGTCTTTGTACCATTCCGTATGACTCTACTAGACTCGTTTTGGTAGACGAGATCAATGAACCTAGGGTCTAATACCAACTTTGTCACGACCCAGACCGTCGTGAGTGGTACCCATACTAAATCACCTAGTAGGAGAACCAACTACCAACCCAAAGATAATCCAACATGCTGATTATTAAAATCAAGCATCAATTCAATATTAAGAAAACAGTTTAAAAGCAACTAAGGAATTGAGTCTCTATAAAATTAATCAACAGTCAAACATTTATGCAGAAATAAATCCCTAAGAACTGAAAGTCGTAGTATCAAAACTCTAGATAACTAATAATGGGGATGTAACCCTGAAACTAAAAACATAAGTCTAATAGTCCAAAGTGTCTATGTCTGAAAAGATGGACAAGAGGGTGATAAAAGAACCCATGGTAAAGAGTTGCTCACCCTTGGATTCAAAGTCAAAGGTCTCTTAAATGAGGTCTCGTATTAACTGCTGGAATATGCTCTGTACTCAATAAGAAAAGAACAAGTGCAGTATCAGTCCACAAACTGCAGTGTACTGGTAGAATCATACGACCAGTTCAAACTATGAATGTAAATAATTAATCACCATACAGTAAAATAAGTCAACACATATCATCAACAAATATAAAACAACCCGGATTCCCATTTCTTATTTTGAGTTAACATACACATGAAACATGTCCCATATGATCACATACAACTCATACCTATATCACAGTATAATAGGTAAATTAGGTCCACTCATGGAACCACAAATGCACAAATTCAGTTCTCTCTTGGAACCCATACACAAAATCTTAGTGTATCGATGTGGTACCCTAGCCAACCAAAGTTAGTATTTACCAGACATGGTACCCTATCCAACCATTAGTGTTCCTGTACTGACGTGGTACCCGAGCCAACTAAAAATCACATACAATCATTCACAACCACAATCACAATGAATAGTAACACTTGAAACCACAAGCAAAGTAAACATGTTCATTGCATGAAATTATCAACATAATGTCATTTCATATGCTCCATATGTTTTTCCCCAACATGCATTACACAATGATACTATAAAGCATTAGACATCATTCATACATCAATTGGAAAACATGCAACCATCACCTACCTCAAATCAAGCCCCTTGAAAACTCTAAAGAACCTAAGCTTTCCCCTTTTGAAGTGCCTTGACTTGTTCTTGGTCTAAAACAAACAATACATACAATAATCAATCAAAAATGGCCTAATTATACCCCAATTATAACCAAATCCTAACCCAGGCAATTCATGAACATTCTACCCAACTAGGACTTTTTCCATCATTAATTAAAGTCAAGGACTTCCCCCGAGAGTAATAACCTAGATTCTAAGGCTTAAGAATCAAATTACAAAATTAGAAAGTAATGAACTTACCTTTACCAACAAATTCCGTGAAATTCGAGTACAAACAGCCCTAAGTCGCCCCTCTCAATCCCAAGAACAATAATGTAGAAAATAGGAGGTTTTGAAACTTTTTTTGTAGAAAATTTTGACTTACCTCGCTTTAGCGACCCAACCCACTATACCAACCCCGCTATAGTAGCCGTCTACTCGTTATAGTGCCTGCACACTCCCGCTATAGCGGTTACACCAACTTCAGAGACTTGAAATTCCCTAAAAATCCCATTTTTCACAACATACTTCCTTTCCCTAACGTCTTGAACTATCCCCTTCATGCCAATTTTGATTTTGGGAGTTTTACTCAGCTGAATCCGATTCCGTGAAGCCCTACGGGTTCCTTAATGTCTTGGCTACTAGCAATTATCAACCAACACTTGAAATCACACCCCAACCATTTACGGATGGCCCTAGACCTCACCTAGCTCGAATTTTATCTGAGTCTGGTCTAGCCTAAAAATTTCAAGTCACTACTCGAAAAGTTTTCTGACCCAAATTCTTTCACTATTGTCCTGGTGATAATGACTGGGACGGGTCATTACAATAATAGTCCATACCGGGGGGATATAGAGGAGTTGCCCAAACCAATGATACGATCCTTAATCTATGTCGGCAAATGTAATTTAGACGTTCATTGTTTAGACTTATGCCTTCTCAACTAACCATTTACTTTTTTAAGTTTTGATGTTTATAGATTAGTCCGAGAGCTCATATTCATAAGTTATGTACTTCGTGCTTTATAACTTGCATATTTCAACTCATAATCAAGAAAAACATGTAACAATTTATATTCATATAAAACATGTCATTAGTATTTAAAGTCCAATTTCTCTAGAAGATCTAGTGATTCAAAAACATCAAAATCATATCGTAAGAAATCCCCAACAAATTACTCAAAGAAATCATCACACTTAATTTTTAAGATAATTTTTTTTTATAATTATTAAGAATTTCATAAAAGAATTCATGGGGTAAAAAAAATTATAGTGATTGCACACTTTTATGGTGCATTCTTGGAGTTTTATCATGAATCAAGAAAAGTCAAGACATAAGAATTTTATTCTAACCCTAACTTGTTTATAAGAAGCATTTGAAATCATGAAAATATAAATGTGGGAAAGAATAAATGTGTTCCGACACATAGAGGATAACCTTACATATCTTAATTGCTCCAAATATTCAAAAAAAAAAATCTGATCTTGGAATGAAAAAAACAACAAAAACCTCCTTTAAACCTTAGAGATAGATTTTCTTGAAAACCCTAAAATTATAATGAAGAATTTCATTAAGAATTCGTATTCGGATTAGAAATGCTTGAAAGCACTTAGAATTACATATGAGAGACTTACCTTGGTGTGAGACGAAGTGGAGAAGTGAGAAAAGTCAAACTAGGGTTTGAAATTTAGAGAATGTATGAAAAATTTCAAAAAAAACACACTTAAAAAGACCAGGTATTACATGCCATGGTGGGCGCTTTGAGTGTCCAGCAGCGTGTGCCTCCTTACTTGTGCTCGCACATGCTTTTGGTTTCACTTCGCTCTGTGGCCACACAATATTACCTTGGAACGCTAGCTGCTCACTTTGTGAGCCTGTAGACGAGCACCACTGTTAGCTTTTTCTTAAAATGTACAGATCAGATTGACAAACAGTTTGATGGTTTGAAAATTAGATTTGAAGAATTTTAATTGTGTAAATAATTTACCACTAAACACTTTATAATTCTAAAAAAGTATTTGTTTGAAGTTTAGCCTTGTATGTACTTATAAAAAAATTAATCGGAAGAAGCTTTTATCTTAACTTTGTGCTATTTACATCAAATACACTTTTCACACTTAAATTTGACCTTTATATCACATAGATCTAATTTCATATGTGGAACGACTCAAATTATTGTCCAAAATCATATATATATATATATATATATATAAAAGAGAACCCTCAACCAGGTGACGTGGTGCCATCAGAAGCAAGAATTCTCTTTTTATTTATAAAATTTTCAAAACCGTTCTTCCCCTCTGCAATAGGAACGCCGCTTCAGCATTCAACAGTCGCTTCTCCCGTTCATTGTTTTACCACTCTTGCCGCTCTTCATAAATGTTTCACCTGTTTACAATAGCAGACCCGCCTATGTGGCGCCCTCACATATCAGGATTTTTATTTAATTCATTATTAAAACTTACAACCTTACGGAAAAGTCACAACCTTACGGAAAAAACACAACTCTTTAGAAAAGTCAGAACTCTTCATAAAAGTCATAATTTTTCACATCACAACTTTTCATTTTTCATTCACAACTTTTCATTTTTCATTCACACCTTTTAAAACCCAACACTTAATTCCAAGGCACTAAAAGAAGAAAGAATAAACAAAGAAAATTGATTTCAATTACAATGCGACATTACAACTCTTGCACCTCTCAGTCCACAACGCATAACGCCGTTGGAATGGTTGAATTCATTACATTTGGTTCTTTAGTAAACAAAACTTCTATTTCTGCTACTATTATTTGTAGGTTTTTACGGCTATCGGGGAATCGAATTCAAATACATTAATTAGGTTTTTTATAAAGTGTGTTTCATTCCTCAAAGTTTTCTTCCTCCTATTTCATGAAGCTTAATTTTTACTGTAAGTCATAGTGATTCATGTAACTATTGTAATTTCTTTTTGCTATTTTGGTGACTTTTTTTAAACTTTATTAAAAATTTCAACAAGGATGATTGAAAATTGATCTTCTCTTTTGTCCCTTTCTACAGCTTGCACATCTCAGTCCATAACTCATAACGCTGCTGGAATTGTTAAATTCATTACACTTGGTTCTTTAGTAAACAAAACTTCTATTTCTGCCACTTTATTTGTAGGTTTTTTTCCGTTATAGGGGAGTCGAATTCAAATACATTAATTAAGCTTCTTATGAAGTGTGTTTCATTCCTCAAAATTTTCTTCCTCCTATCTCATGAAACTTAATCTTTTACTATAAGTCATAGTGATTCATGTAACTATTGCAACTTCTTTTTGCTATTTTGATAACTTTTTTTGAACTATGTTAAAAATTCCAGTAAGGATAATTGAAAATTGATCTTCTCTTTTGTCTCTTTCTACAGGTTCCTTCATATACTTTTTGGGAAAATTGCTTGTGGGATGTGCTATATTTGATAGCACACAACAACAAATATGTGATAACTAATACGGAACCATTGGTGAAGTTTGTCAAAAGAACTAAACAGATTGCTCTCTTGCTTGCCACAATTAGTATATTATTTTGATTGTTTTATCTTAGGTACAAACATTTTGTATGCCATTGTACTCTTCCTATAATATTAGTATAGAGACAATTAGTCTACTTCTTTTATCCCAAGTTGACTAATTTGTCATATTTCTTTCTCTCTTCTTTTTTGACATAATAAGAGATCAAGTTTTCTTGAAACTAACAGATGCCCAAAATACACTATGACAAAAATAATTTTTTTCGGAAAAAAATATGCACATTAACGAAGAGTGCTAGAGCCTTTACCGACATTAATTAATTGTCATTCGATTCAATGTCGCTATAGACTTTAGGGACATTTATAAAAAGTACTAATTGCCTCTGAGAATATATATTTAGCGATAATTAAGCTATTAATTGCTGTTAAAGATTATTTTTGTTGTAGTGATAACTCTTTCTTTTGGCTTCTTTCAATTAGATTTGTGAATTGTAAACTTGGATATAGCCCGACAGACTATTTTTTTGAAAAATATGTTAAGCAACATGCCTTTTTCTTCTTGATTGTTAGGAAAGTAAAGTCGTCTTTATTATTATTTGTGGATATTTGTGAGTTCAAGTGCTCACAAAATTATGCTGTGAGATTTTAATATGTTATGTATCAAAATTTTGGTTTAGAATATCCAGTTGTGAAAACAGTTCCATTCAGATGACACCTATTGCTTGGTTGTCACGACCTAAAGTACCCCTAGATGTGACATGGCGTACAAGACCCTGAAAGGCCTCATACAAGCCACTTAGCATGCATCATACAAGATTATAGCAATTTAAGAGTTCAAAAGACAACTCATTATCACAAGAGTCTACAAAACATAGCGGAAATCTACATATAGTCTCAAAGCCATCTATCAAAAGAATAGAAAGAACGTTGGGACGTAATCCAATACAAATCCAAAAGTAAAGAAACATAAAAAAATAACGAGGCAACGTCCTCGAACATATGAGGACTCACCAAGTCTTCAAGGCTCTTCTACTACAAGCTCTAGCCACGAGTGGATGGGGAGGAGTCACCACTCCCTACATCAATAAATCAATGTAGGCAAGAGTATGCATTAGTATAAACATGTACCAAGTATGATAACTATGCATAAAATCATTTAATCATGCTAAAAGGGAACATTTACGTGACATGCAAAGACCAAGCTACAACATGAGATAAAAGAGGTTAGAAATATAAGTCATAGGATCATGGTCAATGCAAGCTAGAACATGCGTAAAACACTTATGAGATACTTTGAAAGTCACTTTAGTTCATTATTGTGGGAAGTTACCTTTAACCGACATTTAAGACCATGTGAGCTATTAGCATGGAATCCGATGTCTACCCCACACCAAAAAGAGGTGTCCTACTTGCCAAGGTAAGACCATGAACTTCTAGCTTACGTGGATCCACTAGCTAATGTCTATCTAGACAAACCTATGGTGGCACATAGTTTATGGGACATGGGTAATCACCACTTGTCCACTCGTTGCTAAGCATAATTCCCATGGAATAGTCATAAATCATAATTTATCTTATCTTTAGTAGATGTGGGTAATCGCCTCTTGTCCCTTTCATTAGAATAGCTCCTTAACTTTGATTCAAGTTTAGTTGAGAAAACCTTTCAACCCTTTATGAATCCTTTATGTGAGAACAATCCTTTCACATTCATAGTTTGAGTAATATGTGAGAAACCCTTTCACAACTCAACAACAACATCATTTATGCTTCAATCTCAAAGAAAAATCTCAAATCATCATAATTTCATAATTGAACATGCATATATTCATAAAACCCATCTTTTGATCAACCATAACTTCATCATGAAATTCATAGCTTAGAAGACATAAATCATGCATGGGCTCACATAAATTCATCTTAAAATCATTCAATTTCCCCAATTCATCTTTCATAATTCAAAACCTTATAATATGATCATAATCTATAAATCATGGAATTCACATGGGTTCATGGGGAATTCAACTTGAAACATGCAATTTAATTCAATTTCATGCATAAGAAGTCATAATTAAAGCAATTTGATCATAATTGATAAGAACCCACATGATAGAAGAAAACCCTAAATTCAATTGAGAATTCTTACTTTGAAAGTTGAGGAATTTGGGAACCCTATGGAGGAAAGGACTCCATAGGTGAAAGCTATCATACCTCGATACGAAAAGCTTGATATCAATGGAGGATTGGGGGACTTGTTCTTCAAACCCTAGCTTCCTTCTTCTTCTTCTTCTTAGAGAGAGAAATATTTGGAGAGGTTTTGGGATTAGTTGAAAAGTGATTAGGAAGGGTAGAAATTAGGCTTAGAAAGCTTATATAGTGCCTAGGATTAAAGGGTAACCAACTTAGATTAGGAATTAAACATTTAGGGAAAGACCAAAAGACCCTCTAAAAATATAACTGCTGACCCCCACCGACGGCTCGACCTACGGTCCGTAGGTCCTCTTACGGACGGTACTGGTCGACCGTCGTTTGGTTAAGAGACCATCAACTCCATGGCCCCAACGACGGGACCCACCTACGGCTCATGGGTCCTTCCACGGACCGTACATCAAGGCCGTAGTTCCCAACATTTGATCCTAAAATTGCTCTAAGTCTGGGACTTACCACGAGACACACCTACGGTCCGTATGCTGAACGACGACTCGTCCTGCTGAACCGTACAAAAAGTACTGAAACTTGACATTTGGGAACTTACATCTTGCCAACCACGGTTCCACCTACGGCTCGTAGGTCAAGCCACGGAACAGCGGTGGTCCCGTAGGTACTGGTTTTCAAATTTTTTTTTTTTTTAAAACCTGAAATTCTTCCCTTTTCGAATCCGAGGTGTAACATTGGTTGATCATTGCATTAATTCTTTGTAACTGCATACTATAACTATAACAATAACTATGGTTCAATTCCAAATAAGTTGGGGCTGGTGATATGAAACCTAAGCAATAGTAATGACTATTCTGAGACAATGAGGAAAAACCTTTATGATACAAACAATTTTAGGGTCATTTTTAACATATACATGATACGACATTCTACTAATATTAAAGACTAGTACACTACAATTTATGTTCAGTTTTTTTATTGAATTAAAGTTTGATCAATTAAAGTTAGATGAAATAGTTGCTTAAGTGGAGAACAAATAGCTTTGTAATAATTTATTATGCAATTTTATAAATTTTTATTTATTTGGTAATATTGAATAAACAATTGGGGCTATTTTAATAGTTTTACAACTTATGAGATTCTTATGTTTATGAGAAAATATACAATACAAAAATTTCATATCGCATGTCCAAACAAAACTTTAATTTCATCTCATGATTTCATGTTATGATATTGTATCATAATTTCATATCGCATGGCCAAACGAGCCCTTAGTTTAAGATATTACAATATATCCCCTTAAAATCATATTCATTCTCGAATGATAGTCCTTACAAAAAAAGAAGTAGATTTTAACTTTGAGATTTATCAATCTATTTTTGCAATACTCTAGATGAAAACAAAGCTTTACCTTTTTCCAATTTTTTTTTATTTTTTATTTTAAAATAAACCATCTAAGAGGGATTTAGGTGTATTTTCCAAAAACTAAACAGCTTCGCAACTGGCCTTCTCCAAAGAAGAAGAAAGAATTTACAGTCTCGAGTTTTCTCTTCTTCATCAACGTCCATTTTCATAATTTAGTGTCTCTGCTTCAATCAAAACCTCAATCATGGCAGTAATTATCTTACTGATCTCACTCTTTGATTCCACAGTTCATCTTCTCCAATCAAATCCTGATCACAAATTTTCATTTTTTTGATGATATATGCTCTTTGCTACTCTAAATTTTGCTTCTCTTTCTATTCGTTTTATAAATGATGCAGGATTCGTCGGGGACGACACTAATGGATCTGATAACATCAGACCCATCATCCACCTCAACTTCATCACAGTCGACGACTGCCCCACCCCCGATAATGCCTCAACAGACGGCGCCGCCGCCTTCAGCATCCACAGATCGGAAGAAGAAGGGAACATTGATGCAGATCCAAAGTGATACTATTTCTGCTGCCAAGGCTGTTCGTGCTAACATTATGCCTCAGAAGCAAAAGAAAAAGGTTAATTTTTACATATTATTTTATGGGTCTAAATGCTATAGTATTATTTCGAATCACAAAGATGTTTTACCCCAAAATTTTCTGTGTCTGACACTGGCTAATTTGAAATCAAGCTATGAACTTTTGTTGTCAATTTTGCTCTTTTAGATGTCATGGCGTTCATATCAACTTTTAACATCTTTTACTGTTGCACTTTCAGTTCAATTGGTATCCCATTATCAATCTTTAAGTTTCTTTATATACATTTCTAACACAAACCAGATGTTTGAGAAAATGTTAGTGAGAAGTCAAAGACTTATTTGCATCATTGAGCTGGAAAATCTCGGTTTGACTTCCAATGTCTATTTAGTTGTTATTACAGGGAAAATTCATATTAAATTAGTTAACTTGAATATGGTATCAATTGCGATCACTTAAATTCATTATACTTCTTCAGTACCCAACTTGATCCGTTGTGTCTAAACCATAATTCAAGATGGTCGGCCTCTGCTTGATTGGTTTGTGAATTAAGATAAGTAGTTTTTATTGGTCTATGAATTGGGTTCATTGGTATGTTTTTCATTTTCGTGCTCCTCAGAATAGCAATTCCCACATTCTTCATAGTCACAAGATCACAGAGAGACAGCTTAGCTCCAATTATCAAAGATATTTGGCCCTTACCGTCAATTACCTCTTGTGCATTACCAAAGAGGCCAACATCATTTTTCAATGTGTTAGTATGTGAATTCATAACAACATTAACAATGTTAACTCCTTCTGCCCACGGTTTGTGTAAAAGGGCATTTAACAGTAACAGGTTAAAGAAGAGGATTAGCATGGATTTATCACCCAACGTAATGCATACATAAGTGATAAGCCACCAGATAGCTTATCAAAATGGTAACAGTATCTGCAGTGCCCCTTTCAGTCCATTCTTCTTCAGCATAAATTCCCGATGTAAGGGAAAGAGCCACTGTGTTAGCTTGCACCAGTGGAAAGGGTTCCCAAGTGAGACCCGTCTTGGTCACAGTAGATTCATATCCTTCTCCATCAAAGTTGATATTCACATGATAGGCTAGAATATAGGAAATAACCTCGGAAAATTGGATGCCGAGAAATCCATCAAGAGTACTACCAGGAGCAAAAGAACTCCGGAAGCACTTGAAATATTATACAAACAACAATCCCTAACATGCTCAGACTCGTCGAGGCTAGAGCTATCTACCTCGAAGGACTGATGAACAGTTTTAGAAGCTCCCTCTCCGCAAATGTTTCCGGTGCACGTGCTATCACCAATTTATAACCTTGATCTTTTTGATCTATAGTATAACTCTTCAGCATTATCAAATTGAGTACGGTTATAACCTGCCTGCAATTGCACATTTGTTCAAGAGGATAATATAAATGAATATTTCTACTTTCTTGCATACTTCATTCTCGTTCATAATTGTTCTTGTAAACCTCCATTGCGCACAATGCACAATCTTATTGCGGCTATACTCATGTAATAGTTCTACTCCTTCGTTGGTGTTATAGAAGGAAAAATGTCCCTTCCAGCTTTTGGGAATTTATATTATAGGACTAGACCTAGCAAACCTAAATGGTGTACATTTTTAAGGTAATGGGACATATTGTCTTTGACCAAAAGTTGTTTGAATATCTCTGATCTTTAGTGTGCCTTTCTAGTGTACCTGATTCAATTTGCTTGACTTTTTTTGTACAGCCAGTTTCTTATGCACAACTTGCAAGGAGCATCCACGAGCTAGCAGCAACGTCTGATCAAGTACATTAGCTTTCTCACTTTGTACTTTCCTCTGGAAAATTCTTTCTTTAATTATTCTCTTTTTGTTTGTGATTAATTGCAGAAAAGTTCTCAGAGGCAATTGGTTCATCATGTTTTCCCCAAACTGGCAGTATACAATTCTGTTGACCCTTCTTTAGCACCATCTCTTCTTATGGTATTGCTTATGACCTTTTTAATCCCATTTCTACAATTCATTGGCTATTTCTTCCCAGATAAAGAAAAACTAGAAAGAACTTTTGAGTTTGCAAAACTAGAGAATAATACCAGAAGAGAGCATACATTGAGTATTTCTGATTTTTATTTACATGAAATGGTTCAATAGCCGAGCTGTGATATGTATTTAGAACTTGAAAGCTTAATGTGTCTTGAAAATTTTGACTATCTGATGTAACTGTGCATTTTCACTACTTATTTGTCTTGTTTCTTCTTTAGCATTGCCTTTGATTCAAGAAGGTATGCATAAATTTAACCCAAAAATTTGTCTGTTGGCTGTTCTACAAAAAACAATTTGTCTGTGGTGAAGGATTTGGTAGTTGCAGGAGTTTACCACTCTGAAGATGTTCTTTTCCTTTTATTTGGAGAAGATTCTAGATTATTCTACTTTAGGAAAGAAGTGATTTATTTTGTTAAAATATCTTAGAGCTTCCTTAAGCAGACTCTAGATCAGTATTCATATCTTAGAGCTTCCTTATGTTACTCTTATGCTGGACTGAATGAGCTTTTATATTTATGTTAAGCTTTATGAAAAATTTACCCACTTTTCTCTTTCTTTCATTACATCACAGCTTGATCAACAGTGCGAGGATCGGACTGTTCTGCGTTATGTGTATTATTACTTGGCCCGAATTCTCTCAGATAGTGGTTCGCAAGGTGTAAGTTCAGGTGGTGGGATTCCTACACCAAACTGGGATGCTTTAGCTGATATTGATGCCGTTGGAGGGGTGACAAGAGCTGACGTGGTACCTAGAATAGTAGATCGGTTAACATCAGAGGCCTTAAATGAAGATGTTGAGTGTAAAGTCTACTACTATTATTCACTTATCTGAGTTGCAATTTCTATGTTTTATAGTTCTTCTTTCTAAAACAATCATCATATCACTATTTCTTAATTTTTTTTAATGAAGTAATACAATTTTATGAATGAAGGGTGCTAGTTTACCTGTAAACAGTTGTATTCCAAAAAGTAGAATAACTTATAAAATGATATGGGGTTCTACAGAAGTCACCCAATCTTCTCTACAAATAGGAATTACGTGGTGTACAAAAAAGCGTTAAGGGATAAGAGTCTGCTCCTCAATTGTGCAAATCATTCTCTGCTCCTTCTAAAGCTCTCATATTTCTCTCCCTTCAAACAGTTCACATAAGTGCTAGAGGAGCCACATCCCTCTCTCTTCTAACAATCTTGCCCATCCAACCCAAAGTTGGAATTGATAACCACCCTATTTCTTGATGTTTGAACTACTGATTTTTAGGGCCACATAAATAGGATGCAACAACCTGAGATGTAAGAAGCAACGTTTTTTCTCGCTGTTTGACCTACTGATTCTTTTAGCTTGTTGCATTGCTTGAATGCAACCTTTTGAATCCTCCTCAAAATTATTTAAAGGTGAAGAGTGAATTCTTGTAAACTGAATATGCTCCGCTCCCTCCAGAAATATAGTTGCTCTGCTGTCGACTTAATTGTCAAAATTTTTGCCATGCACTTCCATTTGTACATGACATTATTTGCTTTGAATCTTGCTGCTATTAAAGCAAATCTATAAGTAAGTTATGAGCCAACTCATTCTCTAAGATCTGTTGGGTTGACAGGAATTTCTCACACATGGTGTTAACTTCTATATATCATTCTTAGGGCCATTACAAGCAGAACTTTATTAATTAGATAAATTTGTTTCATATGGTTGTCTTTTTGTTTAACTGGATGAAGTTGGTGATGCTCCTTTGTCTTTTTGAAGTTCATGCACGACGTCTTCAAGCTCTAAAGGCTCTTACATATGCACCTTCTAGCAGCCCTGAGATATCGCAGAAGTTGTACGAAATCGTGTTTGGCATTCTAGATAAGGTTTATCCACAAATCTATCTATCTTATTAGCTGCTCCTTTTTACATTTGCATTGAAAAAATCCCTCCCTTTGTACAAGCATCATTTTACATTTGGATTGAAAGAATCCCTCCCTTTGTACATCTAGCTTCTCTTTTTTGATGAATACTGATTCCTTCTCTTAAACAACCTATTTCATATGATTTCAAATTTTCATTATTAATGTGGGTGAGGCTGATCTGGTACATATTTAGCATATATGCTGTATTATTTCCAATTTATTTCAGCCCTCTTTTTCCTGATAAGCAAGTCCAATTTATTGTTCCCTGTTGTCTCTTTCCTTCCCGTAAAGGAGTAGGGGGATGGTTCACTGTTTTGTGCTGGAAGTAATTGAGATGTTTTACATATTTAAATTAAACACATCAAAATCAGATTATACGATATTCAGCTGTATTTTTGTTATTTACCTGAAGGGATAAAGGCATGATGCGAAATGCAATTTGAAGTAACAATTTAGTTTCTGCAGGAGGTGTCTACATTTTCTTTCTACTAATTGCTAACCTGAAAAACTGATTTGTCAAAATATATTATTAATATAACAGAAGGCAAAGGACAGAGTTTGTCCAAAGAAAATTATTGAAAATATTCACTCTCTGAAGAGATATTAATCATTACACAGTAGTTTTTGAGTCATCAAATAGAGATGATTCCGTATAAATTACTGATTACTGTTAACTCACAGATCATTACTCCTCCGTCTCATTTTATATGACGACATTAAAGTGGACACATAGTTTAAGATGGTAATTTGACTTGTATATATTGGCGGCAACATAATAAAATATTAAAGTAATGGTTGAAAATAAGTCTACTAGAGATAACATCACATCAATGTTCAAATTTTAACTGTTTCATGAATTTGAATTCTTGAAACAATTTAAAGTTGTATAACAATGCCGTGATGTCAAGTTCTGAGATGTCCAAAATGGGGAAGGTGTCATATAAATTGGGACGAATAGTAGTTGAACTAAAATTATGTTTTGAAGTTCAAATGCTAATTCTTATGGTAGTATTCGGGGAACTGGTGAATTGGATTTGCTAAAGGCAGGTCTCACCCATTTTTTAGTCCTAGTTTGCCAATACAATCCAGACTCTTCATAGTGAAGCTACACCAATTTTAAGCATAAATTTCCTGCTTTCATCTACGTACACTTTTGTTTTTGGACTCAGATGCTCAGGAGAATCTGGTTTTCTTTCTCTTTCGGTAAATTCTGTTGACCATGAATATTTAAATATCCTTCCCCTCAATATTCTTATCTTCTCTAGTGATGGTAATAATTTAACCTCCTGTGTCAACCTAAGTGCTTTGGAACTTGTTACACTTTTTAATAATCCTAAGTTCCAAATGCTTTTTTTGCCCAATCATTCCTAAATTTCTATGTTTGACTCTATGAATATGATTTACTTGTTGGTGAAGTATAACTGAACGCTTTTGGTTTATTCAAAACAGAATTAAGAGATGTTGATTATGATTTACTTTTGGTCAAAGTGAAGTAGAGTCCTAATGGAGAGATACTAACAACTAAGAGGCCTTGGAGGGTACATGATACCTTCTCAAAAAAAAAAACCATTGTCAACTACATACAAAAAATAACCATTGTCATTTACTCAGGCCCTAGTCAGTTGTATATTGTATTTGTATCAAGGATGAGGGAGGCAAGATGGTGGAGGAGACCACCATTAAGTAAAGATGGCAAGCATACTTCCACAAACTCTTAAACCAAGTAGGGGACAGAGACATTGTGTTGGGTGATTTGGCGCGCTCTGAAAGACATTAGGTATTGTAGGTGTTTTAAGGTCTAGGAAGTTAAACGTGCTATTAGTAGGTTGAACTGGGGGAGAGCAACCGGACCTGATGAGATTCCGGTGGATTTTTGGAAGAGCACAGTTAAGGCAAGTATGGAGTGATTGATTGGGTTGTTTAATGTTATTTTTAAGACAACAAAAATCCCGAAGAATGGAGATGGAGTACAATGGTTCCATTGTACAAGAACAAGGGCGGTATCCAAAATTGTAACAACTACAGGGGTATCAAATTGCTAAGCCACACTATGAAGGTTTGGGAGAGAGTAGTGGAGATGAGGGTGAGGAGAGGGGTGTTCATTTCTGAGAATCAATTTGGATTCATGCCGGGATGATCAACCACTGAAGCCATCCATCTTGTGCTGAGACGGGTGGAGAAATATGGAGAAAGAAAGAGGGATCTACATATGGTGTTCATTGACCTTGAAAAGGCCTATGACAAAGTCCTGAGGGATGTCCTCTAGAAGTTCTTGGAGGCTAGAGGTGTCCCGATGGTATATATTAGGGCGATAATTATAAAGAACATGTATGAGGGAGCCAAAACTCTGGTAGAATGGTGTGAGGAGAGACTCGGAGCACTTTCCAGTTGAGATGGGGCTGCACCAGGGATCAATTCTTAGCCCTTTCTTATTTGCCTTGGTGATGGATGAGTGGTGCGGTCTATTCAGGAGGAGGTTCCATGGTGTATGTTATTTGCGGACGACGCAATGTTAATGCTAGATTGGAGGTTTGGAAACAAACTCTGGAGTCCAAAGGGTTCAGGTTGAGCATGACCAAAACTAAATATTTGGAGTGTAAATTCGGTGTGGTGGTGGATGAAGCGCATGTGTAAGTAAGGCTTGCCACTCAGCATATCCCCAAAAGTGAAAGTTTTAAGTATCTTGGATCCATAATCCAAGGTAGTGGGGACATTGACAATGATGTCAAACATCGCATAGGGGTGACATGGATGAAATGGAGGCTTGCGTCTGGAGTCTCATGTGATAAGAAGACACCACCTAAACTTAAAGGTAAGTTCTATAGAGTGGTGGTTAGACCTTCCTTGTTGTATGGGGTGGAGTGTTGGTCAGTCAAGAACTCACATGTTGAGAAGATGCATGTTGCAGAGATGCGGATGTTGAGAGGAATGTGTGGACATACTAGGAGCGACAAAATTAGGAATGAGGTTATGCGAGAGAAGGTGGGAGTGGCCTCTTTGGTGGACAAGATAAGGGAAGCGAGACTGAGATGGTTTGGGCATGTGAAGAGGAGGTGTGCTGATGCCTAGTGAGGAGGTGGGAGAGGCGGGTGGTAGGGGGTACGCGGAGAGGTAGAGGTAGGCCGAAAAAGTATTGGGGAGAGGTAATTAGATAGGACATGGTGCAACTTTAGATTACCGAGGACATTACTCTAGATAGGAAGGAGTGGAAGTCGCGTATTAGGGTAGAATACTAGTAGGGGTAGAGTGTTGTCTTGCCTTGCAAAGGTTCCTTGTAGTTATTGCCATATGTTGTTTATTGTGTTTCGATTATCACACTATTTGCTGATGTTTCCGTTCTTTCTTGTACACTTTACTCTGCTTTCCTTATTAACTGTTATGTTTCTTCATTGTTTTCTTCTTCTTGTGCTCGAGTTTGATGCACTTGAGTTGAGGGTCTATTGGAAATAGCCTCTCTACCTCCTCGAAGTAGTGGTAAGGTCTGCGTACTCTCTACCCTCCCCAGACCCCACCTCGTGGGATTTCACTGGGTATGTTGTTTTTGTATCACTTCCAAATAAAAATGATCTTTTTTTAACTGTTACCATTCACAAAAAAATAAAAACAATTGTTTTTGCCTAATAGAGTTCATCTTATTTCGTGGTTGCGGCTTATTAAGAATATTTCTTTTTTTCTATTATAAGTACAAGTAGTACCTCTGTACCACAAGTATAAGTAGTAGGTATATTTCCTGAAGAGGTCTTCCGAATATTTGAAACTATGTTAGTTAATTATGCTAGAGAGTTCATGAGTGCGATATCTTTTTGTCTCAAATAAATTTTACTCCATCCATCTCAATCTATGTGACACTCTTTCCTTTTTAGTCAGTCCCAAAAAGAATTGACAACTTTCTATATTTAGTAACAATTTAACTTTAAACTTCCCATTTTACCCTTAATGAGATGATTTATATCCACACAAATATCTATGGCTTATTTTAGACCACAAGTTTCAAAAGTCATTCTTTCATTCTTAAACTCCATGCCCAATCAAACACCATCACATAAATTGGGACGGAGGGTGTATTTTTATTAGATGAATATCTGTAAATTTTTTTCTTAAGTACCTTTCTTTTAGGATGATGTTCTTTAATAACTTTATTTACTTAAATCATTGAAAGAATCGGCTTTACTGAACTGCAAGTTGTTTGTTTATGTCTGACAATTGTTAGGTTGCTGATACACCACAAAAACGCAAGAAGGGCATCCTTGGGACCAAAGGAGGTGATAAGGAGGTATTTTTGTCAAATCACAGAAATCTTATTGTCTGCAAATTATTGTATTCTTTCATTGGGTATTGATTTACTATATTACAAACCGCGTGATAGAAGGAGAATTTTCTAACACATAGAAACATAATGTTAGCTTGAGGACGTGTGTGCTTCCTTAAGATATTTATATTGTAACCAGCTGTGCAATTTTTATTTGATATATTTCACATAATATCCAGTAGGAGTTGGTAAGTCGTCTTTCATGGTCTTTTCATTAGACTTGGAATTCTAAAGTACTAATAATTGAAAAATACATCTTTACTTAGCCATATGCTAGGATATGATAGTACCGAAGTATCTAGACCAAGGGATGTATCTTGTAGGAGGCGGTAAAGAAATAACAATGCTATAATTCTTACAAATCACAAAAATAAAATGAAATTCTACATTGCTTTGCCTAATCCATTCCATCACAAATGACAAAGTTACTAATATAGTTTGGGTAATGATTAGGATGTAGCTACCATGCGTTGTATAAGATTCTCTAATTTTGTATACATCTTGTATGCCCGAGTTTCCTCTTTAGCTTAAATAAAATACTTGACAAAAGCGAAAGAAATAAGATTAGGATCTATATATATATATATTAGCTTCAACTAGTTGCAATTTCTCAAAAAATTTAGAATGTAATTCACAGATTATAGTTCAACAAACACTTCATCTACAGGATCGTATGCTCTGTGTTTACTTTTAACATCCTAGCTACTGCCATTACAATTGTTCAATGTGTTTGTTATGTAAAGCTTTTAGGACAAACATGAGGTCAATGTTGTGTTTGAAGAATGGATGCAATTATTCTCTTTTTCTTGGTAGTACTGGTGGGTGAGGGCTGTTGGACAAATAGATAGCATATGGTTGTGTGCCTCAAGTTTTCTCCATTATCATGGTTCTGTTTGGTAGATGTGAACTTACTGTTTCTCCCCTTCATGTTTCAGTCTACGATTCGGAGTAATTTGCAATATGCTGCATTGAGTGCATTGAGAAGACTTCCCTTGGATCCAGGGAATCCAGCTTTCCTTCATCGTGCTGTGCAAGGGTTTGTTTGCTCCCTACTGTTGATGTCTTTTGTAATCAATTGATAAAAAAAAATTAGTTTTCTCGTTTTAGTGCTTATTGTGGTATACCCTATTTCAGTAGTGGTCCATTGTGATAATTAGATCCTTGCTTTCCCCTTTCTATTGGTGTTTTCCTTAGGGGAATCTTAGTAGCTGTTGGTGAGGGTTCGATTCCCCACCTTGTAATCTCCTCCCCCATTTTAATAAATAAATAAAAAAGACACATCTCCACTAATATCCATTGAAACAAACATTTCATCATCTTCTTTGTACACGTGCCTTTAAACTCTGCATAAGTAATCAATGCTAGTGTGACTGCTAATGTGACTTTTACCATTTTGAGTGCAACTCCAACCATGTTCATTTGGCATACTATGGAGGATATTTTAAAGTGATTGCAATAAGCATTGCTATCCTGTGTCTTCCAGGGCTTTGGTCTAGTAGTAATAGCGCAATTAATGAGTATGGTTTAGGTGCACATTACCGGTTTGAACCCTGCCACAAACAAAAACCCAGTATTAATTGGAGAAGGGTAGAGGGGCGGGTCTATTATCCACTGAGTTTCAAACCGTGTGCCACTGGCCCCGGGGGAGTTGAGTTCTCAGTCATAAATGTTTTTGCTATCAGGCATTTAGGCTGCACATTTAAAGCTAAGGAGAAGAATAGGAAGTGGAACTGCAAATCCAATGTGTAATATCAATACAAAAATCAATAAAGGTATGCAATCAAGGTATGGAGATATGGAGGCCTCAGTTTAATCCCAGATCAAGGTATGCAATCAGTGAAGAAGACAACTTAATGCTACAAAGCCAATTCAGTTAAAATGAGATAAAAGATTGTGTCATGGCATGTGCTTGTGATAAAGCACCTGGTCCTGATGGTTTCACCATGGCTTTTTTCATCTCTTGTTGGGATGTAGTAAGCAGAGAAGTGGTTGCAGCAATACAAAATTTTCATGATCAGAATCTATTTGAAAGAAGCTTCAATGCTACATTCATAGCTCTGATTCCAAAGAAGTTGGGGGCCAAAGAACTGAAGGACTTTAGACCTATTAGTCTAATAGGTAGCATCTATAAGATCATCTCAAAGGTGTTGACTGAGAGGTTGAAAAAAGTGGTATCTAAATTGGTGGATGCTCATCAAATGGCATTTATCAAAGGCAGTCAGATCATGGATGCCATTTTGATAGCTAATAAATGTGTGGATGTGAGACAGATCAGCAAGATTCCAGGCATCCTCTGCAAGCTGGACATAGAGAAAGCCTATGATCACTTACACTGGGGATTCCTCTGGAAAACTATGGAGAATATGGGCTTTGGTGAGAAGTGGATAAACTGGATCAAATTCTGCACTACTACTGTAAAATTCTCAGTATTGATCAATGGATCACCCTCTGGTTTCTTCAATTCAGAGAGAGGTTTGAGACAAGGGGACCCCTTATCCCCTTTTCTTTTTATTTTGGCAATGGAGGGACTTAATGATATGTTAAGGACAGCTCAAACTAACAGTTGGATAAGGGGTTTTAATGCTAATTGGATGATAGACAAGGTCTAGCAATTACACACCTACAATATGCAGATGACACTCTAATTTTCTGTGATGCAGACAAAAATCAACTAAACTATTTAAGAGTCATCTTGATTCTGTTTGAAGCAATTTCTGGCTTTCACATTAACTGGAGCAAAAGCTTCATTTACCCAGTAAATGAGGTACCTAGGATAGACAGCTTGGCAGACATTTGGGAGGGAAAATTGGAGAGTTGCCTACTGTATATCTTGGCATGCCATTGGGGGACAAGAGCAAATCTAAGGGTATCTGGAGATGTGCTAGAGAAATATGAAAAGAAGCTTGTCAACGGGAAAAGTCAATATCTGTCATTGGGTGGTAGAGTTACACTCATAAACAGTGTCCTAGATGCCTTACCTACATATATGATGTCTTTATTCCCTATGCCAGCTAATGTAAGAGACAAACTGGATACAATTAGAAGAAATTTCTTATGGCAAGGTAACTGTGACCCAAACAACCACGAGTTCCATCTGGTTGAATGGGATCAAGTCATAGCCAACAAGAAAGAAGGGGGATTGGGGATAAGGAACCTGAAGGTTCAGAATAGTAGCCTACTAATGAAATGGTTGTGGAGGTTTGCTTCTCAAGAACAATCCTTGTGAGGAGACAATCAAGACAAGATATGGCATGGATAACTGGTGGATCAGCAAAGCTACCTCACAACCATATGGTACTGGTATGTGGAGATCAATAAGGAATTTGTGGCCAAAATTGATAAATAATTGTAAGATCAAAGTGGGTGATGGAAGGAAGACCTTGTTCTGGGACGAAAGCTGGGTGGGACAGGGACCTCTAAAAAACAGTTTCCTTGATCTTTTTTGTTTGAGTCTTCAGGAGAAGGTTACTGTTAAAGAGATGAGAGATGACCATGGGTGAAACTTCAGATTTAGGAGACCTTTGAATGACTGGGAGGTGGTTAGAATGGCTGAATTCTTAAACATTTTGGAACAGTGCTAGGATCTCAACACCAATGAGGACCAACTAGTATGGGTTCCAGACAAACAAGGGAGATTTTCAGTTAGATCAGCTTACAGGAAGTTTCAGAGATCAGGCCTACAACAAGGAGGTTGGCCTTGGAAGATGATATGGAAAGTCAAGGTTCCATTCAAGATAGCCTGCTTCTCTTGGCTTCTGGCCAAGCAGGCTGCACTAACTCAGGATAACCTCATGAAAAGAGGGATCCAATTGTGCCCCAGATGCTTTTTTTGTGAATGTGAGGCAGAGACAATGAATCATCTCTTTCTACATTGTAGAGAGACTGTGAAACTTTGGCAGATCTTCATCAACCTTAGGGGTATTAGCTGGACTATGCCAAGGAATATAAAGGAAGCTTTAGCTTGTTGGAACAGGGATGAAAATCAGTCAGGGCATAGAGAGAGATGGAAGATTGTCCAAGCTTGCATTTGGTGGACTATCTGGCTAGAAAGGAACCAAAGATGTTTTGAAAACAGGAGCTGCTCTTTTGAGAAAATGAAGATGAATTGCTTGGTTCTTTTCTATTTTTGGTGTAAACATGAATATCCTCAAGAAGAAGAAGATATTCCTAGCATTTTAGATAACTTATAAGATTATAGAAGGGTAGTTTTTCACTTCTGTGATCTTGGTCTGTAAGTATTTCTGGACTACTCCTGAAGTATTCCTCTGTTGATAATACAAGTTACCTTTATCAAAAAAGAAATCAATAAAGGTAAATTCAAAATCATCTGTGTAGTGGGAAGGATTCAGTTCGAGTCGTTCAATTGTCTAGTTGAAAAAATGCATCAAAGCTACTATTGAAGTTTGCGCCAGTCATTATTTAAGTTGCTGATTCCAATGGCTATTTGCTTGAATGTTACTTGTGAAAAAAGCTACTTGTTGGAATCTTCCTTTTGTTGCGGTATTGGGGAATGAGTGCAGGTGCTTGGTACATCCCTAAAGTCCCCTGTCAGTGAGAAGGAAAATGAATGACTTTATAAGCTTGGGCAAGTGGTTTGAGGCCTCGTGAGGGTAGAGTGACCTTACCGCTACCTCGTGGAGGTAGAGAGGTTGTTTCCGAAAGACCCTCGGCTCAAGTGCATCAGACTCAAGTAGAAGAAGAAACAATGAATAAAGCATAACAATTAATAAGATGAGCATTGTAAGGTCTACAAGAAAGAAACATTAATAACAACAAATAGTGTGTAACCGAAACACAATAAACAACATATGGCACGACTAGTACTATGACAGGCACTAACAAGCCTAGGCCTTCGCAAGGCAAGACAACACTCTACCCTACTAACCTTCTACCCTTATACGTGACCTCCACTCTTTCCTATCTAGAGTCATGTCCTCGGTAATATGAACCTGTGCCATGTCCTGTCTAATCACCTCTCTCTAATACTTTTTCGGTCTACCTCTACCCTTCCGTGTACTCCCCACAACCAACCCCTCACACCTCCTCACTGGGGCATCAACACACCTACTCTTTACATGCCCAGACCATCTGCGTCTCGCTTCCCTCATCTTGTCCGCTACAGAGTCCACTCCCACCTTCTCCCAGGTAACTTCATTCGCTCCTAGTATGCCCACACATCCATCTCAACATCCTCATCTTCGCAACATGCATCTTCTGAACATGTGAGTTCTTGGCTGGACAACACTCCACCCCATACAACAAGGACGGTCTAACCACCACTCTGTAGAACTTACCTTTAAGTTTAGGTGATATCTTCTTATCACACAAGACTCCAGAGGCAAGCCTCCATTTCATCCATGCCGCCCCAATGAGCCACCCTATAATTCCAACATCACTTGGTGTGTATATACTCTCAACAAGGGTGTCGCTTCTTGAGGAAGAGTGGTTATTACATTACATTTCAACCTCTGACCTTTTTGACAAAAGGTATAGCGAAAGGATCTGTATGTTCGGTGCTTACCAACTTGGGGAAATCTCTGCTGTTTGAGGCCCAAGTGGCTTAATACATCCTGGAGGGGTCTGCTGCCAAGTGGTTTGAGGTCCAAGAGGTGAAAATCAAGCTTCTGGATCTCAAGTTTACCAGGAGCCTTCTCTTGGGCATACCGGGCCTGGGTTGTTAAATATGCCTTTACCTTTCAGAAATTTAGCACAGGTTGCAAAGCCATTACCTGATCCCTGCTATTTACTGGGAAGAAATTCAAGAAAAATCATACGATTTTGCTCTGCAACAGCTTCTCAAATTTTACTTGTCTACAGTAACTTAGTCTTCCATTTTTAGTATAAATATATTTATGATTGTCTAAATTTTTTTACATCGTCGAACAGCAAAACTTAAGACATTTTGTATGTTAATACAGAGTTTCATTTGCTGATCCAGTTGCTGTGAGGCATTCTTTAGAAATTCTCTCCGATTTAGCCACAAGCGATCCGTATGCTGTTGCAATGGCATTAGGTAATTTCCTGAACAAGCTTTAATAGTATGAAGAACTTCAGTTTCTGAACTCCAATTTCTATTATTGATAACTTACAATACTGTGCACTGCTATGCTGATTCTCATTTTTGATGCTTTTTTATGAAATCCCTTTTACATCAAGAGAAAAATAAGCAACTATGATTATAGCCAGTTGTTTGAGACATGTTGGAGGGGGCACTTTGAATTCATTGTGGTTTAAGGATATAGTGCTATCTCTTGAACAGGATGTAAAAGACAATGAGATCAGGGGAAGTGGTATTAAATAAATCTCTCAGCTGTGTTATGTAAATAGGGATGTTTGGAAGGTACGAGGGTTTCATAGTTTTGGTTTTTCTCCATTGATAAGTTCGAATTCTGTCAAGGTCCTCACATTCCCTAAACATGAAAAAGAAATATATTTCTTAATAAATTTCTGAAGTGTACCTTCATGAACGGGAAAAGGAACTTGAAAATCCTTGCTTCATCAGTTGAAGGGAAGAGAAGGAAATCCTTGAATAGACTGAATAATGTGTCGTGCAAACAGACCACAGTTCAATTAGTAAGAAGTGAAATAAGATGAGGAAAGGACCTACAAGTTGCAATTTCTGGGCTTCTGGGATATCTTCGAACTTTCATGAGTTTATATTGATCAGTTTGTGGACTCTTTAAGGAGGACTGCTTTTCCGATCTGCACTGATATTCCTTTTTGATTAATACCTCTGTATTTGTTTCTTGTGTGTTCTCACTTGACAAGTAGCATTGCTTTAATGTTTTGTTGTGGTGTCTTATGCTAAGACCCATGTAAAAGGGCATCCTTATGGTGATTTTCATGAAATAAGTAGAATTTCTCGGTGGATGCCCTTATTAGTAAAAGGGGAATTTCTTGGCCGATGTATCTGATATATGATTTTAGTTGGTTTTTTGATTATAGCTTTTTTGTCTTTTTGTAGGGAAGCTTGTGCAGCCTGGTGGTAAGTTTATTTTATATCTCTGATTTCATAGTCATTTATGATCCATTAATACTATCAGAATTTGTTTGAATCAGGGGCTCTACAAGATGTACTCCATATGCATGATGTTCTTGCTAGAGTTGCACTTGCCAGGTTGTGCCACAGTATATCCAGAGCTCGATCATTAGATGGTATGTCTGTTTGAAATGTATTCTAAGCAAGCATGTTCCTTTTCTGTTTGGAGATTGGGAGTAGATAATAAGACTGATTGCTGGTGAACTCCGTATTGCGTGTGCAGAAAGGCCAGACATTAAGACTCAGTTCAATTCGGTGCTGTATCAGCTACTACTTGATCCTAGTGAAAGAGTTTGTTTTGAGGCTATCCTTTGTGTGCTGGGTAAAGTTGATAATGCTGAGAGGTAGCTTCATCTTCAAAACTTCTCTTTTCATAACGTCACAGATAACTGCCTAATTTGTAAGATTAAGCACTTAATTTTCTGTGGAGTTTTGGACTCTACAGGACTGAGGAACGAGCTGCTGGATGGTACAGACTGACCAGAGAAATTCTCAAGCTTCCAGAAGCACCTTCAGCTAAAGACTCAAATTCTGAATCAAAGGATGGAGCTCCTTCAAAGTCCTCCAAAGACAAGTCTTCAAAGACACGGCGTCCTCAACCTTTGATCAAACTTGTGATGAGGAGGTCTTCAAGCTTGTCTTTTTGCTCTCTTGACCCCCCAAACCAAACCAAACCCTTTTACGGTCCAACTTTTTTGTGATGAATTGTTCAGCTAACACCCCCGTCACTTTGACAGGTTAGAGAGTTCTTTCCGCAGTTTCTCTCGGCCTGTACTTCATTCAGCAGCACGGGTGGTGCAAGAAATGGGCAAAAGTCGTGCAGCAGCTTTTGCTTTGGGCTTACAAGATATTGATGAAGGAGCTTATGTTAAAACAGTTCCAGAAAATAATGACTCATATGATCAGGATCATAATGAAACCTCTCACCCTGAAGGTAATGAAAATGGATTAGCTTTTTAGCCATAACTCATACTCTCTCTCTCTTTAATGTTTGTGGAAGGTTCAATTTGTGATACTAAATGTTTGTAAAAGACATACCCAATGAAAGAGTTTAAAAATTACTTGTATGTACTATGTAGTGCAAATGATCTTTGTCAAGGTCCTAAACTATAGTAGACATATCACTTATGGGTTGATATATGGAATTTGCATTTTGGGTCATATGGAGAGAGAATAAGTGTGAGATCTAGTGACTTTCCAGTTTTGGAGAACACCTAAAATATGTAAGTAGGAATCGTCATAAATGTGAGGAGTGAGGACCGTGAGATTTAAATGAATTCCCCATAACCAGGGTGCACATCAGGGATTTTTCTTGAGCCTATACTTATTTACTCTAGTTATATATGAGTTAACAAAATTATACAAGATAGAGTTCCATGGTACGCGTTGTTTGCAAACGATATTTTGTTAATTGATGAAATTAGCGTGAAATTAGCGAGGGAGTCGACTAAGAGCTTGAACTATGCAGAGCACTCTAGATGGCAAGCATTTAGGATAAGTAGAACTATGCAGAATCATTCTAGAGAGTAAGAGTTTAAGATAGGTAAAAGTAAGACATATTACATACACGGCAAGTTTAACAACAATCAAAGAATGAATTTGAGGTGATTACACAGGATTGTGGTGACTGGCCAAGTACCAACAATATAGATATCTAGGTTCAATGTTTCAATACAACAATATAGATATCTAGGTTCAATGTTTCAACAGAATGACATGATACGTGAATATGTAACACACTTAACGAAAATAATATGAGAAAAATGGAGTATTACATGAGTATTGTGCAATAGTAGCATGATAATCAAAGTAATGGGATTTGAGATTTAGGAGGAATTCCAGGATTGGGAGGTGACCGAGCTTCAATGGTTGCTAGATTTACTCCAAAGGCAAGGTGAGCATGTTGACAGATCTGATGCTTTGAGTTGGGAGCTGGGAACAACAATCCGTTCTTAGTTAAGTCCTTCTTTGAGAAGCTTTTGGTTAGGGCAAAGGTTAGTTTTTCACATGCCTAGGTTTGGATTCCTAAGGTGCTGAGAAAGGTGTGCATCTTCGTGGGCTAGCTACTACTACAGCAACATACCCAGTGAAATCCCACGAGTGGGGCCTGGGAGGGTAGAATGTACGCAGACCTTACCACTACCTCGTGGAGGTAGAGAGGTTTTGATAGATCCTCTGCTCAAGTAATGAAGGAGACAGTGAAGAAAATATAGTAAGTAACAAGGAAATGATGCAAAGTCTGCCAGAAGGGAGCAAAGATAACAACGAAATAGTGTGATAATCAATAAACAAGATACTAGAACAGATTATTGAAAACATGAATAAACTGTGCAATATATCAAAAACAAGAACTACAATAAAACAACTTATTTAGTTGGAATTGTCAGTATTCTCTTCATCTCTTGTATTACGGTTGGTGTCTAGCTTCAATTCTTCTACGACATCCGTGTTCTTTTTGTTGGATCCAGAATTGTCACCTCACTGATTCTTCCAAATTTTTAATTTTCTTGTCCTTTTTGGTTAGGCATACGTCGAGTTTCCTCATTATCCAATACCAATGCTGCCAAGGACACAATTGCAAGTTTATTGGCGTCCTTAATGGAGGTGGTGCGGACAACTGTTGCATGTGAATGTGTTTATGTTCGCGCAATGGTAATAAAAGCACTGATATGGATGCAAAGCCCTCACGAGTCCTTTGATGAATTAGAATCCATCATCGCATCAGAACTTACAGATCCAGCTTGGCCAGCACCATTAGTGAATGATATATTGCTAACACTTCATGCTCGTTTCAAGGTACTTAAGGCCGGGGGAAGGCCTATTCTTTGGATTGTTTTCTAGTTTTCTGGTAAATGGGTTAAGTGATCGTTCTCTATATATCTTGTCTTTAAGTTGTGTTAGTCTGTATTTCACTATGGAGCCTTGTATGTTTTAGTTTCTTCTTGTGGGATTAGATATGTCAACATTCTTAAAAGTTTTCTGGTTGTACCACCCCTTTTCTTTTCCATCATAATGTTATTCTTTTCACCACCATGAGAAAAGATAAAGAGTAAAGACATCTTGATGTAAGAACTAGGAAGGTGCTTAAGCGAATATCTGTTCTACACTGGAGTTCTGTATATTGAAGTGTTCATTGCTCTTTTATGGAAGCGTGAGATCATTTTCTCTTATAATGTGTTCCTATGCTATTGTGGATGGTAGAGAGGTGTTGTTTTTTCCAGCCATTTGTTGAGAGAGGTTTAGGTTATTCAAGTTCTACTGTAGTTAAGTAGGCCTTAATGTAAAGTTATTTTAGCGTGAGGTTTTCTTATGCTTACCTGATCAAGATGCATTTCTTTTGATCATAATCTTGGGATCTATGAAAAAAGTCTTGGCATCTATGCCCATGCATGATGCAACCAATAAAAGAAACAAAGAGATGGGTCAATGAAAGTTTAAGCTCATGCATTTTCCATGCTATAGTTAATAGACGTGTAAATATTCTGTGTTTTTGGTATCTTTGTTAATTGTCAGTCCCCAGAGCTCACATATCCTACTTTCTTTTTGCTGTGTGATTGTTAGGCTACTCCTGATATGGCAGTAACCCTTCTAGAGATCGCCAGAATTTTTGCCACCAAAGTTCCCGGAAAGATAGATGCAGATGTGCTACAACTACTATGGAAAGTAAGCTCACTGTCACAACAGAATGTAGAGTTGATTTTTTTTTCTTAATTAACGCCTTTGTTCTTTCTTCCCCAAAGTCTCATTTAATTTTTGGCGAATGTTTTGTTGGTTATGGATATGCTTATAGTTTCTTTGTAGTTATTGCTTCCAATTAGATTATACTGTTAAGCATTAAATAGTATATAACTGATGGGTCAAAGTTGTATGTAGCAGATTGCTGTTACCCTGATTACCACATGGACTGAACAAGTATTGATAACATATGAATTCTAATATGAGTATGTTTATATGTGGTACATATACTTTCTTGTACAAAAATGGTGTGTTAATGACATTTTCTATTACAACCTAAGTCCTGTATAGTGTCAATGATCTTGGTGACCTTAAATGGGACCTTCTCTGACACATTGAATTGATACATTTTTGAAAATTCTGCATCTATAAATACTTCTACTCATGGTTTGATGAAGTATTTTATCTGGTTGCACTTCAACCATTACATGCTCGGTTAAGTAGCTAGTGGGGGTGGATTTTTGTTTTTGGTTCCTCTGATATTTCATTTTTTTTAACAATTAAACGCTCATATGTAGAATAGTGAAATTGCCAAAAGTCTAATTATCTGATATGCACACGGTTTTGGACATCTTAGAATTTTTTCTAGGGAATGGGCTATTGTCTCCTTATATGGTCATTGGTGGTCCCACCACATGATCTAGCTTTTGGGGCTGAGTTAGGTAGAAGGTCCATTTTGTTAACATGGTATCAAATTCAGACCTGTCCCTATTCTTGGTTTGCTCAATGTCGGGTCCTCATGTTGTGTTATCCATGGTCCAGATGTTTTAATCCCGGATGTGTGAAGGGATGTTGGAATTCCTATGATCAGTGTTTAAAAGGAAAATCCCCCAAAAGCGACAAGTTCCATGGGGAGTGAAGTGAAAAGCGAGAAATGAAGTGTGTGTTACTTTGAAGTGAAGTGTGCAATTTACGAAGAAATTAAAAATACCAGCCACATTTTAAATTTGTAGTATAATACTCTTTTTTTTATGAATTGGTAAGTTTGTATTCTTCAGCATTAGGATATGCCGGCCACCTTCAAAATTCATCACAAAAATTACAAATTTCCTATCAACTCTACAATTTGATCTACATCCACTATACATAGTTGTTTACACCAAAAAAGTAAAGATGCTAAACAATTCCATTTTACTTTGTGAATGGGATTGGATCTATCTTCGAAACATCTTCATTCCCTTCTCTCCACACAGATCACCATATACATGATGGTATCAACTTCCACCATCTCTTTTGAGTCTTGCTTCCTCCTCTTCTGCTCCAACAACTGAATGGATCAGTTGTGTGCTCTGGCATGGTCCAACTTTGATCGGTGATGTTGAGAAAAAGTTCCCAGAGCTGTATTGTGAACTTGCAATGTAGGAATAGGTAACTGTTTGTTTCCTCTGTTAGATTACATAGTAAACATCTTTGTACCAGTGTCCTTCCTTTCTTCTGAAGGACTTCTTGGGTTAGGTTCTGATTACTAACCAAGTGAAACATTGCGCTTCTGTAGGAATCACACCTCTCCAAATATTCTTCCATTGATATTGAGCACTTCTAGATCCCCCATGTCTCTCTCTCTTATAGGCACTGTTAACTGTGAACTTGCCCTCCTTGTTGTGTTTCCAGATAACCCTGTCTGTTGCATTTGTGTCAAGGTTAGTACCCCCCAATTTTTCAGCAATGAGGCTACTCTCTCTATTTCCCAATCATTCAAAAGTCTTCTGAAGGATAAGTTCCATCCTTGTGTAGACCAGCAATCACCTACCTTGGCATCAGGATTGGTGCAAATGGAGAAGAGGTCTTGAAATGATTCACTCAAAGGGGTCTGTTCAATCCAACCATCTCTCCAAAATTTGAAACTGTTGCCGCTTCCCACTTTGAGAATCAGATTTTCTTCCATAAAGCTCCATAATGCTCTGATTGTTTTCCATACTCTCCATCCATATGGTGTTGTAACTGTCTCTGTTCACCATAATGCTCCATAATGCTCTGATTGTTTTCCATACTCCATCCATATGGTGTTGTAACTCTGTGCACCTTGAATTCAGCTCCCCATATTTTGTTGTTATCACCTCCTTCCAGACTGCCTTATCCTCAATGATATCTCCATAGCCATTTCATTAAAAAAACTGTTGTTTTGAACTTTTAGATTTCTGATACCCAGGCCTCCTCTTTCCTTGTTCAGCATTACAATATTCCACTTCACCAGATAGTAAACTTGCCTTCTTTCCCTCCTTGCCATAGAAAGTTCCTTCTAAGCCTGTCCAGTTTCTCGACAACTTTTGAAGGAATTCAGAACAAGGACATAACATAAGTGGGGAGGCAGGTCAGTACAGAGTTAATCAGAATCACTCTACCTCCCAGTGAGAGGTATTATGCTTTCCACCTTGCCGGCTTCCTTTCTGTATTTTCCAGAATCCCATTCCAAATCTCCAGTGCTCTGTGTTTGCTCCCTAAAGGCATGCCCAAATAAGTGGTTGGCAATCCTAAACCTTGAATTTGGGGTACATCTTTAACAGGAATCAAGCTACTCTTCCCCCAATTAACCTTTAGGCCTGACACTGCTTCAAAGAGGTTCAAAATCAATCTGATAAACTTCAGCTGTTCAGCTTTTGGTTCACACATGATGATGGTGTCATCTGCATATAATAAGTGATTGATTTCTTTTCCCCTTCCTGATCTGTCCCCTATATTGAAGTCTCTGATCCATCTGTGTTGTGTTGCTATTCTCATCATACTATCAAAACTTCCATTGCTAAAATAAAGAGGAAAGGAGATAAGTGGGGGGGGGGGGAGCCAATTGGTTCTCCATTTACAAGGATTGAAAATCTAACTGTCTTGATGCATGCTTCTATAGGACCAAATCCCATTTGTCTCAGAGTGTTCAACATAGCTGGATGTCCAACTTGCATAATCCACCTGCATCTCCACCTTTCAATCTTGAGTCTATGCATTCACTAGCTATTAATGCAGCATCCATGATCTGTCCCCCCTTTAATGAAAGCCATCTGATTCTTGTTGACCAGTTTGCTTACCGCCTTTTTCAGTCTCTCTGCCGATAACTTGGCTATGATTTTGTATACTCCTCCTATCAAACTGATTGCTCTATAGTCCTTCAACTCTGAGGCTCCAATTTTTTGGGGATCAAAGCTATGATTGCAATTAAAGTAGTTTATTTCAGCATCCAATATAATAATGCTAATATTAATCCAATCCAATACATAATAATTGCTAATATTAATCCAACTCTTCAAAGTGAAATTTAAAGAACCTACCGCTTCTCGTTTTGATCATTTAGGCTTCATTGTTGAAGAATATGCTTATCTGAAGCACATACTTCACCGATGAAGTGATAACAATCACTTCTCATCACTAAGTGATGGTTTTAATGGCACTACCGGCATTGGTTGAGAAAATGTATTGTTATCTCCTTGTGTGATCTTGTGCAATCCTCATCTCATGAGCTAGTTTTTGAGGATGAGTTACGCTTAAGGTCCATTTTTGTTAACATGGTATTAGACCTAAACTTTTGTAAGCCCATTGCACAAACCCTCTCTTCTCTACCTGCTGTATTGCCCTGGTTTTCTTTGCTCAACTTAACTCATAAAGCCACTCTAGGTCCTTCTCATAACTCTCAATTCAGTCGAATGAGTCACTAACTTTGTTCTAGGATTACTAGTTAGTAGTTACTACTCCACTCATTGAGCCTACTCTCTCTCTCTCTCTCTCTCTGCTCCAGGCCCTCTTCAGCCTATTGTGCCCGCTTTCTCCTTCTCCAAGTGCACCCTCAATCTGTTTAGCATGATCTCTCGCTACATCAGGTCCACTCATCAATCTCCTAAAAAGAGACCAATTGTGCAAAAAAAAAAGGTTTTCAATCTGTAGATCAGTGTGTCCATGTGTGACTAGAACCTGGCCTTATGTTTTCCATATTTGTGATCATCAATGTTAGGTTTCTCTTTTTGTGATCATCAATGGTATTGGTATTTTTATGTGATTGTACTTCTGGGGATGCTATTTTCATCAGCCAGTGCAGTATAAATTGCAGAAATTTTTCTTCCACTGAGTTGAATGGAGCTTTGACATTGTTTGCTAATGCACATCCTCTTTTCTCTCTCATGCTACATTAACTTGATCTTCTTGTTAAATCATACTTTTCCCAATGTAACCCATATGTCATTTTTTCAAAGTTTTGCAATTTGTGCTGGTTCATGTAGCAAACATACATGCTAATCCAATTTGTAATATCATTGCTAGACCTGTCTAGTTGGAGCTGGTCCAGATGGAAAACACACCGCACTGGAAGCAGTTACTATAGTTCTGGATTTGCCTCCTCCGCAACCTGGCTCAATGTCTGGACTTACTTCAGTTGATAGTGTATCTGCTTCTGACCCAAAGTCTGCTCTGGCATTGCAGAGAATGGTCCAAGCAGCAGTAAGAATTTCACCTACGAATTAATTTGTTGATAGTTGAGCTACCAGGATCTAGCAACTATCTGTAATGGCTGCGTTTATTTTTCTGAATGGGTTATGACATATTTGAAGGTTTGGTTCCTTGGGGAAAATGCAAATTATGC
Source organism: Solanum appendiculatum (assembly GCA_018342035.1). NCBI lineage: Eukaryota > Viridiplantae > Streptophyta > Magnoliopsida > Solanales > Solanaceae > Solanum > Solanum appendiculatum. The sequence goes on along the minus strand of JAGDQO010000283.1, from coordinate 2,091,917 downwards.
TGCCTCTGAGTATGCTTGGGAGTCAGCAACCCCTCCAGGTACAGCATTGATGATGTTAGATGCAGATAAGATGGTTGCTGCTGCCAGTTCTCGTAATCCTACTCTGGCTGGTGCTCTGACTCGGCTCCAACGATGTGCTTTCAATGGAAGCTGGGAGGTAGAAGTCTTAAGCCTTCAAATAGTTCTTCTTGCTTGTCAAGCTTTGATATATTCCATACATGATATATGCATTTGGTCATTGGTTATGAGTGCTTATTAGTTGTGAATATGAAGAGTATGAGAACTTATATTTCTCCCTTCTTCCCAAATTTTTTAATGAGGGTTGACTAGATCAATTCTTTGTCTAACATTGATTATTTTGTTTTTAAAAATATGGAACTGTGGATTTGAAGAATACATGGAAAGTGATCACAAACAAAAAGAAATAATTGAACAAATCATGATCAAAAACGTATTTTTCGAGTTTCTAGATTATAACCAGGTTAAATAAAATGGGACAGTGTGTTTATCTTGTTGTGATTGCCCTCACAATATTCTCTTGATAATGGTAATATGTTATATCCTTCAGCGTTCAAAACAGGGTTTGTATCTAATACTTACCAATACAAACCCCAGTAATTCTTACAAGGAGTCAAAAAGGTTTGTTAGTGATTCTGCATCATTTGTAAATTGTTCTTTACACCAAAAATGAAAAGGAGAAATGTATGTACTCTTGATTCTTTGGATTGGGCTGCTCTTGCCTTCAAAACAACTGGCTTTCCTCTCCTTCCAAATTGTCCACCATAGGCAAGCTGGAACAATCTTCCACCATTCCTTGTGACATGTTCTTCCCCTTATACTGTTCCAGCTGCATATCAGGCCAAAGGTGTCTGTAGGCATCACCCAACTAGTTTCGACTTAATGCTACAAAAAGTTGCCATTGGCTAGTGTTTTTTGAAATATGAGAATAGAAGAACTTGTATTCCACTATGTTAAGAAGTACATGTATATATACAATCACTAGAGGTTCTATCAAAGGTAAGTAAATATCCTACACATCTTTCTATGATTTAGCTAGCTATATAAGGTAAGAGAATATCTTTACAATATCCTATAATATTCTGTAACACTCCCCTTCAAGCTTGATCATGCCCAGCTTGTTACATAGATAATTAACTCGAGCTCCATTCAATGCCTTTGTGAACAAATCAGCTAGTTGCTCTTCGGTCTTCACATAGCCAGTGGAAATCAAGTTTCTTGAATCTTCTCACGAATGAAATGATAGTCAACCTCAATATGTTTAGTTCTTTCATAATACAACGGATTCGAGGCAATATGAAGTGCAGCTTGATTATCACACCAAAGTTTTGCTGGTGTATGATGTTTCAATCCAATTTCAGTTAAAAGATTATGTATCCACATAATCTCACATGTAGACCGTGACATAGCTCTGTACTCGGATTCAGCACTAGATCGAGATACAACATTTTGCTTCTTGCTCCTCCATGATATTAAGTTTCCTCCAACGAAGACACAATAGCCTGTAGTAGATCTTCTATCAATTTTGGATCTAGCCCAGCATCTACAAAACACTCAACACGAGTATGTCCATGATTATTATACAATAAGCCGAGTCCAGGAGCTCCTTTCAAGTAACATAGAATTTGTTCCGAAGCTGCCCAATGTTTGACCGTAGGTGCGGACATGAATTGGCTAACAATACTTACAGGACGAGTCACAATGAGGTAGTTTAACTTCCCAACTACCCTCCTATATATTTCTGGATCATCAAAGGGATCACCATCATCTTTCATAAGATGCACATTGGGAATCATTGGGGTATTGCAGGTTCCAGTTTCTGCAAGTAGGTCAAGAATATAATTTCTCTGAGTTAGAAGAATTCCATTCTTGCTTCGATTTACTTCTACTCCTAGAAAGTATTTTAACTGACCTAAGTCCTTCGTATGAAAACTCGTATGCAGGAAAGACTTGAGGGATGAGATCCGTGCATAATCACTCCCTGTGATGACAATGTCATCAACATATACAACAAGGAGGACAATGCCAGCTGCTGATTGTTGATAGAAGACTGAGTGATCACATTTGCTCATATTCAAACCAAACTCTTGAACCACCTCACTAAACTTTCCAAACCAAGCCCGGGGGCTCTGTTTCAAGCCATACAAAGACTTCTTCAAATGACAGACTTTCCCATACTCTCCCTGAGCAACAAAACCAGGTGGTTGCTCCATATACACTTCCTCTTGAAGATCACCATGAAGGAATGCATTCTTGATATCCAATTGATGTAAAGGCCAATTCTCGGAAGCAGCTAGAGAAATGAACAAGCGAACAGAAGTGAGTTTGGCAACCGGAGAGCAGTGGCGGAGCTAGGAATTTCGAGATGGGTGTGCAAATTTTCTTCTCACCTATGTTAAGGATGTGCAAAATCAAATATACACTCATAATAACTAATATTTAACCTTTATACACTAAGGTGGTTCCACCCCTGCCGGAGAGAAGGTGATAAGAATCGGGTTACCAGAATAAACAAGAAAATAATGTGGAAGCGAAATATTAAAGACAAAAATTGAAAGATATGCGAAATTCGAGAATAAAATTCCCAAATTTCAAGAAAAGTGCTAAGAACCCTAATTGATTTTAGTATTCAAAATTAGCGGGTTAAAACTAATTATGATACTAATAGAGCCAATTCAAGAACTTAGATCAAAAGTGATCTAGATCCCTATTACGAAGAAATTAGAGACAACAATTAGTATAAGACTAATCACCACCTTTAATTTACGAATAGAAACCAAAGATATCAAATTAAGAATTAATCTTACCTCTTAAAGAATCGTTCTTATAAGGTTGTAAGATAAATTCATAATCAGCACACACAGGTGTAAAGAAGAGAAAACTCTCAAATAATATTCATAATGTATGTTCCCTCAAAATAATAAAATCAACCCCTATATATAGGGAAAACCTATCCCAAATAGAACGGGATTTAAATCCTACTTTTATAGAAATAATAACTAGGAAAATTTAAACTAGGAAACTTTTAAACTAGGAAACTTTAAAGAGAAAATAGTCAAATGACCCCCTAACCTATTAGCGGATTCTCAACTACACATTTATATTACACGGAGGTCCTATTACACCCCTAAACTACTTTAAAGTAGAATAAATAACACCCTAAGTGCTGAGTTGGCATAGAGAGTGCATTTCACTCTCTCAAAGAGAGTGAGAAGCAATAAACATGTAAAAACTTTATTATATTTATGTTATAATTAAATAATTTATGTATTTTTTATTTTTTCTATTTATTTATTTCTTAAAAATAAAATGGCCTCCCCTTTAATGGAGGTAATTACTTTTTCTCATCCACTTCCATGGTGAAGAAGAAACAACAATCACAACACTTTCATCTCCGATGGATTGATGGTGCTGACGACGGCGACGAAATAATCGACAAAGAAGAGGAGCCAAAGAACTAAGAAAGATGAATTTTCCGGCAACTTTTTAATCTCTTCTTTCTTCTAATTTTCTTCATGGTTTACCTCACTTTTCATCTTTTTCATATATACAAATCAATCTTTCGAGTTGCCCAAAAACAAACATTAGATCTGTAATTTTATTTACACACAATTTATAATCAGAGAAAGAAATAAAACAAATTCAATTCTTTGTTCATCTTCGGTAGAAATGTTGATTTTTTTTCTTCAACCCGTTTAATCAATTTGTATTTTCAACAATATCCATTAAGGATTTTTGTTCAGATTTATCAATAGAAAAAGATTCTTGATAATATTTTTCAAAAATCTAACCTTTTTGCATTTTTAGCTATCACTAGAAGAAGCTTTAATATTGTTTTAATGGTGAAAAAACAATGGAGAGTAGAAGAAGAAGAATGAGAAAGAAAGTAAATAAAAAATAAATTTAAATAGAAAATACACCTGTTAAATATGGGTTGGTGCGTGTGTTTCACTTTACACAATGAATCTGGGTATAACATTTTAGGGTGAAATTAATTCCATTTTGAAATAGTCCAAGGGGGTAATAGGACCCCCGTAAAGTATAGATGTGTAGTTGGAAATCCGGTAATAGATTAAGGGGGCATTTGACTATTTTCTCAAACTTTAAACTAGGAAAACTTTAAACTAGGAAATTTTGACTTTAAGCGTTCAGCTTTTTTGGGCTCTTTTATTGGGCTTCGTGTGGCCCAATCTTCTTCCTTTTGGGCTTGAATTTGGACACTTCTTTCGTGATAAACATATTCTTGATTTTTCATTGAAGCCCGTCAACTTTAGTACAAGTAAGCCGACATGGATGCTATCAAAAGGTGTCTAAATAATCCACCCCATAAGTTTGAGCATACCCTTTAGCCACAAGTCTTGCCATAGAACCATCATGATTAACTTCAACGATAAAGACCCACTTACATCCTACTGATTTCTTCCCTTTGGGTAAATCCACCAAATCCCACGTGTGGTTTTCCTTAAGCATTGCATTAGACCATCCCGGATGACTCAAAGCCTCTTTCACTATTTTGGGTACAGAGATGGAGTGGACAAGCGGTCACACAGGAAACAAAATTAGCAATTGAATATGGGGATTTGCAAGTACGTGTACCTTTACGAAGAGCAATAGGGAGGTCAATGCTTTCAGAAGGATCAAGCAAAGGAGAATCTGATGATGAAGGAACTGGTGCAGGACATGTATCACCGGTATCTCTTCTTCTCGAATAAATTTGAACAATTGGTGGTCTTGCTAGCGCAGATGGAGCAGGTGGTAAAGGCACAATAGTCGATTGGTCTTCAATAGGAGAACTGGGAGATGGAGAAACAGAATGGGTAACCTGATAGACTAACCATTCATCTTCTTCCTCTTGACTCGTACAAATGGGAGGTGCATAGAAAAATGGTGGTCTCTGAAAATACCACATCACTTGATACCATGTATTTGCCAAGTTCAATAGAATAACACCGATACCCCTTTTGAAGGCGAGAATAGCCCAGAAAAACACACTTCAATGCCTTGGGGTCCAACTTGGTAACAGATGGTCGAACATCTCGAACATAACATGTGCTTCCAAATACCTTAGGTTCCACCGAAAATAATGTCTTGTTTGGAAAAAGAACGCTATAAGGCATATCACCATTAAGCACAGTAGATGGCATGCGATTAGTCAGAAAACTAGCCGTTGAGACGGCATCGGCCCAAAACTGTTTAGGCACCTTCATTTGGAATAAGAGGGCTCGAGCTGTCTCAAGTAAATGTCTATTCTTACTCTCAGCAACTCCATTATGAGAGGGTGTATCAACACATGAAGACTGATGGAGAATACCGTGCTGTCTCATGTAGGACCAAAATAATTCTGACATGTGTTCTTTAGCATTATCACTCCTTAGAATATGCACAGAAGCATTGAATTGAGTCTTGATTTCAGCACAGAAGGCACTAAAGTAAGTAAACACTTCAGAGCTGCTCTTCATAAAATAAATCCAAGTCATTCGAGAGAAGTCGTCCACGAAAGTGACGAAATACGTGTGCCCAGTTTTGGAGACGACAGGACATGGTCCCCAAACATCAGAATGAACTAACTCGAAAGCCGACTCAGCTCGCTTATTAATCCTTGGACCAATTGAGTGACGATGATGTTTTGCAAACCGGCATGACTCACACTCCAATGATGGAATATTCTGGAATTGAGGGCAGAGCTTCTTCAACAGAGGTAGAGAAGCCAATCGACAATGTGCTTCAAATGGAGACATGACACTAGAGCAGGCAACCGACCGAGACTCCCATTCATCAAGGATGTAGAGATCATCAGATACATGTCCTTTACCAATAACTTGATTTGTTGTTAGATCACGAAACAAACAATGATCGGGAAAGAACGAGATATAACAGTTAAGGTCTCTGGTAACTTTGCTAACATAAATCAAATTAAAGGCCAACTTTGGTAGACTTAATATAGATGACAGAGTAATAGACGAGGTTGGTTTAATAGTCCCAAATCCAACACTGTTTCAAGTTGATCCATCAGCTACAGTAACGGGAGAGGGTGCTTTGTGTGATCGAAAACTAGAAAAAATGTTGGGATTACCTGTCATGTGATTTGTGGCCCTTGAATCAATCACCCATTTATTTGATGAGGTGATAAGACATGTTTTATCCGACTCAGTGAAGGCATTAACTGAAGTGGATTTCTTCAATGATTTCTGATATTGAGAGAATTTAGCAAACTCTTTAGCCGAAACCAAAACCATTTTATCTGCTAATGGACTAGAAGCAGTCATTTTCCCAACTAATAGATATTCACTGTATCAAAATAAATTGATAAAGAATTCTCCAAAACTTAAAGATTACCCAAACCAAGTGGTCTCTGCTGGACACAGCTAAACAATCCAGTAAGTCACTTAAACAGATCACAGAACTATCACAAAATCAACCAAAAATGCCAAGGCAACCTTAGAGCTTGAAGCCTGGACTAGGATTTTTTTTCTTTCAATCAAAAACTTTCACCACCAGAAAAGAATAATTGAACTTCACAAAGTTGAAGCCCTAAACAGCAAATATCAGCCAACGAATATGAAACACAAGATGACAACCGGAGAATCCAACACTTCAATCGAAAGGACGAATCTTCTCAAATAAAAACAAAGGGCTCTAATAGGTTCTTCTCAAACAAACAAAGGACTAATCTGATCCCTCAATTAAAGTTCCGCTCACCCAAATCAAAATAGTAGTCTAATACAAAATAGTAGATCCTTTGAGAGAAATAACCACTTACAAATCAGAGAAACGATCAGAGAACTGAAGAAATAATGAATGATGTCACCAGATCTGATCAAGAGCACCACAGAGTATATAAGCAGGAAAAGGCAGGGAAACGTTGGAGAGGAGAAGAAAGTTGGACCGAAACGGAGTCTGGTGAGGCAGTAAGCCTAACTCTGACGAAGCCAAAGGTCTGGCTCTGATACCATGTTATTTGAAATATGAGAATAGAAGAAGAACTTGTATTCCACTATGTTAAGAAGTACATGTATATATACAATCACTAGAGGTTCTATCAAAGGTAAGTAAATATCCTACACATCTTTCTATGATTTAGCTAGCTATATAAGGTAAGGGAATATCTTTACAATATCCTACAATATTCTGTAACAGCTAGTAATAACACAGTGTAGAAATAAATGGTGATTGTTTTCAGCTTTCTGCTGGTATAGAAAGCATCTAGGACTGAGCTGAAAGCCTCTTCTCTGAAGAATTTCCTGTGTGGCAAGCTTTTCTTATAAGCCATGAAAAACAGACAACTTTGAATGGCACTTTGATCTTCCAAATCTGTTTTCAGCACAAGGAGGTGCTGGACTTCCCTGTAGATGATAGATAGTAGTATGCTGCTCTGACTGAATTTTGAGTTGTTGTTTCCTTTCCATTTAATCCTGTAAAGCCTTCTAGCATGCTGGGGAATTCAGTGACTCTAGTAACTTCCCAGTCATTAAGAAGCCTTGTGATAGATAAGTTCCAACCCTGGGAGCTCCAAGATTCTTCTATAGTGGCATAAGGTGAGACAAATAAACCAGGGAAAAGGTCTTTCAGTGCTCCATGACCAAGCCAGTTATCATTCCAGAATGAAATTCTCCTCCCATTTCCCATCTTGAAACCTGTGTTTGCTACAAACCCCTCCCAAAGATTCCTAACAGATTTCTCTTTGTCAAAAAAAAAAATATTCCTAACGGATTTCCAATTGCCACCTCCATATGATGTTCTGACTGGTTTGGTGCTCCAGTGTCCCAATTGCTCATCCCTGCAGCTGATGACCCGTTTCCATAAAGCTTACTTCTCATTGTTGTATCTCCAAAGCCATTTCATTAAGAGGCCCTCACAATATTAAGAACTATTTTATTTATGAATTTCTGATATTATAAATAGTAAGTAGCTTGAGTTTCTGTCCCTTTGTCAAAGATGAAAATTATCTGCCTTTGTGTTTTACACCATAGCCAGTGTTCAGGAGCAAATCCATCCTAAAATTGTGTCCAATCAACTTCTCTGTTTAATTTAGAAACTGGGAATTACTTTGTTTATAATCTTATTTATGGTGAGTACTTTGAGTGTCCTTTCCTGTTGCTGAAGATAAAAATTTAAGCTGCCTTTGTGTTTTACACTTTTGGTGGTGTTCTGGAGCAAATCCATCCTATTGTGTCAAATCTTTGCCTCCCCTGAAAAAGTGTATACAAATATATGAGTATAGTTTAGTTAGTTATAGTTATCAATCCAACTATAAATGCTTCATATTATTCTCAATATACATCATTGAGTGTATTATATTAAAAAATTGTAATTATTGAGTGTTCTGTGGTTTCACTTCTTACTACTGTTAAATTTCAGGTTCGTATAATTGCTTCCCAGGCTCTTACAACTATTGCAATTCGATCTGGTGAGCCGTATAGGTTACAGATCTATGAATTTTTACATGCCTTAGTCCAGGGTGGTGTACAGTCTCAGTTCTCAGATATGCATATTAGCAATGGAGAGGACCAGGGAGCCAGTGGCACTGGCCTTGGATCTTTAATCAGTCCTATGTTGAAGGTCCTTGATGAAATGTATTCTGCGCAGGATGAATTAATAAAGTAAGTACACTGTCCTGGCTCATTTCAACACTATTGGACCATTTGTGGTCCTCATTAACACATTGTGCTTGAATATGTAGAGATATGCGCAATCATGATAATGCAAAAAAAGAATGGAAAGATGAGGAGCTAAAGAAATTATATGAAACTCATGAGAGGCTCTTGGATCTCGTTTGTCTGTTCTGTTATGTTCCAAGATCAAAGTATCTTCCTTTAGGGCCAACAAGGTACGCTATTCTTAAGTTTCCCTCAGCATTGTACTCGAGTATTCAATGAATTTTCTTTAGTTTTATGCAAAAGCTAGAGAGTGCCAACATCAATTCACTTGTTAGGCAGTGTTATCAAAGGCAATAAGCGCAAAGAACTCTAAGGTCTGTTAGGGCTTTAAGCGCAAGATGCAATTAAAGCGTGGGCTTTAATGAAGAAAAGCACAATGGGAGAAAAAATACAAATATATATGTTTAGCATAAGACTAATAATTATAAGTATGAATAGTAAATATATGGTCAAAGAAATTGAAACTTTCTTTATGATAAAGTGAAATATCAATTTGTTAAGTGCCGCCTTTTCGGGATTACCACTCAGTGGCAAGGGAAAATATGTCTTAGGTCCTTGATGACGACACCACAACACTATCTAGGCAAGGTGAAGCACTCAACGGTGTTTGGTGCCTCGCTTCAAGGCTTAAGCACGCCTTTGACAACACTGGCTATAGGGGTGGAGATGTAGGTTGAATCATTTTACTTGTCATAGGATGGAATGTTACTTCCATATACTGATGTAAAAATGAAATAAAATTTTAAATTGGTTAAAATTATAAAATTGTGAGTATATATTAAAAATAGTGTTGAAAGCAAATGTAAGAATGTAAAGAATTAATTGCAATATCTGGCATAATAAAGTATTTATGCGAATTAAATTAAGCTAGCATTTGGCCATAGATTCCCAAATATTTTTTGCAAATCAGATTTGAGTGAAGTTTGGATTTTGAAGTTTCAAAATGTGTTTGGCCATAGTTTTTGTAAACATATTTCACTTTATTGAAAAACATGAAACATGACTTGTATCCATAAGTTCTATAAACTATCAAAAACTATAAGTTTGGCACAAAATTATCATTTTTATAATAAACTAGATAATACATTATCCTAAAATCATAACATGATTGACTCAACTGAATTTTCCCCCCTTTTTTAAGCTAAAAGTTGAAGATTAAGACCTATTTTGAGTAAAAAAGCTACTAATAACACAATTTCTAGCTACTACGATTCATCAAATTACAATTAGTTACGAAGATCAACGGTAGTAACTAGCTATTCTTAATATAATCTTTCCACATGCTATGAACAATCTCTTCACGGAGAGCAGGCATTTCCAGATCACATAACTGAAAAGGGGAGATAGGAATTAGTTGGGGTCGTAAAGAGATGTCTTTTTTTTTTTTGTAAAATATATAAGTTTGGACTAAGTTTTGATATTTAAAAAGGAATCAATAGCTATGTTTTGGCCCAAAAACAAGTTTTTAGCAGATTTTGGGATTTGATTTTCAAAATTTACCATAAAACTAGACAGATTCTATGGCCAAACAAATTTTGCCAATTTTTTTTTCCCAAAAAGTGCTTCCAAAATCTATGGCCAAACAGGTCTTAAGTAATGAATTCTAAATTCTAGACCCACACATATGTAGGTTAACAGACAAATACGTACAATTTTTAAACTCAAGAAAATGTGTTTATAAAATGAACTATTCAGGTTGTGAAGTATGCACAGAATGGATGACCACCTATTGAAGTGTGCTATTCTTTTCCTCAAGGTACCCTTTTTGCCTGACCTCTTGAGCCTGCTTCACATCTGGGGATTCCCAATTTTACTTTGTTAAAAAGTATTTCATCATGGGAGAAGATAATGTAAAGAAATATATCTTTATTAGACAACTTAGGAGCAACCTTAGTTAGTATGCGCAGGATGGCTGGCCCTCTATCGTAGCGCGGGACTCTTTTCCTCATGGTTGCTTGTGGCCTCTAGAGCCTGCTGCATATCCGGGGATTCCCAATTTTACCTTGTTAAAATGTATTTCATTGTGGGGGAAGCTAACATAAAAGAAATATATCCTTATTAGAAACTAAGTTGCCGTATGTTCTCTGACGACCGTGTCAGAGACCTTAGCACTCTTGCGAAAAATAAAGCTTCTCTTGGAACTTGCAAATGTTTGGGGATGCCACTCCACAATGGTAAGACACGATTCCTTAAAACCACTTAATAGTTCATAGTCGTTCACTTGATGGGGAAATGGTACATCATACCAACTGACTCTTGGCTAAAGCAGTTGGCGAAGATAACATGAAAAATGAAGTCCTAGTTATAAAAACGAAATATTTATTTATGATCCCCAATTGGTGTTAAACCCCGCTTTGCTTGCATTTCACCCTATTATTTTCCATTTTTGGTGTTGCATTGTCTTTGTCAAGATCTTCAACATTGTTGTTTTTCATCTTGTTAAGAAGTCCCACATCGGAAAAGGGATGGGCTGTTGGTCTCCTTATATGGACTTGGACAATCCTCACCCTATAAGCTAGCTTTTAAGGTTGAGTTAGGCCTAAGATCCATCTTTACATGGTATTAGAGGCAGGTCCATCCCCGTTTGGACTCCCGGTTCACGCTCTAGTTGGAGAGGGGGGAGGGGGTGTTAGAGTGGGTAAAAGTCCCACATTGGTTGGGGAATGGACTGGTGGTCTGCGTATATGGACTTAGGCAATTCTTCCCTCATGAGCTAACTTTTGGGGTTGAGTTAAGCCCAGGTGTCATATCATTACACATTTTTTACGTGCTAATATGATGGTTACTGTGCTTAGTCTCTTCAAAGTTTTTTATAATGTACTGAATAAAATTCTCCATATCAAACAGCGCAAAGCTAATCGATGTCTATCGCACTCGGCATAATATAAGTGCGTCAACTGGACTCAGCGATCCGGCTGTAGCCACGGGTATCTCTGATCTTATGTATGAATCTACCAACACAAAAGCTGCTGAGCCTGAAACAATTGATGATGACCTTGTGAACTTCTGGGCTTCAAATCTTGGTGATGATAGCTTGAACAATGCACCTGCAATTAACAGGGTAAGTATTTGAGTGATGTATCGAACCTGAAAACTGGTCCCTTCACCTTTCTGTTCTGGCTGTCAAATTGTACAGCTTAATGAATCAAACTAAAAAAACATGCTCACAACTTTTCAGTTCTCTATGTCATATGTAGCTTAGATACTTATATAAGGTTTCTGTGGACGTTGAGCCGACACGACAAGTTGATAGGCAATATGTTATGTACTGTCTAGTTTCATTTAGAAATCTGTTCTCTAGATGTGTCTCAAGTATGTTTTGAATTGTATTGAATTTGTTTGGCGTAGAACTATCTTTCCATTTAGCTCAGAAACATATTTATGTAACTTTATGTACAGTTAAATAGATCAGAGCCCCTACAGTAGGAATCTTTTCATGCTTGTTAACAAGTTCTTTCTCCCCTAGGTTAATGAGTTTCTTGCTGGTGCTGGTACTGATGCTCCTGATGTTGAGGAGGAGAATATTATTTCTAGGTCTTCCATGAGTTATGATGATATGTGGGCAAAGACTCTCTTAGAATCTTCGGAAATGGAGGTAATATTCTTGAGTATATGCTGCTTTGGTTTACTCCAACATCGTACGAATGATGGATTTATACAATTGGTGACTGCAGGAGGATGATGGACGATCGTCAGGGTCTTCCTCCCCAGACTCAGTAGGGTCAGTTGAGACGTCTATATCGTCCCACTTTGGTGGAATGAACTATCCGTCATTATTCAGTTCTAAACCATCTACACAGTCCAAGGTAGGTAGTTAGCATTTTAAGACTGCTTTAAATTTAATGCGTTGAGAATGTTTATGGTATGTTTGATGGAACTCCTTATCTATACATGCTAATGTGGACAACTATTTCAATTGATCTCTTTTGTTCGTTCACATTTTAACTTATCCCATTTGAAGAAACATTGGCCTAAAAATTTTGATGTTTGATGAAGAACAGTATGGTTTAACAAGATATTTGACCTATGTTATATAATAGTATACAACTATACTAATGACCCAGTGTCATCAAAAGCAAAAAGCGCAAAAGAGCTCTAAGTCCGTTGGGGCTCTAAGTGCAAATAAAGCGTGAACTTTAATGAAAAAAGGCGCAAAGGGAGAAAAGAATACAAGTATATATATTTAGTCTAAGACTAACAAGTTATAAGCTTGAATGACAAATATATGAACAAAGAAATTGAATACGATAAAGTGAAATATCAATTTTTTTAGCGTAGTCTCTTCAGAAGAGGTTCATTGGCAAGGAAAAGTATGTCTTAGAACCTTGATGACGACACTGAAGTGCACAATAAGCAAGGCAAAACACTCAACACGTTTTGAGCCTTGCTTTAGGGCTTAAGCACGCCTTTGATAACAAGCGATGGCCACTTTCATCATTATGCATAAACCAAAACCTCATTGATAAAGTTATTTGTATTTGTTCAGGGCTATGTTTTCCTCACTGATTTGCTAAAGAGAGAAGAAAAGAAGAGATGTTAGGAATGAATTGTTTTATTATTCCCTCTAGCATGTTTGGATTTAAATAGCATTTACAAGTAATCCTAAAAAGGAAAGGAAAATAATCCTTAAAGAATGAAAATAATTCCTATTTTCAGTTAAATAGTTATAAGGACTCTTAAACCTTTCCCATAAATACAAGGAATGGGTTCTTGCCATATTATGAATTTCCTAATTCTTAACAATCCCCCTTTAGTTGGAGTGTACATATTGTGTACTCCTAACTTGTCACATTATAAGAAATAAAAGACAACCAATCAGAAATGTCACAAAATCTCCTGCTCTTTGATGGTGCCCTTTGTGTCAAGGATCATGTACTAGGGTGTATGTGCGACTCGTTTAGAACATGAGCTGGCACAAAAGCAATAATGCACCACGAAGCATTTGTCGAGCAAAATGACAATCTACTTCTGTAAGCATTGTTCTTTCATAAAACCCTGGATTCAAAACAATGTGTATTGCAACTTGCTTGTCATCTGCAAAATCCCCCTCTCCACATACAAAAGTTAAAGTCGTTACCACTTGGCTTATCTTCTATTAAGCTTGACATGCCAAACAGTAAAAATTTTCGAAGAAAATGAGAGCCTACTGGTTTATAATTTGGTAAAGTTTGATGTTTGTCAACATTCTACTGTAATATATATATTTCCTTTTCTTTTCTACTGCTTTTATGTGGTCATCTCTTGAGAAATATGGATAGAATGTTGTGTGAACCAGTAATCGTGACTAGTGTACAAATTGTTTGTGTATAAATGTAGTTAAAATTTCTACATAGAAGCACAGAAGTTGCTTGTGTTCAACCTTCTTCTGGATCACTGTAGAATGTTAACTTGCTGAGACTACACAACTATGGTCCCTCACTCATGATTTGAAATGAGGAGGGCTGGGTATGGATGTGATGCCTCTTGATTCGCTTTCTGTTTTTGTTTGTAAAATAATCTTCAAGTGAAAGAAAGGTTACATTAAATTATAAGGAGAGCTTGTGAATTAGGATTGCTAAGGACTAGTTGAAGTGCAATAATCTTAACAAGCCATGGCAAGAGAATGTTCTCTCTGGAGCACTCACAAACTCAGAAGTACTCCAGCACCTGGAGTTGAACACCTGTAGACTATGAAACACTTGGAGCCACATGTTAAAACCGAGTGTAAGTCAGCTGTAAAAAGGAGACGTAACAAATAGCACCCGAAAAAGATTATGCAACACCACAGCAAGTTGACTAACCTAATAGGTCTTAAGAATGAAGACCCCATGATGATGTTAAATTTTCACTGTTCACATCATTTGAGGACCCATTCTCTGGTGACAATAAACTATTCAATTGAAGGAAAAAGATCTGAAAATTTGAGTGTTTGGTCTTAGCTTAGTTCCACAAGACAGCATCTGGAATCCAACCAACCCTGATGGTATACATCGCAGGGCATGCTATTTTAGTACTTAAGACTGACTTTGCTTTATATAAGGGGGATGTACTTCTCCCAGCCATTTGTTCATTCTAAAAGAGTAATATTAGGTGAAGATAACAGATTATTTTGTGTTTCATCATGTAATGGGGTCCATGGGATATGCAATTAAATGATATTACTGAATTCTGATGTTTTTTCTCTTATAACTAAACGAACAGTTCTGTAAGGATCAGTGAACCTGATTAACACATTCGAGTGTACATGATTAGTGAACTTTCTAAACTTTGTGCATGTTATGCAATGAGGGAATCATACTATAGTAGTGGTGAAAAGCTTGGATCATAACAAAGTCCTATTTATTTGATTCGATAAATTTGCTTATATATGACTTTAGTCCCAAGTAATACATACACTAGTAATGGAGTCTACTATGAAGTTGGGACTGACTTTTAACTTATTTTTGGTAAAATGGGTACAAGTCATATTTTCTCCTTATACGTTAAAAAGATAAAAAGAAAAAAAATCTCTGATACTCCAATTGCATTGCTTCTAGTTTTGAGCAGCGACTCCATCGTTGTATTTCATTTTGGGTTCCTTTCTTTTCCGCCTCTGTTAGTATGTAAAGGGTCATTGTTGCCTATGATAGGGGAAATCTGGTGGGAGCCGATACAATAATAATTCCTACAGTGGCTCCTCATATGATGGTCTGGGCTCCCCGGTAAGTCCTCCTTGTCAATCAATTTCATGTCTTCTGTTATGTGAGACGCAAGTCTTTTATTAAAGGAATTTGCAGATTAGAGAAGAACCTCCTCCATATTCATCACCTATTAGAGAAAGATACGAGTCATTTGAGAATCCCTTGGCTGGGTCTGATTCTCACAGTTTTGGATCTCATGAAGAGGAACGAGTTTCTTCCAGCAACCCACAGTCTGGTACAGCACTTTATGACTTCACAGCTGGTGGAGATGATGAGGTAGATGTTCTACCCTGAAAGACTGGTTAATGATCTAATTATCATTTCTGGTGGTATATGTAGCGAGCATGAAGACACCATATGTTGCTTTTCTTGCTAGCTATAAAACTGTACCCATTAACATGTACTCTGATGTTGAACTATGTCCAAATTCTACTTCATTGTATCTTGGTTCGTTGGGTTCACTGGAGATGCAAAGGTTAATTAAGTTTCGGATTTTCTGATTTGCAGCTAAATCTGACAGCGGGGGAAGAGTTGGAAATTGAGTATGAAGTAGATGGCTGGTTCTACGTAAGTAATTCCTATTGGATATTGTAGAGACACTTTTCTTTGCAAATCATGCATCTAATGTGATTAAGCTTACTTGTATCATCATAATATTCATTGCATATGCACATAATTCACTTTCTTTACGAGGAAGATACATTGGACCAGGTCTCTTCATTGCAGTGTGGCATTGATCCAGATCCTCCTTTTCCGAATGACAATCATACTCTGTTCTTGCTAAGTAAAAGTATCTTTTGTGAAGTATCTGTCGTTCCAGTTTAGGAAGAATAATGGCTGCATAGTACTTCTGTCACATTTTACTTGGTGTGATAATCCACATGTAAGAAAAGTTTAAATTTCTTTTTGTGTTAGGAAGTAATAATTTTAACTGTCACATCTATGTTGCTCGGATATGGGTGCGGGTATCCGATATAGGTGTGGATCTGGAGGTCGGATTCGTCATCACTTTAATTTTGGGATATGGGAGTGTGGATCAGAGTGCAGTTACGGGTGTTAGAATATGGCTAATAAATATATAAGAATAATATGTGACAGTTATTTAAGATTGTTGAAAAATAACTTATTTGTTTATTACCAAGGTTATTTAAATCCATTTTTGTCAATTAAGTTAAATGAAAAAATGTCTATTGCGTAGTATAAATTGCTATAAATATTGTATTTTGATAAATACAGTAATATAATATATAATATACTTTGAACAAAGAGAAGTAATTATATCTTGTTAGAAATTTGGTTTAGAATCTATCATTATCTATTTATGCTTCTTGAGGTTTGTTGTAGCAACTACTAGAAAGCAAAACATATCTGTGCATCTTCAATAACTAGAGAACAGTCTTTGTGGTAAAATTAAATTTTTTGTGAACACTTAATATTTTTTTCGTAAGTTATATTTTATAATAGTAAAGTGTTCTAGTACTTTATGTGAATATTTATGTATCATAAACCACAAATCAAACCAAATACCCAATCAACCTATACTTCTTGACCATAGCTGTAGTCGAAGCACCCAAGTTAGGACTTTAGGTTACCAAATTCGGTGGGGATCCCACCACCCACACCCAAATCGCATCAGATAGACATGGGTGTGGCGTAGATTTTGAAGGATCTGATTCAACAGTGTCACATTATTGATTTATTTTTTCCAATCTCTCATATGCTTTTGTTTTTAGCATTGTATGTTAAATCCTAAGATATATGAACATACAGAAGTATGACTAGTAATGTGATAACTTAGTTACTGCATTAATCTTCTCATGATCAGTGAAGTTGTATTATTGTGTTTCACATATTAATTATGTCGTCATTTGGTCGGAATGCTCTAAATAGATATGTAAAACTATGCCTCTCCTAGAGCTTATATTTGTATTTTACAATTGTAAAGCTAAAGGAAATGGTTTAGGTTATGGTGAGTTTGTTAAAAGTATCAGATCTATAAATTTAAATTACAAGGTTCCATGTCCTCTGCACTCATCCCTCTATTATCAATCAAAAGATAATAGTATAGGTGGATGGTCTGAGTCCCAATTAAGTAATCCTTCTCCCCCTTGCTGCTATTTGCTATTCTCTCCATTTCATTTTGTTTGGCACCCTGTCCTTTTATGTCCATGCCTAAAGATCAGTACTTCTCTGTATTTAGAGCTAGTTCAATTTTACATGTGCACCTTGCCGCACATGGCTGTTGTAGGCACCATTGGGTGTCAAAACAAATTGTTTGATACAAGTGTATATGTATATTTAACTTGTGCATCAAAAGTCTTCCTCTCTTTCTCCCTTTCGAGTCAAACAATGTCAAACAAAGTTGGGCAGGAAGGAGTAACAAGTTTTCTAAAAAATTTGTGGAGAATTCACTGATCTACTGATACTCCTGAACCACAGTTGACAGTTCTTTCTTAAGCATTTCACTGAGTAAATTTAAGGAGACTTATCTGACAGTTTGTATGTGACATATACATGTGCTTGGGAAGATCCCTTGATAAGATAATCTGATAATCGTATTTTTGCTGGGTTTATTGCAAAGTTGACTGCGCACTCTTTCCCTACAATTCCTTTTATTTTTTCCTCTTTGCCTTCTAGGGAAGAAAGAACCATGTAGAAAGTGTTGTCTGTGATATCCATTTGGTGACATTGATGGTGTTAACTTGTTTCAGGTCAAGAAAAAACGCCCTGGCAGAGATGGGAAAATGGCCGGCCTTGTTCCTGTACTCTATGTCAGTCAATCTTGAAAGCACAGCATTTATTACCACAAGATCCAGTTAGTAAAATCTTGTTTTGCACAAATTGTTGAAGAAATTACTGCATGTAGAGTTTCCTTATCAATGCACTGCTCGATAGGTTCTGCTGTAATCATCTGAGTTAAATGGACATGACTTCCGGGAATATGCTCCATGTATTTATCCGAGAAGCTTCTGTTTCTCCAATGTTGTCGTGGCTGATGATCCAATGGATATGACTTTATACTTGGTAGGCATGTCATTTGTTGCTAAGGTCTACAGCGTCTAAGTGTACCATAATCCATACACGATGTATTTAGCACTTGTATTTGCTGTTTTGTGCTCAGGAACCACCATCTCACATCTAGCAAGAACAATTTTCGGATAGTAGTAATCTTTTAGGGGTGTAATTATCATGAATTCTTTTCCGTTTGGTCATGTTTGGCTTCTTTTTATAGAAAGTAGAAGCATGGTTTGTCATGTGTTCGTTATTGTCAATGGTCCTGGTTGTTCATTTCTCTCTCAATACGTCGTTGATGATTAGGAATTCTTGGTTTTCTGGGACATGCAAATGTTGTGAGGTGTTTTTGATCTTCTTATGTGAATTAATAGACAAATTACAAATTTTGATTCCCTTGAGATTTTTACCAGTAGTAGGTATCCTATTTTATTCAGTTCTGGATACGACTTTGTTATCCATCAGAACTTGGCTGTTATAACGATTGTCAAATAAGTTACAACATTTTAAACTTACCTTTTTATACCGTTGAGCTTACCAGCAATATAGAAACTCTTGAGACAATCACAATCGGTTGTATGAGCTCGCTCAATAAACTGTATTCTCTTTCATAAAAAGAAGTTGATGACACAAATTTTATGTGTACATGACACAATATAAACAAGCAAACGTTACTTAACAAAAGGAATGATTCTAATGAATCTCTAAGATATATTTTAGATTGCTAAGTTTTGATCTTTTTTTATTACTTTCTTAAATTACATAAACTATATAATATAAAAAAAATGGAGGGAATATTGGCATTTTGTTAAAAAGAGCACTAGATAATTGGAATTGACCATAACTTTTAGAAGTCACTCAACTTTAAAAATTTATCTAACAAAGTCATTGAACTTGTTTTTATATCAAGGGAAAAGGGCCTGATATGTCCCGTAACTTTGTCATTTAGAGCTGATATACCCCTCGTTATGAAACTGGCTCATATATACCCCTTCTGTTATACAATTGGCTCACATATACCCTTTTTCTCTGACAGAAGTGAAAAAATTATTTTTAATTAATTTTTTTAAAAAAATATAATCCATATGGGTATATTTAATCCTCCTCAGACGTTTTTTTTTGAATTTTTTTGTTTCAATGACTAATTTAAATTTATTATTTTGAAGATCAAATTTTTTTATGTTTCACTAATTTTCTTGTAAAATTTATTATAGATGACCCAAATTTTTTTTTCAAATACAAAAAGTAAATTACAATATAGCCGAAAAAATAGTTTTAAATTATAATATAGCTACAAAAAAATCAATTTTAAATTTTTTTTGTTTACACTAAAGAATGAAAAATAAAATAAAATAAGAATAAGAAACTCAAATAATGATAATCAAAGAAGTTAAAAAACAATTTAGGTATGAAAAAGATTAAAATATACCTTGAACTTTGCTAGAGGGATTATATATACTCCTACATGAATTTTTTTAAAATTAAAAGTCAAAAATATAAATTTAAAACTAACACTTCCGTTAAATGAAGGGTATATATGAGCTCATTTTGTAACGATAGGGGTATATGTGAGCTGTTTGTATAACGGTAAGGATATATATGAGCAACTTTCATAACGAGGGGTATATCAGCTCTAAATAGCAAAGTTGAAGGGTATATCAGATCCTTTTTCCTTATATCAATAGAATCACTCAACTTAAATATTTATATCAATGAAGTCACTCAACTCAAAACTTTGAGAAAAAATTATTTTTTCAAAATTGAAATGGATCATTTTTATTTTTTAAACACACATATATTAACAATAACTTAATTCTGCATCATCATCTAAAACAAACTACTAGAATCATCATATCATATATATAAAAGAGAACCCTCAACCCGGTGACGTGGCGCCACCAGAAGCAAAGATTCTCTTTTTATTTATTTATTTCCAAAACTACCCGTCCCCTCTGCAATAGGAACGCAGCTTCAGCCTTCAACAACCGCTTCTCCCGTTCATTGTTTTACCACTCTTGTCGCTCTTCATAAACGTTGCACCTATTTACAACAGCCGACCCGCCTATGTGGCGCCTTCACAGATCAGGATTCTTATTTAACCCTTCTTAAAACTTACAACCTTACGGAAAAGTCACAACTCTTTAGAAAAGTCAGAACTCTTCATAAAAGTCACAACTTTTCACAAAAGTCACAACTTTTCATTTTTCATTCACACCTTTTAAAACCCAACACTTAATTCCAAGGCACCAACAGAAGAAAGAATAAACAAAGAAAATTGATTTCAATTGTAATGCGACATTACTACTCTTGCACCTCTCAATCCACAATTCATAACAATGCTGGAATGGTTGAATGCATTACATTTAGTTTTTTAGTAAACAAAACTTCTATTTCTGCCACGATTATTTGTAGGTTTTTTTTTCCGCTATAGGAGAGTCGAATTCAAATACATTAATTAAGCTTCTTATGATGTGTGTTTCATTCCTCAAAGTTTTATTCCTCCTATTTCATGAAGCTTAATCTTTACTGTAAGTCATAGTGATTCATGTAACTATTGCAATTTCTTTTTGCTATTTTGGTGACTTTTTTTTAACTTTGTTAAAAATTCCAGCAAGGATGATTGAAAATTGATCTTCTCTTTTGTCCCTTTCTACATGTTTCTTCATATAAACAAAGAAAATTGATTTTAATTGCTATGCGATATTACTACTCTTGCATATTTCAGTCCACAACTCATAACGTTGCTGGAATGGTTGAATTCATTACAATTGATTCTTTAGTAAGCAAAACTTCTATTTCTGCCACTATTATTAGTAGGGTTTTTTCCACTATAGGGGAGTCGAATTCAGATACATTACTTAAGCTTCTTATGAAGTGTGTTTCATTCATCAAAGTTTTCTTCCTCCTATTTTATGAAGCTTAATCTTTTACTGTAAGTCATAGTGATTCATGTAACTATTGAAATTTCTTTTTCCTGGTTTAGTGACTTTTTTTTTAACTCTTTTAAGAATTTCAGCAAGGATGATTGAAAATTGATCTTCTCTTTTGTCCCTTTCTACAAGTTTCTTCATATACTTTTTGGGAAAATTGCTTGTGGATTGTGCTATATTTGATAGCACACAACAATAAATATGTGATAACTAATACGGAACCAGTGGTGAAGTTTGTTAAAAGAACCAAACAGATTGCTCTCTTGCTTGCCACAGTTAATATATTATTTTGATTGTTTTATCTTAGGTACAAATATTTTTTATGCCATTGCACTCCTCTTAGAATATTAGTATAGAGGCAATTATTCCATTTTTTTTATCGCAAGTTGACTAATTTGCCATATTTCTTCCTCTCTTGTTTTTGGACATAATAAGAGATCAAATTTTCTTTAAACTAACAGATGCCCAAAATGCCTATAACAAAAATATTTTTTATCGGCAATGCATATGCACAACGAAGAGTGCTAGAGCCTTTATCGATATTAATTAATTGTCAATAGATTCAATGTCGCTATAGACTTTAGGAACATTTATAGAGAGTACTAATTACCTCTGAAAATACATATTTAGCGGCAATTCCGCTATTAATTGTCGTTAAAGATCATTTTTGTTGTAGTGATAACTCTTTCTTTTGACTTCTTTCAATTAAATTTGTGAACTGTAAACTTGGATACAGTAACATGCCTTTTTTTTTTCTTGATTGTTAGGAAAGTAACGTCATCTTTATTATTATTTGTTAGTTCAAGTGCTCACAAAATTATGCTGTGAGATTTTAATATGTTATGTATCAAAATTTTGATTTAGAATATCCTGTTG
This sequence comes from Solanum appendiculatum, assembly GCA_018342035.1. NCBI lineage: Eukaryota > Viridiplantae > Streptophyta > Magnoliopsida > Solanales > Solanaceae > Solanum > Solanum appendiculatum. The sequence goes on along the minus strand of JAGDQO010000283.1, from coordinate 2,069,765 downwards.
TAAACAGTTCCATTGAGATACCACCTACTGCTTGGTTGATCATTGCATTAATTCTTTATAACTATATACTATAACCATAACAATAATTATGGTTCAATTTCGAATAAGTTGAGGCCGGTGATATGAAACTTAAGCAATAGTAATGACTATTATGAGACAATGAGGAAAAACCTTTATGATACTAACAATTTTAGGGTCATTTTTAACATATACATGATACAACATACTATAATAAAAAAGAGATTGATGGAGGTTCATAAGAAAGGATCCGAAGGTCCTCCATTTGAATTTAGTTAATTATGTTCTTGTATGGACTTGATATTCCACTTTACTTGGGAGTGTTGTTGTTTGAGACTTTTTGGTCTCTTCTTTAACGTTTGATGTTGTTCTTTATAACTTCTTGGAATTTAGAAAATTTCGTTACTTCTGACCAACTATTTCCATGGAGATTTTCTTAGACTTCTTTCTTATACTTAAAATCTCTCTATGACTCATAATTTTTGTATAACAAAAATGAAAATTAAAAAAATATAGCACTTTAAGATTTTGGAGAAATGCTTTGCCTTAAGATAAAATGTTCTTGACAATGTAATGTATGTATCGAAATTACGAATATTACTAAATGATCATATGTAAGTTTAATAAAATAGTTCAATCCCGTGCGAAGCACATATAACTTACCTAGTATATACATAAAAGAGAATCTTCAACCCAGTGACATGGCGCCACCATAAGCAAGGATTCTCTTTTTATTTATTTATTTCCAAATCTGTCCTTCTCCTTTGCAATAGGAACGCTGCTTCATCCTTCAACAGCCGCTTCTCGCGTTCATTATTTTACCACTCTTGCCACTCTTTATAAACGTTACACTTGTTTACAACAGTCGATCCGCCTATGTGGCGCCCTCACATATCAGGATTCTTATTTGACCCATCTTAAAAGTCACAACCTTACGGAAAAGTCACAAATTTTCATAAAAGTCCCAACTCTTTAGAAAAGTCAGAACTCTTCATAAAAGTCAGAACTCTTCATAAAAGTCAGAACTTTTCACAAAAGTCACAACTTTTTACAAAAGTCACAACTTTTCATAAAAGTCACAACTTTTCACAAAAGACACAACTCTTCATTTTTCATTCACACATTTTAAAACCTAACAATTAATTACAAGGCACCAAAAGAAGAAAGAATAAATAAAGAAAATTAATTTCAATTGCAATGTGACATTATTACTCTTGCACGTCTCAATCCACAACTCATAACGCTGCTGGAATGGTTGAATTCATAACATTTGGTTCTTTAGTAAACATAACTTCTATTTCTATCACTATTATTTGTAGGTTTTTTTCTTCAATAAGGGTGTCAAATTCAGATACATTAATTAAGCTTCTTAGAAGTGTGTTTCATTCCTCAAAGTTTTCTTCCTCCTATTTCATGAAGCTTAATCTTTTACTGTAAATCATAGTGATTTATATAACTATTGCAATTTCTTTTTGCTGTTTTGGTGACTTTTTTACACTCTGTTAGAAATTCCAGCAAGAATGATTAAAAATTGATCTTCTCTTTTGTCTCTTTCTACAGGTTTATTCATATATTTTTTGGAAAAATTGCTTGTGGACTGTGTTATATTTGATAGCACACAACAACAAATATGTGATAACTAATACGGAACCAATGGTAAAGTTTGTTAAAAGAACCAAACATATTGCTCTCTTGCTTGCCACAATTATTATATTATTTTGATTGTTTTATCTTAGGTACAATGTTTTATCTTAGGTACAAACATTTTGTATGCCATTGCATTCTTCCTAGAATATTATCATAGAAACAATTAGTCCACTTCTTTTATCGCAAGTTGACTAATTTACCATATTTCTTCCTCTCTTCATTTTAGGCATTATAAGAGATCAAGTTTTCTTGAAACTAACAGATGCCTAAAATACACTATAGCAAAAATAATTTTTATAGGCAATAAATATGCACATTAACGAAGAGTGCTAGAGCCTTTACCAATATTAATTAATTGTTATTAGATTCAATGTCACTATAGACTTTAGGGACATTTATAGAGAGTACTAATTACCTCTAAAAATACATATTTAGCAGCAATTAAGCTATTCATTACCGTTAAAGATCATTTTTGCTGTACTGATAGCTCTTTCTTTTGACTTCTTTCAATTAAATTTGTGAACAGTAAACTTGGATAAAGCCCAGCAGACTATCTTTTTGAAAAATATGTTAAGCAACATGCCTTTTCTTCTCGATTGTCAGGAAAGTAAGGTCGTCTTTATTGTTATTTGTGGATATTTGTGAGTTCAAGTGCTCATAAAATTATGTTGTGAGATTTTAATATCTTATGTATCAAAATTTTAGTTTAGAATATCCAGTTGTGAACAGTTCCATTCAGATGCCACCTACTGCTTGGTTGATCTTTGCATTAATTCTTTGTAACTGCATACTATAACCATAAAAAACAATAACTATGATTCAATTCCAAATAAGTTGGGGCTGGTAATATGAAACCTAAGCAATAGTAACGACTACTCTGAGACAATGAGAAAAAACCTTTATGATACTAATAATTTTAGGGTCATTTTTAACATATACATGATACAACATACTATAATAAAAAAGAGATTGATAGAGGTTCATAAGAAAGGAGCCGAAGGTCCTTCATTTGAATTTAGTTAATTATATTCTTGTATGGACGTGATGTTCCACTTTACTTGGGAGTGTTGTTGTTCGAGGCTTTTTGGTCTCTTCTTTAACATCTGATGTTGTTCTTTATAACTTCTTGGAATTTAGAAAATTTCATTACTTCTGACCAACTATTTCCATGGAGATTTTCTTAGACTTCTTTCTTATACTTAAAATCTCTCTATAACATTGCACATACGAGAAGAGGCAAAATAGTAAAATCACACAAAAACAAGCAAATAACTACAAGGGTCATTACATAAGTAATTACAATATTATTTTTGTACAATGTTTAGTTTATTATGAAATGATAAATAAAAATATAAGATAACAAAGATGTAGTCAAAGAAACTATGGTGGGGGTGTGGAGGAAAACTTTTATCTCTTGAAAAAATTGTTGTACATATGAATAGATTCAACTTCCTATTTATAAAACAAAAAAAGATGTTGCGAGACTTTTCAGGAAGTTGCTTATAAGTTATTTACTTGAGATAGCTATTCGCAAGTTGTTTGCTTGATTGCAAACCTCAAAAAGTTGTTATAAGTCTTTTTAGGGACCTGTTTCGCATATTGCCTGCCTGAGCTACTTGCTTAAGCTATTTGCAGGTTGCGTGCTTGATTACATGCTTCTTTAGTAAGCTGCATGAATATTTAAATGGACATCTACAATACAATATATTTGTAATATAAGTAAAATTTTCTTTATTACTTAAAACATATAGCATAGTTAATTATAATGTTTGATTTCAAATTTTGTTTTCCACATAATCACTAGTATTTGCATAAGTTCGATAGAAGTTTATTATTATTTTATGCGAGATAAAATGTAATATAAAAATTTGAGATTAGTAATATATGAAATAAAAATCTAAAGACAAAAATAACTATTCTAATTTATTAGAGAAATAAATATTTTTGAAATATATGTTATATAATGTTTTTAAGACAACAAATTAAAGTTTTCCATAACAAATAATCCCTATATCAAATCATAGACTTTTGTTTTAGTAGTTCCTGCATTTTATTATTTTATATTACGATCATTACATTACTAATCTTTGCATTAGAATCTCTATATACAATTACGTTACTAGTCTTAATACTACTCACTTTTAAACGAAATCCCCTTAGTGTATATAACCTAAATTGAATTTATGAAAAAGGGTGAAAAAAATATCTTTAACATATCATAAATGACTCAAAAATATCTTTAACATATCATAAATGACTCAAAAAATATCTTTAACATATCACATTTCATTTTTTGAGAGTTAAACAGTTTAAATTTGACCGAGAATTTGCTCATGGAATCTTCAATTTTTTTAAAATGAAATTTATGTATTTGTAAACTACATAAAAAGTACTATAAGGCACAATTATTGACAATTCAATTTATTTAAAAGATATATGAAAAATTTGCGGTCAAACATAAACTTGTTAGAATCTCAAAATCCATAATGTGTCACATAAATTGGGACAGAGGGAGTATATAATTTGCAGGTAAAACAACAAATCAATATTTTTATGATTTTCTGTAATAATTTGATAATATAATATTTTTTATCAGTATACACAAATTATCTCCTATTAATTGAAGAAATAAGTTTTTATAGTACAAATTATTAATATATATAATTTGCAGGATTCGATATCCCTTGATTGGATTCTTAAGAAATGTTACTGTGAGTAACGTTTTAGGTGTAAAACGTGACTCACAGTAACGTATTATAAAACGTTACTCATAGTAACGTTTTTAGCGTAAAACGTTACTCATAGTAACGTTTTTAGCATAAAACGTTACTCACAGTATCGTTTCTCAACTTAACGTCGTTAGCACACAGCTGAATTTTAAAAAAAATAAATTATACCCTAAACGTTATTGCGAAATATGTTTATACTAGTTTTGTAAAAAAATTAAAAAAAACGTATTATTTTGGTGAATTGCTTTAAATAATGACTTAGTTTGGTCAAAAATTCAAAAAAGTAGTGTGCAATGTGAAATGTATTGAAAGAAATACATATCACAAAGAATATACAAAATAAATTATACAAATACCTCAATAATGCTGAAATTATACAAATAATAGTTAGAACGTATACTTGTTTGATAATATACAAATTCAAAAGAAGTAATTGTATAAAATTGTTGAAAATATACAAATAAGATCTAAAAAGGTAAAGAAGCCGCAATAAACATTTATACGCTAAATCCATAAAATCGTATCTAACATAATGTGAAATGTATTGATAGAAATACAAATCACAAAAAATATGCAAAATAAATTATACAAATACCTCAATCTTGGTCCATTGATCCAAATTCAACATCTTCTTATTCAAAAGTTTAAGAACATGCACAAGTTATTGCATTTTCACTGAGTCATTGCAGTGCTTGGATCTAATTTCTTGTTGATTAACTCCAGATTTAGCAAGAGATCCTGCAATTTTTTGGAACTCTTGAGTTAGACCCGAAAAAAAAGATGAAAAATCATCTAATTTTTGTGCATACATTTGTGTACCTCGAGTGATTCTCTTGAAATGAGTTTGTCCATCTATGATTTGTATGTATCTATGGAAATAACTAAAAAAAATTAAAAGCAATCAGTGGGATATACAAATACAAATAAAAAATAAAAGATTGTGGGAACATGATTTGAGTGGGAGACACGAAATTTTTGGAATTTGAAATCTGGGCGGGCTTGAGTGAATTAATGAGAAAAATCAGTAAACAAAAATTAGGACAAGAGAAAAAGACTACTTATATAATGAGGGAAAACGAAAAATATGTAGTATATGTTGGATATACAAATCCGGAAATGGTTTCTAGTAAATAGGATGAAATGTTAGTAGCGAACGTAATTTTTTTATAACTATAGCTATAATAAATAATTAAGTGTATATGTTTACTTAGTCCCATATTTTTTCTTTTATTGTTCTTGGAGGCAACGAATTGAAAAAAAGTGAAAACGTCATGACTTTGAGGACAACATTAAAGTAATGAAGGAAGCATAAAGAAATCTTGTGAATGAATCATCACTAGCTAGACTTTTGTTTCAATTGCACAAATCACGAAAAAATTTATTATGGGTGAGACACAAATATGATGTGGCAGCCAATACTTGTATTAGGCTTCACTCATATTTTGCCAAGTGAATAATTGGGTCCCATTTCAAAAAATGGCCCAAACTTCTCTCTCTCTCTTTCCTTTAACGTTTTTTTCCTCTCTTACTTTTTTACCTTTTTTTTTTTCTTTGATTGCTTTTCCAACAATGGTTCCAAATTTTGCACTTCTGTACTTTAATAATAATAATTTTATTCATGGAAGCTATGAAATCCAAAAATTCTTGCCTGATTTATTCCGTTTCTAACATTTTGATATTATTTTTCCATCTTGATATTAATTATTTATATTACTAAAAATAAAATTATTTTTTACTCTCTCCATTCAACAATAGTTGTCCCCTATACTAAAAATAGTTGTCCAACAATATTTTTCCAGTTTAGAAAATCAAGAGATAATTTACTTTTTGTATCTACTCTACCCTGCTATTAAATACTACTATTATCATCTAACACATTTCTCAAAGCATTAAATTTAATAAAGTCAAATGATAAAATAGTAATGTTACCCCTATTATTTATTGTTTCTTAAGGGGTGTGTCAAGTCAATAGTGGACAACTATTGTTGGACATATGGAATAATTTACAAATTAAGATGTAGTTAATTAATTACAAATTTTCTATTTTATTATAACAATTAATTCTTTTTGAAACTGTAAATAAAATTTATAAAGTTATAAAAAAAATAAAGGTGTAAATTAGTAAAACTATTATTTATTTTATTTATGATTTCTTAAGAAATTTGTAAAAGAAAAAGTAGACTATTAATATTAAAAACAATGAAGGTATAAAATTAATTTGTGCTTTTGTTCTTCTCTCAATAATTTCATGTTTCTAAAAGCACATAAATTCATCAAATACTCTTCAATAAGAAAATATAACGGAAAGAGCATCAATGATCTTGATAAACAATTACATAAGTTTTGATACTATTTTCATGAAATTCAAAAACGAAAAGCATCAATAAACACCTACATAAATACATATTCTTTCCGTCAATTTATACGATATTCTTTATTCTTGAAATTCAAGCTAGGTGAATTTAATAAATATTTTGTTTATCTACTTTCCTTACACGTTTTTTAAGAAATTATAAATAAAAATAATAATTTTACTAGTTAATTCCTTAAAAGACTTTTTGCGACTTTACAAATTTTATTTATACTTTAAAAAAATTAATTGTTAGGATTAAAAAATATTACTCAGATTTTATAAACTAAAAATTAAATACAAACAACTATTTATTATAATATGAATAAATATCATAGAACAGAAAAATAATATTAATATAATAAACTAAAAACTTATATAATGACCATAAAAAATTAAATCAAAATTCACTACATAAAAAAACACAAACTAATTAGATGAGCTAAGAATGAAAAAACATTTAAAAAATAGAAACAGAAAATAAATTGAACAAGACGTAAAAAAAAAATGGCAGAGGGGACTTAAAGATGCCCCTTTGTCAACTTGGTAGGTGTGTCCCATCCATGTCTATTTGTCAATCAAACAATGCCTCACACAAGTATGACTTGGTGTGCCTCACACATAATAAAATTTTTCCACAAATCACTACTCCTAATTTAGTGTGAATTTAAAGTTCTGTGCACTAAATACTAATCATCATGCAAAGGTATATTATAAAATTAGATTATTTTAAAGATAATTATAAATAAATCACTATTACATTTATTGCTTGTAAATGATAAACAATATGCTATAGTCAGTGTAGGAGCTTCTAGGGGTAATTCTTTTTTTACTCCTCACGTCACATATTAGTTGATCACTTTATATTTTACATGATGGTTAAGAAATCATAAATAAATAGTCAATTTTACTAATTACTCTTTATCCATATTGATGGATATCAAGATGATTTATGCTGACATACGGCATACAGATGATATCATTGAAACTTTCTCGCTTTGGACTTATGCACAGTTACTTCAATACCAATACATGATGAAACAACTTCTTTCTTCCAAAAGTTTTCAAACTATACTTTTAAAAAACATTTCAATAGTGTTCAAAATTTCTTGGAGGCAAAAAAAATTTACATGCAAACTATTTGATTTCTAAATGAAATGAAACATTTTCCACCTAAACTTTTGTAATGACCTCCAGGTTATTTATGTGCGTATGCCTTTTGTTCTTCGTTTAGAGCTTTCTTGTAGCCCAAGTTGTTTTGACTTGCTGGGACTAACAGTTCGGTCACCTGATCGTTCGTTTGGTTTTTATGCAAGTTTTAGTATTTTGGGATATTTTTAATCTTGAACTGTCATTTTTGATCAAAAGTTCAGGAAGATGACCACAGAATCCAATTCTTACGATTCCATCAACTTCGAAAGGGTCATTTTAGGCTAATAGCATAGTCGGCACGGCTCTCGAGATTTTCAGTGCGAGTCTGTGCCACTAGGCGTTTTAAGTTTCAAGTTGAAGCCTAAGTTTGACTTTAGTCAACATTATGGGTAAACAAGCTTGGATTAGAATTCCGTCAGCACGGCTAGCTCCGGAATGTCGAGTATAGTCTAGAACGACCCTTCGTTTACGTCCCGAGGCTTCCAGGCTAATTCCAAGGCCCTTCGTGGATTTTGGCTTAAAACGGAAATTGGGTGAGGGACCCACTTTTTATCGAAACGACCTCGGATGGGAATTTTGATGGTTCCGTTGAGTTCGGAATGCCATTTTTTATGGGGTAGCATATATGTTTAGTGCGCACGAGGTTTCAAAAGAATTCCGGACGCCCTGTCAAAGAATTTGGAGTTGAGCAAATCAGCTGAAGTGCTGATATCTGGTCGCTAAATTTAGCGACCAGATATCAGACTTTTAGAAACTGGAATTTTAGTTTTTAGCGACCAATTTCGGGTATTTATACCCAGAAACTTCAGCTTTCACCCTCAATTTTCAAGAGACGATTTCTCCCTCATTTGAGCTCAGATTTTGGTGATTCGAAGTCCCACGAGCTTGTTGTTGTTGGGGCTACATGGTGGAGTGATTGGATTGTGTCCCAGGCACTCCGTTCGAGGTAATTTTTGCACGAAAGCTGCTGCCCCTTTCCTATTATTTTTATTTTCGTGGTGTGTTGTTATTTCTGCCGTTTTGGACCGTAAATTGTATCTTATTTTGAGACACAAGTTCAAGGCATAGATTAGGACCTTTTGATGGAGTCAATTTAAGAAATTTCGGTGCAGGTCCTATGTTTACTGTTTGACTCTAAAAATTGGTCCGTCTCTCTTTTGGGTGATTTTGGTGTCTAAACGACCATATTGATGTTGTGATCCTATTTTTGATAGCGTAGTAGCGTTCAGAGGTTGTTCCAAAGGAAAACTCTCTGGCCTTGTGATTTGGAGAGTGCGCGATCGGCCTAAAGGTAGGCTACAACTTCCTTTCTAATTAGATTGAGCATGAATGTGTAAATTCATGATGATGAGTGTGAATTGGGGGTGGGTACCTAGTTATTCCTTCTTTTCTCGCTAGAGACCATGATTTAGGGTTGATAACTACTGTTTCGTGGGTAGTACCATGCTGATAAGGGGTTGTATGTGTGTTGTAGCATGCTATGTGATTTACTTGTTTGGTTAATTATTTTTGGAGCATGTTTTGGGCCTTAGTCTAGGATATACTAGTGTTGCCTTAGACCCATGCACCTAGTGACTATGGTATGTCTCCGACGTCGTTTTGGATGGACTAGGTCCTTGTAAACCGGAATAGCAAACTTGGGTCTGATAGTATAAGCCTTAGCTTAGACTTTTGCGCTGGTTGTTAGCCTTTCTGTCTCCTCTCCCTATTTCTACGGCTCCGATGCGTTACCAGAGATGGTGTGTTTTTTCAGGATTGAAGTGCTTCTGGCTTGGAGCCTTTTGTGATATCATCGGGAGTGGACGTCGATCCACAGTGGCTTGGAGCCTATCCGAGATCCTCTATGGAGTTGACACACCCCTTGCTAGCTGGGTGCTCGACTCCCCTGGGAGTGGGCTGGCTGGCTGGCTGGGCGGCCTGGATATCTGAGATCCTCTACGGAGTTGACACGCCTCCGAGGCATTCTTGCTAGCTGGGCGGTTGACGCCCCTGGAGTGGATGGTATGGCTGGGCGGCCTGGGTTGATAGTCACTCTTGCTAGCTGGGTGGGAGTTGACTGGTTGAGTTGATTGTCACTCTTGCTAGCTGCGCTGGGAGTTGACTGGTTGAGTTGATTATCTCTCTTACTAGTTGGGTAGGGAGTTGACTGGTTATTGGATTAGGATCTGGATTACTCTTCTTTCTTGTAGACTTAGCTATTCTGTGTACCTGTCAGGCTTATGGGGTCTGTTTGGGTTTTATTTAAACTTGAGCACGAGTGTATCTTCTGGGCTTATGGGGTCCAGTTAGGTTTAGTTTAGCTTTACTTAGATTTACTTTCGGTATGCTCGTTTGCTTCTTTTCATATCCGCTTTGGCCTCTGTTTGTGTCTAGATTCTATCTTTTTTTATTGTCTTTACTTTTCTTGCTCGGTCGGCCTATGATACCTACTGAGTACCTTGTCTTGGTACTTATGCTACACTCTGCATCTTTTTGTGATAGAGGACCTAGTACCAGCTACCAGTGGTGGTCGTTCGTGCCGTCTTTTGCAGTTTGTGGATATCGGAGACGAGGGTGAGCCCTTGGCGTTCTAGACTAGCCCGTCTCCTTCTATACCTATGTTAGCTTGTCTTTTGCCTTTGAGACGGCTTATTGTGGTCCAATTTTGGGACTTGTATTTACTCTTGATAGACATCTCTGTACTCGTGACTTCCAGGTTCTGGGAGGATATCTATTGTATGTAGTTTTGGTTTGCTTTTCGTTTCTGTCTATTCTTTTTATTAGCATTGTTTGCTGTATAGTTTTACCCTAGTACTCACTACTTGTCATTCTGGGTATAGATTGGCTTACCTACTGGTGGATTTTAGTAGGTGCCATCATGACTCGGGAAGTCGGGTCGTGACAAATTCTCTATATACTCGCGAAATCATGAGGTGTTCATGGCTAAAAGGAACACAACCGTAAGAATCATAAATAATAAATGGTTGATTGTATGACATATGATTATCTAGGTATACAACAAAGCTCGATGGTCCAAAGATATCAAATCTATCGATTGATCGAGTATATCTGATATATGTTCACTATAGAATGTTCAAAAAAAAACTTTTTATCCAGATGCAATTGATCCTTGCTTGTAAAGTACACACTCGTCTGTGCATTCCTTTATGTTATAGTCATTCTCCATTCATGTGGAGGATTGTTGGGTATATGGTAAGAATTAATGGGAAATGGAGGGAAGATGATAAGAGGGAATATGAAGAGTTTTCTTATGCTTTAGTAAAAAGCAATTCTCCCTCATTGATGGTGGAACGAAAAGTTCAAGTGTTTAAATAAGGAAACACTTACTAGTTGTTAAATGTGTTGGAAAGAGGGACCCCCTCGCTCGGCTTCGGCTTCGGCGTTGGATTTGGAAGGTTTCAAACTTTCAGAAACAGTACTTCTTGGTTATAAATACATGTGATTCCTCATATTTTTCACTACGAAATTTCTTAACTTCTTCTTCTTCTTCTGCACTATTAAATTTAGTATTCTAGTGTACTTTGCTCCCATTGAGTGGGTCGCTGACACCATTGTTTTTGTACCGATACATTGGTGAATATAATTGTTCTATCCTGAGAGGTTCTATTCTTTTAAACCTCTGGAACTGGATAGGAATAATTTCCTTAAGGACACATTGCGCATTCAGTGGGCTCGATTTTTTCCTTTCTGTTCATCCTACTGTTATAGATTCCGATATGTTTTTATAGTCATTAATTTTTGCTTATGTTATTAATTTTTATTTTTGACTACATGCTTTAAACTTTGCTATTTATGTTTCTACAAAGTTATTGTTCTAAGTATTTATTAGTACAGATCAGATAACATAAACTAAATGGGTGAACTCTCATTTTAGAGTGACAATTTTTTTTAATCAAAGTATTATTATGTCATCGTTCTATTTATTTTTAAAAAAAAATTAAGTTCCACATGTAAATGTATTTATTTAGTATATTACCATTATTTTACATTGTGAAATATATCTTAGAAAATCATGAGGAAAAAAAATTACATTGGAGTATATGTTATGTTTGCAGATTAAGGGTTTAATGTTATTAAATGTGCAATAGAAATGAAAGGAAAATTTCCATTAGAAAATGTATTGTAACTTATTGATAAAAATTATACCATCCCTCATTAAATAGATGTTAAATTTATTAAAATTTATTTTCTTTTTCACAGTTTGAAAACTATTTTCTTAATATATAACTAAAACAAATGATTATATATATTATGTTGATACAACAAAGTGAATATAAAATAGATCAGAGAGAAAAATATTGATTCTTTAATGCCAAGTTCCCTAGTAAGTAGATATGTTAGTGAAAACACTTCTTATTATTTTTAAAGAATGAGTGACTTTTTAAAGTGGTGTATCTAAATTTAAAACAGCATATCTATTAAAGGTGTACTATATAACTTAAATATGTAATTACCTTGTTCATCTTTAATGATTCTCAAGAATATTGGACCCAAGACACCATTTCAAAGACTTTAAATACCAATTTTTGAGTACCCTTGTGACTTAATAAACTAATCCATTTTGGTAGACATGTGAATAAACTTTGCTATATAAAATACTTTCATGTTAAACTGACCAGTGATGCTTATATATTTCTTAGACTCAAACACAACTTGTTATGATTCAATAAAGCAAGTCAATGGTCCTAAACAAGCAGGATTAATAATAATTAATTGCTAATTAATAATCTTCCACCCTCATCAACGGGGATAATTAGTTCATTTTCCAACTAAGTACTGTTAGATTGCACTATCTATCATGGTGTCTTATCCACTGACTTGGTATAATTCAATGCTTAAATTTGAAGACTTTAAATACTTCTTTTTGTTGGTTTGCCACCTTGTGATAAATAATCATTTTGGACTTGACTCATACGAAGTCCTACTTTATGGTAAACGCACCCTACTAAAAATGACTTTATTCATAACATTTGAATTCGAAATTTCTGATCATTAATATTATGGGTTTGCATCGGTCGGTTCGGTTCAATTTTACGTATTATTGGTTTTCGGTTTTTAAATATGCTAAACCAATAAGATATTTTTTATCGGTTTTCGATTTATCGATTTTGGTCCTTAACGGTTCGGTTTCGGTTTAACAAATAAGAAAAAACTTATAAAATAAATATATGACTTCTCTAATAAATTTGACGCGACAAGCCAATAATGTAACTTTATAAATGCTCATAAAATAGAAATAATAATAATAACAAACATGAAAAGAACTATACAAGTGTAACACAAAGAGAAATTGAGAAGAATAGAGTTCTTACTTTAGGTTTTGACATTTTGTATAATGTGAAGTTATGAACTCAAAGTTACAATGAAGTGTGAATTGAAAGCTAAGGACAAAGACAATAACTAGTAATGTATTGAGATTAATATTTAATATTTATGTATAGGTAAAAGTAGTAAATTCCTAGTATTAATGGGTTATCGGTTTACCCAATAACCCAATATAAAAAATCAATAACGAACCGATAACCCGATAATTATTTTTTATAAAACCATTAAAAACTATTAACCCAATAGCAATAAACCAATAATTTTTTCGGTTCGATTTTTCAGTCGGTTCAGTTTTTGCACACCCCTAATTAATACTATTTAACCTGTTTGATCACAAATATTTTTGAGAAAAATTTGAGAATTAGTGTTTGACCATATAATTTGTCATTACTTGGCAAATATATTTGACAAACATCCCAAGTTCCCAAGTTCTAGAAAAAACTAGAATTTGGGCCAAATTCTAGTATTTGGAAATTTTAAAAAAATTTAAAAATTACCTCAAACTTTTATATTAATATACTATTTAAGACCTTAATTTACATAATATTATTTTACTCTTTTTATTTACAACAGTAATATTTTAATTACAAATATGACAATTTATTATACATAACAATATAATTAATGCACATTTTTTTTACGTTTATACCCTTTTTAAAACTATTTTTGGAGGGTAGTGTGCTAATTTTTTGAAATTGATAATTTACTATTTTACCTTTTGAATTTCCAAGCACAATCATGTTATGATACGTTTCTTTTTTTAAAACACCTTTTAATTGCTCTTTCTTTTTTCTCTCTCTCAATTTCTTATCATGAAATGACACCATTTTTATTTTTTTTATTCTTTCACTTATATCATCGTTAATTTTTGGGTAAAATCTTCATCTGTCCTCATTAAGAATTTGGTTCTTCTTCATACTTGTTTTTTTTCTTTAAAATTATCTACATTTTTGAGATAAAATTGTGTGTTTTCTTTGATTTATATGATCATGAATAGGAAAAATCTTATGGATTCGATTCCTAGAAAGAATCTAGGTATTGACAATCGAATTACAATATTAACAATTTTGACGTGTGTTCGAGATTCGTATGATAGTAATTTTATATAGAAGTTCATCTTAGAACAATTTCTACTATCATTTTATCTTATTTTGAGAAATTAACAACCGTTGATTCAAAGGAGTATTCGTATGATAGCAATTTTATAAAGAAGTTCATCTTAGAACAATTTCTACCGTCACTTTATCTTATTTTGAGAATTTTTTGGTCATACAATTGAATAAAAAAATATTTTTTTGAGGATTTTTTTTTGTATTTCATTGTGCCTAATTTTTAATCCTTCTTGAAATTTTGAAAAATAATATTTCTCAAAATGTAGTATTGTTCATTCTAGTGTTGGAACTGAAAGGTAATATTTGATAAAAATTATGCTGGTGTTCGTTGTGGTATAAAATTACTAATTGAAAAAATATTTATAAAATTATTAACAAACGTGCATTATATGATATAAATTGCGGTATAAAAGTTGGTGTTCAGACTATCAATTTAGCAGGAATATTATACCATATTCTAATCCAACAATATACCTCAATATAAACCATTTTATATACGAATTCGTTGAAATTTTCACAATTTTTTTATGTCCAAAATGTACAAATTTCTTGCAATGTACAATAGGTATAAGGTTGAATTAGGGTGTCTAAATGAAATATGCGGACAACTTCAAGGGGCCATCGATGACTTAAGCCTATAACATACTAACTTATACCATATTTCATACCAACATGGTATCATATAAAATACCAACCTTCATTGAAATAAATATTACCATTTCGACACCATATAAAATAGCAACTTATACCATATATCACACCAACATGGTATCATATAATATACTCCCAACTTTTCTTGAAATATATGCTACCATATTGTCACTATATAATATATTAACTTATATCATATATCATATATCATATCAACGAGATTTCATTTAATATACAAATTTTTATTGAAAGAAATACTACCAATTAGATATCATATAATATACTAACTTATACCATATATCACCCCTAACGTGAAATCATATAATATATTAACATTTATTGGAATAAATATTTTCTAATATATTAACATTGTGTTAATTGATTTACATCTTTTTTGTTCGAAATTATTCTTTTTAAATCATAACGAAACCAAACAAATCGTTTATAACATAAAATATTATTCTGAAAAAAAATGTTTATTCAAAATGATTAAAAACAACAATCAATTCTTAAACATTTTTCAGAATTAACTATGGAAAAATGAATGATATTAATTAATGATTGTGATATTTTGAGGTTATGAAAGAGAAACATTAAATAACAATAAAGACATTTGGGGAAAGTAAATAACAAAATGGAGTAAATTAAGGAATTAAAATTTTATTTGTTATAGAATTGTGCGTGGGTTATTTTTCCTTTTATAGTTTTTTTTTAATTTTATTTTATTTTGTAAAGATTCTATTGCAATGTTGGTGTAAAATCAATTTATTGTTTTATCGGAAAAGGGTCTAAAATATCTCTCAACTATGCGAATTGGTATAAGATTATCCCTCTTCTATCTTTTGAGCCTAAAATGCCTTCAACATTAACCTTTTGGCAACGGACTAAATCATAATCTCAACTAACAAATTCATTAATGACGTGTTACTATCCTATTGACTACCCTAATAATTAATTAAAATAATTAAAAAGACCAAACCCACCCGCTCCACCCGTAAAAATACCCACCCGTAAGAATCCACAAATCTTTTAACCCAGAAGCCCCACCGACCTCCTTTTCTCCGGCGACGGCGCCAATAAACTCTGCAAACCAATTCCTGGAAGTTCATAGCTCGCACCAAAGGTTTGCCCTTTATCAATTTCTTCATTTCTTCAAACCCTTCAATTTCTTCAAAACCTAAATTTTCATATTTCTTTCCTCTTTCTTTAAATTTTACATTTTCTAATTACATTTCTTAGTTTTTATGAACATCAGTATTTTTTTATTTGAATCTCACCCATCCACTGTAAGGGGATGGTGATTTTCCTTTTTCTTCTGATTAATGTTTGGGTATATTATCACTTGTCAACTTGTTGGAATAGTACATTTAAATATGGATTCAGAGATTTTCCTATTAATTAAGGAAAGAAACAGAAGAAGTAGATGGATTTGTTGGCAGTTTGAAATTGTGAATTTGATTTTATATTGGGTTCAGGTTAAAAGATTTGGGTATTTTTATGGGTGGAGCAAGTGGGTTTGGTCTTTTTAATTATTTTAATTAATTTTTTAGGTTCACTAATAGGATAGTGACACATCATTAATGAATTTGTTAATTGAGATTATGATTTAGTCCGTTAAATATAAGGGCAAAATAGAGCCAAAAGGTTAACTTCGAGGGCATTTTAGGCCCGAAAGGTAGAAGAAAAGTAATTTTGTACCAATTCACATAGTTGAGGAGTATTTTAGGCCCTTTTCCGTTATTATATAGGTGTTATTTATGTTCTTAAATTGTATATTTAAGTTTTTTACACGTAAACACACATCATTTATAGTTTTGGACTAAATTTCATTCCTAGATTGTTGTACAAAAGCTATACTGTTATATACATATTTTATACAAATTTTATATAAATTTTATCCGAACTTTCTCTCAGAAGTCACATCCAATTGCAAGTAGTAATAGTAGTTTTTCATATACAAATCAATGTTATTTTCCTTTTGTTTTCTTCCTCTTTTTTCAAATTCATATTAATTATGTTCATTATCATGACTTTTCACAGAACATTTTCATTATAAAATAATAATACAAATTTATGAATATTTTAAATAATTTTTATAACTTATGGGTATAAATTAATTTTTTTTAAAAAGTCAAAAAATTTATCCTAAAATCTATGACAAAACAGATGGTGAAACTTCACCCAAAACTTTACCAAAAAATGACTTGCCAAAAATATTTAGAAATTTATGACCGAACGCTAGCTAAAACTATTGATAATTTAACGTGGTTTATAACGTAGTTACTATTTATAATCAAGGAGAGATAAATTAAATACCAAACCAAATTCCTCTTTATTTTATTGTGTGAATAGTTGAATTAATTAATTAGATGTATACATGAGGTAGGAGAAAGATTCTTCCTTGAAATCATGTGAATATCTAACAAGAATTTTCAAGAAAGATACTTCACATACCACCACTATACGTGATGTCGCATGTATTAGTAGTCTTTGGCACCAGGGAAAAGGATTTTCTTCAACACTATAAAATAAACAGTTTTTAACGGTAATAAGTATGTATATTAACAAAGAATGTTAAAGTTTTTGTCAGTATTAATTAATTGTTATCGAATCCAATATTGCTACAAACTTTAGAGAAAAAATGTAAATTGCCTCTAAGAAAACATATTAATTAGCGATAATTAAGTTATTACCGTTAAATAAGTGTCGAGATCAATTCTGATGTAGTGTGGTATCCTTAAAACCCATATGATCATGACTTTTTGTGCCTATTTTGATAGTGCCTCACAATTAATTTGAAATGGTGCCTCGGTAATATATAACTATAATTTTAATAGGTAAAAGTAACTTATAATTTTATAACACGATCATTATATATAACTTAAATCTTACTAAAAAAATAAGAAGATAAAATCATGTGTAGATGCAAGTAATTAAACGAAATAACTTTCTTATTATACAATTCATTGAGAATATTGAACACAAATTATTAGTCACACATCTAAAAGTGCACGAATAGTACAAACCAAATAAATTGAAATGGACACCAACAAATAAGAAAGAGAACAATTGTAAAGAAACATGAAATAAGGCAGAATATAATAATGTTTGACACATGGAATTAAATTTGTTACTATAAGAAGAGTCTGTTGCATGCAGTCTTGCTCGATCATGCCTTCTGGTTGTCATGAGGGTAGAGTCGGACGGGGAGTCCCTTCGCTGGAATTGGCATTGGATTGACTATGATTTTCTCATCTGGAATAATTTTGTCAAATTTAAACCTTTTAACAAGATGATGCATGAAAACAAGAATTTCTAAACGTGCATATTCTTTTCCTGGACACATTCTTGGTCCTCCTCCAAAAGGTACAAATGTGTATGGTGCTGGTCCACTTCCTTCAAATCTTGAAGGGTCAAATTTTTCTGGCTCTGGGAAAAATTCTTCACTTTTATGTGTAGAATTTGCACTCCAATATAACTACATATATAAATTAATTTACTTTAGTCCACAATATATATTACGGACAATATGTAAACTCTTTCTAATTGTCATGTTATAACTTTTTATTTTAAGTGACATATGTCTATATGCTCGGTTATATCATATCGACTAATAGAGCACAAATTGTTTACACTATCAATCGATGTAACTTTAAATCGATATTTTTAGGAATATATTGAGTTATATATTTACCTTCCATCCTTTAGGAATAGAGAAACCATTGAAGACGAAATCAGAAAGGGCTTCTCTAAAAGCACCTTGGAGGGGTGGTGCAAGTCGTAAAACTTCACATGCCACATTCCATGAATATTTCATCTTTTGAATGTCTTCCCAAGTCAATAATTCCCCTGAACCTTTTGATTTGGCTATCTCCATTTGCTCTATATTTATTTTGAACAAAATAAAAAATTGTAAGAAGCAACATATGGAAAAATAAATAAATGCACTTTCATTCAAATAAATGATTACTTGGTTGTGCATTAACAGAAAGAACCAGAACATGAGGATATATATATAGTACTCTCTTTCTTTGTTTTAATTTATGTGAAGGTATTCGAATTACAAGAATCAAAATACTTATTTTAATCATGAACTCAACTATACATATATATTCTTCAAATATTTCAAAATAATTTATATATTTAAAAACTACATGAAAAATAATACAAGTCATCATAGATAATGAGTTAAAATATCTTTTAAAAAGTGGAAAAAATTGTTTGATGATCTCCAAATAATAACACTTTCACATACATAAATTGAAACGAAGAGAGTATTATAATAATATTTTAGAGTCAAAATTATATTTGTTCATAAATTCTACACTGTAAATTTGGTAATATAGTACTAGTACTAACTTAGCTTTCTGTTTTTTTTTTGTTTTTATTTTATGCTTCAAAGGATACTACTCCCTCAATTCACTTTTACTTGTTCATTCAGACTTTTCACGCTTTTAAAAAAATAATTAATGATAAAAAAATAATTAATGATTACTATGAACATTTTATCACATATACCTATATTAATTGATGTTTGTCCTAAGTCTTGAAAAATAAGTAATTGATACTGAGGATAAAACATAAAAAAAAAAAAAATTTTGAAATGCTAAAAGTGATTAGTAAAAAAGAAAATGTATTTTTAATAATAATGGATAAGTATAAGTAGTTGATAAGTACCTTTGTAAACTCCTTCATAAATCTGTGGAAGCTCAGCAAGATACTTAACTATAAAAGCACAAGCAGAACTAGCAGTGTCATGTCCACCAATCAACAACCCTAATATTTTATCAGCAATATCTAACTCCCCCATAAATTTCCCATTTTCATCACATGTTAACAACATATGTGACAATATATCTTGTGTTGATGATGCTTTCCCTTCACCTAAATCAATCTTCCTTTGTTTTATAATTCTCACTAGCTCTTTCCTAATAAAATTTGAAGCCTTAATTGCACGATTAAATGGTGTTCCAGGCAAATCTATAGGTATAGAAATCAACCCAGAAGCCAAAACATCAAAAGGGTCAGCAAATTTCGCGACATGGTTAGGATCCTCCACGCTTAAAAATAATCGACATGCCAACCAAAAAGTGTAACGTTTTGCTAATGGGAAAACCAGAACTTGGTCTTGATTTTCCCATCCTGACGCGAAGTGACGTTGGGCTATGTGGTCCATAATCCCAACGTAACGTTGCAATGCTTCGGGTTTGAAAAAATTTGGAAGCATTTTTCTCATTTTTATAGCTTCTTCTTTTGAAGATGTTTGAGTCGAAGAAGGAAAGACTTTGTTTACTGAATTTGGCCACCATGCTTGTACTAACTTATTTTCATTCGAAAACAAGAACTTGTTACCTGATGCACCACAAAAAACCGCGGCTTGTTCACCTAGAAGGTGAGTTTTGAACACAATAGATGAGTATTTAGACATACGATCAAAGATGAATTTTTCAGGGTGGCCTTTCCAACCAGTGGAGAGAAACTCGAGGCTCTCTCCAAATACAGGCCACCCTGTTTTGCCCGGAGGAAGGGGTCCTCTGGGCAACGTGGATTTGTTTTTGTAGAAGAGGAAGTGAAGGAAGAGGGAAACTAAAAAAACAAATAGACAAAGAAGAGAGACATAGAAGAACTCCATGTCTTTGTTTTTTTTGTAACAAATAATATAAGTTGTCACACAATATTAGAAGAAATGCTCTTTGTGTGAGTTGTTTTGTTGATGGGAAAAACTATGGGAGTATTTATAGGCACATATAATTTGTGAGGTTGATATATTGTAATTATTCTTATTATTGTTTTTATTTGATTAGTTATAGTGGAGGTGGTGGGGGAGTCATTGAGTAAATATGTCAATTTAGAAGTCAAAATGCATAGAACAATTTGGCATAAATTAATCATGTAGACCCAAATTAGTGTAAATGGGTTGGTGTAAAATCCTCAATGGTTGCTTATATATATTCTTGTAATCTGCGCTTAATTATAATAAAACTAGTATACGTGTCCGCGCGATGCGCGGATAATATTGAAGTATTATTTCTAATTATTTTAGATTGCAATGCTTGATCAAGTATATTAAATCATATTATCTAATTATTTTAGATTGTAATACACTCTTATGAAACTCATGCAATAAATGCTGGTATGCTCCTCTCCAGTTAAATAATCATAAAGCAGTTTTAATTTTTAACTGGAGAAGTTAATAAATCGCTGATGAAAAGTTGTCATCAATTTGAAATTCAAAAAAATATTAATCAGATAAGGATTTGGATCAATTCAATAAAAAATTAAAAAGAAATAAGTAAGACTACTGTTTTAGTTTATTTTTAATATTATGGTAATATTTTTGCTGGATTATATAATTGAAAATTGCTACAGTAAATAGGAAAAAAAGACGTGTATGTTTTATGTGTATATTACTATTATTATTATTATTATTATTGTTTTATTATTATTATAAGGAAAGTTATGTTTGTAATTTTTAATTTTTTTCAGATTTGATATTAATTTTAAAATTTGAAATTATTCCTTAAAATTCTCCACTGATTCAAATTATTCCTTAAAATTCACCACTTGACTAACGTGGTGCATTTATTTTTTAAAATTTTTAAATTAATAATTACCCTCAAATTTTGCAATTTTTATTTTTTTATATTAATTTTGAAAATTAAATAATAAATGACAAATTATGTTTTTTTTTAATGCTAACTTATTCCTTAAAATTCTCCACTAACTAAACGTGGTGCGGTTTTTATTTTTTTTGAATTTTAAAATTAATAATTACACTAACATTTTGCAATTTTTATTTTATTTTCAGATTCAGATAATTCAAATTTTTAAATTTTTATCTTATATAAATTTTAAAAATTTTAAAATGGTTATATCAAGTTAATTTTAAGTAATTCTTTAATAAAAAAAATAAAATTTTAGTTAAATTTAATATAATTACAAATTACAAATAATTGATTTTAATCAACACGTTACTTTGTAGTACAATTTTGATATTATTTATTGTTTAAATTGTAAAAACTGCTTTTAAATTATTTTAAAAAATAAAATAGTAATTTATTATTTATTCCTGGTACATCTAATTAATTTGATTATTTAAAAATTCTGTTTTTTTGTGATGCTGCACAGTAGGCGCTATCACCTCTCCTATTATATCTATATAGAAGATGATGATTATTATTATTATTATTATTAATATTTATTTTGCTATAAATAAGGAGGTTATGTAAAGATAGTTAAAATTATCTTTCCATAAAAAAAGGAATCTCACAGGTTAACACCATATTTTTAGAACTATTTTAAAAAAAGAAAATCGCTTAATTGTGAAAACTGTTTTACACCTTTTTTAATTTTAAAATTAATAAATCTCCTAAATTTTTGAAATTTATATTTTTTTTTCAGATTCAGATTATTCAAAATTTTAATTATTATCTTATATAAATTTTAAAAAAAATTTAAAATGGTTATATCACAATTCATACATATTTAAAACAATTCATAGATATTATGAATAAGAAATATTAGGTAGATTTATTTAATGCTCGTAAATTTTTTAATAAATTTAATTCATTTCAATAATTTATTTATTTAAAAGGAAAAACTAATATACTTTAATAAAAATTATTTTTTAAAATTTTAGTTTCAAATTTAATATAAATACAAATTACAAATAATTAATTATTTTAATTAATAAAAATTACTGTTTTTTTGGTGCTGACACGTAAGCGCTATCACCTTTCCTATTATATATATATATAGAGAGAGAGAATTTTTTTTTCTCCATATTAACAATTTATCAATTCTAACTTTCCACTTGAAATGTTAAAAATATCATAAGATTAAATGACATGTTGGTACATTTTACATATGCTTTTTTCGAATAAAAAGAAGTTCAAAATATTTGTTACAATCTTAAATTCGTGTAAAATTATAATAGAAAAATAATTTAAGATTGAATATAAAATAATTTAATAACAAAATACGAACGTGTACATAAAATTAATACATAATTTTTTATTAATCCTTAAAACTAATTAAATACAAATAATGAATCAATTACTTGTTATATTATTTTTAAATTATTAATTCAAATTTGTAAGTTTTCATAGAAGAAAATTATAATTTATATCTTTATCAATAATTAGATGTCGAGGAACTTACCAATTTTTCTAGTACTCTAATATAATAATTAATGGGTAAATTTCTTTTATGACTATTATAAAGATTATCATTCTTTTTAGTGCTTATTATTTCAATACTATATGTAATCTTTAGTTATTAATTTAAAGTATTGCATATTTAAATTGAAAAAAATATATAGTCATATATAAAAATATAATCCACACACTAAATTAGAGATCACTATATTGGTACATTTTCAAATTTCTTCTCACATTAAAATCTATCAAATGTCTGAAGAGTCATGAACTATGAGTACAATTCAAAAGTGGGCGAAATAATAAGACATGTAAATATAAATGAATTAAAAAATGGACGATATTTTTTTCTCTTGATTAATGCTTCATATTGCATGCATAATTGCTTGAAATAATTTGAACTGAAACAAAAAGTAACCAAAATCAACGCAATTCTTTTCTTCATCATACGAAGTATTTTTCTTATGCATTAGTAAACAACCTTGATCTCCTTCATTGAATGTTTTGATTTTATCAATAGTAATAATATACTGATTTTGTACCTGAAATTAAACATTAAACAAAAAAGAAATAAAATAAATTTATTTTAGAGGATAAATGAGGAATATAATATTATGCACAAAAATATGAATTTCATTGACCAATAAAAAAGCAGCATAGTTAAAAAAAAGTTGTTATAAATCACACTTTAAAAAAATTACAAACATAACTACTCCTATTTTTTAAAAATTATGTATAATATAATTAGGAAAAATATGGCCAAACACAAAAAAATAATTAAAAAGATAAATATATATTCCTAAATTTAGGCATGCAAATATTTTTAAAAATATATAAATATGTATGAAGAAGACTTCATTGTGCATGGAATAGTTATTTCAGGCACAATTTATAATTAGTTCGTTAAACTTTTTGTTCCTTTTTTATCTTATCTTTTTTTTTTGTTTAAATTAAAAAGTATCCTTCTCCTTTAAAAAGATTTTCAGATTTAAAATATTTTTAATTTTTAATATCAGTTTTTATAAAATGACACTATCGTGCATGAAATAATTATTTTAGCCACATATTTATAATTAATTAGTAAATATTATTTTGTTGCTTTCTGATCTTATCTTCTTCTTCTTTATTTTTTTTTAAAAAAATTAAAAGTATTCTTATCAATTAATTTGCAGATTTTTTTATCTTTTTAAACATATCAATAAAAATTAATTTATTTGTATCTCTCTATTTATATTTAAATCTAAGATAATAATTGATACTATTCCTTTCAAAATTTTGAATTAGAATTGGCTTGAAATGAATTGTCATGTATATTTTCAGGCTTCACTAATAATCTGCCATTTTAAAAAAAAAAAAAAATTACGTGAGTTGGTTACTTAATTTGAAAAAGTCAAATTTAAAATCCTTTTTTTAAAAAAAGTATATCTTCATAACAATTTCTTTTAATTAGTGGGCAGTTTTGCTATTTATTTATTTAAAATGGTTGATGCATGACGTTTTTTTTAAATAAAAGTTTATATATATATATTATTTAAAAATAATGATAGTTATCTTTTTTTTAAAAAAATAATGATAAATTTAAATTTAATTCTTTAAAATTTCCAAGTGGTAAAGTTTGGATTTGTCAATAATATATATTTTTTTATTTTTAGAAAACGTGGGAAGTTATACTTTTTTAAAATAATAAAAATTTGAACTCAAAGCCATCTTTTCAGTTTTTTTTTTTCATTTTATGTTTGTAATTTTTATTTTCGTAAATTAATTTCTTTAATTTTAATTTTAAAATATAATAATATTCTCTTGACTTTATGCATTAAGAATTAAATTACATGACACTTTCTACTGCATGATTTCTTTATACATTATTATTCTCCTCTTCATTCAATTCTTTCTTTACAATGATACTTTTATTAACTTTTCCTTTTTGTATTTCATTTATAGTTCAAATAATGTCATTACTAAATTTTGACATGTTGTCACATATTGATCTAAAAATGGCTACTTTTGGAAAAAAAATGCAAACATGAAACGTCATTTCTCGTTGTGTCACAATAACTATTACACTTTGATGTGAAGTAGCAAATGGCGCAAACTGAAACTTAGACGGTCATAGATGAAATGCTAGAGAATATCAAATCTGCAACAAAGAAGAACAATTTTTTGTCAAGAAGAATTATCAAATCAAAAAACAAAATTAAAGTTTCACAACAAATAGAACAGAAAGTAAGATAAATGATTCCAAAATTTTACCTTGTGATTCATAAATTTCCAAATGTGAATTAAAAAATCATGCAATAAAACAAAAGAAAAACACACTTCCTTTCAAAATTAAATAACCACATTAATAGTATAAAACATACTCCTTATCTTAAACAAAATTAAACAAACTCCTTTATATGAATAGGAGAAACTATAAACTTATCTTAGAAGAAACATCAATGTCGTCGGCATCTCTTTATGAACTCTTCTATGTCAAACGATCTTCTCTTTATACTCATGAAATAATCATAAAAAAGAAATAATTCAAACAACACTAAAAATATCCAAAAGAAATGCAACTAGAAATATATCGATGAACTAAGAAATTATAGAGAACATTATTTGCTTGTTTCAATGTGCATGTATTTCTGAAAAAGTTGATGACTTCGATTTTCTGATATTTTTTAATTGTATATATAAAGAAAAGACAGACATATATGTCGCCAAACTAATAGGGATTCAACATCTAAATGCAGCAAGGGGAATTAGAGAAAAGAAAAAGGAAAAAGCTCTCAATAAAAAAATGCATGTAAATAAAATACAAATTTGACTCCTGTAAGATCAACGTAATTGAGATTGACATTGCTATAAGAAGATTCTAAATAGTACATCGTTGTCCTATAAATACACTCCAGTAATAAGAATTTTCTACGAAAGTTAGCAGATCTTCATTTATCAATAGTAAGTACTAATAATTGGTAATTTATCCAAGGCTCTATATGTGCCGTTATAAATGAGCTAATCTCCCAAGCTACACTTACTCATGACAAGTGAAAAAGAAAGTATAAAGACAAAATTGATATTAACAAAAAAGAAACAGATATTTACATATTGAGGAAGAAATGATGATAGTGGAGATTGAGGAAGTGAGCACGAGTGAAGCATTGCCTCTGCTTTCAGTTTATGGTAAAATGAATGATAATGTGCTTGCCTTCTTAGGTGCAGTTGAATTTGTGATATCCTTAATCATAATTTAAGAAAGATTATTATTACACTTTCAACTTAATTATGTTTATGCATCCTATGTGTTTATTTCACCGCATCGGATGAAGGGGAAGAGAAAACTCGATGCGCTGTTGTATTTTGACAATGTCTTTTTTCCATACTTTGTTTACTTGCTTAGACTTCACCAACTGTTTCCATGTTCTGGAAATCAGAGCTTGCTTACTTTCTGAATTATTAGATTGACTGTGTAACAATCAAACGGAATAACTTTCAGTGGTTCAACCGTCAAGTTTTACACTGCTCTAGAGTTATCTTAGGAAGAATGAAATAAAAATTCTGAATTACCCAGACATTTATTCATTCTGAAGTTTAGCATGAGTAACATTAAGCCTCTGTTCACGAACATATCCATAGAGTCATCCATGTCCGTGTAAAGGAGGGAAGAAGACTTAGCTTTGTTTTGTAGGTATATTAGAAAACTATGCAATGAATCATGCTTTTCATTACATTTTTATTATTATTTTAGCGTTTAATTTGTTGATTTTTTTACTCCTTTGAGTTATATGATGAATTCTTCGGTGACTTAAGATTTCTATTATGTTCCTTATGCATCTTCCGGCCTTCTCTATTCTACAATTGGTTGTCAAATTTCTTGAGCGGAGCATAACAAAATGCCCCATCTATGACAAAGGTTAGTCTTCTTCCCTACTTTCCTTTCTTTATTTGTTATGTTAGCGGAAACCTTAATCCTTAGAATTAGAGAGAGAAAAAGTACATGGCAATAATATAGAGCTAACCTCACCAATGGAGAAGGTATAACTTATGTTGCTTGGACTCTTCAAAAATGTCATCGGGTGTGAGTTGAATTTTTCAAATGTAGTGCCTTTTTTAATGACTAAAGATCGTCATGTGTGATATGATAAGGAGCCATCTCCAAAATCTCTGTTTGCTCTTGCCTTTCTATACAATAGATTTTCTTCTTGAGATTATTTATGGTTGTCTATGATTTGTTATATTATTTGTTTAAATTTGTTCTTGATATAGCATTTACATTTGCAATTTTGGAGCCAAATATTACATATGCTGAGCCTAACAATCTGTTTTATTCAAAGAATTGACTCATATTCTGCCACAACATTGCTGCTATATATACGAAATTATCAAAGTGAAAACAAGTGTATAAGAAAAGAGAAATAAGTCAAAACTAAGGAAACGAAAAACTGAAAAGGTTTCAACATTTTGGGTAATGTTTTGATTTGACTTATAATGGGGAACAATCACATGATGTTCCTACATAGCATTTGTTGTTAATTTAGTCTCTTCTTCTTCAAGTTGTGTTACCATAGGCAGAAATAAAATTACTTTTCTCTTTACTACTCTCCTTCTTGCTGTACTAATAAGATTTTTACGAATTTATTTACAGGAATCTATATTTTCACATGATCAACCTTATGTTGCCTTATCAAGAGCATATGTCCACTGGTGATGACAATACAAGAACACAAATGACATGAACAATTTCTTTCCAGCACATAGCATTGGCGGGATCGGTACAATGCTTCACACCTATCAAATAAACAAAAGATGGACTATGCTTGGATGCAAAAAAACTTACTGATTTATCATTATTATACTAGGATACTGTGAAGAACAAATACGAGCCTCAAGAATGTTGGTTAAATTCATCGGACTAACATTAAAGATATAGATAAAACTTTGGCACAAAGGAAAATTGTAGTAGTATTTTGATCTTCATTTCAACTGTTTCATCGTTGTACATATTTGCAGCACATATCTATGACTCATAATAAAATTATATACTATGCTCATGTTGGGCCCAGGCTACCTTTACTAGTATATCTATAAGCACCATAGTAAAAAAAACGAGAAAATGGTACAAAATAGCAAACATTTAAACCATATTAAATGTTATAGCTACTGTTTAGGGAAAATCTAATTCACAGCTATAATTTCGCTCAATCTTGCTATTCGCCTGATTTGTATAATTCTCCTGATTTGTATAAATCCAAAATTTGTATAATTCGGTTCCTGATTTGTATAAATTGAGAATTTTGTATATGCTTACCATAGCTATTTGTATACGATTTATGAAAAATTAATAATAAATTACCCTGTTTGTATATTGGCAAGCGAAATATACAAACAGAGTTCTGAAAAATTCCTAAATGTATAAATACAGAATTTGTATATACTTACCCTATTTGTATATTCGCAAGCAAAATATACAAACGGGCAGAAATATACAAATCGCAGCCTCCATAGCAAACAGAACTATAGCTATGGAGCGCAATTATCGAAAATATAGCTATAGGGCCTTGTTATGTTTATTATGTTTGCTACTTCTAAAATTTTCTTATAAAAAAATACATTTTTGTGTCCCAATTTATGTCTTTTTTTAAGCCCATTCCAAAAAAAAAGTCATTTTTTTATAATTAATTTTAAAT
Organism: Solanum appendiculatum; assembly: GCA_018342035.1. Lineage (NCBI taxonomy): Eukaryota > Viridiplantae > Streptophyta > Magnoliopsida > Solanales > Solanaceae > Solanum > Solanum appendiculatum. The sequence continues at coordinate 2,040,956 of JAGDQO010000283.1, read as the reverse complement.
TTTCTCTTTTATCCTTAATGAAATAATTATAGCCACAAAAATATTTAAAGGTAATTGTAAACCACAATTTAAAAAAAAAAATCTTTTTCTCTTAAATAATGTGTCAAGTTAATTTTTTTTATAATTAGAAATAATTCAATTTTTAAATTTTCTCTTTTATCCTTAAGAAATAATTATAACCACAAGAATATTTAAAGGTAATTATAGACCACAATTTTTTTTTTAAGAAAAATTTTCTCTTAAATATCCTGCCAAGTTAAATGACGTCACGTAAATTAGGACTGAGGAAGCATATATTATCTCATCAACCAATAAGAATGTACCTTATTGTAATTAAAAATAATTCAACATTAAAATTTTCTTTTTATCTTTAATGAAATGATTTACAACCATACAAATATTTTCAAAAGTCTTTTTTTTCTCTTAAACTTCATGGCAACTCAAACAATACGAGATTATTAATTTCTATGAACCCAATCTTCAAGTTGATTAGTTTCAACCTAACTGATCAGGATGTGAGAGAAATATTGCAAGTTGTAACTCTTTAATAATATTATTTTGACCATATTTTTTTAATTTTTAAATCATTTATTAATAAATCCAAATAACCTACAGTTTTCAACCAAATAATCAAATGATTTTGTTCTATATATTTCTTTTAGAAACTATTAAATTCAAACATACTATCCTATTCTACTAATTTCAATTGGTTCACTGGCATGAAAAAACAAAAAGAGAAGCAAATGCTTTCATATGAAGTCAAAATATACCTATACATATATTTTAAATTTCAACAAATCCAATTAATTAAAATTGCATCGAAATTGAAACTTAAACAACAAAGAATCGAAAAATGTTATGTAGAAATTATGTATTTGACAATGACAAAACTATATGTTAAAGAAATAAAACTTGAGTGTAGCTCAACCTCCAAACTAACTCATTAGAAAAGTTAGAATTGTCAAAGACCATATAAAAATAAATGAACATGGAAGAGAAAAATTATAAACTAAATTATAAGAAATCGTTAAAAGCTAAATGACCTTTTAAAGACATTAAAGTGGTAAAATCATTAAAATCATTCAACAAAGTGACAAGTAGAATTGATGCTACTAGTAATTTTCTTATTGTTTTTTAGTCAAATCGTGTATAACATTGGTGGCTTTGGAGTTTTACCTAAAATTCTTGCATTTTTATGTTAATATACTAAATAGTAGGAAAACTTTGGAGTTTTACCTACTATACTACAAAGTGACACCTAAGTTTTTGGGCATTCACAACACTACAAAGTCATTTTGTATTACTCCCTTCGTTCATGTTTACTTGTTCAGATTTGATTTACTAATACGATTTTTCAAAAAATAACAAATAAAATAATAATTTTACTATAACACCCCTAATTATTATATGTTGGCAAATGAATTGGAAATAATTATAGTACTTTTTTGTTTTGCTTAAGAACGGAAGGATTTTATTTAACTAACAGTAACAGTAAAATAGTTAAAAATGATAAATCATCTCTTAGTTTTATAAATTGAATAAATAAAAATAAATATTTATGTTTAATATAGTAAACAAGTAGAACAGAACACAAAGAAAATAGTTATATCTGCGTCATCTTTACTAAATTAATAAAGGTAGATTAATGTCGTGAATTTTGATATTAAGATTTTGACACACTACGCATCTGAAAACATGAGCGATGAACTAGTTTCTATACGCACTCTTCTATTATTAGCAAATTAAAGGTAAACTTGAAACATGTGATATTATTATTAATAATATATTTAAAAAATTCATATGTATACATAATTCGAATGGGAGTTATCTTTAAAAAAACAGGATGTTAAGGGGTTAATTGTGAATTTTGAAAAATTATATTGGTGGACATTAACAAGCAATCCATTTTATTGTTTCATATATATATATATATATATATATTTCCACTCGATGTTTGATACTCGCTTTGGAGCACGTGCTATTCCGGATTTGCGTCGCGTGGGAAACACTTCCTACCAAGGAGTTTTTCATACTCAAAGTTCAAATCCGAGACCTTTAGTTAAGGAAGGAGCAACCCCTTCCACTATACCACATCCTTTGGTGATATACTGGTGTTGTTTCATATATGATTGTACAAAGATTCATATGTATTTTTGTGGTTTTGTTTTTTTCCCAAGGAAAAGGCCGTCCTACTAGTATCTTTTCCTACCACCCATCTATTGAGTATTGACCCTTTTTCCTCCTATTCTGTATTCGATACTCACATTGGAGGCTCATTTTGAGAGAAATACTCTTTATCAAAGTTTTTTTTTATATTCAGGGCTCGAAATCAAGATTTTTATTTAGAAAGAAACAGTTACATTCACTGCACCACATCCTTTAATAGTGGCCCACAAATTTTGGTAATTATTTTGATGAAAAGTTTGTAGCAGTGTTAGATTAGATTTAATAAATAGTACTGGTTAGGATCCTATTTATTTGTCACTTTGGTTAAAAGTAATTGTTATTTATAAAATCAAGAAATAATTAATTAGTTATTTTTTTCTCCAATTTAGATCCCATTCGTTTGGGTGTACACCATTATATTGCCAAAATGTGTTCATAATTTATTTTGTTTGGGTGTATATTATATTTTCATACTTTTAACGTGAAAGGCTTTACCAATTTTTTGTGTTTTGTTCATGACTTCCTCTCTCAAGGCATAAAGGCTAGTCTATTTTTTATTATTGCAAAGTTAACATAAACTTCTATTAGAATGAGAAGAAAATATGAATGACATGAAAGATGAAATATTTATTATTATTGGTAATTTTGTTATTTGTTTCAACAGACTTCTAAAGTTTGTGTAAGTTATGTCATTTGAAAATTGTTATTTTTCTTACGGACTTAATATTGCATTAAAAGAATTTTTGTTGTGTTAAATTCTAACATGTTATGTGGATTACTCAGACGCAATCATTGGTAGTATTTTTACTTTTTTAGTAATTCAAAATTTTTCAATATACTAACTAAAAATAATACTATAATAGGTATTGTCAATGCGAGTCCTAGGGTGTGCATCAGTCAATTCGATTAAGCTTTATGTATTATCGATTTGGTTTATCGGTTTTTACATATGCTAAACCAATAAGCTATTTTTTATCGGTTTTAAATTTATCGGTTTTGATCCTTAACGATTCGGTTTTCGGTTTAACCAATAAGAAAAATACTTATAAAACAAATATATGACTTCTCTAATAAATTTTACGCGACAAGACAATAATGTAACTTTACAAATGCTCATAAAATAGAAACAATAATAACAAACATGAAAAGACCTATACAACAGAGAAATTAAGATGAATATTGTTCTTACTTTAGGTTTTGACGTTTTGTATAATGTGAATTTGTAAACTCAAAGTCATTGTGAAATGTGAATATTGAGATTAATATTTACTTACTGCAGTCTTAATGGATTATCGGTTTACCAAATAACCCAATATTAAAAACAAATACTAAAATGATTACTCGATTTTATTTTTATAAAACCATTAAAAATCTGTTAACCCAATAACACAATAACAATAAATCAATAACACTTTTTTCGATTCGATTAATCGATCGGTTCGATTTTTGCACACCTCTAATATGAGATGTTAAATTGTTCAAATTAATGTATGCCCCTATTAACAATGTACAAAGTTGCCATCAAATCCACCATGACTTTGGCCCTAGAAAAGTTTGGTCTCATTTGATTTATGTTTAGTAGATCTGATTGTAATGGTTTTCCTACTTCAGAACCTAGGGAAAAGAGTGTTTTTTTCCACAAAGAATGTGGGCAATAGGTTCGGAATACATGATTCATAATTAAGTATAATTTGTTCTAAATATATTGTATTTAAGTGGATTCACATGTATCTAGAATACATAGACAAATATCGTTCGCCTCCCTCCCAATATCTCGCTTGCCACTCTCCTATCTCGCCCGCATACTTGGTAGGGGTGAACAAAATCGAACCGAAAACCGCACCAAATCGCAAATCGAAAAAAATAACTCGATAATGGTTTGGTTTGACTTGGTTTGGTATTGGAAAAAAATCCGACTATACTTGAATTTGTTTGATTTTAACTTTTAAAAGTCAACCCGAGACCAAACTAACCCAACATTATAAATATAATTTTTTAAATTTATTTTATACACAAAAATATTTTCTTTGATATAATTTATAAATATTTTCTTATTATTTTTTTTTTATAGTTTTTATCTTTTAATATATTATTTTAATTGACAAAGAATTATGAATGGTCCAATAAAGGTTATAGTCCATATATATTACTAACTCTAAATCTCTAATAAAACTCAATTCAAAATCAAATCAATACAAATGTTAACCAAAAAAATCATTTCAACACTAAGAATGACAATAATGTTGAATATTGGTTCTTTAATTTTATATTGGTTTACACAATTAAAATACATAACCTAATTTTAGTTTTTCTTTAATGTTTAGTCATGTAATTAATACTTATTAGACTTATTTTAGCGTGATTTAGTACTTTTAATTTGTAATGACCCTGAAGGTCATTTTTGGTAATTTTTGTAAAATGGCCGTTTACCCCTCCCGAGAGTTGCCTCGAGTCATGTTTGGTTGACATCCGAAGTTAGTTTTGTGAAATTCTTGTTAAGTTATGATTTTTAGAAAGTTTTGAATTCTAAAGGCTTAAGTTGTCATAATGTGGTTTTTGGGGTCATTCGGAGATTTGGGTCTCGGTTAGGGATTCAGTCAATTCCATCAGCTCCGGAATGTGGAATTTGATTTAGGAGAGTTGACGGAATCAGATTTGGGGCTGTATCGTGGATTTGAGGCCTTGAGTTGAAAATAGTTGAGTTTTTGATCATAGAGTTGACTTTGGTCAACATTCGGAGATTGGATACTCAAAATTGGATTCCGACGACTCCTTGGATTCGGGGGATGATTTTATGCATAGGAGTGGCCTTGGTTGAATTTTTAGATGTCCCGAACTTGATTTGAGTGGTTGAGGTTTAAGTTGGCTTACTTTCACTTTATCGGGTTCTGGGTCAAGGAGACCTCGGATTTGAATTCCGACGATTTCATTGAGTCCGGAACGTCAAATTTAGTAGGGTAGCATGTCTAGTTTGTGTGCACGGGGTTCCAAATGAATCTCGAGGGTCCATTCGGAGACTTGTGGAATTCCTGAGTTTCTGATCTGTATCTGGTGTATTTTGACCTCCGTGTTCGCGGAGGGTGGTTGCCCGCGTTCGTGGAGTGTCGTATGTTGAGCCTCCGCGTTCACGGGGGGTGGGGGGTGGGGAGTCCCGCGTTCGCGGAGGGTTGGGTGTTGAACCTCTGCGTTCGCGGAGCTGTGGGTGCGTTCACAGAAGGTAGTGAGTCGGGTCTCCGCGTTCGCGGGCTAAGTGAGCCGCGTTCGCGGAGAACAAATGAGGCCTGAGCAGTGTAAAATCGGGAAACACCCCATTTTCACCATTTTCAACATTTTGAAGCTTGGGAAGGCGATTTGAAAGATGGAATTTCATGAAAACCTATTGGGTAAGTGGTTTTAACTCTAAACCTTGATTACCCATTGATTCTATCGTGATTTCAATTTGAAATTTGGGTTTTTAAAGTTAGATTTTTGGGGGTTTTGCATGAACTCCGAATTTTTGATCAAATGGTGATTGTGGACTGGTTTGAATTCCGTTTTCAAAATGGTTTTTCACTAATGATTTCCTAAGGCTTTGAGATCATATCCATGTGAGAATTTCCAGATTCAAACCTTGTTTTCAAAATTGGATTTTTGAGCCATTTGAACCCCTTTACCCGAATTTCATGTTCTTGGTGTTGTTGGTTCTGAAATTTGATTGTAATTCATAATTTGAATAGATTGTGTTGCTTTGGATTGCTTTCGGAAGGGAAAAGCTCCGATTGTTGATTGATTGCGATTTCGGTTAAGGCAAGTGAACTTCTAAAACTCTGCGAATCTTGTAGAATTCCGGATTTCTCCTTCTTGATTGTGTTAGGGAGTAATGGGATTGAGGTAGGGTTGAAATCCTGTATGAATAAATCCAAATTGACCGACGGGGTTAATAAAATGACTTTGTGTGCTAAAGTAGTAGGCCAAGATGTGATAGGCCATGATCTTGGTATTGATGTGTAATTGGAAAAATGTTATGAAAGTTTCGATGTGATTGTGAACTTGATGAACATGTATTTTGCTCATTGTGGTTTATGGGACTGGATTTGAAATTTTTGCTTAGTGATTAATCCTACTTGTGATGAAAGGAGTAGTGAATCGGAGACTAGGCAAAGAGGGATATTGCGAACTTTGTATCTAGATGTTTGACCTGTCAACAGGTCCAGTGTGAGCACCAACGGCTCGGAGGTGTGTCTCAGAGGATGCCCATTCCTACTTGGAAGTGGGAGCGGATCACTAAGGACTTTGTTGTGGGACTACCTACCACCATGGGGGGTTATGATTCTATTTGGGTGGTTGTTGATAGGCTGACTAAGTCCGCTCATTTCATTCCAGTTCGAATGAAGTATACATTGGAGAAGTTAGCCTAGCTCTACATCAGCCAGATTGTTAGACTTCATAGGGTGTCGATATCTATAGTTCGGATCGAGGTTCATTGTTCACTTCGCACTTCTGGAGGGCTCTGCAACATGATTTGGGTACTCAGTTGGATATGAGTACAACATTTCACCCTCAGACAGATGGTCAGTCCAAGCAGACGATTCAGGTGCTTGAGGACATACTCCGTGCGTGTGTGATTGACTTTGGTGCTAGGTGGGATCAGCATTTGGCCTTAGCAGAGTTTGCCTGCAACAACAGTTATCATTCTAGCATTCAGATGGCCCCATTTGAGGCATTGTATGACAAATGATGTAGATCACCGATTGGTTGGTTATACTCGACGGAGATGGATTCCTTAGACATTGACTTGCTTAGAGATGCCATGGAACATGTCCGTTTGATTTAGAGTAGGTTGTTGACTGCTCAGAGCCGACATAAGAGTTATGAAGATCGGAGAGTCCAAGACCTAGTATTCATGGAGGGAGATCATGTTTGGCTCTGAGTGTCACCCATGAAGGGTGTTATGCGGTTCGAAAAGAAGGGCAAGCTTAGTCCTAGATTCATTGGTCCTCTTGAGATTTTGGACCGCGTGGGAGAGGTGGCCTATAAGTTGGCCTTACCACCTAGCTTGTCAGCTGTGCATCCTGTGTTTCATGTTTCTATGCTTCGGAAGTATATCCTGGATGAGTCTCATGTGATTACACTCGATTCGGTGGAGTTGGGTCCTGATTTGACTTAAGAGGAGGAGCCTACAACCATTCTAGATAGGTAGGTCCGTAAGCTTAGGACCAAGGAGATTGCTTCAGTGAAGGTGCAGTAGGGTCAATGTTCAGCTGGAGAGGCTACTTGGGAGTCCGAGTTCGACATGTGTGCCAGATATCCTCAGCTTTTCGAGGCTTCAAGTACTTTCTTTTACCTTATGTTCAAGGACGAACATTGTTTTTAGTGGTGGATAATGTAATGAACCTGAAGGTCATTTTTGATAATTTTTGTAAAATGATCATTTTACCCTTCCCGAGAGTTGTCTCGAGTCATGTTTGGTTGACATCCGAAGTTAGTTTTATGAAATTCTTGTTAAGTTACGGTTTTTAGAAAGTTTTGAATTCTAAAGGCTTAAGTTGTCAAAATGTGGTTTTTGGGGTCATTTGGAGTTTCAGGTCTCGGTTGGGGATTCCGTCAATTCCACCAGCTCCGGAATGTGGAATTTGGTTTAGGAGAGTTGACGGAATCAGATTTGCCGCTGTATCGTGGATTTGGGGCCTTAAGTTGGAAATAGTTGAGTTTTTGATCATAGAGTTGACATTGGTCAGCATTCGGAGATCGGATGCTCGAAATTGGATTCGGGAGATGATTTTAGGCTTAGGAGTGGCCTTGGTTGAATTTTTAGCGGTATCGAGCTTGATTTGTGTTTTTAAGACTTAAGTTGATTTAGTTGCGCTTTATCGGATTTCTGGTCAAGGAGACCTCGAATTCGAATTCCGACCGTTCCATTGAGTCCAGAACGTTGAATTTAGTAAGGTAGCATGTCTGGTTTGTGTGCACGGGGTTCCGAACAAATCGCGAGGGTCCATTCGGAGACTTGTGGAATTACTGAGTTTCTGATCTGTATGTGGTGTAATTTGACCTCTGCGTTCGCGGAGAACAGTTGAAGCCTAAGCAGTATAAATTCGAGAAACACCGTATTTTCAACATTTTGAAGCTTGGAAAGGCAACTTGAAAGAGTAAATTTCGTGAAAATCTATTGGGTAACTGATTTTAACTCTAAACCTTGATTACCCATTGATTCTATCATGATTTCAATTTGAAATTTGGGTTTTTAAAGTTAGATTTTTGGGGGTTTTGTATGAACTCTGAATTTTTGATCAAATGGTGATTGTGGACTGGTTTGAATTCCGTTTTAAAATGGTTTTCACTAATGATTTCTTAAGGTTTTGAAGTTAATTTCCATGTGAGGATTTCCTGATTCAAACCTTGTTTTTGAAATCGGAATTTTGAGCCATTTGGACCCTTTTGCCCGAATTTCGTGTTCTTGGTGTTGTTGGTTCTGAAATTTGATTGTTATTCATAATTTGAATAAATTTTATTGCTTTGGATTAGTTTCGAAAGGGAAAAGCTCCGGTTGTTGATTGATTGTGATTTCGGTTAAGGCAAGTGAACTTCTAAAACTTTGTGAATCTTGTAGAATTTCGGATTTCTCCTTCTTGATTGTGTTGGGGAGTAATGGGATTGAGGTAGGGTTGAATTCCTGTATGAATAAATCCAAATTGACCAACGGGGTTAATAAAATGGCTTTGTGTGCTAAAGTAGTAGGCCAAGATGTGATAGGCCGTGATCTTGATATTGATGTGTAATTGGAAAAATGCTATGAAAGTTTTGATGTGATTGTGAACTTGATGAACATGTATTTTGCCCATTGTGGATTATGGGACTAGATTTGAAATTTTTTCTTAGTGATTAATCCTACTTGTGATGAAAGGAGTAGTGAATTGGAGACTAGGCAATTGATCTTGTTGTAAATGATGTAATTGTTGATGTTGATATATTGTTGATAGTGTGGCATGATTTGCATTGATATGAATTGCGTTGTGACTGTGAACACTATCATTTTTGTCATTATTTGTGTGAACATGCTTATGTGCATTGGTTCTGAAATACTATGATGATTATGCCGATGTGAAATGGTTCCGGCGATGCCGATGGGAAATGGTTCCGGCGATGCCGATAAGAAGTGGTTCTGGTGATTGATGATTATGCCGATGGGAAATGGTTTCGGCGGATACATGGTCCATGTGTGGTCCCCATGGGTTCTGATCTGAGATTCAGCGGATGTGTATCGTAGGACAGACATGCATCACTCTATTTGACATTGCATTGCATTGCATTTCACCTTATCTGTTATTGTGAAGTTATGTATATGCTTCTATGACTCTGTAATTGATATATCTGATATTGTTTGACTTATTTGGCGATACTGTGGTGTTGTTGTGGATCCTTGTGCCGTTTGAACTGTGAATTGAAATCTGTTAGGTTAGGCTGATTTTTCTGTGCAGGTCGTAGTTATTGGAGGTTCGGCTGGAAGGAAAGGGGTTCGTGAATTTTATTAGATTTACCTTGTTTTATGAGTTGATTTGCTGGGTACCGTGTTGTTTGGTACTCACCATTGCTTCTACACTTGTGTAGGTTCCGAGTCCGGACCGTGATCTAGTTTTCTCTTCTTCTTACTCCGAGGCTTTTGAGGAAACTCAAGAGGTAGTTGTTCTATGTTGACGATCTCTCTCGACTCTTTTTGTTTTATGCTTTGTTTCTATTTGAGATACAAAGACATTGAGACTTGTAATTTCATTTCAATTCTGTATTAGTGGCTTGTACATGTGACAACTAGTCTCGGGGAGTATTGTTAAGTTTTGAAAGTCTTCTGCTTATATTGCTTTTCTTTATGTTTCTTATTTTCGGTCTTGTTGGGTTTAGGCTGACTTGTCCTGGTGGGATAGGACAAGTGCAATCACACCCAGTTTTGGGTCGTGACATAAATTATGATCCTTTTCATTATAACTTATTTATTTGCAATGTTTGTTTTATGGGATTTTATTATTATTTTTTGTTAAATATTTTGGTGTTATCACTCATATCATATTTTGTATTATTTTCTTAAGAAACACCTTAGATAGTTGTATTTTGGTAGGTCTAAAGGAATATTTGAAACACAAGTTAATTATATGTTTGTATGAACATTTTATTGGAAAAATCTAAAAACCCTTGAAATTCGAAAAAAATCGAGGTAAAAAAATCTGAGTTTATTAGTTCATTTTGGTTTATAGATTTAAAAACTAATACAAATGGTTTGACTTGATATTTGAAAAACTCAAATGTGACACCCCGAAAATTTCTAAGTTAAGACGCGAATCATTCATCATTTGCGAAAAAGGTCATGTCGGGTGATTCTTATATTGTTCTTAGGTGTTAAGGTCAATTCTTTAGTGTGAGAATGGATTTGGATATGAAATAATGTCACTAGAATCCCCTAGCACAAAGGTTAGTTGAAAGCTTCCTTACCGATTAAGTTTTGATATAAAATTCTACTTAGGTCAACTGAAAATGATCATATCTTTTAGATCATAATGAATTTGGTAGCTCATCACATAAAAATTAAAGGTCTATGAGTCCTCTTTCCAACGCCATCAAGTTTGCCTCATTTCGAGTTTGGAGTAAAAAGTTATGCTCGTTTTAGTGAAGCCTTATCAGGCAGTCGATGTTATATCACTGGACCTACGGACGGTGGAAATTTCCACGAACCGTAGACCCTTTCGTGAAGGCTTGCTACAATTTTTTTTAGCAACTTCCTGCATGCGTTTCAGGGTTAATTTGGTCCTTTTTCAAGCTTTTTAACCTTATTCTAAGTCATTTTTGAGTGTTTTAACTGAGTATATCATTCAACTAACTTGTTTTCCTTTCAAAATCACCAATCTAAACATTCAAGTACCTAGAAATCCTCTCAAAACTCACCTAGGGTTAAGGGTGTATGTTCGGTTCTTTGGTTTGGTTTTATCAAACTTCGATTCGATTCTTCTGTTTTCGATTTTAGAAAAGTGTGCACCGTATATCAAACCAAATTAATTAGTTTCGGTTCTATTTTTTCTACTTCGATTCGGTTTAGTTCAGTGTTTTTAAATCGGGTTTTTGGTGTGAATGAAAATAAAATAAGGACAAAGTATAAGATACTAAAAATTTAAAACTATATTAAGGAATGATGTGTCTCACCGTGGAACACTTATTGTACCAACTAAAAGACTATACTTGTCTTTATCAAGAACATTGTGCCTCCAACTACTTCTCGAGAAAAATAAGTACGAAGACGGGTTCCTTTATATAATGTACATTGATAAAAAATATATTTGAGTTCCTGATGGAAATTAATATTTGAAGTTAACTATTGAATGTACATTTGTTGCTAATTTGATTCGTTCATGAATGATTTAATTGTTAGTTGAACTTTTATTTTTAGTTATATATATATAATTTTTTTTTTAATTTTTTTTTTTAAAAGTTCGATTCTTCGGTGCACCGAAGTTTTGAGACCCTTACACCGAACACGAAATCAACGAATCGAACTTTTGAAAAAATAACACTGACACCGAACCGAAAAGCCGAAGAACCGAATTAGTTCGGTTCGATTTTTTGGTTTTCCGGTATTTATGCCTACCCCTACCTATGATTCCTCTTCTCCATCAAGAACCCAAAAACTTCCCTATTGAAAATTTAAGATACAAAACTTTTCATCAAAGGTTTCCCAAGTTCTCCACTCCAAGAACTTCATAAAAGAGTTTCTTCCCTCAAGATCAAGTCCCAAGATTCCAAGCTCAAAGATTTCCTCCAAGAAAACTAATGTTCTTCCTCAAGCTCAAGGTAAATCAAGTCTCCACCAAAGTTTCTAGTCTAAAAGCTTCATAATCAGGTATATATGGTGCGATGCCCCAGATTAAGATTAGAAGTCCCATATCGGCATAACACAAGAGAGATGTCGGGTATTTAAGTAAGCCGACTTTATCAACTAGTGACGTGTTTTAAAGCTATGCGGGCCTAGGCCCCAAGCGGACAATATCATTAGTGGACTGAGCCGTTACAAATGGTATCAGAGTCACTCCTGCGTCAATCTTGTAGATGTGGGCCAGGGTTCGATTGAGTTTAGGCAAATCTCGATAAGACGGGGCAAACCTCAGTGTTGAGTGTTGCTCCCAATTGCACACGCAAGTGTACGTGGTCGCGCAAGTAATATAGTGGCTCTAAAAGAGTCGGATTGTCTAACCCAAAGGACTTGTCAATTAACTATTTACTAAATTATACTTATCCTAGTTATTTATTCAAGAGTTCTAAAAGAATTTTATTTATAAATGAAAGAATGTAAGAATTAAATATTAAGATTGCCTAACTATGATTGGGGAAATTCCAAGGCTGCAGCCTATATAGAATTCATCCATAGTATCTTTTTCTATGGACAAAAATTGGTTATCAAATCACTGATTTACAGGGTTATATATATGATCATGGTCTCCCGACCTCTAATTGCCTACTTTAATTGGCAGTCTAACTACATCGTTGAGCGGGGATAGGCTAAACCAATTACCGATCATTACGTTTTCATCCTATCTATTAACCAAGCAAGGTCTCTAGGTATATCCCTATCCTAGATACAAATCAACCCTAAGTCTAGAGAAGATCATGCTCTTTTTGTTCCACGTTCTATCCTCCTATTCCTCTCCCGAGTTCAATTCTGACAATAAGTTTATTTCAATGGTGGTTAATCACGAAATACTAAATCAAGAACAATAGAGAAATTTATGTGATAACCAACTTTAATCCATAAAATCCAATACTAAACAATCATTCCTGGTCTTTAACTACTAATGTCTAAGAAAAGAAAAAGAAGAAAAGAACCCTAAAAAGTATAATGGTTTTTTCTTACCAAGTCTCTCCAAGTATATCCTCCTAATAATTATTGTCATCGGCTATATATAGAGGTAGAGAAACTCCAAATAAAATAATTGAATCCAAAATAAATTAGGAATCCAAAACCAAACGGAATTGGGTCTATGCGTGAACCGCCGTCACAGACTCAATTTGTGCGTGTCTCTAGAGCTTGACACGTGGCCTTTCCTTCAAAATTGGTAGCCTTTCAATTGTGCACTGCTGCTGATATAAAATATTATTATTATATTAAAGTTAATCCATTAAGTTGTCTGTTTGATTTTCTTCTATAAACTTCCATCTTTAATTCGTTTTTGCTCTAAACTTTTCTTCAACTTTACACCAATTTACTCCTACAAATAAAATACACAATGTAGCACAACTCATGAAACTCGTGTTAAAAAAAGACAAATACAAATAATAAATGGGAGGCAAATAATGATTAAAACTATATATTTTTTGCCTCACATTACTGAATATATGCAAATCCCATACGGTGGGGCAAACCTCAGCGAGGACGCTGAGTCCATAGATGGGGTGTATGTGACGTTCCAGCTTAAGATTAGAAGTTAGCGGGCTGGGCCGTTACATCAAACCAATCAAGTCCATGTACACCCCTAAATTATCTGGTGTTCCATATACATGTGAATCACACCAGATACATGTATCTAGAGTGTATCTAGTGTGATTCGCATGTGTTCGGATACAAAGACAAATTCAGTTCGTCTCTCTCGTGTTCTCTCTCGCCTCTCTCCCTATTTCAATGTATTTGGTAGCAAAAAACATGTATCTAGGTGTATTTGATATGAAATTATTAATTAGTGAAATAAAATGTAATTATTTCAAATTTTAGGGTAAATTATTAAATATGATGGAAATGTTTATATAATTTTATATTTGTTAACTTAACTAACTCAGTAAGTATAGTGTTAAAAAACCTTAATTAGGTAGCTTGCCCAACTAGTTGGACGTTTCTTGCAATGGGCTGGTATAACATAATGTTGTTGATATTCTTTATGCCACTTGGGTGGTTTACTTCATAATCAAAAGTAAATGCCGTTACTTGGAGTGCATGACAACAATTTTTTAAATGAAAGAGCACGACTTTTTGTTAGCACATCGTCAAATACCATAAAATGTTTCATTCCCTAAAAGTCATTTGTTATATTTTCAACGCTAAGCTGTAATATAGAAGAAGAAAAAAAAAAGAGAAGGTTAGAATTTCAACTGTTAAGTCATAATCCAATATCACCTAAAATTGGGAGAAAAGCAAAAGATTTTAACAAATAAAAAATGTCCTTTTAATTTTGTTTTAGTTCATATCTATATCCTTTAATTTTGGGTGTATATAAGTAGTCATTTTAACTTATATAAACTTAAACAAGTAGATACACGCGTCCTACGTGATATAATACATGTAGGACGCTTCGTAGGATACAAAATTGCCATGTAGGCTGAATGTGTCTATTTGTTCAATTTTATACACGTTTAAGTGTCTACTTGTGCACACATAAAGTTAGAGGGAATAAATGTCAGTTAAGACCAAGTTCAAGAGCACGTTTATGTATTATGACAAAAAGTAATTATCAGCTAAAGTAAACCACACAGTGGAAAGGGTCCGAAATATATAACACCCCCTTCTGCCGGTCGATAACTTATATCGTGTATGTTGAATTTAAGCAGCGTATTCCAACAATTTAGGTGAAGGAGCGTAGAGATTTATTTAGATAAGTTTAACTCCGATCTGTGATAAAAAAGGGTGAGAAAAATTTAAAACTCGAGATATACGAAATAAAAAGACTCCATATGAAAGATGATATTCTTTATTTTAGATCTTGATAATTTTGTCTATCGATTGAAGTTATTATGTTCGCTATAAAAAACATGATCGAAAATTCAAACGATTTAAAATAAATATGAATCCTTATCGTTCTTTAAAGTCAAATTAAAATATGCATTTTGCATGGGGATTGGATATTCCGTTTCTCTAACTTCATTATACGTCAGAGGTAGATGAAGATGTGCATTTTTTTCATCGCCACACTTCTCACGAGTTACTTTCTTAGGTATCGAAATTTTTCTAATTCGACTAACTTAAATTTAAATTAAGTAGGTTTACTAATAAAGTAGACTAATTATCCGTTATTGATGTTCAAACTCATAACCTTTAAGAATGAAGAGATTCAACCCCATTACATCCTTTGATCGTATTACACAGGATTCATATATTCTATATAGTTTACCGGTTTAATTAAATAATAATAAAACTATGGTGCATGTAACAGTTAGTACTCTCCTGTCTCAATTTATGTGGCATTTTTCATTTCTTTAGAGACAAATTGATTAATCCTTAAGCCTATATTGGATTAAATCAATATAATACTTAAAAATTTAAATTTAGATATTCAAAAATTATAGAAATAGTACTATAAGTTTCAATTCTTCTCATGTCAATATAATGAAAAAAATACATATTAAAAATGTCGGTCAAATTAAAGCTTACATAGTTTCAATCTTGAAAATCAAAAAAGTATATAAGCAAAATTAGGATTTCAAACTTATGACTTTTAAATTTTAAACTTTTTAAATTATTGAATTTTAAATTAATAATTTGTCCATATCTCATGAGTTTGATTAAGACAAATAAAAAATTTGATCAAAGCTATTGTATTTAGCCAAATGAACCGCAGATAATATTCTAGCTCCATCTTGACTTGCAAAGATTGACAGAAACAAGGATAATGATATATTTAGTTTATAAAATCATATTCTTATTAATATATTGATATTGATTTATGAAAGATAGACACATTTTCTTAGGATAAGGACAGATATATTCTCCAATTTAGGAATTAGTGTAAATGATAAAAAGATTTTAATATGTATCTTATACATCCTAGGCTAGTTGTTCTCACACTAGCATAGTTGAGACCACCTTAGTTGAAAGGGGTATACAACATGTGGTATATATATGTAACTAAGTATATTAAAATATAATTATAAATTAAACTTGCAAGTAAAATATTTCTATGTATTTAATCTTATGAAATCTAATAGGATAAATATTTTTGTTGAAATTTTTTAAACACACCTTTTATTTAAAAACAGAATTAAACATTTTGTAAAACACATCTTCCAAAACTCCTAATAGAATAAACTATTTTTAATTTTATAAAATAATATTTTAAATAGGACTTTCTCATGTTTTCAATTTTTTATATATATTATTATAATTTAAATTACCTTGAATTTACTTAGTCCAATGAATATTCTCTTCAGTATGATTTTCATTATATAAGGACTAAGGAGTTTAAAATTTTCTTTTGAAAAATATAATTATGGGTGGCTTGCTGGGATTTGGGAACGAGTGCTCTTACTAGTAGTTTTGGAGCTTTCGTTGGCAAAAGTGGTAACATCAGTATATTTGTATAAGATATATTTATAATACAAAAAATGTTAGTATTTAATTTTAAAATAGAGAAAATATGTATATGAAATTTGACTCATACAACAAGAATATTTGGTATAATTTATCATATTATTTATGAAAAAGATCCAATTAAGAGGCAGGTATAGTCCATTGCTGGTCATAAGGAAGAAGAGATTCAATTGGTCCTTGGCTAGAATCAAACTAAAGAAAAGTTTTGGGGGTGAAAACAGTATTTCTTCAATTAATTAGTTGACAACTATAATTAAGTTTAGCCTTAATCACAAGTTATCCGTGAATCAACAATATATCTGGTCTATAATTAAATACTGGGGAAATTTTAGGTTTAGCAAACATAAAAATCATATTAGCACTCTATAACTACAGTTTTGCTATTTGAGCTCCATAGCAAACTATGAAGCATCTCAGTTGTATAAATCATAGGCAGACATCTCGTTTGAATAAAAGCGCAACGATTGTATATGTATATCAGTTAGATAATTGTATATATGTAACTATTATGTATATGTATCAATAATTGTGTTTGTATATCTACATAAAATTTGAATTTGTATACAATTGGATCAAATTAAAACATTTGTATATCAAATCTCTCTCTCTCTCACTCACTTTACAAATTATACATTATAATTTGTGTTTGTATAAAGCGAGAAAGAGAGAAAGGTAAAAGAGAACTGAGCAGGGGAAGATCTGTATTTGTATAATTATAAGTGTATAGGACGAAAAAATATGTATTTGTATTTGTATATACAATTCTCTCTCGCTTTATACAAACACAAACACAATTTATACATTTGTGTTTGTATAAAGTGAGAGAGGCGAGCGAGATTATTTTATTTGCTATGAATTAGAATTAAATGAAACTATAGCTATATCATTTATTTTGAATTAATAATTTGCTATAATGCACCATTTTTCCTTAAATATTTATAGTACTATCAATACTTTTGTGGATCTAATTGCTCTAATTGGATTACTTTAAAATAATTATGAGACAACAAGAAAATGAACAAGTAAATATTTGGGAGGGGGGGGGGGGGGGGGCTATAATTGGTCTTTCATGTGTAGTGTGTCCTAGTGCCTTTTGAGCTAATTGTTGTTCCATGATAACCTATTTCATAGCAAAATCAACAAAGTGTGATAAAACAGAAAAAGATGTAATCAATATAAAAATTAATAAGTAATTTCAGATTGTATTTTTCATTAATGGCGCCAAAACTTGCTATATTCAAAATTATATCTTAAGATGATGTAACATGATCATATGCAAATATATTAACTCAAAGAAAGTTGAGACTGAATTCCACAAAGAATAGGGAGAAATGCTACATATTGATTGAATACTTGATTAACAGTCTAATTTCTATTCCGTGAAAGTAAAAATATTTGTTTTGTTTTAAAGACTAAGGGTGATAACTTGGATTTAAATATATGATTAAAGAACTAAGAATTTTGTTGTTAGTCGACTGCAAAATTACTCGGAATGTAGTCAAAAAATGGGATTTTTTGATGACATTCCGACTACTTTTAAGTAGTTGGCATATCAAATGTCGGAAAATATTTGCCGACTACAATAGTCGGACTTTGCTGATTACCGTAGTAAAAAAGTATAAAACAAGACCTGACAATTAAAGTACTTAAATGACCGACTAATGTAGTCCACTATTAAAATAACGATTTATTAATTTAATCAATGTCGACTACAGTAATCATAATCTTTAAGTAATTAAATAATTAATTATTATATATTCCGACTACTGTGGTCGGCATATATAATTTATTTATTAATCATTTAATTACTCTTCCGACTACTATAGTCGTTATAAATAATTAATTTATTAACTATTTAGGTGATCTTCCAATTACTGTAGTCGACATTTTTAATTTTCTAAAAAAAATATATGATATTGTAGATTATTGTAGTCGAAAAAAACTACATTTTTAATACTAAAAAATATTGTTTATTTAGTACACCATCCGTTAAATTATACTACTATCCATCCATAAGAATTCAACAATAAAACCAAACATCGAATACATTCCTAAACATTCAAATTCCATTCAATTTAATTAAATCTAAAAGTTCAAGCATCATCAAAATCAAGTCTAATAAGTGTTCAATTGTTATTCAAAACAAAAGTAAATAGTTTAAAACAAGTCTAAATCTCATAGAAAATGTCTAAACAACCATAACACAAGCTGCTCTTCATCAGAGTTAGTCTCTTCTTCACCATTATCAGATTCAACCATATGTTTCTCCATGAACTTCTGCACTTTAGCAAAGTTTGCTTCAAATGTTTGAAGTCGTTCTATCAGTTGTGAAATCTTTCTTCGCATTGCTTTCATTTCTTCTGAAGATTGAGAAGTAAGCACCAGACAACAATGGTGATGGATGACACGAGAAAGGTTGTACTCCGAGCCCATATACTCTACCTTTCTTCACACCTTATGTCACATTTTTTCATATTGATGTAATATCAGTAGATGATAGTTGGGTTATGGAATCAACCTCAGAATTAGGTTGTGTCTGATGCCATTCGTCCAAGCCTCTTTGAAATCCAACCTGAAATAAATGTATAAATAAATCAATAACCTCATTTCTTTCAGACATAGCACACAGTTAAGTAAGATGAGATGACCATCACAAAGGAGGAAAAGGATAAAGAAACCCATGTTTCCCTTCAATGAAGCAAAAGAAAAAGGTAAAAGTTCCACAAGCATTTCTCTGCGTACTACTCTTGTAGCCTCTGAACCAATCATTTCAACATCTGGCTAGGATCGTGATGGTAAAATCCCATATTATCTTAATTGATTGCAAGATACAGTCATACTTACTCAGACAATACTTTGTAAGTTGTCATGCCCCAAGCCTACACCCTGGACGTGGCCGGCACTCGAGAACCATCGCTGATCCTCAAGCGAATCCTTGGCCTGACTGACTACTTAGCGGAAGACTTACTCAAGCAAAACGGGAAATCCAAGTGCATAATTAAACTTAAAAGTCTCAATTAAAATTTAATTCAAATGAACATCTGGAAATACTTAATAAAATATAAGTAACTGTCTCAAGATCTCAAAACATCTCAAAAAGGAAATTAATGAGAGACTCCTCAACTCTAATCATCTATGAAGCCTTTAATACTAAGATGGATGTCAGGACAAAACCCATGACAACGTAACAAAAGTAGGAAATAAGTGTGAAGCCCTCCGAAAAGTAAGGAGATTCACCAAAGCTAGCTTGAGTGCAAATGGTATCAACGAAGCGCCTGCTGATGACCCCGAACACTAGTATCTGCATTATAATAAGATGCAGGTCGAATGACATCAGTACATGGAATGTATGAGTGTGCAAGGAGAACTGAAAACATGGGTAACTGAACAGATAGAACTGGAAGAATACTCACCTCAACTCAACTTCAATACAAAAACAACAATAAGAGATACAATGTTAAAACATTATAAAACAGAAGATATAAGTTCATTGATGTATAAAAATACAAAAAGATACTTTTTACTCTTATTTGAGAGAGTCTCTAACCGACAACCATCACTATGATCTAGGTGATGATATAGTGTCTCGCATATGCTGTCAGAACTGTCCTATACCTTGCCGGGATATAGAACACCTCAACTAAGTGGATCCACTAAGCTATGCTTAAAATCAATAAGGAATCGTCTAAAAAGTACGATCCTTTACCCATGTTGGCTACATGGTTTATGAGGAATGTGAGTTGTCTGAACTCATCCCCATATCGGTGCTCAATACTATTCCCAATACATATATACTCATGCTCAATGTTTAAAGCATTCTCTTTCTCAATTTCAGGTAATTACTCAAAAGATCCTCTTAGAAGAGGAAGTGCTCTGAAATATCTCTGAACTCATAAACTTATTTAGAAATCAAAGTTTCTCTCTTTTAAATGTAAACGTATTATTTTTGGGAATACTTAGTTTTCTTATACCATCTATCAAACATGGATACGAATCTTCTCATTACTTATATTTAGTTTCTCAAAAGCTTAGCTCAAAATCATGATGGGTTACAAAGATTCTTAACTTAACTCAAAAGGACTTCTTGAACTTTCCTCTTAAACTCACTTTAGTTTTGAATGCAAATTAAGACATGTGATTAGGACATATAGGGACTTTCAAGGATGAATGGAGCCTTTAGAAGCTAATACGAAGAAGGGAACATAGTCACGACTCAAAGGAACATGTCTGGAATGAAACACAGAAGGAAAAAGGCCAGGCGACCCTTGGCGCACTGTTGGCGCGGGGCGCCAGTCCCTAAACTACTGACCAGAGTTTGAGGCGCACTGTTGGTGCAGGGCACCAAGCCCCAAACTACTGAGCAGTAGTTCAGGTGCTATGGTGGTGCATTGCCCCATCCCCCTACCAAGAAATCCAATGAATTTTTCAAGCCAAAATAGGATCCCAACTAGTTTAGAATTGAGTAATTCCTCCTAAACTCTTATTGATTCCCAAACCCAACACGAATTCATAGAAACTTTCATACAAACTCTCTTGAAATACAACTATTACCAAAGAATCACAACACAAAAGAATTCACAACCTCCATTGTTAAAGAATTGAATCAAAATCAAGAACTATGCAATAATCCTTTAGATACAATGATTTTGTGGATAGATTAGATGCATGGTGTGAGGAAGAACAAGTCTATCGCTGTGATAAGCCTTACATACCTGAAAAGAACAATGTTTATGGCAAAATTCTCAGTTCTTGAAAGAATGCTTGAAACCCTGCCTTTTTCTCCTCTTAAAACCCCACGCTAAAACTTTAAGTGTTTAGGAACGTGAAAAAATGGTCTAAATCTGATTAGACCCTTATTTGGGTGAAGGAAAAACATGGCTAGGCTTAGGAGAGAAAGGAAAAGACCAAACCACCCTTCTAGAAATGATTGAGATACTTTAAAGATATAGGCTTCACTCAAACGTGCATAACATTTTACTACACTTCAAATGGAGCAAACTTGGCGGTTGGAAAGAGGACTCAAAGACCTTCGATTTGGTAGGTCATGGGCCACCGAACTCTTTATGTGCTAAAATATATGCTCATTTGAAGTTGACCCAAAACTAAAAACTGATGGTGACTTGTACGAATCTTTCTTTAGCGCTTTTTCGAAATCCGAGGTGTTACAATATTTCCCCCTTGGAAACATTCGTCCTCGAATGAGATCAACTAAGCAAAATAGAGGTAGAAAGTGTCTAACAACCCAACTCAAGCACAAAACATGCAATTAGCATAAACTTATCATATCAACTTAAAAAGTACTTTACAAAGAGTTAGTACCTTGGTGTGGAATTGATTCAGAGGAAAAAAGATGAGGGTATCTCTACTTCATATCCTCCTCAGCTTCCCAAGTAGCCTCCTCAACAAATTGGTTCCTCCACAATATTTTGACTGATGCAATATCCTTTGTTCTCAACTTGTGAACCTGACGATCCAGAATCTGAACGGGAATCTCCTCATAAGATAAGCTGTCCTTGATACCAATATTCTCGGTAGGCACAATAAGTTAAGGATCACCCAAACACTTTATAAGCATAGAGATATGAAATACCAGATGGACTGCTGCTAACTTTATCGGTAGCTCCAACGCATAAGCTACATTGACAACTCTCTTGGATATCCTATAAAGAGCAATGTACCGTGGACTGAGCTTCCATTTCTTACCAAACCTCATAACACTCTTCATGGGTGAAACTTTCAGATAGACCCAATCATTAACCTCAAACTCCAAATCTCTTCTTCTAACATCAATATAGGATTTCTGATGACTCTGTGCTATTTTCAACCTCTCTTGAATTGTCTTCACCTTCTCCATGGATTGATGAACCAAATCTGGTCCTATCAACTCAGCTTCACCAACCTCAAACCAGTCAATGAGAGATCTACACCTTCGCCCATATAAGGCCTCATACGGAGCCATCTGAATGCTGGAATGGTAACTATTATTGTATGTGGACTCGATAAGAGGCAAGTGGTCATCCCAATTACCTTTGAAATCCAGAACACAGGCTCTCAACATGTCCTCTAAGGTCTGAATTATGCGCTCTGCTTGACCATCAGTCTAAGGATGAAAAGCAGTACTAAGGTTCACCTTCGAACCTAAACCTTTTTGAAATGACCTCCAAAACTACACGGTAAACTAAGCACCCCTATCTGAGATGATGGACAACGGAACTCTATGCAATCAAACTATCTCACAAATGTACAGATTTGCATACTCTTCTGCTGTATTGGTAGTCTTTATTTGTAAGAAATGGGCTGATTTGGTCATCCGATTCACAATCACCCAAATGGAAACATGCTGCCTGCGAGATCGCGGTAAGCCTGTAATGAAGTCCATATTAATCATCTCCCACTTCCATTCCGGAAGGGGTATATTCTGAGCCACACCATATGGCCTTTGATGCTCAGCCTTGACTTGCTGGAAATTTGGGCACTTAGCAACAAACTCTTGAATACACCTCTTCATACTATTCCACCAATAGACTTCTCTCAAGTCACGGTACATCTTTGTGGAACCTGGATGGATCGAATATCTAGAACTATGAGCTTCTTCCATGATTCTCTCTTGGAGATCATCTACCTTTCGAACACATAACCTTCCTTGATATGGAGATCATCTACCTTTCGAACACATAACCTTCCTTGATATCTCAACACACCATCTCCCCCTTGTGCAAAAGCCATCACCTTCTGCTTATGCACATTTGCCTTCAATTCAAGCAAAATAGGGTCTTTTTCTTGCTTCTCCTTCACCTCTGCCACTAATGATGATTTAGCCCCATTCATTACAACAATTCTACCTTCACTGGAATCTAACAAATGAACACCCAATCGTGCAAGTCTGTGCACTTTCTTAGCTAACTCTTTCTTGCCTTCCTCTACATGAGTAGTACTCCCCATGCACAACCTGCTCAAAGCATCAACAACAACATTAGCCTTACCTGGGTGATATAAGATGCTCATGTTGTAGTCCTTGAGTAACTCTAACTACCTCCTTTGCCTGAGATTAAGCTCCTTCTGATTGAAGACATACCAGAGACTCTTGTAGTTGGTGAATACATCCACATGAACAACATAGAGATAGTGACGCCATACTTTGAGAGCAAAAACCACTGCTACCAACTTGAGATCATGAGTCGGGTAGTTCTTCTCGTGAATCTTAAGCTGCCTGGAGGCATAATCTATAACCTTACCATTCAGCATCAATACACAACCAAGTACAACTCTGGATGCATCACAGTGGATGACAAAACCCTCTATACCTTCTGGTAGGGTCAACACCGGAGCAGTAGTTAATTGAGTTTTCAATTCCTGAAAGCTTTTCTCACAAGCTTCAGACCTTTGAAAATTAGTTGTTTTCTGAGTTAACTTAGTCAATGGGGACAAAATAGATGAGAACCCCTCGACGAACCTTTTGTAGTAACCAGCCAACCCCAAGAGACTCCTTATAGCAGTTAGAGATATGGGTCTAGGCCAGTTCTGTACTACTTCGATCTTCTGAGTGTCAACTCGAATCCCTTCGCTAGATATAATATGGCCTAAGAATGCCGCAGATTCAAGACAAAACTCGCACTTAGAAAATTTGGCATATAATTCTCTATCTTTAAGAGTTTGGAGGACTATTATGAGATGACTAGCATGGTCCTCTTTATTCCTCGAATAAATTAATATGTCATCAATGAACACGATAACAAGCATATCCAGATATGGCTTAAATACTCTGTTCATAAGATCCATGAATGCTGCAGGAGCGTTAGTCAAACCAAAGGACATAACAAGGAACTCATAATGACCGTATCAGGTCATGAAAGCTGTCTTTGGGATGTCACTTTCTCTTACTCTCAACTGACGATAGCCAGATCTGAGGTCTATCTTAGAGAAACAAGTAGCACCCTGAAGTTGGTCGAAAATGTCATCAATTCTTGGAAGGGGATATTTATTCTTTATGGTGACCTTGTTCAATTGGCGGTAATCGATACACATCCTAAGGAACCATCTTTCTTTCTCACTAATAAGATCGGAGCGCCCCAAGGTGAAACGACCCCAAAAATGCCGGAAAATGTGCTTCGGAAACACCTATAATTGTAATTTCCATATATCTCAAAATCCGTGCATGATTTCGGAAATTCGACTTCATATTCTTATTCGTGGGGTCAAATTGAGTGGGAGATGGGTCTAACCCGAATTTTAGAACAACCGTATCAAAATTCGAAAATCGCAAAAATTGCGATTTGGAGGGTCAACTTTAAAGGGGCATATCTCTTAGCACACAAGGAACTGGAAGGGCTGCAACCTATAAAATTAAAGCTCTTTGAGTTAGCTTTCCAACACACTTGGTTTCACCTTAGTACGAGTTAGGATGAGGGAGTTATGACCATTTTCGTAAAACATGTCTGTGCAGATTTGCAATTTCCAGTGAGCAGTTTTCTTTAGGCGGGTTGGAGTCATTTTTTTATAAAAAGGGGATATGTCCCATACTTAGTCATTTTCTAAACACCAAAAACACTCTCTAAGCCCTCTCCAAAAATTCCACCAAGATCTTCAACCAAATTCAAACATCTCAAGCTCTAATTCCGGATTCAAGACTCAAACTCAAGCTTCGATTCTCCATTCCAATCTTCATGAAGGATTCTCCAAAGTTGAGGTATGTGGGTTTGATTGTGGAAACCTTCCTTTCCACAAGTCCAATCATTTATCCTCTATTTCTACTTCAAGTTTATGGGTCCTTATGATTATTTATGAACTCTTGAATTATGGAATTACTACTATACACCCTATTATGGTCCATTTTTGCATATTATCATGAAATGGAATTATTATGTGATGTTTATGGTTTACATGCTTTCATGATCAAATTATGAAGGTTGATATATATATGTATGTTGTTGGTGGGCTGATTTATATGGATTTTGGAATTGGTTGGACTTAGTATTCTTGAAATACATGATTTCATTTACATGAACAATTGCCCACCTTGTGTTTGATAAAATGCCCATTTATAAAATTCTTAGGAAAGGGAAGGTCAAAGGTACGTCCTATGAGTCGGATGGTTATGTAATTACTGAAATGATGATGAAATGGACACATGTATATGATTTTCTCTATATAAGTGTTGTGAGTCGACCAAGCCTAGTACGGGGGATAGTAGGCCCGTATAACCGTATCGAGGGGTTGGTACCTTGGTTGCCTAGTACGGGGGTAGTAGGCCCGTATAACCATATCGAGGGGTTTGTACCTTGGTTGCCTAGTACGGGGGGTAGTAGGCTCGTATAACCGTATCGAGGGTTGGTACCTTGGTTGCTAGTACGGGGGGTAGTAGGCCCGTATAACCGTATCGAGGGGTTGGTACCTTGGTTGCCTAGTACGGGGGGTAGTAGGCCCGTATAACCATATCGAGGGGTTTGTACCTTGGTCCCTAGCTCGGGGGTGGTAGGCCCGTGTAACCATATTGAGGGGTTTGTACCTCTTTCGCCTCTCCAAGGGGGTGGTAGGCCTTGGAAATACTATATTGATGGTCACTCGCCACACATGTACTACGTCCCACTAAATATGATTTTTATGTAAGCATCATTATACATATCATTTCATTAATATGCTATCTATTGGGTATGATTACACATTTTTCCTATGATGTCCATCTAATGTAGAATTGCATTGCATCCCATATACTTAGTACATTCAAATGTACTAACGCATACTCTATGCCTACATGATGTCACCATGTAGGGACCGGAGCACCGCTTGACCATCCTCCTCCGCGTGGCTAGTACGATTTTCTATAGTGGTTATTGGTGAGTCCTCCATTTCGGGGACGTTGCTCATGATCTTTTGCTATGTATAAAACTTTTCCTTTCTAGTTATGTTTTGACTATGAGGGTGAGCCCGTAGTTTGTCTTGGCCCCCGCTAAGTACTCATGTTTAGAGGTGGTGTTGGACAAGTTGTGTATTATGCTTGAGCTTGACTCATCTATGGTATTTATGTATCATTTCTTTTTTTCTCTTGCTCCCTTAGTCCCGATTTCCCCCTTGATTATGCTTATCGCTTATGGTCATTTAATTGCTTCGCGACCAAGGATGTGTAATGATACGCTATGAGGCTTGTTTGGGGTTCCTTCGGGTTCCCCATTCGCCGGTCACATCTAGGCCCTAGGCTTGGGTCGTGACAAGCTTGGTATCAAAGCACTAGGTTGAATGATCCTCGGAGTCCAACACACCGCGTTGATTAGAGTCCGATTCATGGTTGTGTTGTGCACCATAACTATGAGTAGGAGGCTATGAGACGTTTTAGGAAATGTTTCCCTTCTCCATGTTCTAAGTCGTGCCGTAGAGTTGAATTAAGTCCTTCCCTAACGGTTGTTCTTTGTTATGCTAGATCATGCCTAATACAAGAGGAAGACGAGCCCGACTTGTTGCGTGAGTCATATTAGGTGTCTACTCCTATTGGTGCATATATTGTTGCTAGGAAGGTCTATAGAAATTGTCCTATTTGCATAAAATATTGCCTTGTGATCTTGTTGAATTGAACATGGTCGATTTTGATGTTGTTCTTGGGATGGATTGGTTGCATGCATACTATGCTTCTATTGATTGTAGAACCCGAAGGGTCAAGTTCCAATTCCCAAGTGAACCCATTCTTGAGTGGGAAAGCCAAAATGTGGTAGTCAAGGGTAGATTCATCTCTTGCATTAAAGCCCGTAAGTTGATCTCTAAGGGGTGCCTCTATCACTTATGAGGGTAGGGATGTGGAGTCCAAAACCCTTCTTATAGAGTCGGTCCGTCGTGAAATGAAATTCCTTGACTGTTCCTTTTCCTAATGACCTTCCCGGTGTTCCTCCCGAAAGGGAAATAGATTTTGGCATAGACCTCCTCCCCGATACTCAACCCATTTCTATTCCCCTTTACCGTATGGCCCCGGCGGAGTTAAAAGAGTTGAAAGAACAATTGAGGGACTTGTTGGAGAAGGGTTTTATTAGGCCTAGCCAATCACCATGGGGTGCACCGGTGTTGTTTGTGAAGAAGAAAGATGGGTCCTTTAGGATGTGTATTGATTATCGGCAACTCAATAGGGTCACCGTCAAGAATTAATATCCTCTTCCTAGGATTGATGACTTGTTCGACCAATTGCAAGGGGCTAGCCACTTCTCTAAGATTGATCTTTGGTCCGGGTATCATCAAGTGAAGGTGAGGAAGGGTGACATTCCCAAGACAGCCTTCCGGACTAGGTATGGACATTATGAATTTGTGGTCATGTCCTTTGGGTTGACCAATGCACCGGCTACCTTCATGGACCTAATGAATAGGGTCTTTAAACCCTACCTTGATTCCTTTGTTGTGGTCTTCATTGATGATATTTTAATCTAGTCGCATAGCGAGGAAGAACATACGGGTCACTTGAGGGTTGTGTTGCAAAGATTAAGAGAGGAGAAGTTGTATGCCAAGTATGAAAAGTGTGAATTTTGGTTGAGGGAGGTTGCTTTCCTAGGTCATGTGGTGTCGGGGGATTGTATTAAGGTAGACCCTAAGAAGACCGATGTGATTAGAAATTGGCCTAGGCCATTGACCCCGTCGGATATTAGGAGCTTCTTGGGCTTAGCGGGTTACTACCGGAGATTTCTATTTCTTCCTCCCATGACTAAGTTGACACAAGAAGAGGCTAAGTTTGAGTTGGAGCCGACGAGTGCGCAGGAGTCTTTCAAACTTCGAAGATCAAACTTAGTGTCCGCTCCTTATATCTTGTCACTACCGGATGGGCTTGAGGGATTTGTTGTGTTTTGTGATGCTTCTAGAGTTGGCTTGGGTTGTGTCCTAATGCAAAATGGTAAGGTGATAGCCTATGCTTCTAGACAACTCAAAGTGTATGAAAAGAACTATCCTACGCATGATCTTGAATTAGCCGCGGTGGTGTTTGCTTTAAAGATTTGGCGTCATTATTGTATGGGGTACGTGTCGATGTGTTCACCGATCATAAGAGCCTCCAATATGTCTTCACCCAAAAAGATCTCAACTTGAGACAAAGAAGGTGGCTAGAATTTCTTAAAGATTATGATATGAGGTGTGCATTATCATTCCCGGTAAAAGGCTAATGTGGTGGCGGATGCCCTTTGAGTAGGGTGTCTATGGCGACCTAGCTCAATGTTGACTATTGGTGATAGGAAATGGCTAGGCGAGGTACATCGGTTGGCCTAGGTTTGGGGGTTAGGTTGGAAGAGGTTGGTGATGGTGGTGTGGTCGTTGTTGATGGTGCTAGGTCTTCCTTGGTGGATGAGGTGATAGCAAAACAAGATCTTGACTCTTTCTTGTTTGAATTGAAGGCCTTGGTGAAAGAGGGCAAGGTGGAAGTTTTCTCCCAAGGGGGAGATGGTGCCCTTAGGTACCAAGGTAGGTTGTGTGTGCCTTGTGTTGATGGTTTGAGGGAGAAAATTCTTGAGGAGGCTCATAATTCTTCCTACTCCATCCACCCCGGTTCCACCAAAATGTATAGAGATTTGAGGGATGTGTATTAGTGGAGAGGCATGAAGAAGGACATTGCCAAATTCCTCTCCGGTTGTCATAATTGTCAACAAGTCAAGGCCGAACATCAAAGGCCGGGGGGTCTAACCCAAGACATAGAGATCCTCCTTGAAGTGGGAAGAACTTAACTATGGTATTCTTGTGTTGGTTTACCCAAGACTAGAACAAGGTTTTGATTTCTATTTGGGTGTGGTTGATAGGATGACAATCGCTCATTTTCTACCGGTAAACGACAACATATGGGCGGAAGATTTATGCAAGGTTATATATTCATGACTTGGTAAGGTTGCATGGGATTCCTCTATCCATCATATCGGACCGTGGTACTCATTTTACTTCACACTTTTGGAAGTCTTTCCAAAGGGGTCTAGGTACGAGAGTCAAGCTTTCTACGGCCTTTCACCCGCAAACGGATGGACAAGCCGAAAGGACTATCCAAACACTTGAGGATATGCTTAGGGCTTGTGTATGGGAGCTTAAGGGTAGTTGGGATGATCATCTTCCATTGATTGAGTTTGCCTATAACAATAGCTATCATTCTAGCGTTGTAGATCACCGGTTGGGTGGTTTGAGGTTGGTGAGGGGGCCTTGTTAGGACCAGACCTAGTTATGGAGGCTCTTGAGAAGGTTAGGCTGATTAGAGAAAGGTTGAAGATGGCCCAAAGTCGCCAAAAGTCCTATGCCGATGTGAGGAGAAGGGCTCTTGAATTTCGAGTTGGTGATTGGGTTTATTTGAAGGTGACACCCATGAAGGGTGTGGTTCGTTTTGGTAAGAAGGGCAAGTTGAGCCCAAGATACGTGGGTCCTTATAAGGTTGAGCCCAAGATACGTGGGTCCTTATAAGGTGATGAGGAGAATTGACAAGGTAGCTTATGAGTTGGAATTGCCTAGCGAGATGGATTTGGTTCATCCGGTATTTCATGTGTCTATGTTGAGGAAGTTTGTGGGTGATCCGAATGCCATTGTGTCTCTTGATGTTGTGGGTGTTGTTGAAGATAATTTGACCTATGAAGAGGTTTCGGTCCAGATTTTAGATAGACAAGTGAAGAGGTTGAGAAACAAAGATGTGGCTTTCATTAAAGTCCTTTGGAGAAATCAACAAGTTGAAAGTGCTACTTGGGAGGCCGAAGCGGACATGCAAAGGCGATATCCTTATCTTTTCCACTCCACTCGAGCCTAAGGTATTGATCTGAGCCCTTTATAAAATCTCAGGTCTTAAGTTCAGCCCCCATGTCATTGCATACATTCATGCTTAAGTTGACAAGTTCATTGTGGTTTTACAACTATGTTGAGGTTTTGAAATAAGGTGTAAGTGCATTGTTGCATCCTTATGTGGGCTGAAATTGCCATGTTTGTGTCTCTCATGTACGTTTCTTTAACATTCGGGGACGAATGTCCCCAAGGGGGAGATATTGAAACGACCCCAAAAATGCCCGAAAATGTGCTTCGGAAACACCTATAATTGTAATTTCCATATATCTCAAAATCCGTGCATGATTTCGGAAATTCGACTTCATATTCTTATTTGTGGGGTCAAATTGAGTGGGAAATGGGTCTAACCCGAATTTTAGAGCAACCGTATCAAAATTCGAAAATCGCAAAAATTGCGATTTGGAGGGTCAACTTTAAAGGGGCATATCTCTTAGCACACAAGGAACTGGAAGGGCTGCAACCTATCAAATTAAAGCTCTTTGAGTTAGCTTTCCAACGCACTTGGTTTCACCTTATTCCGTATTAGGATGAGGGAGTTATGACCATTTTCGTAAAACCTGTCTGTGCAGAATTTCCAATTCCAGTGAGCAGTTTTTTTCTAGGCGGGTTGGAGGCATTTTTTATAAAAAGGGGACATGTCCCATACTTAGTCATTTCCTTAACTCCAAAAACACTCTCTAAGCCCTCTCCAAAAATTCCACCAAGATCTTCAATCAAATTCAAGCATCTCAAGCTCTAATTCCGGATTCAAGACTCAATCTCAAGCTTCGATTCTCCATTCCAATCTTCATCAAGGATTCTCCAAAGTTGAGGTATGTGGGTTTGATTGTGGAAACCTTCCTTTCCACAAGTCCAACCATTTATCCTCTATTTCTACTTCAAGTTTATGGGTCCTTATGATTATTTATGAACTCTTGAATTATGGAATTACTACTACACACCCTATTATGGTCCTTTTTGCATATTATCATGAAATGGAATTATTATGTGATGTTTATGGTTTACATGCTTCCATGATCAAATTATGAAGGTTGATATATATATGTATGTTGTTGGTGGGCTGATTTATATGGATTTTGGAATTGGTTGGAATTAGTATTCTTGAAATACATGATTTCATTTATATGAACAATTGCCCACCTTGTGTTTGATAAAATGCCCATTATAGAATTCTTAGGAAAGGGAAGGTCCAAGGTACGTCCTATGAGACGGATGGTTATGTAATTACTGAAATGATGATGAAATGGACACATGTATATGATTTTCTCTAAATAAGTGTTGTGAGTCGACCATGCCTAGTACGGGGTAGGTAGGCCCGTAGAGGTGGTACCTTGGTGCGTACCCCGTATAACCATATCGAGGGGTGGTACCTTGGTCCCTAGCCGGGGGTGTAGGCCCGGCACCGGAGGGGTTGGTACCTTGGTCCCTAGCACGGGGGTGGTTAGGCCCGTGTAACCATATCGAGGGGTTGTACCTTGGTCCCTAGCACGGGGGGGTAGTAGGCCCGTGTAACCATATCGAGGGGTTTGTACCTTGGTCCCTAGCTCGGGGGGTGGTAGGCCCGTGTAACCATATTGAGGGGTTTGTACCTCTTTCGCCTCTCCAAGGGGGTGGTAGGCCTTGGAAATACTATATTGATGGTCACTCGCCACACATGTACTACGTCCCACTAAATATGATTTTTTATGTAAGCATCATTATACATACTATTTTATTAATATGCTATCTATTGGGTATGATTACGCATTTTTCCTATGATGTCCATCTAATGTAGCCTTGCATTGCATCCCATATACTTAGTACATTCAAATGTACTAACGCATACTCTATGCCTACATGATGTCACCATGTAGGGACCGGAGCACCGCTTGACCATCCTCCTCCGCGTGGCTAGTACGATTTTCTATAGTGGTTATTGGTGAGTCCTCCATTTCGGGGACGTTGCTCATGATCTTTTGCTATGTATAAAACTTTTCCTTTCTAGTTATGTTTTGACTATGAGGGTGAGCCCGGTAGTTTGTCTTGGCCCCCGCTAAGTACTCATGTTTAGAGGTGGTGTTGGACAAGTTGTGTTTTATGCTTGAGCTTGACTCATCTATGGTATTTATGTATCATTTCTTTTTTTTTCTTCTTGCTCCCTTAGTCCCGATTTCCCCTTGACTATGCTTATCGTTTATGGTCATTTCATTGCTTCCGCGACCAAGGATGTGTAATGATACGCTATGAGGCTTGTTTGGGGTTCCTTCGGGTTCCCCATTCGCCGGTCACATCTAGGCCCTAGGCTTGGGTCGTGACACTAAAGTACACACCTTTAAGTATATTATTTTCCATTTGTCCCTATATCTTTTAAAAATAACTAAAATCCCTTATTTTAATAATGTATCCGTATTAATGTATCTGTGCTTGTATTAATGTATCGTCACTTTCATTAATGTATCTGGATTGGGTTAATTTTTATTTTAATAATGTATCCGTATTAATGTATTAATGTATCCGTGCTTGTATTAATGTATCCACGCTTTCATTAATGTATTCGGATTGAGTTAATTTTTATTTTAATAATGTATCCGTATTAATGTATTAATGTATCCAGATTGAGTTAATTTTAAGGGATTATTGTAATTAGAAAAAAAGTAGGGATAGATAGTAATTTCATCTTTACACTATGTGATTTATGTAACTTACCCAAATTAAAATGCACACTACTTATAGCATACAATTTTTATTTCCAACTTTATAACATAATTAAATTAACTAGTTTTCCAGAAAAAGAAGCCATAATGAGTATCCATTTCATCCAATTCCTTGAGGCCACCTTAAATTTCCTTCATATACATTTTTCATCCAAAGATATGGTGCATAGATAGGGGCTATTTGTTTCTTAAATAAGAAAATTTCGAGTTCAAATTTTATAAAAAAAGTCATTAATAGAAAATATTATTTTAAAAATAGAGTTCTAGCTAATGTAGATTTAAATTAATCGGAAATGGAGAAAATCAAAGAAAACCTTAATATACATTTGTTCTAAGTACTTTTTACGTTGTATTTTAATGCATGGAATATTTTAATCTTGATATACATTTATTCTAAGTACTTTCGAGTTCAAAACCTTAAAATTGAACCTTATTAATTTCAATATTTCATGCATTAAAATACAATGTAAACAAATAAATAACAATTAGTTCAATTTTTTTTATAAATCTGTTAAATTATCAGCAATTCACACATTATATTATAACATATCAAATAAAAATAATAATTAACTTAATTTTTTTTGTAAGTCATTAAATTATTAAATTTACTTTTTTTCGATTGTACGAACAAATATCTTGTGAAGTTGGGGTTAAGCAAGTAATACACTATAACTTTTTTTTCTTTTTCTTGGGTAAATCATATTTTTTTCAAGACAAATTGTAATTGAATAGTTACAATTGTTTCATAATAGATTTAGAATGTATTTGTCTTATACTAGATATCAGTTTTAAGAGTTCATTTGAAGGAAAAGATTAGATAAAATTAGTTTGAGTTATAAATTGTTGAATTTGTTTTATGAATATTAAAATTTAAGATAAATTTTAATTTTTCAAAGAAACTAAATAAACTTAAATTTTAAATTTTTCAAAGAAACTAAATAAATAAAAAATGACTTGCCAAAAATCATTTTAAAATTATGATGCAACACGGAAATATTATTTATAGCAGTTAAAGCAAGGAACTCGGACCGGTAACAATGTCGAGCATTTGCAGAACCAAACCGGTCGAGGGCCTTAGACTCCTGAACCGGGTCCTAACCATATCGGCGCCGTATATCCACCGGTCAGACCGTTCCATCGCCACCGTGGCTTTCGAAGAAGTCCGGTCCTCGCCACAAAAACCGTATGATTTCACAGCTTTTATATTCCACGGCCTCTTAGGTTCCGGTCGAAATTGGCGATCCTTCTCTCGTTCTCTAGGTTCCTCCCTTTCTGCAGGTACTTTAGTTAAATCAATTTCTAGCTAGTTAAATTAGTTGCGATCAGTTATAATGAATCTTCTAAATTTGTTTGTATTTCGATTAGTTTCATTCAGTAAATAATTTGTGCTAATTAATCGAATTAACACTCCTTCGCTGGAAAATTACACTGTGTAGATGAATAGATTTTATTTGTGTATATATATATACTATATGTCGAATTCGATTGATCTTTTGTATGTTTAATTTGGGAGAATTGGTTTTGTAGGCAACTTAATATTTGAGCTAAAAATGTCATTTTCTTCAGTTTAATTTGTATGTGACCAAGAGATCTCATTTTGTCGTTTAATTCTTTATATTTTGGCTCACCTAGTGAAAACAGTTTTGGCTTGGCTCTGCCTGTAAGGTTAAAATTTTGCAGCTTATATGCTTTTCTATGTGTGTGTGTTTTTTAGATGGTGTAAATTGGAGGATGGTTCTTGTGGATTTGCGGAATCATGGGAAGTCAGCTAATATTGAAGGCTTCGTGCCACCACATGATATGGAAAATGCTGCAAAAGATGTAGCTAATTTGGTGAATTCACAGGGCTGGGATTGGCCTGATGTTGTTATAGGGCATTCCATGGGTGGTAAAGTCGCCTTGCAATATGCTGAGAGCTGCTCTCGAGGTGTTTATGGCCAATCGGCTCGATTACCCAAGCAGGTGCTTGCTCTTTCTTGCAATTGATTGAAATTTTTATTTCTAATCCTGCTTTTGAACCTCATTCTACATTCATGGATAGCTGGTCAGATTTGTGTGTTACATATTTATTTGGTGAAATGGTAGTTCAATTTTGCACATTTTTTTTCTGTCCTAGTGTCTGGTTTAGCTTCCTTTTTGATGTGATATTGTTGTTAAGATTTTCTTGGCAATATGCAAGTTATCCCATTGCCTGTTTAAGCAATGCCCTCCTTCATTTAGTTCAATCTGTTTACAGGATGTTTAAATGAAGTTTTAGCTTATCCTTGATAATACCGTGTAAGGAAAGAACCTTGTTCTTGGAGATATTTGAAAGGAGAAAAAAGTAAAAATTAAAAGACATATACTTTAGCTCTCTCTCTCTATATATGTATGTTGTTCCATCTTTGTTTTGCTTCTTTGATCTAGAATGTGTTTGTATAAAACTACTCTTAACCATAAAAAAGCTACAACCGGATGGTTGCCACTTGCCTGTGTATATATAACTTATTCATGGAGGGGCAAATGGAGAACTTGCGGAAGTTTCTTTATGTGGGTTTTCTTTGTAGAAATACATTATGGTTCATCATTACTATCTTTTATTGGTTTATGTTGTTGCCTTTAAATCTCTTATTGTCATTCCCTTGCATAAAAAATAAGTGCTTAACTTTTGATGTAAGCTAGGTCTATGTTGTGAAATGATGCTTAAAAATTAGTCTTTTACTTGGAAATCCTTGTAATTTTGGAGTATCTACAAACTTGTGAAATCAACATAAACACGGCAAACACTGCATACTATGTCCGAGCTTAGCTTGGCTGCCAAAACACACTTCCAAATTTGATTTATGCAGCCACTTTCCACAAATATCTCCAGTAAATCGGGAAATCTTGTGCAAAAATGAATCGCATGGGAACTTCCGTGGAATATACAGGTTCCAGAAAAAAATCCTGAGTAATTGTTTGATTTTAACTGCCTCTGATTGTTTCACTTGCATCATGTCTTTGCTGAACTCTTATGCTAATCTATAGTTCACTCACCTGATGCAGAACAGCTATGGGTATTGGATTCTGTCCCTGGAAAGGTTAATCCCAATGATAGCAATAGAGAAGTAGAGAAAGTTATGCAGACACTGCAGAGCCTACCTTCATCAATCCCATCTCGAAAGTGGAATCTCTATTCCTTCCTATCACCTTTCTTTAATATGATAAATGCATATTTTGGTTGTCTTACGTTTTGCTCAAGATGTATGTGTCATTTTGGTGTCCAAATTCATACAACATTATCTAACCAGCTTGTTTTCAAATTTTTTTGGATGATCCAGCAAATAGTCTAGCTAATTATTAACGGTTGGTCTGTAACATTCAGTTGGACCTAGAAATCAGCAGGATTTGGAATGAGTGTAAAATCACATATTATGTGGTTTATGCTTTCTATACTATGTCGTAAATAATAACTCTTATGAGCTTGCCACATGTCATGGTTAAGGCTTAATTAACTTCTAGGAAGTTGAAAATGCCAAGTGCTACTTAGCAGTTAGCACACTCTACTTGCACCTTTTTTTGACGCGTTTAATCTTGCCTACCTGAATATT
Source organism: Solanum appendiculatum (assembly GCA_018342035.1). NCBI lineage: Eukaryota > Viridiplantae > Streptophyta > Magnoliopsida > Solanales > Solanaceae > Solanum > Solanum appendiculatum. The sequence continues at coordinate 2,004,456 of JAGDQO010000283.1, read as the reverse complement.
CTCATATTATCTTTCTCTAACATGTTTTCTCATTATCTCTTACATGATTCGTGCATTTCAGATGGCTGGTAGATCACTTGTTGAAACTCGGGTTTTCTAAGTCATTATCAGAATGGCTGGGCAGCAATCTTGAGAAATCAGGGGATAGCATGACATGGAACTTTAATATTGAAGCTGCTGCAGAGATGTTTGATTCTTACAGGTAAAACCAGATCCATTCTTCTTCAAGAAATTCTAATGATTGTATTCTTGAAGGTTGTTTACTGGAAAAAAAATGGAACTTTTCAGGGAGAAAGATTATTGGCATTTGCTGGAGCACCCGCCTAAAGGGACAGAGATAGCAATTGTCCGTGCTGAGAAAAGTGATAGGTGGGATCCAGAGACTGTCCAGAAACTTGAAAGCATTGCCTCCAACGGAACTGCTGAATCCGAAGGCAAGATGTCATATCATCTTCTTCCCAAATCTGGTCATTGGGTTCATGTCGAAAACCCAAAGGGGCTTCTTGAAATTATAACTCCCAAATTAGCTTCTATTGTTTAGCAAGTTTCTTTTCTGGTTTCAAAGGGTCCTTATTCTTTTTTGTCATTCTTGAGCATTTTGTGCTGGCATATCTGATATCAGTCAGTGTTGTTTCCTGTTTTCAATAAATGAAAAGTGATAGAATTCCATTGTTGCAAGAATTTGGGTTCCAATATTTATTGATCATAAGCTTTCCTCTACTCTAATATCCCATGGCTGCATGAGTTTTGCGTGTTCAATGTATGAAAAGAGCATGAGCAGAGTTAGATACAATATATGATTAAGAACAGTGGTGGAATAAGGGGGTTCAAAGAAGTAAGCACATGAAGAAGTCGAAGGGGTTCAATATCTATTATATATACATAAAAATAATTTAACCATATATAAAACAATGTAATTTTTCATCGAAAAAGGTTTGAATGAACCCCTTCCCAGCTCCGCCCTTGATTTAGAATACCTATTATCAACTTAGAAATGAGAATTTGTATAGTCAATCTTAACTTATTTGGGATTGAGGTATAGTTATTATTGTTGTTACTATCACTCATAACCCTTGAATTTATTTTGTAAGAGACGTGATCTAGTCGTGGGTTGAACACCATGATTCAAATTCCAGTAAAGACAAAACATTTGATGATTTTAACCTTCTGGATGAAATCCAATTTCAAACATACATTTACTATGAAGTTAGCAACTACATTAGTCTTAATCAAGGTATTATTTAACATAGTTTTTTTCTTTCCTTTCCACATCTCGATCTATGTCTTCTTTGATTTATCATTCAATACTTATAACTTCCACAAAATACAAAATTTATCTTACTCAACATTAGATATCGAACCTAAAGGGCTCGTTTGTAGCTTGATAAGCAATAAGTCATCTAGGTATTAATTTCCGTATAACTTATACAATGTTTGAAAGGTAGATAGAAAATAAGTTATATATGTATTAAATTAATATGACGTTTGATTGACAATTTATAAACCCATAACTCTAATACATGTAACAATCACAAAGAAATCTATGAATTATTTTATGCCGAATAATAGATAAAATAACTAATATCTGCATAACTAACAAACAATCAAGAAGACGAAAATGAGGAGCAAATATTGTTTTTGTTTGAAGTTTGTAACTACAAATTAAATATTTTGTAAATAGGCTATAAGATGCAAAGAAAGAAAAAAAAAAAAACATGATTGGGCCCATCCTGCACATTCACAGTCCAAAATAAAGAAGAGGCCCATTTATAAAATTGTTAATCTTTCTGGAAACCCTAACTATATAAACAAAGGCAAACATAGTCAAGTCTCTTCGTCAGCTTCTCGCACCACCATTGCAGCTAGGGTTCTTGAAGCTTCACTAGCAGCAGCAGCTCACCTGCAAATCAACCTAAGCCATGGTATTCTCTTTTTCCATAAGGCGATATCGGTTTTAATTTTAATTCATGTGTAATTAACCGAATTAAACTCGTATTATGTTAGTAATTAATATGAAAAAATTGAAGTTTAGTTCACTGAAACTAAGTTTCTTTTGAGTATTTGTCGGAATGCACAGACTTAGATTATGCCAGAAATGTTGTAGGGTGTTCATGATTTAATATACATGTATAAAAAAGTAATGTTTGACATATATTCAGTATAATTTTCTATATAGATATAGTATAATTTCTCGATGAAGTGTGTCCAACTGAATACACTTCCATTGATGTAGTTCTGCATACTGATGGTCTTAAGTTTGGTACAATGGATGGTTATTAGATATGCCTTTATAGATTTATATTTTTTGAAGTAAGTATTTGTAAAGTTTATGCTGATGGATTGTATTGGGTTGATAGTCGAGGAGAAAGACCAGGGAGCCCAAGGAAGAGACTGTTACCCTTGGACCAGCTACCAGGGAGGGTGAATTGGTCTTTGGTGTTGCTCACATTTTCGCCTCTTTCAACGACACGTTCATTGTGAGTCCTTGAGTTTTTCCCCCCCTGTACTTGTTTTATTTCTATAGAAGAAGCTGTATAATTGTATATTTTGTTCTGAATTTGTACTTGTATGTTAATTGCAGCATGTGACTGATTTGTCTGGACGGGAAACAATGGTTCGCATTACTGGTATGTACTATGTAATGTGGGAGTAGTGATTGCATCCGTCTAGTATCTTTGTTCTGGATTTCACCATTACCAAGTTATTGAAAACTTTAATTTCACCAGCCAATAAAGAGTTTAACAACCCCATAGTTCCCAGAATTTACATTTCGTATTTTTAAACTTACCGTAGAACAAACATGACATTCTCACAACAATAACTGTACCTCAATACCAAACATGACATGCTTGAAGTTCTCTATATTTTATACTGATGTACTGAAAGGCTAAACAACTTCTAGAAAAAGCATAGGAGTATAAGCATTTATATCATTGCAAATGTATGCTTAACTAAGAGGTATAAATGTATGAATTTTTTACTCTCTATAGACACATTGTACTCATCTTATCCATGTATTTAATAGGAGTATTATTTATCTTCCTTAGTTGGGAAACCAGATTGGGGGAGTCTCTGTCTGCCTTTTCATTTATAGTTGTTCTACTTTATAGGTGGTATGAAGGTGAAGGCTGACAGAGATGAATCTTCTCCTTATGCTGCTATGCTTGCAGCACAAGATGTTTCTCAACGATGCAAGGTCAGAGATATTGCTCAGTCTGTTTTCGGAGTTATTTTCTTTCATCATTTTTTAGAAATATTAATTCACTGCGCAATGCATGTCTCATTTTAAGTCACTAGAAGATGAAAAAACTATGTTTCGTATCCAATTACACTAAGAGGATTGCAGCAGGGTTAGTTTGTTACAAAAGATGTTAATGAAATGTAAACGATTTTAAGCTTGAGTTGAAGCTTTGTCCGTTGTGTTAAGAACAGGTTCACATTTATGATCAAATGCATGTTTACTGCTTGACACTTTAGGTCCAAGCTTTTAGGGTTTTATGGGTTCTCAGTAAATCATAGATGTCATTGTAGAAATCTAAATATAACAATGAATTTTCAGTAGTATTGTCCCTGAACTCTGTTCCCCTTTCTGTTGTGTACTGTTTTTTAAGCAACTCTTGCTGTTAAAAAAAGTGAAATATTTTGCTGATTAGATGGTTGTATTTGAGCTTGATGTATGTATGATATGCTGTCAAGGTCATAGGTGATATAGGTAAATTGTGCGACGACTTTTGTAAACATTATTCTGCCTATACTCCTTGTTATTAATATTGTGGTGTTAACCACGTCTAAGCGTGAGCCAGATGTTTAAATAACTAAAGTACTGCCAAATTGAATCTCAAATGTAGAGTTAAAGTCTAATTGTTAGATTAAAATATTTCACATCAGATTGCACAAGAAGATTTCAATAGATTTCTACTGCCTTTAAGTGTTCTGAAGTTTGGCACAATAAGTTGTAGCTATGAATAGCCAGGAAGTCAAGTTGATTTGCAACTCACTTTTGTTCACAATTTACAGGAGCTTGGAATTAATGCTCTTCACATTAAGCTTCGGGCAACAGGTGGAAACAAAACCAAGACTCCTGGTCCTGGTGCCCAGTCTGCTCTCAGAGCCCTTGCTCGTTCTGGAATGAAAATTGGACGCATAGGTAAAACCTCTTTAATTGTTGGATAGTTTCATCATCTGTATGGTCTGATTTCTTCGGAATTCGGTTGTATTGACAACATGCTATTATCTATGATTTTGAACTCTTTAATCTGAAACCCTGCTGAAAGTACTTGTTGCCTCTATTTTGTCAGAGGATGTTACTCCTATTCCCACCGACAGTACTCGCAGAAAGGGTGGTAGAAGAGGAAGGAGGCTGTGAATCCTTCTCAGCAACATATATGCTACATGGCAGAATATTTTGGTTAAGGATGCAACTTTGTTTGTGTTTTACAACTTAGTTTTGAACATTTTGTAGCCAGAGTACAAGTCATTCTGAGTTATGATCATTTGGAGCCTTTTCAATCTTGTGAGATGGAAATTATTTTGTTGAGCTGGATTTAGTAATTTGTCTTGGTTGTTATTCTCATTGAAAACTCAACTTTTTGTTGCTGCGTCTTTGCTGCCTTGATAAAAGTGTGATCTATATCCTTGAGATACTGGAAACCGTAACATGAGTGATCGAAGTTTCTGCAAATTACTTTAAATATAGGTCTAATGAGTCCTATTTTTTAACATGCTCGAAGAGCGTGTTGATAATTTAGGGCCTTGTATGTGTATTAGTAAAATGTCTACACACCCGAGAGCCTGTTGATAATTTAAGGTCTTGTAGATAGTAGTAAACCGTCTCCTATTCATAGATCTGTGCCTCCCTTTACATTTGGTAGATTTGTGAAGACTTTGGACAAAGAAGGGCAAGTCTTCAATCAATATTGACAAAAGAGGAGATGTCTTTCATTTTCAAGACAAACATAAGTGAAATGATTATCCAAAAACAGATTAAAGATGATGAAAACAAATATTGAAAGCTTGTAAGAGGTACCAAGCTTGAAAATCACTAACTAGTGTTGAACTATTTTTTTTGTTCTAGGGCTTGAGGAAAGTTTGATTTGTTGTCCTTACACCTAAATTACATAAAATCTTCTGTTAATAGCATTCAAGGCCGATGGACTTGTATCTTATGTCACAAGTTTGAGTCCAGTTCAATATTTACGTAGAGGGATGGTCTCATCATCGTGAGTTTCAAAGGCTATAATTGACCCAAAGAGTTGGCTCAAGACATATATATCGGCATAATAAAAAAGAAACACTAGTTGTATCTTTGTTTCTCGGAGAGTTTTTTGAGGCTAAGCCCGTCATTTTCCCTTGTGATCATCCTTGTTGTGTTGGGTCTTTGTTCCTCTACGTTGAGTATTCTGGAAAGCTTATTTCCATGAGAAAACGACAGATTCATTCCGTGCTCAAACTCAATTCTTTTCTTTTCGCTTTGACGAAGAAAAAAAGGTATATCTCCCATCTTTGCTTTGCTTGTTTGCTGTGTTAAGTTTTCTCCTTTTAATGCATGTTTCCATCTTTATTACTTCGATTTATGCTTCGTTCAATGTTCTATTTGTTAATGAATTTAAATTGTTACCTTCTGTTTGAACCTAATGTTATTTCGAATTGGGGAAAAATTGGTTGTTTAGGGTTTTAAGCACTTACCTGTGCGGGACGACCCATCAAAACCTTTACGGGTTGTCGTCTGCTTTTCCTTGAAAAAAACCATCCTAAGGTCATTGCTGCAACGGGTTTCACAATTTCTAATTTGCATATCACTTACAGTTCAGCCACTTTTGAGAACCTATAAAGAAAACAGAGCATGTTAAAATTTTCAAGAATGTTGAAAAAGATTGAACTTTTTCAAAATAGTTACTGGAATTATTTTTTTTTTTTGGTAAAAGTTACTGGAATTATTGAATACCCATTATTTATAAGCTAAAATTAAAGGGAAAGCAGTGATCAAACCGTGATTCTGGTACAGATTTCCAGGTCCATTGATCAGGTTCGTCCCCATATAAAAGGGACAAATACTTCAGCTAAGATTATATATGATTTTTTCCCACTTGATTTCTCTAATGCAAGACGTCGACGGAGACGTACCTACTTCAACCTCAAACAACATAGAAGGTACGTGTAATAATGAAAATCGGTTCGGTGTGGAGTTCACCAGGTTCCGCTCTTAGTAAGCTGCCATTTTAGGTGATGATGTGAATTATTATGAGTTAGTCCTTTCGCATCTTAATTACGATCAATAAACTACCCTCCAATTCTCTCTGTTTTCTACATTCATGTCACTCTTAGTGATCTATTAGGCCATCACTTCGAGTCTCAGTCTCTGCCACTAATTGACCTGTACGGCACTATCCAAAAGAATGTAAAACCCATTACTATTTCTCTTATAATACATAGATGGTGATAGTTTAGGTAGGAAAAGAAAAGGAGAGCAACCAAATGTTCGCGTGTGAAACTCACGGAAAAGTTATTAAGAATGATACATAGATGGTGATAGTTCAGGTAGGAAAAGAAAAAGAGAACAACCAATTGTTTGCGTGTGAAACTTGCAAAAAAGTGATATTTCAAGTGTGTTTTTTTCATTATCTCCTGAGTTAACTTGGGAGTAAAAAGATCAAAACTTTGCAAGAGAACTGCATCATTTTGAAGATTTGGACAATGTAAACAGTTCTGGTGTTGCAAACTGTGCTGCATGCCAGTGGTATTGTAGTGCTTGGTATGCTTGCAATTGAAAGTTGTTTTGTCTTAAAAATTGCTTTTTCTGCAGATAGGTAGCAGTGTTTCTCTTCTTCTGATTCTTAAAAAAATAAAAAAGGTATATATGAGTTTACTCCGTAATGGTGCAGTCAGTAAGTAGTCATTGCACTTAATGCTATTTGTCTAATGTCTATGTTGAAGACAACTTCCACAGGCAATTTCCAAGCACAAAGTTTACCTAAGGTCAAAGATATAAATGCTGATGAAGTAGCAAGTGGATTTTATAGGTAATCAACTATCTGAAGTGACTATGGGTGATGCTGATATTCTTGAAAATGGAAATGACGAAGCTATACTGGATCCTGACCCCAGTAAAATAGTGGAAGGAAAAAGGCCGGAGCAGATTAAACCTTCCAGTGATGGAAGAGCTGGTCCTGAGTTGGTTACAGGGAGAAGAAAGTTACAAATGCGAGAAAGATGGAGAGAGATTGACCCAATATTATTTTACCACGAGGAGGCAGTTGTGGATTCCGACATTTGAATGCATATTTTCTTACTTTCTATTGAACATGACTCTGATCAAAGCTGCATAGCTTCCTTGTTTTTGAAAAACTTTTGGATAATCGAGTAGAGTTGTCGAGGGTCAATCGGAAATCACTCTTCTATCCCATAAAGGTAGAGGTGAGGTTGCGAACATCTTAGCTCTCCTGTCCCCACTTGTGGGATTAAGTTGAGTTTATTGCTGTTGTCTTAAAAGTAGAAATAATGCCCACAAATCACTTTTTGATCCTGTCTTTGATGAATAGCTATTGTAATGGAATTTGAAATATCTTTAGATTTGATTTTGCTGGATGGGTAACTATTTTCCTCATAAGACATGAAGCAAATGTGGATGCGGAGGTCAAGAAGAATGTAGGATGTTTGAACAAATTTTACATCAGCCCAAAACAAGTTGATGCTGATAAGACAATGTGCGGAGGTCGTTACACACTTGATATATTCAAGTAACATGTGCTGAAATTTGTGAAGTTGGCTGCTCCAGATGCTTCTTTGGTTTCTTATTTTTTTTTATACACTAATTGTGCTGGTTAGTCTTAGACTAACTTTAAGATGATGTCTATGATTTTTCTTTATGGGAGTAGAGTTGAATAGCTCTTTAGCTTTCAAATTTACCTTAGACTTTGAATTGGGGAGTTAATCTCCTAAGTCAGCTTCTTAAGACATTCTTTATACTCATATGGTGATACAAGAACGTGACACTGTGTTACGATCACCTCCCAGATAACATTCTTTATACTCATATGGTGATACAAGAATGTCACACTTGGAATTTGAACTCGAGGACTTTTAATGGGTCGCTTGGTTTTACGGTAAGAAAACTTGATCTCCCTATACTAATACTAGAATTTACGGTACTCCCTGTTTTATACTGCATTGTGTTAATTGCTTCTTTTAGTTAACTGATACTGTTGATGTTTGTAGGTTATTTTGGATGTTACAAGCAATATGGCAGGTCTAGAAGTTGGGGGAGGGCCATGGTTCAACACATGGAAGGGAAAAGCAGAGATACCGGAAATTGTTACTCGAGCTATCAATGTTCCTGTGGATTTGGATGGCAGCATCTTTATATTCTCCTTATATTTTATCAAATTAAATGACATAACAATTAACAAACAACAATGTCAGACACGCACGGGCACACCACATCTAGTTCACATGTTTTATTTGCATAAAATACTATAATATAAATAATATTATATACGATTGGTTCATGTCTATTCTATTCTCCCAACGTTCTAGTGCAACTTAGCATTAGCCAAGCTCCAAGCATTTAGAGTTTCAATTGTGATCGTCTCCGCGCCGTTGTTGAAGGCAAATAAATGTGCTTTATCAAATATCGCCAATGTTGGATAAACCCTTGATGTAATGCACGTTTTTCCTCCAGCACCAAAACTTTCCACTATCGAATTATCAATCTGAAATATAAACAAATTGTTAAAACACGTGAAATTTGTATGAGATAAGTAAATTAACAAAGAATTGAGACGAGAGCTTACCAAACTTCTAAGAGACAATTTCTTGTCTACTAAATCTACATCAACATATCCAGCAAATGATGGTTTGTACATCGCCGTTTTATTCTTTAGGCTTGACCTGGTGACATCAATGGAAACAAGCAAACAAACAATTCAATTGAAGTTGAATAGCAATATTGCCAATTTATGACACATTCTTTGAAAATATGTTCTAGAAAGAATGTCATTTTTATATACGTTGAAACAATTCAACTTAAAATTTTCGATCACAAAATTCAAAAATCTTTTTAAGGACTCTGTATGGCTAAATCTTGACGTGGGAGTACTCTATAGTGGGAGTGCAATGAGATAACAAGAATAACATTTTTTTTGTGAGCGAGGCATTTAAAAAATGAAAGAACAAACCTTGAGGCATCGGAACACATGAGAACCTTATATTTATCTTGAGCCTTGAAAATTCTAAAGAAAACAGGTGTGTATTCTTCTAAGTTTTTAGAAGCCAAAGTTAGGAGCCCAAAAGGCCCAAGTCCACCTTGGACCGTTGAACCTTTAATGGTGCATACATCTTGCGCATAAAGATCAGCCCATCTATGATCAAATGGCTCTGCCTTGTCCAAGCTTGTGAATGAGAAAATCACTTCAACGTCAGCCTGCAATTTCAAATTTAATTTGTATTTTCACGCGCGTCTCAAATACGTATAAAAATGAAACAAAAAAAGAAAAAAAAAAGAAATCAAGCCCAAACCTGTGCTACTGTGATTCCTTTGATTTCAACCTTTTCTCCCTTGTTCAACTTTTGATTGTTTAATTGGACCTTTTTCTTTCTTAGAGTTTCTAATTCTTGAACAGGCCATTGAACCAATTGTTTTCCACTAGGATCAAGCCATATTTTGCGAGGAATAGGGTGAACTCCAGCCCATCCTATCCTCTCTTCGTTAATACCAGTATCTGATTCATTAGCCCAACCCAACAAAATCCTACGGTTCTTGCCACTATCAAAGAATGTCTTGGACGCGTAATAGTTACCATAGTCAAGTCTCAATCCTTTCCATCCATCAATAGAAGTGTTATCTGGAAAGTACCTATCCTGTTTGGTGTCATATGTACCAACTGTATAGTGATCAAACTTCATAACATCAAAGCTAACCTTAAGAACATGCTTAATGTCTTTTCCATTGTATGACGTGTTCAAACCATTTTTATTTTTCAATGACACTGGAAAAAAATCAGGACATTCCCAATTTCCAGTACCGGGGACTGAGTGGAGTGGGTGTTTGGCTTTGGTCCATTTCATGAAGTCCTTACTTCGGTACATTATAACCTTTCCCCTATGATTCCTCACACTCCCAACCAAGATTCTCCAATATCCATCTCGGCCCATCCAAGCTGTTGTTGGATCACGAAATTGAGTTTTGTTAATGCTTATGTCAGCAACAATCAATGGATTGTTATCGGGCTTGATCCACTTACGGAGGTAAGGATCCGACAAGTTAGCCGGGATTGCATAGTTTTGGACTTGTGTCTGGTTAGCATCCACGATTCCAGTGTAGAGGATAACGGGCTTGTTGCCTGGCAAGATTGTGGCTGACCCGGACCATGTACCATTCTTGTCGAATACTTTGGACGGGTAGATAGCGGACTCAAGTGGGATCCAATTGATCAAGTCCTTTGAGACTGAATGTGCCCAAACAATGTTGACCTCCCATTTAGTTCCCTTTGGGTTGTACTGGTAGAATAGATGGTACACTCCATTGTAATACATTGGGCCTGTTGAGAACAAAAATGACAAAAAGGAAAAATTACTATAAAGTAAATAAAATTTAATTATGGCTATTAAAAAGTATTTGTAAAAAAAATAAATATTACTCACCATTTGGATCTGTCGTTGTTTGTTTGAAGCAACAAGAAGAAACCATGAAAAAAGAGAGGAAATAATTGAGATTTGATTAGTCAAAATACAATTAAATGCAATTGAGATATACTTATAGCAAGAAACTAAAACTTATAATTATAAAGTGTTAAAATCAAAACCTAAGGGGGGCTAGCATATAAAGAAATAGTACATGATCATCAATAACTTGGCCGTAATAATTCTGTATTTATGTTAAGATAAAACATTTAATATGTACAAATAATTTATCTTGCAACGACCTCAAGTTATAATACTACAATAATAATGGAATGTATTTTCAACCAAACATTTATAAATACTTTCTTCATATATAAAAAGATCTAAATAAAATTTACTAGATTCACGTAACTCTATACACAAATTATTCATGATCCATAAATTTAAAATTCTGAATTCGCTTCGAAGCCACAAACACAACAAGTTCAAAAAGAAAAATTAAATGAAGACAATGGACGAGCAGAAATTTGACAACCGACGTGCCCGGAGACCAAAGACTTTCTTACAAGTTGCCAATATTGTCCAAAAATATTTTGAATTTTCTTTAATTCCTCAAATATAAACAAAAAAAAAAAGAAAAAAAGAAGGAGGTCGTTTTCCTTCTATTTATCATGATAGTAACAACAAGGACTATATTTATTATTGTTATATTAAATTACTTTAATTATTTCTATCTTCTTTTTTTTCAAAATTATACAAACTGAATTGTCAAGGGAATAAATGAAATTATAATTCTATATAGAGTCATTTATGTTTTATTTTAAATTTTCTTTTCATCTTTACGTCATATATTTTGGCTATATATTTTTCACGTACTTTTGGGGTCTTCACATGTTTTATTTGTATAAAATACTATAATATAAATAATATTATATACGATTGGTTCAGATTCTACCACCAACCCTCATACCCCAACTGGTTAGGGCGTGGGTGGTGGAGTTGACTATACTATATAATACTATTATATTTTATTATCTATTTTATTTTTTTCTCTTATAAATATACAATATTATATAGAGAAAAGACATAAAAACCCCCTGAACTTGGTCGGACAACTTTCTTTAGCACTTAAATTACACGGGCGTTTAAACATCCCCCTTAACAACTTTGAAATGAATTAAATACCATCTTAAGAGGTGATGTGGCAAAGTGAGTGCACTCACTCGCCTAAAAACGCGTGAATTTTTTTTAAAAAAACTAAATTTATAAAATGATACATACGACCTGTTTTTATAGGCCAATATATTATTAATATTTTAAATATTATTTTCTTGATATGTTAATTCTTTTAAAATATGTGATTTTTTTTTTGTGGCCCACAAAAACTTTTAATCTTTTTTTTTTTCTCTCTTTATTTTGTTGTCTTCCCTAATATATATTCATGTGAGTTCAAGCTACACTTTCATGGCAAGAGTTTTCTAAGTTATTAGGTTTGCAACATACACACCACCCATAAATCATAGTGCTACATAACTGAATCGTTTATTGATGATTTGGATTGACAATTTGCAAAGAAAAATTTTCAATAGAAATTTCATAGTTGGTGATTTGAAGAAAATTTCATTTCTTTACCACATCACAAATTAACTCTCCAATTTTTGGTACATTGAAATGTTAAATAATTTTTTAAGAAACGATTCTAAGACCCATTTGGAAACCCTTTACGCCATTTTCTTAGTTTACAAGAAAATCAATGAAATCTTTTTCTTCTTTTTTCTTGATGTGAGACTCAAATCTCTAAAGAGATCGCCAAAGGAGAGGTGACTGCGCCATGATAGTAAAATCACTGGTGCATGCGAAATAGAGCCGTAACATCACTTCTTCCTTTTTAAATTTGATTGGTGAAGAGAAAAACATTGAGCAGTGAAGGGCATAAAATGGTGACCATTAAGGAAGAAGAAAGGAGTGTGGTTAGGGGTGGGGGGCAGTGCGGGGGGCGGGGGAGGAGAAACAAAAATGGGTCCAATTTTGATTTTAGAAAATGTATGTTTAATTAATTTATTAGTGTAAATTAATATTATAAAGTAATAAATAAAATTAATGACGTGGGACTGACATGGCTATGATGTGACGCTCACATGGTTATGATGTGGCAGGTGAGAGTGATATTATAATATCAGGGTGATATTTAATTCATTTCAAAGTTGTTAAGGGGGTGTTTAAACGCCCGTGTAATTTAAGTGCTAAAGTAAATTGTCCGACAAAGTTCAAGGAGGTTTTTGTGTCTTTTCACACATGCATTAAGTTCATTTTCTCACGTTAGCCTCAAGTTGACCACATATTATTTGTCTCTTAAAACACATCATAAACTTTCTATGAGTTAGAATTCTTTGAATCGAATCGATGACGTAAAAAATATTTATATTTACTTATAAAGATAATTATAAAAAAAAAAATTATTCGTCGTTGAATGAGATATGATTTTCTTTTTCCAGCACATTTATTATCTGGTCATTTTCCTATCATATTAGATTAATATTAAAACAAAAAAAAAATTATTATTTATATAAGTAAAAAATAGCATGCTGGCACATAAGTTTCACTTATAAGTTGATGATGTGAACAAACAAAAATATTTTCAAATCTTTCACTTCGTTTGTATGTATTAATAATATCTATACAGCGGCAATATTAATTAAGGTACTAATTATTATTTCTTCCGTTCTATATTAGTTGATCACTTTTTTTTTGACATAATATATAAATATGCCCTTTAACTTGACAATATTTCAAATTTATGCCCTCCAACTTGGAGTGTGCACAAGTGAACACTTAAACTTGTATAAAATTGAACAAATACACACACACACATCCTACGTGGCATCCTACATGGTAATTTGCATCCTATATGGCGTCCTACGTGTATTATGCCACATAAGACTCATGTGTCTATTTGCTCAACGTTATAAAAGTTTAAGTGCCTACTTGTGCAAACCCAAAATTGGAATGCATAAATGTGAAATGAGACCCAATTAAAGGACACATTTATGTATTATGCCTTTTTTTTACACGCTTTTTTAGAAATCATAAATAAGAAGATAATTTTACTAATTCATCTCTTAAAAAATCTTCTTGGAATTTTAGAAACAAATATGAACATTTTCAAAAAGAATTAATTGCAAGGGTAATATAAAAAAAGTTAATTAATATTTTCTTGATTTAGTAAGATGAACAACTAATATAAAACAACTATTTTTAATAAGATGATCAACTAATATGGAACGGAGAGAGTAATAGTGTATCTACTCGTCATGGGCAACATGCAGTTTCATTAACTCAAAAGCTGTCAGAGTATTATTATTATTATTATCATTATTATAACAAATAGTATCAAATTAGCCTAACATTTTCATTCAACCTAACCAATCAGCTGGAAATAATTATTAAATAAATCCTTTCTAATTATTATTTTCTCCGTTCATTTTTATTTATTCACAAACTAATAGGTTGTACATATGTATCTACTTCCAAAGACAAGAAAAAGTCATGGATAAAGGCGGATGCAAGCTTTAAGTTTATTCTAAATTTTAAAATATTGATCATATCGTACTAGTTAGGGGTGGGTATTCGGTTCAATTTTATTAAATTTTGATTCGGTGTTCAGTTTTGAAAAAATGTACACCAAATACCAAACCAAAATATTTCGGTTCAGTTCGATTTTTTAAACTTCTGTTCGATTTAATTCGGTGTTTTAAAAACAGTTTTTCGGTGCAAGCAAATAAAAAATAAAATAATCAAAACGTTTAACTAAAGATAAAAGTTGAAAACTCGAAATAATCAATTAACATATTTAATAGTTAAAGTTTCCAACAAAGAACTAAACATGCTTTTTTTTTCTCTTTCCGATTTTTTTGTTTCCAACAAACACTCTTTGTAATAGCAGCTAACAATTTAAACCAAGAATTTAGCACTTGAAACAAAAAAGTTAAAACAGTACAAAGTAAAAAATGTCTTAATATTCAACTTCATTCAAATAAAAAACAATAGGATTCACAATTTACAAAAACAAAGTTACCAAGTATATAATTAATAAAATTTAAATATTATTTTAAATTTAGTTAATAAAATTTCGATTTTTCGGTGCACCGATTTTTTTTCCCCTTACACCAAATACCGAACCAAAAAATCAAAATTCTGAAAAAAAAACACCAAAATCGAACCGAAAAACCGAATTAGTTTGGTTTCCGGTATATATGCCCACTCCTAGTACTAGCAATTGAGTTCTGTTGCATTTGGCAAAACCTTTATGACCGTACTTAACTTTCTAGTTCCGTCTCTAACAATAGATTTGGTAAATAACTCAGGACTTTTGACCCAAATATTAAGTTCATATAATTGTGCAAAAAAACAAATACAAATAAGATCAAACACATATTTCAAAACCTTTTATTTTCAACTCAAAACTCAAAACACCTAAATCTTAAAACGAGTTAGAAACATGGACATGAAATGTACCGTTGATCCAATTTTTAAGAGGTTGAAAATGATAACCAGTTCTGCCGTTGCTAACATCAACGTGGCTAGTAGTAGATTGCAAGTGCATATAAACTTTATGAGAAGCATCAACAAATACTCCATTGTTGATAAAGAAACACAACAAAAGAATTGGCAAAACAAAAAGAGAAGAAGATTTTCTTAAAATCTCCATCTTTAATTCTTTTTTCGAAGAGAGAGAATTAGTATGAAGTCGAAAGAAAGGGTGTGAAGAGTATTTATAGAGAAAAAAATCTCATAGAGATGAATAGATAATTATGAAAAGACTAAGGTTGTTTGATTACATGTTGAACAAAAAGTACATAGGAGTAAACGTTCAATATTAATTAAATGTTTTTTTCGAATTGAGTTTGAACGGATCAAAGTTAGTCGAGTTAATAAATTGGCTAGTCAATACGATACGAGCTGCAATACGAGTCAAACCTAATTTACTTAATTTTGACCAAGTTCTTGTTGTTTTATTTGTTCTTTTATAATTTTTTTTATATAACGTATCATATAAAAGAATTTTTCTTGAAATTTTTTAACCAAATTTCTCATAAGATAATTTTAATTATATATCAACACAGTTTTGATGAACTAAAAGTATGATATTGTTGTCGATTAAATGTCTCTTTTTAACCCAAAAAAACAAATTATTGTGCCTTCAAGGATTTCTATGCGTGGCCAATGGATATACATAACACAAGTTGGGGTTACTAGCTGGCAAATTTACAGTTCATTCATTTGACTATACAACATGATGCAACAAGATTTATTTTGTAAAGTTGTTTTTTAGATCTACCTTATTTTGTCTTTCTTATCTTTTTATTTATAATATAATAACAAAAAAGTATGAGTGTTAGATAAGGACCCTTTTTACAAGTTTGACTGTGTGAGTGTGGACCCTAACGTAATGCCAGAGAAAATGGGGAAAATAATTATTTTGAAGAAATTTTCCAATAGAATACTGATTTAAAAAAAAAAAATTAAATCCATTTTATATAGTTCTGTCTACAACAACATATATACCTAAAAGATCTCCCAAATAAAGTTTACGGGCCTGATGTGTACGCGGTCTTATTTCTGTTATGGTGTTTGTATCGAAATGTTTGGCACGTTTCATTATTTAATTTTATTTTAATTTTGATTTCTCGGCTAATATCTGGGACTCAAATTGGAGCTCGATTAATTCAGATTTGTGTTGGATATGTAGTGATCCATTTAGGAGTATCACTCTATACCAAGGATTTTTTCGCATCCAACTAGGTTCAAAATTGAAATTCTTGATTAAGGGAGGAACAACTCTATTCATTGTACTACATCTTTTGTTGGTTCATTTTCCAAAATTAGATCAAGATGTACTCCATTATTATATGAATAAAATTTCGTCTACATTAACATTATCTTACATATAATTTCTGAATATTTAAATTTAAATTCTAAGAAAATAAATTCAGTCTAAATTTATCGAATTGACTGATGATAAAAAAGAATAGCAACTGAGTCAACTGACTATCCTCTTGATATGTTGTTTTTAAAATTTATTTTTCTTGCCCTTTATGAAATAATATAAAATATGACCAATTTTCAGCTATATATATTTTTTTAAAATTGGAATTATCTAAAAAGAATCAATGAGATAGTTCAAAGATGTGATAATACTAAAATAAACCATTTTACAATTAAAGAAAAGAAGTATATTCTCTCTAATACATTCTTAAGTTTTATTACATCATAGTTACTTAATAAATATTCTTATATAAATTTTTAACTTAACTATAATAAATTAATATAATTTTGATATAAAACGGTATGCGAATAAATTTTTAATGAGATACTAGTATTATATATTGTCAAAGCGACTACGTTGAATTAATCGAATAAAAATCATATCTCAATCTTTTTTAAAAAATTGGAAACACCTTGAAAAGTCTTCAACTCTATATATTATATTAATATTAAAGAAGAGAAAATCGTGATGTTTTGGACGAGATAGAGGGGCAAGTAACGTGATAACCTCAAAATAGATTAGCAAAATATTATTTATTGACATTTGAACCTAGGTGAGTAGATTTAATTATGTGCACCACACATCATACAACAATTATCTTCATGCTATAAATGCATCGTATTATAGAGATATTTACTACACAGTTTTCTGAATAAACATAAAATTAAGTAAATGACTCGTAAGTAGCTCAAGCAGATAACTTGTAAATAATTTTTTTAGACTTGCAATCAAAGTAGACAAGTTGCAAGTAGCTAGCTCAAGCAGCTTACAAACAACTTCTGAAAAGTTTTGTAACGATTTTTTTTCTTTCTATAAATAGGAAGTGAATTCAATTCATTTATTTATGAGAAGTTGAATAATTATTAGTTCGCCTTCCCCTATAATTGTCTTTGATATATTTACTTTGGAGTAATCTTTATTTTATAACACTACATATATAAATTTCAGACTAACTTTTTCTCTTCTGATCAAATTTTAAAATGTTTTTGGTTAAGATTTCACATTAATAAAATAACATAATTTTCTAATAATTTTAGCGATTATATACTGATGAAAATTTGGCAAAGACTTTTATTTCTATTGTCAAATTTGGTGTCTTAGAAAGCTGTTCTCCATATGTTTTTCCACTCAAGTCTAGAGTTTTTCCACTCAAGTCTAGAGTGTCCAATGTGCAAAAATATTCTTTGAATTTTATGAGTACAATAATTTTGAAAACTTTTACAAAAATAATAATAATTGTTTTGGACTACTATTCTTTCTGATTTATTTTAGTTATCATTCTTATTAAAAATATAACTTGATTCAAAATAATAGTCATTTTCCAAATAATAATGCAACTTATGCTAGTGGTAAGCTTGGAAAAGTTAATCACAATTCTTTCTTAACTTTTCAAAATAACAAGTACTAGTATTTTGAAATAATTATTTTTAGTCAACATAATATTGTCTATTGTTTTATTAGTCAAACACCTGTGTCCAAAGAGGGTCTCCAATTTCATGTAAAATATCTTCATTGCAAATTGTTTTGTTAATTTTAAGCAATCTACTAGGAATATCATCAATGAGAATTTATTTTTTCCCTTAAGAAATTTAGCAAGGGAACTCCAATTACTCCAATACTCTATGAAAATGTGTAAATATTATAACACGTTAAAACGTACTAATAGTAGGACGTCAACCTAACGTGTTATATTATCTTTTAAGATTATTGCACACTCTTTATGAGAGACTTCTTAAACTATTCTTCACAAAAATATTTGTTCAAATTATCTTCTTGTTTATTTTTATCTCTCTTAATGTTGTGCTTAATTATAATTCCACTAATATTGGGGCAGTACGAGTGAATTTGAAAAATAAAAATGATATATCTTTTTTATTTTTTGTTTTATAAAACATCAGTATTAAAACTAACCAAAGTTAGTTAGTTAGCTAGAGTCACTGTTAGTGGAGTTTGTTAGCTGTCCTAACTAAGTCGGTTAGATTAGAGAAATCAGGACAGCTGTATAAATTGATTGAAGACTATAAATAGTCAAGCTTGTATTCCTTTTCTTTTAAGCAAAAACAGAAAGATCAATAAAATTGTCCCCTCTTCTCTTCCGCATGATCCATTAGCACAGTAGCTCAAAGTGCAGTTTATGCTTGATGAATGCTTAATTGTGCATAATTTGACAAGGTATCAGAACAATTGGTCGTCGCTTTTGTTGTAATTTGTTGAGAATTTTGAGATCTGGTTCGTGAGAACCCTACATCATCATGCCAGTTCATGAAGAAACGGCTCCTGCAAATGAGCCTGTTATCGTGGTTGATCATCACCACCCGTTGTTCTTCCAAGCATCAGATACACCTGGAGCAGTTATTATTCTAATCAAGTTAACAGGACCGACAAATTATACACTATGGAGTCGTTCGATGAAGCTTGCTCTTCGAGGCAAAGGCAAGCTGGGATTCATCGATGGAACATGTGCAAAGCACCACTACAAGGGTGAATTGGTTGAATTATGGGAAAAATGCAATGCAATTGTGCTCTCATGGATTGGTTGTACGGTTGCAGCTGAACTAATGCCGACGATCCTATATGCATCACATGCGAAACAAGTTTGGCTTGATTTCAAGGAGCATTTTGATCGATCGAATTTAACAAGAATTAATCATCTCTGGACTGATATTGCGACCTTAAGGCAAGGTATGGACTCTGTCACCACCTACTACTCTAAATTGAAGGATTCATGGCATGAATTAGATATCATGGCGCCATTGCCTCAATGCGACTGCGGGGAATCATGACCTTATTTGGAACATTTGAGATCTCAATGACTATTGCAGTTTCTTATGGGCCTAAATGAAAGCTATAGTCAAATTCGAAGTAGCATTCTAGCAAGAAATCCTATTGTTACTATGAATAAGGCCTATGCTATAGTATCACAAGAGGAGAGTCAAAGAACTTTAGGTGTTGTTGATGCTAAGAAGAAAGCAGTAACATTGCAAGCAGAGAAATCACAAACCTATAGACCACCTCCTAAGAAGGAACTAGGAGCTTTAAGTGGTCCTCCGAAATTTGATCTGTTTTGTGAATATTGTGGGTATCAAAGCCATAAAAAGGAAAATTGTTATCGTTCGGTTGGTTATCCTCCTGGTTTCCAGAGTCAAAAGAGGGATAATAATAATAATGATGGTGCAGGATATTCTAGATCCAATTGAAGTGTTCAAGGCGATGGTTCCAACTTATTTGGGAACACTCAGAATCATTCCATTGGATACAGACAACATGCTCGTTTTCAACATAATTCAGGGGGTTATAGACCACCCAGACCTGTTGCTAGAGATGGTTCATCAGGGATCAGGCCTCGAGCCAACTCCACTCACACCTCAGCAGAGCCATCATCATCTTAGGGTCATTTCTTCAGTGATCATCAATATGATCAAATGCTACACATGATGGGGAAAGAAGAGACATCTGAGTATTAAGCTAATCTAGCAGGTATTCATGCTTTACTGTCCAGTGCCTTGTTACATGACTGGATAATTGATACATGTGCATCTCATCATATTACTCAATTTAAGGATCTTCTCACATTTCTTAGAAGCCTATAGATTAATTGCAAAGTTCAAGTTCCAACATGTGACATGTCTCAAATCAACAGTGAAGGGAAGACAATAATTTTGGGAGATCAAGCTATACACAATGTGTTACATGTTCTTGAGTTCAAATTCAATTTACTCCCAGTTTCCAAGCTAACTAGAGAATTGTCTTGTGTTGTGACCTTCTTCCCTGATTTTTGTATATTTCAGGTACTCTCCAATGGCAAGGTCATAGGGATTAGTAGAGAAAGATAAGGTTTGTACTTCCTCAAAGACTTCATCACTAGTTCAACATTTGATACATCAGCAAATCTTTCAACTAGGATTTCTAACAGTGCAGCAGACACTTTATGGCCTTACAGACTTGGACATCCATCTGGTGCTGCTGTGCAACATATTTCATCTCTTCCTAGGAAAGTGCATCCTCATGTCCATGACAACTGTGACATATGCCCATTAGCTAAGAAGCATAGACTTCAATTTCCTGTTAGTACCACTAAGACTATAGCCTCTTTTAATTTAGTCCACCTGGATGTATGGGGACCTATAAGATGTCTACATATGATATGAAACATTACTTTGTTATATTAGTAGATGACTACAGTAGATATACTTGGGTTTTCTTAATTCAATCAAAAAGTGAAGTGTTCTCTGTGTTAAAAAATTTGTTGTCATTAATAAAGAATCAGTTTGATGTGTCTATTAAAATGTTTAGATCTAGTAATGGTAGAGAGTTTGTTAATTCTCAATGTATTGATCTGTTTCATTCAAGTGGGGTTATTCATCAAACTAGTTGTGCTTACACTCCTCAACAGAATGAGATAGTTGAAAGAAAGCACAAACATATTTTAGAAGTGGCTCGAGCCTTGAAATTTCAGAGCGACATACCCATGAGATTCTGGGGGGAATGTGTAAGAACTGCTGTGTATCTGATAAACAAACTACCTTCACTGGTATTGAATGGTAAATCACCATATGAAATGTAATTTGGGAAGCAGCCAAAAATTGATCACCTGAAGGTTTTTGGATGCCTTTGTTTTGCTAATATGCTACCTAGAGGTGATAAATTTAAGGAAAGAGCTAGAAGAGCAGTCATGATAGGTTACTGTGAGAACCAAAAGGGTTACAGGTTATATGAGTGTGATATTGGACTTCTGTTTGTCAGTAGAGATGTAACATTTAAAGAAACAGTGTTTCCCTTTAAGGATGGAACACATTGTGATGTTGAAGATATGTTCATTGTCACACCACTTGGAACCTTTAATGATTTTGTTGTTGAAGAAAATCATACTCAGGACAATGTTTATATTCCTGATACACTCATGCAAGAAGCTGTACAAGTTAGAAATCCACATGATTTGCCTGTTGAGACCTCTGCAACTATGAGTTCAGGAGATATAGAGCTTGCAGAAGTTGATGAAGGTCCACCAGAGTCTCCTACAACCATCAATGAAGTTTATCATGCAGATGCCCCTGCTGATGCACAAGTGATTCCACCCCAGGTCATTTTAGGAAGGCCTTCAAGAAGTGTTAAACCACATATATGGCTCAATGATTATGTTACCTCTACTAAACCTGTAACACAATGCACATATCCTATTGTGAACTATGTTGGTTATACATATTTATCTAGCAAATATCAGGCCTATTTGAGCTCCTTTTCAGCTATTCAGAAACCTAGAACCTTTGAAGAGGCCTCTTAATATACTGAGTGGGTTGATGCTATGCAGCAGAAAATCAATGCCCTAGAGGAGAATCAGACATGGGAACTAGTTCCTTTGCCACCTAGTAAGAAACCTATAGGATCTAAGTGGGTATACAAAGTCAAGCTCAAGGCTAATGGGGATATTGACAAATACAAGGCAAGATTGGTAGCAAAAGGATACACTCAAAATGAAGGTTTTGATTACTATGAAAGCTTTTCGCTAGTCGCAAAGATGGGAACAGTTAGAACAGTTATAAGTGTGGCAGCATCTAAGGATTGTAATCTCTTTCAAATGGATGTAAGCAATGCATTCTTACAAGGAGACCTTTATGAGGAGGTTTATATGTCTTTGCCTCACGGATTTCACAGTAAGGGGGAGACTAGAGTATGAAGATTATTGAAGTCACTATATGGACTCAAGCAAGCCTCAAGACAGTGGAACATTAAATTGACCACTGCCCTGCTAGATGCAGGCTATAAACAAAGCTCACATGATTACTCCTTATTCACTAAACATTATGGTAATGATATTGTGATTCTGTTGATCTATGTAGATGATATTATACTTACAGGAAGCAATAACAAACTCATTAATGATGCAAAAAAGCATTTACACAGTTAGTTCAAAGTCAAAGATCTAGGGGAATTGAAGTATTTCCTAGGTATTGAAGTTTTGAGGTCTCAACATGGAATTTTGATAAATTAGAGGAAGTATGCATTGGAACTTATATCTGATGTAGGACTAGCAGGGGCCAAACCTGCTCACACACCACTGGAGGCCAATATTAAACTTACCATAGTTGATCATGATGAATGCACATGAGTACACGATGATCCTTTATTTGAAGACATATGCAGATATCAAAAACTCATTGGGAAGTTGATCTACTTGACAATCACTAGGCCAGACATCTGTTCACTGTTCAGTTGCTGAGCCAATTTATGCAACAGCCTAAGCAATCACATTGGATGGCTGCATTGAGAGTGGTAAGATATGTTAAAGGCTCACCAGGGCTGGGCATATTCCTGAAAAAAGGTCCCATAGATAATTTGGTAGTACACTGTGATTCAGATTGGACTGCTTGTCCCAATACAAGAAGATCAGTCACGGGTTTTGTTCTACAGTTAGAGCTTCATTGATTTCTTGGAAGTCCAAGAAGCAACAAACTGTAATTCGTAGCTCAGCAGAAGCAGAATATTACAGCATGGCTGTTGCAGTTGCTGAAGTCATCTGGATGGTTGGATTGCTGAAAGATTTATCTGTGAATGTATCAACTCCTATACAGCTCTACTGTGGTAGCAAAGCAGCTATGCAGATTGCTGCGAACCCCATATTTCATGAACGCACAAAACACATCGAAATTGACTATCATTTTGTTAGGGAAAAGCTTAAGGAAGGCCTTATACATCCAATTCATGTGTCCACTAAGTTTCAGCTTGCAGATTTGTTAACAAAAGGGTTGGGAGTAGCTCAACACAGTTTCTTGTTATCCAAGCTGGGAGTTCTTGATATTTTCCATCCTCCAGCTTGAGGGGGAGTATTAAAACTAACCAAAGTTAGTTAGTTAACTAGAGTCACTGGTAGTGGAGTTTGTTAGCTGTCCTAACTAAGTCGGTTAGATTAGAGAAAAAATAACAGCTCTATAAATTGATTGAAGACTATAAATAGTCAAGCTTGTATTCCTTTTCTTTTAAGCAAAAACAAAAAGATCAATAAAATTGTTCCCTCTTCTCTTCCGCATGATCCATTAACACAGTAGCTCAAAGTGCAGTGTAGTTTATGCTTGATGAATGCTTAATTGCGCATAATTTGCAATCAAATATCTTTCGAGACCATAAAATGTAAATTTCTAATAGTTCTAAAAGAGTAAACTTTTTCACCCACATATCAAGTTATAATTAAAAGTGAAAACTTTTTCTATCAAGAAGTAAATTTCTAATAGTTCTAAATTTTACTTTTCCCTCTCTTTTTATTAAAAAAATGCAAGAAATTAAACTTTATACCATGCGGATAATAAATAAATTAAACCCATGTTTTCTACTAAATTTTATATAAATATTTCCACCACTTTTTGACGTCAAAAATTGGGGGCGAGGGGCATGTCTTTTATGGATGTCAACTAATATTTAGTTCAGTTTGACAAACCAACCAAAAGTGGAAAGTGGAGTTTGGATAAACCAACCAAAAGTGGAAAGTGGAGTTTGGATTTCTTCTCGATTTTTTTTATTTTCATGCGAAATAAGCCAGGTTTCAATTGAACATCTCATATTTTTAATAAAACACTTTAACTAGATATATTTTTTATTAAAATTTTGTAAAAAAAAATCACGTCTCCTCAATATTCATGTATTAGTTGGTTAAGTTAACCATATAAAATATGTCATTTTCTTGAATTATACATTCGCTTCAATAAACTGTAAAACCCTCAACATTTTTACTTGAGGTTGGTGCATATAACTAAAGAAGATGACATATTTTATATTGTTAACTTAACTATAAATACACAAATAAAAGCACGAACAATTTTTTTTCAATATTTGAATCGAAAGTGTCTAATTAAAACACTTTCTTAAAAGTTGAAATGTTCAATTAAAACATGACTTACTTCAAATGTCTAAATGAAATATCATGACTATGTATTAATTAGCCAAATCCTGCAGTGAGTGTGTGACCTCCAGCTCCAATAGTTTTAGTTTTCACATTGGTGTATATACAACAAGAAATTCACAACTTTCCAAGTTATGTCAAATGAAATCAACCTCAAATATTGCAACTTGCAAAATCTATTGGACTATTGGCATTCAGGGGCGTATCTAAGGGGGGTCACCGGGTTCAAGTGAACCCATGCTCCCCTCCCGAGATCATATATAATAGTGTTATATATTTTTTAAAATATTGAAATATAGCTATGTGAACCCATACAGCTCGGAGTATCATATTATGTGATGATGATTGGGTGCATGTCATGCCCCGAGCCTACACCCTGGGCGTGGCCGGCACTCGAGAACCATTGATGGTCCCCAAGCGAACCCTTGGCCTGGCTGACTACTTAACGAAAGACTTACTCAAGTGATAAAAAGCTTAAAACAGAATTTTTGAACATTTAAACTCAAAGTAAAAACTCAACTCTGTAAAATACTCAATAACATAAGTATTATAGTTTTTTTTTTAAAAAAATCTCAAGAAAAGTAAATGCTGAAGGACTCCTCAACTATATCTATCTATGAAGCCTCTAACATTAAGATAGGTGTTCGGACAAGACTCACGACACCTCAACCAACTAATAACAGAAAGAAAAGTGGGGTCCTCCGGAATGCAATGAGGCTCACCAAAGCTAACTAGAAGTGCTAAGTGATCTCAACGAAGCGCCCGTTGATGATCCTGAACACCTATATCTGCATCATAAAAAGATGCAGGTCGAATGACAACAATACATTGAATGTACGAGTATGTAATATAGCTGAATGGATAAATAACTGAACTGATAGGGCTGAAAAAATACTTACCTCAACTCAACTCAATACAAAGCAATAACAAGAGATGAAAACATTTAAAGCTTTATAAATAAAAGATGTTAACTCAAGGATGTATATAAAAATACAGTAAAATATTTTTTACTTTTATTTGAGAGATTCTCTAACCGACAACCATCAATATGAGTTACATGATGATACAACGTCTCGCTCACGCTGCCAGAACTGTCCCATACCGTGCCGGGGTATAGAACCTCTCAACTAAGTGGATCCACTAAGATATAAGGATTCATCTAAAAGGTATGATCCTGAACCCATGTTGGCAAGACATGGTTTATGGGGGCTGTGAATTGTCTGAACTCTCCCTCATATCGGTGCTCAATACTACTCCCAAAATTATTGCTCATGCTCAATGTTTAATAACATTCTCTTTTCTCAATTTGAGGTAATTACTCAAAAGATCCTCTTAAAAGAGGTAACTGCTCTGAAGTATCTCTGTACTCATAAACTCAATTAGAAAGCAAAGTTTCTCTTTTGTCAAATTAAAACTATTATCTTAGGGAATTACTTAGTTCCCTATACTTTTTCTCAAAACTCATATTTTACTCTTTCTCATAATCAATTTTAAAGACCAAGCATTTGTTCTAAAAAGATTCTCAAACTCATCCTTACTTTCCCAAAAACTCAGTTTAAAATAAAAATATTGGCTTTAAAAGATTCTCAAAATTTATAACTCAAAATAGGATTCATGCTGAAATATTGACATGAACAACTCAAGTCAAGGATCTCAATAACAATATAGAAAAACTCAATACTCAGAACTCAACGATACTACTCCTATCAAGAATACTCAATTAATAGGGTTCATGCTGAAATATAGACATGAACGAATCAACTCAAAAATCTCGATGCATAACATATAGCAATTCAATAATTAGGAATAGAATTTGAAAAATAATTAGGAACTCAAGAACTCATAATCAACTAATCTCAAGAATACTCGAATCTAAGGATAGAACCTAGATTACTCTTTTACTGATTTGAAAGTAGATGTAGGGCATGAGGACGAACTAGTCCAACACTATGATAGCCTTACATACTTGGAAGAATAAAGTTCTTGAAGAATCTTGAAGAAGAACTTGATTGGAAGACTTGAAACTCTAGCTTGAAGAAGAGCGATCAAGAAAATCTTTCTTGATATTCTTGAATTAGTTTCTTGAAAACTCTATGGCCAAGAATTATGATTTTCGTTAATGATTCATAATTGTATGAAAGAATTTGAGTTGAAAAGAGTGGAATTCTTGAAGAAGGACTTACCTTGAAGAGGAATATTGAAAAAGATTGAATGAATCTTGAATGAAAGTCCTATGCTTTGATTTTTCTTTAGGGTTTTGATTTAGGGTTTGAGAGAGAAGAGAATAGGGAATTAAGAGATGAAAATCTGATTGGTTTGAGACATTTATCGTTTAGGGTTTTCTTAGAGGTAAAAAGACAAAAACGATCTTTTTTTAATATTTTCCCATCGTCTAATTCATCACTGCACTGTATCAGGTTACTAAAATGATCATAACTATTTCCTCAAAACTCAGATTGATAAAAAATTGGTGGCGTTGGAAAGAGGATTCAAATACCTTTAATTTGATAGTTTATGGGCCACGTAAGTATCTATATTCTGAGAGATATGGTCGTTTAAAGTTGACCCAAAGAGAATCTTATGTCAAAACTTAATCGGTAAGGAAACTTTCAACTCAACTTTGTGCTAAGGGTTTCTTGTGACCTTAATTCATGTCCAAATCTATTCTCACACTAAATAATTGATCTTAAAATCTAAGCATAATTTAATAATCACCCGACACGACTTTTTACGTAAATGAATAATAGTTCAGGTCTTAACTTAGAAATTTTTGGGGTGTAACAGTGCACCTCTCTAAGTGAGGTTAGAAATCTGAATCTTATATATGTATAGATATATCCGATCAAATTTACATCTTAGATCTACTTTTTACAATAGTGCACCCCTCATCTTGAAATCCTGGATACGCCTCTGTTGGCATTTAGTGTTCACATGTAATGTCCTTTAGCTATTCATAAGTCATCGATCTTGTTAATTAATTAGTTGACTATATATATGAACAAACTTAACATTGGCATTGGCGTACTTGGTCAGTCTATATGAGGCTATGGATTTTTTGCCAGAAAAAAATGGCAGTTTTATCTAGATTTTTTCATGTTTTTGACAGTGTATGGATCCACAATATATAGAGATTAAATCAAATGAAATCAACTTCAAATATATCAACTTGCAAAATCTATTGGACTATTGGCATTTAGTGTTCACATGTCATGTCATTTAGCTATTCATAAGTCATCGATCTTGTTAATTTATTAGTTGACTATATATATGTACAAACTTAACATTGGCATTGGCGTACTTGGTCAGTCTATATGAGGCTATGGATTTTTTGCCAGAAAAAAATGGCAGTTTTATCTAGATTTTTTCATGTTTTTGACAGTGTATGGATCCACAATATATAGAGATTAAATCAAATGCAATCAACTTCAAATATATCAACTTGCAAAATCTATTGGACTATTGGCATTTAGTGTTCACATGTCATGTCATTTAGCTATTCATAAGTCATCGATCTTGTTAATTTATTAGTTGACTATATATATGTACAAACTTAACATTGGCATTGGCGTACTTGGTCAGTCTATATGAGGCTATGGATTTTTTGCCAGAAAAAAATGGCAGTTGTGTCTTGATTTTTTCATGTTTTTGACAGTGTATGGATCCACAATTTATAGAGATTAAGTCAAATGAAATCAACTTCAAATATTGCAACTTGCAAAATCTATTGGACTATTGGCATTTAGTGTTCACATGTCATGTCATTTAGCTATTCATAAGTCATCGATCTTGTTAATTTATTAGTTGACTAATTATATGTACAAACTTAACATTGGCATTGGCGTACTTGGTCAGTCTATATGAGGCTATGGTTTTTTTGCCAGAAAAAAATGGCAGTTGTGTCTTGATTTTATCATGTTTTTGACATTGTATGGATCCACAATATATAGACAGAAAAAAGTCTCTCAAAACACTTTCACACAAAGGTCTAGTGTATAACAATATTCACCATATTAATCATATTTGATATGAAAAGAAAACAGATGTCTGCTCAGATACCATGTAGAATATATCGAACTAAATTCACTAAGAAAGTAATGGTCATTTTTTCACATCCCTTTCTCCTCTAATGATACATGTGCATTATTTACACCACAACTACAAAATAAATAATGCTGAGTATTACCAAAACAAAAATCAAAATGTTTGAGCAACCGAACATGTCACCACAATATGTGAAACTTAATACAAAGTATTATCTTCAAGAAGAAGAGTGAAGACAAAATGACCAATTCATCTTAGGGTTACCCATGCTCCATGCATTCAATGTCTCAATTTTGATAGCTTCTGTGCCATTATTAAAGACAAATAAATGTGCATTATCATAAATTGCTAATGTCGGATAAACCCTTGATGTAATAGATGTTTTTCCTCCGGCACCAAAACTTTCTACTACTAAGTGATCAATCTGCAGAAAAATAAGAAATGCTCAACGAAAAACAGTATGGGCATATGCATAAATCAATGAAGAGAGAAATGAATATATTTCTAGGGAAATAAATGAAGAAAGCTTACCAAACTTCTCAGAGACAATGTCTTGTTTGTTAAATCTTCATCTACATATCCCGCAAATGATGGCTTGTACATTGTCTAATCATTCTCAAGGGTTGATCTGATCATACAAAAAAAAATTAAAGTTAAATAACAAGTTTAAACAATAGCAAAGATTAACAAAACTATTGATAATGATATGCTGATTTTGAACCTCCAATAATAAACCTCATAGATAGAAAGATGTTAGATATATAAATGATCACTATGAGTCAGATTAAATAGAATTTGATCAATCCTATTTTATATTGATAAGATGTAAGATAGAGAAAACAAACCTTGAGGCATCAGAGCACATGAGAACCTTATATTTATCTTGAGCCTTAAAAACTCTGAAAAATATCGGTGTATTTCTTCCAAATTTTGAGAAGCCAAAGTTAAGAGCCCAAATGGCCCAAGTCCACCTTGTACCGTTGAGCCTTTAATGGCGCATACATCTTGAGCGTAAAGGTTAGCCCAATTGGGATCAAATGGCTCTGCCTTATCCAAACTTGAAAATGAGAAAGTCACTTCAACATCTGCCTGCAATTCTCATTAACACACTAATTAATTAGACTTTTTTGTGTTTGTTATGCAACAATATGATACAAAATGAAAAAGACAAAAAAGAAAAAAAAAATCAAACCTGTGCGGGTGTGATTCCTTTAACTTCAATTTTATCTCCTTTGTTCAACTTGTGATTGCTTAATTGGATCTTTTCCTCTCTTAGAGTTTCTAATTCTTTGGACGGCCATTGAACCAATTGCTTTCCACTAGGATCAAGCCATAGTTTGCGGGGGATAGTTTGGACTCCGGCCCATCCTTTTTTGACATCATCATTGACATTATCTGATTCGTTAGACCAACCCCATATAATTCTTCGATTCTTGCTAGGGTCATAAAATGATTTGGATGCGTAATAATTACCATAGTCAAATCTCAATCCCTTCCAACCATTGATAGAAGTGTTATCTGGAATGTACCTATCTTTTTCTGTATCATATTTACCAACTGTATAATACTCAAACCTTGTAACATCAAGGCTAACTTTAAGAACATAATTTAATATTTTTTCCGTTGTACGAGGCATCCAATCCATTTGTACCATGCAATAATACTGGAAAAAAATCAGGACATTCCCAATTTCCAGTATCATGAACTGAATGAAGTGGATGTTGAACCTTGGTCCATTTCATGAAATCTTTACTTTTGTACAATATTGCCAATCCTTTATTTCCCCACACACTCCCTATCAAGGTTCTCCAATAACCATCCCGGCCCAACCAACCTGTGGTGGGGTCACGAAATTGAGCCTTGTTGATGCATAGTTTTGGACTTGGGTATTGTTGGTATCTACGATTCCGGTGTAGAGGATAATGGGCTTGTTGCTTGGTAAGATTGTGGCTGACCCGGACCAAGTACCATATTTGTCGAATACTTTGGATGGATAAATTGCGGGCTCAAGTGGGATCCAATCAATTATTGAGACTGAATGGGCCCAAACAATATTTCCCCATACTGATCCATATGGATTATATTGGTAGAATAGATGATAAACACCATTATAGTACATTGGGCCTGTTTGGTATCAAAATTATTATATGAGAAAAAAGAAGGTTAATTATAAATAAATAGATAATTAAATAAATATGCAATTATTAAATTTAACAAAATTACTAAAAGGGGAAAATTTCTAACTTACTATTGGGATCTGTTGTTCGTTTGAAGCATCCGATGATGACCATGCATGCAAATAAAATATTGATTAGCAAATATACAACTTAATGAAATTATGATAAGATATGTATGTTTATAAATTAAATGGAATTTATTTTAATCAAATCTCAAACGAAACAATTCTGAAATAAACAAGATGGCTATGATCTTCCAGAACAAAGATATTATAAAATCATTCCGTTCAATTTATGGAAAGGTATTTGATTAGATACGTATGTTTAAGAAAAATCGAAGATTTTAGAACATTCATTGAGGAGATTTTCCCGTAACTTAGAAAATTAAGACTACAATCGGAGGGAAACAAGTCAGGATTTGAAATTTATGAGTTTTGAACTTACCACTTAATTTATAGCTCGTTCTGAAATTTAGGAGTTTTGGAATTTTGTCGTATGACTTGATATGAAGTTTAAGAAAATATATTTTTTTTAATTTTGTGATTTTTAATTAAAAATATGTAAATGTATCAAAATATTTTTTAATCTTGTGATCTTAAACAAGTTATATGGAAAGTTAGGAATCAGAGAGAGTCGTCAAAAAAGAAAAAGACACATTCTTTTTAATTGACTAATGAAAAAAGTATAACAAATAAATTGAAACGGAGAAAATACATTATTATCAATTGCGTAACATACACAAGGTGGCCCTGCCTAACCAGTTGTCTCTATAAATGCAACCCACATGTGAAGAGATGTATAATAAATACTATATATTTATTATTAGTATGTATATATTGAGTACAATATCCATTATATTTACGTGAATGCTACTCACTAGAGTTGCTTGCCACAATGTGGTGGTTCAAAAACAAGTCAAGTATATATTCATTTCCAGCAGTTTTTTTTTCTTATTTAAATATTTTCTTCTTCTATAAAATAAAGCATACACAGACAAGAAGTAAATCGACAAACCTAACACCACAAGTACTGCCAAAAAAGTATGGATCTCACGTATTTCCATTTTTTTTCTCCGTTAGATGTTCGATATCTATAGTGAAAGACACGGTTAAATTTGAATTCGTACATTAAAGTGTTCATCTTCAAGAGCGGCGCTTTCAACATAATTTTTTTTTAATTCTTAACAAGTCGAACTTAAAATCACTGATTAAAGGTGGATAAAATCTCAATTATCCACAAACCACATACTTAGTTTCATTAACTTGAAAGCCGAACAATAACAACATATCTAGTGAAATTCAACTAAAAGAGATCGGGAGAAGATACTGACCTTATTACTACCTCGAGAAGGTAGAAAAGTTATTTCTGATAGATATTAACTCAAAAGCCGTCAGAGTAAGAAATTAAAATAACTGAATATATTAATATTTCCAGTCAACGACCAATTGTAACAGAGTAAACAAAATCTAGTTATTCAAACACTGCAAAAATATAAAAATCATGAGGTCATTATAATACAATGATCTTATCTTATCACATACATATATGCACCACAAAATTATAACTAGGTCATTTATGAGATAACTACAAGCAGAGACAGTGACTAATTAACCTGTTCTTACATGTTAATAAAAGTATACTATTGTACTAATAACATAAAAAAAAATTATATTATCGACGTGTATAACTTAAATCGTACAATATTTATATAGATGAAGGTGTGAAAAAACGTACGTACCATTGATCCAGTTTTTAGGAGGTTGAAAATGATAACCAGTTCTATGAACATTCTTCACGTCAACCGTGCTCGTAGATTGCAACTGTGGAAAACTTCGTGTGAAGCATTAACGCCATTGTTGAAAGATAAAATTATGGAGAAATATAACAAAAGAAATGGCAAAGGAAAAAGAGAAGACTTTTTAAAACTATCCATTAATTCTTTTGGGCTTTGCTTGAGATGTTTCTTTATTTGTGGGAGGGAGAAAGGGTATTTATATAAATTATAGAGAGAGAAATAACAACTAAGAAGGAAGGATTGCAAATTAATTTTGACTCGATTTATGGTTAAGGATGCAACTTTGTTTGTTTTTTACAACTTAGTTTTGAACATTTTGTAACCAGAGTACAAGTCATTCTGAGCCTTTTCAATCTTGTGAGATGGAAATTATTTTGTTGAGCTGGATTAGTAATTTGTCTCCGTTGTTATTCTCATTGAAAACACAACTTTTTGTTACTGCGTCTTTGCTGCCTTGATAAAAGTTCGATCTATATACTTGATGAGATACTGGAAACCGTAACATTGGTGAGAAGAATTACCAACATGTATTTGAACGGAAATAAGTAGAAACCACTGTTTTGTTGCGCAAAATTTCTAAATTCATCCAATAAAAATGAACTTTCGGAAAACATACATAGCTCTCATTTACATGATTCCAAATAGAAAAACTTCAATCATTTCTATATGTTCGAAAAGAGGAAGAAAAGGTAATATATCGATACCTAAATATTATTCTGACTTGACATGAATCTCAATGACAATTGGTAAAGTAAGTAAATATAGAATCGGGGTTAAAAGAGTATTCAACGTTGAGATAGTGTTGGTCAAACCAATTAATATAGCTCGTGAGATACAACAATTATAAGGAAATATAAGTTAGGGCTGTTGATTTGAGTGCTAAAACGGTCTAATGAGAGGAATGAAAGTGATTGACACAGGAGCTCCTATTTTTTAACATGCTCGAAGAGCGTGTTGATAATTTAGGGCCTAGTAAAATGTCTACTACCTATAAGTGTTCCGGTCGGGAGAGTGAAACCGTCTCCCATTCATAGATCTCTGCCCGCTTTTACATTTGGTAGAGTTGTTAAGACTTTGAACAAAGAAGGGCAAGTCTTCAATCAATATTGACATAAGAGGAGATGTCTTTCATTTTCAAATGATTAAAGATGATGAAAACAAATATTGAAAGCTTGTAAGAGTTACCAAGCTTGAAAATCAGTAGCTAGTGTTGAACTATTTTA
Organism: Solanum appendiculatum; assembly: GCA_018342035.1. Classification (NCBI taxonomy): domain Eukaryota; kingdom Viridiplantae; phylum Streptophyta; class Magnoliopsida; order Solanales; family Solanaceae; genus Solanum; species Solanum appendiculatum. The sequence goes on along the minus strand of JAGDQO010000283.1, from coordinate 1,970,666 downwards.
TTGTTCTTAGGCTTGAGGAAAGTTTGAATTGTTGTCCTTACACCTAAATTAAATAAAATCTTCTGTTAATCGCATTCAAGGCCAAGGGACTTGTGTCTTATGTCACAAGTTCGAGTCCAATTCAATATTTACGTAGAGAATGATAGAGGGATGGTCTCATCATTGTGAGTTTCAAAGGGGCTATAATTGACCCATGAGTTGGCTCCAGACATATATCTCAGCATAATAAAAAGAAATTGCACCAGGATATTCATTCCATTCATATTTCAAGAAGACATTTGATCAATATATGGCAAGATTTTATTTTTAAAAATTGCATCATTCATGAATAATTGCAAGTTAAATTTCTATACTATGCTTTCTTTGAGACATGACATAATAAGGTAAAATCATGACTATTCTATTCTCCCAACGTTCTAGTGCAACTTAGCATTAGCCATGCTCCAAGCATTTAGAGTCTCAATTGTGATCGTCTCCGCGCCATTGTTGAAGGCAAATAAATGTGCTTTGTCAAATATCGCCAATGTTGGGTAAACCCTTGATGTAATGCACGTTTTTCCTCCAGCACCAAAACTTTCCACTACCGAATTATCAATCTAAAATACAAACAAATTGTCAAAACACGCGAAATTTGTATGCAATAGGTAAATTAACAAAGAATTGAGACATGAGCTTACCAAACTTCTAAGAGACAATTTCATGTCAGCTAAATCTACATCAACATATCCAGCAAATGATGGTTTGTACAACGTCGTTTCATTCTTTAGGCTTGACCTGGTGACATCAATGGAAACAAGCAAACAAACAATTCAATTGAAGTTGAATAGCAATATTACCAACTTATGACACATTCTTTAAAAATATGTTCTAGAAAGAATGTCATTTTTATATATGTTGAAACAATTCAACTTAAAATTTTTGATCACAAATTTCAAAAATCTTTTTAAGGACTTTGTATGGCTAAATTTTGACGTGGGAGTACTCTATAGTGGGAGTGCAATGAGATAACAAGAATAACATTTTTTTTGTGAGCGAAGCATTTAAAAAATGAAAGAACAAACCTTGAGGCATCGGAACACATGAGAACCTTGTATTTATCTTGAGCCCTGAAAATTCTGAAGAAAACAGGTGTGTATTCTTCTAAGTTTTTAGAAGCCAAAGTTAGGAGCCCAAAAGGCCCAAGTCCACCTTGGACCGTTGAACCTTTAATGGCGCATACATCTTGCGCATAAAGATCAGCCCATCTAGGATCAAATGGCTCAGCCTTGTCCAAGCTTGTGAATGAGAAAATCACTTCAATATCAGCCTGCAATTTCAAATTTAATTTGTATTTTCACGCGCGTCTCAAATAAGTATAAAAATGAAACAAAAAAAGAAAAGAAAAGAAATCAAGCCCAAACCTGTGCTACTGTGATTCCTTTGATTTCAACCTTTTCTCCCTTGTTCAACTTTTGATTGTTTAATTGGACCTTTTTCTTTCTTAGAGTTTCTAATTCTTGAACAGGCCATTGAACCAATTGTTTTCCACTAGGATCAAGCCATATTTTGCGAGGAATAGGGTGAACTCCGGCCCATCCTTTCCTCACATCGTCATTAACAGTATCTGATTCATTAGCCCAACCCAACAAAATCCTACGGTTCTTGCCACTGTCAAAGAATGTCTTGGACGCGTAATAGTTACCATAGTCAAGTCTCAATCCTTTCCATCCATCAATAGAAGTGTTATCTGGAAAGTACCTATCTTGTTTGGTGTCATATGTACCAACTGTATAGTGATCAAACCTCGTAACATCAAAGCTAACCTTAAGAACATGCTTAATGTCTTTTCCATTATATGACGTGTTCAAACCATTTTTATTTTTCAATGACACTGGAAAAAAATCAGGACATTCCCAATTTCCAGTACCGGGGGCTGAGTGGAGTGGGTGTTGGGCTTTGGTCCATTTCATGAAGTCCTTACTTCGGTACATTATAACCTTTCCCCTATGATTCCTCACACTCCCAACCAAGATTCTCCAATATCCATCTCGGCCCATCCAAGCTGTTGTTGGATCACGAAATTGGGTTTTGTTAATGCTTATGTCAGCAACAACCAATGGATTGTTATCGGGCTTGATCCACTTACGGAGGTAAGGATCCGACAAGTTAGCCGGGATTGCATAGTTTTGGACTTGTGTCTTGTTAGTATCCACGATTCCAGTGTAGAGGATAACGGGCTTGTTGCCTGGCAAGATTGTGGCTGACCCGGACCATGTACCATATTTGTCGAATACTTTGGACGGGTAGATAGCGGGCTCAAGTGGGATCCAATTGATCAAGTCCTTTGAGACTGAATGGGCCCAAACAATGTTGCCCCATATAGCTCCCTTTGGGTTGTACTGGTAGAATAGATGGTACACTCCATTGTAATACATTGGGCCTGTTGAGAACAAAAATGACAAAAAGGAAAAATTACTATAAAGTAAATAAAATTTAATTATGGCTATTAAAAAGTATTTGTAAAAAAATAAAAATATGACTCACCATTTGGATCTGTTGTTTGTTTGAAGCATCAAGAAGAAACCATGAAAAAAAAGGGAAACAATTGAGATTGATTAGTCAAAACACAACTAAATGCAATTGACATATACTTATAGCAAGAAACTAAAACTTATAATTATAAAATGTTAAAATCAAAACCTAAGGGGGGCTAGCATATAAAGAAATAGTACATGATCATCAATCTAAATAAATATTTTTAGACCAAGAATTATTGCACATATTTTGAAGTTTTGATGTATGAGCTTTCACTGTCAGTCTGTCACTAAAAAAATACAAAAAATATAGGAAATATAAAAAGTTTAGTGATTTTTTTCTTTGTTCAATGTAGAAATCTACCCTATTTTTTTTCGTAAGTTTATAAAGGGAACCAACTCATGCAAGGACCACAACCTCTGTTCCATGGAAAAACGGGTCAAATTAAAGAGAGACAAGAAATTTATGACTTATACCTAAAGAAAACTCAAGTACACCGGTGAATCTACTGTTGAAGTTACGACTTATAAGTCAATCGAACTCAATAACTTGACCGTAATAATTTTATATTTATGTTAAGATAAGATAAAACATTTAATATGTATAAATAATTTATCCTACAACGACCTCACGTTATAATATATAAAGATAACAGAACGTATTTTCAACCAAATATTTATGAATATTTTCTTCATGTATACAAAGATCTACATAAAAATTACTAGATTCACGTAACTTTATACGCAAATAATTTATAATTCATAAATTCAAAATCCTGAATCCACTTCGAGGCAGACCCACAACAAATCTAAAAAGAAAAATTAAATGAAGACAAATTAAGCGTGACCGAACACCAAAGACTTTCCTACAAGTTGCCAATATTGTCCAAAAACATTTTGACTTTTCTTTATTCCTCAAATATAAAAAAAAAGAAAAAAAAAGAAGGAGGTCGATTTCCTTCTATTTATCATGATAATAACAAAAAGGACTATATTTATTATTGTTATATTAAATTACTATTATTATTTCTATCCTTTTCTCTTCAAAATTATACAAACTGAATTGTCAAGAGAACAAATGAAATCATAACGAATATATAGAGCAATTTATATTTTATTTTAAGTTTCTTTTCATCTTTACGTCATATATTTTGTCTCTATATATTTCACGTACTTTTGGGCTCTTCACATGATTTATTTGTATATACTGTATAATATAAATAATATTATATACGATTGGTTCAGATTCTACCACCAACCCACGTACCCCACCTAGTTAGGGGTGGGTGGTGGAGTTGACTATACTAATAATAATACTATTATATTTTATTATCTACTTTATTTTTTTTCTTATAAATATACAATTTTATATAAAAGATATCACATGACACATGCATTAAGTTCATTTTCTCACGTTAGCCTTAAGTTGACCACATATTGGCTGTCTCTAAAAACACATCATAAACCTTTCTGTGTGAGTTATAATTCTTTGAATGGAATTTCACACCTGGCGAATCTTTCACTCTACCTCCTCTTATTAAGACCATAGAATGTTCCTGCAAATTATGATCTTCGCTTGGAATGTCTAGTCTCTCTCAGGTCCAGTTTCGATCTCTAACTAACTTACTTAATAGGCCAGGCCGGAAGAGAGACATTCAGAAAACCCGATTTCCTGTCTTAAGAACCTGACTCAAAAGAGAAAGAAGATCGGGTCCAGACTTTTCAACAACAGAGGCGAAAACTTAATATTATTACATAAGTAGAAAATAGCAGGCTGGTGCCTAATTTTGACTTATAAGTTGATGATGTGAACAAACAAAAATATTTTCAAATCTTCACCTCGTTTGTATATATTAATAATATCTATAGAACGGCAATATTAATTACGATACTAATTAATAATATGTGAATCTACTCGTCATGGGCAACATGTAGTTTCATTAATAATTACTATACTAATTATTATTTCCTCCGATCATTTTTATTTATCCACAAACACGTAGGTTGTACATATGTAGATACTTACAAAGACAAGAAAAAGCCATGGACAAAGGCGGATACAAGCTTTAAGTTTATTCTAAATTTTAAAATAGTGATCATATCGTATTAGTAACTGGGTTCCGAGTTTAATTTGTATACCTATTTAGTTGATTTCTTAATATAAATACAGTAATCAAACTAAAATTGTTGCATTTGGCAAAACTTCTATGGCCGTACTTAACTTTCTAGCTCCGCCCCTACTAATAGCTTCGATAAAAACTCACGACTTTTGACCCGAACATTATGTTCATATAATTGTGCAAAAAAACAAATACGAGCAAGATCAAACACATATTTCAAAACTTTTTTATTTTCAATTCAAAACTCAGAACACCTAAATCTTAAATCGAGACGGAAACATAGACATGAAATACGTACCATTGATCCAATTTTTAGGAGGTTGAAAATGATAACCAGTTCTATGGACGTTGCTAACATCAACATGCCTAGTAGTAGATTGCAAGTGCATATAAACTTTGTGAGAAGCATCAACAAATACTCCATTGTTGATATAGAAACACAACAAAAGAATTGGCAAAGCAAAGAGAGAAGAAGATTTTCTTAAAATCTCCATCTTTAATTCTTTTTTCGTGTTAAAGAGAAAGAGAGAGAATTAATATGACGTAGAAAGAAAGGGTGTGAAGAGTATTTATAGAGAAAAAAAGCTCATAGACATGAATAAATAATTATGAAAAGACTAATGTTGTTTAATTACATGTTGAACAAAAACTACATAGGAGTAAACGTTGAATATATTTTAATCCTTCTTTCCCACTACTTTCCTCCTTTTGTGTACCGTTTTTTTCTCCCACATGGCTTTTGCCATTTGTGTGTATGCGAGTTGACTTGGATTTACCATCCAAGAACGTAGTATAGTGTATGAGACTGCTACTTTTTTTAATTATAGATTTTGTGTTTGAATCCTAGGTAAAAAATAAATTAGAAGGAAATTTTTCTCCTCCCTTTAGAATAGGATCCTACGTGGCTTGAATCTAAATTAATAATACAAATATTGTGCACCGATGAAAATAAAAAAGTTAACTTGGATTTCTTAATTATATTTTTTCAAATAAACATGTAACTGTCATTGGATCACGGTAGGGGTGGCAATTGGGCGGGTTGGGTCAAACTTGGACGGGTCATAATGTGTTAAGACAACAACCGGGTCAAGATCCAACCCAAACCAAATTTGCTTGGGTCAAAACGGATTGGGTCAAAATGGGTTAGGTAATGGGTTACATTACGGGTCAAGACCCAACCCGACCCAATTTTTACTAAACTTAATTGTTTTATTTGTTCTTTTAAACTATTTTAATATCTAATAAAATCATTATTCTCTTTATTATGGTCATATACAACATGCCAAAATAAAAAAAAAGTTTTTTAAAAATATTTTGACAGAATTTTTCATGAGTCAATTAGGGTTACACATCAACTCAATTTTTAATGGGTTCAAATGGGTTGGGCTAATGAATGGGCGGGTCAATAACCCGCCCAATCTTAAACGAATTGGACGGGTTAAACGGGTTGGGTTTGATTTTGCCACCCCTAGATCACGGTATGTTAACATTTATTTTTTGGGGTTTTAGTCTTTGTTCCCATTGATCGAAGTAGTATGCATATAATTAAGGCATAATTAATTCTAATTTTACCCAGTTTATTTTTTGGAAAATTACATTTAATGATACGTAAAAAAAAATTCTTTACTTTCAAGAACAATTAATACTTCTCATATTCAAAAAATGAAAACCATATAAAAAGTACTATAAATCAAATAAATTAATAATTTATAATATTTTTACAATATATAATAAATCACGGTTGGAAATTTTTTCTGATCCCATCTCAATTCTTATTTTTGATGTTGGCCCCTTACATATTAAATTGCGCAGCAATGGATGTGCGTGAAAAGTCTCAGTGACCTCTTTAGTATGGTTTGAACAAAATCTTCACCTCTTGAGCTAACTTTTGAAGTTGAGTTACGTCTAATATCTTTGTTATTTTATTAGCTAGAAATACTTAAATTGATAACTAATTTTGACTTTTAAATCGTAATATGTATGAGTTCGAAACTTCGAATCGAGTCCAATCCTAACTCCTAAGTCCTCATCAGTATATATTTTATTATTATTTTAATTATCTAATAAGTAAACAGTATTTTTTGGTGGAGAAAACAATTAAGGAACTTAATTAGAAAAATCAAAACAATAAATCTCATGAGATATTTGACTGTTGAACAACTCAATAGAAAATTAAAGAAAACAAAAAACATAGTAATAGTTAATTAGTGTACGTGATGACAAATTCTTAGTATCTTAATTTTTCATGCATGTAAATATTTAAGAAAGTTATCCTCTTTTTTTTTTTTTAATTATTATTATTTTAATAATCAAAATTCCGTAACAGAAAACACTTTCTTGTATTGTTTTATTTTACTGTGCAAAAACTGCGGTGTGCAATTTTAATAATTTTTTTTTTAACTCTTGATTTGTCAAAACAATGTGATTATTAAAAAACAATTAAAAAAGGAAAAACGGCGTTTTTAGTCCTTGTGTTATTGCCTAATTCCACTTTTAGTTCCTGTGATATTTGACTCTGCACATTTAACCTTGAATTAACTAAACTGAGTGATTTTGATCTAATTACTAAGAAACGTTAACTTTTTAACAGACCACTTATTAACAGAATTGCTTTTTGCCCTTTCTGTTAATAAGTGATCTGTTAAAAAGTTAACGTTTCTTAGTAATTAGATCAAAATCGCTCAGTTTAATTAATTCAAGATTAAATGTGCATAGTCAAATATCACTAAAAGTGGAATTAGGCAATAACACAGGGACTAAAAACACCATTTTCCCATTAAAAAATGAGACTTGAAGAGTCAAAAGTCAAAGGATAAAATTAGAGGACTATCCCCAAATTGAGCTTGATTTGTCAACCCTTTTTTTTTTTCTTTCCAATTTCCGCCCATAATCATAATGGAAGGGACCAATCAACAATTGGCTACCTTAGCCTCTAGTTTTCTTTCCTTCAAATTCTATGCTTGAGTTACTTTTATTTTCTTTTTTTCAAATTCCATTAATTTAGATTCACATTGAAAAAAACTCGTTACGGAAGGTTTTAACACTTGTAATTACTAGACAACACCACTCATCGAGAGTTTGATACGCCTGATTTATAAGGTGAAGGAAGTGGAATGAGTTGACTGTTGATTAGGGATAGATACGTAGATATTGTTTATTATACAATTTTAATAGAATTCAGTAAATATCCATTAAATATGTATATATAATAAATCATGAACCCAAAACCATAATGCTAAGAGCTAAGTGACAAATGAGGAATTGCCTTAACCCATAAATTCAAATATTGGATCTTGTAATATTGTCTTTACCCTTCAGTACACCAGTCGATATTATTACCATGTGATTAGAATTGTATATGCATTATATTGTTTGGTACGGCGATGAGACAAATAAAGTTATTTTATCATTATAATACAAATAGTGAGATAAATAATCTTTATACTAACTAATATTCCTAACCAACATAAAATATAATTTTGTATTATATCTCAAAATTACTATCCTTGTCGCTCGTACCAAACGACTTCGAATAGTACGTTCTTTCCTCAACTACTCAAAAAATGTTGCCAAGAATTGTGCTCGTGACAATCTTTATGACAATATATACTTTATGTGTATTCATTCAATTTTTGGATTTCACATATGCGTGGAGAAATTAGTGAGAGCCACATCCCTTTTTCATCTTTTTCCTTATCCACTTATTCTATCTTATTACAAACGAAGAAAAAAGAAGATAATAATTAACAAGCTACAATTGATAACACGTGAAATAGAATAAAGTAAAAAGAAAAGTGCTTAATCCACATTTTTAGTTATGAAGGGTGGAAAAAAGGTAACTTGAACTTGTTAAAGATAAGATTAAAATCCAAGGCTTGAGTCATATGTAGTGGTTTCTATTTCTCATGAAAAAGAGCAAGCTAAGGCATATAAAAATCAGGAAATCGAGAACATGATTTTAGATATGAGATTATAAAAGATATAAATTGTGGTAGATGATTAGTTAGGTAGTTGAGAATTGTCTCGTTTATTCCTTCATACGAGTAGGTGTAGTATTACTTTGAGAGTTCTTGTTATTCTATTTCTGCAACTATTTGATGATTCGTACATTTCAATTATCGTATTATTTTGTTGTAGTGACGATTACTTTTCAGTATGCGTCATGCTTTCTTTAGCATTTGTCTTAGCTTCTTCTCTCTCGTTATTTTTCTTTTTCGAACTGCTTTGTAATATTTTTACTTGAGTTCAGGATATATCGATCATGAAAACAATTTCTCTATTTTACAAGGTAAGAATAACATTTGCATATACACTACTCTTTTCAGATCCACTTGTGAGTTACACTGAGTATGATATTGTGTCAGTAAATGTCTCTTTTTAAACAAAATAAAAATAATTATTGTGCCTTCAAGGATTTCTATGGATGGCCAATGGATCTACATAACACAAGTTGGGGTCACTAGCTGGCAAATTTACAGTTCATTCATTTGACTATACAACATGATGCAGCAAGATTTATTTTATAAAGTTGTATTTTAGACCTACCTGATTTTGTCTTTCTTATCTTTTTATAATAACAAAAAAGTAAGAGTGTTAGATAAGGACCTTTTTAACAAGTTGACTATGTGACGGTGGACCCTAACGTAATGCCAGAGAAAATGGGGAAAAACAATTATTTTAAAGAAAATTTCCAAAGTGTACGCGGTCTTATTCCTATTATGATGTTTGTATCGAAATGTTCGGCACGTTCTATTGCTTAATTTTATTTTATTTTTGATGTCTTCTATTCAAATTAAAGCTTGACTAATTCATATTCGCGTTGAATATATAGTGTCTTATTCAGGGGTATCGCTCTATAGTTTATACCAAGGAGTTTTTCAATTGAAATCCTTGATTAAGGGAGGAACAACTCCATCCACTGTACCACATCATTTGTTGGTTTATTTTTCAAAATTAGATCAAGATGTACTCCTCCATTATTATATGAAAAAAAAAAATAGTCTACAATAACAGTATCTTACAAATAATTTCTGAATATTTAAATTTAAATTCTAAGAAAATTAATTCAGTCTAAAGAAGGGAAACTGATTATCCTCTTGATATGTTGTTTTAAATATTTATTTTTTTCTTGCGCTTTATAAAATAATATAAAATATGACCAATTTTCAGCTATATATATTTTTTTTAAATTGGAATTATCTAAAAAGAATCAATGAGATCGTTCAAAGATGTGATAATACTAAAATAAAACATTTTACAATTAAAAAAAGAAGTATATTCTCTCCAATAGATTCTTAAGTTTGATTAAATCGTAGATACTTAGTAAATATTCTTATTTTAATTTTTAACTTAACTATAATAAATTAATATAATTTTGATATAAAACTGATTGTGAATAAATTTTTAATGAGATACTAGTGTTATATATTATATATCAAAGCGACTACGTTGAATTAATCGAATAGAAATCATATTTCAATCTTTTTTAAAAAAAATTGAAACACCTTGAAAAATCTTCAACTCTATATATTATATAAATATTAAAGAAGAGAAAATCGTGATGTTTTGTACTAGATAGAGGGGCAAGTAACGTGATAGCCTCAAAATAGATTAGCATAATATTATTTATTGACATTTGAACCTAGGTGAGTAGATTTAATTATGTGCACTACACATCATATCAACAATTATCTTCATGTTATAAAAACAACGTATTATACATATTTATTGTACAATTTTCTTAATAAACATAAAATTAAGTAGACAACTCGTAAGTAACTCAAGTAGATAGCTTGCAAATAGCTTCAGCATACAGCTTACAAACAGTTTTCTCAGACTTGTAATCAAAGTAGACATGTTAGGTTGCAAGAAACTCAAGCAGACAACTTACAAATAACTTCTGAAAAGCCTTGCAGTTACATGCCAAAAAGTTCCACAACTTTTTTTTCTTTCTATAAAAAGGAAGTCGATTCAGTTCATTTATATATGAAAAATTAAATAATTATCTGTCCCCCACCCCCCCCCCCCCTCTATACTTGTCTTTGATATATTTACTTTATAATCTTTATTTTATAACACTACATAAATTTTAGACTATCTTTTTCACTTCTATTTCCTCTAATTCTGATCAACTTTAAAATGTTTTGGTTAAGATTTCAGATTAATAAAATAACATAATTTTAGTGATAATATACTGATGAAAATTTTGCAAAGACTTTAATTTCAATTGTCAAAGTTGGTGTCTTAGAAAGTTGTAGGAATTTGAAAAGTCGACTGTAGAATGTTGGCTAGATGTTTTTCCACTCAAGGCTTCATTGTGTCCAATGTGCAAAAATATTTCTTTGAATTTTATGATTACAACAATTTTAACGAATTTTACAGCAACAAAAAATTGTTTTGGACTAATGCTTTCTCCGATTTATTTTAGTTATCGTGCTTATTAAAAATAACTTATTCAAAATAATTACTATCGTTTTAAAAATTATAAAGCAACTTATGCTAGTGGTGAAAGCTTAGAAAAGTTAATTATAATTCTTTTTTGACTTTTCAAAATAACAAGTAATAATTAAAATAACAAGTAATAATTCTAAATAACTATTTTTAGTCGAACATAATATTGTCTATTGTTTTATTAGTCAAGCACTTGTGTGATGTGTCCAAAGAGGGTCTCCAATTTCATGTAAAATATCTTCATAGCAAATTGTTTTGTTAATTTTCAGCAATCTACTAGGAATATCATAAATCACTATTATGTTTTTTTTCCTTAAGAAATTTAATCAAGGAAACTCCAATTACTTCTATACTCTATGAAAATAGAAAATGTGTAACATACTATAACACGTTAAAACGTACATCAACTTCACATGTTATATTGTCTTTTAAGATTGTTACACACTTTTTAAGAGAAATTTTTAAAACTATTCTTTACAAAAATATTTGTCTAAATTATCTTATTTATCTCTCTTGACGTCTTTGCTTAATTATAATTCCATAAATATTGGAGCAATACGAGTGAATTTGAAAAACAAAAATGATACTATATCTTTTTCATTTTTTGTTTTATAAAACTTCAAATATCTTTCGAGACTATAAAAAGTAAATTTCTAATAGTTCTAAAAGAAGTAAAGTTTTTCACCCATATATAAAGTTATAAAAATGGAAACCTTTTATATCCTAATAGTTCTAAATTTTACTTTCGCTCTCTTTTTATTAAAAAAAATGCAAGAAAATTTAAGCCATGAGAATAATAAATAAATTAAACCCATATTTTCTCCTTAATTTTATATATATAGATATTTCCACCACTTTTTTGACGTCAAAAATTGGGGGCAAAGGCATGTCTTTTTGTTGGATGTCAATTGATTTTGGATTTCTTCTCATCTTTTTTTTTATTGTCCCGTCAGGTTTTAATTGAATACCTCAAATTCTAATAAAATATTTTACTTGGGTTTTTTTGGTTTAGATTTTTTTTAAAGTCACGCATTCTCATTATTCATCTATTAATGGATTAATATAAGTTAATCATATCAAATATATCATTTTTTAAAATTTTATATATTCATTCACCTTAATAAGCCGTAAAACTCCAAACAATTTCTACTTCATGAGGTTGATGCGTATAATTAAAAAAGATTATATAGTTTATACTATCTAATAGAAGATAAAAACACTTGCAAATTCTTTTTAAAAAAATTGAATCGTAAAGTGTTTAATTGAAACACTTTATTATAAGAAGTTGAGGTGTTCAATTGAAACATAACTTAATTCGAGTGTCTAAATGAAATATCCTGATCACATATTAAGTCAAATTGTGCAGTGCGTGTGTACAAGCTCTAACTCCAATAGTAATAGTTTTCACACATTGGTATATACAACAAGAGATTCACAACTTTCCAATTTTAAGTCAAATAAAATCAACCTCTATTATTGCAACTTGCAAAATCTATTGAACTATTGGCATTTAGTGTTCACATGTCATGTCCTTTAGCTATTCATAAGTCATCGATCTTGTTAATTAATTAGTTGACTATATATATGTACAAATTTAAGGTTGGCATTGGGGTACTTGATCAGTCTATATGAGGCTATGGTTTATTTTTCCAGAAAAAGAGCCAGTTTTATCTTGATTTTTTCATGTTTTTGGCAGTGCATGGATCCACAATATATAGAGATACTGTGTGTTATAACTAGTACTTGACCAAAATGGTGTGATCCGAATTTAGTCGGGGCTCCAGACATCGAGTGGGAACAAAAAAAAATGTTTTGGCAGTGTATGCCTCTTTCAATATACAAATCATCTCTCTCAAATTGCTCTTACCACATACAATATTATATATCTCCTGTTAGTTTAATTTACATACATGTTTAGTTTAATAGTATATATACTATATAGTAACATTTTTACAACTATATGTCTCTCAAAACACTTTTTCACAAAAGGTCTAGCTAGTGTATAACAATATTCACCATATTTGATACGAAAAGAAAACAAATGTCTGCTCAGATACCATATAGAACATATCGAACTAATGAATTCACTAACAAAGTAATAGTCATTCTTTTCACATCCCTTTTTCCTCTAACAATATATGTGTGTGATTTACACCACAACTATAAAATAAATAATGTTGAGTATTACCATAACAAAAATCAAAATGTTTGTGCAACCAAATATGTCACCACAAAATGTGAAACTTAATTACAAAGTATTATAATCAAGAAGAGGAGTGATGACAAAATGACCAGTTCATCTTAGGGTTAGCCATGCTCCATGCATTCAATGTCTCAATTTTGATAGCTTCTGTGCCATTATTAAAGACAAATAAATGTGCATTATCATAAATTCCTAATGTCGGATAAACCCTTGATGTAATACATGTTTTTCCTCCGGCACCAAAACTTTCTACTACTGAGTGATCAATCTGCAGAAAAAATAAGAAGTGATCAACGAATTACAGTATGATCATATACATAAATAAACAAGGAATATGAGAGGAATAATTATATTTTCTTGGAAAATAAATGAAAAAAGCTTACCAAACTCCTCAAAGACAATGTCTTGTTTGTTAAATCTACATCTACATATCCAGCAAATGATGGCTTGTACATTGTCTTATCATTCTCGAGGGTTGATCTGATCATACAAAAGAAAAATAAATCAATAAATTGAAATTAGATAACGAGTTTAAACAATTTTAGAGATTACCAAAACTATTGATAATGTGTTATGATATTAGATATACAAATATTGATCACTATGAATCAGACTAAATAGAATTTGATCAATCCTATTTTATATCGATAAGATGTAAGATTGAGAAAACAAACCTTGAGGCATCAGAGCACATGAGAACCTTATATTTATCTTGGGCCTTGAAAACTCTGAAAAATACAGGCGTATATTCTTCCAAATTTTGAGAAGCCAAAGTTAAGAGCCCAAATGGCCCAAGTCCACCTTGTACCGTTGAGCCTTTAATGGCGCATACATCTTGAGCGTAAAGGTTAGCCCAATTGGGATCAAATGGCTCTGCCTTATCCAAGCTTGAAAATGAGAAAGTCACTTCAACATCAGCCTGCAATTCTCATTAACACCCTAATTTAGACTCTTTATTTTTGTTATGCAACAATATGATACAAAATGAAAAGGACAATAAATTCAAACCTGTGCTGGTGTGATTCCTTTAATTTCAATTTTATCTTCTTTGTTCAACTTGTGATTGCTTAATTGGATCTTTTCCTCTCTTAGAGTTTCTAATTCTTCGACAGGCCATTGAACCAATTGCTTTCCGCTAGGATCAAGCCATAGTTTGCGGGGGATAGTTTGGATTCCGGCCCATCCTTTTTTGACATCATCATTGACAGTATCTGATTCATTAGACCAACCCCATATAATTCTTCGATTCTTGCTAAGGTCATAGAATGATTTGGACGCATAATAATTACCATAATCAAGTCTCAATCCCTTCCAACCATCGATAGAAGTGTTATCTGGAATGTACCTATCTTTTTCTGTATCATATTTACCAATTGTATAATACTCAAACCTTGTAACGTCAAGGCTAACTTTAAGAACATATTTAATATTTTTTCCGTTGTACGAGGCATCCAATCCATTTGTACCATGCAATAATACTGGAAAAAAATCAGGACATTCCCAATTTCCAGTATCATGAACTGAATGAAGTGGATGTTGAACCTTGGTCCATTTCATGAAATCTTTACTTTTGTACAATATTGCCAATCCTTTATTTCCCCACACACTCCCTATCAAGGTTCTCCAATAACCATCCCGGCCCAACCAACCTGTGGTTGGGTCACGAAATTGAGCCTTGTTGATGCTATCATCAGCAACAATCAACGGGTTGTTATTGGGCTTGATCCATTTACGGAGAAATGGATCAGATAAGTTGGCTGGGATTGCATAGTTTTGGACTTGGGTATTGTTGGCATCTACAATTCCGGTGTAGAGGATAATGGGCTTGTTGCTCGGTAAGATTGTGGCTGACCCGGACCAAGTACCATATTTGTCGAATACTTTGGATGGATAAATTGCGGGCTCAAGTGGGATCCAATTAATCAAGTCCATTGAGACTGAATGGGCCCAAACAATATTTCCCCATACTGATCCATATGGATTATATTGGTAGAATAGATGATAAACACCATTATAGTACATTGGGCCTGTTTGGTATCAAAATTATTATATGAGAAAAAAGAAGGTTAATTATAAATAAATAGAAATTAAATAATTATGCAATTATTAAATTTAACAAAATTACTAAAAGGGGAAAATTTCTAACTTACTATTGGGATCTGTTGTTCGTTTGAAGCATCCGATGATGACCATGCATGCAAATAAAATATTGATTAGCAAATATACAACTTAATGAAATTATGATAAGATATGTATGTTTATAAATTAAATGGAATTTATTTTAATCAAATCTCAAACGAAACAATTATGAAATAAACAAGATGGCTATGATCTTCCAGAACAAAGATATTATAAAATCATTCCGTTCAATTTATGGAAAGGTATTTGATTAGATACGTATGTTTAAGAAAAATCGAAGATTTTAAAACATTCATTGAGGAGATTTTCTAGTCACTTAGAAAATTAAGACTATAATCCGAGGGAAACAAGTCAGGATTTGAAATTTATGAGTTTTGAACTTATCACTTAATTTATAGCTCGTTCTGAAATTTAGGAGTTTTGGAATTTTGTCGTATGACTTGATATGAAGTTTAAGAAAATAATTTTTTTAAAAATTTTTGTGATTTTTAATTAAAGATATGTAAATGTATCAAAATATTTTTTAATCTTGTGATCTTAAACAAGTTATATGAAAAGTGAGGAATCAGAGAGAGTCGTCAAAAAAGAAAAAGACACATTTTTTTTATTGGACTAATGAAAAAAGTATAACAAATAAATTGAAACGGAGGAAATATATTATTATCAAGTGGATAACACACAAGGTGGCCTTGTCTAACCAGTTGTCTCTATAAATGCAACCCACATGTGAAGAGATGTATAATAAATACTATATATTTATTAGTATATATATGTTGAGTACAATATCCATTATATTTACGTGAATGCTACTCACTAGAGTTGCTTGCCACAATGTGGTGGTTCAAAAACAAGTCAAGTATATATTCATTTCCAGCAGTTTTTTTTTTCTTAGTTAAATATTTTCTTCTTCTATAAAATAAAAAACATACACAGACAAGAAGTAAATATACAAATCTAACACCACAAGTACTGCCAAAAAAGGTATGGATATCTCGTAGTTCCATTTTCTTCCTCCGTTCGATATTTGATATCTATAGTGAAAGACATGGTTAAATTTGAATTCGGACATTACAGTGTTCATCTTTAAGAGCGGTGCTTCCAACATAATTTTTTTTAATTCTTAACAAGTCGAACTTTAAATCACTGATTAAAGGTGGATAAAATTAAATCTCAATTATTCACAAACCACATACTTAGTTTCATTAACTCGAAAGCCATACAATAACAATAACATATCCAGTGAAATTCCACTAAAAGGGGTCGGGAGAGGATAAAGCGTCCTGCGCAGACCTTACTACTACCTCGTGAAGGTAGAAAAGTTGTTTCCGATAGATATTAACTCAAAAGCCGTGAGAGTAAGAAATTAAAATAACTGAATATATTAATATTTCCAGTCAACGACCAATTGTAACAGAATAAACAAAATCTAGTTATTCAGAAACACTGCAAAAAGATAAAAATCATGAGCTCATGATTAGAATCCAATGATCTTATCTTATCACATACATATATGCACCACAAAATTATAACTAGGTCATTTATGATGTAATTACAAGTAGGACAGTGACTAATTAACCTGTCTTACATGTTAATAAAAGTATACTATAGTACTAATAACATAAAAAAAATATATATTATCAACGTGTATAACTTAAATCGTACAATATTTATATAGATGAAAGTGTGAAAAAACATACGTACCATTGATCCAGTTTTTAGGAGGTTGAAAATGATAACCAGTTCTATGAACATTCTTCACGTCAACCGTGCTCGTGGATTGCAACTGTGGAAAAACTTCATGTGAAGCATTAACGCCATTGTTGAAAGATAAAATTATGGAGAAATATAACAAAAGAAATGGCAAAGGAAAAAGAGAAGACTTTTTAAAACTATCCATTAATTCTTTTGGGCTTTGCTTGAGATGTTTCTTTATTTGTGGGAGGGAGAAAGGGTATTTATATAAATTATAGAGAGAGAAATAACAACTAAGAAGGAAGGATTGCAAATTAATTTTGACTCGATTTATGTGTATATATTAAAAAAAAAATTATTCTATTTAAGTCGGATTTCTACAAGATGAGACCTCCAATGCTCATTAGAGTTGATTTGGAGGTTACTTTATCCTAAACCCTAGTTCACACCAGTATAAAGAAATATATAATATATTCTTTTGAACAGGCGTCTCAAATATCCCTCAATACATCAATATGATCTTTATCAAAGTTGAAGTGATTTAAGAGAAGATTTTCCACGAGATAAACTCGAAATATCAAAGTATTATCCGACGTTTTTGGCGATTAAATACATCAAGGTCAGCATAATATTCTATGTTCGAAAAAAGTACACTATGAATGATCCTAAAATCACAAAAATACACAAAATTATACACACAAGTATTAATAAATAAAATCATTTTTTTAAGCTTGTGATTACAATTTATTTTCCGTGAAATTTTATTGTAAACACTGTCATTATAGAAAATTCACTGCATGGTCTCTTAATTTCTTCCTTCCTCCCCTCTCCTTTTTCGTTTTTTTTTTTTGGTTTGTGCATTGTGTAACTTATCTTTTGTATAATAAAATATATAACATTTGTTAATTGATAAGAATATTAAAAAATAATATAATATCTACATAATACAATGCACGTTTCAGCAATAATACAATATCTTGCAATTTCTTTACAGAATCATTCCAAGATTTTGCTTGATTTTTTTGTTAGAAACTACTTATTTTTGCTTGATTTTGTCAGAAACTAAAAAAAAAGAACATTTGCAGATCATATATAATTAAGATCAACACATGTTAAACTAGATTAAATGTATAAAAAAAATTACATTCTCAATAATGTATATAATTTAAATCCAAAAAATAATGTTTCAAGGAAATACCATTTTAGAACATTTACTGAATCTTCTCTTAACTTTCTTTTGCCACCCGTCTTTGTCATTCACTATTAAGTTCAAGTTTTGTACATTGATCACTTAAAAAATAATTATATAATTAAATCGCTAAATAAAAATTTATAAATAACTTTATTTAATAATTTCAAAAACAAAATATTTATATAATTGCATCACATAAATAAATTAAAAAATGCACGTTGTAGACTTGTAGCAGTACTACAATTCCTTGCATTCATTTGTCCATCATTGAGCTTGATTTGGTCAGAAATTAATTTCCTCTATTATTTTTATTTTTGGTCAAATTTAACTCTAGTTTCCTCTACTCTTTTTTTTATTTCCCACTCGATGTTTGAAGTTCTCATTAGAGTCCCAAATAAATTTTGATTGCGCACTGTAAGGCTCATTTGGGTGGTACTCCCGATAGAATTTTCTCTACACCCAAAGCTCGAACCGTGAAGCAATTCCACCATCGCATCACAATACAGGTCGGTTAATTCGTTCTACCTTAAATGGCTGCCTCAATTATTTTTATTTAATTTTGGGAGTTGGTGTCCAACCATTCAAATTTGAATGTTTGTGATCTTCATGCAACCACGTGTTTCACTCTTTCAACAAAACAATTGTTAAATTAGAAAAATATATATACGCTCATTAAAATATATCTAGAAAAACTTTTAATTTGTATTCTAATTTTAATTTTATCTTCCTTCCAAGACAATCTTTGAAGAAGGGTAAATATATCATTTTATTATTTTAACCCGAGATAACTAATTCTAATATTATTGTTCCAGATGAAATGTAATATAAAAGTAATATCAGTACTATGATATAAACGATTATGAAATTACTATATACAAAATATATCAAAACATGAAATAAAATAATTTAATAATTTATTTTGGAATTATAATTCCTTATTAACAGACCAAACCACCCAAAGAAAAAACTCATTAGCCTATCCCATTATGAATTGACTAATTCATGGCAACTTTCTGAAAAAAGAAAAAAAAATCTTTTTCATTTTGAAGAATCTGTATGATTTGATTAGCTCAGTTTATAAGCCTCAAATAGGAAATTACTTAAAAAAGAAAAGATGAATAGATGCTGAATAAGCATATGAAGTGCACAGCACATCACAATTACATTTTGAACTTCCCACGATTCTAACGAATACAATCAACATAGATTTTAATAGTCTAACTATTTTTATAGACGTTTTTGATAGCTTCAACTTACGAGATGATCTTAGATAAGAAGGTATAGAGTTCGAGCATTAGGATACAAGATTACTAGATAATCGAAAATTATCGCGCTTTTTGTGGGAAGAGGTAGTGGCTCCTCTTCCCCTTATTAATAGTTATTCAGTAGTCGCATGTTCTATTAGTCTTTAATGAGATTACTAGCTGTTGTTTCATTTATTTTGTATCTTGCTATTTTATTGGTTTACAGAACTTTTCTTTAAAGCCGAGGTAAGTAAGACTAAGGTCTACAATCTACATACATCCTACCCTCTTCAAACCCAACTTGCAGGACTACACTCGTTATGTTGTTATATGTTGGTTACTAAGAAAAAATTGACAAATTATTCATTAGCTGCAAAGAAAATACACCCTTCTAATCCCAAAATTCTTGGAAATCTTATAGAAGCCAAGAGGCAAAAACAATCTGAGGAACAAATTTCCATGTTTTGCCATGTCAAGAAACATAATCCAAATTGTCTAAAGGCAGAGGAATCTGCACAATTTTTGCTATTAAAGATTTTTAAAAAAGGGATACTTTAGTGGAAATATTTACATAACTAGAATTGACAAAATGAAAGTTACTACAACATATCTATTGACTTAGTATTGAAGCTCTGAATGTTATTACAGAACTGTTACAAAATGGAATTGTCACTCTTTCACAATAAATAAAGGAATGCCTCTCACTCACTAAATCAAATTCTGGAAACCATGATCAAGCTTTTCCTCATTTACAACCATTTCTAAATCCCAAGGTGGGATTTATCTTTTTAACAGAATTAGCTAGCAACATGTTAATGTTACAGTATTAGTCGTATTTCTCCTGAGGGTAATACAAGTACACACAAAAATTACAGATACAGATCAGAGGATGACACACAAGAAAGAAACCAATCTTCTAATGGTTAATTTGCGATAAAGGAGACCGTGGGATTGGCGATGGCTCTACTTCCTTTACTTGAAATGACTCGAAGGAGTTATTCTCCCGAAATTCCTCTAGAAGAGATTCCATTGGCAAGGCGCGCAAAGATTCAATAGTCCCCTTGCTTGGAACATCTGTCTCAGACCTGGTTGGTGTTGATCCAGTTGGCTCGTAATCCTGTGTGTCATTAAGGAAAAAGACATCTCATGAAAAGGCATGATACAGAGTTTTATTTTGTAAATGAAAAGGCAATATAAGATGCAAATGGCAGAATTTTCTTTTCTGTTATTTTCAGCAAGAGGAAAAAACACCAACAGGTGAAGAAAAACCACCATGCTCATGGTAGCTACTAAAAGTTATAATGGATTATGATAAACAACATACCATATATCTCTGCTGAAAAGTTTCAAGGGCTTTCTGTTCTATGGAAGTACACTGACTAGCGTGATCGTGCTCAAGTACTCCAATGGTTTCTGAATGAGTGTTGGCAGAATCCAAAATGCCAGATATAGATGCTCTCTCTTTCTCCGACAAGCCTGGGTTAGAATCCAAACCAGGAGAAAAGTTATGCAACCAGCAGATGTAGTAGACAAACTCTATTATATTTAGAACACATTGGTTAAGACAAGAGAAAGGTTGCTAGTAGACAAATTTAATCGAAAAAGAGGAAAATAAAACTTAAAGAGACAGAGAGGGGTAGAGAGAGAGCATGAAACATAGGAAACTTACCGTCAAAAGATTGAACGGCATCTTCACTATTCCTTGTTACGACTTCTTCAGCAGCATCCTTTGTAGAGTCAAATTCAGTTACATGTTGCTCATTACTGTCACAGATATTCCTGTCACCAGCAAAAGAAAACAAAAGAATTCAATAA
The DNA here is from genome assembly GCA_018342035.1 of Solanum appendiculatum. Classification (NCBI taxonomy): domain Eukaryota; kingdom Viridiplantae; phylum Streptophyta; class Magnoliopsida; order Solanales; family Solanaceae; genus Solanum; species Solanum appendiculatum. Next base: position 1,949,298 of record JAGDQO010000283.1, on the reverse strand, counting down.
GGAAATTCAATGTAATCCTCAAGTTTCTCCGCAAAGAAATACCTAAAGCTCATACTTTATCAATACATTATAGATCTACTCTTCAGCATCATGAAATCAGGTACCAAGCATATTAAAAACTAACCTGACAACTGAATGCATTGTCAAGACATGTTGACTACCCATGTCATTAACTGATTCATTTGTACTTTGCCACTGCTTACGAGCTGTTTCAGTAGTGCTTACACTGGATATGAAAAACAAAAAAGAATTGTAACAGAAATACAGAAATAAAAGAGAAGCTAAAATAATAGAAAGAAAAAAAATGATAGAGATCCAATCAAAAACAATGGACCGTATTAAGGATCAGAAATTTTGATAGAGATCAGATGCTTATTTAAATGAAATAAAAGGCTGAAACTCGAAACAACAATAAAGTCAGATTCTTACCACTTCTGCATAAGTAATTCCATCCGACAATGTTTAGCAGCTGAGAAATTAGCATTTTCTTTCGTGCTATTGCCTGCTTGCGTAGAATAATCCTGCCATTTTCTTTTTGCAACTGTTGTAATACCCTCCATAGAGGATACATGTCCATCCAAGAATGTCTTATTTCCAGTAACAGTTTCTCTAAGATCAACTAGCCGTGTACCCACCTGTCAAGTACAGTATGAGGAACCCATAGGAAGATATACCACTAATGATTACAAGATTAAAAAAGACGAACCAGCTCTTTTTGTCGATGCAGGTGATTGGAGACCATGGTAGTCATATCAGCAATAAGCTTCTCTGCTTCTGCCCTTGATTGTTCCTGCAACAAACTCAAACATCAGTCACAGTAAGGACAACTAATATCTATACGGGCAGAATTTCAAATGTATACCTCATATGCCGCCTCAAATTCAGCAATACACTTCGTCTGGATCTCATCAACTGTCGACGCCTGTCTTTCAAGTTTTTTTGATTCTTCCACAAGCTTATCAAAAAATCCTTGAATGATCTCGGAGATATTTGCCAAATGCTCTGTACTATCGTGAAATTTCTGCACAATGAGAAATATAAGAATAAAAAACATAAAAGAAACCTTAAAAGAATAGATAAAAAGGCAGACTACTTCTAGAGATAAAGTGAAAATTGAAACCTGACGAAGTTCGCCAGCAAAAAGTGCCATTTCTCCTTGGTGAGTTGAGAGAGTGCTCTGGAGTTCTTCAAATAGGGAATTTGCTTCCACATCTTCCGCATCTAAAAACTGCATCACGGAAGGGAAAAGTAAAATGTTCAATCCCGCAACTGCATTGATCATTATAATATACACGGACTGAAACACATACAGAGAAGGAACAAATCCGTACTTCTTTAATGGAAATTGAATTAGAAGAAGCCAAAGCAGAAATCTCCTCCAGAGCAGCAGTAGAACTAGCTTTATGCAGTTTCACCACATTTTGCATGGCCTCTAAATGAGATACATACAAAGCCCTTGAAGCTCTAGTTTTCCTCTTCAAATCTACAACAGCCTACAAGAATATTTTATCTCACTAACAGTTCAGAAAAATTGGATTTTCAGCTAATATGAAACTAAAAATGTGAAGCCCAGTATCAGAAGTAAAACAAACCAAACAACTAAAAAGTTAATAATTAAGGAAATAAAAGAAGGAATGTCTGCCACTGGTTATCACCTTATCATGTGATTCAAGAAAGTTGTGACAGAATTTCTCAACACACTGGAGGTGCTCATTTTGTCGACACACTGATGTTGCCACTGAGTTGGCAAGGAAACTAAGTTGCTTTCCAAGGTCAGTTTGAAAGTTGTTCACCACCAACCTATTATCGGCACTCAGCTTGTCTTCTCTGTCTGAAAAAAACAATATTAGAAGGAAAGAATAACTGATCCCAACAAATCATTTCTGCAGATTGCGATTAGATGCCTTACCAATTTTCAGAAACAGTGAATCGTTTTCTTTACGTGATTTCTCCAACTGAGACCGCAAAATACATGCTTGCTGAGCAAGGGCATTTTCTGTAATATCAACATAAATTAAAGACCAAAGTCTATGTGACATTCAAAACCAAAGGTCAGACCACTTTACCAGCTTTTTTCTGTTCGCAGATGATAAAATCCCGCTCCTTGAGGGTGTACTTGCTTTGTCTTAATTCTTCCTCAGCATTAGACAACAAGGAGGTAGTTTGGTTCAAGTGTTTCTGCAAGAAGCATCAATAGTAAGAGCTTTTGAACAGGATTTTAAAAAATGATATTAGAACAAAAGGCTAGAAACTTACCTGTGTAGCATCAAGTTTACATGTCAAATCTGAGCACTGATGAACTTGGTGATCATATCTACTTTGCAACTCCTCAAGTTGCTGATTTTCACAAACCAAAAATCGAAATCATTCACTCTACACAAGTGGAATACATAATGCACTTGTCAACTACAAGAGTTTCAGAAAGCAGACCTTCAACTGGTTTTCTAAGGTCACTCCCATTTGTTCAATTTGATCTGTCATAGCCTAAACATGGAAAAGGTAAGAATTGCTTTCAAATGTATAGTGAGACTGTGAGACAATAATTCAATACCAGGAACTCATACAAAAAATTGAATGAAGCTATATAATCCACTACTCAATAAGGCTAACATACAGTGAATTTAGATATATTACACACTATAACAATAAATAGAATCACTAATAGACAGCAAACAAGACGAAATATAGGCAAAAACTAAGATGCACAACCTTTATCATTCATAGACAGAAAACAAGACATTGTGGGCAAAAACAAAGATGTGTTACCTTTCTCTCATTCTCCTCCTGATAATATCGATCTTTTGGTATGTATACACCATTCTTTTCACGTGTAGCATACACCTCTGGAAGAACAAGAGGAATAAAAAAAATGAACAATTATGTTAAACAGTTTCTACAAAAAGAAAAATGATAACTGATGAGGGTGCTTTAGTCACACCACAATTGGCTAGAACAAAAAGTACTCGCCTGCTTTAAGCCTATCAATTTCACCATACAGATCCTTGATGAGGGTGGATTTCATCATTTTTTGATTCACCTACAGAGTTAACCAAGAAATAAGATACAGAGACAACAGACAACCAAAATAATTTAGTTTCATGGTTCAAATTTAATTAACACTATGAGGTTATCTGAAAATTAGTACCAGATAAGGTGAGGCTGAAAGAGATAAAGCAGTCATCTGCTAGAGATTAAGCAGATAAATGCTGAAACTTTGATTACTCAAGCAAACTGATCGATTTCCTTCAATTAACCAAAGTACTTTGGGAATATCAGATAAGTAGCCAATTTTTACATATTAGCTCTGAAATCTTTATGCAAAAGTCAAAACCTGATAATCCATATCCATTATGTAGTTACATACTAGTGAATGTGAAACATCTTAAAGTATAGGTCATGTAGTGGTTCTGTTTCAACCCAAACAACAATGATATCTCTATTCTTTAGAGGAAGAATGGCATAGTCAAAAAAATTTAATCAACTCAGGAAACACAGCTCCATTCTGAAAAAGGAATTCCATCTGAAAACTACTCCGAAACAAATATGGTAAATTAAGGCGAGCAATACTTGCCTAAAGCTGGTGTACTAAACCAGAAAATGAGGAATGTTCAGCTGGAGATGACAGAAGAAACATTGATTGATAAAATGACACATAAATCATCTGGCAAGTGGAATGCAACAAGAATATGAATCACTATAACTTGATTTACATCCAGAAGATACTCATGGAGATTCAACATACATAATAAATCATTCATGTGAACAGTAGATGGACACTGATATTGCATGTGAATGTCAAACAGCACCAGCGATCAAAGAATTATTGACCTGTTTTTAGATAATTAAGAGTGGAGAACCGTGAGATGATTCATGTAAGAAACTGTTTGCTTATTCATGAATTTTACCTCAGGCTTATTCTTAATATTCTTTGCCCTGTGGGCATAATCCAGCGTACTCAAGGTCTCCTCCAGACAGTGAACAGCAGGTGACACTGTGGCAATAATACAGGTTTTTGTTCTTCCTCCCAATGAATCACGGAGCAAACGTGTGAGTTTGCTATCCCTAAATTTCATAGTAAGGATCATAAGAAATGGCTTAGAAACACAGAGATCTAAAAACAAATGAAAAAATGATCGCAGATAGTAACTACCTGTAAGGGACATGCCCAAGATGCTCAACAAGAGCACTAATTACTCTCCCTAGTGTAAGTAGACTTTTGTTTATTTCTCCAGCTTCCCTTGCACGCCCCTGACAATGGTACAAGAGACAGAGGATAAGGACACAGATTGAAGAAGTTGAAGAACAACTAAATGGAAAAATAAGAGGAAAATTATTTAGACAGCAGTTCCTAAACTATAAAGAGAGAAGGAACAGATGATTTGTGTGTGGTTGACCAAACAAGATCAAGAAACAACCTTCGCAAAGAGTTTGTACAAGATAAGTAAACACATTACCTCCCTAGCCCCAGAGCGTGAAATATTTTCTGAACCAGCCAAATCGACTAAATTTAGCTTGCCACATTTAATGAGTTCTTCGCCTTCAGTGTTTGCTTCCTTGATGTGTATTGTTATGGAGAAAAGAGAATGTGAACGACTGAAAAAGGAAAAAGCATTCCTTCTAACATATTGAATGCAACATAATAATAATGATGGATTCTACAAAGAAACAAAAATCAGTACCTTGATTGCTTATTCAGCAAGGTTTCTGCAGTCCGACGTTTTGCTGATCCCCTTTCAAGCAAAGCGAATATCTCACTAGCACTTGTAACAATTTCTTCTTCAAGTCCTCTCACTAATACTCCACCTTTTCCATCTTCCATAAGTGGCAATTGTTTCTTTTGCCTATCTTCTATAGAAACTTTTGATAAATCATCAGGGGCTAACAAGTCAGTGATCTCTTCATTGTACAACTCCAAGAAAGTTACTTTCACACTATATTCTGCATTTTGACTCTCCAGCATATCAAATATTTGCTTGACTGCTCGAGGTATAACTCCTGCTCCTGGAGGAAGGTCACTGTTATGCCCACTCTGTTACATCAGGCAATCAAAGGTTAGAAACAAAAATCGTTACATAAGCTTTTACAGTGGGATTGAGGCACAAGGCCTGTCAGCTAGTACCTTGGACCTCTTACATTCACCTTCCATGGTGTATGTTTTACCGGTACCAGTTTGACCATAAGCAAAAATAGTACAGTTAAATCCCTCTAAAACTTCATTCACAATGGGGATAATTGCCTGATCATAAAGATCCCTTTGCTGAGCAGATGGACCAAAAACCTGAACAGAACAGAACATGATAGAAGCAGTTCTTTTGTCATCAGAACATGATAGAAGCATGAAAAGACCATAACTTAAAACATAAGACAAATTATAGCAAAATATTGGCATTGAACATCTCATGGCTCAAGTGCTTACATCAGTTTAGATCAGAAATTTCACACGATAATGCTTTGTGTTAAAGATCTTAGGTGGGCATTTCCATATTTTAGCACTAAGAGCGATATCCAACTTTAAAATGATAATGGTAACTCACCCCAAGATGGGGGTAGGGGAATTCTCTTTCGCTGAACATAAAATAAGTCGGATCATATTATTTTTCTGTTGTAAACAAGAACAAAAATCACTAATATTTCAGATAAGCAGCAAAACCAGAACTCCACTCTAAATTAAGGATGCCATTAAAACAATGAGATATCAGTAATATTCTCTTTCTTTAACATAAGAAGTGACACACAATATAGGGGAGTGAGGAACTCTGGTTAAGTTGATATCTCACCAATAGTTATTGTAGTCCATGGTCAGTCTGATTAAGAAATAGATGATCGATTTGAGAGGACAGGCTGTAGTTCTTTTCTTAATTTAGAAAGGTGCATAAGATCAATCTATAATGAGGATGGTGATGTCAAAGACCGACATTGGCATGACAAAAGAGCTACAAGCGAGAGACGTTGCAGGAGCAGAGTCACAGTCCAGCAATTGCTTATCTCCCCACTGGAGGAATCTCAACCCTCAATTTACTTTAACCAGATCAACTTGGGACTCAATGACAAAACTAATTGGCATGCTCAATGAAGTAAATAAGAAAACCTGGAAGAAGAATCTAAATAGCAATGCATCAGCTCAGGGAATAAATGAATTAAATGATCTGACATGTTGCTGAACACAGTTATCTCCTAATATTCTCTGGTTTCTGGTTATAATTTGAGAGAGCAGACATAAAGATAGGAAAAACAATCACAGATAATCTCTAGGGATCAAGGCATCTTTTCCTTTTGCCTTCTAGTCATGCTTAAGCGCTTTAATCTTCTTTAAGACTAAAAGATGCAGTTTCATCACTTCTTCAACCAAAAAAGGAACATTAGAAATGAAGGGTAAATACTTACTCCCACCAGGTGTTTAGACCAAACCAATGGACCTTACCATGGTTAACTAATTTAATGAAACAATTATTATACATTAATTAACCATGGTTAAGTGATAGTCGTATATATTCAAACACATGGCATGCATCTATTGATCTGGTGTAAGAACCCTGTGTGGGTAAGTTTAACCGAAATGGAGCAGTATTTCTTCTTTCATGGAAACATGGAAAGCGCTTCTCGTGTAAAATTTGGTTTCTTCTTCCAGGTCTAGGTTCAAATACAAGAGCAATATTTATTTTCTAACCTAAATAGAGCGAAGGAAAGTAGATTTTAGGTTCTATAGTCTCAACTAGAATGTCTATGGCAAAGATTTCTTCTTTCAGGTTTATGTTCAAACACAAAAGCAAAAAACCCAATACCATTAGTTCAAATAGGGGTAAAAGGAAAGACCTTCAAATTCCAAGTACCAATTAGAAATCAATGCATAAACAAACCAAAATGAACAACGAAACTGATTCCAGTATACTAACTAGATTTCAAAAAAATGAAGTCACTATGTAATTAAACAGTAATTACCTTATCAAATGTAAAAACCCTATCTATGTGCTTCCCAGCAATGTTCTGTGAAACAGCTACCTCTTTTTGGTACTCATTGCAAGTCACCACTTGCGGAGCATTATTCCGCACTTCATCCTCACTAAACGGCCTATGATACATCAAATTAACAAAATTAATCCATTTTCAACTTAACTAATCAGTAATCAAGTCTTAAATGATCAATATTAAGCATTTATACAAGTAATTAACGAAAATTACAAACGAAATGATAATAATAAGTACCTGCAACGAAGCAGAACTTGAACGTTTACGCTTTTCTCCTTCTCATGGCGATTCGACATTTTCAAATGAGTGGATTGTTAGAGAGAGAAAGTTAGAAAGAGAAAGAGATTAGCCGTTTGTATTTAGAGAGATCTGAAAATGGGAGCGGGATGAAGAGGAGAATTTGAATTTTTTGGGAAGACGCTCTTGATCATCATCTGACCGTTGGTTTTGTTAGAATTCAGATGGACGGTTGAGATTATGTTGGAATTTCAGATGAGGTTGCCAATTTACGAAGTCATCTACCGGGTCATGTTCGATTTGTTGTTCGGTTCGGGTTTGGCTTCTTCATGGGCTTTTCATGGAAGGAAGAAACATGGGCTTGTACTTGAACAAAAGCCCAATTGAAAAAAAAAGGTGTGTTTTGGAAGTTTTTTTTTGTCGAGAAACTATCTAATTACATAAACATTCTACCATCTATACTAATCCACTCTATGGTTTGAAATAATTACATATTGTCTCACCATAATAATTTCGTACCAGATTTCAAGTCAGATATACCGCTCCTTCAAATTTACCCCTCTCTCTCCCCTCTTTCTTATCTCTCCCTCTCTTTCTAATTTCTCCCCCTCTCTATGCATGGATACACTGATAAATGCATAAGTGCATTTTTGATACAATATACATTCTGAAATATAGATAAGGAGAGAGACGAGCAAAAGAATGAGATAGGAGAGAGGCAAACGAAAGAGTTATTATATCTCATACACATGTGAATTACGCTTGGATAATATTTTCCTCTGTTCGTTCGCAGTCCGTAACAAAGAGTGTGGTGGCCGGTCCTAGTGGAGTATAATAAATTGGAAGGTGGGGGGCATTCGGCGCATGGAATCAAACACTAAAGTTTGCTCTCCAACTAACATATATGCAGCCTATCTAGTTAATAAAGTACTCAATTTTTGGCTCATCTCATTATTAAGTTAGTAAAAGTATCTAATGTTTAATTAATTGACTAATGCATACTATACAAAATGTATGATAATGCATCTATTGATGATAATAAAATGTAGATTTAGTCCAACTCAATAACTTTGATCCAAATTTTATATTTGTCTTTAAAATATCTAGAAATTCATCTAATATGTACAAAATTGTTAAACTCATACATTTCAGATCCTACTTTTCGCCTCTAAATATTATACAAGCTACATTTACTACAACAAAAGCGACATTTAGGGACAATAAATTTTCTTTTAATTTAGTGCAATATTTATTGACACAAATACATTAGCGACAATTGAGTTAATGTCATACTACAGCCACTTAAGTCATTAGCGACATTTTTATGAAGTGTTGGTTATTTATACCCATATTTATTGTAATTGTCGTTAAATAATTGCCACAAAAACTTTTATTTGTTAGAGTGATTATTCTTCCCTAAACAAAGTGTACTTTAGAAAACATTCTCTGAACCTGAATTAGAACACAATGATCATGTTGCAATCACAAATTATATTTTCTCTCTATCTGCCGCTACACGAAAAAAATTAGTATTTGTGTTTGAGAATTTGTCAAAAATTCGAGCATTGCAAAATTATGGCATATGATTGCGCTATTTGACTAGTAAAACGAATATAAAAAGTCATGTAAATGGTGTATTTGAATTTATTTAATTCTTGGAGCGAAGAACAAAAAAAATGATGAATTCAATAATAAAACTATCACTAATCTGTGTTTTTTCTGGTAGTGATCATCAAACTCTCCATTTCATAGTCTATCTCATGGGCTAACCAAAAAGGAAGCTAAACCTACTAAGAAAATGAAAATCTCAATTTACACAAAAAACTTGCCCTACAAAATCTCATGGTACAAGAAAATTGAACATTGAAATAATTAATTACCTCTTCTAGCTCATGAATCCTAAGATCATTTCTTCATGATATATGATAACAACAAAAACAACAACATATCCAGTATAAAAAGGTTGTTTCTGATAGACCCTCTGCTCAAAAACTTCATGCTACTCTATATGATGGCACTCAAAATGTGATCCAATTTTGAAAGTTACAAAAACATTCTATTTTCCTATGCCCTATGCTATTATTCATATAATAATATCTACAAAAACTCCTCCACCAACTCACCAAAATCAAACTTCCCATTGCAACATTCCACAGCGTTAACCACTTCTTGAAATGCATTAACACTGCATGCCACCACCAATCCATTTGTTTGATCAAACCCAAACTCATTGTAAGTTTTCTCCAACAAAATCTTGAACAATGGATGAGAAAGATAGCTAGTTGGAACGATGAATCGTTCACGTTCTTCACCTACATAGATGGCTAAATTCCCTATTGGTATTGATGAATTAGGGTTAGCTAGTGACCATTCTTCATTATTGTTGTTGTCCTTAATAAGAAAGTATTCATGAGTAGGACTTGTTATTGCCTTAGCCTTCTTGGCTAATTTCTTCATTGAAATAAACTTGTTGATTCCTAGCATTTTAATTTCCCCTTTGAATAATTAGGCAAAGAAATTGAATTGGAAAAAGAGGATATAGAAGAAGAAAGAAAGTTAAAAAGGGAAAGAAGTTCCTTGACTAATATATATCCACTAGAAAAGGGTGGGTAGGATGATTTTTCTCAAAGAAAAAAATATGATTGTTAATGTAGTTCATTAAATTTATTTATTATAGATATATTATTTTATGTATTTTGGACTTGTCAATAGTTTAGTGCAATTATTAGTAGAATATAAAATCTTATAGCCTATCTAACCAAGAAGATATATAAATGGGTAATAGCCTTTTTTGGACCTTCATTTATTGGTGAATTCTGATTTTGATCCTGGTAATATATGATTTGACATATTTAACCTTTAATTAAAATGTATATTTTTTATTCCGTTATGTAAGAAATTTATTGTATTTGAATTATTTTTAGAAGTATATTATCTTGAAATACGAACAACAACACAAAGTTAATATAACACATAGGTAATTAAATTTTAAAAATTGTGGATTAATCATAAATAATTCTTAATGATTGTAAGTATTCACAAGCGACGGGATCAAAAAGTCATATTTTAAGTTAAATATGTTTAGTCAAATATTATAAGAATTAAAATTAAATTTATCAATAATCAAGGGATTAAAAGAGCTATTAGCACAAATTAAATATAAATATAGTTGGTACAATATATATATTCCAAAAATATATATATTGAAACTTCGTTAGGTAAATGAATGGAAGAGATCAAGAGTTGTTTATATCAAATAAAAAAAATACTTGTAACCACTAGAAAGGACTCTTTGGAACAAATATTAACTACTTAACCAATGGATTAGCATAAAAGAGAACTTGGATTAGTTATAACCAACTTATTCTACCAAGATAACAAAGATATATAACCGTCGTATAATTGAATGAAGAATATAATCATGGTTTAGTTGAAGAGTTAACTTAATTTCTTGCCATTTGTCAATCTAAATAAGAAAATTAAAGAAGTTAATTAGGATTTTTTTTTATTTAGGAAAGTTATCACTTATCACCAACTCATCAATTTGTTGGACGGCTTGTACGGCAAATCCAAGAAATCATACGAAATGTATTTATTAATAATATTAAAACCCTTTAAATATTAGTCACTTAATTAGGTGTATAAAACTAATCGAACTACCAAACATTGAAAAAAAAAAAAAGACAAGAAACTAAACGTGATACACATAACGTGTGGAGAGAAGACCAAAACTTTTTATTTTATTTTAAAAAGGGTATATTTATTAACGTGGGATTAGACTTACTAAAGATCTATATCAAGCGATGGATAAAATATCTTGAAAACAACTTAAATACGTACTGAAATATTATAAATAACAAAGGAATCTTATTATTACGATTCAGTGTAATTTAACTTGTTATTGTGATTTATATTGAGCAATATGTAGCACGACGGTACATTGCAAGATGATGACAAATACATATTTTTCAAAACAGATGTTTATTTTGAAAAGTATTAGAGTTATACAGCTGTTTTGATTTGATTTTATTTTTTTGTGTGGAAATAGCTCTCTTTAAAAGACGATAAAAGTCAAAATTAATTAGAATATTCTTTGTGATTTTGACTTCACTCGTTTGTATATTGATAATGCCTAACTTGTGAATATTTATAATATATATAAATATAAGATATAAAAGTTATATGTAATGATCAGTACGAAATTTTGTACCTGATTCTTGGAAAATATAATTGCAGAAATTTCATTATAATATAGAACGTTCCATAAGATTCTTCTTTCACAAAATCAATAAAGTCAATAACAAGAGTAGTCTTTGAGAACGTGTCTAGAATAACGATTGAATTTGTTAATATAGTTCAAGGACATATAAATTATAACGACTAAATAATAGAATTGTTAATATTAAATTGCTTATTAAATGTAACTAAAGTGATGAACGAATTAAAGCAATGAATAATAAAACAAGGGAAAAGGGTCTGGAAAATACATTAACTTTGATTGAAATTGTTGTAACAATCCCAAATTTTGGGAAGGACTTATTACCCCCCTGTACTATTAAATAGTGTATTTTAAATACATATATACGCCCAGCTGGATAAGTTACTCAATCAATAACGATTGAGTGTGTCACACGCGCTATTTAATTCATTAAATTAATTAAATTAGCCTATTACTTTAATAAATTCATTTTAAGTAATATATTTTAAAAGTCAAAAACAAGAAATCAAATTTAGGCAAACCTTTCTCTCTCCCAAACCCTTTTCTCTTAGGCTGATCCGACATCAAAGACCAAATCGTGTTTCTTGATAGTACTTGATAGCGTGATAGCTTCTTGATTGTGTTTCTTGATAGTTCTTGATAGCGTTGCTAAAATCGTGGATGTGTGACTATTCCTGAACTAGTGACTTGAATTAGTAACCTGCATAACTTGAAGGTTAGTCCTTTTATTGCGTCATCTAATCTTAGAATTGAATCTTTCATCAGAAATTATCTAGGGTTTGGTTACTATTGACGTTATTGTTGATTTTGAAGTCAAAAAATTTAGGGTTTGTCGATAAATTAGGATTTTTCACTAGTCATAATGTTGTCTTGTAATTGTGACTTGTCACTGATTGCGATATATGTTTGAGTTGTATATGCGTACCAATTGTTGTAAGAATCGACTATTTTGGATTTATTGTAAGAACCGACTATTTTCTTCAAATTTGAATATTTATGTACTGCGATTGTGACATAATTTCAGGAATGAGTGCTTTTACTTATATAACAATGAGATATTATCATGGTGGAAAATTGAATACTAAGAGCCGAAAACCATTATATGAGGGTGGAGAAATCACTCAAATATTCAATGTTGATGTGGATAGAATGTCTTACTTTGAACTAACTAATGATATTAAAGAGTTGGGGTATACTACAAGTTGCACATTTTATGTTAGGCCACCTAGGAGTGACTTTCTATTACATATACAAAGTGATGGGGATATTTTTGAACTTTCACAAAGCTTTGAAGATGGGGATATTGTTGAGGTCTATGTTTGTCACATGGTTGATCAAGTGGATGGCCCAATGGTTTTTTGGAATACACTCCTACCAATGAGGAATCTTTTGGTGCTTTTAAAAAAGAAGGGGACAAGGGGGACAAGAGGGACCATGAAAGTGAGAGGGCTCTTGATAGTAATGAAAATACTGAGTTTGAAGCTGCAACTACTCAAGCATCAGGTACTACATTTACTGAGCCTATTGTTGTTGAACCAACTCAACCAGAGATTGAAGCTGCAACTACTCAACCAGCAGCTTCTCAAAGTTCTGCAGCTGCTGAGCCTGAGACTATTGCACCTACTCAAGCATCAACTACTGCAACTCAACCAGCAGTTAATCCAAGTGTTGAATCTGATGTTGTTGAGGATGACATTCCAGTGCTAGATTCAGGCCAGTCAACTGAAAATAGTTCAGATTCAGACCATCAAGATTTATTCAATGAAGGTGATGTTGAATATGAAAGTGATGTCCATGAAGAAAATATAAACTTAAGGGTTGAGAGGAGGCCATACCAAAGAAGGAAGAGAAGAGAAAGAATACCAAATGACCCAGAAAAAGTTCCAGTTGCTTAAGTTGGTCCAGATGTGGGTTTTGATGAGACAGACCCTGTTGATAAAGAGTTAAAAGGTAAAGTTACTAAGGATGAGCAGTGTGTATTGTAGTTTTGATGCTTATAGTGTTGAAACTGATTCAGATGATGAAACAAGGAGTGATAGTAGAAAAGTGATTTTTGATAAAATAGCTGAAAAGGTTTTGTGGCAGTTGAGCATGATTTTTGAGAATGTGAATGATTTTAGGGATGCTGTTACAAAATATTCACTTCAAAAAGGTGTCTAGTTAGAAGGGTGTCCTTGGTTGTTATAAGCAAGTCTTGATAGAGCTACCAATAACTTTGTGATTAAAACCTACAATCCTAGGCACAGATGTGTGAAGGCCATAAGAAATTACATGTGCAATGCTAAGTTCTTGCATAAGCACTACAAAGATAGAATCAGTGAGTAACCAAACATTAGAATTTCAAATTTCAACAGTTGATAAGAAAATAGTTGGGAATACATGTTGGGAAGACTACTGCTAGGAGAGCAAGACAGAGAATATTGCAGGAACTAATAGGTGATCATATGAAAGAGTTTGGTAGAATTTTTTACTATAGGGATGAATTGTTGAGGACCAATCGAGGTAGCACTTGTGCAGTAAAAGTTGATGATTCTGAAGGTAATGGTAAGCTGATTTTTTAGAGTTTTTATATATGTTTTGATACTTGCAGAAAAGCTTTTCTTGGTGGATGTAGGAAATGTATTGGTTTAGATGGATGTTTCTTGAAGGGTGTAACCAAAGGACAATTGTTGGTTGCTGTAGCTAAAGATGTCAATAATCAAATGTTGCCTATTGCATGGAGTGTAGTATAGTATGAAAATAAGAACACATGGACATGGTTTTTGAAATTGTTGATAGATGACTTGGGATTAGGTGATGGCAGAGATTACACACTCATTTCAGATATGCAAAAGGTATGTTTTTTTTGTTAATTTACTTATGTTTAATACATTATTATTTTTGTTACTGCAACAATAATGTCTTTTTGTTCATTGCAGGGGCTTACATCAACAGTCATGGAACTTTTACCAGAGGTGGAGCATAGGATGTGTGCAAGACACATTCTTGCTAACTGGGCAAAAGATTGGAGAGGTTTAGAAAGAAAGAATCAATTTTGGAAATGTGCAAGAAGCACCTTTGAGGCAGAATTGAAGGCAAATTTGGCTCAAATGGCATTGCTAGGTAACAAAGATATTGTTCCAGATTTACTTCACTTCGATGTAAAAAGTTAGTGCAAAATGTACTTTAGGACTGATGTTAAGTGTGATAGCATAGATAATAATATGGCTGAATGCTTCAATTCTTGGATCTTAGCTCCAAGGCATAAAACCATTATCACTATGCTTGAAGAGATAAGGGTAAAGTTAATGACTAGACTAGGACAATTTCATAAATTTTCTGAAACGTGGTTAACAAATATTTCTCCAATGGCATTGAGAGTGCTAGAAAAGAACACAGAAAAGTCAATGAAATGTCATATTGAGTTCAATGGAGAGAGAAGCTTTGAAATTTCAGATGGATCTTATGTCCATACTGTTGATATGAGAAGTAGGACATGTAGTTGTAGATCATGGATGCTCAAGGGAATACCATGTCCACATGTCATTGCTGGCATTCTTTACAAAAAATGGGAACCAATTGACTATGTTGATAATTTCTACAGTAAGGAGACTTATCTAAGAACCTACTGTCATTATCTTCAACCAGTGACCAACATGAACATGTGGCCTGATTCAAGAAATCCTCATGTAGAACCACCAGTTGTTAAACCTATGCCAGGAAGGCCAAGAAAGATTAGAAAAAGAGAGTATTGAGAGTCAAAAAAGTCTGGAAAATTACCAAGAACAGGTGTTTATATGACTTGTAGCATCTGTCATGGAAAAAATCATAACAAAAGGAGTTTTCCTTTAAAGGTATGTAATTTATATGTTATTCCTTATTTATGGTTTATATTTGAGTTATGTGACTTGTCATCTATTTGATGTTGTAGGATTCTGTTGCTGCTGGACCAAGTATTGAAGCATGTACTTCTAGAGCACTTTCTAAACCTAGAGGAAGGCCAAGAAAGACACCACTTACTACTACTACTGAAGCACCTGCTACTGCTGGAGAAGCTCCTAGACCTAGGAGATGGCCAACAAAAACAACTGTTAATCCTGATGAACATCCTACAGCTAGGGGAAGGCCAAGAAAAATAACAAACAATGATTTTGATGCTGAAGTACCTGCAGAAGGCAGAGGAAGGACTTGTGAACCTATTAAAGCATCAATTGTAGGCAGAGGTATGACTCTTGAATCAATTCATTTTCAATTTTTTTTTATAAATTAATTTTTAAACCTGTTGCAGCATCAAAAAGAGACACTGCTGCTACAACACATGCAAGAGGAAGAGGCATAGGCTCTGGAAGGGCCGATACAACACAAGCAAGATGAAGAGGCATAGGCATTGGAATGGCTGATACAACACAAGCAAAAAGGAAGAGGCATAGGCTCTGGAAGGGCTGATACAACACAAGCAAGAGGAAGAGGTGATCTGAGGCCAAAAATATATTTTCTTATCATTAATTGCATCATATTTATTATTTATATTTGTCTTTTTTGAGCAGGAATTTTATGGATTATGCTAAATAGTGTATTTTATTTGTAGGATTAAATTGGTGCAAAGTTGAAGAAGTTTGGAGCTAAAATGAATTAATTATGAAAGATTGAAGAAGGAAAATCAAGCAAGCAGCTTAATGGATTAAATTGAATATTATATTAATATTTATATATATGGAAAAGTTGGGCGAGGAAAGCAAATTGAGGCGGTTGGGCAGTGTTCACGCGGCGGTAGGAATCCAATTCCGTTTTGGTTTTGGGTTCCTAATTTGTTTTGGACTCAGTTATTTTATTCAGGGTTTTCTACATCTATAAATAATCCATAGAAATAATTATTGGAGAGAGTAGGAAAAAAAAGACTGAGAGACTTTTGAAGGAAGACACTCTGTAAGGAAAAATTGTCAATACTTTTTAGGGTTCTTTTCTTCTTCTTTTTCTTAGGTATTAGTAGCTAAAGACCCTTGTTCTGGGCTGCGGCCATGGGTAATTGTTGAACATCGATTGTTTTGAATTAATGTTGGTTATCGTTTAAATTACTTTTGTATTCTTATTTGAGTATTTCATGCTTGATCACCATAGAAATAAATCTATTGTCTATTCTTGGACTCGAGAGATAAAGAGGTAGATAGACCAAAGAATGCAAAGAGCTTGTTCTAACTTTGTTTAGATTCGTGTTTAGGAGTGACGCCCGGACGAACACCTCGCTTGGTTACGAAACAGGATGAAATATAAATGCTCGCCAATTATGACTGCCTATCCCCGCTCAACGATGTAGTTAGACAGCTAGTTGGAGTAGGCGATTAGAGGTCGAGGGATCATGATCATAAAATCAACCCTGTAAATCAGTAATTTGATAACCTTAGTTAATTCATTGCATGAGATGCGATACATGAAACCCTATGCATGCTGCAGCCCTGGAATTGTCCCAATCACTGTAAGTTAATCTTAGTATTTTATTCTTGCATTCTTTTATTTCTTTTGACACTCTTAAATAAATAATTAGACTAGTATAATTTAGTAAATAGTTAATTGACAGGTCTCTGTGGGTTCGATATTCCGGTTCTTAAAGAGCCACTTATTACTTCTGCGACCACGTACACTTGCGTGTGCAATTGGAAGCAACAAGAGGCATAGGCATTGGAATGGCTGATACAACACAAGCAAGAAGAAAAGGCATATACATTGGAATGACTGATATAGCACCTGCAAGGGGAAGAGGCATAGGCATTGGAAGGGGTGTAAGAGGAAAAGGTAGGGGAAGGTGTGATTCAACTGTTCAAGCACCAGGAAGGGGCAAGGGTTTGAAAATACCTCTAAGTGGTATAAGAGTGCCAAGGAGGACATCTTTGTATGAGTGGTTTGAAAATCCAACAAGTTACACTATAAATGCTTCACCAAATCCATCTGTTCATTCTCAATCTAATGCAGAACCTACTAAAAGGTCCAGAACAGTTGGAATGAGAGTTTTTATTGCTGAAAAAGGCTTTACAACATACAATGTAAGTCCTAAAACCTCTGTTAACTTTGTATTAACTTTAATGTTTGTCTTAACTTTGTTCCTACATATTACAGCCAGGACTCCTAAGTAATAGGATACTACATACTGGTTCTGGACAGCCTATCAGGTCTGCTGATGTTACTGGGGAGCTTGGTTTCAAACCAAGAACTAGTGTAAAATGGAAGGGGAAAAAAATAATGACATCAAATCAACTTGAAGTGATGAGGGATGAAATGAGAGTGAACAAAAGACAGAAAAAGGCTTCTTCACAATCCAAGGAACAATGAAAGTAGTGTTAAGATGCTGATAGTTTTTTGAGATCAAATATGATGTAACATTGTTATGTTTGTATGTTTTGAAGTTGTGATGGTCCAGTTGAACATCTTTGTTAACTTGATACACTGATTTTATATGAACCAACTAATGTATGTTACATTTGCTATTATTATTGATACACTGATTTTGTATTAACCGTTTGTGCTAACAACTTGTGTTAATCAATTGTGCTAATAGTAACAAAAATATGTGTTTACACTTTCTATTGTACTTTGTATATGCATTTTACAATAAACATAAACACTTTCAAAGTAGCAACATACATAAGGAACAAGGATATTGCATCTAGAGGTGGCAATTGGGCGGGTCAAAATGGGTCAAGACAATAAACGGGTCAAGACCCAACCCAACCCAAATTTGTTTGGGTCAAAATGGGTTGGGTCAAAACGGGTTAGTTAACGGGTCATAACCCAACCCGTCCAATTTTTACTAAGTTTTAATAGCTTTATTTGTTATGTTATAAGCTTTTAAAACCTAATTAAATTATTATTTTTCTTTATTATAACTACGTATAACATATAAAATTAAAAAAATGCTTTTTAATAATATTTTCACAAGATTTCTCAAAATTCAATTCGGGTTACATATCACCCAATTTTTAATGGGTTGAAATGGGTTGGGTTGAGATGGGTTGAACTTACTAATGGACGGGTCATAAACCAACCCAAACCTAGATGGGTTGGGTCGGGTTGGGCTTGATTTTACCACCCCTAATTGCATCCAACACAAAATCAAGTTCATTGAAATACTTTCAAACTTACATCAACCTAAGGAAATACTTCAACTACCTAATCAAACAACAACCTACGATAACCTAAGAAAATGCTTCAACTTCAACTACCTATTTTGATCCAAACAACAACATCAACTACCTATTTTGATCCAAACAGCAACATACATGATCAAGATGCTTCAACTACCTATTATGATCCAAACAACAATATCAACTACCTATTTTGATCCAAACAGCAACATACATGATCAAGAGACACAACATGAAAATTCTATTGAGGCTACAGTAGTTATTCCCTTTCTTCTTCACCTCAATCAGTTTCTCTACCTCTTTATAGTCCGAAAACACTCCTTCCATCTCCTTCACACTGCAGTGTTCTTCCAACTGTGTAAAGACAGATTGAGCTTCCATATTCGTAATTTCTCTATCATTATAGCCATTGATTTCTTCCATCTCTTTCATTTTCTTTACATTTGCAATTAATAGTTCATTCATGTCCTTCATTTTCTTCACCAACTTATGAATGATGAACTTAGATCGTTCATTAACCATATCATCCCTCCAACGAAAATATTTACACTTTTTTGATCCATAGTATGGGCAAGAACGAACTCTTCTACCCGGATTATTATCAGACCAAGAAGTTTTCAAAGGGAGCAACAAACCGTGAAAGCATTGCACTTCCTCATTCAGCTTTGGATCATCTTTATCAAAACAAATGCTACTCAAATCCAATTTTACATCTTCCATGGATAACCCTAACAAGAAAAATTAGAAATCGGAGAGAAGAAATTAGAAGCCCTAATTAACAATCGAACAAACAAGACAAACAAAACAATAAGAAATTAAAGAGAATAATTCGTTTAAGCTAAAGCTTACCTCTTAAGACCTACAATGGTGATCTTTCAAATTTGTGTTTGAGTGAAAGAGAAAGTGGGTAAAATGAATTATAAATTATAATTTTAAAGAGGTAAAACGAAATGGGTAAAGATTAATGATTGTATTGATATGTGGCAGTTAATGATAGGCTCATAAATTTTAATTTCGTGCCCAACGCGCCTGTGCCTCGTGTATTCACGCACTTGTCCAGTTGGGCGTATAGATGTATTTAAAATACACTATTTAATAGTGAGGGGGGGGGGTAATAGGTACTTCCCAAAGTTTGGGATTGTTACAGCAATTTCGGTCAAAGTTGGTGTATTTTTCGGACCCTTTTCCCATAAAACAATTAACGAGGTGAAAGTGACAAAATATTACCATAAGTCTATTTTTCGAGCGTAGTTGTCCAACAACGTTATCGTAAAAGAAAGGATATATTCAGTAAACTTGAGAGCTTTGGTTACATAATTTGAGAGTAATTATATAACTACGGCATAGTGAAACTACGATGGGATATAACTGAGAGAAAATTTAATATTTCTAGTCTTGTAACTTCAGAATCGAGCGAGCTAACATCACCATGCAGCCCTTCGAGATACATGAATAACTTTATTGGATGAACTCATGTACAAAAATCGATATGGACTTTGTTGATTCACGTATGATTTGTCTTTAATCTCCACATTCCACCTTCTGATATGTTCAGTTGTCAAATTCAGATTTTGACCCATACTACAATCTAAAACAATAAGAAAATTTACATTATGATTTACGGTTAACTTTATATGATCGGATTTAATCATAATTACCTTGTTTTAGTTCTTCTATAACTTTAGAAGTAGCGTCACTTCAACAAATAAATTTTTTTACGGCAATAGTATAATTGTCGTTATATTATATTGAGAAAATTTCACAAACCAAGATACTTTGGGGCCTAATAACTAGATCCAACAATACTTTTCATATTTACTAAACCTAGTGATACTTTCTCTTCCTCTCCCTCTCTCGCTCACCTCTGATCTACTTCTCTTGTCCCTCTCTCTCTGTATCTCCCCTTCTCTCATCCCTCTCCCTATGTGTATCTCTTCTTCTCTCATCCCTATATACACAAACACGACGTGATCAAAATATGCAAACATGTTTCAAATATCTTGTCACATTAGCTACTTTCACGTCTCAACTAGCCGTCACATTTTTCTTCAATATATCTACTACTCATTTCACATAAAAAAGACACAGTTTCCTCCATCCATTTTATATGACTTTTTTCCCAATTTTTCTTATTGCACACATTTCAATAATTATAAACTTTCCAACGAATTGAATTTGGGATTCATGAGCATAAAAGTAAAAATGTCCTTGTTGTCCATAGCAACCAAACCAATACTTACCTTCTTTGATTTAACTTATAACCTTATATCAATAAAATAAATAAATCCTCTCTTCACACACTATTAGTTGATACTCATAAATCCCCTCTTGTAAATTACCAATCAAAGTATGCGCAAACATTATTTCAAAAAATTCATTATACTGAAGTAAAGCTTTTGACATTATATTCAGAGGATAAGTTAGTTCATTATTAAAAACTCCAGGCATTTCTAGACTTTCATATATGCACATGATCATTGCTGCCAAATTAAGAACACTAGCAAAATTAGTAAGATTAGTAATATTAGTAAGATTGTTTCAGTTAACAGGGCTTACTTTAAAAATTATTTAAGAATTATGACACTGAAAAAACATGTGTTCTATAGTCTCATTTTCTAAATCACATTTCTTACAAACATTATTCACACAATTTTTTTTCTTTTTCTAATTATATTATTTACTGGTAAGGTATTAAACACACATTTTCTTAGAAAATATTTATGTTTATTTTTTATTTTCATGCCCATAGAAAATTCCCATAAGTGTTCAGAAAAACATGATCACTAGATTGAGCAATATTACCACTGATATCTTTCTGCTTGCTTAAATTAATTATAAGATGATAATCCGATTTTCCCTCAAAGTACCTAAAAATGCCAAGTTAGTTTATCCCTAATAGATAAAAGAGTAGTCAAGATATCATTAAAAGAAAAAAGTATATTTAATTCATTCATCTTTGAAATTTGAGATTTGACACTTATTAGATCAAACACTTTTAAATCTAAATTTCTAGGAGCAGTAGTTTTATCAAAATGCTAGCAACCACTAAAAAGGATTCTTTTAATCGAATATTAAACAACAAATTAATGGACTCAATGCAGTGTACAAATAGCAAAACACTGTTCGTTAGCACTAATTAATCAAATACAATTGGGATTTTGTGGTCCAATTGGAATCAATGAAGATAGAGCCCACTGCCTAGGGCCCAAGATAAACTAATCCTCCATTATAATTTGGGATATTTTGTAAGGAAAAACTACTTAACTAGACATACTTCATTACCATATATACATATTTTATCTTTAGTTTAAAAAAATTACACATACTAACATTTTTAATAATTAAAATCATATATTTTAAAAAGTTAAATCAGATACACAAATCCTTTAAATATGATATTGAATAATTATCTTAAAATCTAATCTCCTTAATTAATGGGATATTAACAATTCAAATTTTACTTTCTCTCATATCACACCAGTTCTTCATGCCAACCGTATATCTCCCGCCCCCCACGTTCTCCATCACCTCTACCATGTACTCTCTTCCTTCATCCTCAATTTCATATTCCAAGTTCATCTCCCCATTCTCTTTCTTCCTTTTCCTTCGTAGAAGTTATTCACTAAACCATCAAAAACTGAATTGAAAACAGAGCAATACAATCTTTCTTGGATATTTATTTGTACAAATTTTGATTTTCTTTTTCTTTGTTTGAGAAGTAAAAATAGGAACAAAAATTTTGCGGTCATAAAATTGTTTTATTGACAGGTTCAGAGAACCTCAGTCGGCGGTGATGTTTCATCGCTGAAATGGGAATGGGTATTACAACAACTAAGGTTAATTGAAATAGGTTGTTAGAACAGAGAAAAATAAGTTGAAAGACAAGATCCAGAGCCATATCAGCGCTGGATTCCAGTTCCGGACTTAGTGAATTTACGATGAATCTGTAGAGATACAGTGTTTGTTAGACGTATCTAAATGTTTTATGCATCTGCCCTTCATCTATGTTCTGTCATGTATCTGAGTATGTTATTCTATGTATCTGAGATCTTTCTATCATGATCTAGTGTGTTTCCTTTAGTGTATCTGAGATGATTCTGTCATGTATCCGAGACAGCTCTGTCATGTATCTGGTCATACTTCAATGAGATCGTTGTAGATTACATTTTTCTGAATTTACGGCAATCACAAATTTATTATTGGCGCAATTAGCGATAATAAAGACCTATCAAAGCCAAAACACACATTTATCGAATCAAATTCCATTGAAAAGATTAATATCGAATGATTAGATACATACTTCAAATACATAATAAGTTTCAACTACATGTTATATATTAGATATACGTGTATAGCAGATACACCTAATGAAATATATTTAATGAAATTAGGTGCATGAATCAGATATAAGATACACATTGTTCTCTACACATGAAAAATTGAAAAAAAAAATCAAAATTTAAAGAAATAAATTCGAATTTTTGAAAAAAGTTATTCACTTTGTTGTTGCTGGAAAATAAATGGAAGAAATTAAATTTTTAATTTTTTTTTTAGAAATTGTTATAGAAATTATACTCAAAAGCTATTAAAAGAGTGATTTTCTCCTTAAATTAAGCATTTGTGATGTTGTAAATATGTTTGAATTGTTAATTAATCATTAATTACTCCTCTAATTAAGGAAATAAGTTGCACCCCTTTAATTCAAATTAATAAATCATGTATCTCGATTTTTAAAATTGACGGATACATGTATCTGAAGACGACTGATACATGTATCCAAAGGCCGAAATATGGTATAGGAAGTAATATTTTAAACTATCGTGAATCCTAGTAATCATGACATTAATTAGTGGGATTTATATAGTTTGCCCATTTTTTAATGCCTCACAACTTCTAAGAAAAGATTCGAATCATTCTCCGTATGCGTACATGTCCGAACCCAACGATTTCTAAGTTGTACATTTATGTTAAGGTCCTTTACTAAGTGTAGTAAGTGTATCACATGTGTCTTAGGGTTGTAAGGTACCTCAAACACCAAGCCAAGCTTAAATCATTTCTATCGGCTAAGTTTTCACATTAGTTCATGCAAGGGTCAACTTAGAATAACCATATCTCTCAGCATATAATGAGTTAAGTGGTCCATGACCTATCAAATTAAAAGTTTATTTTTCTGACGCCACAAATTTGCATTATTTCGATTTCGGAGTAAAATATTATGACCATTTCACATCAGAGTTTTCAGAGTCTGTAACTATGAACCTCATTTATGGGTCGTAAATTGAAGTATGACCCGTACTATGCACTCGTAAAATAAACTTATGAAACTCATTTTTTGGGTCTGATTCTTACAGACCTAGTTACGGGTCGTAAAAGCATCTACAAACCGTAATTTGGACTCCTAAAATGAAGTCCTAAAACCTATTTTTGGGACTGGTTTTCTCGAATCTGACTACGGGTCATAAACCCAATTGCGGGCCATAATTTGGGTCCATAGAATGAATGTCATAAACTCAAAATTTCAGTTTGTCTTCCACAGATGGGATCTAAGGACCGTAGATGACCTCGTGGAAGGTTTCCGATAGCTTTTTAATTGGGGTTTCTTTTGTCTTTTTCTAGATTTCCTAGGTATAATCCACGACATTATGCATATCCTAAAAATGGTTTTCATGCTCAAGACTCAGTTCCTACACTCTTAACTCCCTCAAACTCATAAACTACCGTAAGCAAGACAAAAGTCAGGGTTTTAAGTCTTTCAAGCAAGTTCTTCTTTCAAATCTCAATTTCTCAGATATGTAAGGCTTCAATGAGAGTATCCCTTCACTCTCATGCCTAAAAGTATTTTGATTCTTAAGAATTTCACAAGATTATTAGAGGTAAAGCTAGGGTTTTTATGAAAGCTATGATTTTTATGAAATTTTGATATTTCTTCAATAAGCTATGTTTTTATTATTTCACTTTGATTTTGAAACCTTATGCTACTGATTTAGCATGATTTTATGGTTATTCAAACCCTTATGGCTTCTAAGCATGAAAACAAGCATGATATGATTTAAATTTTTTTTTTTTTAACAAGCATGATATGAATTACAAACCAAAAGAGGATATTTTAAGATATGACTTTTGAGCTTAGCCTCATATATGATTCAAGATGATAAGTGGTTCAAGATGATAAGTGGTTTTCATATCTATGAGCATTATATGAAATATGTTGTTTTGGGAGGGCTATTTAGTATCGAGAGGACACGAGTTCACCGCTTTATCGGATGACCTTCTGGCCCTGAGAGGCTCAGATTATTGGATCCACATATGATAAGATATGGTTCTATACTCTGGCAATGTGTAGGACAGTCCATCCAACTGGGATTATAGGTTGAACGTCATGAGCTCAAATTACATATGTCGGTTACAAGAAACTCCCCAATTATGTATTTTTTTAAATATGTTTTTAAGTCTATATGGTTCATTTTAAGTATTCTATGTTATGTATATGGTCAAGTAAGGCTACTGGATTAAACTCATCCTTATATACTCCGACAGTTTTCTCTGCGGTTCTTTCCTTATGTTTATGATTTTGAAAATCTTATTTCACCATCCTTGATTATGCTGGCGTTCCTTACTTTCTCAGTATATTCCACGTACTGATGCATACTTTTTTCTGCACGCACTGACACATACTTTTATGATGTAGTTTTAACGCTCGTACTTAGACTTATGGCTAGTAAGATTGCAATATTTCTAGTTAGTACTTGGTGAGCCCTCCTCATTTAAAAACTCGACAGACTTATGTTTTCGATTGAACTTGTAGAGGCTTATTTCAGATAGTAGAAATGTAGTTTTATGGATTTCTAAATTCTATTATTTAGTTATGTATTTCAGCTTCCGCTTAATTTTTTTACGATATGCTTTAATATGTATGTCAAGGGTTAACCTAGGCTCACTCATGGTTCCAAGTATTGTGTTACGTCCGGGGTGTATATACTTGGGTCGTAATATATTTGCACATTTGGTCCCTCGATTAATGATGGATTTTATCTTTGATCCTTATAATATTTGGCAAAGCGCATTTTGGTCCTTATAATGTAGGTGGTCTTTTTTTATTCATTTTCTTCAATTCTTTAGACTTTTTAAAGGGGAGCTTTTGTTTTAGTTTAATAATACAATGTTGGTTCAATATAAATTAGTTGAGGGACCTTAGTAAGTGGAGTGGAGCACCTAACTTTTGTTCCCAATTGGTGAATTTCCTAGTTTTAGAAAAAGCAACTTGCACATTAATTTTAGTGGATTAGCTTTTGGGGATAAAACATTACTTTGTGAATTTCTATACAAAATAAAAAAGCAACTTCCACATTGGTGAATTTCCTAGTATTAGAAAAAGCAACTTGCACATTAATTTTAGTGGATTATTTGTCTAATGTATTAAAAATAAATGTCTGCTTTTACTTGTTCAGTTTGAGAAAATAAGAGATAATTTACTATTTTATAAGCTTTTACTCCTATTATTAAGTACTAATTATTTTCAATTCATGTATCAGTGAGTGAGATGAGTTATAACAATTATGGATAATACAGTAAAATATCATTTTATTTATTATTTTTTAGGGGTGTGTCAAGTCAAACCAGACGGAGAGAGTATTACTTCTTGTTCTATCAATACAATATGCAAGTTGATTGTTGATGCAGAAATGTATCCTCATTCTTCTAATTAATGTTCTTATATATCTATTTTAATTGTTGTATTATTTCATGTAGATCCATTAATAACCCTGTAATATATATGATAATGAATGAAATCCATGTCCTTGATAGTATTAATCTAATTTTATAATTGAGGCAACTTAAGTGTTTGTGTAATTGTCTAAACGAAAGTTGGAAACAATTAATCTCTTGTAAACAAGAGCAAGTCAAAGGAAAGAAGTATAATGTCTTCAGAGAAATGTCATCCTCTTGATCTTTTGCAACAAATTGAAGATGAAAGGGGTTCACTCTTGCTGGAGACTTCGAAAGATCGAATCGATTTCCTTAAAAGGGAGTTCAAATCCCTTGATATTTTACTCAGTTTGCAGAGCTTCATACATGAATGTTACATGCCAGAGGTCATGCAGAAAGTGCAAGTTCTGTTTCAAGATGCTGCAGACGACGTTGGAAATCATGTGTACAGGCTCGGGCAAGTTGGACCTGATTTTGATCTCGTATTATCTCAGGTGCAAAACATGATTTGGGACTACAAAGTTGGAAATTAGAGCTGAATACTTGGTACAGAAAATATCAATTCAACTTTCATCCAAGAAGCGCGGTGTTGCTTCTAATCCCATATTTGTAACAGAATTCATAGACAGTGTGGTGGTGAATCTCAGTGATGTGGTGAAGATTTCTGATTCACATTCATCACAAGTAGAAGAGGTTTTAAAGGAGTTGAATTTGCTGACAACTTTTGTGTGCTTTGTTTCAAACAGATGCATAGAGCCTCAAAGCCAACATGATTTCTTCACTCATGTTTTAGTTTTGGCTGGCCAAGCAGCGATAATTCCCTGGTTATATTCGCCATGCCATGCCAATGGAGATCAAGACTCGGCTCTAGATGACATGAATAGTTTACTTTCTGAGCTCGTACGAATGAGAATTAAGCCCATCCAACCATGCATCCGCAAGATCTATGTTGAGGTTCTTCAAGCTTTGAAGTCAACACAATCGCGATGGTATCCGGTTATCCCAATTGAGTATGTAGCTGATTGTGAGGCTAGGTTTATAAAGAGTCTCCTACACAATCTGGAAGAGATATCAACTATTAGTACCTCAAGTCGAATAGTTGCTTTAAAAGATCAAATGGCAACCCTTCAGGAGATGATGAACGTCTTGAGAGTCAATCTCATTCCTCTGCCGGATCTCATATTTCATATTCAAGATATAGACACTGTAATTATTGATGCTGGACTTCTCATTTACTCGTTATATGATAACAAGGAGGAGAAGGAAGATGTGACTTTTGAGGAAATGAATGAAGCACCAGTTCTTGATTTTCCAAGCAACATTCATCATATCAAGTCAGTGATCTACCTCATCATACGGAAGGCCTTCCAATCTAATTTGCCAAGGATTCATGGACTAGGCTATGTCGACTTTCTTTTAAGCAACCTGAAGGAGTTCCAAGGCCGTTACTCAAATTCACTTGATTTTGTGAACAATCAACTTCAAAGAATTCAGGACGAACTTGAGAGTGTGCAACTTTTTCTCAAGGATGTTGCAGAAGAGCAACACAATAAGCATGACAGACTTCAAGATTGCGCTACATTATTGATTGGCAAAGCATATGAGGTAGAATTCGTGGTTGATGCTTGTATAAGCAAAGAAGTCCCCGACTGGTGTCTTGTGCGTTGGTTCATGGACATCATAGAGGAGATTATACTTATCAAGACAGAGATAATGCAGATTCAGGAAAAGAAAATGGTTGAGTTTGGCTTAGTACTACATGATACTGCTGCCACTTCTCAAGCATCAACGCAATTGGCTATGACTCCAATGATGAATCAAGAATTTGTAGGCTTTGAGGATGTGATGGGAACATTAAAAGAAAAGCTAGTAAAAGGATCCAAAGAGCTAGATGTTGTCTCAATTGTCGGAATGCCTGGACTAGGTAAGACGACTTTGGCCAACAAACTTTATTTCGATGAGCTTGTAAAGTCTCACTTTGATATTCGTGCACAATGCTGTGTGTCTCAAGTGTATACTCGCAAGGACTTGTTACTAGTCATTCTGTGTGATGCTGTTGGTCATATCCCCGTTTTTCATAAACCGCCTACTGATGCTGATGTAGCAGATAGGCTACGGAAAGTTTTGTTGCCCAAAAGATATCTTATCCTTGTTGATGACATCTGGGAAACTACTGCGTGGGATGATATAAGAACTTGTTTCTATGATGCTAATAATGGCAGTCGAATTATTGTCACCACGCGAGATCATGAAGTTGCCCTTTATGCAAAATCTGTGAGTGATCCTCTTCAGCTTCGTATGTTTACGGAAGATGAAAGTTGGAAGTTACTTGAAAAGAAACTGTTTGCTAAAGAAAACTTCTCTCCACACCTCACTGAAGTTGGGAAAGAAATAGCAAAGAAATGTGGAAGGTTGCCTCTTTCAGTTGCTCTGGTGTCAGGTATTCTCGCTAAGACGGAGAAGAAAGAAGAGTGTTGGAGACAAGTGGCTGCAGAATTAGGTCCGCACATTCACAATGATTCAAAGGACATTATAGAGAAAAGTTATCAGTATTTACCTTATCATCTGCGGCTTTGCTTTCTTTATTTTGGAACATTTCAAGAGGATGAAGAGATTAAGCTTTCAAAGTTAACATGGTTATGGATGTCAGAAGGATTCATAAAATGTTGCAAAGAGGAGAATTTAGAAGATACAGCAGAATGTTACTTGGAGAATCTAATTGGAAGAAATGTAGTGACGGATGTTAAGAGGAGTTCTACTGGTAAGGTCAAAACATGTAGGATCCATGACCTATTGCTTGATTTCTGCAAGGAAAGAGCTAGCAAGGAGAATCTTCTACTATTTATAAAATGGTAATACACCAAGTAATGATATTTTATTTTCCAAACTAATCAAGAATTCAAGTTATATTTACAATTTATAATTATCTCTTCACAGGAACCAAAATGCAAATCCTTCTTCTTGTATTTATTGTCACAAACAGCTTGCTCAACGTCGCATGTCCTTTTGTGGTGAGAAGGATTATCTCAAGGCATGGAGTTCGTCTTGCTCACTTGTTGGCTCTGTATTTTACAGAAATGAAAAAAGATACGTTAAAATTGACCAAGCTTCGCACTTTTTTCGCAACTTCAAGTTTCTAAAAGTGTTGGATTTGGAGTTCATCTATATTGATTCTATCCCAACTGACCTACCTTACTTGAGGTATTTTGCCGCAACAGTGACTCGTGATATAGTTACCTCATCCATAGGCAATCTTGCGAACCTTGAGACGTTGATACTTTGATCATCTGGAAGAATTTTTTCACTACCTATTGCACTTTTGAAGATAGTTAAATTGAGACATTTGCAGACACACTTTGAAACTCTTTTCACTTCAGATGTTGCAGAGGAATTACTTGTGGATAACTCCTCAAAATTTTACGAGTGGGAAACTCTTTCCTTTCTACGTTTTTCTCAGGCTGAGGATATGGAATTGATGTTGAGAAAAGCACCTAATCTCCGGAAACTGAAATGCTCATTGAATGATTATTCCAAATCATTCCCTTTCTTGGATTTTCTGACAAAGCTAGAGTCTCTCCAGATTCACTCCCGAAGGCTTCCATTCAAAAGAGATGCATACATCTTCCCTTCTAGTCTCAAAAAGTTGACACTATGCTATGCCAAATTGGGCGGTCCTGACAAATCAAATATTGCAATGCTTCCCAACCTGCAGGAACTAGAGCTGAAGTGGATTGAGTTTTACAAAAATGAATGGGAAGTGAACAATGATATTGAGTACCCTTTCCCTAGACTTAAAGTGTTGAAAATAGGATATTGTTATTGGTTTGACAAATGGAATGTCTCGGACTATGCTTTTCCTTTCCTTGAGCGATTGGTCCTGTCTGAATGTAAACGTCTCGAGGCAATCCCTTCACATTTCGAAGACAAACCTTCTCTAAAGTCCATTGAGGTAAAGTCATGCAAAGAATCTGTTGTGCAGTCAGCCAGGGATATCGAGGAAGCACAAGTTGATTATATGCAAAATTATGGTTTCAAGGTCTTGATCAACTAGTATGAGGATAATTATCAGGTACACTACTAACAACTACATTTTTAGCATGAGGAGAATTGTGTTTCTCTTACCTTGAAATAAAGATGTTCTCTTGAGTTTTGGAGAAAGTATTTTACTAAAACTGGAAAATTACTTCCTTTCACTAATAGATGTAAGTCATTTTCCTTTACAAATAGAACAATTATCACTCAGTCTGACCTGTTTGGCCATAAAAATTATTCACTTTTTTCCGGACTTTATTTGAAAATCAGTGTTTGACCATGAAATTTTCAAATTCAACTTGAAGTTGGATTCCAAATTTGTAAAATAGCTTATAACCTGTTTGGTTTGAGGTACAGCCCAAGATAATCATGGTATTGTTCTATACCATGTTTGGTTTCTGGTATCAAATTCTGCTTAAGTTATGGGAATTTTAATATCGGAAATTATGTATACATACGAGAATTTATGTATTATTTTATACAAGATATAAGGTGAAATAAATAATACGTGTAAGGGTTTAGTGCCTAAATGTCTCTTGTTGGGTAATGTTTTCATTTTTTTAAATATAGTTTCGTGGTCAATGTGCAATTCACTTGAAACAACAAACTGTAATATTTACTCTAAATTACGAGTATTTTACTTACAAAATCACTCAACTCATAGTTGAGTGATTTTTGAGTTAAAATTCAAAGTTGAGTGACTTTTTGAGAAAAGAGTGCATAGTTGAGTGACTTTTGAGTTGAAATTCAAAGTTGAGTGACTTTCTGAGAAAAGAGTTGAAACACCTCACGTGTTTATGGTTGTCAACTTGTCATTTTTCACGTATGGAAGGCTTATGTGCGTATATTTGAGTGTTTTATAGTAGCACCGCACATGATTTGATAACATTGTATTTTAATCGAAATCTAAAAATTATGAGTTACAATATGTTTGTTTATGTATGTATTTTTATAAGAGTTTTATCAATTAGTAATAATTTAACGGAGATATTAAATCTTGTTATGTCAAAAAAATTATTATTATATGTGGTAGGCTTTATTCAAAATAATTTTTTATTAGTTGTGATATATTTAAAAACGTATATGTATTTTGCCACAAATTTACGCATTATCCGAATAAATACGTAACGGTGATAAGAATTAAGTTGACACTGAAACCTCCACTCCACCTGGAGGTGAAGGTAGAGGACAACAAAGGTATATGATTATATGCTGCCACTTGCCTATATATATATTATTAATATGTTGTATTAATTATCCATTACATATTTAATTAGCATGATTTTTTAAGGAAAAATTACTAAAAGACACTTTTTTTTCCATAATTTCCATTATTTCCTATCATTTCTAAATTTTTTCAAAATTCCTTATTTTCCTCCTAAAACTAAACTGCGGGATACATAACTCACAACTCCAAAAATCAAAGTTTATCACTTCCTAATTTCACTCCACAAATCTCTCCCCATTTTATAATCAGTTAATTTCTCCATTACTTTTGAAATTCAAAATCAAGTCTCTATCCTATCAAAACTAATTCAACGTGTGTGTTCATCCTTTATTTTTCATTTTTTCTTCTTCTTCAAAACATTGAATCATATGGATGATGAACCATCTTTTAGTCTTGGCTTTACACAATTAAACTCAACTAATACTCGTCGTGTTTTTGATTCCGAAGATATTGATTGGGCTGAAAACAGATCAAAAAAACTACACGGTCCATTAATAATTGCGAAGGTAAACATTGAAAAGTTGAAAAAGGATGGCCCTTCAAATTCGAAAGCACATGTGGATAAAACTCTCAAAAAGAGGGGTCAAAAATTTACTCTTGCAATTTCTCGACCTTCCTTACCTAAGGTTGGATTTTCGATCTTCTTCTATTGATTTTTAAACTTTTTTTTGTTAGTTAATCAAAAATGATACATAAACGACGAAATTCATGTTTCATATTGTAATGTATCAGTATTTAAGTGTAATGAGTTGATACACTAAATTCTAATTTTATTCAGTTATAATATACAATGTATAAAGTATTTCAATATGCTTAGTTGTGTATCAGTCATTAGATGTCATGTCATTGACACAAAAATAATGTTCAATAGTGTATCATTCAAAAATTATTTATCCAATGTGTATCTGATACATTAGTTTCATGTTAAATTGTGTATCAATTAAAATTCTATTAGTCAATGTGTATCAGATACATCATAATTGGTTTTAATAAGTATCATATTCAAAAATTATTGAAATGTATCAGATTCACACATAAGATACATTACAAGTTACTAATTTAAATGTTTGTCATTTCGTTCAGATTACCTCCGTACACGATATGCAGCCCTCTTATGGAAATACGGTACTGAAAAGGCTAAGGCAAGATACGTTAGTGAAAATGAGGATCCACTAAGGCCTGAGAGTCAATTTACAGCACCATCTCAAGACGATTTGGTTAATGTTGAATAGAGATTATCTATCAGTTGTTAGACACTTTTTTATAGTGTTATTGTTTTTGAGATACATTAATTCTAGTTTAAGAGTTTATTGTTTTAAGATACTTGTACTCAAGTCTTATAGTTTTTCTCTAAAAAGTTGTTTATTTTGATTTTAATATGTATTTACTTGATAACTTAGTTCTAGTTAGTTGATTATTCATTCATGCTGATACATTGGATAATTAGTTGTAGTTAGTTCCTGATTCATTCATGTATCTAATTGATAAATCAATTCTTACTTATTGTGATACATTTATATATACACTTTATTTCATTTTACATACTACTTTTTTTCCCAATTTTATTGTATCATATACATCATTTTCAACTAGATCATGATACATTATATAAAAATGTAGTTGAACCATATTGAGTGGTACCACCTCCACAAACACAATCTCCGGTACATTATTACCAAATATCTAATGATACATTATTTTAAAAAGGTATATGAAACATAACGTGTTACAAAAATGAACACAAGGTTGAAAATCTTAATATTTCAATTTATTGTATCGAAATTTCACCAGCTAATAGTAAATTGTAATGTTTTATCAAAGTAAAAGTGGAAAAAGCAAAAAACTGAAAATCTATAATCTCAAAATAATGTATCTGAAACATAACTGTAGTCCCAAAAAAGAGTTTGTCAATCTTCTTTAGGAAAGAAAGTACAAATTCTTCGATTGTGACCACAATGTCCACAATAGTTTGTGTTTATCTTTTCATCTGGATTTTTTTCCTTTTTTTCCTTGATCGTCCAGACAACTTTTTGTACCTAGGTAGCAAGACAATTTCTTCCAAAACAAATTTTGATACTGACCAATCGTCCTTATCAGGCATTGGAACCATTGGAACTTTATACGTGTTTGCTAATGCAGCTGGTTTGTAGTAATCAGAGCAGTAGGGATGTATCTCTGTAATATTTTTGCTCTTCAAAACAGCAATTGTGTGCGCACAAGGTATCTCGTCATGTTGAAATCTCCCACAGTAACATATTTTTCTCTCAAGGCAAACAATGTATCTTCGTCCACCTTCATACACTGAATAAATAAATTTAGAAGATGGAACAACCTGCGCACATTTGAAAGTTAGAGATACATCACATATCAATTGAATTAATTTAAGATATATAAATAACTAACTCCAGATTCATGATAGTTTTTATATTGATACATACCTTCATATATTGATAAAGAAATTCATATACTGATACATAATTTTTTTTTTACATGTATCTGATACGTTATAGAAAAAACACACTAACTCACATCTATAAAAATCCATTACATATACATCAAACTAAAATTGAATCAAGTTGAAATCAGTAATGCATCATGATTTATTTATGCATATACAAATTCAAAAATCAAAAAAGAAATTCACATGTATTTGATATTTTATATTAACAGTACAGTAACTCACAGATCTGAAAATCCAAACATATACGTTAAAGTTTTAATGGATCAAGTTCTAACCAGTAATGTATCATGGCTTATCAATCAATATACAAATTCATGAATGAAAAAATAATGATTAAAGCACAAGAATATGTGTTGCTTACCTTTTGTTATCAGATCTTTTAACTCGAAAATTGAAGCTATGGCAAATAAACATAACTATTTTTGCTCAAGCTAATTCTAAAATAACAACTTTCAATTGCCTTCATATTTGGGATATGCCATCACATAATAGTAAGCAACCAGCATCACAAAAATAAAGATACCAAGAAAGTTGGCAAAGAAACCCAGGTCCAGGTCGTCAATCATCTTGAGATTTGTATAGAATTCGAAGAACCCAAAAGCTACGATCTTCGATTTTTTCTTCCTTCGAGAGTGTCAGTCAAAAATCAAAATATTCATTATGTATCTTATCAAATTCCACAAAAGTTTTGAATCCTACTCAAAAGTTTCTTCGTTGAAACAGGGACAAAGATGAACAGGGATTTTGAATTTTGAATTGATTTGTTATTTTAGGATTTACGTTTCTCTGATTGACACAGTAGAGAGGAACTGAATAGCGTAAATTATGGAATTTTAATTTGATTTTCTGTTTTGTTTCCTCTTTTAAGCGCAACAACCATATATATAATGTATCACAATTAATGTATCCAGATGGCTGATATTTTAAGGAATTTTTGTAAAATAGAAAAGAGTAGGGATAGAATGTAATTTAGATCTTACACTATGCGATTTATGTAAGTTATATATATATATATATATATATATATATATATATGATAACTTCAGCACTTTTATTCTTAACTTCCCCTTTTCATAACTTCAGCATTTTTTACTCTTTCTCCTGACAATTATGGAGATTTGCATATTCTACTGAGGCACGTTGAAGAGATATTGTGTCAAAATATTTTTGACGATTTATTTGATTCTTGAAATAAAATTGATTATCTATATCAAGTTATTCAAATCCTTATTTAAGGTATATTAAAGGTAATTTTTTTTTCTTCATATTACACGAATCTAAAAAAAGTTACAAATCATCGAATAAGTCATTTGTTTTATTATTATATTGCTAGGAAGACCCTCTGTGAAGGGCATTGGGATGTCAACTGATTTTATTCCTTAATCGTATCGTATAGTTATCGTACTTGTAGAATTATAAAGTATGTTTGACAGTTAAACTTATTTTTCATCAAGTTTCTTATTCCTTATGTCTATTACTGAGCAATTGTCCCAAGAGTGAGGCTGAAATGTTGGAGAATTATTATGTTATACCTAAAGGAGTTGTTAAGCCATTTTTTTCTCGTCAGAAGCTTTTACGAAAATGCTATTGAAATCGATATTAACACCTAAATCTTGTACTCTATACTTTTGGTTATATATTTGTCAAACAATCTTGTTTCTAAACAGGCTCATACAATTACCAACTTGGAGTCGTTTACATTGAATCAAGACAAGAATGTCAGTCTCCTTTTGAGTTACTAAATGATTGCTTTTCTAAATTGAAATTGAGTCAAGAGCTTCGAGTTTATTATGAGTTTTGTAGGCCTAAATAGTCGTATGAAGTTTAATGAAGTTACGAGAAGATTATTTAATTACCTTAAGATCTTTATGAATGTTCTCAAGTTTCATATACCTTTCAAAGTCAAGTTAAGCGTTCAGGTTTATTGAGTGCCTAAGAGGTTCTATGAGTCGTTTACATGTTATACGGAAGTGATTAAGATATTATGAGAATAAGAGTACGAAATAGCCAAGATTGGCTAAGTTTTTGTTATGGCCTACTATGTGCATCCAAAGTTCATATCATGACATGTTATGCATTTATTTCTAGCATCCAGAGGGAAGAGGGCTTATTTGCCCAGAAGACTATGTATATGGTATAGATGGACACGAGTTGGCAAATATGATATCGGTTAGCTACCGGAAAGACCACCATTGCTAGCATTTGGTTGGGTATGTCATGCATTTGCATATATATATATATATATTTATGTGTGTGTGTGTGTGTGTGTGTATTCACGACATACAATTACACGAGCATACCATGCATTTTTATCAGTATGAGGTCATATGTTGGTCATGGAGGCTATCAGAGTTTCAATTTCAGGTGGTATCTCTATTACCCTTTTTATCGCAACTATTTATAATTGTACTTTTCATCTTACATACCAGTACATTTTTATTCGTACTAACGTCCCATTGCCTGGGGACGCTGCATTTCGTGTTACAGGTTCATACAGAGATCTTGATTGGCCTTGTAATAGGGATGTTGTCTCATATGAGGATTGGTACGCTCCATTCTCCCTGGAGCTGTTGGGTGTTTGTAGGCTTTGCATACTTGAGTTTTGTATATAATTCTTGGTATAGTTGGGGGCTTTCTCCAACCAGCTTAGTTGTAATGTTCGTAGACACTTGTGGACATACTATGTTGGGTCTTTTCAGTTTTCTGTTTATAGCCTTTTCGGCTTATTGTATATATGATTTCGATTTTAGCTCTGTCGGCCTTCTATTTCTTTATCAGTTAAGTTGGCCTTGTCGGTCCTTTCATTATATTATTGATGTTGTTGTGACCTTGTCGATCTAGTTATCTTGGTTTAGTTGTTTTTTGTGACGACATTATCGACCCTCATTGTTTCCTTTTCATTATGTTACAGTGGCTAGCTTGGTCAAATAAAGTACTGAACGCTAGTTGCACCTCCCCTAGTTTGGAGCGTGACAAGAGTGCATAGTTGAGTGACATTTGAGTTGAAGTTTAAAGTTGAGTGAGTTTTTGAGAAAAAAGTGCATAGTTGAGTGAATTTTGAATTAAAATTCAAAGTTGAGTAAGTTTCTGAAAAAAGAGTGCATTTATAGTTAAATGACCATCTGAGATATTATCTCCACATACATCCCCTCCGGTAGCTTGTGGTGTGACAATAAGTTCTCCTGTAAATATTCTGGTCCCTCAGGTTAGTGTATACGCACAATATTCACTGCATAGTGTTTTTGCTAATGTCACATGACAATGTACATTCATACTTTTGGCACTGTCTTGATGTGCAACAAATAAGCCATTATTGTTTTTCTTTCTATTTTTCAACATTAATTATAACAAGATATTATGGACTATCTGTGAGTTTAGCTGAGGTTTTCTAGGATTCAGCAAAATGGAGCATTCTTCTTCATCAACAATTCAAATCCACCATGTGTCCAGCTTGGAAGACGACTATCGGTTCGTCAACAATCAACCAAAGTGCTCTATACTTCTTTACCATTCATATACGCTGATATTGAGGAATCACAATTTTAATTAGTTGGTTCCATCTTTTTGCGGAGTAATGACAACATGTGGTGTTGGATATTTTGTAATATATAGAGGTCTTAAATTGAACAGACACATTTGTTCGTGAAAGAACATGACTGTTATGAAAAGTCATTTGTTCATGAAAGAACATGACCTTTCTGAAAAGTCATATGTTCATGAAAGAACATTATTCTTATGAAAAGACACATCTGTTCATGAAAGAACATGACTCTTATGAAAAGACACATCTGTTATTGAAAGAATATGACCTTTACGAAAAGCCATATATATATGTTCATGAAAGCACATGACTCTTATGATAGTCATCTCTTAAGTTCTATAAATATAAAAACTCTCTAGAAGTAGCCTAAGAAAATCTGCATGTATAAACTAAGGACTTTGTTGTATCCTTGAAGAGAATTGTTTGTATTTATCCCAATATGTATATGGGCAATATATCTTTAAAGAAAGTGATTTCACGCCTCAAAGTCATCTTCTCTATCAATCATATTTCCTATTATTATTTTTCTAACATGTGGCACCTTGAGTCTAACTCGACCACAAAAGTTAGCTCAAAAGGTGAGGATTGTTCAAGAAGTATAAGTGTAGACAATTTAATATGGGAGTCCAATATTGTTAAATCAACATGAATGAGATGAGCTTGAATCTAATCTAATATCATGTTAAAAGATTTAATTCCAAAAACTAAAGATCATATAAAAAAGACTAATTTCGACTCATCCCACCGAGTGAAACTAAACAATATGTCTTCTCGTTATAGACTTTAAGCGCACATAAACTACTCATAATCTTCTTTTCCTTGGGTCAAGTATTTTGTGCTGTCAAACAAGAGAAATAGGAAAATATGTTAAATAGGCCCATTATTTAATTCTCAAGTCCTCAGTCTCCGGTCTTAGCTAATCCATTTTAATATTTTTTTTTCCTTTTAATAAAGTCAATAAAGAAGTAAGAAAATCCACTTGACCAACAATAATGAAGAGGTAATTAGTTGGAATTAGGGGTGAAGACACTTTGAGTCGTTTGATTTGAAATTCAGGAATTATAAAATTTATAATATTGAATTAGTAATAATGAAATTATTTAGTGTCTATGTTCTTGTTTTTTTGGTAAATTTACTAACGTACATAACCAAAATGAATCGCATCGTAAAAGAGGTTACAGAAGAATTTGCAATATCAAAAATAAAACTTTTGGTTTCGTGTTCGATACCTGCATTGGAGCTCGACTATTACAAATTCGCAAACCTAAGACTTCTGATTAAAAGAGAAACAACCACATCCACTGCACTATATCATTTGATGGTATCACAAATGAAACTTCTGATCTTATAGTTGAGGATCACAATTCATCGGATTTTCCCCCAATAAATATAAATTTATTAACGAAAAGGATAAATATGCATCATTTTTTTAGACGACAAGAGTATATACACAACTTTTAAATAAAAATATATTCATTCTAAATCGCAAAATCGAGTGCTAATTGAGATTCCACTCCAAAATACTATCAAACAAGGGTCCATGGGGTTGGCACGTACATTGTTGTCATATGAAATATGGTTAGTTGCACCATTTTGTACTCTTAAGTCTGTCTTGATCGAATGTAACTAAAAATAACTCATTATTAATTTAAATAATTAAACTTTGCTTAGTTGGTGTTGGATCCCATCACTCTTTCAATTATTAAATGGGTTATTGTTTGTAAATTGCTGCTACAACTAGTATAAATAAATAATTTTGAGTTATATACATAAAAAAAAATACAGGATATCTTTATGCTATTTACAGTGTAGTCTATTATGGTCATTACTAGTAATTATTTACATTTAAGTGAAATAACATTACAGTCAAATTCAACAGGTATAATTATTTGTTTCTTGCCTAAAAATTTCGGAACAATTGTGTTATTTTAGTTAAATGTTCTTAAAATCATTTATAGTGGGATGAGTCCTAAATAAATTTAAATATATTTTTTTGTTTTTAAAATGTTTTTAATTTTTTTATATCTGTCACATCATCAAATAACTATGGAAAATTGTACCACTTACTCTATTTTTGTCTAACTTAACTATAGTAAATTAGTACTTCCTCGGTCCTAATTTCATTTTCTTTTTTTAGAGCCCGTTTGGATGGGATTTTAAGTTGGTCAAACTAATTTTTAAATTAATTTTTTGACTTATTAGAGTGTTTGACAATTAAAGAATGACTTAAAATAAGTCAAAAGTAATTTAAAATAAGTTAAAAGTTAAAAGTAGGGTGACCCCTACTTATTTTTTTTAACTTATAAATCATTCTACTTTGACCAAGTATATTACTTTTTTACCCATAATTATTTTATAATGTTAACAACTTTAAAGGTATTTAAGACATTTTGATTTAAAAAAATGACTTTCAACACTTTTTTGTCAAACACATCAAAAACACATAACTACTTATTTTAAAAATAACTTTAAAGTAACTTTTTAAAAGTTACTTATTTTAAGTCAATCCAAACGGGCTCTTAATCCGTCTCAAATGAATGACACAATCAACATATCAAAAAAAAATAAATCATAAGTGTATATTTTTCTATTTAGAAAATTATTTATTTCAAAAATAATTTAAAAATATCTTCCCATAATTTTTAAATTCGATGATCAATCAAATTTTATATTAATAAATGATAGAAGTATTGAAAACACTCTGAACATGAAGTAAATTATTAATTTCGTTCCCTTGAATCTTAAAAACACCTCTTTACTTGACTAACGAAATTTAGATACACCAATCTGTCACATAACATAGCACGTGGTCTCAAACTCATGTAAAAACATGAGGATCTTAATAAAAAATCGAGAAAAGTGTAGAGAACACTCCTAAACTTGAGGAAAATTTTGGGATGCATTTTCACTCATGTTATAAAATCAAGAGTGTATTTAAATTTAGAGCTAAATAAATGAGTGACTTCAAGATTGTCAATAATTTTTTAAAATGAAATTAATAATTTGCTTGGAGTTTAGTATGAGTAAATTTTTACTATGTTCAGTTATTATCTGCGAGTCCTTTTTAAATATATTCCACTACCTATTTTCAATTCAGACTCAAATCGCCTCAGAGTTTGGAGTTTTCTTTCAACTGTACGATACTCTCTCTCTCTCTCTTTCTCGATAATGACTCAAGTTGATTTGGAATCACTTGTTTCCTCCAATTCCGGTGGAAATAATGACCGGAAAATTGTATGTGAAACTCTGGCGAAAGCCGCCGGCGTCAAACATGACATTCCAAACGACGAAAAGGAACTTCCGCCGGATTTTCCGCCAGAATCATTCTGCCTTTCGAAAGATGCCGAACTCGATTGGTTTGATCGAAACGCCTTTCTGGAGCGTAAGGAATCTGCAAAAGGTAACAGTTCACACGGAATGACTGTGACTCCAAATTTGAATTCGAGCTCACAACGAATTCCATTGACTTTGAAAACTAAAACTACTTTCTTCGGTGTACCGAAGAGTAGTTCCGTTGATTCGAAGAGGAAAACATGTAAACCGGCGAATATACGTTTTTTTCCGACGAAACGATCTGAATCGGCATTGAAAGCGGTTTCCGCTCCTGAACCGGTGTCACCAAAGGTATCATGTATGGGAAGAGTGAGATCGAAGAAAGGTCGCCGGCGATCATGTGAAGCATCACAAAAACGTGAAATATCACTCGAGAGATCAAAAAGCAGCAGAGCACCTAAACGTAAAATCGGATTCTATACACGAGTACTTTCAATGTTCGGGTTCGGCCGGAGTAACATTAAACCGGTAAAGGCTAGTATAGAGAGAACGCATGATTCTATACCGGAAGAGCCAGTTCCGCCGAGAAAGAGCAACGCTGTTGTAGTCGAAAAAGTTCGTAAAGTTCCGGTGAGTGTTGAACCGGTTTCGGTTTCAGTTTCCGATTCAAGCGGTTTAGGAGGGATGATGCGGTTCACGTCTGGCCGGAGATCGGAATCCTGGGCCGCCGATGAGATCGATGCAGTGCTTTCAGAGTTGGGTACAGATCGGAAAGTGGGTCCCAATATAAGAAATTGAATTCCAGTGAAGGAGCGCGCGGAAGTCATTTGCTATGATGGTTAAAATTTCGTTAGTCCAACGTGGCAGTAAAATTTACTTTTTTTTTCTTGTTCTCAACCAATCTCTAGTTGAGCATTTTTTTTTTTTCAATTTTTGTTCGTTCAACTAGTTATGCGAGAATTATAATGTAAATTTAAATGAATCACCCTCGAAAAGAAATCTATTAATTCTCTTTCATGATTGTATAAGAGGCACGATGATATATTTACTTCACAAGTGAGGCTTTTGGTTCAAGTTCAGGATGATCCAACTGCGTCAAAGAAAATAATAATAGAAGCATCTTCCTACTTCACGTGTACTCCATTTGGCTGGGAGATATAGCTTAGTTGGTAGAACTTCGCTCTTATAATTGGATCGTTGTTGTCTAGGCGATAATGATAGTATTTTGTGCTTGAATCTTTTTTATCATGTGTGATGCATAATACATGAATGTTAAAAAGAGATTAATTACTATGTATAGAAATACTTTTTATTTTTAAATACATTTAGTTATATATTGTTAATATTCTTAATCTCATTTTATATTTATTGTACGTAAGATTAAAAAAAAGAAGCATAAATCAAACAACTCAACATTTGGAAAGATTGGTAAAATAATAATGTTGAATGATAGGTGAAGTAATATTTAACACGTCCAATTTATGACATACTATACATTTTACATATTTAATAACATTACCTGTACATAAAAGGAATCCATAGTTTATTTACATAATTAATACGGAGATATATAGAATAGCATCCAAAGAAACAAAGTGATAAGAAAGTTATATTGAAATTCACGCTTTTGATATCACTTCATTCGTTAACTTTTATGTGTTAAATGTTTCGATTGTTGAGAGTCAAATTGTGTGAAATTTAATTAATATTTTAAAATGTATTTTTTTTATCATATCAAAATGAGAAGGAATACAACCTATAGTATTTTTCGTATTATTTTTAAATATCTAAATTTTATATTTTAAATTAATCTAATTCAATTAATTATCTTCAAAGACAAGTTAAATTAACTCTCGTGAAACGGGGATGATACATGTCAAAATCTCAAATTGCAAGTTTCTTTGGAATTAGGACAACTTTGAATAATGTGACATGTTAAAATATTGTTGTTCATGTAGATCCAAAGTGGTGAAAAGGATTTAACTTCAACTATATAATTTTGGCATTGTCAAAAGTTCAACACTAATAAGTCATCATATTAATAAGTTAATGACCGTACTACTAATATTTTACAACAAATTATGCTACATTTATACAATATAATGATATCAATAACAATAACAATATACATTCAATCTAATCTTATAAAATAAGGTCCGAACAAGGTAAAACATACACATATATTATTTTTATTTCAGAGTAGAGATGAATCTAGTATTTGTGGAACATAGATGGACCACTAAAAAAAGTAGGAGAAAATGTAATAAGTGACAATTAATCTCTAAATCTGTAGATAAATAACTCAACGTTCAATCGAGTACATCATTTAGCCTTCTTGTAACATGCATGGATGATATCAACAAATAATATTATACTAATTTTAGATATA
Source organism: Solanum appendiculatum (assembly GCA_018342035.1). Lineage (NCBI taxonomy): Eukaryota > Viridiplantae > Streptophyta > Magnoliopsida > Solanales > Solanaceae > Solanum > Solanum appendiculatum. The sequence goes on along the minus strand of JAGDQO010000283.1, from coordinate 1,906,130 downwards.
TATACATAAAACACCTAATTTTACAAAAAAAATCATAAATTCACATGCCCCATATAGCATATAAATTTGATACCATAAGTTAGAAATACTGTTTCCGATATATACGAATCAAAATCCTAAAAACATGCACATAGGGAGAAGAGGAAATAATGGGAGCTCAAAAAAACGTACACTCTGTCGAAGACACAACTGAGCGTCATCACATGAATCTGCTTCACAGGCGCTGCTTCCACGTTGGTCTGATATTTTTACAAATAAACAATTAAACTCAATTATAGATACACAAAAATGGCTATACAATTAAAAGTTTATCAATTATATATAACAATTTCAAATTAATATATACTAAAATAATTAAATATTTCTAAATATCTACTAGATCTCTTTAAAACATATATAAGATTTGAACAAAAATTATTTTCACATCAAAAGAAAAAAAAATTACAATGAATGAGGTAGCAAAATAAAATAAATTATGAAAATAAATATTTAAACGAAAAAATAAGGACAAAATTAAATGTTGCCATCTATTTGAACTTAATTATGGTTAAGAGGGTGGGGGCAAGACTATACAAGAGGGTTATGAAAAAATTTAAGTCGAAACAAATTGCTTACGCGTTGTTAATTCTATTTAAAAATATATGATATATAATATTATGTTTTAGGTAATTAATAAAAAATTTAAATATTTACTTAAAGCTATCAGGACGAATATCATATCTATCAGAAGAAAGCCAAACAAATATGCAAACTTCCAACGATTAAAGATCTACTAATATGGAAAAAGGCGATTAAGACTATAAATATTTTGCTTTTAATAGATTTAAGCAATATAACTTATAAACGATTTTTTAATGTATAAAAAAAAAGTGAAGGACAAGTCACAATTAAGAGGGAGAGAAAAACTTCTATTATACAATCAAAACTTATATTTAATGATATAATTAGAGTTTTTGTCACACAGTAAATATGAATACAAATCAAATTCGTCCCCAAATTATTTTTTGTATAACTTTTTTTATACAAAACATTATTAAATAAATTATTGACTAAACTTTCAAGTCATGGGCAAGCTTTCATTGTCATTTAGGAGGAAATTATTTAAACAACACTATTTCATGAAGGGTCCAACACGTTTTCTCCCTTTCCTTTTTCAAAATTTATGTTTTATTTTTTTTGGATTTTGTCTGATTTTCTTTCCAAAAATCATGTCAAGATTATAACTTGTTTATCAAAATAAGTTTCTGATTGAAATAACAAATAAGCATCAAATACTGAAATTGATTTTATAAATACATGTACAATTATATATTTAGCTAGATAAAAGTATTGAAATTGATAGTAAACCGCTAGTATATTTGGTAAAAGATGTTGATAAGCATTTTTATGTTAAAATGATTGATATATCCTTATATAGTTATATATATAACATACAATTGCATAAAAAGAATGAAAAACGGAAATAGATAAAGAGATAATTAAAAGTTGTGTTTTTATTAAAAAATATTTCAAAGATTACAGAAGATATTAGAGATAAAATAGCAAAAGATCTTCTCAATCAAAAGTGCATCGTAAGTTAGGGCAACTAATTTATGATTTTTGACCGATTTTAATTAGTTTATAAACATATGGTCTATAAGAACTTTTAAAATTACTAAACACGTAAACAAACTTTTAGCAAAATACTTATAAGTTAATTCGACCAACTTATGCGTCTATTTGAATATTTCACATATACATTCTTTGATTGTTATTATAAAACTCCTTCAAATCATTGTACTTATATTTCTGCGAAAGATGAATAAAATGCTCAATTGGTATTAAGGGAAAATAAAAATAAGGATAGTCATAAGAAAGAAAATTTTCTCTTAATTTAGTCAATTATAAATATTTTTAATTATGTGTTTAATTTCTTGAGCTATAATATCCTTGCTGTTGATCTAGGACTTGGTGAGTGGTCACTATGATTGACTTTTATTTTGAAGAATTGAAATAATTAAGAACATTAATGAGACTTAACTAGAAGTTGTCCATTTTTTTCAAACCCTATATTTTCTAGTATATATTATATTGACAATATAACAACTATATTCTTGTTCATTGATTGGGACGAGGCATTGCATACAGTATATCTTTTGTTTTTTTCCACACGTAAAGTTCATAATTGGGAGCAGGTACCATGTTTTGTAACTTGTTTTTGGATGGTTGTTAAATGTTACGTAAATATTTTGTTTATAATAACTTTACCTTTTACTCTATTTTTTTTGTTGTAATACTATAAGCTTGTTCTTCATATTATTAATTAGTTTGTGATATTATGAAGAGATGGAAATGATATAACCTATTTAAATGTTATATTTATCAAAATAACACAATTCAATATGATATGATACATTATAGAATGCGGCCAAAGTGAGTCAAAAGCTAGAAATTTCTATCTGATGAATACATGTCAAAGTTACAACTTTTTAAACCTTTTGAAGCGGTGCAATTTTTTAGCGGATTAGGAATTTGAATAGTAAAGGAAAAATTAAATAATTCCACAAAAATAATTACATATCGTCTCACTAGTTAATAATTTCATTCCAGATTTCAAGTCAAATACAACTAGATATATGTATTTTCCTACCAAATAAACTATGAAATACAAATATATAGGGAGAGAGACAAACGAGATAGGAGAGAAGCGAGCAAGAAAGTCAGTGTATCCCAAATACATGTAAATCATACTAAATACATGTATCTGAGAAACCAGATATATAGGGAGAGAGTCGAGCGAGAGAGCCAGTCTATCCGAGATATAATGTTGACCCCATGTATCTCGACACGTCAAGATCCGGCACAAATGGTAATTTTGAAAACTCACAGAGAGACACGTAATTAGGCCCTAAACTAGTAAAATTTGTGTTGTTTTCCCTTGAATAAACTCCCCTACGAGAATACTTCATTAAAATAATCGAGATGCGCACAAGCTAATCGGAGCAACATAATTATGAAAAAACAACATGAATCAGCATATAACTACGCTCCTCTCGTAAATGCATGAGAAAGTGTCACCTGTATTAGAATCTCAAAATTGCAGAGAAACCTAACAATATTTTGTAGAGCATTTGATTCCAAAGCATTGATTTGATCAAATTTAGAGACACAAGTTGAAACTTGACATGAGCATAACTTTGCTCCTTTTTGAATGATAATCAAGTTAAAATAATAAGGACCAACACTCTTAAGTTCCAATTGCATAAAAGATTAGAGGGTCCTAATTGTGTAGCAATAAGTATCAAATGATATCATATCATATTCTAGTAGCTGAATTAGTCACATAAATGATGCAAAATGTTTTAGGGAATATTTGTTACTGTGGGCACGAACCTCGAGTAATTTCATAGGATACTTGTTATCTCCACTTGTAATGTCCGCACTAGATTGCTTGCACCTTAATTAATTCTACAAAAACCTGTTAACTCCCACAAGGATATATACATGTTAAGAAATTACCTAGTATTTTTGCCTCCTATTCATCGGGGCAAGTGCATGGGGTATAACTAGGTTGAACACTTGAGCACCATCCATTTTCGAGGTTATTTGATTTGATTTGTGAGTTGTTACACACTCCTCAAGGATCCTCGTTAAGGAATTCAGATTATACTCATTTTCATTACCAGACTCATAAAATTTGTTATTGTCACTACCTCCACGTGTAAAGATTGAGTAATTTACGCACCTGCTGAGATTTAAACCTGAGAATCATAGGTTCTCAATCCACTTCGTTGACCACTAGACCACATCCTTGCAATTGCCACTGCCTAAGGGTGCATTTGCCACTAACTTGGGTGCATTGCATATAGTTCAAATCTCGCAATGAGTATCAAATGATATCATATCATATTCTAGTAGCTGAATTAGTCACATAAATGATGCAAAATGTTTTAGGGAATATTTGTTACTGTGGGCACGAACCTCGAGTAATTTCATGGGATACTTGTTATCTCCACTTGTAATGTCCGCACTAGATTGCATGCACCTTAATTAATTCTACAAAAACCTGTTATCTCCCACAAGGATATATACATGTTAAGAAGTTACCTAGTATTTTTGCCTCCTATTCATCGGGGCAAGTGCATGGGGTGTAACTAGGTTGAACACTTGAGCACCATCCATTTTCGAGGTTATTTGATTTGATTTGTGAGTTGTTACACACTCCTCAAGGATCCTCGTTAAGGAATTCAGATTATACTCATTTCCATTACCAGACTCATAAAATTTGTTATTGTCACTACCTCCCCGTGTAAAGATTGAGTAATTTGCGCACCTGCTGAGATTTAAACCTGAGAATCATAGGTTCTCAATCCACTTCGTTGACCACTAGACCACATCCTTGCAATTGCCACTGCCTAAGGGTGCATTTGCCACTAACTTAGGTGCATTGCATATAGTTCAAATCTCACAAGGACCTTAATTTCCTCCCTTCAGAATTTCTCATGAAGTTTTAAGGTAGGTCTTTGGCTTGAATTGAAGTGGCACCTACATAATACATGTCGGGTTCTAAAGTGGCGAATCCGTATCATCAAGGACTATGGTGAGATGGATAGAATTCTTCCACCCTTAGATGGATAAATATTCCTAGTTCGGGATCAAAGCGAGTACTGAACACCAGATAGGAACCAAAGAAAAGTGTTGCATTTGTGGAAGCAAACATAATGAAGTGCTTCTAGCTCTAATAGAATATATGGTCTCAAAAAATCTATTTAGTGAAAACAAGTAAAGCTTAACCATACAAATATAAGATAGATGGATTTCCTGTACACTAGAGTTAGGTTAAGACTCCATTTTTTTCTGTTGGATTAAAATCTTACATTTACACCTCTCTATGAGGTATATTTGTAACGAAGTATATTGAAGATAATTATTTAAAAAAATTAAAATTATAAATAAATAATTTTCTGTCACAGTTTCCTTTCTCAAAGCAACACCATAATACCTGTGACCAGCAGACCTTGATTCTACCTTATGTTTTTTCTTTTCTCTTTCTATCATAAGCAAAACAAGGACAAATATATCTCAAAGCATTAAAAATGCTTGGCAAATCATATTGGAGGATAAAATCATAGATTATATGCATGTTGATTGTTTAGGAGCATCTAAAATGTTACTACTAAGTAACAAGCAATCAACTATACTTATTTCTGCATTAGTTGGAATCGAATAATATGAACACGAATAAGTATTCATCCTACTATGTTTTAGATTAATTTTATTCAGGTCCATTTCATTCGAATGTGAAATATCGACCAAGAAATTCTTGACATTGGGACGAGTACGACCTATGGCTTTAGTTTTGAGTTAAGATTCTGAAATTCCATTCCCCAGAATCCAACTTTAAATTATTCCCTCACAACAGAATCCCTTTTTCCTTACAGGGAATATCATTCTGTGGTCATTTCTAACTTTTTTTTTTTCAATTTTTAGCCAATCATTGACTAAATGATTGATTCTAAATGCTCTTATCTTTCTTTTTTTTTTTGTGAGTTTCATCTTGTTTTTTCAAAGTAAAAATTAAGTTAACCTCAAAAGGAAATGAAAGTACAAGAAAGAACAAGAGCACATGTTCTCTTCTTTAAAGTGGAGAATATATCATTTGCAAATAACACAAAGGAAACAGTAGAGGAACAAAATAGATTGGGTGGTAAAAAGCAAATTGTGTTTCTAACTCTAAAACTGCATGTCCAAAGAGAGAAGCAGCAGTCATGGCTTTATGACAACACTAAAGATAAGTTAAGTACTTTTGTTTGACATTCTAGAAAAGCGCTTTGCGTCCTTTAAAGCAGTGGCAGAGCCACATTGGTCCAATTGAAAAGTTACGCGGTGTGTAGGTGAATATTTTAATAATGTATATATATTGATCCTTAATCTCATTAACACAAGGAAAGCTTCTAGAGTAGTGGCAACTTACAAAGGGGGTTCAGATGTGACATTTTAGCATTTTTTTGAATCCTGCATCCGCCCCTGTTTCAAAGAAACACGAACTCAAAGTTATGACATGGTTGTAGCAGTTATGGTTTGATATGGAAACATAAAACAACTTATAAATCTCGCATATCATCAATCAAAAGTTCAATGTTACAATATCGGAAGGGTCACTTAGAAAACAAAAAAAATAGAAAACAATTCAACACTTATCAAATGACAGTTTGGCAGGATGAATAACATTACACGTAATTTTCTTGAAGGGTTAAAATATTGTGTTGAAGAATGAAAATGTCCCACATAGGTGGTTAATGACATGGGTGGTCTCCTTATATGGACTTGGACAATCCTCTCATCATAAGCTAGCTTTTGGCATTGAGTTAGACCCAACATCGATAGTAAGGTTTTGTTTACCTTGAGAGGAGAAATTTGCAGTCCTCTTTGTTTCATCCTTTCCCTTGAAGAAGCTGAGGTGATCCCTTGGTTTTGCTTACCTTGAGAGGAGAAATTTGCAGTCCTCTTTGTTTCATCCTTTCCCTTGAAGAAGCTGAGGTGATCCCTTGAAAAATTAAGAAAAAATTACTTAAAGAAAGAATTCTTCTACACAAGTTCCAACATATATATATGTATAAAAACACATAAAAGAAAAAGGAACTCTAGATAATTTATTTTGATATGTTTAAGCCTTTATAGACAGAGTCACTTGGTACATGTGTTGATGAGAGGTAGCAGGTACTAGTTCCAATAGAACTATGTTATTAAGTACCGCTTTCACCGTGCAAAAAAACACCTGCTGAACATCAAGAACTTAAAAACTCTAACATTGATCAATGATAAGGAGCAAACCATGAGCATCACAAAAGTTACTTATCATCATAGCCAGTAGCCACCATGCCAGCAAAACAGTTGAGATTCTTTTCGCCACTTTAAGTGAGGGTTGTGATAGATTCCTTTAAACTGTACACAAAATGCATTCCTCCAAACTCCATAAAATATTCTATCATATCAGAATCAACTGATTCTTTTTTATTTCTGCAAAAGTTCAACTGAAAACTAATATGCATATCATTTTCAAATGAGGAGTTTTCTTATTTTCTATCAAAATTGTACTTAATTAAACATAGATGACATAAGACTAACCAATAATAATGTCAAATTCTTTTCCCTTTTGACACCTGGCATTTTAAAATTATTCAAAGCAATAACCTCATTTTGGTTAACAGCTGCAGATTTTAACTAGTATTGTCAATAGCCATGGGTAGACCTAAGCTCCATGCGAATTTATTCTACATTGGCTGCTCATCAGTTGATAATATTCTTTCTTATTTTAATAGGCTGTATTGATATCCAGGATTTAATCCATTAGCAAGATGAAATGAAGGGTGTGGCATGCTTTTCAACTAACATATCATAACATTAAATGAAATTAGGACTGATCCAAGATAATGTTCAAAGTATAAGTGATCTCGAGGATCAATTCCTTGATGGGAAAAGATTACAAAACAGAAACAAGATTCTCCTTTGAAAAAATTGTCCAATAATATCATCTATATCTATACAGTAGATTGAAATGCTGCACAGCTCAATTTATACAAAGCAGTTGCATACGGTATCTCTACACAGACCATACTCTTTTTTACTAGTTGTAGTAGTCCCTAATTTATTCCTATCTGCAAAGATGATAAAACAGATATACACTTATAAACGAGACAGGTGCAAAATAGGTAAGCCTTGTAAAAGAAGCTTAGTATGAGTTCCCTAATTTTCCCTGGAAAAACTTAACAGATAAAAGAGAATGGAAAAAAGAGTTTCACAAACTATAAGATTGTTATGTTTTAGAAGAGAACTAGATATTCAACATATGAGGAGAAAAATTGAGATTCTCAAGCTTGCCCAAGAAAATAGAACTATGATTATTAACAAAGTAACCTGTATCTTTATATTGTGTATGACACGTTTAAACCAATAAACGAGCACAAAAGAATGTAAAAGCTATCTTGTAAGACCAGGATATATAGATTCATCAAGGGTACCTCCAAATCCAATTAAGACTTAAGTGAAAGGTAAATTGGGATCTTCCAGTTGCGAGTTGTCATGTTTTCCATCAAACAAGTATGGAAGTACATTCCTTTATTTCTTCTTTTTGAAAGGGGTCCCAATGCTTTGGTTATGGCCATTTCATACCAATAAAAGAATAGAAAACTTTTATCTGGAGGTCATCTTCTCTCTATTTTAGGGCTATCCACGCAGAATGAGTACCAAATTTACCAAAGGAGAGAACAAGAAAGTATTCTTCATTTGATTCCTAGCCTTCAGACAAAGCGAAGAAGCATCTCTCCACTATATCTTTTTATTTTATTTCTTCTTCCCTTTTCAATATTCACATATTTTAGAATAGCATAGAATGGAAAGGATGCTCAAGATATTCAGGAAGTTTCATATCACTAGGTACAGGCCAAGATGTTGCACTAAAATCATTAACCATCCAAAGCAGGCATGCTAGTTCCTATACTGTGTAGAGGTTGCCCACCCCGCTTCTGATAAAAAAAATCATGCAGGACTTCGAAGGGACATTACACTTCATAAAATTAGATGATTTTTTTCTCATACCAGAAATGAATATATGCAAGTATACATCTAGAGATACGGGGAAAGGAATCGAATAGCATGACATGGCTTGACAGACAAATAAGAAGAAATATATTAGTTGCAGAGGATTTGATACAGCACGAGCTTTAGAAAATTCAAGACGTTATATTATCTCCATTTGCCAAGACAAGCTATAGTCAATCTGATATGATAAAATATGCATCCTCAACTAATTGTATGCATCATGTCCACAACTAAACAAACTGAAACTAAAGAAAAAAAAAGTATCATTTCTTCTTGTTTGGGTGTTCAATAGGAAAAGCATCTTAACCATTTTCCTACCTTTTCGCCTTTTCTCTTGCATGTATCTAATACCCAGTACTAGATGCTCCAGTCAACAGAATCTTCCATTTGAAAAGGAAGATGGTTTTGTAGTTTTTCAGGACATCATAGATAGTGGATTCCTCCAATCTCCATCAGGGAAAAAATATTCCACTATTAATTCTTGGAATATGGTTCCCAAACTTTGCCAGATAAAGAATGTGTGTGCATAGGAAAAAGTCGTTTGTGGATCAATTCTTCTACCTATTGTAAGGTGTGTAAGTGTTTTAGGAACTTATAATGCAGAGGAATATAATGCATAGTGCCTTTCCCTTAGATTAGAAAGCGAACGTGCATTCAGGACCCCCAAATGTGTAAAACTGGAAGGAAAAAGATTTTTATCTTAAGCTGGTATGAAAATTAAGTTGGTCTAGAGTAGAGGCAAATTCAGGATTTAGAGTCAGTGAGTTCAGAATGATTATATGCTTATAGTTTAAATGATTTTTTCCTATGTATACATGGTTCGAGCTGAAAACAATTTGTTCAGTTGAACCCACAGAACCTGCCCTAGATCCACCTTATCTAGTTGTGCTGGACCTGTCCAAGATGCTAAGCTTCATGGACCCCCTCCCTCTCTCTTCATTTGCTTATTAGGGTCGGGTCCTTTTTGTGAATTTGGTCAAAGAAAAACAAGGAGATATATAGAGCTGTAGCAGAAAACTTTATTTAACCAAATGAAAACAATGTTATATACTGTGAAGAATAGTAAAGAATCATTACTTGGTAATTCAAGAGTAAGACAAGACTGGAGCCACTGAACCTGAAGCGACATCAGATTCCCTCTAGGTACACGATAGATACTTTCATTCACCCATCATGCCTATAAATCTTACCATAAGACTTATTCGCTGATAACCAAATACTCATATCCAAGGCCAGAAGATGTACCATCATCACCACCAAGCTTCCAACATGCACCCTTCGACAAGAATGTCTTTCCCTGAAAGGCATCTGTTCCTACAAGGTGGGAATGCCAATGGAGACTCAGGGCTTGTTCTTTCAACGGATGCTAAGCCAAGATTGAAATGGACGCCAGACCTCCATGAGAAGTTTATAGAAGCAGTTACCCAACTTGGCGGGGCAGACAGTAAGCGCACACAAATATGTTAATTTGGATAAGCACCAGACGTATGTTGTTTCTGACTGAGATAATTAAATATCCACCATTCTTCTATTGCAGAAGCCACACCAAAATCAGTTCTGAAACTTATGGGGATCCAGGGACTAACCTTGTACCACTTAAAGAGCCATCTTCAGGTTAGTTTTCAACTTTTTATTCACTCCATGGTTCACAAATTTACATGTGAAGAAACTAGATATTTCAAGAGGGACACAATAAGCCTTGAAAAACCTTCTATCATAGCTTCCACACAACCATTCGGGACAAAAAACATTTTCGTTGCAAAGATCTTTAAAATTGTTTATGTCAAAATAATTCAAGAACAAACCTGACATTCAAGTACTTTTGAGTTGTAAATGAAAATCTAATCTTCTATTTTGGCTGCGCAGAAATACAGGCTAAGTAAGAACCACCATGGACAAGCAAATACTAGCGGGGTCAATAAAGCTGGTAAGAAATCTAATAATTTTCAAGAATATATAAATCCAAAAAGCTTCTTCTACTGTTCTACAGAGAGAGAACATTCCAAAATCTATTGTTTGTAAATAATTGTAGCAGCAAGTATGGAGAAAATATGTGAGAGCACTGGAAGCCCTACGAGCAATCCAAGCATTGGACCCCAACCAAACAAGTAAGAACAAACAAAATTGAGTTGTTAATATCATCCTACTTCATGTCTGAAACATACCTTACACTATATCAACCAATTGTTTTCTTGTCCAGCAATATACCCATAAGTGAAGCAATACAAATGCAAATTGATGTCCAAAGAAGGCTTCATGAGCAGCTTGAGGTAAGAAACTGTTGCAAAATTTAACTTACATAAGAGATGTTAGAACCTGCCGATGCAAAAAATGTAAGTAGCAAAAGATGAGACCTTCTGTGTCATAATCTGAAGAAAAACTAGAAGCAATACATTATGGTAATTTATAAGGCATTTTGATTTTCATGAAAGAAGACTTCACAGGTTAGTTGATGACCAGAAACATATTTCTCATAGTTGTGGAAAACAAGATAACAAAATGATAGCTTGATCATGTAGTTGAATAGTCCTAGATGTATATAGTGCTTTTGTTATAAGAATTAACAATTTAACAATGTGACCCCTCCATAAGGTTTTCTTCTAGCCAAATTTTCCTTACCAGTTTCCAATGATGTCTAATTGAACTCAAAATGTTATATTAAGCAACTTATAGTGCTTTCGATCTAAATTATGACTCTGCATAGATTTTCTTCTACCCAAAACTTTACAAGTTGATGAAAAATTTTCCTTGCTATCTTCTAAATTAGGCCTGATTGAACTGATTAGGTGCAACGACATTTACAGCTAAGGATAGAGGCTCAAGGGAAATATTTGCAGGCTGTGCTCGAGAAAGCACAAGAAACCCTTGGAACACAAAACTTGGGAACAATTGGATTGGAGGCAGCCAAGGTTCAACTGTCTGATTTGGTATCCAAGGTATCCAACCAATGCCTGAATTCTGCATTTTCAGAGATACAAGATCTTTCAGGATTTCACACTCCACAAACACAAGCAACCCAGCGATTAGCAGATTGTTCAATGGATAGCTGTTTAACCTCCTCTGAAGGCCCCTTGAGGGACCTGCAGGAAATGCATAATAACCAAATTGGCCTGAGGACTTTAAACTTTGGACCATGTACAGAAGACATTGAAAATCAGACTAGGTTACAGCAGACTGCACTCAGATGGCGTGATGACCTCAAGGAGAACAGATTGTTTCCGAAGATGGATGAGGATACAGAAAAAGAATTTGCCAAAGAAGCAAACTGGAGCAACTTATCAATGAATGTTGGAATCCAAGGAGGAAAACGGAATGTTAACAGTAGCTACGTTGATGGAAGACTCAATGGAATAGATGCAGACATCAAACTTTTTCACCAAGCTGCAACTGACAGAAGTGATACAACGAAACCAGAGAAGCAGGTGTCACCACAAGAGTATAGGCTGCCTTACTTTGCTCCAAAGCTTGACCTCAACACGGATGATCAAACTGATGCTGCTTCTAATTGCAAGCAACTTGACTTAAATGGTTTCAGTTGGAATTGAGATATCTCATCTCCACATAGAAGTAAAAACATGAGTAATTATGTGTCAAACAGACGCCCACATGTGGGAAACTGAGCTGATGCTCCTTTTGGAAGGAATAAAATAACGTGTAACAATTAGAATTCAAGATTATATATAATACAGTAACACCATTAGATCTTCAGGGTTCTCATTTTCTGGTCTAATACCTAACCTATTGTGCTGCATAGTTTTTAGCAGTACAACTATGAAATAACCTTTAGCAGTTGAATATTCCATATATCTAAAATTCTTGCACTTTCCTCTATTTGCTTCTCCAGAAATATAGTGAATACTTCTTCAGATCAGATGTAATTATCACATCTGAAGACACTTTTAGTAAAAATCAAGCGTTTAACCACACAAACCAACATGTAAGTTCTTTGAAATGTCTCAAAACATATAGATACACAATCGCTAGGATACACACAATACTAGATGATGAACAAAGCTGAGTAAATATAAGACAATCTAGCCTTATTTCTAAATTCAGAGCTCTTCAACAAAGATAAGAGCAAAAGGACAACAACAAAAAACGATTTCTTTTAGTCAGTTGGCAATGATAGATTCCTTCCCGTTTAATACAGAATGTTCTGTAAACCAATCAGATACCCATTTTATAGCATCTTTCTCAAGTATATATCCCATCCTAACAATTAATGTTGAAATACTATACAAATGATATAGACCACCACTACTTGGCCTAATGAAAGTTCATAAAGGTTCACATGGAAAATTGGTATTTTACTATAGGCATAATACATAAATAGAAACTCAAACTTGACTGACAAGTAAGCACTTCAACTTTAAGTATTGCATATCTACATATCTCAACTCGTCTCCAGTTTGAACACTCCCAACTTACAAAATGATCATTTAGACACCTCCAAAATTTATGTGCCACGTCAGCATTGAGTGTCCACGAGACACAATGAGGATCAAATGAAGGTGTCTAGATGTGCAGTTTCAAAGTTTACTTGATTAACAAACTTCTAGCATTTCATCAAATACCTAATAAGCATAAGAATCATAATACAAGGGCAAAATGATACTCCAATAAAAACTGAAATCGACACGAACAGTATCAAAAGAGAAAAATCCTTTTTTCCTTTGCAATTGATACTGAAATGAACAGGAAATAAAAGGTGTAATTGACAAATTTATCGATATGCTTCAGTGAAATTGATAAGGTATCGAATTTCTTAGCTTTTATTATAGGCAGAGATCTTATCTCCATCTTCGTGCATGCATGTATACCTTAATAAGGAAAAAAAAGAAAAAGGAGATAAAAGCCCATTCTTCGCCATTGTCAAAAGCTTTACCCACGTGATTTCCTGTCCATAGTGATCTTTCATTTTCATGGAAATTCGACTTAAGTGTGTTGTCAATTGAGGAAAAAAATCTCTGTGGAATATCTAGAAAGGGAAGTCAGAATTTTAACTATTGGATTACTGAGTTCTACAAACCTGTATCCGACCTTTTAGCCCCTGTTCATAAGGATCTCGAGTTGATTTCTGATATGATCATTATTATTTCAGAAACTTGTATTTTTTTTGAATTGATTTTATGAGATAATAATTAATTGAGCCATTATTTCATAAACTCATATCTCTGAAATTGCATTAGTAGATAATATGTGTCCTTGTAATACTAAAGTTAGTGACTTTATTAGTGTTATAGTGTGCAAAGTGGAATTTTTTTAATAACAAATTGACGTTTCAATTCACTATTTATCTTTTTTAGTGGGTATATAAATATTATGTTCTGATTATATACGGTTGTACATATATATTTTTTAATTAATTATTTTTAGTTTAGACGATTGGGTGAATAACTATTTAAATATCTTTTAAGTAATGTGAAATTGTAAAATTAATATCAGATTTGAATCAGGTTATTTGTACGTTTGTCCTTATTTTGTGTTGGTCTTTAATATTTTTCTCTCAGAAAAAACAAATTTTTAGTGAAACGTAAGTTTATATTTTCGCATTATAATATCCCACAAGTTATGCATGTATTACCCTCCAAAAAACTTATGTATAGCCAATTATAATTTTGACTTTTAAAGACAAAAATTAAAGGTCAACTCATTTGAAGGACAACCATGCTGATTTGACCTAGTTAACCGAGTCAAGACAAAATTGGCAAAGACTACACAACTTGAGGGTGGCCCAATCCAAGACTCTTATTTATGAATTTGGGCCAAACACCGGCCCAAATAAATACTCGGATGAAGAAGCATCTTTAATCCAAAGTGATATTTGCCCTAAAATACAACTGTAATATATTTGTACTTCATATATCTTGAGAATATATAATTCACATTTTTATATGAATAGCTTCGAGTATTAGGCAAAAATTAAGGTATGTGAACGTATATAATATTATCTGTTGACACCTATACTATAAAAATAATAGATGGTGCACTTGGTTGAAGATTAAATTATTTATCTTAAGGACTAGATATTAATTTTCACTAAATACATTTTTCCTTCCTTTTTTTTTTAGTTATACACTATATTTTAAAAATCCTAAATTCGTCAATTCCTCTGACTAACAAGTTTCTAACTTTTCTAAAGGAATGAGATAATTATTAAATACAAGACGAGCCTTAATTATTATTATCATTATATATGGTGAAAATAAATGGTCCAACATTATGTGAGGAATAAATTCAGACGAGGCTTAGAGATTATAAATCATATACTACGAAAGAAAAACAAGATCAAATACTCGAATGATCACTCAACTTATTATCTTATAATAATTGTTTATCAAAGTTATTCAACTTTGTTCATCTTCCAAAAATCATCTAGTTTTGTTTAGTTAGGTTCATGGTTATTCAACTTTGTCCAATTAATTTCCACGATCATTTTAACTAAAAATACCATTTTTCAATACTTATTTAATGGCGTAATAACTAAATATTAATATTTTAACTTATTTAGGACCAATTCACTCTAAATCCAATCTAATTCTTGATTCAACCCACTTAAAATGGAATGACTATGAAAATTTTAACTGAAAAATAGAATACTCTCTCCGTTTAAAAAAAAATTACCTACTTTCCTTCTTATTCTATTTCGAAAAGAATGACTCCTTTCCTTTTTTGGTAATACTTTAATTTTAGCATTTCACGTGACATGTTTTCAAGTCACAAGATTAAATGACATTTTGATACATTTGACATAACTTTATTTTAGAACCACAATATTAAACTGTCTTCTATATTTTCTTAAATTTTGTGTCAAGTCGAACTAAAACAGACGGAGTAGTAATTGTGATGAGCAAAAGGTGAGCTGTTGATGATGAAATAGTAAGTCCAAAATGCGGTGGCCGCCCACTACAAATAAGACAAGTGTCAGTATCTACTAACCAATAAATTCACAGTAGTTGAAAAGTTCACAAAATATAATTCATTAGATTTTCCAAAGAGTTAAAAACAAATAAGGAAAAAAAAAAGTAACTGAAAAATTGCCTTATTTTTAAACATGGGGTGGCAAAAGCAGTGAAGAAAGTGATCTTTTTTTTAGTTGGGAAATAATGATTTGTGAGGGAATATTTGTCTCATATGTTTGAAAAGTATCTTATGGATTTGGTTTTTCCATTTTGAGTGTTCTTGAAATTTAATAGGTAAATTCATTAATTAATTCCATGTACTTGGACAACCTTACGATAAACATAATATTGCTTCTTTTAGGGTGTGTTTTCATGATTTATTTAAAAAACAATTGGAAGATAAATAGTATTCTACTCGTGTTTGGCAAGTAAATAAAAGATAGTATTATCCTAAAAAATTTGTGATGAGGTAGGGGCGGAGCTAAAATATCGACTACATATTCGACTGAATCCATATATTTATCTAAATATAATAAAAAATATTAATTTAGGATCTAATAATTTTAAAAAATGAAAATCCAAGTTATAAATTTTAAATTTAGATATTTGCCTTGGAATGAAGTGGGGTGTAGGGGATGTGATCATGGTGGGGATGAGGACTAGGATGAGGGTGGGGAAGAGTCGATATATGTGTGGATATCAATTATGGAGCATGTGTTTTTTAACTTGATTATTTTCTTAATTTTTAGGGAACTTGTTTTGCTATAAAAATTATTTTTTAAAAGTCTTAATCAATCAAATATGAAAAAAATATTTTTTTTCTCCGCACCAAAAACTTTCTTAAAAGTCCATTTTTAGTTTCTTAACATTACCTTTGATGTGGGAAAACCCCTTTTTTTTTCTCTCTTTCTTGAGTGGGGTATGAGAGGCTAAGATTTTATGATCCTAAGTCAATGAGCATGCACTTATAAATGTGTGTGAAAAAGAGACTATAAAAGTAAGAGAGTGTAATAAGTGATATGTCAAAGGAATTTAGCTATAAACTTAGGGGCTAACCTATCTAATCAGAGGTGAATCTAGAAGTTCGATATATATATATATATAACTTGTAAATGTAATTAGTTTTGACCACCCCACCAAATATATAACTTTCACTTTTTTTTTGAATAATGAATATGGAGCATCTATTTCTCGTATATCGTTCCACACCGAGAAGAGGTTCATATCTTGAAGCTTCTAAAGTTAAAATCTCATCTTAATTAGTGGTTAAGTTAGTTTACAAAGTACATATGGCTAAGGGGGGCAAGAGGGCCATACATGCCTCTCCAAACTTCAAAAAAGATCATGATTTCTTGTAACTCCTCATTTAAAAAATATATGCATCTATATGTTGTCCCCCTGTATTGTTGAAGTATATGCCCTCTCAAATGTTTTCACTCCCGTCTCAATTTAAGTGTCTTGCTTCTTTTTTTTTGGTTTGTCTCAAGAAGAATGTTTCTTTTTATATTCAGTAAGTTTTCAATTTAAGATCATAAAATTCAAAAGTCTTCTTTTATTTTTTAAATTATGTACTCGATCAAACTAAGACACTTAAACTGAAATCGAAGAAGTATATATATATATATACGAAATGTGAAATGGCACAAGGATCTTAGATCCTGAAGAATGGTCAAATAATTTGAGAACATAGGGTAGAAAAGTATGAATTTGCTACACATATATATATATATGATGGTTGAGTGTGTTAAATTTGACAAGATTCAAGATGAATTAATTCTTCATTGGTATAAAAGTCAAGATAACAACTTTGTAGGTGAAATTTAGGTAAACCATAAAATGGTTTCACAAGTTAAACCTTGACATTTTGACACATAGTGATGTCATGGATGACATCAATAGGAAGAATTTACTCCTATAAATAGGTAGCTCTTATTCATTTGTAAGACACATCTCTCACTTGCCTTCTCATCTTCTAAGGCATTTGATCTTCTTACGCTCTTGTAGTATTTCACTTGTACTCTTTTGGAGTGAAATAAATATTGGTTGATTGTGTCCGAGAAGTAGGCAAAAGAAAATAAATTTTTACCGAACCTCGTAAATTCCTAGTGTTCTTTTTATTGTTGTCTCATTTTCTATTTATTAGCTACCTTTAGATATAACAGCTGTGAATTCATCACTCTCTATATATTCGGCTTCCGCAACAATTGGTATCAGAGCCAAGGATTTATCTGAGTATACTATGTGGTTGCAGCACAGTCTGAACTTCCACATCAGAAAAGATTTACTTTGGTCTTTTACATTGTTAGCTAAGAAATAGTATTTGTAGCAAAATGGAAGAAAAGAAAAATGATGAGTCCACATCAAATGTCAGTAATACGTCATCATTGACATCTTCGCTTATGACAAGAATTGTGTCTAATGCGAAATTTACAGTTGAAATTTTTGACGGGTCAGGACATTTCGAAATGTGGCAAAGCGAGGTCCTTATGTCCTTTTTCAACAAGGGCTAGATATTGCCATTGAAGAAAAGAAACCAGACAGTGTAAGAGAAGAAGAATGGAAGATTATCAACCGTGTTGCTTGCAGTACCATCCGATCTTACCTTGCAAGAGAACAAAAATATCCATACACAAAGGAAACTTCTGTAAGTAAATTGTGGAGTGCATTGGAGGAGAGATTCTTGAAGAAAAACAGCCAAAATAAACTTTACATGAAAAAGAGATTTTACGCTTCACTTATATTCCCGGTAGCACAATGAATGATCATATCACCAACTTTAATAAGTTGGCGACAGATTTGCAGAATATGGCCGTTACTTTTACGGATGAAGATATGGCCTTAATGTTGTTAAGTTCACTTCTCGATGAATTCGAGCATCTTGAAACTACTCTACTTCATGGGAATGATGAAGTATCTCTCAAAGAAGTTTGTTATGCCATGTATAGTTATGAACAAAGAAAAAGAGAAAAACAAAAAGGTGGAGAAGCAGAAGCACTGATCGTGAGAGATCGTTCTCAAAGTCAGTTGAGAACGAAGAAAGGAAGATCCAAGTCAAGATCCAGACTCAGCAAAGATGAATGTGCCTTTTGTTTAGAAAAAGGGCACTGGAAGAAAGATTGTCCAAAGTTGAAAAGCAAGGCCAAATCAAATAATGGGAAGGCTATCATGAATTAAAATGTAGCTGATTATGATGACTCTGTTTACTCACAAGTTACAACGGAGCCATCCAAATCATCTGATGTATGGTTGATGCACTCAGCTTGTAGCTATCATACGTGTCCCAATTGAGACTAGTTTGTTGATTTACAAGAAGGAGAATGTGGAGTTATTCACACCGCAAAAAATAATCCTCTTACCACATATGGTGTTGGTTCAATCCGATTAAGGAACCATGATGGATTGAGCAGAACATTAACATATGTTCGATATGTACCATATTTGAAGAAAAAATATCATTTCTGTAGGATTCCTAGAATCAAAGGGGTTCAAAGTCATTGCAGATAATGGGGTAATGAGAATATGTTCCGGTGCACTGGTGGTAATGAAGGCAATTCGAAGAAATAATAACATGCACCACTATCAAGGTAGTACAGTTATTGGGACAGCGACAACAACATCCAGTGAAAACAAAAAGGCAGAATTGACCAGGCTATGGTATATGCGCTTGGGACATGCTGGAGGAAAATCCTTGAAAACTTTATCAGATCAAGAATTGCTAAAAGGAGTGAAAATTTGCAACTTGGAGTTTTGTGAACATTGTGTCAAGGGAAAGCAGACAAGGGTTAAATTTGGAACAGCTATCCATAATACTAAATGTATTTTGGATTATGTTCACTCTGATGTTTGGGGTGCTTCCAAAACACCTTCATTAGGTAGGAAACACTATTTTGTAACCTTTGTTGACGACTTCTCCCGAAGATTATGGGTGTATACAATGAAAACTAAAGATGAAGTATTGAGAATTTTTCTCAAATGGAAGGCGATGGTAGAGACTCAAAGTGGCAGAAAGATCAAGTGTCTTCGCACAGACAATGGGGGAGAATACAAAAGTGATCTTTTTCAAAAAGTTTGTGAAGACAATGGCATTGTCAGATATTTCACCGTCAGAAATACACCACAACAGAATAGAGTGGCAGAATGCATGAACCGAACTTTGCTGGAGAAGGTTCGGTGTATGTTGTCCAATGCTGGCTTGGGCAAATAATTTTGGGCTGAGGCAATAACATATGCATGACACCTCATTAATCGTCTACCATTTGCCGCTATTGGTGGTAAGACACCATTAGAAAAATGATATGGAAAACCTGCTGAAGATTATGACTCTTTACATGTATTTGACTCAATTGCATATTATCATATAAGAGAGTCAAAATTGGACCCAAGATCAAAGAAAGCTTTATTTATGAGGATTACTTTTGGAGTCAAAGGATACCGGTTATGGTGTCCAAAGACGAGAAAAATTATTTTCAGCAGGATTGTTATCTTTGATGAACCTACCTTGACAAACAAGGTAACGATTGAAGATGTCAAACAAACTGATGGTGCTTTAAAGCAGGTGGAGTTTTAGGGAAAAATAATTTTCCCAACCAAGGAGCAAACGAGGAAACAACAAAAGATTTTCCTCTAGAAGAAAAGTCAGGCGAGAGGGAGGTTCCATCTCAAGAACCTCAACAACAACTTGAATCAATAGCAACCAGCAAGCCAAAAAGAACAATAAGAAAACCTGCTCGACTCATATATATGGTGGCTTGTGCAGACTCAATTGCAGCTGATGACATTCCTACCACTTATAAAGACGCAGTCCAAAGTTCAGAAGAAGATAAGTGAAGCATTGCCATGGATGAAGAAATGCAGTCCCTTCATCAGAATCATACATGGAAATTGGCCAATCTCCTGGAGGGCAAGAAAGCAATTGGGTGCAAATGAGTGTTTGCAAAGAAAGAAGGATTTCCTAACCAAGAAGATGTTCGCTACAAAGCAAGATTGGTGGCCAAAGGATATGCTCAAAATGAGGGAATTGATTATAATGAGGTGTTTTCTCCAGTCGTGAAACACTTCTCCATTAGAGTTTTGTTGGCTTTGGTAGCACAGATGAATTTGGAACTAGTTCAGTTAGATGTAAAAACTGCATTTTTACACGAAGACTTGGAAGAGGAAATCTACATGACTCAGCCAGAAGGATTCAAAGTTGTTGGAAAAGAAAATATGGTGTGCAAACTTGAAAAATCGTTGTATGGATTGAAACAATCTTCTAAACAATGGTACAAACTATTTGACAAGTTTCTGTTGCAGCAAAGGTACATAAGAAGCAAATACGATCATTGTGTGTATTTGCACAAGCTTGAAGACGAATCCTTTATATATCTTCTCCTATATGTTAATAGCTTCTAGAAGTCAAGAAGAAATTGAGAAGCTGAAGACTCAACTAAGAAAGGAGTTTGAGATGAAGGATTTGGGTGAGGCAAAGAAGATTTTTGGCATGGAGATAAAAAGAGATAGACATTCAAAGAAACTCTATTTATCTCAGAAAGAGTACTTGAAGAGGGTACTAAACCGATTTGATATGCATGAGAAGACGAAGTCGGTTAGCACTCAATTTGCTCCTCATTTTAAGCTTAGTGATGCTATGTCACAAAAGAATTAAGTTGAACGAGAATATATGTCAAGAGTACCATATGCGAATGTTGTTGGTAGCTTGATATATGCAATGGTTTGCACAAGACCAGATATTTCACATGTTGTAGAAATTGTTAGCAGGTATATGCATAATCCTGTAAAGGAGCATTGGCAAGCTGTAAAATGGATTCTACGGTATATTCATAATACTGTAGATGTTGGTTTGGTTTTCGAGCAGGAAGATGGTCAATATCTTGTTGGATATTGTGACTCAGATTATGCAGGTGATTTGGACAAACGAAGATCAATTACTGGTTATGTTTTCACTATTGCAAACGCACCAGTTAGTTGGAAGTCTACTTTGCAGTCAACAGTTGCTTTGTCTACCACTGAGGCAGAGTACATGGCAATTACAGAGGCTGCGAAAGAGGCAATTTGGCTTCAAGGATTGCTTAGAGAGCTTGGTATTGGATAAGAAAAAATCACAATATTTTGTGATAGTCAAAGTGTTATTCAATTAGCAAAGAACCAAGTTTATCACGCAAGGACGAAGCACATTGACGTCCGATAT
This sequence comes from Solanum appendiculatum, assembly GCA_018342035.1. Lineage (NCBI taxonomy): Eukaryota > Viridiplantae > Streptophyta > Magnoliopsida > Solanales > Solanaceae > Solanum > Solanum appendiculatum. The sequence goes on along the minus strand of JAGDQO010000283.1, from coordinate 1,884,461 downwards.
CATTTTGTACGAGACATCATAGAAGAAGGTGGAGTCATAGTGCAGAAAACCCATACTACATATAACCCTGCTGATATGCTTACAAAAGTTGTGACTGCGGTCAAGTTTCAACATTGTTTGAGCTTGATCAACATTGTTGAACATTGAAGATTAAGGTTGAAGACACAATCAAAATTGTTGTTGAGAGAAAGTTGAAATTGGAGAATCTTGCCAATTAGGTGGAGATTTGTTAAATTTGACAAGATTCAAAATTAATTAATTCTTCATTGGTACAAAAGTCAAGATAACAACTTTGTAGGTGAAATTTAGGTAAACCATAAAATGGTTTCACAAGTTAAACCTTTACATTTTGACACATAGTGATGTCATGGATGACATCAATAGGAAGAATTTACTCCTATAAATAGGTAGCTCTTATTCATTTGTAAGACACACCTCTCACTTGCCTTCTCATTTTCTAAGGCATTTGATCTTCTTTCTCTCTTGTAGTATTTCACTTATACTTTTTTGGAGTGAAATAAATATTGGTTGATTGTGTCCGAGGAGTAGGCAAAAGAAAATAAAATTTTGCCGAACCTCATAAATTCCTGGTGTTCTTTTTATTGTTGTCTCATTTACTATTTATTAGCTACCTTTAGATATAGCAGTTGTGATTTCATCACTCTCTATATATTCGGCTTCCGCAACATAGTGCTAACCAAAAAGGAAAAGATCCATCTATGATCTAACCATACACTTGTCCTATGATGAAAAACAAATCATGCCTTAAAAGTGTAGGACTTGGACCAGTCACTAGCTTTGTAATTTGTCGAGTTCTATTCTTCTAATTATATAAATAAGATGATGACAACAACAATATAATCAGTATAATTTTAAAAATAAGATCTGAAATGATAATGTATGTACAATTTTATTTCTATCTTGTGAAGGTAGAGAGACTAGAGAGTATTTGTAGATAGATTCGTGAGTCAAGTAAAATATATCAAAAACCAAAGTATAAAGAAACATGAATTACTATAATAATCTTCTCAAAGCTATTAATTTCACTCTTATTATAACGGGAAAAAAGTTGTAAAAGAAGCTAGAAATGCAATGATTGTTTTGGATGCCCAAACCGACCTCGTTTAGAAAATCATAGTCATAAAGACATATTGCTGCCCAAAAAAAGAAAAAACTAAAAGAGGAGTCCAAATGAGACCACCATTATTATTTTTGGTGCATTTTTGTCAAAATCACTTAGTTTTTGCGTTAGTGGTCCTATATCTTTTTACCTTTTTTTAACTGTGGTAGTCAAATCCGTTTATCTTTATTTTGATTAATTTTACGGTATATTTATCACTTTCTATCAATAACATGTATTAGATATTTCTATCCATCACAACTAAGACACGTGAAAAGAAATTATTTGAACTTGAAACCTTATAATTCTCAATCTATGTCACTCACCACGAGACAACATTCTTGGATTAGCTGTCCTATGTTGATTATAATAACTCATCATCTTTCATTGTAAAAAATAGTTTATGTGGAGGATTTTGCCACATAACATGAACAGACGTTTATCTCAACAAGAAAAACCTATAATTTTAACAACAGAGAAAAAAGTTTACGACTACTAATTGTAAATACAGTTGTATTTAGGGCTGTTCAAAACCGAACCGAAACCGATAACCCGAACCGAAAATAAGTTATTGGTTTATCAGTAATTGGTTATTGGTTTAGCAGTTTTGATAACGGTTTAAATTTTTTTTGTTATTGGGTTATCGGTTCTTAACGGTTTGAGGTTTTTTCTTAATGGATTAACCGATAACCCGATAGTAAATTAAATAATTATATTTTTATCATTTTGTATATAAAGTCCTTGACTTAGAGTTTAGTTTCCTACTTTTATTTTTGGCTGTCTCAAACTCTTGGGGTATTCTACAATGTAAAAGTGTTTGCTTTTTAGCAAGATGTTATTTGTGAACTCATGTGCATGGTTCATTTGGTTTGTCACCTTGTTTTTTACGTGATTTTTAACGACTTTTTTTTGTGTCAAATCTTAACGGTTAAACCGATAACCGAACCGATAACGATCAATAACCGATAAACCAATAACCGATAAGTCAATATCTTAATGGTTCTTTAACGGTTTAGCATCGCTACAAACCGATAACCAATAAGCCAAACCGAGAAATTTCAAAACCGAACCGAACCGACCGATACGCAGCCCTAGTTGTATTAATGTACTTTAGTTTAGTTAGTTTTCTGATAATCATTTTAACATTAATTACATGTATTTGTATAGTAACAAGTTTATGTTTATTTGGTCAAAAAAGAAAAAAACTAAGCAGACTTGCATCTCACTTATAGTGGATTGTATTTTAGAAAAAAGAAGTGTGAAAAGAAAATCTCAGAGAAATCATGATCATATCTTGCAATATAGATCATGACCCCTCCAATTGCACAAAAACAAAAATCAACTAGGTGGGGTCCAAAGCGCTAATGTGTTTTCCACTAAACTTTAGTTTCAATGTAAAAATAACCAAAAATAAATAAATAAAAATAATTGTTCAAAAAAAATTGAGATTAGCAATAAAAAACAAGACATGTTTTCTGTTATAACATGTTAAAATACATTAATAATAAAATTACGTATCATGTTACATTCTCTATATTTTATTTTGTGTGACACATTTTTTTTAATACGTTGTTCTCGATAGAATGACTTATTTTTATATTTAGAAACAAACTTTAAACTTTTCATTTTATGTACTCTAATTAAATAGATACTCCCTCCATTTCACTTATGTGGCATCGGTTAACTTGACACAAATTTAAAAGGAAATTTTTTTTAAAAAAATTTTGTAGACTAAAATAAATCTTATATATTTTGCGATTATAAGTCATTTCATTAAAAGTAAAAAGAAGATTTTTTAAGTTAAGTTATTTCTAAGTATAAAAAGGTGACATTCATGTTGAGAAAAATTAAAAAGGAAAGAATGTCATAAGACAAAAAAAAGTAATTTGTAATCAAACAAATGTTCGTAACTTGTTTTAGTCACACAAATTACAAAAATGTTTATTGTGTTTTAAACTTTGTGTCAAATCCTGGTGGGCTTTTTCACTTCACTTTTTTTTCTTATAAAAGGAGCACTAGTGTGTGCTCTAAACAAACTTACTCAAAAACAACTTGTATAACCTTAACTCCCTATAACTCCTTAGCAACACAACATATAGCAATACACAACAATGGGAAATTGCATAGTACTTTTGCAAAAGAAGAAGGTTATTGAATACAAAGCTCCAATGAAAGTTCATGAAGTGTCATCACCTCTTCTACAAGAGCCAAAGACAAAACATGTCAAAAAGAAGGTGAAGTTTGCTGATGAAGTAATAGTTATGGAAAGTAATAGCAAAAGTTGTTCATCATCAGAGGTTGTAAGAATTAAAGTTGTTATAACTAAGCAAGAGTTGCAATCTCTTCTATCAAGTGAAGGAGAATTAAAAGTTCTTCAAGATGGCAACATGGTTGTTCAATGCCCTCTTCAAAATGAACAAAGCTCTATTAGTGAAATTAATGATTGTATACATGAATTGGACAAGCTTATTAATTAGTCTTCTTTTGGATTAATTTAGTTTCCCATATTGTAAAATAACTATAGTAAGATACACAAATCTTGGGATGTACCAAGAAAAAAGGTTTTGGTTTTTTCTAATAGAGGAGAGGAATTGATAGTACTACTTTTTTTTTGTTCTAACAAATGAAACTTTACAAATTTGGTTGTCAATCTTCTTCATCATATCAACTTTCTTCGTAAGAGATTAAAATGTACGTATATTGCTACTTCTTGACGATTTATTTACTTGTATATATATAAATCGGAAGTATTTGGTGCTAGAATCATTGGAGGAAACCTGAAAAGCATGCCCTTGGGCTGAAGAATGGGATGGAATATCGTGGTCTTACTGTCAGTGAAAAAGTCAGAATTTTCATTAAGAGAATTTAAAATATGAAGAAGTCAAAGAAATTCAACATTTAATATATATATATATATATATATATTTACTGAAAAAACAGAGGAAAACTGCAATTTTGTTTGCGTGACTGGCCTCAGCACTAATAAAGAAACATTTATGTTTGCTCATATATCAACTTACAGACAAAACATTACAAACTTGCCAATAACTTACAAACTTTTAAATCGTGGTCTAATATTTTTTCATAAAATTTTCAATATACTCAAAATAGAACTTTACATCGTAGTCTATGAATTACAAGAGAATTATTTACTAAATAACTGTTACAAAAAAGAATAACCTGTGAAAATTCCACCCTATAGTTAGGTAGCTAATTAATAATTATTATGCGTTCTCCTGCTCTTTTTCGGTTAATTAACTAGACCAATTAGCTTATTGTTAGGGTACCTAATATACTAATTGAATAAATATAGATAGAAATTAATGGATTAACTGTTACTAGAGCAACTTTCTTACATCGTAATGGAGAGCTCCTAGTGATGGTTCACCACATCTAAGGCCAATATTAATTTTATAAATGTAAACTCCCCTAGTGCATATAATATTTACGCTTATAACAATAAATAAAAAAAACGTGATTTCAGTGTCCACAAATAATAAATTGCATTTTTAAAAAGAAAAAATTGTATGTTAGAAGTGATCATCACAACCCCTTCTGTTTTGGAAAAGTTAAGATTACTGTGAACTCGAAATGCACTTGCTCATATTGTCGGGTCTCAAACCACAGAGAAGAGCCGAAAAGTGGATGGAGAATAGTTTGTACCAATTCAAATAGTTGACGGGGCATTTTAGACCCTTCTCTGTATGTAGTAGTAGTAGTATTGGAATGAATAGGTCCACATTACCACATAGAGTCCAATGAAAATGGGGATTCATAAGCCTATCACGAGGGTGCACAAAACATTAAACTACAATCACTCACATATTTCAGCCTATGTTGCTTGGATACTCCAAAAAGGGTACCACACCCATGTATGATCCTTCAAAAGCCTTTTGGAGAATCCAACATACACCTGATAATATTTTTGAAGAGTCTGAGTAACATGAATTTCAGTAGTATCCAAGGAAAAAAACCATATTATCTAAATTTCAAACATAGATAGGCTTCCGCTAAATGAACTATTACCCAAGATATGCCTAATAATACAGAATCCAATGGATGATCGTGAATTCGCGAAGAGTACAAAAGACAAACTGTTCTTATTATTTTCAGAGTAGGAGCAATATGGCGCATGTACATAACCTAGTGACCAAAAGGTCAAGCAATCGCCTGAAATGTATATATACAACGAGTATAATACAGTATTATATACATATGCACACTATATATGTCTTGAATGAATACTGGCGAAGTTTTGCTTCTTTGGTTCTATACATCAGTGAACAGATTTATCTGCAATATACTGTACACTGACTAGCTATTCCTGTTTCCTTTCAACTTCCAGGCTAATCTCATTCCGACGTGTGAAAGGAAGAGTAAATGGCGGATTATACTGCAAGAGAAGTATAACAAATATGCAGCTAGTAAGTTACTTTAGTTATACTAGGCCAAAATGTGTTCTCCAGGAGATATTATAAGTATAATTGAAATGGTTCTGCACATATACCTGTGCAACTTCTACCAAGGCACCATCTTTTACCTGAAACTCTGCATCTCCCTTTACTGCAGTTCGAAGTTTTGATTCTCGCGCTTTAACTTCTTCGTCATTCACAAAACCTTCATCGGAATCAAATGAGAGAAGGCTAGCTAAGTTAGGATACAAAACTTGAAAAACACACTTTTGAACTTTGAATTGAACACCACCATTCGTCACAGCAGGCTTATAGGACATTAAAGAAAGAAACGGAAGTACAACTATGTACAAGTTTCTCTCATATCATAACAAGTGAATCGATCAATAAAGTAAGTAACTTTACCAAGATCTATATCTATAAACCAATGAGACAGATCCCAGCTTTCTGACTACTCAGATGTTGAATTTCAAGAAAACTTAAAATTCCATCTTGAACTTTACATTGACATGCTAAAATATGAAGTTACAAACCTGAAAAAGCAACAATTGCAACAGTTTTCCTAGGCACCTCTTTGATAGTTACAGAGGAATCCTTTGGTAGTGGCAAGTTTGAACCATACTTGGAGGGCATGACGAAGGACATCCTCCACTTTTCCTGATCTTCCGCCTAATGAAATTCTTAATGAGAATCCAGTAGGTGTATTTTTTTTGTGAAAATACGAGAGCAGGAAATAAATATAACAACTATGTACACAATACTCATCCTTTTTTCCTTTTGGGTGAGGATGGGGTGAGGTGTGGGAGGGTTAATCACTAAAACATAGGATCAGACATAAGTTAAAGTGAATTTTTTCTTTTCTAGAATGGAAGAATGCTGGTTTTGAGAATATTGATTTGCAATAGTACCATCTAATAGTTTCCCGTACTCCCAGACATAGATTTGCCATAGTACCATCTGAAAATAATACTGGTTCAAACAATAAGCAACCACAATATTTACATTTCATATACCTGGTCTGGCATATATGCCTAGCACACAATTGAAAGATCCTCAAATGGCTAGACTGATCATGATACAAGAGAGTCAGTATAAATAATTGACTCAAGCTCATCATACATAATTTTATTTCCTCTTCTTTGTGTTCTATTGATCAGAAGCATCCAACAACACCTCGCCGTCTTTCTAAATGGGGGTGCCCGAGGCACCTCATTTCGACTTTTATCAAATCCACATCAAGAACGTAAATGTGTCTCTCTTTGTGAATTAGGTAACTAGATGATGTTTTTCCCCCGATAGAAACAGTGAAAGTTAGCATTTCCATTTGGCGACATGAGGTCATTATTAGAGTAGTTCTTCATTTATCATTGCTTAAGTTATGTAGTGACTCAACCCCATTATTTTATCATTAGATTACTTTTAGTAACACCGTGCATCAACATCTATGTTAGTAGTCCCTCTTCCAAAGTATCTCCAATTTCCCGAGAAAAACACAATATGTATCCAAAGGTACTGCACAGAAAAGAGTCGAGCAAAAAGCATGCCTAATAGAGTAACCAAACCATTTGTCTCGAGTGAAGCAGTAAATTATACGCTGTAAAGGAACTAAAACGGAAAAGCAATGATCAGTATAAGAATTATACCCTTTTAGTTATCACTGGAGTAGTCATTTCCATTTTCTCCCCATCAGATTGAGTTCTACGAGTGATTACGGGTGTCGTCATTACCATACTCTCCTTCTTCGTGTTCTGAAAATCACCAAGAAACAGAACAGAGCCAAAGAAGGCTACTATTACAATGTAGTTCGAGGCGATCTAAGGTTGACTCTATAAGTACCTTCAACTACCTTACCAAACAAGTACTCGGCCAATGTGTTGAAGGACTGAGATGCACCATTAAAGTCAAACCCAGACTTCCCGGGCATTGTAGCCTCGGCAACAAAGTAGGGCTGTTTAAAGTCACAATACTACTTTAGATAAATGAACAAAATTATAATGAAAAAGAAAGATGGTTAAAAGGATAATCAAGAAAAGAATAATTATCAACATAACAACATAAAGAGATGTCGGTGAGTAAAGTTCTAACAATACAGCATGTCTATAGTATTGTACATTAATACTATTTGCCAAAATTTAGTGTTAATGAAACAACAGGTTCCATGGCTTCAATACGAATGGAGAGAGCTTATGCAATGCCTAAATCTAGGTGATCAAACAAAAGTTAGAACAGAACATGCTTATTTCAAGAAACTGCCACCTCAGCTTTCTAATGATGTCTTAACACTGAGGCAGTGTCACAAACATGTTTCTCAAAATTGAGGAAACTCCTGAGTTGTGATCACTACTCTGTTTCTGTCAATTTCTTTCTGTACCAGAATATTTTTTGGATACCAAATCTCTTTCAGTTTCCTATTGTTTCTTTTACTTTCTTATTGATAGACATGCTGACTCTTCACTATAACCGTCGTTCTCCAGTTATGGCATATACATAAAAGATTAAACAACATCACTCTCCTCGTTCCATGTGATTGTGCATTTCAGCTATTTGAAATCCGTTAATGCTTATTTTTACGACCATAATAAGGTTAATGACATAGATGAACAAAGGCCCATTTCTTCAAGAAAAGACGTAGAATCAATTTTATACCAAAATCTGCAAATGTCTCCCTTGTATCTATTGACATGAGCTAGTAATTTTCACCAACTAATGCTTTCTTGTATTAGTACCCTAGATCACTTTGAGAGGACTCACTATACTCACCATATATCAAGAAATACTGACTAAAGGATTCTTGTGAAAGAACATGTAGTCAGTGCAAGCAAATCTAATAAACAATGTATCTTGCCTAATATATGTATCTATGGTAAGTAGTATTCTAAAGGTTTCCTCATCAGAAGTTTTCCCTCTATCTTGAACATATTTGAAGGTTTAAACATTTTTTTATCAGTCAAATACTGCTCCTCTTTCATCTAGAACCAATCCCGTAAATCATTGGAAGAATAAAGGTATGAACAGAATTAGTCACAGCACATATACCTCGACTTCTCTTATCTCATACTGATCACTGTGTTTCAAAACCTTGAATTTCACTGTCTCCAGATCCGGCACTTCATGAAGATGACAGTGATAGGAGTTACGCGGACCGATTTTAACCATCTAAAATATCATTGAAAAAATAGAGAATATAACATTCATAAACAGATTGAAAAAGTATACCAGACATCAAAGCTTCCTCTAAATTCCGACTTTCAAATATCCTCTTCGGAAACACGTATTTCGCTGTTTCACTCGCCAATTCCGTCAGAACTGCCAACAATATAACAATCAATCAATCATTCAACATCGTTCTCATTCCAAAACTAGCTAAAGGACTAAAAAAACAGAATCAAATTGAGTGAAATGCTTAAAACAATACGATCAATTGAGGAATAAGGAATAGCAGGGAGAAATTTACGTTTCTGAGAAAGCGAAGAGGTTTGGGAGGCAAGAGCGATGACGAGGGAGATTCGAGCTTCGAGAGCTGACATGCCGTTTCTCTGCTGCGGTGGAGCAGAGCTGCTTCTGTTAACTGCCATGGATTTGATCGGCGAAGGTCTGATTCTGCTTGTTGATGGAGGAGCAAAAATGGAAGAAGGTGAGAGCAGAAGCATCTTTACGTTGAAGTGTTAAGGCTTGTTAATCGCTCTTTTTGAAATTCTGTTTTTGTGGAGGAGATTAGAGTAAATAATCCGGAATTTAATCGTGACGTAATTAAGAAAATTATTGCCATGAGACTAGAAAATCACGAGTTTGGTCAAAATAATCTTTCACAAAAATGCGAAATAAAATTGCTATGTATCAATATGTCTTTCTTTATGACTTTTTTAAAATATATGGATAAAAATAAATATAATAAAAGCCAAATAAGAATATTATAAAGATAATAAATAAATGGTTGATACATATCCACCTTAAAGTGAATAGCAAAAAGGCCCAACCTGCTGCAAAGGCGTAGCACGATGAACCAATGTGAATGAGCGTAAGAACAAATTACCATCATGCTACTGTCCTACAAATTATCAACCCATAATCGGTCGCTATAATTCTATCTTCCACAAAACATTCATAAACATAAGACAGCGGCTCTTCCCAAGGTGGAGTCACCACCTCCACAAAGTGATTGTAAAGAGAGTGTCCAGCCAATGTAAGCTTTCTTAGATCCAAATTTGTCTTCAATCCTAGTCTATATTAAGCAAGAAAGCAACATCCTCAGTAGTCATATTTCAAGAGGCACCTAAGCATATGGATAACCTCCTAGATCCAGAGGTATCCACTGTGAATCTGCCAAGAAAAACACCAGTATCATTTAAGTCTGAAAGCAAACATAATGCGCGTGCCACATTAAACAATTCAATTAAGTATAATGCAAAACATGAGATGGAAATAAAAGAAGTCTACTCCAATTCACTTCACTTGGTAAAGAATTAGGAGAATCCCAGTTAAATCACGAAGGTACCCTGAAATAACATATGTCATATGATATTCACAATTTAAACATCCTGAACATAACACATAATTATATAGCAGAAACAATAAACACAAGATGTGCAAGTATACAAATATCCTACTCCACTACCAATGCTTTCTAGGAAAACTCGATAAACAACAAATTATTTGATTATGCTATTCGGACACACAAGAGTCATGTAGCTGTGGTACCCATTTTTGACATACAAAACTAGTCGCTTAGACACTAGGCATCGAAGAGATGAGCAATTTCACAAGTCCATACATTTCATTAGCAACAATTGTCTTCTCATTTTGCAGTCAATCTGTTGAACCAACTTCCACCAACTTCTGGGAATCAGAGATAGATCCCACGAACTGCATGATTATTTATATGCTGCCACATTACTAGGAGAGAAATATCATAAAAGAGTTCATCAACAATTTGAACAAGCTTTATCGACTTATAAAGTATAAAAGGATGGAGTAAAAACATTGCACAAAAAGCAGCTAAAATGTGTAAGTAGCTTAAAGATAGTAGAACGAATCTACAAACAATTGTCAATTCTGAATAACAAACACGCAACTGTATTCAACATGATCGTTTTGATAGCGGATAGACAGTTGCATAATGGAGAACAAAAGATACAAATGCAGATATACAGGTGCATAATCGTTGAGCAAGCTTACACGCACCTCGACTATTTTACTAGAGTATGCTACCTCCTGCAAACACAATACACCTTTGACTAGCAATTCTCAATGACGATGGTGTCTGAGCAAGCTTATACGCACCTCGACTATTTTACTAGAGTATGCTACCTCCTGCAAACACAATACACCTTTGACTAGTAATTCTCAATGACACTGGTGTCCGAGCAAGTGGAGTCTTGGTCAGAGCAAGCCGCCCTATTCTATTACCAGACATAATTGGGAGAAGCTCATCCGAAACTAGAGCTAGAAATGCTTTATTTCGTTTCGATCACTAAATAGATACAAATGGGTGCAAATTCTGACATCACCACAGAAAACTTGGTTCTTTCGCTCCTTGCTGGCGGAGCGGCATACCGGAAAAAAAAGCAAGAAATAGGAACGACGCGCACCTCAACTATATTACTAGAGTATGCTACCTCCTGCCAACACAAGTATTGAGCAATCTCACACTTAATCTACCAAAAACCAAATGTATGAGAGTGGAATAAAGTACTTAATTTGATTATATTCATAGATGCTTCAGAAGTAACATGAGTAAATTTCACAACAATAGTAATACCAGGATTCTTAAAAGAAGAAAACAAACTAGGGCACAATAATATGCTTATCGCCGTCAGCTAAATTAAGGGAAACAGGAAATAAAACAGACGAAAGAAATTCCGAGCAACTTACGAACCCTCACCGGTGACTGAAGCTCAAAGAAATTCCTAGCAACTTACGAACCCTCGGGCGACTAACAAAACAAATGCAGATTTTTCAGACGAAAGAAATTCCTAGCAACTTACGAACTCGAACCCTTGCCGCTTACGAACCCTCGGGCGACTGACAAAACAAATGCAGATTTTTCAGACGAAAGAAATTCCTAGCAACTTACGAACCCCGGTGACTGAAGCTCAAAGAAATTCCTAGCAACTTACGAACCCTCGGGCTACTGACAAAACAAATGCAGATTTTTCAGACGAAAGAAATTCTTACGAACCCGAACCCTCGGGCGACTGACAAAACAAATGCAGATTTTTCAGACGAAAGAAATTCCTAGCAACTTACGAACCCGAACCCTCGCCGCTTACGAACCCTCGGGCGACTGACAAAACAAATGCAGATTTTTCAGACGAAAGAAATTCCTAGCAACTTACGAACCCCGGTGACTGAGGCTCAAAGAAATTCCTAGCAACTTACGAACCCTCGGGCGACTGACAAAACAAATGCAGATTTTTCAGACGAAAGAAATTCTTACGAACCCGAACCCTCACGAAAGAAATTCCTAGCAACTTACGAACCCCGGTGACTGAAGCTCAAAGAAATTCCTAGCAACTTACGAACCCTCGGGTGACTAACAAAACAAATGCAGATTTTTCAGACGAAAGAAATTCTTACGAACCCGAACCCTCGCTGGTGACTGAAGCGGCAAAAAAATTTGGACCATTTCTCGATTTGTGCGTGTCATCCTTGCGCAGGGGCCATGCTAATCTTCTCTGTATCGTTCCAATTTTATCGGATGTCCCCGAAGGGACGAACTCCATTGCTTCGCTAGGGTTCTTATACTGCTGTAAACTTTTCTCTGTGTTCGATGTGGGAGAAACGTAAAAGAAGATATAAGTCGAGTAAATGTCGTTTTGGGTCCTTAAGTTTCGAAAATCAAACATTTCGTCCTATTTTAAGAATCTTTATTTCAACATCAGCCCCTTAAGTATTTAATCACGTAATGAAGTTCCTTCTGAAGATGTCATAATTACACTCATTTTTTGTACTATATTATCATAGATTTAGATTTTTTTGACACTTTTTAATGACTCAACACAAACAATTGAGTTATTATCCTAATAGTTGATTCATGATTAATCAAGCGAAATACCACTATATTTGATGTAATTGGGAACTTGGAATGAATAGGATTTGTTCTTCCTTAACTCAAGCTTTCCGATTCACGTCCTAAAATGAAAAAAAATCTTAATGAAAGTGTTTTTCCTTTTAATGAATCATACACGACACAATGTCTCATGATCTTCACCCTCATCAGACCCAACTTGTCTCATGATCTTCATTAAGGCTCACCCTACTCAGACCCAACTTGTGGGATCACACTGAATTTGTTGTTGTTGTGACGTGCTCCCACGATCAAGAGTGGGCTCACCAAAAAGGAAGGGACATGATTCTGGCTCGCCCTACACCGGACCCAATCTGCAAAATGACAACATAGAAATGAAGTCTGAATACTAGAAAAGCCCTCAATATGTGTTGTAGCCAAACTACCACAGAGGCTCAGAGTGGGGACGAAGTCATAGAAACATAACACATGAAAGAAATAATTTAAACTAATTAAATCTTGCAGTTCAAACACAATGTACAGATAAAGCACATTAGCTCATCACAATTCACAAAGTATCAATATCAATTGAATCAATCCTGATGGTAATTAACTAATATACAAAAACCGGTATACATTAATTAAAAATGAGTTTTCAACTCCATCTTAATTTCATAAGTTCATGGCATGTATTATTCGAACAACTCTAGGACCTTTATTGAAGTCCTTTTTTATCATCTTTGCCATAGGAAGGCTCCACCTTCAATGTTCTCGCTGCAAGGAAATACATCATAGTTAAAGAAAGGGGTGAAATTGCTTATATGCCACAAACGTTACTGGATGAGAAAACGCTTACTGAACATTCAAGCACAGTAGCTTAGAACATAGATACTTCTCGACATGATTAACTTAGAATAGCTGCAAGTTAGTGTTGTAGTTTCTTCTTGCAGAGAGATATATAATAAAGGAATTTACAACAATTTGGACGAGCTTCTTAAACTTAAAAAATACCCAAGGATGGAGAAAATCCATTGCAAGAAGCCGCTCAAATGTGCAATGCAGATTAAAGATAGTAGAACGAATCTAAAAATTGACGATTCTGAATAGCAAACAAGCAACTATAATGAACGTGATTATTTTTGGTGTGTTGGGAATTTGGACATGAAAGCGGATTGGGGATGTGTGATACCATGCAGTCATGAGTAATTGTTTTTTATATGTAATACACCTTCGACTAGCTATTTTTTAATGACACTCATTTGGGGCCAGCTTACGCACACCTCAACTATTCCACTGGAATACTTACTACCTCCCACCAGCACAACACAGATACTAGATAATCCCACACTTAATCCACCGAAAGTATAACACCATTACCTTAACATTCGTCCAAGGAAAAAGAACACATCCAATAATGCTAAATCTCATCATATCCTGACTACCAAAAGGCCTTTTTTTTCCCTTGATGTCACAGAGTTTTACATCTATGTACGAAAACCACTGCAACCTGCCCAATAGACGCCTCAACATTCATTCATATCATCATTATCTGGTTCATTTGCAATGAAGGAAGAATTGGCACAAACAAAACTGATAATAGAAACATGTTCTCCAACTAAACAATTTGCTTGAATGACAGATCAAATATTTCGCAGAATTAAAGAAAAACCAACAATTTTCTCCCTAACATTTTCATAGTTAATGTGCATAATTTTATCGAAGCTTTAAAGATTGCACCTTTAATGATCCTTACGATTCTTTAACCCTGTTTCCTAAGCACCCTATTTAGATAAAATTTCACTCCAGCATTCATTATTACTTAGTTGTCTACATGTCCAGTTTAAAAATAGTGAAATACAAGTATCAACAACAACATACCCACTGTAATGTCACAAGTGGAGATGGTAACGTGTACACATATCTTACCCTTACTTTCAACCATAAAGGCTATCAGCAATTCATCCAACACCATCGAGATTGTAACACACTTGCTGAGTCTCCCCACCTATACTTTTTAACTTTTGCAATACAGGATATGCAGCAAAAACTAAAAACAAAGAATGATCTTTACAACATTTCAGCAAATGAGATGGTAACGTGTACACATATCTTACCCTTACTTTCAACCATAAAGGCTATCAGCAATTCATCCAACACCATCGAGATTGTAACACACTTGCTGAGTCTCCCCACCTATACTTTTTAACTTTTGCAATACAGGATATGCAGCAAAAACTAAAAACAAAGAATGATCTTTACAACATTTCAGCAAAAAAATTTGGACCATTTCTCGATTTGTGCGTGTCATCCTTGCGCAGGGGCCATGCTAATCTTCTCTGTATCGTTCCAATTTTATCGGATGTCCCCGAAGGGACGAACTCCATTGCTTGGCTAGGGTTCTTAGGCTGCTGTAAACTTCTCTCTGTGCTCGATGTGGGAGAATCGTAAAAGAAGATAAAACTTGAATAAATGTCGTTTTGGGTCCTTGAGTTTCGAAAATCAAACATATCGTCCTGTTTTAAGAATGTTTATTTCAACATCAGTTATATGGTTATTTCAAACAATTTTTTTAAAATTTATTTTTCTGTATTTGTTAGGCAAGAACTTACATATTATTTCATATGAAATACTGAATATAGAGATAAGCAATGAATAAACTAAAATTACTAAATCATGTAGATTAATTATTATATTTTGCTAAAAAGGCTTGTTTTGACAATGTAATATTTTTAACACAACTAAACATCAAATAATAAGCAATCTTTGCATTACAATTTTCATTGAGGTTGAATAAATTTTTAATCAATTCAAGTGGTATTGAGTTGGTTTTAAAATGTCGTCAGATACTTCAATTTTTATTTATCGTTGGTGCTAAAAATATAAACGGCGTGAGGTCAGGAACCAACTCTAGAACAAGAGAATTGGATTAAGATTAACATATTGTATACTAGTTGTTATATCAATAGTAGCATAAACAACTTATTTGATATGGTTTGTATGAGAGAATTGTCGCACCGCAAAAAATTCTTTAATTTCTTATAAGTTCTCATATGAAATTTTAAAATAAAACTTCAATAGATCGATAGAGATATAAATACTGTGTGTAAAGCGATCTCGATCATAAATAAGTAATTTTTACTTTCCATTACTACGCCTAAGAAAAATAAAACACGCTCTCATCTTTTTCTCCTTTCCTCTTATCTCATGTGTATTATTAATATATTTTCTTTCACGTGTTAGTTTCTTTTCATGGCAGTTGACATAATTGACTGAGCTTATTTGACCCACTCATTTAAAAATAAAGATATAAATTATAATCTATTTTTAACTATTGTTTTTTGAATTATTGTCAAACTATTATATTAGAAAATATAAAGTAATTAAAAGCCTTATTAAATAAATGATAAAAAAAGCCAATAATTTTCATAAACTTTGAAAAGTCATTTATTTTGAATTATGAAAAAGTTACCACTAGTATCTACTTAATATGGATTAGAGGAAATATTTCCTCCGTCTAACAATAATTGTCCATTATACTAAAAATAGTTATCCAACAATACTTGTCCAATTTAAAAAATCAAGAAATAATTTACCTTTTGTGTCTATTTTATGCTTACTGTTAAATACTATTTATTATCTAACACATTTTTCAAAACATTAAATTTAATAAAATCAATGGATGATATAATAATATTACTCCTATTATTTATTATTTTTTAAGGGGTATGCCAAGTCAATAATAGATAACTATTGTTAGACAGACGGAGTAATATATACTATTGCTAAGAATATGCAAACATTGCCTAAAATTATGACAAGACATTCATTAATTATCTGAGGATGTCGGGATTTATTTGATAAACTCAAATTTAAAACATTTTATACACATATTTCTTTTTTAAAAAAAAAAAAAGAATTAGAGCTATATAATATTTCAAAAATGACAATAACATTGATAAGTGTGGTCTATATTAATTCCTCAGTCCAACAATAGTTGTTTACTATACTAAAAATAGTTGTCTAATAATACTTGTCCAATTTAGAAAATCAAGAGATAATTTACTTTTGTGTCTATTTTACCCTTGCTATTAAGTACTTTCTCCGTCCAATAATAGTTGTTCACTATACTGAAAATAGTTGTCCAACAATATTTGTCTAGTATAGGAAATCAAGAGATAATTTACATTTTGTGTCTATTTTACCCTTGCTATTAGATACTATTTATCATCTAACACATTTCTCAAAGCATTAAATTTAATAAAGTCAAAGGATAATATAGTAAAATTACCACTATTATTTATTGTTTCTTAAAGAGTGTGTCAAATCAATAGTGGACAGCTATTGTTGGACAGAGGAAATATATTAGAGACCAATCTACTCCTCGTTCATCTTTTCTTGTTTATTTTATTAAAAATATATTTTAACTTTTATTTATAATTTTTGAAGTATTAATCATTATTTTTTAAATAGTGCGAAAAATAAAAAATGAACAACTAAAAATAAACGGAGCGATTGTACACAAGACATATAAATAATTAAGAAATGTGGAAATAAATAATCTAAATAGAATGTCAATTTTGTAATTAAAAAAGGAGCATGCAAAGTTGAATTCAAACATTTCTTTTTCCCATTAATCTTGACCACAACTTTTTATTTCTAGATAAAAACTTGTTTTTTTCTAAAAGACTTGACTTGGGATATTCCATTGGGTCAATTTAATTTGTATTTTCCATATTTAGAAGGTACACAGAAGTCCCTCCACCCACACACACCCCATATCTCTCTTTTTCTCATCCCCTTATTTTACATTTTTCTAATATTCAACCAAAAAAAAAAGGTGTAATATCATTATCATATCTAATGACATTGATTGAGATTTTGGAAAAAAAAAATAGTATTCCAGTTTCATATTAATTGATCATCTTATTAAAAATAGTTATCTTATATTAGTTGATCAGTTTATTAAATTATCAATAAAGCATTAAATATTTTTTTCTATATTACCCTTGTAATTATTTCTTTTTGAAAATATTCATATTTGTTTGTAAAATTACCATGAAAATTTTTAATTGGTGAATTAGGAAAATTATTTTCTTATTTATGATTTCTTAATATGCGTGTAAAAAGGAAAATGATCAACAAATATAGGATGGAGGGAATATTTAAAGTTAAAGTCATTGGAAAACGATATTTGGAATTCGAAATCATAAGACATAAAATTTTGAAAAACTTTTAGTAAAGCCTATTGTTTCATTTTTCAAATTCTATATTTCACGTTTGATATCGAAATAATGAGTTACTGTAATTTGATAAATAATCACTTTTATGATCGAATTGGTCGTTTTTTGTTAGGAGTTGTCCTAGATTTTCTTCTATTCTATCATAACTGTGTTTTATTTTGAAAATATTTTTTTAATGAATTTTTGTTGGTGAAAAAGAATCCTACGATAGATTTTGCTTGACATCCCGTTGATCGTTTTTCATATTAAAAATTTATGACTGGATTGGTCGTTTTTCATATTGATTTATTTATAAAGTATTTATTAAATAAGTCATTTTTAATAATATGGATTAATATGAAGAAATTAATATAAAGAGGACAAATAATTATTTATATTTATTTTAAATAGGTTTAAAGAATGACTACAAAAAAATCAAAATAAGGAAAGTAAACGTAATATCATAAACCACGGAAGAAGTGAGTGTTATAGAGCGAAGCCTAGAAGGTCTCTAAAATTATTCCCAAATAATTATAGTAAATTCATATTTTGTACACTTGTCAACACAGATAATTAACAACTCCTATTTAACAATTTTTTATTGGAAAGAATAGTACACATAATTTTACTTCCTATAATAAATAAACAAAAAATAGTTAGGTAAACAAACAAAAAATGGAAAAAGGGAGAACTCAAGAAACGACTTGCTAGCTCCTTTTGAATCATCTTGTATACTAGTGAGAGCTCTAGCAAGTGCTCATTGTAAATTAGTTGTTATGTCCCCCTTCACCCCCCCCCCCCAACCCACCCCGACCCCTTCTAAAGTTGAAGTCATTGAAAAAAAAAATTGGAATTCTAAGTTATGCTTAAACGTGAAAATTTGAAAATTTTGAAAAAAAGTTAAAATTTTTATTACATTTTTCAAATTCTATATTTCAAGTTTGATGTTAAAATAATGAGCCAATTTGACAGATTGAACTTATTCAATTGATACAGAATGATAATTAACTATGCACGATTTTATTATATCCAATATCTTTCTCTAAATCAATATCAATCATTTATCGAATGACTATTTTATGATATGACCTAACTACAACTTATTAATTATATTATAATTTCAAACTTTCAAGATAAGTATGTCGAAGTTCTTGAATAAATAATTCATTTTTTGTACGCTTGTCAAAACAAATATAATTAACAACTCCTGTTTCACAAATGTTTATTGAAAATAATTATATACCTAGTTTTCCTTCTTGTAATAAATAAGCAAAAAAATATGTTAGTAAAAGCAAGCAAAAATTGAAAATGGTGGAATTCAAGAAACGACTTGCTAGCTCTTTTTGAATTATCTTGTATAGTAGTGAGAACTCGAACAAGTGCTCATTGTCTATTTGCTCAAAATTGTAAATTAAATAAGGGAAATTTACCAAAATCCGACTAGTTTAGGAGCTAATTATTTAGGTACACTCTAGTTTGGAATATTACGGATCTTATTAGATTTTGGTACATCCAGATATGTTCAGATAGATATATCTCGGGATACATAGTCACAACAACTAGGTGTAATTTGTTATAGATACACTGTATCCAAATAGATTCGCATGTATCTGACATATATAGACAAATTTCACTCACTTTCCTCCCATCTTGCGCGCCACAATGTATATGTTATCTAAAATACATTCAAATCATACCAGATACATACATATACATGTATCTAGTGTGATTCACACATATTTAAGAGTATATAATATGAAACTCTTAATTAATGGTAAGATACGTAAGTATTTGTATATTTAGGTAGAATTAATATACATAATATGAATATATGTCTAATAAGATAGTTTTTTCTTCAATAATACTTCATTTGTCATAAATTAGTTATTATATTTCGTTTCTCAAAAGTCAATCGACTAATTATCGAAGTTAATTTGAATTACACAATTAAAATTTAGATACTTGTGACCAGGGGCGTATACAGAGGGGGGTCACCGGGTTCACGTGAACCCAAGCTCCCCTCTCGAGATCATATATAGTAATGTTATATTTTCTTTAAAATATTTAAATATAGATGTGTGAACCCACACTCGAAGTATCATATAATGCAATGATGAATGGGTGCATCTCTCTAAGTGAGGTTGGAAATTTGAATCTTATATCTATCTTGTTTTTATTTTTCTTTCTAAAATTGGGTAACACATCCCTAAGTTGTTATTGATAGAACTTTTGACGTTTTAATTAATTAATTAATTAATTAATTATATATATATATATTACTATTTGAATAGATAAGAACTAAATTTTGGACCTATAATTTTAAAATTTTAATGTTTTTTAGTGATAAGAATCTAAATGTCAAATTGATCAAATTTATATATTAGATCCACTTTTTCGTAATGATACACCCATCTCATCTAGAAATCCTAGATACGCCTCTGCTGGTGACCTCAGTGAAAGATACTACGTGTTGTAGCTTTTTTCATGTCAATTTGGTATATATTTATAAAGGATGGTTAAAGTTAAATAATTTGACTTTTAAGAAATGAAATATGACAACTAATTCAGAACACAGACAAAGAAGTTTTGTTTTGTTTTTTCTTTTACTTAATTTTGCTAATTAATATTCCTAGATGAACCTAATTTGATGATGGGTAGATGGAAATGGTTGGTAGACGAGTTAATTAAATCTAACGATAAAACAACTGGCGTTTTTTGTTTTTTTCTTCTTCATGGTTTTCCAAATTGACAAATGGGGTACTTTACACGTGGAAAGAAGACGTTAATTTTGACGATAATTCAGTTTGATTAGAAAATATTTTTTAATTTTATCATGTTTGATTAGTCAAAATATTTATTTATTTATTTTTAAATTTTTAAAAATTAGAAAAGCGACTTTCCTAGATGATCGAAACAAATTTCACTAGTAATACTTAATATTGACGGTGTTTTCTCTCCCCCTCCCTCCAACATAATCTATCTTCACCCCACTTCTGTAGACACCATTGATCCCCACCATCCCACACACTATCTTCAATCTTATATCATAGTATTTGTCTAGATTAAATACAAATACATTTAGTATAATTTTTTTTTTTATTACGTAAGGAACTTAATAAAATAAATAAGAATTTCTTATTTTTCTTTAAAATATTTTTGAGGATTTTTTTTTACTTCATATTGGACACAACTGTGCATATCTCACGTCCCTTCCATCTCGCTCGTCATTTTTATATCTCGCTTACGTATCTAATATCTCAGATACATGCGAATCACATCAGATATAAATCTTAAGGCATGCTTCAAATACTTCTCTCTCTCTCTCTCTCTATATATATATATATATATATATATATATAAACATGTCTAATTAAATATCACTACATAAATTAGACTAGAAAAATATCAAATATTTCACAGTAATATTATCATTGTTATTATGATATTATTTTTTTTGGCAAATAAAGGATGCTGATTTTAATGGACGTTTGACTATGAAAATCAAATATTTTACTCTTTATTAAAATTTTTGAAGTTGAAGTTATAAAATTTAGAATTTGTATGTACTTTTTAAAAAAATATAATTTATATCCTTAAATCTCTAAAAATTAGCAAAATCATCTAGCTTGTTTGGTTTATCCGAAACGTAGAATTAATTTTGTTCTTAACGAGTAAAATCTCAAAATCGACAGTCATAATATAATAGATTAAATCCCAATAAGAGCAACTACATGTTATTACAAATATATTTTCAATTTATATGAATTTCTTAAAGTTAGAGTTGTGTTTAATTATATTTTTTACAAATATTATTTAGTTATTTAATTATACTTTTCTTTAAAATATGATTTAAATAAGAATATTTTTTAAAATGTCAAATTTCAAAAAAAGTAAAAAATAATTCAATGAAAAAGTGAATAATTTTCATCATCGAACAGATTTTAATTAAAATCTTCGAAAGGAACACTCCAAACATGCTTTATCTTTGATAAATATGTTATTGTTGTGTTGTGCGTCTATTGAACTTCGCTCTTAGTGCGCAAATTCCCAGAACTCTGACCATAGCCACTATAAATAACTCCTACTGGCCACCAGAAAAGCGTCCATTCATTTCAAATTTCTACATTTTCCGATGGAATTCGAAATGCACGCGCCGTCCTGTTTTGATCTCACCTCCCAGTCTCCGACTAACTCCTTTCTAGACACGAATTTCGCTAATGGCCGGGAATGTCTGTGGCCTGACTCCACCGGAGATGTGATTCCGGCGGATACGCCGACGAAACTTCATGCGAAAGCAGCAATGACAGTTCAGAAGGTTTACCGGAGTTACCGTACACGGCGCATGTTAGCGGATTCTGCTTTGGTTGCTGAAGAGCTCTGGTTTGTTGTTATCTCTTTAATTAGGATTTTTAGTGTTGTTATAAAAGTGTTGTTAGTGTTCTTATTTTGTGATGATTTTGAAGGTGGCAAGCGTTAGATTATGCTCGATTGAATCACAGTACAATTTCTTTCTTCAATGTTCCTCAACCGGAGACGGTGGTTTCACGGTGGAATCGCGTCACTTTAAATGCTTCCAAGGTAGCCTCACAATTTTAATTTCTATTAGGAGTATAAAAATTGCTAAACTTCAAGGGTTGACGCGCCGTGCTACAATTTTTTGCGTCAACCTAAACAGTTGAATTTTTTCTCATAAAGTATACATTAATTACTCACTTTGTCCTAATTTATGTGAAAATACTTTTGAAATTTGTGATCCACAACACTCATTGTTTGTTCGTGTAATTTTGAATCAATTTATTAAAGATAAAAGAAGAAATTTTAAAGTTAGTTTATTCTAATCATAGGAATGTGAGATTTTTAGATGGATTAAAAAGTATGTGTCACGCAGATTAGTTCAGGCTAATATAAAGTTACTCTGATTTTTAGAACAAAAAAAGAAGAGGAGTGCAGTAATGGCCTACACTTAACTGGAACAACCTCTACTTTATGTTATCTCATCTTATCTATAAGAGACCATATTTATTCATTAGTGCTATCGAATGATTGAATTGTGTCAAGTTTGGATTTATTAATTGGAATATTGGGTGAGTCACTAAACAATCATGACCCAATAAACAGTTCATGACACCCAAAAAACCAAAGAGGGGTCTTTTCTATACAGAATGGAGTGGTTAAAATTACAGAAAGAGAAATATGCACAACAAGCCAAATCCAGAAAGAGAAAGGAAATGCTTTTAAAAACAAATTAATAGTGAGAAAGTGATGCACACCAAATCAAATAAAAAAGATATTCCTTCTCTTTATAGATAAAAATATAAAATCTGTGGTTAGCGTAGCGAGAAAAATATTAGCATGTAAAAAGTTGATAGTGACAAACAACAACTTCTCAGTTCCAAACAAGTTGGGGTCGACTACATGAATCCCACTTTCATTTAAGCTCATTTCGTCGCCTCATGTAAAAAGCTAATCAACTTTTTTTTTAATTTATATTTTTGACAAATTTTCTTAGCTCAAGTTAGTTAAAATTTTTGAAGGTTAATTCTATATACGTGTTGGCCAGGTTGGTAAGGGATTGTCCAGAGATGGAAAAGCCCAGAAACTAGCTTTTCAGCACTGGATTGAGGCGGTGAGTCACTTCCCACTGCTACTTTATTTGAATGTGCCCCGTTAACATCATTGATGTTTGTATTTTTCTGACCTTAGTTTTGTGGTAACTGTAGATTGACCCACGCCACCGTTATGGGCATAACTTGCACATGTACTATAAAGAATGGTGTAAAACTGATGCTGGTCAGCCATTTTTCTTTTGGTAAGAAAGTGTATGCTGGAATTGGTACATCACAAAGTTTGCATGGTATATATTGAGGTGGTAAATAATGGGGGATGGCAGCTCTATTCCATAATTTTGGATTGAAACCACATTTTTGTGTGCATCTTTACTGCTTCTGCTTTTTCCTTGCTTTGCCTTATAGGAACTGTTGCAAATTTTTACTTTTTTCTTCATGGTGGAATTCATGACTAGCGTTGATCATTACAAAGGGCGATGTGCTAATTCTTGGAGAAAAATATCAATATATTGCTTATGTAGCTTATCATTTATACTTGTTGAACAAGGTTCTAGAAAGAATTACATTAGAGAAACACTCCAGAAATATATAGTCCTATTAAAACGAATTAAATTATATAGTCCTTTTAAAACGAATTAAATTAAAAAATTAGTGGAACCGTTTGTTTGGTTTGCATTCGCGTGTACAAGATAAAATCAACATAAATGCAAATGTATTTCGACATTAGTGGTTATTCCATGTATTACAGTTCTAATATGTAGAGGCAGTTGAGGCATTAATTTACTTCTTGGGCGGTTGACTAATCTTGTGCTACTTCAGTATGAAGTCTAGGACATTGCACATTGTTGGGTTCTGTTCTCATTTGACTGCAGTTTTTGTACAATATTGATAAGGCAACATGATTTATGAAGTTACTTGTAAGAAATAGTCAGCAGTAACTTATTTTCTAGAACATGTGCAGGTTGGATCTTGGAGATGGCAAAAAGGTTGAGCTCAAAGAATGTCCGAGATCTAAGCTTCAGAAACAAAGTATCAAGTATCTTGGACCTGTAAGTGCTGACTCTTTTGTTACTTATAACTATGTAAATCACAATGTTTAGTAGCATCAGTATACAAAATGGCTTCTCATATCTATGCGCTGATGTTGGTTTGTCTTTACTGATACATATGATTTGCTCTATTGTATACCATGTAATAGTAATTTTACTTCTATTGCGTGTTTTCATATGTACATAATTCTACATAATTTCCTTAGTCACATTGATTGATATCGCCATGCAGCTCCTAATTGCTCCGTTATCTTTCTGTTATCAGCAAGAGAGAGAACATTATGAATATGTAGTGGCTGAAGGGAAAATACTTCACAACCTAACTGGAAATCATCTTGATACAACCAATGGTTTGCTAGGGGCAAAATGGATTTTTGTGATGAGCACCTCAAAGAGACTCTATGCTGGCGAGGTGAGTGGTAAAAGTTACTACATAAATGCTTTTATGATGATTATCCTGCAAATTGTTTTTCCTCTGTTAATGTGAAAGGTTTGTTATTCTAATGCCTTTCAGAAGAAGAAAGGAATATTTCATCATTCCAGCTTTCTTGCTGGTGGGGCAACTTTAGCTGCTGGAAGATTAGTGGTAAAAGATGGGACACTTAAGGTAAATATCTGTTACATCGTTTTATTATCTTTAGATTTCATATGCCTGACTTCGAAACTATGTCGAGATCTAAATGCAGGAGTCATTTCAGCTTTATGAAACACTAGTTATGTCTATGGATTCGAAAAACACTTTCTACTCCGCATTAATATACTTGAATTGTTCAATGAGATACCACCTTCTGCAGAATTTCTTAATTTGCATATAGAGAATTAAAAGTTCTATGAAGAGAAAATTGTCATCCCTTTTGTTTTATATCTGTTCTCAAGCCTATTGTTGTGATGTATTATTTGCAAATGAAAGGTAAGAAAGAAAATGGATAATTCCACCTGAATCATAAGCGTGTAGCTTGAAAGTCAAACCTCAGTCACTGCTCACTGTGTTTAGGTTGCACTCTGCTGTGCTCTGACATTTTATTTTTTTCAGTCTATTTCAGCATATAGTGGACATTATCGGCCAACTGATGATAGCCTGGACAGCTTCTTATCATTTCTGAAGGAAAATGGAGTCAACCAAGACGAGGCTGAGGTTAGTGATTTCTGAGTCTTTTATACTTCCAGATTACTTTCTTACTGTTTTAGTCTACTCTGCATATGATTTAACTTATGAATGGTTGTGATTAGTTATCCCATTCTGAATTGTGTTAATACTTGTCATTTCTATCTGTTATCAGATAAAAAGGCCAAGAGATGATGATGAGAGCTATGAAGAGGGAAAGTCATCTGAGAGTCGCTCTGGATCTGATCTTTCAACCATATCAGAATCCCTTCTAGTTGATTTACCTAAGGACGAGGAAAAAGACCTCTCCTCAGAATTAGTGATAAATCCACAAGCTGAAAAGGCAAGTAACTATAAGAGAACACTCTCGGGTGGTCTTGAGAGCCCGAGAGCAGATGTGCCAAAAGCCGCAATACTGCAAAGGATTAATTCAAAGAAGTTATCAAAGTCATATCAACTGGGTCATCAACTCTCCCTACCATGGTCAACAGGTGCAGGTCCAAGAATTGGATGCATTAATGACTACCCGGTTGAACTAAGGCAGCAGGCCTTGGAACTGACACACCTCTCACCAAGACCACTATCTGCATCATCAACTCCTAAGCCGTTTGGTGCAATGGTGATGTAACGCGCTTCTGAACCGAAGTTTGTGAAAAGCCTCAAGTCATTTTCCATCTTTTCTGCAAACAAGTTGTAGTGTGTGCAAAGTAGTAGTTACTTCATTTTGGTCCTTTGTTTTCCAACCTGTTGTTAAGTTTAACTCTTTTATTAGCAAGAATGTAATAGGACCTCCTGTTCTCAGTGTTAGGATTTAGTAGTAAGAATGTAACATGTGCAAGTTAAAACACATGTTATAACTGGAATGCTGCCATATCTATGTTAAGAAGAGGGTAATAAGAAGGGTATATATTTCCATGTGTTTCGAATCTGTCAATTTTCTCAGATATCAAAAAAGAAGGGAAGAAAGAAAAAAATTGGCATATTATGTTAAATATATTATATGGTGGATATCTATTTAAGTTTTCTATATAGTCTTGCAATTAAAAAGACAACTTGTAATTAACTTGTAAAGAACTTCTTAAGACTTGTAAGTAGCTTAATCAATCAACTTGTAAATTTTTTTTTGAAAGGCTTTGTAATAGCTTCTCGAGCTTTTAATCAAGTTGACAATTTATAAGTAGCTTAAGTAAACCGTTCTCAAACAGCTTCTAAAAAACCTTTCCTTCCTGAAAAGCTTCATAACAACATCCTTTCTTCTATAAAGAGAAAGGTAAATCAATGCATTTTGTACATCAAGTTCAAGAGGAATAAAATAAATGCTTTTTATGAGATAATTTTTGCACAACCTTAAGATTAAACCCCATATTATTACCCTATTATAGAAATGGGAGTTGGGATATACCAACACTGCTACATACAGTTGTACAAAATGTAACAGAAATTGTACTTTTTATATTCTTTCTAATTTCTACTATTATAGAAGTGTGAGATAAAAGTTGGTATCAACATGAGTGCTTCATTGTAATTAGAATGAAAATAGTGGTCTTTTTGACATTTTGTCCTCTATCTTTCATCATCTACAATTGTGTTTCTTTTCCACGTGTCTTCATCTAGAATTGTGCTCTTCTCCATGTGTCTTTATCCAAAGACTCAACAAATATTTCTTTGAACTAATCTCTTTTCTTCTAGCTTCTTCTACTTTCTCAGGTTTGCTCTTCTCAACTCTGCCTTTTGTAGTTTTATTCTAATTTTGCACATTTTACTACCTTAATACGTGTAATAATCTGTCATCTAAATGGTAGATGTTAACTTTCTTAGATTGAGTTTAATCTTTAGTGTTGAAGAACATGATTTGAGTGTTCAAGCTCAGATCCATTCTTAAATTGAGTGAAATTTAGATTCCTCTGTTTTTGTCTATTTGTGAAGATGAACAGTACACACCATTTCTTCTACCTCTCCAACGTCGTTGCCTTGCTTTAAATTTATTTATGGTTGCATGTGTGTAGTTTTTCTTTCATTCCAGTCTACATCTCACTAATGATTAATTTTATGTTCCATTAATTTGATTTGTAGTAATCAGGAACGGATTACTCTTGTGGCATCCGCAACAAGCTGATTTTGCGGGTCAAAAAATACCCATCTTATATCGAAACTTCAATTTTTAGCAAGGTAATAATTGAATTGATTCTTCTCAAACATGTTATTCTTATTCTTTTGTTATTTTAGTTTTTTTTTGGTTTTGAATTGGTACTTAGTTCTCAATTGTAGGTTGTTCGACTGTACGTATGATTAATTGATTATTATCTTGCAATTTTTTAGTTCTTCACTTTCTTTTATGACTTTCAATTCGACTGAACTCTCTGACTTCCAAATGTACAATCTGTCAGTCATATCATCAAACAATTGGGCTGCATATTCCATTTCAATAGATTTTACTACTAATAATAACATTAAAAAAAAAGTGGATAATTGGACCAAGAATATGCGGATGCAATGTCGTGGAGAGATGGAAACACTATTTGGAGAACCATTCAGACCATGTGTTAATTCATAATGGCTAATACCTAGTATTTTTGAATTTGTGCAGATAATGAGTGTTAGAAACTCTATAGTTGTGTTAATGGTTGAAATCTCGTGAAGCTAGGATGTGAAGTCAGGAGACTAGGACTAATATAATAATGAGCTGGTGTGAGTAAATAAATTATCCTTGTTTAATTAGCAAAGTAATGTCATATCTACCTACCATTTGAAAGAAAGGGAATGACTTGAAATGATGAATATGCAACTACAGACGAGTAAACCATTGAGGCCCATGTGTTTCCTTAATCGCCAACGCTTACCCTTTCTCTTTTCTTATACTGATGAATTAGTAGTCATGCTAGGCAATACTCTCATTATCCACTACTTTATACCCTTCTTTGAAAAAAATAAAGTAGTAATAAAAATGATTTAGCTAACAATGCTATTTCTGCTGCTTCACTGCCAGATTGTGAGAGCTTTAGCCAAACAAAACTAGGAAAAGAAAGAGAAGAAGAGAATAAGTGATGCTGCTACTACTTCCTTGCTAGAGTGCGTAAGAGCTTTAGTCAAACTAACGAGAAGAAGAGAATCTAATCGGCATGTTAGCAACAACCATCTCCTAATCATGCAAATCAGAATCTACATTTTTAAGTTAGTATTTTCCTCACAAATATCGACTTGATCAAATGCATCTACTTGTTGTCCATCTCGAATTGAAGTAATCAAAGTACATTCTTTATGTTTTGCTACCATTTTTGTTTGTGTTAAGTGCTATGTTTCTATTTTCATTTTTTATTTGTAGCAAATGGTATGAGAAACTTTTACCCGTTACTCTTTTCGCCCCTTGAAGGATAGTTAAGTGTTTCAACAAGGGATTGTTTAGCAAACGGAAATGACGATGATGATAGGCTGATGTTATCACTTTAAGTCTGTAAGTATTTCATTTGTTTGATTTCGCGAGATATACAAGTTCCATGTTGTTGTCACCATTTTCTATTTGTCTTTCCCTCTGCCTACAAATTTACTTAGTCAAATATTCTTTCCTCTTTGGTGGGATGGTTGATTATATAGTGACCAACGCTTGTTTTTTACCGAAGAAGAAGATATGACCATGTTAATTCACATATCATCCAATGCAAGTACATATTCTGAACTTCCTACAGGAATAGGAACTCAAAAACCCTACAAGAGGAGCATGAATAAGGAAATACCTTGTGGACGCCCAACTGAAGATTGCCACAACTAGCATAATGCATCAATAGTGGATCAGATTTCAAATATAATTTAACTTGCTGGCTTCCAGGATGAAACTGCATTTGATTCTGCTTGTTCGATATGAAAGATTAGTGTGTCATCGTCACGAGATCCACTTTGGAGTGAACGACTCAATATGATGGACATAAGGAGCTTTAGCATTGTTAAATGTTCTAGGAGTGAAATCTTTTTCTTTTTACGAAGGTTGTTCATTTTTCAATTCAATATATGTTTTAGAGAAGAATACAAACTGATATATACGACAAATAGAGGGCTAGAGGTGGGCTTAAATTGAAATTTTGATTTAGAGAATTACTGGAGATGGACTTCACTTCTGTTGGAAAGGTATCATGCCGGTTGGATTCATCAATCGAAGCAGGAGTTGATATATTTTGATGTTTTCTATTATTCTTTTAATTCAAAGCATCATCCTCATTGTACATATCCTTTAGGTGTTTTTTTTTATTACTTTAGGAAGAACGAATTCTTGAATTGCAATTGGCAATATTTGTAGTTATGTGAACAATTATTATTGTTATTTAAAAATGTACGGGCCGTGTTAGCAATGCAAATAGCATAATTGCTTACGTAGTGCAATCACAAATGTAATGTTTAAAATTTAAACATCATATGTGTATATATTATCAACTTTTTATCAATTTTCGCCTTACCAATATCAGTGAAATATATGATGGGCCCAACCACGTCTAGTCTCTGATTGATGGGAGAGACCACACCATTTTTTATGGTTGAAAATAAGCAAAAATGCCCATTCTACAATGGTCTGCATGAAGCACCTGTCATGTCCAGATATAGTGTTTCAACTTTCAGATTGGTGTCCCAGTGATCTGGTGGGACACGTGTCACTTCCTCATCCCTCCTCTTCCTTTTTCCCTTCTTTTTTATGCTCTATGTTTTCTCCATTTCCCTCAACACTCTCTTCTTCGATTCTACCCAATGAACTCCGACGTTACATTCCAAACGACTCCGTCGTGCACGGCGGACGATAAATTTTCCGGCGAACTGGTGGAATGTGAGTTCGAAGCGGCGGAGGCGTTAGCTTGTTTGTCGGATCCCGTCGCCGCTCGAGACGGTACCACCGCCGGTGAAATTGAACTCTGCGTTGACGCCGCCGATGCTCATATTTGTGTATGTGTATTTCTGATTGATTTATAACGGTAAAAAATTTAAAAGCATTGCCAAATAATTTGCTTCAACGTTCGTGTTCAGCAGTTCAGGTACGAGCTCTGGACATCTGTAATTATGGCTGTCATACATCATTTTAAGGGTGTGTTTGGTACAAAGGAAAATATTTTTTTATGAGGGTTAAAATGAGTTTCTTTTAATTTCTTCTTTTAAGCAAAATATCTTCTCAAAAACATTTTCATATAATCTGCAGAAAAGGTTAAAAAAATCTCTTGAACTATACGAAATTGGACAAAAATGAGTTTGATCTAAAAACACCCTTCTATCACTCAATAGTTTTATTCAAAAATGTCTTTTTCCAAATACAGATGTTTCAGCTTTTTAAAGTCATTTTTGCCCTAAGAATAATTTTTTTGATTAGCAAATCCTTATCCTACATCAAGAAATTCATATATGGTCTACTAGTATACTAGAATATTTTTATGACTGAATTGTTGAAAAGACTTTTAAATTTGATGCAAATTATTAGTTTCATCCCCGAACTATGGATAGTCTTAAAAAGACACCCCTTTACTTCGACTAACTAAACTTAGAGATACATCTGATACACCCACTAAACTTAGAGACACATCTGATACACCTCGATCTGTCACACCGCATAGCAAAAGTGGTCTCAAACTCTTGTAGGAGAATGAGACTCTTAATAAAAAGCCAAGAAAAGTGAAAAACAATCCTAAACTTGACAAGAATTTAGGGATATATTTTATTTCTTTGGGTGGATTTAAGTTCAGTTAGTCAAGTAAGACCGTTAATAGTTTGAGGGTGAAACTAATAGCTCGTGTCAAAGTTTAGGGGGTTTTCAATATTTCTTTCTATTTCTATCGTTATCAAAATGACATTATATGCCATAAATAATGGAGTTACTATGATTTTATATATGACTTATATTATCAATTAAAAAGGTACATATAATTATTCTATATTTGTTGATAAAATGAGACTATTTTGGATTAAACTATTAAGACAGAGTATTTTTAGACCAAACTATTAACTGAGACATTTTTGTTCAATTTTGCATAGTTCAAAGGAAGGCTAGGGGGTGGGGTGGATCTGAGAATGGAGATGAGACAACTAATATAAAATGCTACTTATGAAAAAAAAAAAATTCAACTTTCACAACTTGTTCCTTAAAGAAATTTGATAACTAGAAAATATTTTCCTCCGTACCAAACACACCAGTGTGATCCCCTTATGGGACGAGTCGAGTTAATTGAGTTGAGAATTATCAAGAGAGGGAAAAAAGGAACATGAAACTACTCTCATGAGGATTCTCTTTATTTCTCTGTAGGAAATGGACTCATTCTTTCAGCATTGAGATAATGTCTGATTTGGATGCAAGATTTATAATGATTAGTTTCTTTATCATTTTAGTTTTTTAAGGGCATACATTGTGAATTGTTTTGTATGTTAGTTTAAGATATGACAGTCCGAGCTGAACTACTCTATTGCGGGTTTTCTCGGAATGTCTAGGAGGCACAGGTTAGTTTCCTCATATGCTTTTTGATATGGACTTAATTTAGCTGTTGACGGGAATCTACTTTTCATTTTGGAGGTTTTAACTTTCATTTACATATCTTCGTGTGTGCATATTCTGGCATAACTGGTTATTCGTTACCTCAGGACCAAATTGGTTATTGAGCAGTATTGCAAGTATTTGTAACAGGTGCCCCTGAAGCCATTCCTGTCTAAGTAGATATGATTTCTTTCGCAATTTGTTGCCCGGTCTTTTGATAGAATTCCACGATGTTCTTGTTTATAACAGGAGCAAGAAATAGCCATCAAGTTTGAAGATGAGCAAGAAGTAGCTATTAAGACTAAATATGAATCTGAACACAAAACAAGTCTTGTATGTGATTTAAATTATCCACCGCCAGTTACCAGCAGAACATCGCGGCAGGAATTGACTGAGGTGCTAAAGATTTATGATCTCTTATACTTATTTCTTAAATGCTTCAACTTTTTTTTACTGAAAGCATGTTTGCTCAGGCAGAGAAGGAAGAACGAAGGATGCGCCGTGTATTAGCTAACAGAGAATCTGCCAAGCGGAAAATTCGTCGAAGTCAGGTATGCTGGTATGCTCAACCGCTTAATTACTGAAAATTCTGCGTACGCCACTGCCTACACGAGGGCACAAACTTACTTAACTGAAGGTGCTATGATATTTTTAAGTTTCATTGATAAAAGTGTGTGGTGATCTCATCAACACGCTTAAATTGTGTTAGATTGAGCAAACTTTCATTTACTTAATTATATTCTTAACGTGTCCCTTCGCATATGCGAGTTGATTATTTTTCATAGGTCAAGTACGTGGAAATTCTTTTTCATACCGATGAACATGTGATTAAGAATATGCAATTCGAGTGAATAATACAAAAATGCTGGACTGCAAAGTACTCCTGCTTTGTTTCTCGATCACTGCTGTACGTAGATGACAAAAGGCGGATCTGCCTAGAACAAATATATGAGGTCCCAAGTTATGAAAACGAAATTTTTGTAAAATGATCTTGTCTAGATCTTTCTTAAGCCAGAGTCCACCAAATCTTATTATTTGGAAAACCACATGAAGGTTGGTTTGGACTAGACAATTGATGCTAAAGGCAACTAGATCAGATTTGTGATGTTCGGCGAATATCCTCCATGATGGCAACATAAAGACTTGATTTTCGCTTTCTCAGATACTAGGATTAAATGCAAACTTAAATTATCATCTGGTGCAAACACGTATTTATTTTAACATGCGAGAAGAAAATTTATGTGTTTGACTGATTTACCTACTAGTTTTCCAGTTGACCCTTTCCCTGTAATACACGGTTATGCCTAAACTTGCTGAACGACTTCATAACTAACTAATTGAAGCCGTTGATGAACTATTTGTGCCGGTGCTTTCAGAAGTCTCCTTAGAGAACATAACATAACATGTTTTCTTTTTAACATGGTAATAATTTGGAACAACTCGATTAATTTTGAGTCTTAAGTGACCAGGCAAAGTCTAATAATTTTTCCTAAAGGCAATGCAAGAGGAAATGAGAAGAAAAGCAGTTGATCTTGCACTGGAGAATGAAAATTTGAAGAAGGTATGTGCAATATCTTAGCTCATATAATTCTGCAATCTCTATCATAATCTTGATTTTCTGCTGATCGACATTTTTGATGAATAGATGAAAGAGCTTGCTGCTGTGGAATACAATTCTTTGAAGAACAAAAACAATAACTTGAGAATGCAGGTAACTTAGTTTTAATAGCAGATTATTTACTTTGGGTTACATGTTTTACATGGACAAATGATATAATGTGAAAATGACTTGATTCATTACAGATAGCTAAAAATGTTAAGGCTGAAGTAGAGGAAACAGATGATGATTCCAAGTCTACTCTTGTGGAAACTCTTACTTCAACTACATCCCCAACTTTCCTGCATTACCAAGTGCCTCTCATTCTGTCTACCGTCTTTCCGCATTTTGATCGTCTCATACTACAAAGTGGTACGCGAAGTATTTCTGGCGTTACACCACCGATGCCTACCTCTCTTGGAGAGAGTTCCGTGATGATGAACATGACTTCAGGGACTCCTCTATACATAGTTCCCTTTCCTTGGCAGATGCAATTCCATGCCCAAAGTTATCCATTTCATTTATGAACCTCGTATCCTTTCGTACTACCTGTTATTGCTAGACAAAATGAGATCATTCAACAAAATATATATATACTCCTGATTTCAAAGTTACTTATTCTGATGTTGGGCGTGTAGCTGGTGCTTCCGCAGAAATGCATCAACAACATCTTACATGCTCTAACGACGCCTCTGCAAAGGCTCGTAGGATGTGGAAGGCGCTTATGAAATGAAAATGCCAGTGTTGTTATTTGTTCGAAGACATGAGGTTAGAACCAAAAAACCTGAGTAACTTTTTGAATTTTGAGTAATTTATACGTTTTTTTAACATACGGTATGTACTTTACTTATATGAGTTTGGGAAAGATTAATGAATAAATGAAAGAGGCACGGAGTGAACCGTGCTCAAATGCTTTTTTCATTGTTTTTATTTTGTTTATTAAAAGTCCTGACTTTGTTATGTTTTGGTGTTTAATTTTATAACATGATTTTGTAAGGCATTTCGAAATTGATCTGATTCTATATCTTTTTGTTTCGTGACGAGAGAAGGTTCTCTAATGATCATTTTTGTTTTCGTTGTTAATTTTTTTTTGATTAATCAACGTGTGATACTCTGAATGTTCCATTATTTCTGAAATTCAAATGTTCTTTGGCTGGATTATAAGATCCTTTTAGTTAAAACTATTGCTATATATTCCAAAAGTATTATTGGTCTCATAAACTCCAACACTATGTTTGGATGGTTGTTACGTGTTGTGTTGTTTCATAATGTATCGTATTGTATCATATTTTATTGTTTTAATGAATATAATGTTTGGATAGGTTGTATTGTTCTCAATCATTACATAATGTCATACATCCATGATTTGAATGATAAACCTACCAGAAAAGTAGGGTACGAGGTAGAGATATTATGAAAAGGCAGAGTAAAAGATGAATTATAATTATTAAATAATAAATAAAGATAAATGAGAAGAAAATATTAAGCTAATGACTCGAACACATCAAATCGGTCGTTCTATAAAACGGATAACGATGGATTTAAATGCTACGATACAATAGAATTTAAGAAATAATAATAAAAAATTGTATTTAAACTAACAATACAATACAACGGGTAACGACCATCCAAACAAGGTGGAAGGGATGAATGTTTAAATCCCTCTTTCCTCTACACTTTGTTTGGATTAATACACCCGGTTCACCAGGTTCTACCACTGCAGGGCCCAATAATACTCAAAAGAAGAGTGATCCTGGCTCATAAGGAACGCTAGCTATATGCTTAACACATGAAGGTTATGCCGTAGGTCGGTATATCTTTGAAAGTTCAGACGGAGAGAATAAACGGACTCCTCGAGGGCTATTTAAGCCACTTTAGTGCAAACCAGAAGGACTGGAGCTGTTGGATGTTGCTTAGTCCTGCTATAACTTAACAACCAAAAAGCTCTGCGTCGAACTTCAGCCCTTTCGAGGTTGTTACGTATTGTTTCATTATTGTATTGTATTGTTTTAGTGAATATAATGTTTGGATAGATTGTATCGTTCTTTATCGTTACATAATGTCATACAGTAATAAATAGAGATAAAATAAGAAAAAAAATATTAAGGTAACGATGCGATCACATCAAATCGATCGTTCATAAAATAGGTCTTTTTGTGTGATCAAATCGGTAGTTCATAAAACAGGTCTTTTTGTTGTTACTTAACGATGGATGTAAACGATACGATATGATAAAATTTAAGTAACAATCAAAATAAATATTGTATCTAAATTAACAATACAATACACGGTTAACAATCATCCAAACAAGGTGCTAGAGTAGGGTTACTGCTAATGTACAGAACACATTATCTTAAATCTCATATTATAATTTTTGTATCGTGATTCTTGCATTAATTAACGGGGCATAATTTCTCTTTTTTATTATAAACTGTGAATCGTGATTCATGCATTATCTTGTTGCTACATCAAATGATATTTTATTTATAAAAATATTTTCTACAAATACGGTGGAAAGGATGTAAATTTTTTTTGAGGAATATTTATATTTTTAATTAACCATACTATATAATGCATGCATTAAATCTCCTTACATTATTAATATCATGCTTTTCCATGTATTAGTTATATATAGCATAATATCAAATAAAAAGGATCGTTTGGTAGGATGATTATAAAAAATAATGTATGCATAAATTTTAATTTGTGTACAATTAATAATTTGTTTGGTACATTTTTTTCAATCTATGCATAACTAATTCAAACCCTAGTTATACATATATATAAATACACTTTATTTGGTATTATGCTATGTATAACTAAATACACCGGAAATCATAATTAGAAATGGAAGTGATTTTAATGCATGTATTGGCTTGGTTAAAGACACAATTGTTTCTCGAAATATTTTCTAAATCCTTTCTACCATATTTTCGGAGGATATATTTTGTAAACAAATAATTTTTCTTAAAAATTATGTCATGCCTGTTATTTTTAATAGATCAAATCAAACACCGCATAAAAATAATATTAGTATAATTAATATTAACATTACTAACATATCATATTCAATACAACTTTTATACATGTTATTAAACATCCCTAATATATAATTAATGGATTATTTTTCTTAATACATCCTATTAAACGATGACTAAATATTTTAATTAATATTGATATAGTTGAATGAAGAAATATCCAACTGATTCGAGGAAATGACAAAAAATGATTCTTTGAAGTAGATTTAAAATAACTTAAATATATTTATAAATAATTTTAGTTCTAATAAACACTTTTTTATAATTCATATGTTTTCCTTTAGTTGTCATAATGTTTTAAACAGAGTTGCTCTTAAATGTTTTTAAATTAAGAGAGAATTAAAATTTAAAAATTTATTTTTAATATGAATTATTTTAATATTAATTAATAGACACATATACAATACATCTCTATATACACTTTGAAGTGTGAAAATAAAAAAGGAAAGACATTTCTCTTTCATCACAGTGTGTATTTATCTATACTTTTTTTTCGTTTTCTCTATTTGGTGTTCCGCTCGATCGTGGTCCACTTTTTATGAAGTTTGTGTTTCGGTAATTTTTAGTCATTTTTTTTTACTCTGTTTCTTTTTTTTTTGAATGGTTAATTTTGATATCTTTCTTTTGCGATTCTTGAAATTCTTTCTTCTGTTTTACTTCTTTTTGGCTTGTTTGACCCAAATTTTGCTTCTTTTTTTTCTGGGGTTGTGTTGAAATTGAAGTTTGTGAGATTGTATAGTATAGTGTATTTGATTTGTTTGGTTTTGTCAAGTAAATAAATAAAAGATTTAATAAACTCTTAGATTTAGATTTAGCAATGAAAAAAAAGATAATGGGATAAATCACCTTTGAAGTTTCATTTGTTGTAGTTTATTCTCTTTTCGATTTACTTTTGATGACCGATGTACTCTCCAGAGATTTAATTTTTTTCTATTTTGTAATTTTGGTTCATTTTAATGTTTGAGGTAAGTGGTTCTCAATAAAATTAGTGACATAAAATTAAATTTTAACAAGAGCTTTTAAATATATATACATACATAAAATAATGCATTTAACTTTACATAGTAATATTAGTAAGTTATTATTTTTAAAAGTAAGAAGTAATTCTAATAAATAAGAATTTAGTCATTTATTTGAACTACATTATTTTAGATCTACATTATCTTAGATGTTATTGTAAAAATTTTAGTTATTAATATAAAAAATTGAGTTGTTTAATTTAAAGTTATAAAATATTTCTAGTAAAAAGTATATATATAATTTGTGTACATTTCTTACCATCTTCAATATTATTTTAAGTTAAACTAAAATTATAAAAGTTATTATTAAATTTCTTTTGAGCCTCAAAGTATAAGGGCTTAACGTAAATGCTTTACTAGCCTGATCCTTGAGTTATTCCTAATTTAATGCAAATTTTGGAATTTGGTCATAACATTTAAAATAAAAAAATTTAGTTAAATTTCAAATTAAAATTCACCAAATATTTGACTGAATCAAAAAGTAGTCACATTTGACAAACTTAAAAAGTTAAAATTGCTCCAAAATATATTTTAGGAACTGTTTTATATAATCAAATGGGAAAGAACGGTTAAAAAGAGACTATATAATTAATAGAATAGAATATCATGTCCTTATAAACTGTTAATATGTACCCTTCGGAGTTGCCCAGTTGGTTCGAGTTGGCACTTTCATAATGGAATTTCAAGTTCGAACCTTCTTGCCTGCGACAACAAGGGGTTGACCTTCTGGCTTCTGAATCGAGCTCGTCACATAGAGTTTGTCTAGTGCGTTTTTATTCTTTTATGTAGTCTGAACAATATGAAAGAGGACAACATGTAGATATTGAAATCAAACAAACTTTCAACAAAATAGAGCTAGAGCGAGTTTCACAAGTTCAACTATATTTACTACTTTTAAATCGAAAGGTACATATATATACATATGAAATATTTTTTAGGTTGTGTATATAATTGATCACAACCATTCTGAATCTATTTTTGCAACTTATGAACCTATTTCTCACACTAAAAGTCTAAAACTAATAAACCACTATTGAAATAGGCAATAAGGTCAGGAGAAAACCGAGGATTGTGGTGATATGATTAAGCTAATTCGACGTGATAGCTCCTCAGCAAAGAGAGAGCCACACTTTTAAGCTCAACAAGTGCCATTTCTTTCCCCAAACACACCCTAAGTCCACCTTGAAAAATTGGATACTTGAATGGATTTTCTTATAAGAAAATACCATCTTTCAGGCTTAAAACTACAAAGAATCACATCCTTTCGAATAATAATTGACTACAACAGTACAACTTCTAAAATTCAAAAAGAATTTAATTTCCAACATGGAATAAAAATGAAAAAATTTAAAAGTATATATCATCCTGACATCGACTAAGACTTATTAAACATGTTCTAGTCAGCTTCATATGTACATGTCAAAGTTTTTTCTTCAATTAGCTGGTCCACACTTTAGTCCCTACTAATAATTCCGTTAGTGCAGTGAAGGACTCTCGTTTCACCCACCCGTTTGACTTATGATAACAGCACCTTGAACGATTTCATAATCATGAAGAAGTTGATCATTCCTTTTTCCTGAAAACAACTTCAGTATCCAACCCGAACCCATCAACAGTTCGAGTAAGAACCAACTCAGACCGCTTAAACAACTTCTTCAACGGTTCAACACTATACAAATCGTTCGCCGAATACTTATCCCCTCGTCTAGATAATGACACGTGTAGCACACAAACCCCGCCGGACTTCAACGTCCGTTCAATCTCCGATACAAATTTCACCGGAAAAAGTGCGTGATCAAACACATTGGAGAATTCCAGATCAAATGTCCGATCATCGAACGGCTGATTATGGAAATCACCCTTCACCACCAATGGCGGGTAAGGTACCAGATCCATTCCGATTGAATCCGAAACCCCGACTTGTTTCAGTGCTTCCACCTCCTGACCCATTCGGGCACCAATGCAGAGCACTTTCGATGAATTTGAGAGTAAATTTCCAGTTTTAAGATCGGTGAAGAATTTTAAGAAAACTTGAATTTTTCTATCCCAATCACGGGTGATCCAGATTTTTCGGAGTTTGGGATTTAGAGTTTTGTTTAGCTGTTTTTGTAGGTAGGTATCGTAGGTGGTGTATCCGGGTCGGATTTTGAGATTTGAATCGGAATTTGAAGATGTGGTAGTGGTGACGACGAAGGATGAGGATGATGAATTCCAATTAGAGAGAAAAAGGAGGATTGGTATTGTTAGGAGGACAACGAAAAATATGTATTTGGATATGATCATGGGTGATGATAAGCTAATTTCTTTCATCTTTGTAATTGTTGATCACTTTCAAATTCAGAGAAACTTCGGAATTAACAAAAATGGGCAATCCTAAGTCAAATCGTGATTTTTGAAAACAAATAAAGGTGTATAATAAATGCAGAGACTCAATGAACGCTATTCTAACAAATGGAATTAAATGCGTTGATAGAAAAATATTTACATTGAAACTTCAAAAAAAAAAAGAATGAAGTGAAGGATAAATGTATATACATATGTATTGAATACTATATCTAATGATTAATCAAGACCTATATCTGTAGTTTTGGTGCAAATCAATTCCATGTTAATTTTTTTTAAAAATATTCATTGATCAAATCATTCATATACGAAAATAAAGATAGAGTCATGTTAATATACGCACAACAATTATGGAAAAATGAAAAAGCTATATATATGGTCAATTGGTCATGTACTGTTTGAACCTTTCGCTCGCCGGAAAAAGATAGTGGCCTTAGTCAAATTTTAACAAATGACATATATATATATATATATATATATAGTTTTTTTTTATTTACACACTATTTGTTTTAGTTTAGTATTTTTAAAAGATAAAAAACTTTTAAACTACACATAGTAATATTAAGGGGAAAGGGTCAAAAATACCCTTCAACTTTGTTTTATTGGTTGACTAAACCCCTCGCCATTAAAATGAGGTTGTTTTTACCTTCGCTGTGACTAATTTCATCATTTGTGCCCGGATGGAAAGCCCCAAATCAATTAAAATAACCAAAATTTATTAGGTGGGTCGGGTCGGGTTAAAATTAAGCAGCAGGTTAAAAGATGAACAAAAATGGGTTATATTATTAGGTGGGTCGGGTTAAAATTGGGTAATTTTAATTGATTTGGGGCTTCACAAATGATGAAATTAGTAACGGTAGGGGTAAAAACAACTTCATTTTAACAGCGAAGGCTTAATCAACCAATAAAACAAAGTTATGGGGTATTTTTGACCCTTTTCCCTAATATTAAAGTCAAGTGACACTTTGTAAGACAAAACTCTAAAAAGGAAATTGAAATTTGAAAATATTAAAGAATAAATAAAAATCAGTTATAAAAAATAAATGGCTTTTGTGATATAAAAGAATTACAAGTTTAATAATTTGCATATTCTTAGCATTCAGTTCTAATTTTTTTTTTAAAATTACTTCTTATATATATCTAATCTAACCCAAAGTCGATTCCTTTAATTTTCCTTTTTAAAAAAAAAAAAAAACAAAAAACAAGCCCTCACCCACATTTCCCTAATTTCCCTATTACTGAACAATCTATTTGCATTTTTTCTTTTGTGTACTAATGTTTTGGAATAAAAAGCAGTGGGGAACTCTAATTGATTATTACTTCCTCTCTTTCATGAGTCAGATATCGTCACATAAATTAGCAAAAAAAAGAAGAAGTCTATTTCTTTGTTCTATTCTTCATGAAATATTGTCCAATCATTCAGAAACTTACAATGATAACATACACTCGAAATTTTTTTATCTTTGAATACAATTTTTTATCGATATTATAGTACATTTTAAATGAACAAACATACATCATATTTTATTTGAAAAAAGGAGAGATTGATGTTGAAAAATATCCATGAAAGTTGAGTGAGTGATTATTGGCTTCCTTTTAGAGAAGGTACATATTGAAATCAAATAAAATGACAAGAAATGTGTTTTGTTTATAGGCCATATGATTTATTATATTATTGTCTTTTTCAACTTTATTCACATGCTAAAATTAAAATGAAGATCTTATAAGCTTTAATGCACATATTATTATATGCCTATATATTGATGTGCCGACATGACATTAACATGTCCTCGTGAATGAAAAAAAGAAATATATAGTTAGATTGTTTCATGGTTTATTTAATCGAGAATCTATCAAAAATAATTTTTCTATTTTTTTAAAAATAGAGATAAAATTTGTCTACACTTTACTTTTTCGTGAAATTACACTATGACTATTCTATGTTCTCTACCTTCACTCATATACGATCATTGTGTTAATAACACTTTAAATAAGGTGCCAACAAAAAGGGTAAGGGTAACAACAAGTAAATATATAAAATTATTTTTTCTTCAACCAAAAATAATATTATAAAGTTATATATATTGTGGTTGCGTGACCTTGGTGCAATATAAAAATTGTATCAACCTTATTCATTAAATAATTAAATTAAAACATATAATAAGTTGCATATGTCCCTCTTGGTAAAATCCAATCGACAATAAATTCCAAAATTATCTTATCAAACATTATAATTTTAAAACATATAATTTAACGTCCATATAAAATGTCATTCGTCATTCCTAACATCACGTTGCACAAATAATAACGTGTGAACAAGTGAGACTTGAGAACCAACACTTGTGGAAGAGCGGGGCCAAGGAAGGTCGGATCGGATGAACTTTCTTTGACGAAAAATTATATTATGTATATACAATTAAAATTATTTTTTATATTTATATTATATGTTAAACTTTTTCAATTTCTTCGTGTCTTTTAGTAAAAATCCTGATTCCGCCCCCGTACGAGATTGCCTCATCATGACGCTGAGATCTCTCTTTCATATCTT
The DNA here is from genome assembly GCA_018342035.1 of Solanum appendiculatum. Classification (NCBI taxonomy): domain Eukaryota; kingdom Viridiplantae; phylum Streptophyta; class Magnoliopsida; order Solanales; family Solanaceae; genus Solanum; species Solanum appendiculatum. The sequence continues at coordinate 1,841,945 of JAGDQO010000283.1, read as the reverse complement.
GACTAATGGCCAAAAGAAGAAACTAGTAATTAAATAAAAGCTACTTGTACATTAATTAATTAGCACATAGTGCATGTTATAGTGTTGTAATGTACTTAAAAATGCCTGTGATATGACACCAACTTCTTTAATTAAATAAAATATAATTAATTTTAACCATCAAAAGAAAGAAGTAAAAAAAAAAGAAGAAGAAATAATGCACGCCTTGACAAGTAAGTTTCCATCTAACGATCTCAACTGTCCTAACTTCTACCTATTTTCACTTGGAGTAACTTTTTATATATGATTTTATCAAAACAACACCATGATGCATCATACTGACGTTGCGGTGGAGCTAGAGTTTTAATTACGAGTATAATAAAATGATGTAACAATTTTGACTAAAATTTGTATTTATATTAGAGCTAATGAATAAAAATATATTTAAAGTATTTTGACTTTTTGAGTTTCATAACTATTATAATGTGAGTTTCTATTTGAACTATTACTAAATATTTATCGAAACACATCTTAACTATCAGTTGTTTACTTTCAAACTTGAATTATCATCATTATAGGAAAAGTGAACAACTGATGATTGAAGTATGTTTCGATAAACATTTGGTGGTAAGGTAGAAAATTAACTCACACACTTGATAAATAATTCAGATATAAAACTCAAAAATTGAAATATTTTAAATGTGTTTTTGACCTTTCACTGTTTATATTAAGAAATTTACTTAGTATATTTATAAATAATTTATTTAAAATCAAAAATTCAAAAATCTTAGATTTACAATTAATTTTAGAAGTTGCTAATAAGATTAAGGGATTTTTCGAAAGGAAAGGTAAGGAAACTAGGACCGGCACTTTTGAAAATGACATAGTTTCTATCAACAATTAAGAGCTAGTTAATTCACATATCTTTGTTGAATTATCTTCTATGTGTACTTGAGATTAATTAGTATTTGATTCTACAAACATGCTAAATAAATAAATATAATTGGTAGATAATTTAAAATAACCAATTGAATTCACGTGTCTACTTTTTGTAAAAGTTCATGTCATGAAAAAAACAGAAATAAAAAGGCTTGAAAGACTAGCTTGATGCAAGTAGGATTCATCTTACGGTTGAAACATAATTAAATAAATAAAATGTGTCTTTTTATAAAAGATTATATTTTAGATGAGATGATCCATCATATATCTCAACGGAGACAAAGTTTCTGGTTTCATATATATATCGTTGCCACTCATAATTAACCAAAAAAGAATTTCTACATCTTTAGCTCATGAAAAAATATTAGACTTGCACGAAAGGAGGCATATTAAAAACATACAATTAAGTATATAAAAGTATAATTATTCTAATAACTTATGCTCTTAGATGAAATAATCACACACCTCACACTATTCACAGAAAAAGGTACATCTTTCTTTTTCCCTGTATATATTTTGAACCCTCAGGGAAGCCCGCCACCGCTATGCCCTTCGAGTGTGTATATGGAAAATCCCTCCAATGTAATAACTAGCAAAACACACAAAAAAATAATATAAATTACACTAGATAAATTCAATGTGGGAGTATCCAAAACACGTATCAGAGAGTGATTCAATGGCAGTGGAGCCAATTGAGATAATTTCAACGATTAAAAAAAAGAAGAAAGTTAGTGTTCAATGAGCTCGAGATAGCTGCCTTATGAGAGAAAGGGACATCGGATATAGTCTTTCCTTGGTTCCAGCCCCCCGGCTACACCTAAGCACACCAATTTCTTGTTCTTTTTCTTGCAAGGATAATGAGCGACAATGACATGAATTCAATTAAAAACAAAAAGGTAGAGCTCTCACTGAGAAGGTTAATGGTGAGGGAAATTTATCCCAATTTTCACATGTGAAAAACCACTCAGCCAACCAATTCAGCGGACCCTTTCTTCTTCTTCATCTTCTCTTTTCTTCTAACTATTTGTAAAACGGAAAGCTAGGGATAAGGACAAGGATCAATGCAGATATTGAAGATATCGAATTTATCTTAATCTAAGTATAAATTTACGCATAAAAAATTATTAAAATTAAAACAAATAGTACAATAAGCATATAATTTTATAAATTTAATAAATTCAATTACTAAAATTTTTATAGATTATATTGATTCCACAAAAATTTAAATCCTAAATCAACTTATTCATAATGATACCCTTTTTACCTAGATTATAATTATATATCTACCTAGGTAAAACTCTATATTTTAAAACTAGTATTTATAAAATTGATAAGATTGGTTTATACGGCGCCGCGTTAGGAATGCTAATTAGATAAATATTGTAGCACTTTCAATTAGACAAATTAAAATTCATTGTTTTTCCCCTTTCAGCTATACCAACGTGTACTAATTATTTAGGCTTGTAGCACACAAAAAAATAGCTTTTTTAGGATCGACTCATGTGTACATTATACACGGGGACGGATCTAGAAGTCTACTGATTCGGATAAATCAACAACTTTTATTCAAATAATATATTTATATAAATAAATTCATTAAATAAGTACACTTAATAAACTTAGAACTTAATTATTAGTAGTTCATAAAATCATTGTTTTAATTATCAAAATTCAAAAAGTTAAAAATTCTAGTCTTTTTTTTTCATACAGTGTCTAGTGTTCGGTAAATTTGAATTACCAATTGCAGGCCCACTCTGAATAGGAGGCTCCCAACATAATTTTCTCCATATCCAGGTTCAAACAAGGCTTGCCTCTTTATTTAAAATCTTATATTGCCTAATTAAATTCTCCTTTATACCTAATACAGTCCTAACTTTCGATGCGAGGAGTTTTAATGTGTCGTATTTAACACATGCAAATTAGTTAACACACAATTAGATGATCACGTTTAATAGTTAGAGTTTGAACTTTTTAGGTAGAATTAATGATCACAAAATTTTGAATTTTATTTTATTTCATGTTTGGTTGGAGATATTAATTTAAACCAATACTATTAGTTTTATACCAAAATTTTGGTATAACTAATCACATATTTAATATGATCTGATTATCCAGGTTATAATCATGATTACTAATCCTAGAATTATAATTCAGAATTATTCTTGTTTTGAACCAAACGACCCCTAAATGACTTTCACATGAGGCACAAATGGAGAAAGTAGAACATAGAGTAGTAATTCATTGCCAAATAATAATAATAATAATAATAATATTTACAACAGTTCAACAAGCAATTCATATATATATACAACTTCTTCAACTCATCAAGAAACAAATTACATATATATACCATCTTCTTCATAGCTAAAACATATATAATTTGTAAAAAAAAAAAAACCACTTAGCTTAAAAGCAAATATTTTGAATATGCCATAGCATAAAGAAAATTTTGCCTAGCTAAAAGAGGTAAAAACTTCTTACTTGATATCTGAAATGACTTCCATCCTCCATGATTAGGGTTTCTTGAATATGATATACCACATATAGTTAAGTTACTACTTCAGCTAGAACGGGTTTTGCAAGTTCAACTGAATTTACCACTTTTGACTAGAACGATATATATACACATATATGGAATACTTTTTGACTATGTATATAATCGATCACAACCCTTCTGAATCTACGTTTGCAACTTATGGACTTATTTCTCGCACTGAAACCAATAAGCCACCGTTGAAAGAGGCAGTAAGACCAGGAGAGAACCGAGGGGTGTAGTGATATGGTTGAGCTAATTCGACATGAAATCTCCTTAGCAAAGAGAGAGCAACACTTTTAAGCTCAACAAGTGCCATTTCTTTCCCCAAACACACCCTAAGTCCAGCTTGAAATACTGGATACTTGAATGGATTTTCTTGGACAAAAATACCATCTTTCAACCATCTTTCAGGCTTAAACTCTAAAGCATCACAACCCCACAATTCTTCCATTCTTCCCATAGCATAAGGATGATAAGTAACCCTAGTTCCCTTTTTCACAAAAGTCCCATCAGGTAAAAAATCATCTTCTAAACAAAACTTTGAATCAAATTGTATTGGAGGGTAAAGTCTCATACTTTCATATACACATGCTTGCAGATAATGAAGCTCACTCATTTGTTCATAACTTGTTAGATCTTTACTCGAACCAAGAACTCGATTAGCTTCTTCTCTAATGGCTTTAGTGACTTCTGGATTGTTCATGATCACATAAAAGAAACTTGTTAACGCGGATGCTATAGTGTCCCTACCGGCTAGTAGAAAGCTTATCACAATATCTCTCAAATAAGTTTCATCACTTATTGATCCCATGAATCTTGAAAGAAGATCCTTATGATTTGAAAAACCTAATTTTCTCTTTTGTCTTATAACTTCTTGTGCTAGAATATTGATCACTTTTATTGCTTCCTTCAACTTTTTCTCACTCCCTATGTTGAAAAATCTCTTGATTTTCCAAACTATAGGTGATGTTGTCATGGCTCTTTTAGCTGATAATTTTGATGCTAGGTCAAAGGAAAGAGCAAATTGTGAGATAGGTAGTGAAGATTCTAAACATTTAGGGTCTAATCCAAAAGAGAATCTACAAATACAATCAAATGAAAATCTTCTAAAAACATCTTGAAAATCAAGAACTCCACCTTGTTTATATTCATCTAAAAGTGGAAGGAGTCTTTTGTCAATCTCATTTTTCACCACTTCAAATGCATATGATCTTATAGAGACTTTTCCAAGTTCAAGACTTGACATTCTTTTTTGAAATCTCCATAAATCCCCATCAACATTAAATATTCCCCTACCAAGAAAATCACCCAAGATAGTAGAGAAAGTTTTCCCTTTTGGATAGTTATCAAATCTTGTTTTGAGCATATACTCAACATTTTGAGGATTTGAAGTGATGATATTGCCAAGAACATGTATGTGTATTGTTCTTGTTGGTGATTTTTTTAGAAGATGTGTGTACCAATCACACAAATTGATGAATTGTGAAGACCAACTTGTTGTGATGTAAGCATGGCAAATTTCACAATTGCACCAAAGTTTTACCCTCACTATATAGAAGATAAGAGAAAAGAGAGAAATTATGATGAAGATAAGAATAGAATAGACATGAAAAGACTTCAACCACCAGAAATATTCAAGATGATCCATATTTTGGGAAAAAATGGATGAATTTTTTTTTTTGGGATAAAGATAAAATAGATGGAAAGGATAGAATTATAGAAAACAAATGGGAGATGAAGGAATAAGGAGAGATGAATTGAACCAAATTGTTAAATATTTCAATATTGTAATAAGAATACACGTTCACACTAACTCTCTTACTATAATAATAATGCTAAGAAAAGGACACATTATATAATATTCAAACTTATTCTATAGTTTTTCCACTAACTATACTATTAAAGATTTATTTTTATTTTTTTTAAAGAGATCCACAATCGCTATTTTTTGAATGCATACAAAGTAAATTTTGCTTTAACATAATGGCCCCACAAATCACATAGCAAAGATAAATTGTTCTAGATAAACCTCGTGTGGCAAACTCGACCGAACAAACATGTCGAGGATTTTGAATTTGAAATCACCTGTTCAATGAACTCGACCATCCTTACTATTAAAAATAAACAAATAATTGAACCCAAATAAAAAGAAGAAGACCATAATTATCGCATGGATTGAAGAACAAGATAGTTATGAGACGCATCTTTTTTGAATCACGTATTGGAAATTGTACCTTATTCAATCACGTGCTTTTATTGTTTTTCTCATTTAATTTGTCGGTAGTTACATCCGAGACCCCACTTGTGGGACTAAATCGGATATGTAATTTGCAAGTAGTTCTACGAATTACTCTTCATCCAGAATCAAAGATGTCAGGTTAGAGTATTGGATATGAAATCGTTTTTAATAGAAAACGTTTTACCCCTAAATCTGGCTTCACTTTGCAAATTCGAATTATTTAGAGTTCAAAATAAATATTGAACATCAAGTAAAAAATAAAAAATAAAATAATAATATGATTTTATTTTCCATATAAAGGGACATATCACAAGAGGACAGATTCAGGTTTGACGTTTATGCACGTTTATATCGATCACTGATTGATATATAATTCTAACCGAGTTCATTATTAAAATATTTATACGCAATATTTAGGAGCATATTAAAAATTATTAAGTTCACGTAATTTCATATATTTCATGCTAAATCTGCCTATTATATATTATCCCGCTCCTTTGAAGAAATATCATAATTTTAAAGAGCGTATATATGATACTAATTATGGCTTTAAATCGTTTTGATAAATTGAAACAAAAAGCCCAAAATGTCATTTGATTTTTCTTCTTCAAATTTACTCAATTAGTGGAATTAGTACTTATAAATGTTAAATGTTTAAAGGAAATTACAGGACAATTTAAATAAATATTCTTAAAATAAAATCATTACGTATACTTTTTAATTTTTATAGAACGTGTAAAAGTATTTAAAAACATATAATATGGACAGGAGACTTTACTTATTACTAATACCATTGAAATATGTACAATAAGGATATAAAAGTGTAACATATTTTCTTGTATTTCAATTTATTTATCGTAATTTATTTTATTTTTAAAAAAATTGTCTCTTGAAAATACTTTTTCTTTTAAAAGAAATCTCTAACAAACATGTGACTAGTATTACTAATTAACATAAGAAAAAAAAGAGAGGAAACAGGTCACATAATGAATAATATAAAACGAACAAGATGAATAATTAGGCAGACAAAGTGGTAGTTTAATCAGAATCCTCAATATTCTTATGCTATAAAAATACTTGTGGCTACAAATAGATTCAATTCTTTTGGAAAATTAAAAGGAAACTATGGGCCTCAATGCATGTGTTCCTGTTTTTAGTTAGGTTAGATAGGCAGCTATATGCCAAAATTTCTTTGATGGTTTGACGGTGCGGAGTTAGAAGTTTCATTAGTAAAATTTAAAGAAAGAAGTATTGAAAATATTTCTGAATTTAGCGTGAATTATTAGTTTCGTCTTTGAATTATTGACAGTCTAAAAAACACTATTCTACTCAATTAACTAAACTTAAATACATCCCCGATATGCGACATGACATAGCAAGTAATCTCAAACTCTTGTAGGGGCACGAGACTTTTAATAAAAAGTCGAGAGAAGTGTTGAAAGCACCCATAAACTCGAGAATTTAGGGGTGTATTTCACTCATATTGCAAGATTACGGTTATTTAAGTTCATTTAGTCAAATAAAAAGGATGTTTTTAAAACTATCGATAGTTGAAAATAAAACTAATAATTCATGTCGAATTTAGAGGTGCTTTCAATACTTCTCTCAAAATTAAAATATAAGTATTTTTTTATTAAAAAAAATGGGAGTGGAAAAGGAAAATAAAAAGGATATTATAAAGTTGAGAATCATATTCAACAAGATAAAAATTTAGATAGACAATGAATTGAAGGGCTAAAATTTCTCCAAACCACAATAATAGTTATGCCTCTAATGTGGGCTTGATTTTTGGTAAAAATAGGAGTAGGTGAATGGACTTAACTTTGTGTACTTTCTTCAGCCAAAAAAGGAAAAGAAAAAAAAAACTTTGTACTTCCATCGAGAAAGAGAATTTTGACTTTTTTTCACTATTTCCCAGAAAGAAATATTTCTTTAAGTTTATTTTTATTTGTTTGCAATGAATTTTGGGCTTTTTAAATAAATAAATGAAATGAATATTTTATTATGATAATTAGCATTTCAAAGAGAAATTGGAAAATGATTTGAGAAATTAATAGTAAATGTTATAACTAAAATAGAAAAAAAAAGTTAACTTTTTTATATACTAAAGTGGATAAGTAAAAATAAATAAAGAGAGCATTATTTTCATCCCATGATAGTTATTTAGCAATTAGCTTAGAAAATTTTCCGAAATAGTTATCATTTTATAATTTAAAATTAAAATTAGTAATTATTTTCAATTATAACCTTAGCGACACAGTATTTAAAAAGAAGAAATCAATTCACACTTTATAGGTTATACCTTATATATACTATTTCATATTCTAAGATTTTGTATCAAATTATAGTTGGTGAGCGTGATTTCTCTCTTCTTTTCTTTTTTTTTACATTAAAAACTATTAAGTAATTATAACTTATGTCATCGGTCATCAAAAATTCTCATAAAGACTAATCATGAATTCCCTTAATGTTTCCACAACCTAGATATTCAAAGTGAATACCCTCTTGTATAACTAACTTTAGTTGTCAAAATATATGGTAAAAATTCATGTTCTTTTAATATATCCATATATATAATTATGTATTTCTATATTATAAGCAAAAAATATAAACTAAGAACATACTAATAGACTAATTGACTACTCAACTAGCTCTATTTATGCTTGAACCCAACCAATGATAACTTTTTCGAATACACATATTGCATCATGAAGTGGACATGCCAAAGCAAAAACACTAAATTAATAAAGAAGATAATATAAAAACTTTATAAGGTGCAAGTGCATTTGGACTATATTTTATAAAAAGAAAGAAAGGAGAACCACACATTTTCAACTAGCTAGTTCATTGAAACAAGACATGAACTAACTATAAACTAAGAACAAAAAGGCCAACAAACTGTGTTTATTCCATCATTATATAAGCAAATTGCAAAATGTTATTAATTAGATTCCTCTTTCAATTTCTATGATTATATATACTATTTGCTATAACATGACATCAGTTGGTTGCCCACAGGATTTAGCAAATTGGACTATTACAATTTCCCATTACATAATAGAGTATTTTGAAACAATAATTTTTCTATATGTACAATCATAGAATAACATTCGTCATTAATGACCTTAAAATGTATTCCCTCTGATCAGTTTTATTTGTCATGTTTCATTTGACGAGAGTCAATTTATCTAATCTTCTAGATTAAATTGAATTAGATTAATTCAGTCTTTTTATTCTAAAATCTACATATTCAAAAACTATACAATATATTATAAATTGCAATTATTTTCATATTAATATGATAAAAAAATTACATCTTAAAATATTGATCAAAATCTATACAGTTAATTTGAATTTTGAAAAAAAAAAAAGGTGACAAGTGAAACTAAACGAAGGAATCGTATAATAATGTACAAACAATTAGTATAAGTAACTAATCATACAACTCCCCAATAATCCACAAAAGAATAATATCAACCAAATCTAATGACTAACAACTCCTATAAATATAACACTAATTTTGCTTATCATCACCATGTCACTATATCAGAGATGCTGTATGGGTGTAATTACATAAAAGGCCAAGCTTCCTTATCCCATTATTTATTTTAATTATTACAGATAATTAAACACATATACAGGATTTTGGGATAAAACTTAGATGAATATCATTTTTGGCCAAGATCTATCGTGTCAAATTATCACGAAAGTAAAATTAGCCCATAATAAAATATCATTTTTGGGTTATTGATCTTCCAAATTAACCAAGATGTGAACAACTCTCAATTCTCATTCCCCACCACATCCCACGCGTTAGATTATATATAAATATTATTGAAATAATTTATTTTATTTACGTATAAAATACTTTTATATATATATATATATATATATATACTTATTTTTCAAGAAGATATTTTTTTTTCTACAGATCACACCCTTAATATTACTGATCACGTCCAATTCTACACCTCAAATGAAATTTAGTACGATCGTAGCAATAATAATCCCAACAAAGATTGGGATCGATCCCACAAGGAGTACGCACGTGTCAAGATGTCAAGAGTGTGAGAATTTATAACTTTCCTAAGCTTATCTTCAAATAAAAGAGTGATTGAGTAATTAAATATAAAACTAGATTGTTTTCTAGGCTAGGATTTAATCAACAACAAGAGTGCAATAACAATATTTTGCCTTTTCAATTAAGAGAGGGATGGGGTTGTAACCTCAATATGGCATAACTAGTTCATGAACACAAGTATTTTGCTCAAATGAATAGGATTAATGAAAATGATCCAATTGATAATTTACTTACAAGAATTTTCCTCACTCTTTTGCTCCAACTTCCATCTTTTTTTCATCATTCTTGATCAAATACTTGCTTGCTTCACTTCTTTAGCTCCAAATCAATTTAAGTTAGTTTAGGTTATTAAATTATACTCAAAGACACTTAAAACTCAAGAAAAAGGTAATTCATGTGTTGGTAATTTGCCAACTTATCAATTACCTTCCTTATAAACCAACGAAGTTCTAACTTCTAAATGAATTTTGTTTCTCTAATTTTATTGCATTTATTTAGGTGTACTACAATAAAAGAGATATGTAGTGACAATAATTATTGAGTTAATGTTATTACATCTAGATTCCGATGCTAAAGTCTTTAGTAACATTTATATAGAGTGTTAATTATGAATACTATTCATATTATATTATTGCCGCTAAATACAAATTAGACAGCAATTTTATTATTTATGCTAAATATTTAAAAAATATTTTTAAAAATTATAATATTTATTTGAATCTCAAAATCCAAATAGTTACGAAAGAAGTAGTTTGTTTCAACGACAAGAATTAGAAAAATAAGATGACTATAATACAAATATGACATGTCTCAACAAAGAGACACTTACCATTTGTGTTCTTATGATTGGTTACTTTTTAAAAAAAATACAAGATTCACTCCGCACATTATATATGTTTATTAATTAGTACACTTTCCAATCAAGAAAATATGACAAGATTTTTTTCCACCTCAAAAACTAATTATTGTTCACATCTAAAACAAGTAGTGGTTTGTTTTTTCCTTTTCCTTTTCATTTTTATCTTTATCTTTATCTTTTTGGAAGCAATTTGATCTAATTTAAATGACAGGTATGTGAGGTGCACATATGACAACAAACATTTAGCTGTACTAAATACCAAAAAAAAAAAAGGGATAGAAACAGGAGAGGAAAATGGCATCTACAGAATATTAATACTGAAAAAATTATCTAATATAATTGATTATGCTTCATAATTATATTTTATAGCGATATTTTTAAATAATTACAAAATATAGCAAATATACATTGATACAAATATCTCTAAATTGTAGATATACTATTTATATGAAAATATTTACTATGTAAATGTCATTAATGTGTATACAATATATCATGTGTATATTTGAAAAAAATATAGAAGTGTTGAAAGTTATATATAAAATGTATCGCGTATGTATATTGAATATTGTATATACACACATATATAATATTTTAAGTATATATGCTATAGTTTGAAAGAAGAATATTGTTACATTTTAAAAAAAAATCGCTATTTTTCTGTAAAGAAATAGGAGTAATAGTATTAATTTCACTATTTATGAAGGATTTCTCTATGACTTGACAAAAAGTTTAAAAGGGAAAGAAATACTTTTGAAATTTTGTAGTCTAAAATACTTATTAACCATTTGTGTTACTAGAGATTATTTCATTATTGTTTGGTTTGAAAACAAGTTATGCTGGAATTAATTATGCTGTGATTAGTTATGCTGGATAAGTTATGCTGTGATTAGTTATGCTGGGAGTAGTTTTTATTGTTTGTTTGGTTTGACATATTCAAACTTATATTCATTACCTAATTTTTAAGAATAAGTTGTTTGTTTACAAAAATATCATCCACCTTATTTAGTTTTTTTTTTTACATTTTCTTTGCTAGCTTTACTTATTCATTCTTAAAAATAAAATTTTCATGTTATTTAGCTTAAATATTTTTGTGTGTGCATTTTCATAATTGTGTCGTGTGTTTTTAAAATTTAACTTTCATCTTATTTAACTTAAAAAGTAAACTTTCATCTTATTTAACTTTTAAAAAAAAAACTTCCATCTTATTCAGTTTTAAAATAAATTTTTCATCTTATTTAGCTTAAAAATAAAACTTCCATCTTATTTAGCTTAAATAAAACTTCCATTTTAAGTTTATCAAAGTAAAAGAAATTGTATTATTAAATTTATCTATATTTTAATTGATACATGAAATATAATTTTTAAGCGAGTAATAAACTACTTAATTAAAAATATGAAATTTCGTAGTGGAGTGAATATTTTAAGAGAAATAAAAAATATCGATAAACATAAGAATTAGGCAAATAAATTCAACTTATAATATATTCCCAAATAAAAATTGTATTTATAAAAAGTAATTTTTTAATAGAAAAATATATTATCATAAAAACAATGATTAATTAAGATTGTGAATGTTACTCTAGTTTTTAAAAATTATGTTAATATACATGAACGTAAAAGTGGTGGGTGTATAAAAGAGAATTTAAGAGGGTATTTTTGTTATTACACATACTTTATCCCAGGATAAGTTATCTTGGGATTACTATTCCACCCCAAGGAAGGATAACTTATCCCAGGACTAATTGTTAATCCTGTGATAAGTTATCCCAACCCTTGCAACCAAACAACAGATTAAAGACCACTTAAAAATTATCCTGGGACTAATTCCTTTTATCCATTGCACCAAACGACCCTTTAAGGGTAAAAAGAGAATTTTAAAGTTAACTTATTTTTAATTATAAAAATGTGACATTCTTTTTTAAGAACAAACTAAAGAGAAAAATGTACCACATCAATTGAGACAGGGAGAATATTATAGAAAAAAAAAATAGTCTAAACTTTTTATGTAGGAGGGAATTTCAATTAGTTGTGTCAATAGTCTTATAAAGTTGAATATGAAATGATACCAATATAGGTTGTCGTTGAGTGATTGAACTGCTCCATCCTTAATTAGAGGTCTCGAGTTTAAGCTTTTGATATGGAGAAAATTCTGTTGGGGGCGTCATCCATGAATGAGTCCTACAGTGCGCAATTCAAATTTAGTCAAGGCTCTAATATAGATTTCGAACACAGAATGAAAAAACAAAAAATAATACGAAATGATAATAGTTGATGCAAATTCTTGCACGTTTTACATGCTGAAAACAGGTAGTAAAAGTCAAGTATTGTCACATCACACAAAAAAATGTTGGCCACTAACACCTGTCACAATATGTATGGCATCAAGTGATCTATTATTTATGTGACTCAGCACAATAAATTTCCTAATTAAATCCAAATGATCATTAGCAAAATTGTCTGCCATAATCAAGATTAATTCAATCATGATAAAATAAATATCATGGTAGTTTAATTAGAGCACTAGCTAGCTGTATATGACCCCCTACTTACATCATAATAATGCACCATTAAATTAAATTCTTCATGTTACTGATTTGAAAATTGATGCAACACCATTTGTTTCCTTTGTACCACTAATAATAATATTTCACTCAAAATGATAGGAAGACAACATTAAAAGTGTGATACATTGCTTGATGATACAAAATCTTTTCACTCAATCACTCAATGATAAAAACACATTGCAAAACCAATTAAATAAAAATAAATCGAGTTACATTAATAGAAAACTGATTGAGTAAACACCGTGTTTAGACTACCAAGTTATTCACATAATTTTGTCTAGATGGTAACAATATAATCAAATGAACTGATTTTTCATTTTTGTCCTTCAAATAAATTGATCTTTATTTTTTGCTCTTAGCAATTTATAAGATATAATTTGATATGTTGAAGATAAATATAGAATATGAAAAAGGATCGAGTACATTAATCTATATTATTATTAGCCAAGAGTATAGCTAAAGCATGAAAGTGGTCAATTTTATACTGTTGCACATCCACATGCATATGTGGCCTATAAACTAAATAACGGTATTGGGCCTAATGTTGTAGTAGCAGGCTAAAGGCCCAAAACATATTCCACTCAAACAAGATTGCGAAAACTATGGTCCAATGCCTTCGGGCCATCTTGTTTACAAAATATGTATATGGTATATAAATAGTGTGAATATATATAGCTACCACAAGATATTTCCTCCATTTCAATTAATGTGAAAAATATTGAAGAGACAAAATATAAGAAGAAAAAAAATGAACATCATAAAACACGTGGAAATAAATATGTCATAATATTTATATGGTTATATATAAAAAAAAAAATTGAAACATGTGCTCTTTAATATTTCACAATATTTATGTGGTTATAAAAACTTATCTTTAAGAAAAATGATTAGTTTAAGTTAAATCATTTCATATTTAGCAAGCTATCATTCTTTTTTGAGACAAATTAAAAAGAAAGTGTTGCCACATAAACTGAGGAACATGCACCAATAATAATGCCATTGAACCTAGTAAAGTTTCTTGTAAAATCAACAAAAAAAAGGAAATTAAATTACAAAGAGAACTAGCTCATGCACATATGAAATGAACTTTAAGATAACCAAACCAATATATACACATAATACATGTATATATTACGTATATCGACTAGCAGATGTAAATATTTTAATTTTGATCGACCGATCAAATATGTAACTACCCCTTTTTTCCTAGAGATTCTTGTAAGGAGTAATCTTGATAACTAATCCAGGGAAAACATCATCAGGATCATGAATATGTGGATTCTCTTCAACAATAAAAGGATCATTACATTTTTCACTTATTGTATGCAATGTTTCTCCTTCTTTCACTACATATATTTCATCACATGCCATCTTCTTATAATTCCCTTGCATTTGCACTATGAATTCATGTTGATCACTCTCACTTGATTCACAACAACTCAACACCAACATTATTGCCAAGAACAATGCACAATACCATGAAATCGTCTCCGCTAAAACCGTCGATGAATGAACACTAGACATTATGGAAATGTTCTTGAAAATGTTGAAATTTTGGGGGATATTTGTAGGGGTGTTTTGTAAGAGGATTAGGAAGGAGGGGAGAGTGTGTGTGTGTGTGTGTTTGTTTGCTTAAATGGAATTGAAGTAGTTGTAGGTGGAGTGGGTAATGTGAAATTGTTGGGAGTTGAAAGGGTTCATTCAAGGGGTGTGGGAGGGTAGGTAAATGTCAGGGGGATCAAGAATTATGTATGAGATAAGAGGGAAAATTTATATGTTTGTTCAACTGCCTTTTCTTTTCTAGATACTCTTTCTGTTTCAATTTATGTGATCACACTATTTGATCTGACACGAAGTTTAAGAAAAAAAATAAAGACATATAAAACTTGTGATCTAGAACATTTCTTGACTATTTGTATAGTTGTAAATCATTTTATTAAAGACGAAAAAAGAAAGTGTGTCACATGAAGGGTATGTAGGATAATAGTACTATACATTTCAATTATTTGTTAAACCAAACAAAGTGAAGTGAAAAAGTTGTTTTTATTATTTTTGGTGTTGCAAGTTAATTTAACAATGTCAATCAAAATTCAACAACACAATTTATAGTTTTGACTTTGTTTTCTTTCTGTTTTTGCATTTTTGTCGTTGAGAGTAATGAATAACCTCGTTCTTGATTAAGAGGGTCTCGCATTAGAGGAGAAGATCGTTTATATAGTTCATTATTAAATTTCTTTTGTGAAAATCTTCTCTTCGTCACTATTTTTCGAAAATAAAAATTTTGATGTTTCGAAATATTTGATGTTTTATACATCTTTTACTACTATCTTGTAACTTTTGAAGTTTTTTGACAGGTCTATTCTATGATATTCCGTGGACAGAAATTTTATGTTTCATTGTTGTTAAATAACTTTATTATAATAACTCCAAAGAATTGATAGTAGTACTATACATTTCAATTTTGTCTAACAAACTTTGATAGCTAAATAAGACTACCAATTACTTCATTAATCAAGTATGAAAAGTTATAAGTATATATACCGATAATATAAAAAAGTTATATTATATTATTAGATCATCCAAAAAAAATAATATAAATATTGTAGTATGTGGTAGGTCAACAAGTCCATTTCTCAATGAGTCTTTTGACGTTTGCCACTATGTAATTGACTTTTTCTTTCTTTTATAATTAGGAAAAATTACGCGGATAAGCAAATATGTACTAATTAATTAGTTAACATAGCTATAGTTTGCTTTAATTACAATTCACGACCTAGTTTTAGCTATAATTACGCGGCTCAATTTTTTAATTTTGTATAATTCGCACGTTTATATAATTCGGAATTTGTATAATATAATTTGTATAACTTTTGTATAATGTAATTTTGTATAATATAATTTGTATAACTACTTAAAGTTCAGATGTTTGCGTTTGCATAAATTTGTTCTTTCGAGTTCATACAAAAATAGCTGAATTATACAAACGTATCCACGAATTATACAAACGAGTCAGCTTAAACGGTAGCTACAATCCATAAATATGCAAACTATAGTAAAGTTCAGATGTTTGCGTTTGCATAAATTCGTTCTTTCGAGTTCATACAAAATAGCTGAATTATACAAACGTATCCACGAATTATATAAATTCACATGCGAATTATACAAACCCACGAATTATACAAACGAGTCAGCTTAAACGGTAGCTACAATTCATAAATATGCAAACTATAGCTATGGAGCATAATTTAGTTTATAATAATGGCTATTTGCTAAAGTTCCCGGTTAAACGAAAAATGAAAATAAAGGTCATTTGAAACTAGGTGGAGTACTTTTTATTTGATTAATACTATACAAAAGTAACCGCACTAAGTTTCTTGATTACCAAGAAGTATTGTCAATTTGTCATGTAGTGGAAAGTATTATATTATCCTTAGATTTCGAGTTTGAGTCCTGAATATATAATCATAATTATTAGGGAGTATTTTACACCTAATATGGACTTCACGACCCAAACCCAAATTTAACCGTCCTTATATAAATATCAGATATAGAGTGGAGGAATATTATAAAAAAAAAGATATCTCAATTTTCTTAGAAAGATTCTTATTATTTTTCGTTCGTCTATCAATTTTAAACAACTCGTATTTCTCTTGCTACTATATTTTAACGAAGAAAGAATAGCATAATTACTTTTATTAGAAAGTTAAAGACATTAATTTCTTTCTTAAAAATGCAATTAAGGAATTGATATGTTATTTTTAAATTAAGATATTTTTTTAGTCTTTCATGCATTAGCCTTTTCTTTAGATAAGATTTCAACTTACGACATGATACCTAAAAGCATATGTGGAAATTTGATAAAAAAAAACATTATATTTAATTATTACACATTCACTTCCATATAATAAAGTTATATAAGTGACACTTCTTCTTAGTCTATAACTCAAAATATAGTCCATATGTTAAGAGCCTAGAGAACTACATAATTTACCGTTAAATATTGTTTTGTGTGGCATTGATTAAAAACTTAAAAGTAGTGAATACTTTTTTTTTTCTTTTTTTGTTCCTTCCATAATAATACCCAAGTAGTTACACATCCCAAAAAAATCAAGAGTGATTCCTCACCTATTCTGTCAGGATCCAAGTGAAACGCTCGAGTATAGATTACTGATGCTCATTCATGTAAACAGTCAAGGCTGCCAGCCTATAGATCTAAAAAGATTCAGCTATAGACTTGATCGGATATCGTTTATCCACACCCCACAAACAAAACGCCCTTCTGAAATGTAAAATAGATCTCTTCTCACTATCTTGTATGAGTTAAACCCCATTATTCCTTTTAATTTCTTTTACCTATCCGAACACTCAAGAATGAACTTATTTCCCATCACAAAGTCTATTAGGCAATGGAAGGATGGCGGAAGAGGCAAGACGAGACGAAAGCAAGAGTTCAACATCTTATTTTACTAGTTTCATTTTCATATAATAGTCACCCATTTCTAGAACTCTTACTCATATCTTACTATATCTTCAGAATTGTCCGCTCATAGTACAAAGGAAGTGTCCAAAAATCAAGGGCACAACAGCTGCGCGAAAGCTGTTGAGCCCTTATAGTGAATGACCAATGCAAGATCATAAAGTCAGAATTTTCAACATAAACATGTTTACATGGGGCATTTGATCCTCAAACTTCAGTACATAATACAGTTTAAATAACAGTCAATCAGAAATTATGAGAAAATGTATTCCTCAATATGAAGAATAAGTTTTCTATGATACAATAAAATTGATGAAAATATTCATGGTTTCATCAACATTTTCTTGATATAATTCAGAACTTCATCCACATCAACTGTCCATGCAACTGAAACTGGAGAAAACTCTGTCCACGGATTGCTCGTATTCCACCTACATAACCAAGATATATCCTTACAATCCGAAGAAATGAAATCAGACTACTCTAAGATTTGCACGAAATGATCAGTTTACGATATGCTTACTTCTTTAGCCCTTGGTCCAAGAGTGTGTGTCCAACGCAAATGCCTTGTGTCTCAACCCTCACAACGCCTTTCTTGTACGTGAAGAGGTCAGGTCGAACTAGTGCCACAAAAGTTACAGGATCATGAGGGAAAACTCCTGAAAAAGAAAGTGAGCTAAGAATTACTGAGGCAATGTATCAAAGTGATATTTCGCGTACAAAAACAATCTAAGAACAGCAGAAGAATATATACCATATATGCTTTCTGACTTTACATGAAAATCGCGATAAAATTTGCACATATTGCACAAAAGTTTAGCATGTTTTCCTTCTGATTGTCTTAGTTCATCAAGGTCATCATCTAAAACAAGATACAAAGAAAATATCAAGTCTGAACTGACAAATGAACTACTACATGTATACGTAAAAGGGGGAAAATCGAAGAGTTTTGAAAAAATCGATTGAAAAAGCACCTGTCATTTTAATTTGTGTGGTAATGTTGATGCCAACAACATCAATATTTGCTCCTGAAGTGAATACAATATCTGCAGCCTCTGGATCTCCATATATCTGCATCATCGAAAACTTTCTAAATGAGTTAGTCAAATCATGGAGAGTGTAGTAGACCTTATCCCTACCTCAGAGGTAGAGAGGATGTTTCCAACAGACCCTCGGCTCAAGGAAAGCTGAATAGTCCTACGCGTAGATATTTGGGGCTAAACAACCATTAAACATGTATATATACATGCACATTGTCGATATTAGTGTATCATTATACTGATTTCTATGAAATCGAACCCCTAGGGAAAGAAGAGCACACACATTTGCTTCTGCAGCAGGATTAGCATTTCCCAAAGCAAAGAAGGAACCGCCAAGTATTACCACTCTCTTCACCTTGCTTGCAAAGTTTGAGTCTCGTTTAATAGCCTAAACAGAAACATATCAATGAAAATTTTTACGAATTCAAGTAATGAGAACTTGAAAAATAAGAAACTTTTGAGATTACAATTTACCAGAGCTAGATTTGTTAGTGGTCCGAGTGCAAGTATAGATACTTCACCAGGATATTCGGATACTTTATCCACCAGAAATTCAGATGCAGAATTCTCGATTTTCTTAGAACTCGGAGAAGGTAAGAATAAGTTGCCTAATCCATCTGAACCATGAACAAAGTCTGCAACATGTGGCTCCCCTCTCTACATAACAACATATCTAAGTCAAGTGATGGAACACACGAAAAATGAAATCAATGGATCAACTCAATAGCATAATATGAGCATAATGTCTCGAGTACTCATGATAATCTATTTCTACAGGATCGATAACTTAAGTAAACATAGGAGTTACGTATAATTACCTTCAGAGTTTCAAGGCTACCCTCTGCCACCGGGATATCTGGATATCCTGCAGTCTCACACTATCCTTTTGCAAATTAAAAAAAATTGATTGATCAAGATTTTGTTCTAGAAAACATCGAAATGCTGAAGTTCTAGATAAATGAAAACATATACATACCAAAATTAATGCATTTCGCGTAGCATCTTTTGTAGTAGCATTTCCAAATATGGTTGTTAAGCCTAATATCTCAACTTCTGGAGTCTGGAATGCCATTAGTATTGCCATACTATCGTCTAGATATCAACGAAACTCAATTAGATCGATGAGAACACTTGGAACAGGACTGTAATTCGCCAAATAAGCAACAAAACAACCCAACCAGATCAAAATTTATCGCGAAAATGACAAAAGTTTCACATTTCTTCTTTCAGGAAAACCTTGAATCGAACATAATCAAAGTTAACAAGAACTTCTCCTAAAATTGTTGCAAAACAATTACAAAAATCATAAAACAACATAAATCTGATGTCTCAGCCAATTTTCGTAACTGGCTTACATCTCTGCAATATATCTTTTCTTTATTAAGAAGGCAAAGCGCATCTCTTTACATAGAAACTACCAAATGTTTGATACTAAAATCGACTATATGGAACTCTCAGAATTGAAAAAGGATCGGTAAAGATCATAGCATAAATAAGGAAAACAAACAATTGTTCTTGGAGTATTAACTTTTTCAATCATCACTTTAGAGAGATGCAGAGAGTGTGCTCCCTCTAACATCTAACAGATTAAGCTTTTAGATGAGATGATACATTTTAACATGGTATCAGAGTAGGCAGAGGTTTTGAGATCGAATCTCAAAACTCAAAAAGCCCCCACAAGATATGAATTAACTGATCATCTCTGTGTCATAAACAAGCTATATTATTCTATGTTGTACGAACTCTTCAAAAATATTGACAGGTATATATGTCGGATCCTCCAAAAGCTATGTATTACGAGAAAAATGAATCCCACTAACAAGGAAACAAAAATAAGCTCAGAAATGGTAAAGAACACAACTTTAAACAGAGGAAAATCTTACCAATGCCAGGATCAGTATCTATGATGATTTTTTCGCGGTTTTTCGCCTCCAATCCATCAGCCAAACTACCCGAATTCGACATCTTTGTATTGTTCAATACTCCACAGATTACACAAGAAAAGATTGAAATAATTTTTTTTTAAAAAAGTGAAGGAACTTTAAACAATAAAAGTCAGCTCTCACGATGAGCTGAATTTTTTATAACTTTATTCTTCCCCCACCAATCAGTGGTTGGCACAAATATTACTTTCACTAAGCCGCTCAAAATATAAAGTAATAAACACACGAATAAATTAAGGAATTCATAATTTACTGTATATATATAAAAATAATTGTAATCATGTAAAATAATTTTTTTTTTTTTTATTGTTGTAGGTTCAGATGAATCGCTCGATCCAATTGTTCTCTTTTGTGTTGTCGATTTAAACGTGTTGATGGGTATATGTCAATGTGCATCTGTACAAAAATATACTAGTAGTATTATTGGTATTATATGGATATATTTCCTCTATTCCACGTTAAGTTAATTTTCGACCTTTTTTCATTGTTCAAAATTTAATATGGATGTTGCATTTTTTTCCATATTAGACATATATTTATTAGGAAAAAAATTAAAATTTTATGAGTGAAGGAAATTTCTTCCAAAAATTGATCATTTTCAAAATCTGATCGAACATAAATAATAATTAAGTATCCTAATTTTATTCACTTATGAATATGTTGCATTCCAAAGGCAATAATGGATTAGATCCCAATAATCTAATCATCAAGGGATATATACATAATTATAAAAAAAAAAATCTTTTTACTTATCTATGTAATTAAGTTTTCAGCGAAGTGATATCGATTGACACATGTATCTAAGGAGTGTATCAAAAACTTATATGTCATAGATAAGTAAAAAGAATTTATTTTATGTATATACCCCTTTATGTAATTATAATTTGATTGAGTGAAACGATTAGAAGGGTGGAAACCACAGATTATTAAATTATTTGGTAAATATAAATTGATAAGAAAATTATTTCAAAAAAACAAAGAAAAAAGTTGTCAAGAAGTTTTTTTAAAAAAAGTAAAGAGGTCACTTTGGAGTGAAGAATTGTGCAACCTTTAAAGTTTTCAACATGTAAATTAATGTAATCTTCTTCTTAAAGCATCTCAATAATATGCTATATATATATATATGATATATCAACAACTATTTGAATGTTTATTCAGATTCAGACATTTTAATCTTAATGGAAATAAATGAGGCCTTAATATGAGATGTGATAAATAGGTGAAAAAGGAAAAAAAAATACCTAACTTAACATTGAACATTATTTATACTAATTGCTCTTGTGATTTATTTTTTCATTAACAGTTGAACATTATTTATACTAATTGACATTGCTCTGATGCTCCAAAAGGCGATTGTTTTCTTGTTTTTTAAAGAATAAATGATAAATGTTGTACTTCATAACTATGACAATTTTTTCTTTTTTTTTTGGTGGAAACTTATTTTCAAATAAAATCTCAAGAAACTTTCGAATATTAACAAAACAACAAATGTTTTGAGACTAACCAAAAACAATTTCTTCGTAGCGTTAGCGAGTAAAATTCACAAATAATCATTTTTTAGTTTTTTGTACTCGATAAATAGACATTAAGAGCTACAAAATCCACGAGTGATAAGTGAAATTCCAAAATTTTATTTGACTGTCTTTCAAAGATAAGTTGAAAAATGATCGAGGAGTCCCAATCCGGTTAATGGGCCAACCACTAGTCTAGGCAGCTCAGATATCTTTGGTTGCAGATGTAATGAACAAGGCCCAGCCCACCTGTGGGCCAGGCTAACCCAGTCCACTGTAGTAGAGTTTTGGGCTAGTTATGGGCCATTATTAATGGGCTCGTATGTGAGAGTTCATGGGCCTAACTCACCCACCCATTAAGGGTGTATAAAACCGAACCGAAAATCGAATTAAATTGCAGATCAAGTCAAACCAAAAAAAAAGCCCCGACTAGTGGTTTGGTATTGAAAAAAAAAACTGGACTATACTTGAGTTGGTTTGGTTTTAACTAAAAAAAATCAACCCTATACTAAACAAACCTGTTATTATATGTATAATTTTAAAATTTTATTTTATACATAAAAGTATTTACTTTGATATAATTTCTAACTATCCTAATAGCCGTCCACTAAATAGTTTGGAAATGTATAGTTTATATTATATATATATATATATATATATATATATATAATACATAATTGGTATATTTTATGTGTTACTAATTCCTACATTACTAGTCTATGCGTTACTAATTTTTGCATTATTAATCTTTGTACCAAACGACCCCTTATTGTATAGTCGTCCACCAAATAGTTTGAAAATGTATATTTTATATTCCTATTCATAACACTCCCTCTGTCCAATAATAGTTGTTCACTATTGACTTGACACGGAGATTAAGAAACAGTAAATAAGAGGGGTAATTTTACCAAACCACCCTTATTAAATATAAATCATCTAAACACTGAAAAATGAATATTATTTAATAACAAGAATAAAATAGATATAAAATGATAAATTATTGTTAATTTTATAAACTGAACAAATATTGTTGAACATTCCAAAATAATATAGTGGACAGATAAAGATGGATGGACCGTAAGTTCACAAATAAACTTAAAAACATATCTTTTTTTTAGATTAGTGACAGCCAAGTTTCCACGTCCAAAATAAAAGGCAACAAGTAAGAGCATCGTGTCTGCAATATCTACCGTTAATCTTACCTAATAGCTTACATTAAGTCAATATCCACCGTTAATCTTACCTAGATCATTTATGCATGTCACATCTGCCACACTAGTTAATTCCTTGTGCAATACGACTATTATGCTTCATGTTAATGAACCATCAAATGCATCTAATCATAGAAAAATTTGACGACGAATTCAGAATTTAAATTTTATATGTTTAATTTTAGAGGTTGTCATTATTGAATTCGTTATAAAAAAGTATCGGATTCAGATGAATCCAACGATACAACACTACTTTCACCCCTATTGAACTCCTTATGTTATACTTGCCTGATACTCATTTGAATTACTTAAACTCGAGGTTTATTTATTTTTTAGATAATAGAGTCGGACTCATTCTTATTTCGATTTACTTAAATTAATATTAAATCCTCAAATTATATTATCCACGCTTTATATATTTGGTGTTCGATGTGTCAAGAAATATTAATGATGTCTTTGAAATTAAATTGTATTCATCATTTATAACTTGAATATTCTATTGCGTAAGCTAATTTTTGAGATTAAATTATAGGCGGGGTCTATTCTCTTTTACATCCACCCTTCAAAAAGAAACAAAATCCTCATGCATCAACCCCCAAATAAATGGTAGATGGTATCTTCAACCCCCACCAAAAAGTACAACAACTATCTTTTAACCACCAACAAGCAAAATACAACAACTAGTCAATCATATCTACCCCCAACCCCCATCCCCACCCCCACCCCCACAATCAACCTACAACAAAAATATATAAACAAACTTGCTATAAGCCTAGAAACTAGTTCACTTAGAACAAACAAAAGAAGAACAAGAACAAGAAAATAATGACAACTTCTCAACTTCATATTGCACTTCTTGCTTTCCCTTTTGGAAGCCATGCAGCTCCATTACTCACACTTGTTCAAAAAATAACTCCATTTTTACCATCAAACACAATTTTTTCCTTCTTCAACACATCAAATTCCAACACATCAATTTTCTCAAAAACTCCAAATCAAGAAAACATCAAGATTTACAACATTTGGGATGGTGTCAAACAAGGCAATGACACCCCTTATGGGCGCGAAGCAATTGATCTTTTCATACAATCAACACCTACAAATTTCGAAAAATCAATGAAAGAAGCAGAGGAGGAAACAGGGGTGAAATTTTCTTGCATTATTAGTGATGCATTTTTATGGTTTTCTTGTGAATTCGCTACGAAAATGAATATCCCTTGGATTGCATTTTGGACTGCTGGCTCCTGTTCATTGTCTATCCATTTGTACACTGATTTAATTCGATCGAACGAAGAAACATTGTTAAAAATTCCAGGATTTTCATCAACTTTGACAATGAGTGACATGCCACCAGAAGTTATAGCAGAGAGTTTAAAGGGGCCAATGCCATCTATGCTATACAACATGGCATTAAATTTACACAAAGCTAATGCTGTTGTATTGAATTCCTTTGAGGAATTGGATCCAATTATCAACAAAGAACTCAAATCAAAACTCCAAAAGGTACTTAATATTGGTCCTTTAGTAATATTATCATCAAATAAAGTATTATTAGACGCGAATTCTGATGAAAACGGATGTATCCAATGGCTTGACAATCAAAAAGAAAGATCAGTTGTCTATCTAAGTTTTGGTACTGTTACAACATTACCTCCTAATGAAATCATCGCGATAGCAGAAGCGTTAGAAGCTAAAAAGATGCCTTTTATTTGGTGTTTAAGAGATAACGGAGTCAAGATTTTGCCTAAGGGGTTTCTTGAAAGAACAGAGGAATATGGGAAAATAATTTCGTGGGCGCCTCAATTGGAAATCTTGGCACATAGAAGTGTTGGTGTTTTTGTAACACATTGTGGATGGAATTCGATTTTGGAAGGCATCTCATATGGTGTGCCTATGATATGTAGGCCTTTTTTTGGTGATCAAAAATTGAATAGTAGAATGGTGGAAAGTGTTTGGCAAATTGGTTTAAAAATTGAAGGTGGAAATTTTACTAAAAGTGGAACAATTAGTGCATTGGGTACTTTTTTCAATGAGGAAAAAGGGGAGGTATTAAGGAAAAATGTTGAAGGGCTCAAAGAAAAGGCATTAGAAGCTGTGAAACCAGATAATGGGAGTTCAATAGAAAATCTCAAGGTTCTAGCTGAGCTAGTTAAATGTCACAAGCTCACTTGATAGTATTAAGTATGTTAAATAATTGCAATTAGGTGATTTACTAAGTATGTTCATCTAGAACTTTGCTTCAAGTGTATTGTAGAGTAAATTCTTGTTGTATTATTGGATATTCTTTTTCGTTTCAACTTGTTTGACCTGCTTTCTTCTTAATCAGTTTCAAAAAAATTGACTCTTAAAAGACATGTTTAATATCATAATATTAAAGCATATTTTGGCGCATTTGACATATCTTTAATTTTAAATTACAAGATTCAAAAATTTTGATTTGTTTAAGTGTCATCATGTTAGGCTCGTTTATGCAATAGAAGTGAAAGCTCTAAGAAAGTCTCTTAGTTGTTAAAGAGCACCAGTGTCTCAGTTCCAAACAAATTGAAGCTGAATATATGAATGCTCATATATCAATTCCAAATAAGTTGAAGTTGGATATATGAATTCTCACAGAAACAAGGTTATCTCGAAAGACTTACAAATTGATCATGTGTAGACTTACTTAAAAATAAGAGCAAAAAAAAAAGATTTATATAAATTATGTCTACTTAAGTGTGTTTGTATGAAAGATTTTTTTTTTATGGAACAAATTAGGAGTGGTAAGGTGATAAACATTATGAGGAAGTTCTAGTAGAGGAAATTATGACATAATTTATGGTAATTATGGAGCCACCTCCATACTTCTCTTGGCCACATACATTTTGTCAACAGAAGAGTAAATTCCCCTTGTTGTAGTGATATATCAATCAATAAACTATAACTCAGTTTTGAACTTCAATAGTTTTCTATATATATTTAACCGACAATCTACTATAAAATAACTAGCTATCACCAATATTTATAGACCTGCTCGATAATGATCATAGACATGCTCGATATGGAATGATCATAGACATGCTCGATATGGAATGATCAATCCTTATAGATCTGGTGAGTTCTCATCAAGAGCATCAATATCAAGAACATTATGAGATTCAATCATACCTATGTTGTAATAAGCATCCTGGTACAAATTGTTGAAAGGATCCTCCTGGTACAAGTTGTTGAAGTCGGCATTCATCGGGAAAATGTTGCTCGGAATATTGTTGCTTTCTTGATATAATCCGGTATAACCCAAAGACATGTTTCCGCTTTCTTGATATAATCCATTGTAACCTGAAGACATGTTTCCAAATGATGATGGAAGGTACTGATAAGGTAGCTCGAACTGTTGTCTAGCAAATTCTAGACATGAATCCATAGTGCCTTCATAGTCCCAATTCTCCAGAGAATTGATTTTACTAGCCTCTTCTTGCTCGTGCTCCTCCTTCTGAGTACCTTTGAACTTGCCATCTTCTTGCTCATGCTCCTCGTTCTGAGTAGCTCTGAACTTGTCATCTTCTTGTTCGTGCTCCTCGTTCTGGGTAGCTTTGGATTTGTTATATCTCTTGTAAATCATACATAGAACCCAATCGTCGAGCTACAATAACAAAAATGATTACTATGAATTATATCCATATATTTGGATGATAGTAAAATGAAAAAAAAATAGTTATGTATACCAACACTGTATAATAGTTTAAATATCAATTTAAGTTACATGCAATAACATGTAACAATATATACTGATATGATTATTATCTAAAAAAATAAATAAATAACATACTATAAAGAATATGTAAATTTAGTAATAGACCAAACAAAAAATTAAGAGAAAAGTTAAAAGAAATTTTTTTTGTAAATTCAATTAATAGTTATATAGTTATATTGAAAACCCTGAGGAAATACTACCTTCATATCAGATGCATGGGTTTTGATTCTGCGCGACTCATCCACCCTATATTCGTGCATAATCCAATTCGTTTTATTTCCTTTGGGAGGTTTACCTTCGTAGAAAACCAAAGCCTTTCGAAATCCAACTTGAACATTATTATGCATTATAGGTTTATCAGCACCAGTAGCCTTCCAAAAGCCTCTTCCCGCAGCACGATTTGGCCTATGACCGTTAGGATATTTCCTATTTCTTGGAGTGAAAAAATACCATTCTTTTTCTCCCAGCTCTGGATAGTTCTCTATTTGCATATTAAACAAGAAAAAACAAACAATATTTTTAATTTACAAATGGAGAAAATATTTAACTTAAAAATAATTATCTATTTTAATAAATAAGTAATGATGAAGAGGTAAAATTCATAATGCAATAGTCTACCGCTAATAAGTTTATACACTGGCCACCTTTTCATAAAAAATTATAATTTTCTGATAGATAATTTATTTTAAAATGTTATGGGAAGAATTAGTTTTGGGTTCAAAAAGTGCAACTCTTTATTCAAAGAAAACTTAAGTTCTAACTTTTAATAGTAAAAATTAGGAAAAGTTTTTTTAAAAAAATACAATAAAATAACAAATATATAATATATAGGCTCATGGAAACAGAAAAATTCAAATAGATTAGATATGTGTATAACAAAAATGGATAAATCCAAAGAAATAATACAAAAAAAAAATTAAATTATAAGTAAAAATCCTAATAAAGATGACAAATAAGGATAATTAGAATCCAAATATGCTATTAAACATCCATATAAAATATATAAGAACAATGGCAACATAAAGTTAAAAAAATTAAAAATCCTAATAAAGATGACAAATAAGGTTAATTAGAATCCAAATATGCTATTAAACATCCATATAAAATATATAAGAACAATGGCAACATAAAGTTAAAAAAATCCTAACCAGTAGAGTATATATAACGATTTGTAACAAATTCGAATCAAACACTTTTTATAAGGTAGATTCGCAATGTAGATTAGCGTGTCAAAAAATAACTATAAAGAACAGAATCTCAACATTAAATTATACGAAAAGATTTAACATATCAATAAAGACTAATGATTCAACTTATAAATAAACCCTGTTGAGATTTGAGATTAGTGAAAAGAGATTAAGAATAAACAAACAGTGTAATTCAAATCTTATATAAGTAATGTACATTAGCATGTCAAAAGAAACAAAAACATGTATAAAGAACATAATCAACAATTTTAAATACTGAATTCGTTACGATATACTTTAGAACAAGTGAAACTATAAAAAGTATCTCTTTAACATATAAATAAAGACTAACGATTTAACATATAAATAAACCCTAACGATTGAGAAATAAATTGTGTAATTCAAATCTGTATGGTACATTAGCATGTCAAAAGAAACAAAAATATGTATAAAGAACCTAATCAACAATTTTAAATACTGAATTCATTACGTAATACTTTAGAACAAGTAAACTACAAGAAACGATTTTAAAAAAAAAAAAACAAAAAACAACCTGAAAGCTCTAAATACTGAGCTAATACTGACTTTAGAACAAGTGAAACTACAAGAAAAGATCTCCTTTTAACATATACATAAAACTTAACAATCGAGATTAGTAAAAAGAGATTAAGAAAGAAACAAAAAATAACCTGCAAGCTCCTGAGGACTATGCTTATAAAGATTAACGTCTTTGATCTTGTCATGGGGTAAAACTTCATTCCTGATTCGTTTCTTGAGGTAATCAACGATAAGTTCGTCATCACGTGGACAAAAACGATAACCTACTGGGAAAACAAAACTATGATTCACATAAATTATTTGGTTTTGTTTATCTAGATCTTGCATTTTAGGGTTTTGAGAGTTGGAGTTGATTTGTGCCATGTTTTTCTCATCCGACTCCATTGAGAGAATTCTACGTAACAAGAAACTGTTTGACAAACTTATAGCTCATGGACTCTTATAAGAGTCCATAATTAATTTAATTATATAAAAAAAAATTAAAAAATAAAATTTGTTTTGAAATCCTTATAAGATAAAGATTGTTGAGGTAAATATTTTATAAGATATTTTCATCCTATCTTATTGGTTTTAGTTATTTAAAAGAAGGTGCATGGCTAACTATAAATTTGAAAAAAAAAACCTGGTTATTTCTTAATTAATTATTTTTACCTTGTTAAAGCTAAAAAGATTGATAATTAGTTAAATATATAATTTATCTTATTTCCAATTTTATAGATCAACCGGTGCAAACATGCATGTTCAACAAATGTTATGTCTATTTAAAATTTTAAATAATACTGTGAATTTTGAATTAAAAATTGCAAAAAAAAATACAAATGATCTAAAAAAATATATCATTCAATCATTTGATCAAATTTAGCCGAGCCGAGCGATAAATATGGGTGCGAGAAGAGACTCTTTTCTAAACTCTTTAAAAGCTAAGAAAACAATATTTCTGTATAAACTCAAAAGTTCTCCTCTTTATAGCTGAAGAAAAGAATTTTACTTAAATTTTAATTTTTTCCTTTATTTTATTTCCTATCATTTTTCAATTCACTAATATTGGGTGTTCACGGATTGGTTTGGGATTATTGATCAAAATCAAAATCAAACCAACTTAATCAATTTTAAAGTTATCAAAACCAAATCAAACAAAATACAATATACATTTATCGGTTCGGTTGTTATCGGTTTCGATTCGATTTGGTTCGGTTATTCAGTTATCAAACATACACAAAAATTAAAAAAACAATTCATTCAAAATGTGAAAAAAGTGACATCAATTCATTCAAAATGAAAAATAGTTAGAATAACTGATATTACAGAACTTTCGATCACTAAATTTACTATGAATAAAGCCTTAAAATTCACTATTTTGGCCTAGAAGGAAGAGATAATTAGTCTCACCAATAAGATAAATGTTCTCACCTTGCGCATTTTTGTTTTCATAAGTGAATTATAAATAAATTTTGATAAAAACATATGTAAGATCTTTAAAATTGTTTATAAAAATAGTATATTATATATGTATAATAATAAAATATATGTATATAATTTGTCGGTTCGGTTCGATTCAGTTGTTTCTTTGATTTTTTCTAACAAAATCATAACCAAACCAAATACTATCGATTTTTTAAAATCTAAACTCAAACTAAACCAAACTCAAATAAAATCGATATATTTAATCGGTTTGATTTAATTTGGTTTTTCAATTTGGATCGATTTTTATCCAAACCGTTAACACCCTAGTAATACCTTATTTAATAAAGATCCTTAAAAACCTAATAATATATTTTTCAGAAAATGGTCAAAATTACCCTTGAACTATTCGAAATAGCTCATATATACCCTTTATTTATTTTTGGGATCAAAACTGCCCTTGCTGTCTATGTTTTGGACCACAAATGTCCTTAAAACGTTATGTTTGCGATTGGAGCTGACATGGTAGTCCACCTACACAGTCCAAGATGGAAAAATCCATTCCTCGCAATAATGTTGTTCTTTCTTGTTCATCCCTGTCACAAAAAAAATGAACAAGTATAATTCTTCCATTGTTCTTAGCTTGTTTGAGTTGTTGTTTGGACTTTGGAACTCCAATTTCGAAGTGTGCTGAAATTTGTTTTGAGGTTGTAGTTGAGTGTTGAAGGATCAAGTTCATTGTTTAGATTTTGGGGTCATAGATTCACAAAATCAATTTTAGATTTTCAAGCTTTTAAGAACTCTTTCATATATTTTTTATATTTTTTTTTGGGTTTCAACTTAAATCTTTAAATACCAATCTTCAAACTAAGAAATCAGTTGTTAAATGTCAATTTTCAACTTCAATTTCAATATCCAAGAAATTTTTAGTAACATTCAATTAAATTTCTTCAAATTTTTGCACTTCAAAAATCCAACTAAAGCTAAAAATTTCTCACCAACAAGCTCTCAAATGAGTAGCTATTTTCGAGTTTCAACACACAAGGAATGACTTCAAGAGTTTTTCAACATTTTTCAGCCTTCGGAATTAAATTTTCAGCGTCAGATTCGATGACATCAAAACCCAAACAATGAACTCGATCATTCAACACACAACTGCTATCTCAAACGAACTTCAACGCACTTTGAAATTGAAATTTTAAAATCCGGACAATAACTCAAACAAGAACAATAAAATAACTATTTTTGATTTTTTTTTGTGATAGATATGAACGAGGAAGAACAACATTACTGAGAGAAAGGGATTTTTGCCATGTTGGACTGCCTAGGTGGACTGTCATGTGAGCTCTAATGGCAAAAATAACTTTTAAGGACATTTGTAGTCCAAAACATAGACGACAAGGATAGTTTTGATCCCAAAAATAAATAAAGGATATATATAAGCTATTTCAAATAGTTTGAGTGTGATTTTGACTACATTTTTTTTCACCTTCCAGAAGGCCCCACCCTCAACCCTTTACCTGGAAGTTGAAGAGAGAGAATATTTGACCATGGTTAAAATATTTGAGTCAAGTAAATAAATCTGAACCATTCAATTTTTATGATGACACGTGTAAAGCATTCAATCCCCAACCCCCAAAGAAAAAGAAAGTCAAATTTATACAAAAGAAAAAAAAAGGATGAAAAATGTATAAATGATAGTGACTCCCATTTTCATTTATTTTTTTTCAAAAAAATTAACTATAACAACAGGATTTGAACATTTTTTTATATACATTAATTAATAATACAAAGTTGAACATTTATTCCTCCACTTTGTCATGTTTTAGCTAGATCCCTTTTTCTAATTTTTCTTTCAAAGTATTCCATTATAATACTTCTTTCATTTGAATTTGTCTTATTTTTTTTATCAAAAAAATAAATTATTTTCTTAAATGTGTATCAAATCAAAATTAAATCGAAGAGAGTATAATTATTAATATTACTATTGACATTTTCTAACTTTTTTATGTAGAAAAGTAAATGGCAAGTTAGGGACCTTTTGAAAAAGAAGAAAAAGGATAGACTTTTGTACTCTTAAGCAAAAATTAATTGATTATATTAGTACTTAATAAAAAAGAGAGTCAAAACTCAAAGATGTATACCAGATTAAATTTGAATACGCATTAAAAAGTTTCACACAAAGTATTTTCTAATAAAGATAATTCGAGAGTGTTTAAAAATTGATTCAAATCAAACATATTAATACAACTAATCACACACGTAATTGGAGGAGAATACACATTAGGAATAGACAATAATCACATTCATCCCCATAACTTAACCTACAACCTAACCCACTACCCCATCCCCATGTCCTAATTATTGTCTCCAAAATAAATATATTGATAGCTTTATAAATTTATAAATAAATTTTATTTAGATATTTGATATATGATTTATTTCGATTAAGCATTTAGATATATGTGAAAATATATTTATTTGAAATTTTTAACTTAAATTTTGGAAAATAAATTATGCATTTATTTAAGTATTCATTACATGTATAAGTTTATTATATAGGATATATTATCTATTTTATTTTATCATATACATCAATATCAAGTAGAACATGTTTGATTTTTTTCCCAACTAAATTCTAAAATTAGTAATTTCAATAAGTTTTACATTTTATTTTTTATACTGCCCAATAACAAGATTAAGAGAAGTATCTAAAGAATGAAAAGCAATTATATATAATAATTACATGGAAAATGTAAAATATTATATATCAAAAGTCAGATTTTTTTTTTTAAAGAGTTAAGAACAGTCTTAATAATGAATTTACAAAAAATGAAATTTGACAATAATCAATAATAAACAATTAAAACAAAGTTTGTCACTCATTTTCTAATGTAATCGAAGATAAATAGGGAAGAATCTATAAGACTCTACTCAGCAAACGAATGATATTTATGTGTGAATTAAAATATTTATGTGTGAATTAAAATATGTCGTACTTAGAATATCACAATAAATTATGAACATATTTATCATAAAAAGAAAGAAGGTTTTTTGGACTATAAATTACCTCTCACCTCAAACCACAATTCTCTAGCCACATGTCCTCCCCACCACCCAATTACTGCTCATTACCAAATTTCTTGGCTTCCCTTCATTTGCTAAGTTTCCTCCCCAATAAAAAAAAACAAAAACCATCTTCATCTTCTTTTTTGCCTCTTCCAGACTGTTCTTTTCATATTTCTTTATTATATAATATATTATATCCTTCTGTAATGATTTGCCACCATTTTCATTATTAAACTCCCTTTTTTCATTTTTTTTCTTTTGTCTCCTTCCCCCTTCTCTATTTATCTATTGTCCCTTCACCCCCATTTTTTCTCCATTTGCTTTCCACAATTGAATTAATTTCTTGCTTTGATATCGAAGAGAAATTGATATAATTATGGCGGAAGAGCATGGATTTGAAGCACCAGAAGGACATATATTATGCGCTAACAATTGTGGTTTCTTCGGTAGCCCCACAACACAAAATTTCTGCTCCAAATGCTACAATGAAGTTTATATAAAAGGGGGACAACAAAAACCTATTGATTCCCTCTTTCCTCCGCAGCTGCCGGTTCAATCGGCGAGCTCATCTGTACTGGTGCTGCATGAACCGGCAGCTGTAGAGGAAAAATCGGTGACTGCGGCCGTCACGGCCGCAGTCCAACCGATGCCTGCACAGCCGAACAGATGTTTGGCCTGCAGGAAGAAGGTGGGATTGACCGGGTTTAAGTGTAGATGTGGGACCACGTTTTGTGGGACCCATCGGTACCCGGAGATCCATGGATGCTCGTTTGATTTCAAATCTATGGGAAGAGAAGCCATTGCTAAGGCGAATCCGGTGGTTAAAGCTGAGAAATTGAAGAAGATATAATCGCAGCCGTTGGATTTAGATGATGAAATCTCGTCGGAAAATGACGTCATTTGAATTAAATATTATCAATCATGGGGACCAAAATGGAAGGATAGAGAAATCCCCGTTGTTGACAAAAAAAAAGTGAATTAATTAGTGTATATTTTTTTTACTTTTTTTATTTTGATATTTTGCTTGAAAATAATTTATGGTTTGGCTTGTTTTGTAGATTTCAAGTTTACTTTCTTTGGAATTTGGATATTCCCTCTCCGTTGAGGTTTTCACCATGCATTATTGGTTAAATAAATAAAGATGATGAAAGTTATACAAATTTTATTTAAATTTCAAATTTCCCAATTTTCTTATTTGTTAATGTTATATTACTCTATGAACTAATTTTCTAAAGTCTTTCAATACTTTTTTACTATTTCTAGGAAAATTTAGTTAAACAACAACATATTTGGTGTTATTTCACAAGTAAAGTCTGAAGAGAAAAAAAGTGTACGTAGATCTTATCCTTATCTCAAATTACTTTTTATATATTTTTGGCTTAAAAAGGATAGAAAATACAAATGGTAAACTTAATTTAGTGCTACTAAGTAATTTTTGATGGCTATGTCAAAATCGTAATTCACGAGTGATTTGATAAAAATGTTAAAAATTGGAACTTTGGCACCATGCATGCTACAAAATCCTTTAAAGTTGCGTGTAAAATGATGACCAATTTAATCATCATAAAAATAAGTCTTTCAATTTGTATGTTTTGTATTTTAATCTGTAAACATCACAATGAAGTGATTCAATTCAAATAAAGGTCAACATTACTTAATCGCATCATTAAGATGTATAATAATTTTAGTAATCCATCTATTTCAATGTATATGACAACATTATATGTTATTTTTTAATGTAATTTTTAAAAATATAAATTTTCTTTTTAAAAGAAATTAAAAAATTAATATCTAAATTTACATTGCTAATCAAGTCCTTCGAGTGAATGAAGTTAAACACTGAGAATACATAATTATAGCTAACTCAATCTATCTAAATCTTGGTACAAAATTTCGATAGATTATTCGTCCCCTTTTATAGTCTCCATTAAAAAAGAAAGTTTTAGAGTTTGAGGTTTCCTTAATTGGTACTATACTATACTAGTTTGTATCTATTAGTTGCTTTGTGCATATAATTCTTTTATTCAATTAAGAATTTTTGTAGCTTCAAGTGAGAGGAGAGAATATATCTTAATTTCTTGAAATTTAATCGAAATAATAATTTTTATACGTGATTTATCTCTTTGCTTCTTTTTTTTTTAAAAAAGAAAAGAATAATCTTTTGTTATATTGATAGACAAGAGGTGAGTGAAAAAGGAGAAGATTATACAAAACTAGTGATGGAGTATGAATCTTTCACCTAAATCGTAAAAGACGAGAAATTTAGTAAGTGAACTAGCCCTCAACCTCGTAATCATAAATTACTTTGCCCTACACATTAGGGCATTGCTTTCACTTTTACTACAAGGACATACTAAGAGGTTTTTATTTTTTTTAATTTCTTTTAATTAACAATTGAGTACCTAACAATTTATGGTGTGGACATATGTGTGACATACTTATGGCATATGTCCTTATCCTTTGCCTAAGAAAAATAAAATCAAAGATTTAGGATAAAACATTTCTTAAGTTGTCATATACTAGTATGAGGTGAGCACTTCCTCTTCCATGTGACAAAGAGAAAAAGAATAAAATTGGTATATTCAAATGGTAGAGGAATGAAAATGACTTTTTTAATTTATGGCTATCTCAAAGTTCTATTTGGTGATGATCTTATATGGTTCATCTTTTGTGGCTATGATCAATAAAAGATAAGAATAAAGAAGCACAAACATAACACCTAGTTTCTTCTCATCGAAGTAAAAACAAAAAATATGAAAATAAAATCAAATACATCCTCATTACTATTAGAAATAATTTTGAAATACCTTTTGTTTGAATGTGTGTTCAATTATGATCCTCTATTTGAGGATGTTTTTAAATTATTTCTAATAGTATATAGGGATGACAATGACACCGATGGAACGAGGCGATGCAAATTTAGACCTATGCAAGATGATTCAATTTAATTTAAACATATGTGAGGCGATTCAAGTTTAGACATGTGTGGAAATGAAACAATGTATATGGATGCGGGTGTGAAACGATTCAGGTTTTGATTTTTAAGTATCATTAGTCTCCATGACTTTAATCAAGAATATTTAAATTTTGACCTTGTTAAGATCATGATTTTAATGAAAGATATCTAAAGTTAGCTTAGCCTTGCTAAGTCAGTAAAATTTTAATAAAAAATATTTAAAGTTTAGTCTTGTCAAGTTTCATAATTTTAATCAAAAAGGTTCAAAGTTAGCCTTAACAAATCATATCAAACTTCAGACAAAAATGTCCTATTTTTGGCATTTACAAAGGCACAATTTAGATAAAAATATCCAAAGTCAATAAATTTCAACTTCAATCACATACATGTAATCAGAACAGATAAACTTGTAAAGAAAAAAGACGAACATAAGTTAAATGACTATATCAAAAAATTAATATTTCTGCACTTCCAAAATATTAGGGATGACAATTGGACAGGGCGGGGTGGGGGTGGCGCGGGTTTTGTCTCAACCCGCAAAATTTTAACCCGTCCCACTCCGTCCCGCCTAGCATTGTCACCCGCATTCACCCACCCCGCATCCACACCCGCATTCACCCGCCCCGCCCCACATAAGTTTTTCTTTTTTTTTCTTCTTCCTTTATTCCATTTTGTTACACACTATCACTAATTAATAGATTTGAATAGACCACAAATCGTATATTATAATTTTTTTTCGTTAATTAATAGGAATAACCTCTTTTTAGCTAATTTGACGAATTTATTTTAGTAATAGAGCTTGTTGTTAATCTAAAAATTTTCACTGAAAACAAAAAATTGAAAACGAATAAACTTGACCCATTTGCTAAACTGGGCACTTTTATAGAAAGGAAAAACTAGTTGCATAGTTGATAGTACTACTGGAACAAAATAACATAGTAATAGGACCAAAAACATAAAATTAATAATATATTAAGAGAATGATTTGTAAAACCTGCAACCCACCCCGTCCCGCAAAAGATTTTCAAAAATTTGTTTTAACCCGCCCCACCCCACATCTGTCCCACCCCATTGCCATCTCTACAAGATATATTAATTAGTGATTACGAAACCCTTAGAAAGATTATATTTGAACTATTCAAACCAATGGCCAAAGAAATAAAATAGATTTACTGAGTCTTAAATGGATGCGCTTAATCATATATGAGGAAACGTTCTTTCTTGTTTGAATTTATGGATACCCATTCATTATTTGTTGAATGAATTTTGAATTCTATCGACTTTTTAAATAATAGTAGTGAGTATTATTTATCACATAAATATTTCTCGTATTACAATCTACATATATTTATCAAACAATCCCGATGAGTGTTTAGATAGCTGAGACATAGAGCAAAATTTTCCCAATATA
Source organism: Solanum appendiculatum (assembly GCA_018342035.1). NCBI lineage: Eukaryota > Viridiplantae > Streptophyta > Magnoliopsida > Solanales > Solanaceae > Solanum > Solanum appendiculatum. Next base: position 1,804,251 of record JAGDQO010000283.1, on the reverse strand, counting down.
CTATCAAAATTTATATTCTAGTGATATCAATAAAAGAGTTTCTCGTATCAAAAACGTGAATTCGATCCTTACCGTCTGCCTAACATATTCATAGTTAACTTATTATATACTTTATAATCATGCAATAAAATAGGTGAAAAAAATTATAAAATAAAGTTCTTGTGACGTGGCTCTGACGTATCAGGCTGCTAATTATTAATATAATATAATTAATAATTAGGAAATGTGTGATAAAAACCTTCCCATGTGGTTGTTACTGTTAGCTCTACTTCTACTGACCTTTCTTTGTTTTTGGTTTAGGTGGAAGTAAATTATTCCGTCCGTTTCAATTTATTTGTCTTAAACTAAAGACAATACACGCATCAAAAAATATGTAAAACAACATATAACTGGTTAAAATGTACTAATTACATAAAAAATATTTATTCTATCAACATATAATTAATTCATATATTTTTCATGGAGAGATAATCATTACACAAAGGTGATGATAAGTAGTAGTAGTATCATTTGCTTTTTTGATTAATAATAAATAAAACGGATTAAGTTAAATACGGACAGTATAATGATTTTTTCACATTATCAATGAATTTTAACTTTACAAACTTGTTTACACTTTCAAAAAGAATTAATGGTAAGGATAAAATATTTTTAAAAAAATTAATTCTATATTGATTTTCTAAATTGACAGGCAATTTCTAAATTAACGTAGACAACTGATATGGAACGAAAGAGTAGTATCTAATTAGTTGCCTTAAGAAATAAGCAACTATTAAATATATAATTAGTTTATAAGATAGTTGAAGATTTGTTGAAGAGCGTTCTACTAATTAACCCATTTTCCACCAACCAACCACACAAATCCATAATATAAATAACTATATTATTCCTAAATCCCCAAATTAATTACACAAAACAATATGGCTCTAGTCTCCAATCAAGAACTCAAAGAAGAAATCAAAATTCTTATTGATCATATGCCAAAAGAAGAAGAAGAAGAGGAAGAAGAATTTTTTGAGATAGATTTGGAATTAGTAAATAATTATTTTTTAGCACCCAATTATGATTATAATTGGGAAAGCTATTTTAGAGCAACAACAACTAGTACTTGTACTCTTCTAGCTAATTGTTTGTTGCCTATTGCTGATGTTTCTTGTGCCATTCCTACCACAACTAAAGCTTGTGATGCCTTCACCGTTTTCGAGATTTAAAGTTTACGAATTCTAGAACACAGACGTATTTACTTGGTTTGATACGTGATTTATATTTGTATTAAGTGAATTTCTTAAAACAAAATATTGAATTTGAACCAAAACTATTGTGTTCGGTAGAACATGTAGCTACTACTATGGATTAGCCCATGATGCTAACAACATTGTTTGTACCCTTTTTTGTTTGGCTACGATAGTAGAATATTGTTACAGAAAACATAGGAGTATAATATATATAACATAACTTGAGAGATCGATTCTATAGAAAGTTATAGAAAGATCTGACTGTATTAATTTTTGTTTCTTCTTTAGCAAGAGTTTACTTACATTGTAGACTTAATATCTTTAATAACATATAAGCTTCAAATGTTGAATTTGTCTCTGATTGATCACGAGGTACCAAAGCTGCAACCAATGTGGTGTTGGGTAATTATGTGGAGTCGATCTTGCATGATAGACTCGGACTTATAAGGAGGAAAACGTAAGCAGTAGAAGTACGTTTGTGAAGAAGGCAAGTGATCATCAGGTTTCGAGTTTTTGTTGATGTAAAGCCTTGAACTCAAACCAGCAAAACCATTTACAGGCAGAAACTTAATTGAAGTCCAGAAGAAGAGGAGCGCGTTTCTCTGCTCAACAGACATACACTCGACTATCTGCACGTAAAAAAAATAAAACAAACATGACAGAATGTCCTGAATAATGGACTCGTTTGCAGAGCATAGTCTCACGAATCATGCTTCAATTGTGTCCTTAAGTGTTCCTATTAGACACTTTTTCAGCTGATATTTTAGAAAAAATTCTTCACGTATGCTCAAACGTTCATCACATAGATTAGTTAATTAATCACAGAAAATATGGATAGAGTGAAACATTTGCTACTTTTACAAGTAATTCAAACTACTAGCAGAGAGAAAAGAGTCATGTACCTTCCAGAACCAGGATATTTGACGATCACTTTTCTTGTAGCCAGAGTAATCAGTATGTGCTTTCCAATCTTCCACAGAAATATCATTTTCACTACCATCAAGCATTAAGTCGAGATCTTCAAGATTAAGACACCGGAAAAAGGACTGGTGCATTGACGTGGTTGTAATATCAGCAAAACCTTTGGCAAAACACGCGACCTGCTCTGCAACTGATGTTACAAAGTAATGTTTAATTAGAAGATAAATATATGTCTCCCGATTCTTACTGTCCACGATGGTATCTTTCCTGTTGGGACAAAGTTCGATCCCTTTCCTAGAGCCCATCGACTCAACATCACAAAAGAACCTCAAGCCTAGATTATCTCCATCGACCATCTCTGGATCCATTTCTAGTATTTTCTTACAGCTCTTGTAAAAGGGTGGATCCGCATCCCTAACATCTTCCAATGTTATGTCTTTCCCAGCCAATAGCAAAAAGAAGGTGCGATCAAACACAACACCAATTTGTACTTTATGCATTAAAGCCAATGCAATCATCCTACCAGAGAAGCAGAAATAATTAGATGCTGCAAACACAAACTGTAGATGTGTCTTAATATTAGCGACGAGATTTATTATAGCTTCTTGAATATCCTCGAATACTAGAAGATGTAAAAACATAATTATCTCTATAAGAAAGGTGCATTTGGAGGGATGTTACAACCGGGGGTTTGTCGTTGCTCCATTTCCTTTCAGTCAAGTAACTTTACGCTTATCCTTATCGAAAAAATTCATTCATATTGAACCAAATAACAAAATTAGAACCAAATACAAGCAAAACGTCAAAGTGCATAAATGAAATAAAAGCTTACCTGAATTTGGGAAAAACCTTCTGTGATCGTTTGGGCAAGCAACAAAGAGAGCATTCTTAGGGTTGAACATCGCTTGGCATACCAATAAAAACCACTCCCTCAACTCGCCAGGCCCAGTAGCTTCTTCATGTTTGAACTTAATAAACAAACAACCTCGCAGATTCTTAGGAGTCGCATTTCCAATGTACTCGAACGATTTTTCCAGCAATCGAGACCTGTCAATGAACATGCTGTACAGCCCCACGCCGTCTCCAACTTCTGGAAGCATCATCATTGCCAAATGTCTCCATACCTTAAAACTCGCTACCTCCTAGTGCTCAATAAGCCACCCGTAATCTTCTGATTTAGTTGCAAACTTGATTATCAGAAAGCACAATGAAGCCTTTACTTGCTTCATCTTTTGCCAAAATACATTCTCCAGGCCTGTATACAGTTTTGCTATACTATTTAACTCCTTTAGAATCGTAAGATACAAAGACCACCATTGTACAACTCGCGTGTCTTCTACTTCCTCTTTCAAGCCCAACCGGGTTTCTAAAAGCCCTAAAGACGACAACGTTGCTTCTAGCAAACCATGGAAAGAACAATGTAAACATTCAATACTCTCTCTGTAATACTCTGCTTCGCCAGTGTCATTCTCCATCAATGTAAAAGTTATTGTAAAGCCAAATTGTACTTGAAACAATATGACATTCCGCACAGGAAGCATAAAAGCAGCAAAACCATGCACAAGGCTACACGATAACGACAAATCAGTTGATTCCATAGTCGAATTTAAGTTATCGTGTAATTGAGCAGCTATCTCATGAATAAATGGTAAAACATCCTGCAATGATACCAACTTCTTTGTATCAGCTTAGCACCTCGCGATACCTACGAGCTCTATGATATCGCGGAAACTACTCCGACAAAAGATATACAAATCATCTTCAATCCCCGCCCCTCTCAAAATCTTACAAAATTCTAACATGATAGCATATGTACTATAAATTGGTGTAAGGGACTCGTTCTTAAATGAATCTATAATATGACGAATTCATTTATCAGCAATAGTTTTATTGTCTAGACGTGAAGACTTATAAAGCATTACCAGAGTTGCTGGAACAGAGGAGGAAATAAATATTTCGAGGTATTCAGAGGCTTGATAAAAGTCAGGAAGAATCATAATTAAAATCTCTAGAAGCACATCTTCTATATGATCCTTGTCATACCGAACCAAACAATATTCGGTTTTGCAGAATCCCCAAATTAGTGAAGACAATTCATTCATGAGCTTCCAAGCGTGAGAATGCTTTGTGCTCCTCAATCGACCAACGAGTTGCAAGTTGGATTCCATTTCAATTCCACAATCCGATATCATTTGGTCTAATTGAAGCTGTTTACCCCTGTAGACTAAGCTCTGGACAGATATGGGAATTCCGGTGATCAACCTGATTTTCTCGTGAATTACTTCCACTCTGTCCGTGGAATCGGCTTGAACAACTAGAGTTTTTCCACCAGAAAATAAACAGATGAAGAAATGAATCCGATTCATCTTAACAAAACAATCGATAGGAACTCAGAAGAGACTGTTTGAGAAATGGCGTAGTGTGTGAAAAAGCTGAGGGAAATAGTTCATTTAAAGTTCTGGGAAGACAAATATGGAATAAGTTAAAATTTAAAAATTAGTCCTTTTAATATATTTTAAAACCATTTAAGTCATTTAAGTTTGTAAAAGTGAAAGTTTAGTCCTCTTAAGTATTTAACAAATTATGTCTCAATTAGAATTGCTTTAAAAAGATAGAGATCCCTTTTAAAAAAGTGGTAAGAAAAAGTCACTTAATGTGACTGTAGATCATATACTTAAAGACAAAGAAAGGGGCATGATGATAACATAACAAGAGCTGTGAAAAAAGAGATTTACATGTCTCGTTAAATCTCAAAAATTTCAACCTTCAAAATTTTCGATAGACGCTAGAAATAAATCAAAAATAATATCAACTACAAAAATTGTACCTCCAGAATATGAGTTTTTGATAAATAAATCATCACATCATAAAATATTTGACGATGAGGAAAAGCTGTGAAATAAAAGAGTAACAAAGGAGAAGGTGAATAGGGTTCCATCAATCGGAACCAAGGTTGTATCTACAACAACATACCTAGTGTAATCCCACAAGTGGGGTCTGGAGAGGATAGAATATTGTACGCAGACAGTATCCCTACCTCGTAGAAATAGATAGGTTGTTTCTGATAGACCATCAGCTCAAGTAACGCATCTCAAAGCAGTTTGTAAAAGAGAATGCAGAAATGAAAGCAATAACAATACCGAAATAGAGCGTAATGGAAAGGAGTACATAACATAGAGAGAATGATTTCTGCTAATATCTACTACTTCTTGTGAAGAGGGATTCACTCCCTTTATTTGGCAATAATACTCTTCTAATTATTTCGAAAAATCCCTCCTGAGAATAAGCAACAGATTCATAAGTTGTACTATAGCAAGTGGAGGTGAAAAGGTTTGATAAAATGATTAACTTATAGCACATATGGCTATACATTTCACCTTAACCATCCCTAAGGATGCAATAGAAAAAGGATCTGGCTTTAAGATGGATGGCGCTTTCACCAATTCAATCAATTAGATGTCAGTTTTTTTCCTCGTTTCTTCAGCGAGTATGTAGTTGAATTTATGCAGTATATATTAGAAAAGCTAAAACATGGAACAAAAGACTAAACTTCATTACAACCCGAAATAAAACAGACAAGCAGAAAAAATAAAGAAAATGAGAAGTTACAATAAGAATACCACAACTGTGAACACTATGCGAACTTGAGTTGAAAGAATAGGGTAAGTTACAATGCTGAAGCACAACTTTAACTAAAACAGGAACACATCATGGTATCCATGTAATAACAGAAACAATCACCACAAAAGATCGTTGTGTACCTCCTTGAGCTATTGACATTTCAACAAAAATGTGAATTCCAAGGCAGGGTACAGTTGCTCAAATCTATTCATATTCAAACTGAACATCTATCTTCAAATACTTCTTCATTAGCCTTACAATAAAGGATGTGAATTTGGCTAATGTTTGGCATTCTTCGTGTGTTTTGGTTTCTGAAACAACCCCATGAATCACCAATTTCCTCAGATTAGGGCATCTTTCCAATAGCCCTGCTACCCACTGTGAAAAAAGGTCACTGATCACTGTCCAACCAAGCTCCAATACAACCACATTTTCCAATTGAAAAGAACCCTGCAATCCATACTGAATTACTGCCTCTCTTAGTTCATAGCTCAAGGAGAGATGAGTTAGTTGCGGAAAGCAAGCAGAAATTGTCTCAATATCAACAACCTCATCGTCGTCATCAAACACAACTGCCCAAAGCCTCAGTCTTCTTAGTTTTGATGATTTTGCTATCATATGATGGAACTTGGACCACATGATTGTGAAATTGCTGACGTCCACAGTCTCAAGATTCTCAGCGCTCTCACCAATATCAAGATGGATGACACTAACATCATCAATCTTAAGGAGTCTTAACTTCCCCTTGCTGACAAGCTCAAAGACCTCAAGTGTACAATCTTTTAACTGCAACTTCTCAAGGCTATCTGCCTCCAGAATGATTTTATCCAAACTAATGGCTTCAACATAAATATCTTTCAAAGAGTTAGTACTCAGCTCCATTGAGGCATGTGGATCAGACATAACAATATCCAGACTTATAAGGCTCAAGACCTCAACTTTCGGGCAGGCTGTGAGGAAAATACTGAGGTCCAATGCTGAAACACTGACATAGCTCAGTGAAAGAGACCTCAAGCAAGGAAATTTTTGGTAACTAGGTTCAACACCCGTAATTGTATTGTGTGCCAGAGCCAATACTTCCAGTCTCTGGCGACCACATATCTCAAGAATATTAATGTTTGGGGTAGTCCTGACATTATAGTGCAACTCACACAAGGTTTCTCTCGTATACATTAGCCAAGCAATTACCGGAGCAGCAGAGAACTCATCCACATCATCCATCATAATTGACAGACACTGCAATCCATTAGTCTGGAATATTGTCTGTGTCACAATTATCTCTAGTCTGCTCCTTGTAAGCTCATGATAAAGAGGCCAGTCATTCGAATTAAACGTGAGTGTGTGAAGATGATTTCTCCAAGCCTCTCGCCATTTACGGCAAGTAGAAGATGCAATCACAACATCTCGTGCAGCTCCTAGCCGAGACAATATGTTGCCAATGACCTCAACAGGAAGGTGCTCCATAGCCTTCATACAGAATAACAAATCAACAGCCCTCCAGAAGTTAAAAAAAATGCTATAACCTAACAAATCCAACTGAGCCACTAAAACCTCCAAACTCCACAGCTACATTAAGCATGTTTAAAGTCAAGAATCAGCTTATCCTCAACAACCAAATGAAATACAAAATCAGATGAAAAGAAAAACTAAAAGTAGACCAATCTTACAGCTTCACAACTAAAAGTAGACCAAACTAAAACCTCCAAACTTCACACTGTTCAAACTGAGAGTGAAAGTAAATCACAGACCAATCTTCAGGGGAAAGTAGACCAAAAGATGAAATATCAGGCAACCCAATTAATGACCCAAAAAATTATAATCAACCAATGACAGATTTCTTGATTCCACAACCATCTAGTTCAAAACCCCAAATCAAAAAAGACTCAAAAGGTTTCACCTTTTTGGGCAAAGGCAACAATACCATTAACACCTCATCAATTTCCCATCCTGCAACCCAAAAAAATCAAAATTTTAAGAAACCCCACACACATTCATACAGAAAAACAATACATTACATGGATAATAAAGGAAATTAAACGAAAAAAATCAAGAATTTGTTCAACTTACAACAAGAATCAAGTAAAAGATCACGACCCAGAATCAGAAATGGATCGATGGAGGTAAATGATAAGCCCCGTCGATCAAAAGGGTGTGGAAATCTGGTAAAATTTTAGGAGAAAATTGTTCAGACAAGATGATGGAAGAAAGGCAGCACAGACACACACAGTGAGTGGTGTGCTGTGTGCAATTTGGAATACAGGTGTGACCCACGTCAAGTAGCCAGTTATATTGAACCTTTTAAATACACATTTTTCAGTATTTTTTTTTAAAATAGAGTAAAAACACTATTTAATACGAATTAATCTATAATAACATGTTAATAAAATATGAAAAAATGAATTTATTTGGTGGTGGTTATTGGTGTTGACTAGTAGTGGTAATTGGTGATGGTAATTATGGATAATAATATTGAAATTTTCATGATTATTTAGAGATACTCAACTAGTGTTGATGATGGTTGACTATATTAGTTAATGATTGTAGTCGCTAATGATAGTTAGTAGATGAGACTAATAATCATGGCGAACAATTGTGATAGACAATGATTGTATATGGTTGGTGATATATGACTGGCGACTGATAACTGAAAGGGTGATTTCTGACCATTGCTTTTGGAGTTAAATTTTTGAGGTGGTGTTAAATTATAACAGTTGGCGATGATTATAAATGGTGGTTGGTTGTGATGACGCTTGATTGTGGTAATTGAAGATAGTAATTATGGTCGAGGATGATAGTTATGGATGGTAAGTGGTAATGGTTAGAGAGGAATATTGCGCGATGACAATAACAATTGTATATTGGGGTGAAAATGGATGAAATGACAGTGAAATGTTTTATCTATAATTTTTAAAAATAATATTAATTGCATACTTGACTAAATGTTTTTGGGAAGCCAAAAATGCTATATATTTTTTATTTATAAGTACTTATATAAGTTGAGTTGTTTGGTCAAGGTCTATATTTTTAAATAATGAGAAAAATAATTTTCAAATAAATCAGTCAAATAAATTACTACACTTCAAAAATATTTTTTCGAGAATCAATTTTAATAAAAAAAGATATTTTTCAAAATAAGCAAATTTTGCCAAACATGATACAAGACTTTATTATATGTCTTAATGATTCAAATTCATTAACTGATTGTAAAAGAAAAAATCAAACACGTTTAATAATAAGATTTAAATAATTAAAATTTAGACCTAAAATTAATAACTGTGATATGAATAATTAAAATTCAAATCTTTATTTAGTACAACAAATGATATCTTAGTTGCATATAATTAAAAAATGCCAAGATCAAATATTTAGATCACTTATTCTTTTCAAGAATTTAGTGGACTAGCTGATTATCTATCTCAATTACCACACAATTATTAGTAAAATCGATCTTCAACCAACTGAGAGCTTTCTGAACACCCATAATCTCTGCAAATAACAAGATAGGTATTTTATCTAAAAACATTAATTGTTCAGCAATGAAACTTCTCGCATTTTATCAACATTCCAACTTTGACAAGACAACTATGAATATCAAAGTTAGCATTTGTGTTACATTTAATTTCATCCTCATTTGATTTCTGCCATTCCACCTAGCAATGAATAATGATTTCATCGGCGTGAAAACATTAAGGGCAAACCGTTGTGAGAATTATGTTTTTCTTCAGTAATTGATTACAAATCAGCAATGATCCTCTCAAAAACCATAAAAAGTTATGTATTTTAAGAGATAACTAGAATACATCCTTTTACTCCCTCAATGCCTCATGCCAACATTTTCTCGTAGCATAACACTCAACAAAATTTATCTAATCGTTTTTACTTTTGACACGATAAGTTCTTTCAGAATATCAAGTTTTCATTCACTTTTCCAAGCAAAATCTATCAAAATACAATGATCAATACAAACGGAAAGTAAAAATGAAAAATTTATATATATTCACTTTTATGAAAAATTAAAAGAAATTCCATTTACAATCTATTCAAATAAAAAAATTAACTTCAAGAATTAATAAACTAAACTAAAAACATATCACTTAACTAATATTACTCGACTCAAATAAGTGCTAAAAAAGTGTTTATATATACAAGATATATATCTGACCTTGCTTGACTTAAATACCTAATATAAACAAATAATTACTCTCTTTTAATTATCATATTTTTCTTAATATAAAAAAAAAAGTAACTTAAGTTAGGGTGATTCTCAAGCAATTCTTCTAAAGGATTTTACAAAAAGTTGATATTTATATCAAGTGGACACTGAAATTACTAAAATCCAGTTTCTTACTATACTATAGCTTATACTACAACAAAACAGCGAAAAATCCCTTCTTCTTTTTTATCTCACTAAAAACTTCGCCTCTCTCACTGTAAATGCTGCGACTTTTTCTGTTAGTATTTGTTTTCAAGAATCTCACAATTCTCATGGCATTTTCTTTCTTTTTGTTGCTAAAGTTACAATTTCTGCAATTTTAAGGTTTTCAATTCTATCTGGCTTTGTTTAGGGGAAAAAATGGTAGAAATGTATGAAGTTTTGAGCTTTATCTGTTGCATTTCTGGTTTATGTTATCTTCTTGTTGCAAGTTTTAATGAGTTTGTACATTTGGGGTTGGGGGGTACTGGAGTTCTTTCACAAATTTCCCCTGATTGTCTGTTTCTTGATTTTTTCAATTGACAGGTGCTGAAAGAAAGTTTTGGGGTTGAAATTCAGTTAATAATCAAGTGGGGTTGTGATATTTTTGGGGAATTAGTAGGTTAAGTTGATTTTGGATTCTGGGTTTTTTGAGTTTGGGTATGGCTAGTTGCACATCAGCTGTGTTTGTGCCTCTGGATACTCGGTTGCGGAATGGGGTATTAGCTGTTCTTGCAAGAAGAGTTTGTCCTTTGAAAATGCAGGATGAGAAAATGGGATTCTTGGGTGTTAACCAAAAGGGTATTTCAAGTTGTCCACAGTTTAAGTGTTCAGCTAATTCACATAGGTTCAACGATTATCAAAGTAAAGACTCGTTTCTGAATTTACATCCTGAGATTTCGATGCTTCAAGGTGAAGGAAACCATACTTTCACTACCTCTAGACAGGAAAGCTCGAGTGGAGAGGTCGCTGAGAGCTTAATGGACTCATCAAGCTTGAAGAATTTCAATGAGGCTAAGATTAAGGTGGTTGGTGTAGGAGGGGGTGGATCAAATGCAGTAAATCGAATGATTGAGAGCTCTATGAATGGCGTGGAATTTTGGATTGTGAATACTGATATTCAGGCAATTAGGATGTCACCTGTGTTTCCTGAGAATCGATTGCCAATAGGTCAAGAGCTCACGAGAGGACTAGGTGCCGGTGGTAATCCAGATATAGGGATGAACGCTGCCAAAGAAAGCAAGGAGGCTATTGAAGATGCAGTTCGTGGTGCAGATATGGTTTTTGTTACTGTAAGTTCAGCTTCTGTTTAGGACACTAAGTTTAAGGTGTTCAAAACTTTACTTCGATGTTTTGTCCTATCTTTTTTCTCTTAGTTTCTCGGTTTCATATGCTGTTGTACAAGATTCTTTGTTTTTTCTTTCTTCGATAACAGATACTGCTTTGGTGATACAGTGCTTCCTTTCTAGCTATCAGGAATATATGAAACTCATAAGAGATATTCTGGATAGATTCAACTGAAATAGATTCTCTTAATTCACATCTATCAGAGTTAATTGGTGATAAAATGCAGAATCACCAAATGATCTTCATATAGTTGCAGTTTGTTTGGATGTTAGTTACCTATTGTATTGTCAATTTAAATACCATGTTTTTTTTATTGTTACTTAAATTATATTGTATCGTATCGTTAAATTCATTTTTATGTAACGGCAAAAATTCTTATTTTATGTAACGACTGGTTTGGTGTGATCGCGTCGTTACCTTATTTTTTTCTTCTCATTTTGTCTTCGTTTATTTCTAATAATAATCTTATTTTAACCTTTACCCTACCTTTTTATAATAGCTTTACCTGGTACCCTTCTTTTCTTGTATGTTTGTCTTTCAATTTGCTAATGGGTTGTATTACATAATGAGGGAAACGATGATATCTACCCAAACATTGTATTCATCAAAACAATACAGTATGCTAAAATACAACACAATACAATACAAAACTATACATTATGAAACGATAACAACCATCCATTAAAGGCAAGCTAATTGCAACACTATAACCAAACTCCGAATAATTTTTCTTAACATATGACTCCTATCCCCTTAAAGCATCTGGAAATGGGAAAAAGTTGCGGTTGAAGGGATTTCCATTTAGGCCTCATTTGTTTGCAATTAATGAAGGTCTTAATCTTAATCATTTAGATATCAATCATTAAGTCAGTTTGTTTTTTAGGTCTGAATCTTAATCATTCAGATCTTAACTATTGAGTGCGTTTTCTTTTTCATGTTGCAACCACTTAATGGGTCTGAATGATTAAGATCGGTAACAAAGTCCTAACATCATTAAGATGGCCCAGTGGTTTGGGCTTGGAACTTCCATGTTGGAGGTCTCGAGTTCGAAACCCCTTGCCATGTGGATTATCTCTCATGTGTGGTTTGCGAGCTATTGCATAGGACCAGGGGTTTTACCCTGTGTGCACCCAAAGAGTAGCGGCTGCGGGTTTCCCTTGTCATAAAAAAGAAGAAGATGTCTATTGAAAAATTTAATTCTATAAAGATGCAAGTTCACCATTTCTATTTATTCACCGCTATCGCCATCGCTCACCATTATTCCATTATCAATTACTACCATCTGCAACCACAATCACCACCGATGTAAATCATTATAATCAATTGTCACCACTACTATCCACCATTACAATCATCACCATCAACCACCATTACCATAACAACCAACAATCACTATGAGTATCACAATTTTTGATTCTGAGACTTCTTAACTTCAGGAGTTATCCTTATGAAACTATATACATGTAAGATAATTGATGCCATCCATCACAATGTATATTATCCAGAAGCTTTGTAAAAGTTAAATATGGATGATCTGCATATTGCTGCATTCAGAATTAAAGTTCCTTTACATTTTTGGTCTTGTAGAAGGGATTGCTTAGTTTAATTTTCCTCCCTTTCTGGGCTTCAAAATTGTATGTGCAGGCTGGAATGGGTGGAGGAACAGGGACTGGTGGGGCTCCTATAATTGCAGGAATTGCCAAATCAATGGGTATCTTAACTGTTGGTATTGTCACAACCCCCTTTTCTTTTGAGGGACGAAGAAGAGCAGTTCAAGCCCAAGAAGGAATTGCAGCTTTGAGAGAAAATGTTGATACGCTAATTGTCATTCCTAATGACAAGTTACTGACTGCTGTTTCCTTATCAACCCCAGTAACTGAAGCTTTTAACCTGGCTGATGATATCCTTCGGCAAGGGGTTCGTGGTATTTCTGATATAATTACGGTACGAATGCTGAGTTCTCCCACTCTTTTGTTTCCATTTTGCTCTCTGCATTGTTTGCCAAGAATTTGAAGTTAAGTAGCTTTTCTCAGTCTTACTTTACATCTAGCGACTGGTCTCACCTGTTTTTTTGGTGTGGGGGAGGGCGGGGGTTTCTTGTCCTGGTCACACAGGGAATTCACGCTTAACTTCTCTCTAGTCTTCATGTTTGTGCATTTGATTTTACTTTTCTTTTAGCAGTTACTATTTACTCCATCCGTTTCAATTTGCTCGTCTTACTTTCCTTTATAGTCCGTATCAAAAGAATGCCTCTTTCCTTTTTTGGCAACTCCTTAATTTCAACTTTCCACATGGCATGTTTAAGGCCACAAGATTAAAAGGCATTTTGGTACATTCTACATATCTTTAATTTAAAAGTCATCTTTTTACTTTTTAAACTTCGTGTCAAGTCAAAACTAGACAAATAAATTGAAATGGAGGGAGTAACATTTTCACCTAGGGAAGGTCATCATTTACTCAATTTTATGCTAGCAATATCAACATATACTCAATTCTATTTTAATAATCACTGTAGTTTCACCTAGACTAGGTGATCATTTACTCAGTTATATCTGAACAATCCATGTATGTTACCAGTGGAGTGCATCTTAATTTGTTTTGATTTGGTGACACCAAGTAGCTGATAAGTCTGCAGTGCTTATAAGCTGTTAAATATAACTTTAGAGATTGACATTTACATCTAAATTGGGATACATGCTTTGTAAGCTTGAGATGAATCTAGCATTATTTCCACCTGCCCCTAAAAGAGAGGGAGAGACAAGGAGGGAGGGGAGAAATCACAAACTTTCGTGCCCGGTCAATGTTATTTGGCAGAACTGGTTCTAGTCTGACCTGGAAGAATGCAACGAAACCTTTGCTGGCCCAGTGATGTTGATGTTGCTTTCTTTTATTTTTCCTGTTTTGGTATAAGGGAATGGATAGGGCATTCCCTGCCTCTATCACAAGGTTTTTCTCTTTTCTAATCCATATACTGCTTTCTCATCCCTCATTCTCCAGAAGTCCACATCATCAGATGCACTCAAATCTTTGTTTTGATGAAGGTATTTAATTCACAGAAGGGCATCAAGAAGATGCATAGCTACAGTAAATAAATACAAAACGAAGAGTTGTTAGCCCCTTTAATGGTGTAATAACACAAGGGAACTAACAAAGTCCAAAGACTGATCCGTTCTAATTACAGTAGCTAACGTAGTCCATCAAAATAGGTTGTGTAAACAATTAGCTTTGAGAGAGTAGTTTGAAGTTGAGGTTCCATCAAAGCATTTCCTATTTCTCCCATTCTATATACTACTCCATAATTGACTGTAGGGATCATCAGCTGCACACAAATCTATATCCATAGTAGTATCAATCTCCCTACTAATTTTATCCTGGTCATGGTTTTGATATGTTTGGAGAGACTATGGAGCATCTTTGGTGTTTTCTGAAGAAATTATGATGTGATACCCTCCATTCAGTTTGTTTTTTTCTATAAAGGTAACAGTGTATTCATCAGCAACAAAATAGGGCTGGCAGATATATTTACTATTACAAAAGACCTTATCAGTGTTACAAGGATTCCGAAAAATCAACTAAGGTTTCTGCCACGACTACATACTTTTCTTTACACCAAAAATGAAGAGTACCCTCCATTCAGTTTGTTATCAACAATGTAATTTTCTATGCTTATGTATCTCTACAAGCTTCGATTCATACCATATGATCTTTGTATGGATTTGTAGAGCAACGAGTCTGATAAAATTTCGTTTGACTTGCCCAAGGATGATATATCTGTTCCCAAATGTCCATTCATCTTCTTTTTATGCATCTGAGTTCTGGCAGTGTAATATGTAGCTTTGATTTCAGTTTTGATATTTTCATATATTCTTTGCTTATGGATGAACTGATTTCACTCTCAAACCAGTGGTCTTGTTAAGTGGGTGAATATGTTAAGTTTGTATTATTTATTCTCAGTATATCTACATGAATTCAGATTCCTGGACTGGTAAATGTGGATTTTGCTGATGTGCGTGCTATTATGGCAAATGCTGGTTCCTCGTTGATGGGAATAGGAACTGCTACAGGTAAGTTCAGGAACCTATTTAATCAATTGTGGGCCATCACTTTTTGTTGGTACCGTTTACTTCATAATTTTGTGTAGATGTAAGGCAACTACGAATGTGATGATGTTGCCTTAAGAGATACATACGCTAGCCTATACCTCTGATAATATTGTCTGTACTCCTAAAGTCAAAGGGATTAAACAAACAAAAGTGGATGTATTGTAGTTGTTCTAAATCTAATCACCCATCTAAGAGTTCCCTGATAGCATCATTTTAACCAAGATAAAATATATTTTTCTGGCACAAACCTAACTTACCAAGAGGTATACTGCAGAGAAAGCTTATGCTTACCTAATATGCTGTATACATTTTGAATGGAATGACACAACCATCTGTTGCTCGATAAGAACATTATCATAAGATCACTTGTGCTCTCATTTGTTCTTTCCCTTTAAAATATACATTTTGACTCTCCTTAATTCCTTTCAATAGTTGGACTAGCGGAGCCTCCCCAAATGAATAGCAATCCCAATTCTGGACCACCGAATGACATGTTTTGCTTACTTTTATCCTAATATTTTCTTATAGTTCCTTGAGTTAAGTTTCCTGAGATGTTGTGAGCTATTAAATTCCTGGAATAGCTTTAGCCGATGACGGAACCTATAATCAGAAGTCATATTAAAGAAAAAAAACGTACTTTTTTTTTTTGAAACTGGTAACTTTAGTCTATATATCCACAGGTATACTACAACAAAAGTGTAGTTCCCCTTCAAAAGTGTTACAACTTACATAATAAAACAGTCAGTCTAAACTGCTGCCTATAAACAATCTAGCACATCAAAGATGTCTTCTGTCCTAGTTAATATATCTTGTTTACAACAAAAGTAGAAAAGAGCTAAGCAATTCATCTTGATCTTCTGTAAGCTATTTTGCCCATTTTCAAAACTCCTATTGTTTCTCTCTTTCCAGATTGTCCACCAAATACATGCTGGGACAAATTTCCATCTCTTCTCCTTATCAGAAGCATTGCCATCTCTATTCCAGCTGCTCAGGACACCTTTAATGCTCCCTGGTTTCACCCATCTTTTCCCCTTAAGACAGATGAACATTCTCCATAATTGTTCTGTCCATGTACAATGCAAAAAAACATGGTTAATTGTCTCAGCTTGTTCTCCACATAAAGTACATCTAGAAGCCAACTGATAGCCTCTTTTCTTTAGATTTTCATGAGTCAAAACTGCTTCTTTTGTCAATAACCACATGAAGCAGTTTACTATGTAGGGTACTTTTGGTTTCCAGATCATCTTCCATGGCCATTCTGTCTCCTGTCCAGCATTTTTGTTGAGTTCCTTATAGATTGAATTTACTGAGAATTGACCTTTGGTATCATTCTGCCAAACCAATTCAGTGAGGTTGCTGAAAGAGCCTACTGAATCTTGAAATTCTGCCACTTTGTCTATCTCCCAATCATGAAGGTTCCTCCTTAGGAACAAATTCCATCCTTGCCCAGTCCACATTGTAGCCACAGTGGCCTGTTGATGTTGGCATAAAATGAACAATTCAGGATGCAACTGTTTCATAGGGATAGACCCATTCCACTTATCCTCCCAAAAGGATGTCTTTGAACTATCTCCCACTTCTACCTTGGTTATGTGATATAGCACTGGCCATAGATTTCTGATTGCCCTCCAAACAGTGCATTTATATGGAGTGCTTATCATTTGTCATCCACTTATCTTCCATGCCATATTGTGCTATGATGACCTCTTTCCAAAGCATGTTATCTTCATTTGCAAACCTCCACAACCACTTCATCATTAGATTATGGTTTTGTTTCCTCAGGTTTCTTATGCCTAGGCCTCCTGTGTTTTTACTCACAATCAATTCCTTCCATTTAACAAGATGAAACTTCTTCTTATCTTTACTGCCTTGCCATAAGAAATTCCTTCTAAGAGCATCAATGCTATTAGATACATTGGCAGGCATAGGAAAGACATACATCATATAAGAGGGTAATGCATCCATCACAGTGTTAATTAAAGTCAATCTTCCTCCCAAAGACAAATACTGACTCTTTCAGTTGGTGAGTCTCTTTTCACTTTTCTCCAGGACCCCATTCCATATGCCTTTGGACTTGTTTTTAGCTCCCAAAGGCATACCTAGGTAAGTAGTTGGAAGCTCCCCAACCTTGCCTCCTAGTGTTCTGACCAAAACTTCTGTATTAAGCACACTGTTGATAGGATAGATGAAGCTTTTCCCCCAGTTTATGTGGAGACCAGAAACAGCTTCAAAATTGACAAAAATAACCCTCAAAATCAGAATCTGTTTTGTCTCTGCTTCACAAAATACCAATGTGTCATCTGCATATTGTAGATGAGTTATGTCCAAACTAGAAAGTTCCCCAGCTTGGAACCCCTTGATCCAGCCCTTTCCCTTTGCTGTATTAATAAGGTTACTCATTCCTTCCATAGCTAAGATGAATAAAAATGGAGAAAGAGGATCCCCCTGTCTCAGGCCTCGGTCGGAAGAGAAAAAACCAGTGGGTACTCTATTCACAAGTATAGAGAACCTGACAGTGCCAATACAATGCTTTATCCATCTTATCCACCTGGCCCCAAAACCCATTCTTTCCAGCATTTGGATGAGAAAGTCCCAGTTTAAGAAGTCATAAGCTTTCTGTATGTCCAGCTTGCATATAATTCCTGGCTTATTGCTCCTCTGTCTGGTCTCTATGCATTCATTGGCTATCAAAACAACATCCGTAATTTGCCTGCCCTTGATAAAAGCCATCTAATGTCTGTCCACCAGGCTATGTATCACCCTATTGAGTTTCTCTGCTAGAAGCTTTGTAATGATCTTGTATACCCCCCAATAAAACTAATGGGCCTGAAGTCTTTTAGTTCCTCAGCATCCACCTTCTTTGGGATCAAGGCTACAAATGTTGCATTCAAGCTCTTTTCAAGGAAACATTTCTCATGAAAGTTTTGAATAGCTCCAACCAGATCTGAGTTGATGACATCCCAACATTGCTTAAAAAATTCCATTGAATAACCATCTGGGCAAGGAGCTTTATCCCCAGCACATGCCTTAGTGCTTTCTAGGATCTCTTGTGGTTCAAAAGGAGCCTCTAACATGGACCTGTTCTCTGCATTAATTTTGGGGCAGTTCACCATTTCTAATTGGGGTCTCCACCTCTCTGTTTCTGCATACAAGTTCTCATAAAAGGCCACTATTTCCTTTTTGATCTTCTCTGGATCCTCCTTCATCACCTCCCCCACTTTTATCCTGTCAATTGTATTTGCCCTTCTGTGTGCATTTGCAGTTTTGTGAAAAAAATTGGTGTTTTTATCCCCTTCCTTAAGCCATGTCACCCTGGACCTTTGTCTCCAAGCTATCTCCTCTTTCTTTGCAATTTCTTCAAATTCATTTATGAGTGTCATTCTGGATACTATTTCTTCTTCTTGCAATATTCTATGCTCCTGAATTCCCTCCAGATCGACCAACTGTGCCACCACAAGCTGTTTCTGAATTCCCAGATTCCCTTGAGTTGATTTACTCCACTCCTTTAGTTTAGTCTTCAATGCCCTCAACTTGGATACCAGAACAAAGTCAGGGCTACCAGTGCTAGGGAAAGACTCCCACCATGTCTTGATCTTCTCCTTGAATCCTTCTGTTTGAAGCCACCAATTCTCAAATTTGAAGTAAGAATTGGAAGCCTTCTATTCACTACACTGTAGCATGATAGGGGAGTGATCTGATGTAACTCTTTGTAAGATTGTCTGTTTGACATTCTTGAAGCAATTGTCCAGTTCTTCTGAGATTAGAAATCTATCTAATCTTGCTGCAATATCTTGTCTATCCCCTTTTCTTCATGTATATTTACCCCCTTTCAATTCCAAGTCTCTCAACTCCATATCCTCTATGAACTCAGAGAAGTCTGTCATTGCTTTATTGATTCTGAGGCATCTCTTCTTCTCTGATGGATATCTAGTGGTGTTGAAGTCCCCACATAGGACCTACGGCCCTGAGCATAGACCCCTGGCAGCACCTAGTTCACCCCAAGTATCCTCCCTTTCCACTCTACCATTTGGTGCATAGACTCCTGTTAAGTGCCAATTTAGGTTTTGGCTCTTCCCAGTGAATCTACAAGTGACAGAATGCATCCCCACACTGCTTTCTACACCCTCCCAGTTCCTTTTATCCCACATAATCACTACACCCCCTCTGGTTCCACTAGCCTCCAACTGCACAAAATCAACCCACCTACTTCCCCATACTTCCTTTATTGTGTTTGAGATATCCCCTCTCAATTTAGTTTCTTGGAGACAAACAATGTCAGCCTTCCAACATCTAAGTATATTACTTACTATTCTCCTCTTTCTACTACAATTTAATCCCCTCACATTCCAGGAAATAATTTTCAAATTCATTGATCATTTATAGGTAGATATCCCCCCTTACTTCTAGAGCCATAGCTGTTGCCCATCTGTTTGTGTTGCAGACCTCTTTGAAGGATCTTGTTATCTTGCTTGTTGTTGCTGTTTGGGGTTGTTCTGCCTGCCTCCTTTGTTGTATATATGAATTTTGCTATTTTGTGGGGTATATTGCTCCATCCTCCTTTGTAATAGCATTCAGGTGTAATAATTATGGACTTTTTTTGACCTTGAAGTGCAATGAAACTAATGCATCTCCCATTTTCATTGTACTTTAGAGTACAAAAGAGCTCTGAACAATGATCCCTTGTCTTCCATCTTCTGACCTCTTTCCCCTGTGTTTTTGAAGCTTCAATAAAGACTGATACCAACCATTTTAGAGTTTTGTGACTGACTCTAACTCCCCTCATTAAGTTCCTGCTGCGCTCGATCCACTCATACCATATTTCTGCTCCTAAATGGCATTCAGTGATCTCGTATGATTTGAAGCCAGCATTGTAGTAAATGCTGTTTTCCCCTAGTGCATTAACTCCGGCCATCTCCCAGAAAAGGACCCCCAAAAAAGGAAAGAAATCAAAAGCTGACTAAAGGCAGGTTAAGAAAAAGTTTTCCTCAATCTTAGTGCCTGAGAGCATTTTCTTCTTCTCGACTCAAAAACCTTTAATTGCAAAAAAAAAAAAAAACGTACTTAACAACTTAGAGGGATGCAATGTTGGAAATATGAAATGAAAGTTCTGTTGATCTAATTATTTCTTTTGTTTTCCCCTTTCAATATTAACAATGTCTTCTCCAGCTGCAATGACAAACATTAGACTACAATATTTTTCTAGTCAAATCTTTTGTGAAGATAAATGTAGTATCTTTTCCACAGATGTTAAATGAATCTTTTCGGGAATTTCTCGGTTATCAATAAAAAGATATATGTATAGATATTCTAACGGACTAACCTAAGCTTACTCTCGTAACTTTCACACCCTGTCATGCCACAATGTACATTTGACGTGTTTATATTAATTATACAATGTTGTAGCCTTTACTTCTTTCTGAAAGTGCAGATTTTTTTGCATGTTCCATCCTTGTTTTGACCTAGATCCAAAAGTATTTCCTATCCATCTTAGAAAGCATCCAAGTTATGAGTTCTATCAGGTTACATGGAACAATATTCAGATTGGGATACCAGATATACGTATGGCCACATATGGTCTTTCTCATCTCTCGAGTAGTTGGGTTTTTTCAGGGAAATTGTTTCTGTTGAGAATGTATTACAGGACATGTCATATTGTTGGGTTGACATTGCAGGGAAGACCAGAGCCAGAGATGCTGCATTGAATGCTGTTCAATCTCCTTTGCTGGACATCGGCATAGAGAGAGCTACTGGAATTGTGTGGAATATAACTGGTGGTAACGATTTGACATTATTTGAGGTACCTGCCCTGCCCCCCACCCCTACCCCCAATGTTTTTACTGCTTTTAGTACAGAAAATTTTCTATGTCGAACATAACATGTATAGATAGTTATATGAGTCCTTTTCATTATTTTCCCAGAGTGCTTGTTTCTACAAATGGAGAAGAACAAACAGAATCTTTAATTAATGATGCATGAGTGCGATTTCTCTAGAAAATTTTATTTTCTATGCTTCTGGTCTACCTGTCTGCCCTATTTGCTACCTCTCTTCAGCTGTGAAGACTGTTTTTCAATCGAAATTTCATATAACCACATTTCCATCATTGCATCCCTTTCATGTTATATATAGTGATGGTCAGATGAGTCATTTACTGACAACTACGGAATCAGAGCATTCCAACTTCAGATGCACCATTATTGTTTTTGAACCTCTAGATTCACAGAAAACTGTGTATTGAGATTAGGCTTTAATCAGATGCATTCACAATATTTTATGCTCGTACACACATTTTGGATGATGGTTATACATGACTTATCCAATTTTTTATGTCTTCTCTTACACTTGCATGTTCCTCTGGCACATCTCTAGGTAAATGCTGCAGCAGAGGTTATATATGACCTTGTCGATCCAAGTGCCAACCTCATTTTTGGAGCTGTGATAGACCCATCATTAAGTGGACAGGTACATTAATATCTCCTATCACAAGGATAATACTGCTTTTGTTAAGATGATACTATGCTGAAATAACTAGCAAAGATCTATATGTTTAATAATTACAATGGGCCTGGTATAGACGCTCAGAAACTTCTAATATTTGAAACAGCATAAAAATAAGTCCAACCATAAAACCCAAACTGTGAGGGATAGTAACGTTGGTTTCCTTTACTAAGAGAAAGCATTAGCAGTCGCTTTCACTTGCATAACTAATCTAATTCTGAAAGGATTTCTCAGCAAAGTATGTACTTCAAAGAAACAGCTCATCAGTTCAGAAGTCAAACATTGACCAAGTATAGGGAAGGCTTTCTCTCTGATTGGTAAATCAAGTGTTTAAAATTGGACACAAACAAGATTGCCTTGTTCTTACAACAACAACAACAACATACCTAGTGTAATCCCATAGGTGGGGTCTGATAGAGTGTATGTAGGCCTTACTCCTACCTCGTGGAGGTAGAAAGGCTGTTTCCGAAAGATCCCTCACTTCAAATAACGCATATCACAGCAGTTTGAAAAAGAAAAATACACACATAAAGAGGACATAACAAATAATAAGGAAAACAGTACACGGCATTCAGAAAACAAGGAACAGTGACAATAACCAAATAATGCGATAACCGAAGCACAGGAAACAACGGGTAGTAACAGAAATCATAGGACAAGAAACTACGAGAATAATGCTACTACTACTTAGTACTTATATGAATGGAGAAATAGGTATGATGCAAAATTAGTGCTCCAATGAATAGATGCATCTGTTGTAACATTGCCTTTATTTTTCCACGCCAAATACTTGTTTATGTTAGTTCTATGGCAAACACAAATGGGTTCTGGTAATGTTACAGCATTTGGGAGGATTGTATCACTTGTCAGTTTGCATTACTCATGATCTTTCTATTTACTACTAGTTTTAAGCTCTCTTTCCACGAACCCTTGGCCAATATTCATCTTGGATCATGTTTACTCGCGTCATTATTATCATGATGCAGGTCAGTATAACCCTAATTGCCACCGGTTTTAAGCGCCAAGAAGAAAGTGACGGGAGGCCCCTCCAGGTATTCCTCTATTCCACTTCTCTTTGCATGTTCACCCCTCATGCAAATCCTGTGAATTGGTGGGCATCTTGTATAATGTGTTCCATGATGTTACAGGGAAACCAACTAGCACAGGGAGATGCCAACCTTGGAATTAACCGACGGCCTTCATCATTCCTGGAAGGTGGTTCAGTAGAGATCCCCGAGTTCCTCCGGAAGAAAGGAGGCTCTCGCTATCCTAGAGCTTAAATCAGTCCTTGTGTTTCTTGTATGTATAGTAGTCTTTCACCCTTTATGTAATTGTCATTTGTTTCATCATCTTCTAATGTGATAATGTCTTCTATGCACAGGATCTTGGTTATGCTTCAAATAGTGACTCTTGTCTCTGGGGAAATGTTACCCGGCGCCCTTTCTTAGTGCATAGATACTTGTTCTGTTTTTCACTAGTTATTGCAGTATATATCACTTCTTTGGCAGCCATTTGGTATAAGCTGGAGCTTTTTACTGCAAGATATGGAAGCATGATGAGTCGGTAACCTTGACATACATGAAGTATACCGTTAACATACTTGTTGTGTCCGGGGTGTGTGTGTGTGTATGTGCGCACACGTGTTTTAGGATCAGTTTTTCATCTGTTGGGTACGTCAAAATGCTTCCTATCTCTGTTCTTGCCAGTAGGAGAACTGCAAAGTTGAGATATTAGAAACCAGTATTTGTGAAAAGATAAAGAGTGGCAAGGTACACTCTTTCTAGTGCAAGATATTGTCCCCAGTTTTGACATTTGTGCTGAAACAATCTTTTCCAGTTTCATGAAAGAAATTCAAAACTAAAATATCCTTAAGCTGATGTTTCGGGTTCAAATTTCAGTAGAGACAAAATTATTAGGTGATTTTTCTTTATTTGTTTAAGCTTTGTTGAATAGAGTTATTCGATATTTATATTGGTGGAAGCTAGTAAATATAGGAAATTGAAAACATCAAGTAGGTTGTGGCGTATAAATAAAAAGATAAAACGTTAGCGGACCAACTTGACAAGACCCTCCTTTGTTCTATCTAATTCGGTGTGTGATCCTTCTAGCCTTGCGAAAACATATTCAAACATTCACAATACTCATTGTACGAGAAGCTCCTAGAGCAGGCCTGAAAGACTAACAAGAAACTCTCTTTATGGGAGGGGAAGGTCATATTTAGGAAAAATTGACCAGAATTCCTCCACTACGGATGGACTGATCTAAAGAGCGGAGACTTGATTCAATATTTACAGTTGCTATAGGTTAGGCAGGATGGGGTAGATAGATATAGTACGATTGGATTGATGGATGGTGCATTATCCTTCTCCCAATCATTTCTCTGCAAAGCCAATGAGTACAACTTACTAAAGGGAAACTACGAAAAAGATCTTAGAGCTAGCTGTCTCAATCATCCACAGCTCCGGGATTAATGTGCTCTTTTTTATGAGGCCTATTTTATGCGTGTGAACCTAATGACATAGGTGCATGCCACTACATCTCCTTTTTATAAGCCTGACAAAATAACGATGATTGTAGCTTCATTTTGAAAAAAGAATCATTATATGTTGATCCTCTATAAAAAGATTCTTTGTGTATTATTTATAGCAAAATTATGAACGGGATACAAAAATTCACCATTGAGATATTCGATATGCATGTATGCGAATCTTATGCTGATGATACATAGCAGATATCCTGTAAAATTAATCGAGGCGCCGAGTCTGGACACCATGAGTATCAAAAGGAAAAAAAAGTAGAGAAAGGTGATGACAACTTTATGTTGATTAGGTAGGTATTTGTGGACAAATTCTTCTGTATTTTATTTTCCAGTCAGTCCCTATCAGTATTATGTATCCCTTTTCACTACCTATATTTACTTTAAGGGGTCGTTTGGTAGGAAGTATTAGGATAAATAGTCCATGTATTATGTTTGGTATTATTTAATATTTTGTTTGGTAGGAATTTTGGGTCCATGGATTAGTTATACACCCTACATGGTATTATATGATGTATTACTAATACCTCCCATTTGGTGGTATTAGTAATACATAGGATTTAATACCATGGGATTATCCATGTAAAGACAAAAATATCCCTCAAATCCTTTTAATCATTTTATTTATTTTCTTGATTTTATGTTTTATGTTTGTACTAGTAAACTTATTTAAATAAATTAGCTTACAAATTTTATTATTTAGAGAAAGTTGTTTGTGCTAAATAAATTCAATACAAATCAATACAATATTTGAAATGTGAGTTATTTAACATTTACTAATTGAAAAGATAATTATATATCACCACCTGACGTTTATGATCTTAATTGAATGTATTATTTGTTGATATATGTGATTTTCTAATTATTTGTATTTTGAACAATTTATAAAATTGCATACATATAATTATTAAAACTACAACTTGCAATTTTTATGTGTAAATGTAGATGGTTTATTTGATTATACTATTGTTTACCGTCTTTTCGGTTTTAAAAGTAGTTGGTCTATCTTTTTTAAATTAAATTGACGTTTTGTGAGTAATCAATTTATTAAGATAACAATTATTTTACCCTCAAATAATTCAAGTGAGAAAATAAAAAGGCATAATACATAAACATGACCCTTAACTTGGCGTCAGCTGGCAACTATGACCTTTAACTTTGGGTGTGCACAAGTAGGCACTTTAACTTGTACAAAATTGAACAAATAGACACATTCGTCTTACATGGCACCTACATGGCAATTTTGTGTCCTATGTGGTGTCCTACGTGTATTATGCCATGTAGGACATGTGTGTCTACTTGTTCAATTCTATACAAGTTTAAGTGCCTACTTGTGCACACCCAAAGTTAAAGGTCATAGTTGCCAGCTGACGCCAAGTTAAGGGTCATGTTTATGTATTATGCCAAATAAAAAATATGACAACAAAATTGTTCTTCTCCTAACTAGTTAAAAGGCCATAAAAATAATATTTTTCGTCAATTATCTACTTTGACCCGATTACATGAAATAAAAAATTTCATAAATAAATCAAGGGTATAATTGGAAAGAAACATTTTGTAGAGTTTTAATCCAAACACAAGATGAGATGGGAAGCAATGAACCAAACACTTGATAAAAAATAAACCCTGCACTACTAATCCATGCATTACTAATCCCTGCATTGCTAATTCCTGCGATATCAATCTTTGTACCAAACGACCCCTAAATGTTCTCATAAGTCACAACACAAGCCAAAAATATTAAATTCTCAAGCAAAAATGGACCACTGGCAAAACCTTTTTTTTTACTTTTGACAGATTGCTTAACAAAGTGAAAACAGAAATTACCTAAACTTGAAAAGTACAAAGTACCAAACCCTAAAACTTTAAATTGTCTTGATTCAACATTGCAGAAAGCTTTTAATTTTACCCCACTGTTTATAAATGTGCTTTATTGTCCCTAGAAAACAGTTGAAATCATATTAATATGCCCATATTAAACTTGATCCTTTTTCCCTTTGTCCAATTCTATACTCAGACCCCGTTTGGATTGGCTTAAAATAAGTAACTTTTAAAAAGTTACTTTAAAGTCATTTTAAAAATAAGTAGTTATGTGTTTTTTATGTATTTGGCAAAAAAGTGTTGAAAGTCACTTTTTTTATCAAAATGTTTGAAATACCCTTAAAGTTGTTGACATTATAAAAGAATTAAGAGTAAAAAAGTAATATACTTGTTCAAAGTAGAATTATTTATAAGTTAAAAAAAAATAAGTAGGGAGCACCCTACTTTTAACTTTTAACTTATTTTAAGTTACTTTTGACTTATTTTAAGTTATTCTTTAATTGTCAAACACTCTAATAAGTCAAAAACTGATTAAAAAGTTAGTTTGACCAACTTAAAATCCCATCCAAACGGGCTCTCAGTCTCAAAATACTTGTCGTCCTTACTAAAAATATTTATCTTAAATATTTTTTTTGTTCATATTTACTTGTTTACTATATTAAAAATAGATGTTTACTTTTACTTGTACATATTAGAAAACCAAGGGATAATTTATCACTTATTAGGAGTCATTAGGTGTGAGGTTTAAGGTATAAGAATATCAAAATAAAATGTAAAATTATGTTATCATGCATTTGGTTAGAGGTATTAGGTAGTCCTTGAATTATTCATCCCACCATTTTTACCGTAATTTGAAACTCAAGGAGATGGAACTAATCAGGCTTAGGCCTCATCCCTCTTTCAAGGGGAGGGGACATAGGCGAGATAATTAATCTCATAATAACTTGTTTCCAAGACAACTCCATAGTTCCTAATTTAATTCATAAAAACTATAGTCATTTCCCCAAATGCATTTCCGAGAAGTATTGAATTTATTATATTTAAGAAGTGATATAATTAAATTATCATTCTATTTATTACTCCTTAAGAGATGTGTCAAGTCAATATTAAACAAATAAAATGAACAGAGAGACTACTTGTTTTTTTTCCTTTTTATCCTTAGTAGTAATTATTTTTAAAAACTACAAATATTTTAATTATGACATATAAATAGAGCAAATATTCAATAAACACATATTATATTTTTAAATATAAATAAAATAAAATAGTTAAACATTCCTTTTACTTAATATTGTTTTTTTAAAAGGCATAACTATTTTGAGGCTCATGAAATATTAGTCATGTAGAAGTGTTTTTCAAAAGTTAAAAAGTGGGGCATTAGTTACTGTTCCTGAAATAGTTATATTCTTTTAGAATGAGAAAGGACAAAATAGAATTCAGAATTTTATTCATTTTGAATGAGAAAGTAGATATTATGCTAGAATAAAGTGTAAAAAGAAAATTATTTAGAAATAACAATTTAATAATTTTAAGGGTGAATAACAATGATGGTCAATCAATTATTGAAAATTCATATTTTAGTCCTTGTGAAATATGCTTTAAGTACATTTGAGTTTCAATTATTTGTAATATATACACTTTGATCCTCTTTTGAATATTCACAAATTTACCTTGATATCAATAGTTTCGCCTGGATTATTCATGTGTTACGTTAAGTTTCTAATTGTTACTTCATATTTAATAATAATATAATTTTAAAAATATATTAAATATAACTCAAAGGGACCCAAAAATATATTTAATCAAATATCACATTGACTAAAAAAAAATAATCAATATTTGAGGGACTAGAAGTGCTATTATCCCTAATTTTAATGATTGATCAAAGAAAGGAATCACAAACAAGAATTGTAATACAAGTAATCATCTGATTTAAACTTTAAATAGCATATTGTTAAAATAATAATAATCCATTTTCATAGAATGTATATTTATGGGAATCAAACTTACCAAGTAAGCATATCAACACCAATTGCTAACTACTTTCCATGGCCCACAATATTTTTTTATGGGGAAAATGCACAAGTACCCCCTAGACTATGACCGAAATCTCATAGATACACCTAAACTTAACTAGGGTCCTATTACCCCCTAAACTATTTTTTTTCCGTATTTTTGTGCACCTTTTGTGCTGACGTAGCACCTTCAACCACACCAAGTTGGCTGTGTTTGTACACACGCGCTTGCCATTGTGTAAATATATATATTTTTTTATTTCTTCTTTAAAAATTTTAATTTTTTTTAAAAAAAATATTCTTATTTTCTTTATCGTGTATTTAAGTTAAGTTAATCACATATTATTTTTGCCTTGTATCTAAACTTTTTTTTTACCTTCATTAATTGAGTTTTCTCTTTTATTATTCTATTGATTTTATTTACTCCTTTGATTTTTTTCCCTTTTGATTTGATTTCAAATGTATTGTATTTAAAATAAGTTAATTTTGCACAGATATCAAAATAAGTGAAGAAAATCAAATAAAACATAAAAAAATTAAAATGTTAATTATTTTTTAACGTTTAAAAACATTAAAAAAAACGTTATAATTTTTTAATTATTTTTTAAAAAAATACACATAATTTTTTTAAAATAATTAAAAGTGAAAAGATAAGAAATTAATGAAAGAAAAAAAATAAAAAGTTTAAAGTGAGAAAGAAAAATAAATATTTTACAAAGAAAGAAATAAAAATAATTAAATATATATAAGTTTAAATATCAATAATTATGTGTACTAACTAATTATAAAGCTACCAATTAAAAAAGGACAGGTGTCCAATTTGTTCACCCATCACATGCTTTCAAGAGAGTGTGCACACTCTCTGTGTCACGTCACCGTTTATGGTGTATTTATTCTATTTTAAATTAGTTTAGGGGGGTAATAGGATCCTAGTTAAGTTTAGGTGTGTCTCTAAGATTTCGGTCATAGTTTTTTTATGTGATAAGTACTAATCCAGTTTATCCCTAATCTTGTTTGTTTTCTCAATTCTAGACCAAATATCTATAAAATCAAATAATTTTATTACAAAGATTCTTGACGTGTAGACGTAAATGAAGTAACTATCTGAATTTTCATCTTATCGGTAAAAGTTTGATTCTCCTTTCCCTATCCCCAATTTTTTAAAATTTCATACTAATCTGTTAATCATTACACTTTATTACACAATCCAAGTTTATAATATACTATACAAGAATCAATTACTACAACCATTATTTTAAAATTATTTTTAGTCTTTAATTAGTTAGATCTTTCATTTGATTATATTGAGATTTGTTTACTCAAAGTACCTAACCTACAGAATCAAAATATTATTATTTACAAATGATTTCCTTCTCCTCTAATTAGCTGTCAATTATTTATTTTAATGATAAAATAAATCATTTTGGCATGTTACTAAATTTATAAGCATTTTTCTGAATTTTATATTACTTTAGGGGGGACCAACAACAATATTGTTAAATAGAGGGGAACAAACAAACTATCCCTTTCTTAGCGAATTTCACACGATAGTGATAGTTGTTCTACTTTTTCTTTTTGACAATGGATACATTTAGGACCACAACCAACGACTTTTTGCATTTTTCACCCCAAATATTTGGTCAACTTGCAACAACCTTTGTAATAAATTTAAATAATTCATTTGTTTTAATTTGGTTGGCTTATTTTGATTTGATAAGGAGTTTGAGAAAATAAACTTCATCTCTCTCAGGACCTTAGGGAGTTTTTCTTGAGCTGAATAGCGCGTGCACTTTTATCAGAGTAGAATCACGTGTGTACGTAGTTGGTGTATAGCCTAAGACTTCTGAATTTTCTGCGCTTAAATTAAAGATATGTTAAATGTACCAAAATATTTTTTAATCTTGTGGTCTTAAACATGTCATTTGAAAAGTAAAAATTAAAAAATTACTAAAAAGGAAAAGAGTCATTTTGTTTAAACAAATTAAAAAGAAAATAGGTTAAACAAATTAAAACCGAAGGAATACTTATGTTCTCTTTAAAGAAATGCTTTTTTCCATCTTTATTATCGTGTTGATCAAGATATTTACTTTTTTTTTCTCACCTTCTTATAAAAGTAGTTTTAATAAAAATGACTTTTTTTTCTAGATCAATATCGTACTCGTTTTGAAGTCTCACTATCGAATCGTGACGACAAGCTCTTATTTTGCAAAATAAAGCAATCTCTATAGAAAAATAAGACGAATATGCAAGCTCGAGATTTCTTATTAGAGATAGAAGCTAAGTATGTATCGCTCCACCGCAACCTACATAATATCAAATCGAAAACAGCCAAGCTAGTGGGTTATTCTTATATTTTTATGGATCATAGCCCCATAAATCCAATATAAATATATACTTATGGAGCTTTTGAAATTTGAAACTATGTACATTTGACCTTGATCTTTAAATCCATTAAAATTTGAGCCACCGCGCCGCGGACTTCCCTTGGGATCTCAAATTAGGACGAAAATATCACTCTCCTAAAAGTAAAAGTAAAAGAAACACCATCTTATTAATTTTCTAAGCCACAACTAAGTTTTTTCTTTCGATAAATAATTTTATTGTTGTTCGTTTCCTCCTTTTTTTTGCTGTCCTTCAATCTAGGGTCCGATCTATAAGAAACAACTTCTTTATTTTTCAAGATAGAAATGTAATCTGACTTTGCTGTATACTTTCCTTTCAGACTCCACGGATAGAATTACACTAAATTTATTGTTGTTGGTTTCAACTTCTTCTTCTCTTTTTTTTTTTTTCCATTTTTGTTTACTTTTAATGGCAAAAAATGGTATAGGGGATAGCTTTTCTTATGGTTTATTGGTTTCTAGCTTTCTTTTTTCAACTCTTTAGAGTTTGTCCTTATTGTTGAACTAGTGGCACAAAAAGTCCCCCTATCTGTTTTTTAATAAAGTGGTATATATGTAGTCACTGGACTTAAAAGAGGAATTTACTCCTGCAATATCTTTTTGTTTTGATGAAAGCTGTTATTCTTGTCACAAGGAATTAACCTTTATTGCCTACAAATAGTATGTCCACATAATTTTGATTATTTGGTTCAAATTAAATATTTATGATAGATTTTCTAATACAAATATAGAATCTGAATAAAATACATAAGGATTTTTTTTTACACTGACACTATAATATATCTTGATATAACATGTAATTTACTTTATTTTTCCGATTATCAAAAAATACTTGTTAATATTGCAGGTAATTTGGCCTGATGATATACATAAAAAAAAAGAGGTACATTATAAGTGCATAAAATTTAAACTCATGTAACAATAATCATGAAATGAGGATGTCATATTTGGTAGATTCATTCTTTTAACACCATAACCAAAATAGCTTTTAGTGGTAATAAATATACATACTAGTAAAGAGTGTTAAAGCCTTTATCGACATTAGTTAATTGTCATTGGATCCAATGTCACTATGAGCTTTATAGACATTTGCAAAGAGTGCTAATTACCACTAAAAATACATATTTAGTGACAATTAAACTATTATCGTTAAAAATCATTTTTGGTGTAGTGTAAACCGAGTCCCATGCTCTTTCCCCACACTTTAACACATGCCCAAAAAATGGAAGCAAAACATAGAGGTGAGAGCAAATGTAGACTCCAATTGGATATAGAAAAGAAGATATTTTAGTAAACCAAAAATGTAAAAAGATGCTATGGATTTTGCTATGTATATGAGAAAACCCATGTTTTTTGTATGTTAGGAATAGTATATGGAGGAGGCAACAACATTATTGGTAGTAGGAAGACAATCTTAATTTGAAAACTTACCTTTGGTCCATAATTCCACATGCTAAGAAAAAGGTACTAATTTGTCTTTGCATTTTGCGAAAAAAAGAGTTTATTTTATCTTGTTTTAGAAGTTTGGTTTATCTATATTCTTGTTGAAATTAGCCACAAAAAAAGGGATAAATAAGGAAAAGTTATATAATTAAACATATTTTACTATCATATATACAATTATTACCTATACTCTCAAAATATTACATATTTTACCACTACTTAAGAGTTTCCTACATATCTTATATTTAATTAGATACATGTATTTTTACTATCAGATACACAATAATAGGGAGAGAGGCTAGTGAGATTGAGGAGGGAGGTGATCGAGATGTATCTAGTGAGTCGTATGTATTTGGAATACCAGATACATGGGAGAGTGGAAAGCGAGATGGGAGAGAGGTGAGCGAGGTTTGCTATGTATCTCAGATACATGCAAATCCACTAGGATACAATGTATCTAGAACAAATTACACCTAAATTTGATCACGTGTATTCGAGATACATGTATCCGGAGGTACCAAAATTTGATAAGATGCGTAACATTGCAAACTAGAATATATCTAAGTAATTAGTTCCTAAACTAGTGAAATTTATGTAAGTTCCCCTTAAATTTATCCTTCCTTAAAAAATTTGACTCATTCATATCCTTGCCGATACGTTTTTGGCTGGAAATTATCCTTAGTCACTAATGTAACAACATAGACATATTTTTAAATGGAGTAAAGACTATAAATGTTACTATTTCTTTTCCATTAATTTTTTATTCATTCCTATATATGTTCATAGATCTCTTAAATTAGAATATTATTAACTTACTAGTTGACAAAATGCAAGTAAACAATAATATATATAAAAAATTCTAAAAAATGGGATTGCAGAATTATGGCACATCGATGTCATCTTCTATAATTTATTGTTTGAATATTTATTATAATTCTTTTGGATTTTTGAGAGTCTATGGGAATACAAACCTAAAAGGTCACTTTCAATGCCTAATAATAGTCCAAAAATAAATTGTATCTGATATCTGACAGACACTCAGCTGCTACTTCCCACATGGTTCCTTTCATATTTATTTATGCCAAATTAAATTTTATGAACCACTCATTTACTACATTAAAATTATTAAAATTATTTGTATGGGATTTTTTCCCCCATAATTTTTCGTATTATGACACTCCTGGACAATGAGGTACCAACAAAAAAAAAGTAAAACGAATTATTAAATTTCGCCTCGGGTAGATATGCTATTAGAAACAGTTTCTCTATCGCAAAAATGTAGAGATAAAGCATGTAAATATTCTACCTTCTTCAGACTTTACTTGTGGAATTACACAAGATATATTATTATTATCGATCATTGTTGTTGCATGTATACAAATGGTAACATTCGGAGTACAAAAATATGATTTTCAACATGAATTTAATATTGAAGCTAATATATTTATCAGCTATGAGCATGTTTGGATGAACTTATAACCTATGATTTATTCAAACACCACCAAAATACTTAAAAGCACGTAAAATAAATCAATTCAACCAGGTTCTATATAAATAATACTCTAAATTATGTAGTTTTTTTTCTTTTTCTAAAGTTAGATATTTTTAAAAAATGTTTGAAATAATTTTGAAATTGGAAAGTTGCACTGTGACAGTAAATTGAAAGAAGTACGGTATGTATAAATATACATGTCCTTCTCAAGCAGAATCCAAGAGGTCCCTAAAAACTGTTCAATATTGGATTAAACATTATCGTAATCGGAGACGACGTTAGAATTTGAAGTTTATGTGTTTGGATTTCGAATCCTTTAAAATTATTGACACATAAACTAATAATTCATACCATTTGATTTGAAAACTCAATTACTTTGGAGTCGCACTGTGCAAAAAAAAAAGGTGTTATGTACCAAAAAATAAAATATAATTTAGAATTTGAATTCGGAACTTCTGATTAAATGTTTAATATACTAATGAAGTTTAACTTAATTTAAAACTATAATAATTTCCAGATTCTTTTAGTTTGTGATATTACTACTTTACAAGTGATGATAGTAATTTTGTAAGTTATAGTATACAAATTTGGAAAATTTTGTAACTTAAAGAATCCAGTTTCAGTTTGTTGCATTTAATTGCATAGAAAAAGGTATACATATAATAAAAAATAAAATAATTGTATAATACGAATTGTGTAACGGAATGTTTTTTCCTCTTTCAGACCCATTTTGCCGACAATCCTTCACAATGGACTAAAAGTTTCAATTTTTTCACAAATATACCTAACTTATATTTGTCAAATAATTGTCCATTACATGACATTTATATATCACATCAAAAGTTGGGTTGGGTATACATATCTCTTCCTTCTTAATCAAAGATCTCGATTCAAACCTCGTAAATGAAATACATCTTTGATAGAAAATATTTTATACCAAAATTGAGATTTTCATATTTGAATCCTAAATAGTTGGACTCAAAAATAAATATTGAATACCAGCTGAAAAATGAAAAAAAAAAAAAAAACAGATATTCCTATATGACAATAAGCTATAGCCTATATATCTTACCAAATATTCAAAATCTATTTATTTTTAAAAAAAAAAAATTAAAAGCATTTTTCGAAATTAAAAAAATAGAGAGAGAAATAACTTTTGTTACTATTCAAAACTCACTATTTGTTTCTTGAAAGTTTAATCAAATACCTCAACTTTCTAATAAGTAATTATACATATCCTTCAGAAACTTGACCAAACAGACTATAATATTCGGTTTGGTAAGTATTTCTTCAAATGATCATATTTAGCTATCATTATAAGTGCAACTTTAATCCATGTCTAATTTTTGATGTTTTTAATGGCCTATGTCTTCATGTATGCATAATTCCCTACACAAACCTAAAACAAAATATCAAAAAGAGTTTGTTCAATTTAGTTGAGCTTTCATTCTTAAATTGTTGTCTTTTTTTCTATTGAATCAAGGAATTATAAGGTTTTTGGTCATTTTCCATGTCACAATAAACGATAGATAAATGTCAAAGAAGGCCTAATATGAAATTAAATTCAGGTCAAGTGATTGTGACTTATTAAAACCTCTTTTTATTTATTTATTTGTCAATTTATAAAATGTGGAGATTCAAGTTAATAAAAGAGGCCGGGAAAAAGACATTATATCGAAAGTTGTTTAATCTTTAGTACTCAGTATTTGTATGAGAATTCAATTATATCATATTCATGTAGAATATAGTGGGGCAGTTGCTACATCATTCTTGCAGATGGCTAATTATGCGACAAGGAATTTCGCCACATTTCACACCTCGCATGTCGCTATTTATGCGATAAGATACGTCACTTTCGTAAAAATCGCACTTTACACCTTTAATATTCCTTAATGAATTTATATGATACGAATTCGAATTAATCGACGACATGTTAATTAATATTCTGATGATTATGTTGCTCCTGATAGAAGATATTGCTATTGCTCCAACCTATCAACTTTTAGAATTGTTTTTTTCAGTGCTAGCTTAAGCACCTAATCTTTTTAATTAACGTAATTAATCAAAAGCATTCATCATCATTATTGTTGTTTTACGTAACTATCAATTGATTTGCACTCTTCCTTATTACTCAATCTACTTATTTTTAATAAAAAACTAGTAATACTACAATAAATATTTTACCCAAAATAGCACTTTCACAAAAAATATTTCAACAAGAAACTAATCTTAATCGAATTAATCCTCCAAAATAATATATCACTCAGATATGTTACTACTAACCATAACAAAATATTGATCAATTTTATTTTACATGTGGAATCTGAGAAGAATAAGATATACGTAAATTTTGCTTTTGTTTTTATGGGATAGACCTTGGCTCGAATGAATTGTTATCGAAGCATGATTGGAAGAAAAATATAACAATATTCAAATAGCAAGATACATAATAAATATATAAAACGACAGATAGTAACACACATAAGAAGATAATTTCTACCTTTTTCACATATAGTGCGACAACACTCGACTATCTACTAATTTCTTATCCTAATCCTCGACCTCCCTACCTTCGTCTCGATCATATGTTACTACTAGAATGAAATTTAATTTAACAATATCAATTCCCTAAAAAGAGCATATATAATTTTAAAAAAAAGTCTTAAGCTCTTGTACATTTTCATAATTGAATTGTTTACTAGCTCCATTTATTCTCTATTATTGAACTTACTTTTCCTATTTTTATGTTTTTTTTTTGTATTCTCAAATTCAGGGAAGAAGAAAAAAATCAAAGATGTGAAGAGGGTAGTCTCAATCTACAATATAATTGTAATATTTTGAAAGGCTCAATAATTGCTTTTTCTCAGTCCAATAATTGTTAGGTCTCTGAGTAAAGCATTGTCTATTCTGCACTTATTTAAGTGAAAGTATCATATTTCCCATCAAAAGTAAAGTTGATTAATTCTTTGAATTAAAAAACTAAAAATATTGTTACTTGTGAAAAGAAGCAATTGTCAGGCAAGAAACTAATAAAATTTCAGAAATTTTTAGTAAGTTTTAATATATACTTTGGTGGTTTCTTTCTCCATGTATCTTAATTTGATAGTATATGAAATTTTAAAAAATAAAAATAACTTTTGAATTTTATAAATTTAAATGAAACAGTTATTTAATTTGCCAAAATATTCTTCAGAGTCTTATGAATTTAAACATATCAAGTAAGATATTTCAATAAAATAGTTACTAAATAAAGAAAATTACATTCTTTTTTTTTGTAAAATAAACTCAAAACAGTAAGAATAATTTATATTATTAGACATATAATTATTAAGTTTGATAAAAATATCAAAACATTGAAAAGGGTTACTAACAAATATAAAACTTTTTACCAATAAGAATTTGTGGTTTAGTCATAAGTATTCCTTTGCCTTTAATGAGAGAACTCGAGTTAGAGAGCGTTTCAATCAACATTGGACTTCCTGACAACACAAAGCTAAATTTAATAATGGTACGAAACCAAGAAAATAAAATCATATGAAACTTCTTAATAGATAATGATTGAGAAAAGACTTAATCTTAGTTAACAAAATGAACAGAAAAAGTACATTGAACTTAACATAAATAATTAACTAAAAAAAGCAAAAGAAAGCAATTGAAGAATCCAAAGCAAGATTGATTTGTAGTTATTAATTTTTTAGGCAAGATGTTACAGGTTAAGCACGTTGTAAAGACGTGCATTGTCCCCAGCCCAACATTGCATGAGAAAATATCAATTTTATAAATTAAATTTCAACCAAAAATTGGTTAATTATTTAAGGAAAAATGATGTGACACAATAAAATTAGGCCCTTAATTAGATATACTTATGAGTCACGCAAATACAATTAGTTAGAGATATTATATACTTATTAAGCGTGTAAATAATCTATTTCACTATTATTACATATATATATATATATATACACAATTTATTTTGCTACAAAGATATTGTATATGCATAAATACAGTGTATTTAGCTACATTTTGAATCAAACTGTTGCTAAGTTTCTTAATTAAGTAAAATCTAGCTATTTTTTTTAAATCTCGTTATTCAAGATTTTTTTCTTGGTATGTAATCAGGGGACAAATTTAGGAATTGCGTAGGTGTTCATCTGAACCTCTTTGAGAAAAAATTATACTAGTAAATACAAATAAAGATTGACTGTCTTAATGAAAATCATGAATCTGATATATGTAATACACTTTTAATAAGATTGTAGCATAATACTTCCAAAATTATATTCTTGCTATCCTAAATTACCTTGTCTATCTTTAACTTTTCTAAATTTGTTTCATAACATTAGTAGTAGTATTTTCTACAACTTTCATAATTTTTATACTATAAAAAAAAAAAGATTGTGTTTTATTATTCTTGCTATGAAATTATATTTTGAAAAATCACTTTATTAGGTATTTCTAAATTAGAAAAATACATAGGGTGGGACCCATTTCACTCCCATGGAGTGGAAGCCCACATGTCCTCTATACAATCCAAGAAAGGACCATTGATGTTTAAAAAAAAATACAGAGAAATGAGAAAAATGAAAGAACTCTCTCTCTCTCTCAAGCATTTGTTCAGAGTATAGTTTGTGAAAATACAGAGCTTTAGATCTCTGTTTACATCATATTTTTTGAAGGTATATACTTTCTTTTATACATTTTCTTGATTTGTTGTTGTGTTTTGCTGTGAAGTTTTGGTCATTATTGATGGTCACTATGTGTTGAATCTTAATGGGGTTTTTCTTAACTTCCTTGCAATGACTTTTAAGTTACTCAATCTCTTCTTGTTGTTGTTTATATTTTAATGAGTTCTTTTTTGAGGTTTTTTGTGTTTATACTAAAAATTGCAACTTTTTAGGAAGTTGGAGAAATAATGGAGGAATTTGGAAAATACCACTTCAAATCTCTTGTTTCTCCTTTAAAGTTGTAATCTTTGATGTTTTTGAGTAATGGGGTTGTTTTAATTGAAATGGAGAAATTTGAAAAATCCCACTTCAAATCTCTTGTTTTTCCTTTGAAGTTGTA
Organism: Solanum appendiculatum; assembly: GCA_018342035.1. Lineage (NCBI taxonomy): Eukaryota > Viridiplantae > Streptophyta > Magnoliopsida > Solanales > Solanaceae > Solanum > Solanum appendiculatum. Next base: position 1,765,563 of record JAGDQO010000283.1, on the reverse strand, counting down.
ATCTTTGTTATTTTTGAGTAATGGGGTTGTTTTTATTGAAATGGAGAAATTTGAAAAATCTCACTGCAAATCTCTTGTTTTTCCTTTAAAGTTGTAATCTTTGATGTTTTTGAGTAATGGGGTTGTTTTAATGAAATGGATCTATGTTTGAACTTAGTGTATCTCCATAGTTGGGTTTGGTTTAAGGTATGAAGTTCAAGTAGTTGATTGTTTGGTTATAAACTGGGTGTATTCATACCTCATTTAGGGTTGTGTGATTTTATGGGATAGTTCTTATAGGAAATCAAGCAATATATACAACAACAACATACTTAGTGAAATCCCACAGAGTGAGGTTGGGGAGGGTAGAGTGTAAGCAGACTTTACCCCTACCTCGTGGAGGTAGAGAGGTTGTTTCTGAAAGACTCGACTCAAGTGAAGCAAATCAAAGTAGTAATGGAAAGGAAAAACGGCAGTGAAGAAAGCATGACAACTAAAAAATCAAGCAATATATGGACTTTACAATATCCATTACATTGTTTAAACAGATATCATGGCATCAAAAGATTTACTTTTATTGTTCATACAATGTTGGATCTCAAAATATTGTGAATGCTTTATTGAGGTCATTACATTATGTTCCTTTACAAAATTTATTGGAAAATTTCACCCAACTTGAGTTTTTGAGCTTTTCAATTGCATTCTCTTGTTCATGAATTATTTTTTTTACAACTGTGGCGTCCGGGCTAGCTTGTGTGCACCTCGACTAATTCCACGAGATACTTGTCACCTCATACGCGCAACATGTACTAGGTAACTCTATCTACCAAGGCTAAGATAAATGGGAAGAAATCACCTAGTGCTTTTGTCTTACTGGGATTGGAACCTGAGACCTTGTGGTTCTGTTTCATGAAATGCTTGTTCGTGCATCTCTTTATTCTTGTGGTGTTGGTAGTCAAAGAGGTAGTATTTGCCTCTTCTATATATTTATTTATTGTGGTTTAGTATATGTATGAGTCTGATTATTAGGAAGATAACAGGTGTTGCTTTTTCTGATATGGAATTCTAATTAGTCATTTCAGGGGCAAGTATGGATTTCAAAATGACTGAATCAGACCGGACTCGATAGAGCTCAGAAATTTTTGGTTCAGTGTGATGTATGCTGTTTCAGGCGTAGTCAGCAAGGTGTTTGGCTTTTATGAGTAAGCCATTTACCTTTGAAGTGCTGAGTGCTTGCTGATTAGTCTACTTACTGCCAAGGCCCGTTGTGATGGGTTCGTTTCGTGGTAATTGTGAAATTGTTGAGTCGAAGGATGAGGCTGAATTGTTCCAGCATTCGAGAAGGTTTAATCAAGTACTCGAACCGGACAGAAAGCAGCAGAAGCCTCCTTTGGCTAGAAAAGGAGTCGGTAAATACTTAGGAGATGACATCAATCAGCTTTTCGAATCAATCAACGTAAGAACATCAAAGAGTCTGGATTTGACAGATTATGTTAGAAGAGATGCCTCAAAAAGGCCAATGAGGGGTGGTGGATCAAACTCTCCGGTGACAGGGTTTTCTGATCCAGTTTCTCTAAAGCAGGCATTTCGGGGTCTATGCATATCTCAGGCAGCTGAAATGGCTGCAATGAAGCGATTATCAAAGCCACCTGGTTCTCCTAGTGTTTTAGAACCTGGAAGAATTACATGTTCCTCCCGATTTGCAGGTCCTAGTGAATCTGGTTTTCTTCGATCAGAAAAACTATTACAAGATGAAAGCATTTCAGGAGGTCTCCACAAGCTGTCCCATAACCCCCATGAACGGTATGTTAAGTCAGCAAACCATAGTCCCCGTTCTTCTCCACGATTTGCCATTAAGCCATTCAACATGAGTCAAAATGGGAGAGTAGTGCCAGCAGAGAGCATATCCAGCTCTGTGCCTCAGCACATCCAAGAATCCAGGTTAAAGTCACCAGGTCAAAGTGCGCTTTCTTCTCCACGATATGCTAGTAAACCGAGTATTACGAGTACAGAGTCCATATCCAGGCAATCTGAGAGAATATTGTCTGCAGAAAATGTACCAGGCTCCCGTAAAAAGGATTTTCTACAGCCTCCTGAAGCCAAGATGAGATCAACCAGCCAAAAGGCTCTCTCTTCACCTCGAATTGGTGATAAACCAGTATTTAAGCAAGCAGAATCAGTTGTAGCGCAAAATGAGAGGACAGGAGGCGCCAAAAGCATTTCTGGTTTTTTCAACATGATACCTGATTACCAAGAGCCCATGAAGTCCCCACACCAAGATGCCATTTCGTCTCCTAGGTTGGTAGCTGCACAGGCTCTACAGCTTACAACTTCAAGCCTCCAGGAAAATAAGAATGCACAAGCATCAAATCGTCTTGAGATCAAACCACTAGGAACTGCATCAACTAAGGAAAAAACCCAAACTGCAGTTCCTTCCTCATCTTCATGTGAGTCTAGTAATGTCGTATTGGTTTCTGGACCAAAAAGATCGCCAGATAATCAGAAGAGAAATGTGGTTACATCATTTAGAGTAGCAAACAAAGCAGCTCTAAAGCTGAGACGGAAAGGCAGGTCACAGACAGTGCCTTCGTCGAATGTAGTAAAAGGCAACAAGGAGTCCAAATCGAGAAAAAGCACCAGTCGTTCCATTAAGCCTCCAGTCAAAAACAAATATCTTGTCAAGAAGAAATTGAAAGAGGAGGTAGCACTAGCAGCTGGCACTTTTAATCTATGCTATGAAATAAATGGTCCAACAGAATCTCCTAGTCAACTTATCTGCCAGAGATGTCAGTGCACTCTCGAGGGTGCGGGGAAGGAATCTAGTGAGGAACCTGCAAAGCAAATCTCTGGATGTATGACCGTTGGAGCTAGTGAAAATAGCACTAGCTGTGCTGCTAATGGTTATAACAATAGTGGTCCCCCTGTCTTGAAATTCAACAAGACATCAAAATCTAGGGAGCAAGGCGAATTTTCTCAGAGCTCAAAGAGTAGTATTGGTGATTATAGTACTAGCACAACCATCAGTGAAGAGAGCAACCTAAGCGGCTCTTTTTCGGGGAACAGACCGCACATGTCCAAAGATGGCAGGTGGGAGGCTATCAATCAGGTGAGAAAACACTATGGATTCTTAGGATTAAGTCACTTCAATTTATTGAAGAAGCTTGGTTGCGGAGACATTGGCACGGTGTATCTTGCTGAGCTGCTAGAAACCAACTGCTTGTTTGCAATAAAAGTTATGGATAACGAATATCTGGCAAGAAGGAAAAAGTTACCGAGGGCCCAAACTGAAAGAGAGATTCTTCGGATCCTGGATCATCCTTTTCTGCCAACACTCTATGCACAGTTCACTTCAGATAATTTATCATGTTTAGTTATGGAGTTCTGTTCAGGTGGTGATTTACATGTTCTCCGTCAGAAGCAGCCAGGTCGATATTTTTCTGAGCCGGCAGCTAGGTATGATGTTTTCCAATGCAGTAGATCTTACTCAACATTAATAATGTTGACAGATGATGTTTGCTGGGAAATACTTGTAAATAATGAAGCTTTCTTTGGAAATGATATAAGTTCACCATAAGCATAACATTTAAAGACTGTCTTTCTTTTGACCTGCAAATATATGTGAAATTTTTTGGCTTGGTTTATTATAGAGCTTAACTTAGATTTTCTTGTAACTTTACTGACTTGAACAAATAATGGCTAGGTAATGCATGACCATAGGAGTCTGTGTTTTAACCTATCTATATATTATAGCTAAGAGATGAGACAAATTCTTTTAATATGCATGCATTTTCTGATTAGGTGTATCCTCTTTCCTCATCAATCAAACCCCTCCTTCCAAAGAAAAATGAAAATCGATAAAAATGCACGTGTCAAAACTGTTGCTTTTAAGTTTTTAAGGCTGAGTGGAACTTATTTGATTAGACTGGTGTTTTAAAATGTTGGCTTGCTTGCTTTGTAGCTGTATCTTTATACACTGTTGGAAAGATTAAAGATTTTGGCTTGCTTTGGTAGCTGTGTTTTTAAACACTGTAGAAAAGTTGAACTAGCTCTGTCACCTTCAGCATAAAATATTTCTTCCATTATCACTAGACAACTAGCTTAGCATATAATTTTTATTCTTCTAGTGACCCAAGATTAGACTTTCTTACTGTAGATGTCTCCCCCTCTCCATCTCCTTGCAATTTATTATCATGACCTAGTGGTTGGACTTTTTCTAACTTGGCTGAATGTACATCACAGTTTCAGCTGAATTTTTATGGAAGCTAGTAACTATATTCTACGCCGTGAATATTTATCTACAATATTTAAGCATTGATGAATTAATTATCATCTTAACCAGGCTGAGAATGTAGAAATCAATTCAAGCCATGTTTTAATGGTAGCTAGTAACTGTGTTTTGTATCCACAATATTCAAATTTAGATGTATTATACATCATGTTATTAATCTTTTAGCTTCCACATCCGTGTATTTGGTAGTTGGTGAAACCTCTCTTAACTCATTGTAATTGCAGGTTTTATGTTGCTGAGGTCCTCCTTGCTCTGGAGTATTTGCATATGCTTGGAGTTGTATACCGTGATCTGAAACCAGAAAACATTTTGGTTCGGGAAGATGGTCACATCATGCTTACTGATTTTGACCTCTCACTCAGATGTTCTGTTAATCCCACTCTTCTACAGTCATCCTCATTGGGAGTAGAAGCCCCGCGGATCTCTGGTCCATGCGCAGGATCCAACTGCATTGATCCTTTTTGTGCGGGACCATCATGTCAAGTTTCTTGCTTTAGCCCCAGAGTTTTACCTGGCACTGCAAGAGCAAGAAAGCTAAAAGCTGAAGCTGCTGCATCTCTTAACAGATCATTGCCTCAGCTTGTGGTAGAGCCAACAGAAGCTCGGTCCAACTCGTTCGTTGGTACACATGAATACTTGGCTCCTGAGATCATCAAAGGTGAGGGCCATGGGAGTGCTGTTGACTGGTGGACACTAGGCGTATTCCTTTACGAGCTTCTATATGGTAAGACACCCTTTAAAGGTGCTGGAAATGAAGAAACTTTGGCAAATGTCGTCTTGCAGAACCTCAGATTTCCCGACAGCCAGATCGTGAGTTTCCAGGCGAGGGATCTCATCAGAAGGCTGTTAGTAAAGGAGCCCGAGAATCGATTGGGAACAGAAACAGGTGCTGCTGAGATTAAGAGACACCCTTTCTTTGATGGCCTGAATTGGGCACTGATACGCTGCGCCGTTCCACCTCAAGTACCTGGAGTAACAAAAGTAGCACTTGAGGAAAAGAGCAAAAAGTTTTTGGAGTGTGGTTCAACAGGGGAGCATCTGGAATTTGAGCTGTTCTAGCAAAACTTGTTGACACTCATGTCTAAATTATTAATGAAATGCAAGGCCAAAAAATTTTGCTCAGTGAAAAGCATAGTGAATGCTGTAGTTATACTTTGATTATGCCATATTATATTTGGATTTTGTTTAGCTGATGTACTTGGGAAAAATTTAAGAACCACAAGCTAAGGAGGCTGAGCAATAAATGCATTGAGTCCTGCTATGAAATGGTAGTTGATTGTTTTGACTGGCAGATATACATATTAGCTATGTTGCTCGGGCTCTTCAAAAATGTTAACGGGTGTGTGTCAGATTCTTTAAAAGTGCACTGAAAGTGAAGAATCCCGCAACTTAGCATATTAGTGGAGTTACATAAGTCGTTTAAGGGATGGGTGGTCTCTTTATTATGACTTGTGTAATTTTCACCTCTTGAACTAGTTTTAGGATTGAGTTAAGTTAAAGATTCATTTTTTTAGGGATAATAATTCGCAACCGTAACCACTTGTCATTCCGATTACTTCATCCATAAACTTTTTTTAAAATTTCAAAATAGTGATACACTCTAAAAAAAGTAAAGGAGAAGCTTCCATTCTAGAAGCGATAGCTTCCCACCTCCCTCGAGATGAGAAGTTCCCTTTCCTTTTCTAAAATGTTTGAGGGGTCTGCTCTACAAACGTACAAAGTGGACCGCAGTTTGACTGACCCTCTTCTTACCGTTCTGGTTGGGTTGACCCAGAAGTACAGTAAGAAGGAATGGAACCACTGGAGAGTCGTCTTTGCCCAAGTCTGAACTGCAGACGACTAACTTTGGAAGCGGAACACAAACCTATTTTCGCTATTCCGGATTTTTATTGAGCATAGCGAAATCAAGGTTTATGATAAAGTCAGCGAAGTTTCCTATTCTACCTTTGTCTATTCTCGGTCCACAGTGAAAGGCCTCGCACTTGAGCCTCCTTAGACTCAGCTAAAGTGTAAGGTATAAGTGATGAAAATAGAAGTCAAGCCTTACCTAAGCCTTAGCCTAGTCTAGTCAAAGATTCATTTTTTAGGGATAATAATTATGGAGAATTTTAGCAAACAAACTTTACCATCTAATTAGCCCAATTTAAATAAATTAGAAAAAAATGATCATTCCGCCATATTATTTACCTAAAAATGGCCGACACAGCCTTTCTTACTTCTTCTTTTGCGTCTCCATCGTTTCTTCTCTCTTTTTCTTTAAAATTCAAAGTACTGCAAATGTGAATTGTTTCGAGCGAATTATATATCAAAAGATTTGAAACATTGAGAGGATTTCATATCTAAATTAGGGACTATTTAGAGGTGATTTTGATTTTTCAATTGATCGGAATTGAATAGTCAGTGATACTTTCTATAACTTTTGACTATTTTCTATGTTAGTAAAAACGTGACTATATATATAGTAAATTAATTACTTTATCGTATATATTTGAAATTATCTCTCTCTTTAACATCAAATTAATATGGAAGAAAAAACGTTGCAAGATCTTGTTTGGTATACAATTAATGTTAATAGAGGCTGCATCCGAGCCCTTAGTGAAAATTCAATCTTCGCCGTTGATTACAGTGGCTGAGCCAGAATTTTCGATAGGGGTTTAGAAATAGACACACGAAGTAGTCGAAGGGGGTTCGACATCTTATATATATACCTAAAAAATTATTTTAATCATGTATAAATAATATAATTTTTCGCCGAACGGGGTTCGAATGAACCTCCTAAGTATAAGGTGGCTCCGCCACTGGTTGATTAAGAAGCCATTTTATAGGAATAAGGTGATCTACTCGGTTTTTCATGTATCTTAGCCCATGAATATTTTGATAATATGGTTTCGAATGATTTCTTTGGAAAATCTTTACAGAAACCTTCGTAGGGAGTTGAGAGAGCAGTACATGAAGCATTACCATTCTTTGCACATATTTTGGGCATTTAGGAGCCATTTTACAACAATTAGGCGATTTTCTCAGTTTTTCGTGTATTATTAACCCATGAATATTTTGGTGATATGGCTTCTGAACGGTTTTTTTTTCAAACATTTACGAAATCCTCTGCAAGGAGTTGGGAAGCAGTACGTGAAGCCTCACCATTTTTTAAAAATATTTTAGACATTTATGAGTCATTTTAAAGGAATTAGGCGATTTTCTTAGTTTTTCCTGTGTGTTAGCCCATAAATATTTTGGTGATATGATTTTCGAAAGATTTTTTTTGCAAAACCTTAATAGAACCCGCCTTAGGGAATTGGAGGAGTACTACGGGTAGCCTCATCATTTGTTGCACATATTTTAGGTATTTAGAAGTCATTTTATCGGAATTAGGCGATTTTATCAATTTTTCGTGTGCGCATGTTAACCCATTGATATTTTGGTGATATAGCTTCCATTTTTTTGCAATTTTTTTACGGAACCCTCCGTAAGGAATTGGGGGAGCAAAATGTGTAGCCTCACCATTTTTTGCACATACTTTGAGCATTTAGGAGCCATTTTACATGAATTATGCGATTTTTTCAGTTTTTCGTGTATGTGATATGACTTTCGTACGATTTTTTTGCAAAACTTTTACGGAACGGTCCGTAAGGAGTTTCAGGAGAAGCCTCACCATTTCTTTACATATATTTTTGTCATTTAGGAACAATTTATAGGAATTAGGCGATTTTCTCAGCTTTTCGTGTGTGTTAATCTATGAATGTTTTAGTGATATAACTTTTGGAAGATTTTTTTCGCAAACCTTTACGGAATCTTCCATAGGTAGTTGGGGGAGCATTACGTGAAGCCCCACCATTTTTTGCATATATTTTGGACATTTAGGAGGCATTTTATTGAAATTGGACAATTTTTTCAGTTTTTCGTGTATGTTAGCCCATGCGTATTTTGGTTATATGGCTTCCGAATGATTTTTTTCGCAAAACAAACCTTTCCGTTGAGAACTAGGGGGAACAGTACATGATGTCTCACCAATTTTTTTACATATATTTTGGTTATTTAAGAGCTATTTTACAGAAATTAGACAATTTTCTCAATTTTTTCGTGTGTTAACCATAAATATTTTTCTAATGTCTTCCGAACGATTTTTTTACAAAACCCTTACGAAACTCTCCATAAGGAGTTGGAAGAGCAGTACATGAAACCTCACAATTTTTTGCTTCAATGCATTTAGTAGTTCCCCTGCACTGCCCTATTAAGTGTGTGCCCTGCTCTACCCTACCCCACCTTACCCCAATTGTCATCCCTAATTATAAAGATCAAGATTCACAAGTTAAAATCTTAATTCCACCTCTATCCTCAAGGTGGAAAAAATGGATATTAAATTGAAGCCTTAAAGGTAAAAGTAGAGGTAGGGTTGTCACTTAATTTCATGGCAGGCTGAAGCGAACCTAATATTTTTAGCATAAGTTACATATTTAACCGATCGATCAAAATAACAGTAAAATTCACCAAAATGCACAACTTTGGTATCAACTCAAACCAATAATAAAAACACCACACATCCCATGCAAATTTATACAGGTGATAGTTAGGGATATCAATACCACAAAAGAACAATGAACAACAACACAACCAAGGGAAAAAAAACAATTAAGTCCAAAAAAACATTTTTTAAATGAAAAATCAATCAATAACACTTGCAAGAATCAAGTGCTAATATAGCTGGCCTCCAACGTGCTACCTCGTGCCAATTGATGCAACACACTAGTCGGAGAAGAGTTAGTCGTGGATGACCTTAAGGCCTCGGCAAGTGGTCCACCCATCGAGGCCACTTGGTGCTGACTCGTCCCCCATGTAGACCGTTCAACATTACTAACTTGAGCCCCCGAATCATAGTCATTCCCAGTCGAGAGCTTCAACGAGAAGTCGGACGAGGGGTTAACGCCTCCACCGGGCATCGAAATGGACAGGCTGGTGGCAGCATTGTCACCTTCTTGAAGTTGTTGTTGTCTAGGCCAATCATCAAAGAAATGGCGTAGGATTTGGCCACTAGATGATTTACCATCACCAATAGATACATCTTTTTGAACTTCGAGTGGTGGACCCTTAGATGGCCTACAAATCAACATCATGACAGCTCAGCCCAAATCAAGCAGGGGGCAAATAGAAGAAAAAGCTGTAAAAAACATCTAGTACATGCACAAAACAACAAAAGTAGGAATTTTCACACTACACAACAAACCACACAATAAAAATTAACACTAATCTTCTTTTCAACAAATATAAAATTTATTCAACATGATCTCCATACGTACACATTGTATACTGATTATGAACTTATCAGACACTTATAATGTAATCCGTATATCTCAATTTATGTGAAGGGATTCAGAGTACATATTAAAACACTTAATTATGATTATAAGTTTGGATATAGTTTCTTCAATAGCTAACGACTCGAAATATCAAAAAAAGACTTAAAAGAAAAGTATAGTCAAAGAATAAAGTATTCAACACTCCAAATAGTAACAACACCTTCACATAACACGAAACGAAGGAGTACTTGTTATACATTTAATGTACACACCAATGATGACTATAAATAATTATAACTAGGCAGGTGATTTTTTAACACAAATAGCTAGCTGGATTCATTTTATATTTTTTGATTGGTATACATAGATTAAACATAGTTATATACATAGTATATATAGATTATACATATAATATACTTTCGTGAATGGCTATTTTAGGTTAATAGCCGTTCACGAAACTATTAAGATCTCAGAAAGTGGGCTCCCTGCCAGAGCAAACACCAAAAAAACAAAGATAGGGTTCCTAGAAAGAAAATGAAAGTGGGCCAAGAATATCTTCAATAGATTCTAAAGACCCAAGAAAAATTTATTAAGTGGACCATGCTCAACTACAAGGCAAAAAGAGAAAAAGAAAAGAAAAGATGAAGTAATTTAGAGAAGATGGAACTCACTTTGATCAAGGTTTAATTTAGAATTTCTCCCTATTGGGAGACAAGTATCAATTTAACAGCTATATATAAAGATGTCTCTTTGTAGGAGGTAGTGAAAAAAAGAGAATATTTGTTGGTCCCTTCAAGAAAAAAAAAGTGAAAGTTCAATGCTTTAATTTAATGTATAATTGAACTTCTTGTCAATCTTTTTTTGCAAAAAAACAGTGATAAAAAGTTGCAAAAGTAACACTTTGCTCTGAGTAAATGAGTTATATAGTACTAAGAATTATGTATAGAAAGAATAATGATTTCACTACAAAATATAGAGTGCATATTCACTATATTGAATAAAGTGAGAACAGATACTACAAGATATGCGATACCAAGACAGGACTTTTCTTCTCCCCAAAAAAAAAAAGAACAAAAGAGAAAGGCCTAAAATGCAGATATAATGAAACACCATAGTAGGGTAGGTAATCTGTCTTATTATCCAAGTTGATAATTTTACTTTTTATGGAGGAAGTAGTTATCTTTTTTGCTTTTAAATCATAGTGTATGGATCAGCTTCACTCATCTCAACTAATTTAATGGTACGTATTACCTCTTTATCTGCATAAGCACAGCGACGGGATAACAAACAAACCACCCAGTGTTTTTACTATATTGCTTGGATTCTTCAGAAATTATGTCATATACATTCTGAATCCTCTAAAAATGCACTCCTTTAGGAGTATTTTACGCGTACCGTCGACATTTTTTAAAGAATCCAAGCAGCATAGGTTTTTGATCCCCTAAGACCTCATGATTCTCAACTCACTGCATTGGTCACTATGCAACACTCTTGAGTGCGATGAAATAACTAAAATCTTTTATATCACATGCTTAAGTACTGTATACTAGTTAAAACACAAAACATGCAAAATCCAGCATTAAAAAAACCTTAAAAAAAGAGATGTACCTTTGATTGAGATGAAAAGGTGCATCAGTGGAAGGTGAATGTCCAGATAGAGAAAAATGAGGAGGAGCAGCAGCAGCATGACCAGCCATTTTTCCATAGGCTTGATGATGAGAAACAGTGTTATTGTTGTTGTTGTTTTTACTGCCATTGTTGGCAGGTGTGGGAATTTCCACAGGCTTTCTTGAACGGCTGCGGCCACGATGAACGTGGCGCTCGCAGTATTTCTGGCCAGCCACTACATCCCTTGAACACCTCCATTTCTTGCCATCAGTCCTCCTACACCTCCCAGGTTCTGGATCCATGGCGGCTCTTCCCCAGTATCCTGACTGCATCACTTCAAAAACATTTACATAACATTTAGAAAATTTAAACAAAAATGATTTAACCTATATGAAGTGACAACTTTTTGTGTAATTATTTGGTATTTGAAATTCAATAGGGTGACTATTCTAAATTCGGGCTGTATAAAGCCACTCAAGGGGAACTCCCTGTGATTATTCTTTTTCATTTTCGGGGTTTGAACCTAAGACCTCTGATTAAGGCAAAGGAATCTCATCCATCCAACTATAATCCCATGTGGCTTGGTTTTTTCAAAAATACGATGGGGTGTTAGACGAATCATACAAAAACTATACATTTATCGAGGGTTCGAGCAACATAGTCACCATCCTTTGTGATATTTAAAGACGTTATAGCAAGTACTTACCCTAACATTCTTTATAATCCAAGTTATTAATCCCGGTTTTATGGACCGATAACCCTATTATATTTAAGGTGATAAAGTACCTTTATTTATCAATGTACAGAAGTTAAGCTCTTAACCAAAACATCATTTATAGTCCAACAATTAATGCCATCTAACAGATTTTCTTTCTAACAACCAAAAAAAAGAAAGGCAAAGAAATATTCTTGTATACAGTAGAAATACACAAATCAGTTGAGTACTTAACAACCATACAAAGACATTAATACTGAGTCATTTGATTTTGGTTTATTTTAAAGAAAAAAATGGTCCAAAAAATGTTGGGGAAATATAATTTTTATACTGTGAATGGATTAGTTTATTTTACCTTACATTGTTATGGTAAATTGAGTTTGAGCTGGCTTTGTATCTTTGAGAACTATGTAGAAGGACTCAGAAATACAGATCAAGAACACAACATTATGAAGCAATTTTTGATTTTCCTTTGTTCTAAGACCAAGAAAGGAACAAAAGAGTCAACATATACAACAATAACACATATCCAGTATAATTCCACAACCCAGATCTTACAAACTTACCCCTATTAGAGGTTGTTTCTGATAGACCGTCAGCTCAAACAGTGAAATTATTTTTAAAAAGAGTCAACATATATACATACAGCAAAAATAAATAGCAAAAAAGGAAAAGATTCCAACTTCACAATAGGGTAGATACCATTGGCTCAAAAAGTGTAGTTATTCAAAAAGGAGTCAACATATACAAACATAAAAAATGAAGAGCTGCAAAAAAAAATTCAAACTTTACACAACATAACCACAACAAAAACTGAAAACTTGAAACAAAAGATCAAAACAACTTACAAGCTTGTTGATAATGAGGATACTGTTGAAATGGATGAGAAAAGTAATATGAAGGAGGAGGAGAAGAAGCAATAATACTTTTCTTGACAAGATGAAGTAGTTCAGAAGGAACAGGGGCACCAGCAACAAAATGCCTAAAAATATAACTCTGTAGTTCAAGTTCTTGCCACTGAGCCAAGCTGAAATAACCACCACCACAACTCCCAATCCCTAAAAATCAAGAAAACCAAGAAAAATAAAAATACAATCTTTAACATATACAAATTCAAAATCAAAACTTTAAAGCAAAAAAAGTAACAACTTTGAAAAGGGTATTTAAATCTAAATCAAGAAAACCAAAAAAAAAAAAATTGAATCTTTAACATGTACAACAACTCAAAATGTAAACTTTAAAGCAAGAAAAGCAACAACTTTGAAAAGGGTGTCTAAATCTGTGTTTATCTCACTTGGAAATTTGGTGGTGACAGTGGTTGTTGAATCTGACATTAATTTGGTACTAGTTGTTGTTGGTTCAGATACAAACAATGGAAGAGCAGCAGCAGAATCAGAAGAAACAGAATGGACGTCAAGAAGAAGTCTTGGTAACTTTGTTGGTGATTCTTGATTTTCTGACTCATGTAGATTACTCCATTGCTTCAGATTGAAGTCCATGTTGAGAGAGAAGGGGATTTTTTAAAAGTTTGGTGTTTAGTTGAAGGATGATTTAATAGTAAAAGAACAGAATATTAATGTGAGGGGAAATTTTTTCTGAAGAGAAAGTTAAGTTTGGAAAAAAGTTAATTGTTTTTGCAGGGAGTTGAGTGGACCTTTCTTTATATGTATCTTTTTTGCAGTATCGAGTGCGGGGAAACCTGTAAAGTAAAGTCTTTTGTGTGTCTTATCATCCCTTTATTTTACCACCAATAAGGTAATAACTACAACCAATGGATAGAGAAACGTCGTGGTTGAATGGTAAGTATTTATTCTTGTTTAATGAGAAGTTTTGAATTCGAGTCTTCTTGATATGAAATCGTTTTCTTCATTTGGGAGCACTTTATATTTTTCAGTACAAATTTGAATTTTGTTAGACTCTAATGTAAATATCAAATACTAAATTAAAACTAAAAATAAATGGTAAAAAAAATTCCTTGAGTCCTTATAAGGGTTTAATCATAGATTTCAAGTCTTTTTTTTACTTTATTTCAAATTTACAAGGTTGAAATTAAAGAATAGTTGTGCTTCATTGTACTTTTTGTAAAAACTATTTGAGATACGCTTTTCGTTTTAAAAATAATGATCTATTTTTTTTAGTCTATTTCAAAGAGAATGACTATTTTTTTTTTACAACACTTTAATTTTAGTTTTTCATGTGGCATGTTTAAAGCCACAAGATTAACAAATTTTTTGATGCATATGACATAACTTAAATTTATAATTAGAACCACAAGATTGAAAAAGACTTCTTTATTTTCTTAACATCCTTATCATGTAAAATTAGGTTTTTTTTTTTAAACGGAGAAAAAATAATAGTTATACCGAATGTAATTAGGGGTTGTTTAGTAGTTGGATAACTCACAAATTATTTTTGTATAACTTATACTACGTTTGGTGGTTAGATAGGAGATAAATTATTCACACATAAAATTAATACGACATTTGTGTGACAAATAAGAAATCCACACAACTAATACATGTATAAATTATGAGTGAATCTATGTATTATTTTATACATGTTAGAAGGTGGAATAACTCATACGAAGTACATAAATAACTTATTCATGCATATTTAATACATGTATAAAATTATACATAAATTCATTCATAATTAACCCCACATGATATTACTAATACATGTTTAACTCTAACTAACTACCAAACAATCCTTTAAATTAATGAGATCAATAAATTTTGAATATTTTTTAGGATGACTCAGTTAGTTTGGAGAGTGATCCTCCACACGAATGATGTGGATGATCTGAGATCAATTCCCCTTTAATATCTTTTGAGTCAAGTCTATCACATAAGGCTTGCCTAACAAGGGTTACCGAAAAAATAAAATGTTGTTTGTGGTGGCCCCTAAAGCTAAAAGAAGTGATCAGTACCCAGGCAGTAAGCACTTGAGAAAAAGTAAAAGAAGCTTTTAGGTAAGGTTAGTAAGCACTTGAGATAAAAAAGACAGTCAGAGACAAGACAGTTGAGACCAAAAAAACATATATAAATTACTAAAACAATATATAGGTTGTAAGGTTCTGCAGGCTCTGTCTGTAGCTGTAAGTTTTTATTGGAAACTGAACCAAAAAATAAACAGGAGCTACAGTTAAGACTAATTAGTAGGATTTCGAGGTTCAGTTTTGTTTGGGGCTCAAACATTTTATTTTATTATTTTTTGGCTAATAAGAGTTAAAATAAGCTGAAGCATGAGAGAATGTGAAAAGTAAAAAAATAAATTTAAAATTTACTCAGCTGACAAATGTAAGTTCTATTTCAGCTAAAAATATCAGAGTTTGTCTAATTTTCATAAGCAGTTGCAAAGCTTTGGTCAGATGGAGAAAGATGTTAAATTTAATTTAGTGAAAAAAATAAATTGATTTTCTAATAATGGAGTTTGGACACAACTTATGTTTAGATGTTATAAATTACCTGCTGTTACGGTATCTTATGTGTATCGAGTGTCTATATCAAAATAATAAATGCATGATATAATTTAAAATATACGCAGTTATAGAGTTTATCCAAGTTTGTAGACACTCGATGCAGTTAAATATTACAAAATTCAAACCTTTAAAGTTTTAACGTTGTTACTTTTTGTGTAATAACTGAACAATAAAATTCAAATCGGTATATTAGGTGTCACTGTATATACTTCTTCGACCAAAAAAGATAATGGTGTTTGTAGAACTTCTTTTAGGTTTAGAAATGTGCAAATAGAATTAGTTTTATTTGTATAGGAAAATGTTACATTTTGGTTTTATACTAAAAAGAACCTTTAATGTTACTCGTTAGTACCTTCGTTCCTTTTTAGTTGTCATATTACACTTTTCGAGAGAATCAATTTGACTAATTTTCAAAGCTAAATACGTTCATTCGATATTTTAAAATAAAATTTTAGATATTCAAAAGTCATGCTAAAAAATACTATATATTGCAACTTTTTTATGTCAATATGATAAAAAAAATACATCTTAAAATGTTCGTCAAAATTCATATCGTTTAACTCTCAAAAAAAATTGTGACGACTAAAAAGGAACGAAGGAAGTATCACATTTTTATTTGTCTTTTCTGAGTAATTGTAAAGGCTTCTCTTTTTTGTATTTCCTCTCTAGCGTTACACCATTTTTATTTAATTAGATGATGCAGACCTGTGATATTTTAGACTCCTTATTTGGAGTAATTACCGACTTAGACGACCAACGAATGTGGTGCACTCGATGAGAGTTGTTCTTCTCTTAATTAAGAATCTTGATTTTGAGCCCTGATCAATATGAAAAGTTCCTTAGTAGTTTTAGAGAGTGTTATCTCTAAATGAGTCCTACCCAACGTGAATCTGAATTAGTCTATCTACAATGCGAATAACAAACACCAAATGAAACTCGCAAAAAAAGAAGGCAATTAAATACTCAACTATTGCACAGTGATAACATAGATCGCAAGGTGGTCATTTGAACATTCTTAACAAAATTTCTAATTTCGCCATTGAACTATAGAACCTCGGAAAATCATTTAAATCATTTAAGAAGCTATAGCACGTAACATTAATATTGCAAGTAAAAATGAGAGAAATTAAAGAAATTTTCGATGGAAGAGCCATTTAGTTTGTTTTGAACTTTTCTCCTATTTCCATGCACTTTCCATATTAAACTTGATTTAAAATACAACAAAATGACAAGTTCTTTACGTAATTAAACTAATAAATCACAATTATCAAGATATTCCTGAGTAGTTTCATAATGTTAAATGTTTCTCTAGGTGTTATTTATCAGAGATTAAGATGATAAGCTTTGGGCTAATAAAACTAAAGTATTTTTTTCAAGGTTCCACATGAATGTCATGATGATAATGACAATTGGCAATTGTGCCAACATTTTACTCTATTGTCTCGTAATTAATGTTAAATGTTTCTCTAGGTGTTACTTAATCATACTTTCACTTGGAAACAAGAAAATTAACAAGACATATACAATTTATTAAGAGTAGATTTTTAAAAATTAATACATTTTTAATTATAGAGAGCTTCACTTGTTATAGGACATTGACCAAACATCTCACGACACGAGCTGACAACAGCTATGCAGCACTTGAATAAAAGTAAGTTCCATCCTATTAAGGATAGATTTTCTTGTTCATATGGAGTATCAAGGATCACTTATTTTGCATCAAAATTATTTGGCTAAAACGATGTTTACAATAGAACTAGAGAAAGTAAAAAGTTTTCATTCTTCAGGATTGTACTTTGAAATTATATTTCAATCTAAAAATATATTTGTCCCTTTGATTTATATCGAAATAAATACTCCATAATCATAAGATAATTCCTCCCAATGACTTAAGAACAAGATCTTTTTAATGGAAAATTTCAATAAAGAAGATAAGTATTGATTTTTTTTTTTGAGAAAAGACATAAAAAAAAACCATGAACTTGACAGAACAACTTACTTTAGGACTTTAACTATACGGGAGTTTAAATACCCCCCTTAACATTTTTGAAGTGAATTTAATCCCACCCTAATAGTACAATACCAGTCTCACGCTGGGAAGTGCACTACACACACACCTCATCAGCACCACATCATGGCCACACCAACGCCACATCAGATGTCACAACCCGAGCCTACACCGTCGACGTGCCCGGCACTCGAGAACCATTTTTGGTCCCCAAGCGAACCCTCATCCTGGCTGACTACAAGCGAAAGACTAACTCAAGCATACACAAGCATCAAAACTGAAAAAAAAAATAATACAACTTACTGAATCTCAAAACTATCTGAAAATACTAAGTATGAAACATAAAGTTTTAAGTAAAACATCTGTAACTGAAAGACTCTCCAAAACTGTCTATCTATGAAGCCTCTACTGTACAAAGGTGAGTGTCGGGACAAGACCAATGCCTACTCAAAATGCTACTAATACTAAAGACTCATAAAATTGGAGTCCTCCGAAAGCAAGGAGACCCCACTCGAAAGCTGACGAGCGGATGAAGTGATCTCAATGAACTCCTGCTGAGGATCCTAAGTACCTGTATTTGCTTCGTAAAAGATGCAGGTCGAATGACATCAGTATATTGAATGTACGAGTATGTAATATAGATGAATAGGTAGATAACTGAAATGAAGGTACTGAAATCAAATAAAAATATAGGTAACTCAACTCAATGCAAAGAGATAAAGGACAAAACCATTAAAGTATTACCAATATCTCGTAAAACTCATAAGTATATAAAAAACACTTTAACTTTACCTTGGGTTCAAAACTGAATGTAAAGAATTAAATGAATAAAGTCAATTTAAAACTTTCCAAGTGCTAACTCATCTCTGAAACTCAACTTTTCAAGTAATATGAAAGAAAAATAATGTACTTTACTCTGGAGAGTTTCTCTAACCGACAACCACCACTATGAGCTATGTGATGATATAGCGTAACATCCACACTGCTAGAACGGTCCTATACTTGCTAGGTATAGGACTCTCAAACTCACTAAGTGGATTCACTAAGTACCATATGTAAGGAAATCATCAAAAAAGTATTAATCCTGTACCCATGTTGGCTACATGGTTTATGGAGGCTGTGAGTTGTTTGAACTCTCCCCCATATTGGTGCTCAATACTACTCCCAAAATCTTTTTACTTTGCTCATCTCAATGATTAAAATATTATCTTTTCTGGGTTTGAGATAATTTCTAAAACTAATCCACTTAAAGAGGCAACTGTTTTTCTGGAGTATCTCAGTACTCAATAACTTGCTCATCTAGAAAACAAAGTTTCTCTTCTCAATTTCTTTAAAAAGTGAACTCTTTGGGAATTACGTAGTTCCCTATACTCTTTCTCAAAAACTTGTCTTTAAGACTTTTACTCAAGACTTCTATAAAATTCTTACTCAAAGCTTCTTTTAAAACTCTTGTTCAAAACTCATCTTTGCTTCCTCAAAAAAATCAGTTAAGGGCAAAAGGTTGACTCTAAAAGATTCTCAACCTTTACAATTCAAAACAGGGTCCATGCTGAAATATATACATGACCAAATCAATTCAAGGATCTCAATAATAATATGGAAAACTCAATACTCAGATTTCATTAACTCAGAACTCATAGATGCTACTCATCTCAAGGATACTCAAATATTAGGGTTCATGATGAGTTATAGGCATGAACAATGCAACTCAAGGATACTCAACAAAGCATATACAACAACTCAAGAAAATTGGAATAGTACTCAACAATGAACTCATCTCGAGAATACTCAAAATCATGGAATAAACCCTAGATTACTTTTCTCTAAAATTCTGATATATATAGGGCGTGTGGACAAACTGGTCCAACACTATGATAGCCTTACATACCTGGAACGATGATTATCTAAGCGGAACTCGAAGGTCTCAATGAAAGCTCTTGAAACCCTAGCTTTTCTCCTCTTCAATCTTGCTCTCAATAATTCTAAGTGTTAATGAGAGAAAAATCATGTTGGGTACTAATAAGGAACTAATTTTAGTCCCAAAACGTATGAGTTTTAATTATAAAAGTGTGGAAAAAGACGAAAACACCCCTCTTTAAAACTACCGAACTGACCTACGGGGGCCACCTACTGCTCGTGGTTCAACCTACGGACCATAGGTACCATCTGTAGATCTTGGCTCCTCAAAAATTGAATTTTTTAGCCTTTTTGATGACTTGACAGAACCACCGACGAGATCTACCTACGGCTCGTCGTTTGAACGACGGACCGTAGGTTGGGTTCGTCGGTCACAGACTCATAAACTCTGAAATGACAGTCTCTGGTAAAATGGCCATAACCTTTTACTTCGAGCTCGAAAAAGGGTAAACTTGGTGGCATTGAAAAGACGACTCAAAGGCCTTTAATTTGATAGGTCATGAGCCATCTAATTCATTATGAGCTGGGAGATATGATCATTTGAAGTTAACCGTTACATGAACAAATGCGAAAACTTAACCGATAGAAAGGCTTTGAACTCAACTTAGTGCTAGAGGTCTCTTATGACCCTAAACAACTTCCAATACACCTCCCACTCATAGTAATGAACCTTAACACATAATCACATGTAGGACACCACCCGATTCAAGCTTAGATACTTACAACGAAAGATTCAAATTCTAAAAGGGAAAGTTATGGGGTGTTACATCAGATCCACGTAAGAAATTATATTTGAATTTAAAAAGGGAAATGTTCTTGCTAATACATATATAAGACAATAATCTTCTCCTCCACACTATACAAATCAATGGTGGATTCGTATAGATTGAAAAATTAGTCAATGCTTAAGCGAAAATCTAATGAATGCATGCTTGTTTGACATCTTGATAACCTAATCTCTCGGGGAATCACCAGTAGAAGAAGGATTTGGTGATTTTTTTTCCACCATAATCCAAAAACATAAAAGGAATTAACTTCAATTTTTGGTTGTCATTATTGAAAAAATTAGCTTCAATTTTAATTTTAGCTGCCATTGTTGAAAAAAATAACTTCAATTTGGAGACAATGGTGATAAAGTTCGATGATTTCTAATGTATCTTCAATCTATATTAAGAAAAAAATTGAAAAAAAGATGAAGGTACCGAAAAAAATGGGAGGAGAGATGGTAGGAGAAGAAGAAACGACTTGGAGTGGGTGGTTTGAAGGAAGAGGAAAAGTGTGTGGGCGTGTTGAGGGGGAGGGTGGCTTGAAGAAGGAGAGGTGGGATGTGGTGGTTGTGTGGGGTATCTTGAAGAAGGAAAAAGAGGGTGGGTGGCTGCGAAAAAGAAGTGGAAGGAGCTGGGTATGTAGGTGTTTTTTTAAAATTTTTTAAATAATATATATATAAATGGATCACTTTTTTAAAAAATAAATAAATTATACACGCGCCTTTAATTTTTTTTTTTGCCACGTCAATTTTTCTGGTGGAATTAAATTCACTTGAAAGATGTTAAAGGGGTATTTAAACACCCGAATAGTTAAAAGTCTAAAGTAAATTGTCCTGCCAAGTTAAGGGGTGTTTTTATGTCTTTTCTCTTCTTCTTTTTTTAGTAGTGACATGGATTGAGTCTGGAACCTATTTGAGCCACCAAGAGATAAAATTGACTAAAATAAGCCACTATTCTAGTAAGTAACTAAAATAGGCTTAGTGTAAATTTTTTCCCCGTTTTATCCAATATTTCAAACGGTTTTCGTTACTCTTAACGTCTGTATTTTAATATAAAACAGAATTTTTTTTCCACTTTATAAAGTGTAAGTTTTTTTTACACTTTGTAAAGTATAAGTTTTTCTTACATTTTGTAAAGTGTAACTTTTTCTTACACTTTATAAAGAGTAACTTTTTCTGACACTTTATAAAGTGGAAAAAAAAGTTCCGTTTTAGAAAAAGAAATATTTTTTTTCGTATTACATTAAATTGTCTCTTTATGTGTTTTTGCAGTATTTTTCATACAGTTATATTGATTTGACATATCATAAAAATGGAAAAAATTATTACATTATGATCTGTTATACAAAATGATTTCTTATTTGTGATACAGTCCGCGTAATCATAATGATCTATGGTGTTGTATTTTGGGAGATGGTGGTTAAAAGTTCTTTCATTTTCATGTTGAGCCTGTTGATTATGTGTTTGCATTTGTATGTGGAGTCGATTGAATTTGGAAAGATAGCCTTATCATTTTAAATTTTCCAGTGTTGGTTGCAAATTTTTAAGTCGCTTAGGTGATTGGTAGAAGAGCTCGAAACACCTCATATGGTGGTAGTAGCTAAAGAAAGATGTTTTAACTATGTTAATTTATTCTTGTATCAATTTATATGTAACTTCTTATTTGTATTTTTGGTCATCCTCGAGTCATTTTTATATTTTCAAAATTTTTCATTCACTTTTCCTTTTAAAAAAAGAATATACACAAAAATAATAATACTATACACAATTAAAATAATAATACTGTAGATAATATCACATCATATTAAGAATATTTTAGAATTTTTTTTATAAATTTGATCCAAATTAAATAATATTAAGAATATCTTTCAATTGTGCTAGCCGAACAACCAAAAAGAAAGAGCAAGAATTTGTGAGGTGATATTAGGATCCATTTTGATAATACAGTCCTGCACCAAAGTGTTTATAGTATGAACATATATGAATTTTTTCATTCACTTTTCTTCAAAAAAAAAAGATACATACACAAAAATAATAATATTATGTTCCATAACCCTTTCTTGAAATCCGTAGAATATCTTGCGGCCTAAGTCCCGTATATCCATCCTCATCTTCATTGTCCCCCTTTCTTTTCTTGGCCGGAAGATCCTTTATGTTCACATTCTTTACAATTCTTTTAACAGCCTTTTTCTTTCGGGTGTTTGAGGCATATCATCCACTGGCACAGTGAAAGTAATATCTGGAGACGAGAGTGGAGACGAAGCGGTCTGAATCTAAAAAAAATAAAAGAATACCCACTTTCTATGAAAATATAGACAAATATTGAAAAGATATTAAAAAATATTTGTTTACATATATAAATAATCAAAATTTCAATATGAATATAGATTTCAATTCAATGGTAAAAAATATTTACATTTTGAAGAACCAATGGTATATATAATTAAGGCATTGTTGATCTTTCCGGTTGGTTTCACCCTTTCTTCGAGGAAACTTTCAAACCCCTCAACACATCTTCTCAATTCACCTCCAAGTTTTCGTTTTTTTTCTTCAAATCTTTGACATTAACTTACAACCACTTCCTCTTCTACCAATCATCTAAACCACCTAAAAATTTGCAACCAAAACTGGAAAATTTGAAATGATAAGGCAATCTTTCCAAATTCAATCGACTCCACATATAAATGCAAACACATAATCAGCAGGCTCGACATGAAAATGAAAGAACTTTTAACTACCATCTCCCAAAAAATAACATCACAGATTATTATGATTACGTGGACTGTATCACAAATAGAAAATCGTTTTGTATCACAGATCATATTGTAATAATTTTTTTCTTTTTTATGATATATCAAATTAATATAATTGTATGACAAACACTGCAAAAACTGCATAAAGAGACATAATTTAATGTAAAACGGAAAAAAAAATTCCTTTTTCTAAAATAGAACTTTTTTTCCCACTTTATGAAGTGTCAGAAAAAGTTACACTTTATAAAGTGTAAGAAAAACTTACACTTTACAAAGTGTAAGAAAAACTTACACTTTACAAAGTGTAAGAAAAACTTACACTTTATAAAGTGGAAAAAAAAGTTCCGTTTTATGTTAAAGTACAGACGTTAAGAGACTAACAGAAGTCGTTTAGAATATTGAATAAAACGGGAAAAAAATCTACACTTAGCCTATTTTAGTTACTTACTAGAATAGTGACTTATTTTGGTCAATTTTATCTATTTGTGGCTCAAATAGGTTCCGGACTCCATAGATTGGAGCAAGTGTGGTTCATTCGTCAGTAGTGTTGAACTTTGCTCGCAATTCAACTAGAACTAAGGACCTGAATTAAATGAATTTCAGAACTGTCACGTGAGTGAAGTGAATAAGCACAAAATGAACTAAATAGAAATTATAACAATAAAACTACTGAGGAATGAGTGTGTTGAGCTTTCAAACATAGGTGAGTTAAAATATGAGTTTGTTAAGATTATTTTCACATAAAAATGATATCTTTAAAATGTTGAATGAAATTCAAAGTAGATGTGAATGAGTGGAAATATTAATTGGTGGAAACATAAGAGAAAAGTGTCAAAAAAGCAGTTGAAATTGCAGGGTGTTGTCCATTTTTATCTTTATATTTATGTTGCGTGCATTCACTTGATGTGACCAACTAAACTTTTTCTTTTCCTTTTCCAAGTACCTATTAAATTGGTATTAACTAAGACCATAGGATTTGATAATTTTGCACATTTAATTTGAAGACTTGATTTGGTCCTTCACGCACTAATTACCTAATAAAATTGATCGATCGGGGTACTTACCTGAACAATCAAGAAGGATTCAGAGGCAGACCGATAGGTACTTGTTGGGGAGCACATGCAGCCGTTAACTTAGGAAAAAAATCATGTATATATATATATATATATATATATGTTGAGAAACTGACAGAAAATAAATATAGTATAATTAATAGTGCCCCATGAAAGACATAAAAGGGTGCTTTGTACTGCTGGTATATGCTAATACATACACCCATGCGACATGTGTTCTATCCCAGCTAGAGCCTATTTTCTTAGCTTAATATTTGGGTCACCCGAAGTTTTCATTCGCCTTTGATAATGGGCTAGATTGATGACCTTTATTGCACTTTGGGGGAAGTCCATCGTCTAAAGTCAGGAAAATTGAGTTACTGAGCTTACGTTATAATTTGTGACTTAAAATGAGTTAATTAGGAGCTTTAACCAAGTTAAAGTCATATATGTCTCAATTATTGAATAATAAAGGCAATATATGTGAATTATTTTCTCCAAGCGTCCTATGTGGTATAATACGAGTTTTTGGCTAAAAAAAATCTTTAAACTATACCCAAACTTAAACTATATCCTTAAAATATTTTTTTGGCAGAAAATATCCTCCAAGTATTTAAAAGTTAACTATTTTCATCCTTCTATTAGATATGGTCAAAAAAACTAAGAGATCCTACAAAAATATGTGCAGTTTACGTGACTATACACGAAAGTTTTCCTGCATAATTTCATCATCTGCTATAAAAAGCTCGTGAAAAAAATATTTAAAATCTTGGACACCATTACACCATTACTTGTTGAAACAACAATGTTAGGAAAGTCTGAGGAAATATGATTTGCTTTTCTTATTATTTACCAACGGAAAGAAGCTGGAGCTTAATTATCTTCACCTTTTTCATAGCCAAATTGTAGTTAAATCTATAATTTTTAGGGGTAATTTGATATTGATGCGATTAAAATTTTGATTATGTCTCGCATTCAAATTTCATTTTCCATTATTGGAAGTGGAAGTTTCCGACAAACATCGCTTCTAGCAAATTCAATTGAGAAGAAACATATTTCAACAGATAATTTTTTTAATATTCAATCGCATGAAAAAAAACTGTCAAATTAAAATTTTTTGCATACTGCTAAACTCAATTGCCGAAAAAATTCACGATAATATTTTTGGCGTACTCAAAATAATAAATACGAAGGGGTGACTTGATTTTTGTAGGATGGCAAATTCTAGTAGAAGGATGAAAGTTGTTAACTTTTAAATACTTAGAGGATGTTTTCTGCTAATAATGATATTTTAAGGATGCAATATAAGTTTGGAGCATAGTTTAAGGATGATATTGGCCAAAAACTCCGTATAATACACTTAGGATGTCACATATATAGAATGTGAATTGCCACGTAGGAAACCAAGTAGGACAAAGTCATATTTGGCTCAATTATTGAATGATAAAGGCAATATATGTGAGTTATTTTCTCCATGCGTCCTACGTGCAATGGCGGAGCCAGGATCTTCACTAAGGGGGTTCAAATTCTGAAAAAGAAGATACACGAACTAGCCGAAGGGGGTTCGACATCTACTATATATATATATATATATAATTATTTTAACCATATAAAATTAGTATAATTTTCCATCGAAGAGGGTTCGGATGAACCCCCTAACCATAAGGTAGCTCCGCCCCTGCCTACGTGGCATAATACACTTAGGATGTCACATATATAGAATGTGAATTGCCACATAGGAAACCAAGTAGGACACGTGTCTATTTGTTGAACTCTATACACGTTTAGTTATTTGTTTGTGTACATCTATGCCAGATAAGATCGAGTTAAAAGGCATATATATACCATGCCATAAAAAAAAAGATTTTTACAACCGATCAATGACAAAAATGTGATTGTTGCAATCTGCAGAAATTCGTTGCAGCTGGTATAGTATCTTTTGATCAGCTGTGTACAATCTATATCATAAATAATTCACGTCACCTAAATTGGCTTTTATTTGCAAATAAATATACATATATTGTTCTAAAAATCTTGACATTAATAATATCTGCTACACATTCTTACAATATTTAAGGAAAGCTGGCTCACAAGTCTCTGAATACCCAAAGACGTCTAAGTTTAAATTGTCAGAACAAAAAATGTTAAATTTGTCAGAGAAATATCAAAAAAATACAAAATACAGTCTGCGCAAGTGGGTCCCATTGAACTTCTTGTGTTTTTCTCGATCGATAAACAAAGCATTCCACATTCACATAGATCTTAGAGAAAAAACATATCAAAAGAATGTGATTTATGCAATCTTATTGTAATGTTAACAATAATAATATTGTTAGGTCACACAGAGGTTATCTTATTAATGTAATTTTCGCCTTTTCCCGTTCAAATATTTATATTTATTTCTTTTAATTATGGAGAGGATAAAAATTAAAGTAATGGTTCACCAACATGCGACTAGTTCCACGTGCGTACATGTGAGTTACATTTTCGAGGTGTTGTTTCTAATATAATCTTCTTTTTTTTATAAATGCCAAAGTTTGATTAATTTTGTATTTGAAAATTTACCAAATTGATTAATTTAAATTTAAGTCGTGTAAGACATAATATTTTGTTATCTAAATTTATTGAACTGATTAATCTAAATTTAAGTCATGTAAAACTTTTTTAAGAAGAGAAATGAACGCTTTCAAAGTTTTTCCATTTTCAACCCTTGAATTCAAAACTTTTCATTGAGATTTAGTGGTTCACATTCACTTCTGTTAAAATGTACGTGTAAATAATGAACATTAAAATAAGTTATTTTATTTGAGTTATAACAAATATTGTTTAAAAAGAAAAATAGAGTTCCTTATCAATATATATTTGATTAAATTCATATTATTTTTATAATTTTAGACAAATTTAGTATATTTATTTTTACGTTGATTGTCTCATTTCCACCTCCAATACATCTCCCTGCCACCCGCGGCCCTTATCCACCCAGCCACAACCCGAAGACCGGTTGCAGCTGTAGTCCAATCATTTTATCAAAATTTATGGCCCATTTAGTTTTGCTGGAAAGCCCAATATCATAAAAGGGACATAAATAAGCGGCCCATATAAATCCTGACGAACTGGAATATCTCATGGGCTGGGCCCTGCAAAGTTGAAGTTGGGATATTGTTTAGGTATATCGCGCCATCAAATATTCATTGGGATCTAAACATTTTTAGTCAGTCGGCTAAAAATATTTCCATCTGTCTAGTCGTAATAGTTTAAATCATCGTTGGTGTATATTTAGTGTATAACAAGTGCACAATAAGATTATAATCAATATGCAGCTTTATTTGATTATACATTTATGACTTATACTGGCTCAAAGAAATAAAAAGTTAAACTATTATGTAGTGTAAACATGTCATTACTATTGTTTTTGTTTTGATATTTCGATTATGGGCTGTAGTCTGGCTATCTTGAATGAGCCATCAAGAAATCGAAGAATTTTGTTTAGTTCCTGGCATAAAAATTTCAAGAGATATCTTATTTGGTCGTCTCCATTTAATTTGTATTCAATTTTTAAGAGAAGTTTAACTTGGACCAAATTTAGGTGAACTTTAGACAACCTTTGCTTATTCTTCATCTCCCGCTTCAAAAGTTTTACTTCACGATTTATTATATTGTAAATTTTCATAAATTTGTGTTAATTTTGAACTGAAATCGAATAAGTTAGATTGGAATATCATGAATGAAATAAAATGAAGATATAATGAGTGAAATGCATGTATCATAAGAGAAACACCAAGTGATGCTTCACTGTGAATTATATTAAGAGTGAAATTCAAAACCAAACTTTAGATAGTTTGTCAAGTCAAATTTTAGATAAATGTCTTAAGTTTGGCCTTGTCAACTGTCAAAGCCATGACTACAACTAAAGAAGATATGAGGTTAGGTCTTTTCAAACCAAAAACTCTAATGAAAAAATATTTAAAGTTGTCCATGAAACGAGACCACACCACAACTCTAGTAAGAAAAATATTCAAAATTTGACCAGGTCAAGTCTACAACTTCTGTAGTATGACCACTCATATTAAACTTCAGGCCAATATGTAAGATGTTTGACCTTGATTGCTTGGTCATGAGGTCATACTTCTAACAAAAATATCTGTAATCCAACTTCAAATACAAATATCTAAAGTTTTGCCTGAAAAACTTGCAAAAAATATTTAATATCAAATATAAATTTATTATATGGCAATCCTAATGATGAACAAGAAATTAATATGTGTGCAAATTCTAGAAAGATCCAATGACCTCTTTGGAGGGTCAAGTCAACATCTAGTTGGTTGACCAAATTAGGTCTTACTCTTTAATTAGCTTAAATCATGGACAAAAGCAGCTCAACCTCCATATAGATGATGCCAATTCAATAAATTTCTTATTGTTAATTGATTGATGAATCACCAACAATTTTCTGAGTTCTTAAATAAAACTTCTTCCATATACAATTTGAAAAGATATTTCTTTATGCTATGTTTCATCCTGCCTTTTGATCATTACACAATAAACTGATCGATCATGGATACTATATAGATATTACAATGATCCTAATAAGAAAATATTAAGATGGTGTTGGGTTCGAAAGAATCAAGGCGTCAAGAGAAAATTTATAATTACAAATCATGACGGTGATAAATCAAACGACAAAATTATTGTTTCAAATGATTATTGTTTGAGTTGACTCTTGCATTTGATTAGAGAACTTAGTGGATTTCATGTAACACCAAATAACTTATCTAAATTAGCTAATTAACTATTAGTGAAATCCTATCATGAGTTTTTATATATATTTTTGTTAACACGCATTTTTTTTATTTATTAGAAAAGGTAATAAAAAACAGATATTTTTTGGTATGAGAAATCATTTGTAGATAAATTAGGTAGACCCAAAGAATAAAAATTGTCAGATTATCCAACATCAAATACCAGCAATAGAATCTTTTATTAAATGAGAAAAATATATTTAATTCCATTTGTCAAATTTATTACACATTATTTTCAGAGTTGCTTCCTATTGAGCTAAGAGAATATGACTTGTTCTAAATAATAAATATGTAAGAGACTAAAATAATAAAAATCTAGAAACTTTAATATAAGTTACTTGATAATGAAGGTACCTTGAGTGCATAGAGCACACATTGTAGGGTCAACTCTAAAAGAAATTATAGAACCCGTTGAAACGCACTTGATTGAAAGCTAAGTTATTTATCCACAGATTCGTGGATCAATTCTCACTTGATATATTTATTTATTTTCATTTTTTTTATAGTGCACCTATTTTCAAGAAATTTTTAATTCATTTGTGCTTCTTGATCCCTACCTTTATAGATAAGACATGATGTTTTCGATTGACACTCGACAACATCCTTTTTTATTCGAGCTTGAAACCGATAATAGGACCTGCAAGTTGATTCAACTTCCTATTTATTAATTTTCCCAAATCCCAACAATTACATATTTTTGCACAAACAAATAGGTTTACATATGAAAGGACTTCCATTTTTAGGTGAAAACTTTACATCTTTAATGACTAATGGCATGTTAATCAAATAGTTTAGCACGATTAATCAATTGATTAGCATGCGATAATCATTTCATTTAGGTGCATTGTTCACCCACCAAGATGGCTCCACATATAAGAGATAGGTGGCAAAATCTAAATTGAAAAAAAAGAGAATATTTTTATGTAATTTTTATTATATTTCCGTTATAAAATTAGTATTTTTTTTTCAATATATCAATTTCACTGTCTTTCTAAGGCTAGATTATCGCGATCATTCAATCTCAACTATCGATCATCAAATAATTTTATATTACTATTTTGAATCTTGGAAGGGTCAAGAAGAAAATGGTCTCCACTATAAGAAAGAAAGATTAAGCCCTATAATTAACTTTGTGATTATATATAATTTAAAAATATCTTTAGTACATGCTTGACCAAATCATACCAGCCAATTATCCCTAGTAAAACAAATTGTAAAATATTTATATATTTCAAATAAAGTGGAAAAGGAAAAAAGTGGTGACATATATAGAAGAATAAAGTTACAAATTTATAAGATAAGTGAGATTCTTTTTTACAAATCCAAATTGAAAAGTTGGACATATCTGTCAAAAAGAGTGAGCTAACACACCACCCATTTTCATGCTTTTTTCCCTTTATAGACTGCTTCTTCCTTAATGTTTTTTTCCCTTTATATTATTCCAATAATTTAACCTGTTTTGACAGGATAGGGTGAATGTGAACCCCCCCGCCCCCACAAAAAATGACGCTCTCACAAACTTATAGCGATCAAAATCATCTAAAGTCAGTATCATCAGAAAAGATAATCGTGATATCTTTTCATGGCTAACGTTTTTTGGTAAGAAGTCAAAGGTGAGGGAATGCACAACGCCTTGGCCAATAACATTCTGAGTTTCACCTCTGTTACCACAAATGTCATGATATATATAAACGTAACCACTCGAGGTATCTCGATCCCTAAAGTGGTACTCAAATTTGACTCAAATTATACATATAAAACAAAAATATTACTATAAAGTTGTGTTTTGGTAAATAATGTATATAGTTAGAATAAATGTGGAAATGAGGGGTATATATTGTCAGCAAATATACCATTTGTGGCAGACTGTAAAGTTAGTTAAGAGCAGGCAATGTATAACAACTAAAAAAGAATAACAAGAAAGAGTTTTCTGCATAGTACTACTGGACCAATCTTATTGTTCTTTCCATGTGATCTCTATGAAAAAGTTACATTTAAGCAAAAGAAATGAATTCAATATGGAAAGACACTTTGATTTATGAAATAGTAAATGAAAAGAAAAATAGTACTCCAAGAAATCGTAGTTTGATACGAGGGATAACATATAATAATTTTGGAATAAATACAAAATTATTTTATTCTGTATTTGGTTAGAGGTATTAGTCAGTCTCGTGATTGTTTATCCACCATTTATACTATATATATATATATATATATATATATATATATATATATATATATATGGTGGGATAACTAATTTCACAGAATATTTCAATTCATAGAATAACGTAACTTTGTCTATCTCATCCCTTAATGATTAAGGTGTGGAGAACAAGCCACCAAGGGGTATGATGGGAAGAAGGTTTCTGGTTTGAATAAATGGAGAAATTCGCGATAGAAAACGTTTTCTTCTTACATAGGTAGAGGAAAAAAATAAATAGGAGAGTTAGGACTAGAAATTAAATTATGTTAAATAGAGGGACACACATTAAGAGAATCATTTTCTCTATGGATAAAGGTACTTAGTGCAACTGAAATGAGAAAATCTTTGTCTTGTATGACAATGATTATTTAATGTTTTTGGAATATAATTCACATAATTACAAACTACAAAAAGTAATATCAATTCTATAACTAAAAGTGATTGAAAAAACATTCAAAATAGTATACTTAAAATAGAAAAGTTACCTATAAGGATAATTAAGTTAGTTCAATAGGTGATATTTTATAAAAGAGATTAAAATTTTATTTTTTCTGTCATTATTTTTTTAATCAAGTTTGTTACACTATACTTATCTAGTGAAATTTTGCTAAAACAAGTAGTAAGCATAAATTTTGTTTCCAATAACTTCCTAGTGGAGAATGGAGACAAGCTTTGAAATTGAATAGACATTATAAAAATCCATGTTATTTTCCCTAGTGGTAGTAGTTGGGTCATTTCACTGTTTGTCTTTTTCAGTATCACCCACACTATATATTTACAAAACCCTCCCCACATTTTTCAAAATCTTCCTCTTTTACCCCCAAATTTTGGGTCATAAAAACAAAACAAAAAATGTTTAGATGCACATTGATAACTTCTTTTTCTTCCTAACAATAAAATTCATCAATCGCGAAGTTAGAAATTTTATTAAAGCTATTCAAAATTTAATATATACAAAGTCATGAAGTATTGAAAACACGCTTAAACTTGATGTGAGTTATTATTTTCATTCCTGAACTACTGACACTTTATAAACACCCTTTAGTCGACTAACGGAGCTTAGATACATCCCCAATCTTGTAGCGAATGAAATACATCACTAAATTCTCGTCAAGCTTAGGAGTGTTTGAAACCATTTGCTATGTCATGTGGCAGATCAAGGTGTAACCTAAATTTAATTAGTCAAGTAGAAAGCTATTTTTAAGATTGTCAATAGTTCGAGACGAAACTAACAATTTTCGTCAAGTTGATGAATATTTTCAATACTTCTCTCCCAAAAATACTAATTTTGGTATTTTATGTATAATTTTTTGACAAAGAATATTTAACCGGCCATGAAGTACATGACCCTACCCACTGCCTTGCCTGTTTGTTCATACTATTAAGCACAAGCAACAGTAAAAAAAAGGGTTCATTTTCCATTTCCATTATAACCAAAACCAAAAAAGCAAAAGATAAACAGTGAAGAAAGAAGAAAGAAGAAAGAAGAAAGGTAAAGTGAAGAATTTGTTGAAGGAGAAGGGTATTTTTTTTTTCTTTGAAGAAATCGAAGAAATGCCGAATCAAAAGCAAGGAAGTGAACAGCTACAAGCACTGATGCAATCTGGGCAAATTTCTGGGTCTTTTAGCTTTAATGGAACCTTATCTAAAGAAGATGAAGAGATGTCTAGGTCTGCTCTTTCTACTTTCAAAGCTAAGGAAGAAGAAATTGAGAAAAGGAAAATGGAAGTCAAGGAAAGAGTTCAAGCTCAACTGGGTCGGGTCGAAGAAGAAACCCGACGTTTAGCCGTTATTCGTGAGGTCTGTCTTCAATTTCATTCATTTTTTTTTGTCTCTGTTTAAACTTGATTATTCCTCTTTTTAGTAGTTGATTTTTCATAAATGTACTGATTTTTTGCTTTATAGCTCAGGAATTTTGATTTTGGACCGTTACAATAGAAAATCGTTAAGTGTAATTTAGAGATCAGGTACTGCTAAGCTTTGAATATTGTTTTTTTTAAAAAAAAAATTGGGGCTAGGGGAAGGGGAACCGGTGAGGGGATTACAAGGCGGGGAATCGAATTGCTTAGCAATAAGGTGAGAGTTCATGTAACCTATTAACTGAGCTACGAAGATTTCTCGAAGCTTAGAACATAGTTTTGGGTTTTGATTTTTTGGTTGTTGTAAAGTTAGGGTTAGAGCTTATTAATTGGGGAAATGAAGAAGTTTGATAATTGAACAATTGAACAATTGTTGAGGGTTTAATGCTTGTTATTTTGATTGAAATTAACACAATAACATAAGAATTAGTTGGTTAAGGAAGATAATCATATGTTTGGCTACTAAATATGAGCATGGATATTGGAAATTGAAGTGTTTGTTAAGGTTAAAATCGAGAGTTTTCGGTTAGTGTATAACTAATTAAATTCGACTTAATTATCAGGAACTAGAAGCATTAGCTGATCCAATGAAGAAAGATGTTCAAACGGTTCGTAAGAGGATTGATGCTGTCAACAAAGAGTTAAAACCCCTGGGACAGACCTGCCAGAAGAAGGTAAAAATATATGTGCCATTATTATCTTCTTGATTTCTTGTTCACAAATTTTCCTTTTCATGGATAATAATCTTTTGTCCCTTTTCATTAGCTGTTTTTTTTGTTTTCTTCCTCTTTGGGGAGGAGTGGGAGTCGTTTTGTTTGTTTGTGAAATTGAGTATGGTATAACATTAACGAAATGTTTTGGATCCGGGGATCTTGATCCGTGGAATGCAGGAAAAAGAGTACAAAGAAGCTCTTGAGGCCTTCAATGATAAACACAAGGAAAAAGTCCAGCTAATAACAAGATTGATGGAGGTAAGTTTATAATTTACAAGAGCTTTGTATTTGGAACTTTTTTAATCATCTTTTGATCTTCATATTCTCAAACATTCGTATATGTCATTGTACGTGCAGCTGGTGGGTGAAAGCGAGAAAATGCGGTTGAAGAAGTTGGAGGAGCTGAGCAAGAGCATTGAAACAATACAGTGAATAACCAGTAAAATCTCCCCTGACTAATTAGGCTTGTGTGGTGTATTTAAGAAAGTTCTTTTTCTCTATTTATATATGCGTGTGGCGTTTGATTGTATTTCCTTTTCTTTTTCCGCGTTGTTGTCTGATCATTTTAGCTTTTGAGGGATGATCAGTGCCTAATTTTAGGTCTCTTAAGGGAAAGACAGACCCTCTAATACAGGTTTGTAACTAAAACAAGTCTCAGAACAGTGGATTCTTTTACTTTTGTCTTCACATCTCTATCTTTTGCTGTGTTGTTGATGACTGTGTAGCTCTAACCAATTTGCATAGATTATTAATAGAGAGTTGGTTTGAATGTCTCTTTCAAGTTAGTTAGCTGATTAGATTTCTTATGGAATCATGCCCTGTTTTCTTCTTGGCCTTGTATTTGTCAACTAAAGATGAAGTCAACTTGTTGATTATATTGTTCCTTTAAAGACCGTGTCTACAGAAGATCGATCTGCATACACATCACCCTTCCTAGACCCCACTTTTGGGATTACACCGGGTATGTTGAATGTTGTTTTCTACACAAGATTATTCAAATTATATGCAATAGCATGACTCCTAAGCTATGGCACGCGTAAAGATGGTTCCATGAGTCATGGGTT
Organism: Solanum appendiculatum; assembly: GCA_018342035.1. Lineage (NCBI taxonomy): Eukaryota > Viridiplantae > Streptophyta > Magnoliopsida > Solanales > Solanaceae > Solanum > Solanum appendiculatum. The sequence goes on along the minus strand of JAGDQO010000283.1, from coordinate 1,731,064 downwards.
GATCATAACAGATTTCTCAAAGAGGATTACTACGGCTACATCATTATCGATGCACCCTTAACTTGATTTGTTGATTGCTTTATGTGATAATTGATTCTATACACCCTTAATTTAATTTGCTGATTGCTTTTTTGGTTGATTGATTCTTGATAACAAGAATATGGACAGCAAGATATCTGTTTCTGCTTTCATTTCTTTACTATTTTGGTTGCTCTTGGGTTACTTTAGGCTTGCTTTTCGCCCCTTCTTTCAGAAAACAATGCTAACGAGCAAGAAAATGGATGGCGCCATGGCTGCCATGTTTCTTGCTTCATCTTGGTACAACCAACCTTTTGTCCTATGCCCTCAGCTCTAAGTTGATGTCTCGCTAAGCCGCTCCTCGAAATACCATTGACAAAGCCACACTTAAACTAGCTTTCTTTAAGTTAGTTTTCTAGCTCTTTGATGGGACAAGTATAATAAAATCTTGTGCTGATTCCCTAAACATTACGATGATAATCATCTTTTTAGTTTAGCTACCAACTTGAAAGTGGTACATGTTATAAGATAGTGCTAGAAAGACAATCAAGAGAGTGGCTTAGCCTTGGTCACAAACAACAACAAACTCGGGATAATCCCACGAGTAAAGTCTGATGAAGATAGTGTCTATTCAACCTTACCCTCTGACAAATATAGTGTCTATTCAACCTTACCCCTACCATGGTCAAAGAAGTATTAAAATCATGGAAGAATATGGTGAAAAGAGGTAGAAAAGAAATGTGGCTACATTATGATACAATAAATTGTAGCATTTGCATTTATGCTTATCCATTGGCTCTGGCCAAGGAAATAGTACATTGCACAGGAATGCTGTACTCTGAGATTTAATGGCAGGACTTGTCATGCAAATGTGCCAATCAAACACCATATTTCCAAATATTTGTATTAAAAAGCCACAATAGTAGTCGGGGTGTCCAATTCGGAAAAAAAATACCGTATATACAAGTAAAATGATAAACTAACTGATTAAATAACATATTTTGAACATCCTTAACACAACAATCTATTATAGCCTGGTGGTTTCAAACGCTAACAAATGTTTTTTCTACTTTCTATTTCTGGACACCCTTTGTGAAATTTCTAGCTCCGCCACTGGACACTACCCTCTATTACGCTATTAAATGGACCATGCTTTTAAGTGAGCTATAAAATGAGAAAATTTCTATCAACTAGCCAAATATAACAAAAAAAGAACCTACGATAGGCTTATAGCCACAAAAGGTAACTATTTTACCAAGAAAATGCGATACAAAATAAATTTCAAACTGGTCCCTAAATTGACAACTAACAAGAAATTGAGTCCATTCATTTCTTCTTATTAGTCATTATCTCCCAAAATTAACTCACTTCGTTCATCGCGCCGTATCTATATAAACTTGGCCAAACACTATCAACTAGGAAAAAAAATCAAATCACGTGATCGAGAGAAATTTTCAATTGGAAGCCATTCTTTTGCAGCTAGGAATCATTATTGTGATTACTTTCGAGTTTCTAGTGATCCTTCTTTTCTTTTTTCAATGATTTAAAGGTAACAACTCTATACAAGAGCATATTTAAAACATAGTTATACAAAATTTACGTCCAATTTCAACAAATCAATTGTGGTTGTAATAGTAATATTACTCCATAAAGTTGTGGACCCAAAAAAAGAAAAATATTAGAGAAGCAATTTGAGACAACTGTTTTAAGCAGCATAACACGTTAGTGAGAGTTGCAATGGGACCAAAATAATAATTAAAATTTCCCTACAAAGCAAGAGTATGACACGTGAATAAAGATATATTTAAGACAGTGCCAATACATTATTCTCTAGTCATTGACAGATCAGGAAATATCCCTTAATTATTTTCGTACCATAGATATTTATTTGTATTCGATGTTTATAATAATATAAAATCATTTAATTTATTAGTATGTAAAATTCTACCAAACAAATTACAAGACAAGGGCTGCATCAACTTACTACTTATTTGAGTGCAATGGATTTCTAGCAGTATATTTTATCAGAATACTATAAAAGTGATTAAAACGCATAAAATAAGTCAATACAAACAGAACTGAGGTCATTTGCACTTGTGTCCCCATTTTGTGCTAGTCTTTAATCTTTATCTTTCAGGGAAAATAATTTTTTCACGAGACATAAGTTTATATTCTTGCATCGTAATATTTCGTAAGTTTTGCCCTGTGCCCTTAAAGAATTTATGCAGCGCTAGACATTATAAGTTTGATTTCAAAGGATAAAAATTAAAGACCAATCCGTTTGAACAATAAACCGTGTTATTAAATGGTCAATTTGTCATACTCATGGGCTAGTTTCTGTTGGGCCCGATATCAAAAATGTTGAAGAAAGTTGGCTAATTGAACTGGACTTTCAAAATATGTACAAGATGGGCCAATTCAGATCATGGGAATAACTCGGGCCAAATAGGCCCAAAAATGACACGTTTTGCCATTCAAATGAGTTTGTCTTTAATTTTTGTCCTTTAGCAATTGAACTTATGCCTAGTGAAATAAAAATTATTTAGAAACTAAAGTCATGCACAGATATAATTTGTGAGGCATTATAATATAAAAATATAAATTTATACCCCGTGAAAAATTATTTTTTTAACGGACATAAATTAAAGACTAGCACAAAATAGAGACAAAAGTACAAATAACCTTAAAATAGGTAAATAAGTCACTTTGAACCCATGCTATCAATTATAAGCGACTTTAAAAGTTATTATTGTAATATTTACCACTCTTTTGAAACGATTAAAATACCTCCGATTAAAATATGGGACAACTTCAACAATTGATACTAGGATTCGAAGGATTAATGAGTGGGGAACCCAAAGGAAAGCTTCATGAGGTTCAAACTTCAAAAACCAAAAAAGATCAACTAGATTCAAATAAGTACAAGTTTAAAATCAAAGAACGATTTATGAGTTCAAAATTTATTAGACTTTCAACATCAGGGAAGAATTCAATTATGCATATTTAGATATTGAAAAATAAGCAGTTTTGATCATCAAATGTTCTGATCTATAATATACATTTTAATCATTCAGATGTGCATTCAAATTCAAATGTCTCAATCTTAATGAAAACAAATAAAGACTTTTAAGATTCAAACTATTTAAATTCACTCCTCCATTAAGTCCAAATCAATGAGATGATCTTATTATTACTGTTGATAGTCACAAGGGGAAATTCTCTAAACTAGTAAAATTATATTTAAAGAAACTCACATAACTCACATAAATCTCTACATAATCTCTAAATTTGAACATTTATTTTGAGGAAAAATTACATAAATACATAACTTAAGATATCATAATCTCTAAAATTCTCCGTATTTAAAAAATTACAAAAATCCTCTTTCGAGTACATCCCTATCCTTTCTCGGATACATCCCTATCCCCCTTGGATACATCTCTATCCCCTCTCGGATACATCCCTCTCCTCCTTGAATACATCCCTATCCCCTCTCGGATACATTCCTATTTCCCTCAAATACATTCCTATCTCTCTCGGATACATCCCTATCCCCTCTCGGATACATCCCTCCCATTAAGTAAAGTATCATTTGCAATATATCATAAAATCAAGGAATGTATCCGAAAGCAATGAAAAATTCGAGATTTTTATAATTAGGAAAACTTCAGGAATAGAATATAATTAGCCCCAAATGTATGAGATTTCGGTGAGTTATACTTATTTTGACTCAATCCAACTCATAGCTTGCCCCACTTTCACCATCCCCTAAAAAGGAAAAAAAGACAGATAGTTGTTTGTCTAAACATGATTAGTTGATAGTATTGATCACTATAATTCTTTAAGGATCAAAAGATGGAATCTATTTCTTCACAAACAAACTTTAAACAATATGGGGCAACAGTTTATGGATTCCACTATCTTTTTTTTACTTTAGTGTCTGGTGATTTTGTTGTAAATTATATTGTACTTTAATGGACAAATATAATATCATGAATATTGATATAATATAAGCTCCTCATTCACTTTATTTACTCTAGTCTTTTGGCTGCTTTCATTAACAATAATACTCAATGCCCCACCATCATCATTATCCCAATATTAATTCATACTTCACTATTAGCATTGCAAATGGACTTTACCTTTTGTTTTAATAGTAAAAATAATATAATATTTGATTTGATTTGATCAAGCAAATCTACATATTGAAAATTAAATTAGTGATGTGAATTGTGATCGTATCATAGTTGGCCATGTATGTATATAAAGTTATATGTCAAAATCGAATATATATTCTGTTAAAAACTAATGGCATGTATGAGCACTTTGCTGAATGGCAATGACATAGATGAACCTTTTCTCAAAGTTCGATTGCATATTTGAGCATTTTTCTTTTAAAAAATGACAAGGATTAGTCACTATAATCTTGATTAATCCCCATTATTATGCATCTTTAGAATGTTTTGTGGTAGGTGAGTTAATTCCCACATAATAATTGTTTAATTTTGTCTGATTCCATTTGTTCAATAGAGACTGTTTTGGAGCTTTTATAGCGGTAATCAAGGTGAATCCTAATAAACTTATATAAGACGTGTTAATAAGGATAACTATGATTAAAAAAATCTTATATTAATTAATCCTAAATGGTTTATTAATGTATGCAAAATTATTGAGAAAATAATCATAACTTAGAATTTCAGTTTTTTTGTTATACTATCAGATTAACAAATAAGTAAATGTAACCTAATACTCCCTATTACTCCTTCCGTCCCTTTTTAGTTGTCACGATTTCCTTTTTTAGAGTCAAACGATAAGAATTTTGACTAACATTTTACGATGTATTTTTCATCATATTGATATGCAAAAAATTACAATTTATAGTACTTTTCATACAGTTTTTGAATATCTAAATTTTTAGTTTAAAATATCAATTAATATCTAATTTAACTTTGAAAATTAGTCAAATTAACTTTCGAAAAGCGCAATATGACAACTAAAAAGAGACGAATGGAGTAATATTTTCACTAAGGTAAATTAAAGTGAAAGGTCAAAAAAATTTTGGTACATTTTTTACTTTGGACATAGAGAAATAATATTCTTTGCTTAAAATCATATCAAAGAATTGGTTCTTTTATACCTAGTAAAGCTTTCTTGAACTTCAAGTTCATAAAAAGTTGCACCCATGGCATGATAGAGATGCAACTACCAATCTTTATAGTGAAAGTGTATAAATTAAGCAACGTATAATCACTAAATTAATAGTTATTATTTCAGAAAGTCATATTTTTGACAAAGAAAGTATCGTTATGATATAATAACTATTATTAAAGTGACCGTCTGAGAAATTAACTCTCGACATTGAAGTAATGATTAATGCAAACAGGCAGAGAAACATCCAAATTTCATAATCAGACGTGAAATTCTTAAATTTATCTAAAGAATTAGTAGAAGATTTATTTCTTAATAACATTTCATATTTGTCTGATAAGCATCAAAAACATATCTAAACTATCATCTTTTTTTGAGTTTCATACCTAAACTATTAAGAATGTGAGTTTCATCCCTAAACTATCACTTATTAGTTTGACAAACACACCTCAGTGGTGTGTGTAATACATTCTTTCTTTTATTTGAAAAAATCTTGCCACATGGATAAACATTCCATCTTGCCAAAAATTAAATAATAAACTATTAGTATTAATTAAAAATTAAAGATTAAAGTATTACTATCCCCAAAAAAAATAATTTTTTTAAAAAATAAAATTTAAATTATTTTTCTTACCCCACTCCATCACCTCCCCATGCCCCCACCCGATAATCCCACCACCCTTTTATTTTTTTTTAAAATTCATACTTCACCCCACCCCCACCCCCACCCCCCCAAAAAAAACCACCCACTTAATTCCCTTTTTTTATATTATTTTATTTTTAAAATTTTTTTACCCTACTTATTTAATCCTCGACTCTTTATTTATTTACATTTTTCTCATTTTTGTGTAAAATATGTACATATGTTTTTAGAAAAAACTTTTTTTCTTCTTATGTACCGAATATAATATAAATAAATAAAAAATCTTGCGACAAGTAAAAAAAACTTTCTTAAAACATATGTATATATCTAACACAAAACGAGAAAAAAATTGGAAGCGGAGGGTTAGGTGGGGCGGGATAGAATTATTTTTTTAAAAAAATCAAAATAATATTTAAATTATTTTTTGAAAATGGGGGTGGGGGAGATGAAGTATAAAAAAATTAAAATTTTTATAAAAGAAATTTTTTTTAAAAAACAAAAAAAATCAGGGGGTTGAGGGGGGGGGGGGAGGGTTGGGTATTGTGAGATCGGGGGTAAGAAAAATATTTTATAAAAAAATATTATTTTTTTGGGATAATAATTCTTTAATTCTTTAATTTTAATTAATACTAATAATTTATTTAATTTTTGTCAAGGTGGATGAATTGTCCATGTAGAATGTGATTTGGCAAAAAATTTTAAATAAAAGAGAGAGACATGTTTTTCAAACTAATAAGTGATAGTTTAGGTATGAAAATCACGCTCTCAATAGTTCAGATATGAAACTAAAAAAAAAGGGATAGTTTAGGTATGTTTTCGACACTTATCTCTTAATTAAATAGCAAAAGAGTAAGTAATTTATAAACACAACAAAAGAGTAAGTAATTTATACTCTTTGTGAATATTTTCAACGGATTCTCCATCAGAAATCCCATATTTCCAAATGAAACGTCCATCAGAAATTCACGTTTTTTCCTAGGAGTGAGCTAAATTTGAATTAGCTCCTCTCCAATTTCGTCAACTAACAATCCAAATATAGAAATAGCAAATTCTATCGCGATTTCTTCTCTTTGATCTTGAAACTCGTTCCAATCATCAAACTCGCTTTTCAAATTCGATTTTACCATCATATCGATGGTATTTAATCTTAATTCTTGCGATGATGAATCTAATTTCTTGAATTCTCTTCCAAAGACTGCTTCTCCATAGTTCAAGCTTTTAATTTCAGACTTTTCTTCGAAAATCAAGTTAGAAACTTGATATTCCTCCTCCTCTACGCGATCATCATCGTCTTCTTCTTCTTCAAGCAATATTTTCTCGAGTTCAATTGGATCTAATTCTGCCAATTTCTCGAATCTACGAAGCTTAGACAAAAGTTGTTGTTGTGTTCCTATTGAAAGAACACAAGATCACATTAATTTTGAACATGTGCAATAATGTCTTAAGCTTTCATTAGCAAGCGTAAGTATAAAAGAAGAATTAACCCGAATAGCTGCCCATTCAACTACATAAACTTAAAATAGCCGATAGATGTATAATATAAGTATAACCATGTATGATTAACGTATACTGGCTAGAAAAAATAAACGTTGAATATGACCTACTATGATGCAATGAGTCTTGCATTTGTGTAAGGACAAAGTGAGGTCATATGTCATATTCATGCATGTACAAGTACAACAGCCACACGTACAACATTGTGATTAAGACGTGTGACCCTTCTATATGTTGATCCCACACACAACAAATTAAATAATTCACATATCAATATCAGCATAATAAAAAAGATACTCAAATGAAATGACTATACATTATATATATATATATATATACCAACCAAACATGCATATCTTGAATCAACCAGAGTTTCCATAACTATTTGAAAATGACTTCACAACCAATTTTTTTTTAAAAACTATATTATTTCTACATTAACATATCCAGCGTAATCTCACAAGTAGGATTTGAAGAAGGTGGTGTGTATGCAGTTTTACTCATATCTTATGATGATAGAGAGATTGTTTCTGATAGATTTTCGATTCAAGCAAATTCTCAAATAGCACAATTTTTATTGAAAAAAAAAGAAATTCAGGAAAAATTGAGATTAATTTAGTGTACGTACTTTGTACAAGTGCATAACTGCAATCGAGATCAGAATCCTCATCCTCATCCTCATCCTCGTCCTCGTCCCCGTTTTCATGTCCATCCTCCTCTTCAAATGGAGTATCCAATACAGAAACTGGACTGCATTGCTCTTTATCTTCTTCTTCTAGCTGATCAATACTTGCCAAGCCTATAATAGTTTCATAGTTTTCTATGTCCTAATTAAACACAAAAGTCAAATTAATCTTCTAGATTAATTAGTAAAAACTACTACAATAACATAATTCTAGCTGAATTAAATTAGTTTTGGATTGAGACATGCATCCAATTTTAACTGTCGTTTTAACTCTTTTCACGTTCATGAAAGAAAAAATAGGCTGACTTTTATTCCAGGCCAGGTTAAAATTGATGAACAAGCATACGACCAGAATTTAATGAAATATTTGTCTTTTTATGGGTTCAAATTTTAAATGACACTATATTTTATTGTCATTTACCTGGAAAGTACTATTTTCCAGACAAGGCCTATTAGAAAAAGATTTTATATTGGCAGAGGCGTGATCTCAAGTACGCTTACCAAAACATGCACAAATTTGTTTTTATTTGATATTTCATCCGTGTTAAAAGGTTCGACTAATTTGAATTTGTGTTAAAAAATTTTAACTTAAAGGTAAAATATTTTTTTATCGTACATAACATTTTATACTTTCATACTTAGAACTCGAATTTCATATGTCTAATTAAAGATAAATGAGTAGTTATCATTCTACCGCCACCTATTGTGATCCTACTTCCTCCCATCTTCAGATAAAGCAAAATAATTATTCTGTAATTATTGTATGAGTGATTTAAACTCATTAATGTACACTTATCCAAGAAGAAAACCTTTTTATGTTAGAATTTCGATTAAAAAAATATATGTTCAATATATTGATAATAATCAAATTATAAGCATATACTATTAAGTAGTACAATTAAATATTTGAGACTCTTTACGTGAGTGAGTATTACTATTTCTCTTATATAATCTCTTTTCTTCCAATTTATATCATTGGACACATTTTTCTTTTTTATATGTTTAAAAAAAAATATCACAATTCTATAATTTGATCTGTTCAAAAAATAAGTCACAATTATAATTAAAACACCTTAATTTTAATTTTTTTTATCTTTAGTAAAATTATTATTATTATCATTTACATAGGTTAAGAAAAGGAAAAACGAAGAGAGGATTATAGAGTGGAAACTCGAATTCTCGCCATTAAGTTGAAAATTCAGCTAATCAACTAACTGAATTACTAAAATCCGTCATACAAATATATTACTATGTTTATTTTAGATCATTATTTTAATTTTAAAAAATCATAAAATTTAATGTGAAATTAAATAGTGTCACATGAGTTTTTCACAAAAAGAATACTACTATACTCTGAGAGTTGGTATAAAAAGTTTTCGTTTTTAATATTATCAATTAAAGTAAATTTAATTGTTTAAAAAAGATTTAGTATATTTCGTGTCATTATGACTCACGGATAGTAACTGATAAAAGTAAAAAAGACATACCGGAGAAGCCGCCGGAGTTGTGAATTCCGGCAATACATCGCCGGAGGTCGACGGGCATCTTTGAAGTGAAAATCTAAAAGGGCTTAACGGAGATGAACCAAAATCACCATAATTGCTATAATTTTCCAAATCAATTAACTTCTCTTCATTCATTTCACTGTTAACTCTGCTGTTATTACACGAACATGAAAAACTTTTTTCACCATTGTTGTCACTATTTCGATCCTTCAATCTCTTCAAAATGGACCCAAAAACCCCAAATTTCACCTTTTTGATTTGGGTTTTCGATTTTGATGAACTCTGTTGTTTTTGAATCCTCATTGCAGCTTCAAGAAGCAGAGCAGCTGTTCTTGCTGGTACATGTAGAACAAATTTCTCATTTTCCGGGATCTTCGCCGGTGCCGGCGCCGGCATATACAAAGGGGATTTCCTTAACTCCGGTGATTCTCCGAAGGTGAAAAAGCAAGTATTTTTGCATAATTTAGACGTTGGGGTTTGATTAATTTGCTTTTGAAATTTCTTGATTTGCATAGAGGAAGTTTTTTGTGAAGAAAAATTAAGTCTTTTGTGGTGAAAACGTTTATTAGCAATGTAAAATGGCTCTTGATCTTCTTTTAGAAGCTCATGCAAATGCTTCTGTGCCATAATTCAACAAAAAAAAAAAATTGGATTTTTTTTTTCAGTGATGAGTTAAAAATTCAAGATTTAGAAAAGGGGTTGTGAGTTCTTGAAGTATAAAATGCAGAATTGAAGAGAATTCAGCACAAAAAACCAGAGGAAAAATGAAGGAGATATTGGACAGATATAGTAAGAGGTATTTAGAAGATCGAGGAGACTAAATTATTTCTAATTATAGTATCGTGACTTTTTTTTTGTAACAGACTAAAAGGAGAGGATGTTACATCAAATGGGACGGAAAGAGTACTATAATGTTGGTGGATGGTGAAACAAATTAATTACCTATAAAAAGATAAGAAAAGAGTACTCTGAATGTAATTTGTGGTAAAAAATTTTATTCAATAATTGAAATGGCTGTAACTGTAGTTGTAAGACTCTGTGTTTTTTGTATGAATAGTAGCAGAAACAGATGGCAAGCCTAGTGATAATTATTAATTAGCAGAAAAATGGCTCTTTCTGTCTCTACAATATGTGTGCGTGTGGTTGGGAATTTCTAGGAAGGGTAGGGATAAAGGGATTGATTGGGAAACACAGAGGATACAAGTGATGTGTAGTCGTTTAGTTTGTATTAAGCGCGGTGATCGAGTTAGTTTTCGCACATTTTTTATTAATTTTACGAGATATCTATCCTCTCCAACTAATAACATGTACTAGATAACTCTTTCCATCAAAATTAGGACAAATAAAAAGAATCACCCAATCATTTATTCGTTTAGTTCATCACGAAAAATCCGAAATAAACTTAAAAGTCTCAATCTTTTTGTGAGTTTTATATCTTAACTTTAAGCTATTATTATATTTATATTAAAATATTTTTCAATACTGCATTGATCAAATATTTGTTTCTAAATCGATAACAAATTTGTATAGGCCAACTCAACTCATGATATGTTTTAATACCTAGAGATTGATAGCTAAAATATGAAATTTATGAAAAGATGATGATTTAGGTAGATATATAGAAGGGAGCAATGATAGTTTAGGCCCCCTTTTTTTAAAATAATATATTTATATATTTATAAAGTATTACTACTACTCTTTAGCTACAGTGTATTTATTGCAGTTTTTCTGCAAAACGAAGACAAAAGGTAGGCAGCCAGCGGCCAGCTAAGTCACGGAATACTCGAAGAGCGCTCAACTTTTATTGATCACTTACACCTTTCATCATAACGTTTTTTTTTCCTATTGGATGTTGAATATATATATAAGAGAACTCAAACATAAAACCTGTTAAGAATGAAGAAATACTTATCACTGTATCATAGTTTTATCATGGTTACCTTTCACCGTCTTGTTACTTGTTATTGCTAGCATCAGCACAGTCACTTTTACCTTTTGCATACATATATATTATCTATGTAACAGCTCTTTACATATTGTCCCAACAAACTTTCGTGAATTTGTTACTTGAGCCACGTCGTATGTATATTTTTTTACTTTTCTCTTTCTTTACTATATCAAGCTCGATTAAGATGTAAAATGTATTTTTTATTCCGTTATAAGTTTTTTAGTGCTTCTCTTTTAACTCGCTCTTTATCATGGATCATGGGCGTCATAATATCACTTTTAACCCGCATAGTAATAAATCTTTACATATAGCAAACTCAATAGTAAAATACTAATGTATTATGGTTGTTGATTTGATTATGAAAAAAAGTATTTTAAATTTGGAGGAAAGAGAAGAAAATGAAATTCTTGAAGAGTGTAATTGTCATTGTTTCATTAAAGTATTTCCATAACAACATCAAAATCCCTTAAAGCAAGGAGGGTAATCTTCATCACCTTAGCCACCACATAAAAATAATTACTCTTATGTGTCTCAATAAAAGCTTCTCAAGCTACTCGTGAGTAGTCCTAGATGAAGTCATAGTAATGATTACATGGTTTCTTCGCTAGTGTATTTACTTTTGAAGATAAAGATAAAGTCTATATATATATATATATATATATATATATTGTCTTTTCAAACTCTACTTCATATATTATATTAAATATGTTGTTGTTAAAGTACTAATGGGGTTTATGCCACACGATACCTTTTTCCAGAATAATGAGGCTAAAGTGCATTAAACTCAAGTAAAAGAAGAAGAAAACATAACATTTAACACTAAAAGCAATGTAGAGCCTACAAGACATAAACAATATCAACAACAAAATAGCGTGATATAATTGAAACACAATACACAGCATATGCCGATAGATAACAAAACAAGGCAAGACAATGCTCTATCCTAAAGACTATGACTACTATTTATTTTGAATAAAGCTAAAGCATAATCTTGTGTTGGTTCAAAACATTGACAAAAGCCATTTTCTTAAGGACCATAACTTCATTATGCATACCAACCATTTCAATGCATTAGTTGCTGGAAAGCCTCATTGAGAGTCTCCACCACATACTCATAACCAAGACTCTTAGCTCGATCCTGAAATTCATCAACCTCACCCTGTGGAACTTGGAGCCCGATTAGCACATTCGCACGAGTTTCTCCCTTTCAGATAGATGAAGAAAACAAAATTACTCGAAAATAATAGCAGAAAGACTACAAGATAGTACCAAAAAATGAACAATGTGACAATGAGATTTCTTGTAAAAGGTACCTGTGCACGGTAATGTAACAAACTTATATTCCAACGTGAGCTGAAAGCGTCTAAAAACTTCATCAAAGCACCAGGCTTGTCTGGGAAAATGAATCGACAGAGATGCTCATTGTCAACAATTGATCTCCCACCCATCTGCAACAAATCATAGCAGATAAAGAGAGTACTAGCCATCAATATCCGATGAAAACCACAATAATCCGTCAATAATGATAGTAGCATAGCAGTAAAACATTCCAAACACTAATTAATCGCGATATGAACACACATATTTACTGTTTTTGTTGAAAAATTAGATTCACATGATAGTAAGAAGAGATATGAAAACAGTACCAGATGTCCTAGATGATCTTTAACCAATTCATTATCTGTATAATTAATCGTATGCATTTGTGATGATTCCATCCTGTCCACCATTTCTTCGAGTTCCACTTTCGTATGAAGACCAACTCTGTCATACGAAAAGAATGGCATAAATAATGAATATATCTACGAATTCATAGATGTACCTTCAACAACAAAACTAGTTAACATTCTCTTTAAATGATCATGGAGACTTTACCTGTAAAATACTCGAGCATTTTCTTTCTCAGAATCATATCTGTACTTCAATTCAGTAATATTAGTACGTCCCACCATCTCATAGAACTTTTTGAAGCTGCCTTGTTCTTCAGGCATATAAGTAGCGAGAACAGCTTCCCTCTGTCTACCAACATCCGCGAGTTCAGTTACCAATCTAAGTCTGTCGAAGTTCATGTTGGCTCCACTAGTTATTGCTACGATGTTTTCTCCCTTCACGCCATAGTACTTACAGTATGCTTCAGCACCAGCAAGGGCAAGTGCACCAGCCGGCTCCAGTATACTTCTTTTCTCTTCGAACATGTCCTATTCAAAACAGGATTCAACAATCAGATCAAAAGATTCAAAATTCACATACTAATAAGTAACGTAACATACAATATGTTAGGCTGGCTAACCTTTATCGATGCACTTATAGAATCATGATTAACAAGGACGATCCCATCTATTAATGCCCTGCAGAGACGGAAACTTTCTTTACCAACCATTCTAATAGCTACTGCATCTGCAAAAGATCCAACTTGTTCCAGCATTACTCTTTGATCATGGTGTAACGCCAACGCCATTGAATTTGAATCCACTGGTTCAACGCCAATAATCTTTGTATCAGGGGCGACTTTTTTCATATAAGCAGCAATGCCAGCTATAAGACCACCTCCACCAATAGGCACAAATATTGCGTGTATCTTATCTTTGAATTGGCGATTAATCTCCATTCCAACCGTACCTTGCCCTATTATGATATCAGGGTGATCAAAAGGAGAGATGAATGCACGTCCTTCTTCTTTGCCCTGAGCTACAGCATATGCTTGTGCTTCTTCGTATGTACCCCCCACACGAACAACAGTAGCACCCAATCTCTCAACTGATTTCCACTACAAAAAACAGATAAACTTATAATTAGATGAATTCAAATGAGAAGCTATAAGTAATTACAATACTAACTTTAATTTCTGGTGTAGTAACGGGCATCACAATCACAGCATTGCAGCCGAGTTTCTTGGCAGCTAATGCAACACCTTGTGCATGATTTCCCGCTGATGAACATATAACGCCCTTTTCTAACTGCTCCTTCGAGAGTTTTGCCATCATATGGTAAGATCCTCTGACCTTGAATGAGAAGACCTGCCAATATGAGTATAGGACAATGTTTCTGAGTCAAAAGGCTCAAAATTAGATAAATACAGAACGCATAACAGATTTTAAAACTTGCTCTCCTTTGTTGAGCTGAATAAGAAACTAGGCAGCTCTCGTAATCATAAACTCGAGTTTAATCAGTGAAAACAATCAATATGAATAGCAAATAAAATTCATGTTCTGAATCCAAAATCAATCAGAGTTACCATAGTTAATCTCATCTAACATAAATTGTGACAAGAGTATATCCATGGAGGTTTCTTGAGCAAAAATAGAGGTGGATTAAGGATTTGAAGATCACGAACGATCATGTTATTATTTACAAGGTCCAAATAGGGTAAATATTTGATCGGTTTGATCAATTTTGGGTTCGATCCAGGTCATTCCTCTTTGATAACTTTTGTGTCCGTGCCAGCTCCCACCTCACACCTCACACCTACGCATCACCTCCCACCACCAACATGTACGAGGTAACGGCGCACCAACAAGTTTGAATATATTCAAAATTAGCTCATGAGACATGGATTGGCACTCTAACATACCCACCCAACCCAAAACTTTAACATAAAAACTGCAAATTAACACCAAAAATTTCAAACTTCAACAAATATTCAATAATACTACAAAAAATTAAAATCAAGTACTATACCGGATGAAGATCTTCACGTTTGAGCCATACATTCATCCCTAACCTATCTGATAACTTATGTGCACGCTGCAATGGCGTCTCATCAGCTAATTCATACACTTTAGATGTCAATATTTCAGTCACGTAATTGTAACCGATTTCACCCCGTGGAAAATTCGGTAATAATTTACCTTCCTCACATTGTAACGAACTCGGATGTACAACTGGTATCAATGTTTCATCAGTCTTTGAAATTTGCACCAGCTCCGCTGCCGTAAGAACAGCTGCCGGTTTAGGGATAGAAGCACGTATGTATCCGTTTCGTTTTATTTTTAACTTTGTTGCAGGTTTTACCGTATCAGAACGAACAATGTTGAATGGTGTCCCGGTGAATGTTGTTCCGGTGAATAGGAGAACGTCCATTATTGTTGAAGTTGAGGTTGGAGGACAACAAAGGTAATTTTTTATATCTATTTATAAAAAAGAAACTTTACTACTGAGAAGAGGAATCCTATAATAGCTATAACTCTGGATTAATTTTTTCAAAATAGTATCAAATATCTCCTATATTTTCTCTATATTCTTTTTTTTTCTCTAACTACATTTTATTAACAAGTCTTTCTTTCACAATAGTTTTTAAATATATTAATCACCAAATCTTTAATCTCAAACTAATTATATTTAGGTTTGGTTTTGTACTATTTGATTTGAATTTTTCGGTTTTTGGTTTTGAAAAAGTGTAACCCAATCCGAACCAAAAT
The DNA here is from genome assembly GCA_018342035.1 of Solanum appendiculatum. Lineage (NCBI taxonomy): Eukaryota > Viridiplantae > Streptophyta > Magnoliopsida > Solanales > Solanaceae > Solanum > Solanum appendiculatum. The sequence goes on along the minus strand of JAGDQO010000283.1, from coordinate 1,715,205 downwards.
AAATTTGGTTCCGTTTGATTTTTCTCTAAGGAGAAGTAATTATATTGAATCTTAAATATATCTTCTAATATAAATCACAAGTAAAACGTACAACACAATATATCAATTATAGATGTCCAAACATAAAATATATACTATAATATATATATATAATTTGATTTTTTTGGTTTTTCGATTTTTATTTTTCTAAATCCGAAACCAAACAAAGTAAATTATTAATCCAAAACCAAACCAAGAAATCAAAAAACCAATCCAAATTAGAATTCGATTTGATTTTTCGGTTTAATCCAAATAATACACGCGCCTAAGTATATTATTCGGCATGCTCAACAACTCTCTAATTTAAAACTAATTATATTATATTATTCGACATATGCATGCGAAAATAAAAAAGAAAAATATGTTTTTTTAAAACAAATTTTGTATACAATATTACAAAATAAAATGAACCTTAAACCTTGATATGTAATTTCCTCTTGTAACACTTTTTCCTTAATCATCTCCCACCAAGAATAACATCAATTAGCATACAAGTTTAAGTTCTCTGCATTGGTAGTATAAAATTTAAATGTATAATAATGTTATTTATAAAATAATTATAAATAATTTTTAATAAATATTAATTGATAACTTGATAATAATAATAATAATTAATCTGCTAGCACATATTAAAGTTTATTAATAGTGTAAGAAGATTTTGTATTGTCAATATATATATATATATATATAAGTAGTTTTCGTGGTGATATTTTTAAAATATTAAAAAATATAAGTATTTTTATAGCAGATATTATAAAATACATGTATTTGTATATCTAAGAATACCATTTGATATCCTGCCTTAAATTCATAATTATATTGTTAACAGTTGAGTTTACTATAAACTCATTTATGTTTATTTGATTAGATTGAGTAGATGGTGAGTTTTCAAGTGTCATAAATGTATAGAGTATCGTATAATTTGGAGCAGATAAGATTCAATTTTTCCCCTTTTCCGTGTTTTTCTGTTGTTACTGCTTTTTATTCATACATTTTTTTTTAAAAAAAAATTATGAAAATGCTAGAAAAATATGATCATTTCATAAATTTGATGAGGTTGTATTTATCATAAAAGTTCGCAGAAAATTATTATTTTTTATTTCTTTATCAATACTAATAATTAATTTTCCTAAAACCCTTTTTTTCCTTTGGTTACATTAACCTAACCATTATTCCTATTTAGCAAGCTTCCTTAAATCTTTCTTTTCTTTCTTTGTAAAGGTATCAAATTCAAATTTATCTTTATTTTTTAAGAAAAAATCTTCATTTTTCTTCAATTGTTCATTTAAAATAACTTTTACTATCAAGCATTAACACACTTAAATGCTTATTCAATTATAATTATTCAAAGAGCAAATAACGATTTTAGTACTTGCATTATAGTGTTATTTAATTTTGATTTTTTTTTGTTATAATTTGACTAAATATTTTTAACCTTTAATTAACACATACATGTTATTTTGATCCTTCAAAATAACTGAAATTAAAAACTTAACGAAAATTAGTATTTTTTCAAACCATATCAAATATCTCCTATAATTTCTCACTATAATTTTTATTAGTTAATAGCTATAACTTTTTCTTAATAAATTAAGATAAAGGAGTAATTTTTATTTCTGAGTTAATATCACCCATTAGTATTTTTCAACGGATGTGTCATTAGTGATACTTAAGATTATACCTAATTATATCATCTAAATAGATCTTAATCTTTTAATTCGGTATCAAAGAACTTTTATTGTTGGAATAATTTTTGTCAAGAGTTTCAAAGATTATACATACGATATGAATTAAACATAGTGAAGAAATAAGTTTTTAAAGCTTTTTTTGCATTTTCAAATATTGAACTACTTTGCTTTTTCTCTACTCCAGATCTTCTTTTTACCTACTTTTTTATTATATAGCATAGTCATCTAATATTCTTTGTTATTAAAGTTTATGCAATTAATGTTATCAAAGAATTTGGCATCTTGCAAAAAAAAAAAAAAATTCAAATTTCTCATACAAAAAAAACCATAAAACTTAATATTTTTCTTTATTTTATAATTTATATTATTTAAAAGATCATCTTCAACTTGCGTCTCTTTCGCTTGACTGGGGTAAAAGAAAGGGAAAGGGAAAAGGCAAAATTGCATAAAGAATCATATAATTTGGAGAAAGATAGATTCAATTTTTCCCTGTTTTTTTTTGGTTGTTGTTACTGCTTTTTATTAATTCATTTTTTTAAAAATAAAATAAAAAATATTATGAAAATGCTAGAAAAATATGACCATTTCATAAATTTATTGAGGTTGTATTCATCATAAAAGTTTGCAGAAAATTAATTATTCAAAGAGCAAATAATGATTTTAGTTCTTGTGTTATAATATTATTTTTGTTATAAATCCATTGAACTAAATGGATTGTCCATTGAGTTTATTCATGAATTAATGAAATTCATGTATGTATATTTTCAAGGTGATATGATTCATTGTGGATAACTATATATGTACCTACTTGTTTGGGCATTTATCATGACGATCTTTGGGGTGATATCTCAACGCTATAAATAGAGATATCATTCACCATTGTAAGACACACTTGAATTAGAAGAAAAATCCTCTTCTTCATCTACATTTCTTGCCTTCTCTTTATATTATATTATGCTTAGCTTATATTTTACAACACGTTATCAGCACGAGACTCTAGCCAATTGAGATTGAGTTTTAGTGTTTCTTTAACTCATGTTCTGGTTGATCTCGTTATGAGAATCAAGAATGAAAAATGATAACTACTGCAATCAAGGTATTATATGCATAAAATCAGGTATGTATTTTCTAGAATCTTTTTGTGATTTAGAATACAGTACTGTTCGGTCACTAATATTGACAAGGAACCGAAGACATATACTACTACTGGTTGAATATTCTCTGCTCCACAAAGTTCCTTAAATGGAAAGAAGGTATAGAATTTTGGTAGCATGAGTTTGAGTATTATATTTTATGAATTTTATTTCAGTGTTTTAGAAAGGCTCAATGGGTGAATCATGTTATACTTCGGTCTATTATACCGTTGGTTGAGGGTAAGACATCAGGTTAAAGTCCGGATGCACCATAATAAAAACTGTTTGAGGGTAAGACGGTAGATTCAAGTTCTATCGCACCAAGAGGGTAAGACATCAATTTGAGTTTTGATGCACCTTGATGATAAGTATTGGGTTCAAGTCCCATAGAATTATGGCCTAACGCGCCTTATATGGGTAAGACATTGAGTTTGAGTTTCAATGCACCATAGTGATGATATAATGATGACTAAGGCTTTGATGAAAAGTCATGAAATTCGTCCCATTGAATTTGCTCCATTCCCTGATGCGAATGTGGTAGCAGTACATGATAAGTTTGAAATCCGTCCAATTGCTCCATTCTATCATATGAATGTGGTAGCAGTGAATAATAAGTCTGAAAGAGGACAAGTGATTGAATATATGAATATGGACGTGGAGGTACAAAAACTATATAGCCATCATTGTGGTAATTATAAAAGGAAGAACACTATGGGTTCTCAAAATAGTCCTTCAAAAGGTGAAGGTAATAATTATCATCAAATCGGATTGAATGTATTGAACACGTGATTGTCGTGCAACCTAATAATTTGATGAGTTTTATAAATCCTCCATCAAAATAAAAGAATATAAAGTGGTGGTGCACTTTTCCTTTCAAAATGATGTTGAGGTTAATCATATTTATATGATAAATGTCAAGGTATGACAATGAAACAACGAGCTTGTAATGAAAATTTATAAAGCATGTACAAATGGTTATAGTTCATTCATTGAAGAGAATGTGACTTATGATAATTAGTATTGTGATTGCTCGAACATTCTTCAAGATGTGATGAGAATTATGAATAAGGATATGCTCGTGCATGGTTGGAAATATGCCACAACTCACCTCTATGGGAGGTTTGAGAGAAATAAATAAATTTTATTTGGCGGGAATGGTAAATGGTCGTGTACGTTTATACGTCATAAATATTATGGTATGTTTATTGTGAACTACCAAAAGGACAAAAAGAAAGAAGTAATTCTTGCCTATAAATATTGTAGCAATGACAAAAAATAATATTATTGTGTGGCAATACAAATTTGTCATTGATTGTGTACCTATGGTACGACAAAAGTAAAGCAAGAAACATGTATTTGCTTTTAATAATTTTGACCATGACAATAATAATATAATCATCTCCTTGAAGGAGATGTTCACCACATGGATGGTGTCATGGAATATGTGATAGTACACAAAATTAATTGTAAGCTCTAAAGAGGTATTGTGTTATTATCGGAGGAAAAATATTATGATTGTAGTGAGTCTCAAAATAAAATTTTTAAGTTTCGAATGAATTGAAAAGGAATATTGAAACTATAAATTATGAAAAGATTTAATATCTTTAGATTACTACAACCGAAATGGGTTATAAATATTTATGTAAAAGGTTACCCATTTTCCTCATTTTTTTTGTTGCACACAAACATGTGCATGCTGATGGAATCACATGTAAAAGTAAACTATAAGTATACTGAAATAAAGATCAGTTGGCGTGATCGGTTGGCCATTCCGATTAAATTATGATGCAAAAATAATTGAGAATTCACATGGTTATATATTGACGAAACAACACATTCTTCAAGAATTCTCTTGTGTTGCTTGTTCTCATGATAAAATTATCATTGTACCAACTAAGGTTGGGATTGTATTCCCTGAAATTATTTGGAACATATAAAAAAGGTGAATATGGGCCCGTTCACTGCCATGTGGACCGTTTACTATTATGATTTAATAGATGCATCTATGGTCACATGTGCGTTTGTTATCAACTTGCAATTTGATTTTTGTAAGGTTATTTGCTCCAATTGTTAAATTATGAGCATAGTTTCAAATTATAAAATTATGTTGATAATGCTGGTTGGTTTTGCAGAAATTGTATGCCTCCAATTATAGCTAAATCAATGGTTACGAGAACAAATCTCCCGAAAGAAATTTTGGTATGAGATGAATTTATTTAACATATAGCAACACGTGTACGCATCAAGCCAACAAAAGTCAAAATTGGTTCAGGGTCAGGAACCAAATAATTTTCATCTAAAACTTTGAATGTACGTTTATGATTTAATTGTTCAACCACACGCATAAAGATGAATCCCCAAATGAAGTTGGGATGAATGTTAGAGTTTCTAACATTAGGGGGAGAGATGATTGACAGCTGAAAGTTATGTGAGAGATGAATTATGAATTATCTAGATCCTCGTTAAAAGAAAATATAAATGTGAACTTGAAGTTTAAGGGATAATTCATTTGCATAATGTTGCAAATCAATTGACAGATGAGTTTACTGACCTTATGTTATAGATCAGCTGTAAATGCTCCAATGAGAAGTCCTTGAAGGACAGAGTCTATTATACGCTTGAAACGTGATAGACCGATCTATTCCAAAAAAATAAAACTCCTTGAGGAAGGAGAGGAGCAAATGATCAGGATGGTCATGATAATGATGTAAGTGCTTTAAAGTAGCACAAAGACATAACACTTCATAAAACCTTGACAAAGGTTCAGGTACCTGAAATGATGAAAAATGAAGAGATCTCGATAAGTTATGTCATATCGGAATCGATATCAAATAACCGTCGACGGTATCTTTGATATGAAGTAGAGCTCAATGATATAGATCGTGACGAGGATCTTGAATTCAAATCTGTCATATAGCGTGGACAGATAAATGATTGGCCTAATAAAATGCATAATTCAAGTATATTTTGTTTCACTTAGAAAAGTGACGTTTTGGACTGATAATCCATAAATCAAGGTATAATGTCAGTGGGGTACAAATAAATTATTATGTGATAGTATAACCGTAAATATCAAGTACGGCTTGCCTTGGGGCATAAAGGTTTTTCGCAAAAGTCATGACATTATTGGAGATGTTTTATCCTATGGTGGATGTAATGCGATTTGTTTTGATCTGGCAATATATGAAAACTTGAATGCATATAATGATTGATTGTCATGTCTAGCTAGACAATGAAGGTTATATGAAAATCCTTGAAGCAATCAAGGTGCCTAAAACATATAAAAGTTTAAAAGAAACTTTTTCAATAAATCTTTAAGAATTCTCATATGGATTGAGATAATCAAATTTATTAAAACGTATATTTACATTTAACCATTTACAAGAGAAAAATAATTTTTGAAATAATATGACTACATTAATAGCGTTATCCCAATCTTTTGCAACACTTCATGTTTTCTTCTTTTGCTATTATCTTTCCAGTAGTTTATATAGGAGCTATAGCCGTTTATTCCTATTTATTGTTACGATGTTTCATATTCAAAATAGTGGAGATTTAAAGTATTTTCAATAATTTTCATTGTTAATTTAACCGCACGAAACACAGGCATGTACACTAGTTAATATTTTAATGTGGCATAATTAGTATATGAAGTAACAAAATCCTTATTTTTCTCATATTAGGAATGGAGCTATTCAGACGATTCTACTCAACCACAAGTTTAATTTGTTCATATACTCACTCATTTACAAACAAATTAAAATAAGTGTATTATTAATGTAACTACTTTCAAGCTCATCCAGACAAAATGCATAAACAAAATTGTAGAACATGTGATTCAACTTAAACAAACTGAAATTGGAGCTGAGAATGAACTAGAATTTGGAAAAATACACACAAAAAAATAATTATTATGGAAAGATGTGAGTCGAGTACCGTTGGTTCGTCGTGTGAAGAAGGCAATTACAATAGCTCAGATGAACCATTCAAACCTGTTCCCTTTGTTCGCATTCTTTGGATTGATAATTCTGGCATTCATAGATGTCGTGTAAGCGATTTTCAGATATTTATCAATTAGATGTTTTTGCAATTTATGGCGAAATTGTCAGTTACACACGATGTTCATGTGAACTCTAAACTTACTCTATGTTAATTAATTATGATTAAATGTACATGTCATACATGTATTGGTTTGATGTAAACACCGGGGTTGGGGGCTAACTTTTTACCAAGAACAAGTATCATGAACAAGAGAGAAATGATATTTCATAATTCTTTGTTTAATTATTTCCATCAACCTATTGTGGTTTAAATAGTCTATATATACACATCCTATGTAAGAGACCGAAAAGAGGATCATTGGACCTTGCTCCCGGGCCCAGAGGCAGAGCAAAGAAAGCCTTAGATCTCTGTTTTGTTTCGTGGTATGGACCAAAGGAAAGGTTCTGCTGCTAACGACACCTCAATTAAACAAAAGTGTAATCTTGAGTTCTCACATTAGTAGGTGATGGGCTATTTGGTCTTTCGAAAATTCTCACCTCATAAACTTACTTTTGATTCGTTACTTTTGATTCGTTACTTTTGATTCGTTAAGTTAGGCTTGAAGTTAATTTTTTGTATTATCCTATTAGAGTCAGACTCATCCAAATTCATAATCTATTCAATATTGGATCCACATCTTCTATAGTCCATGTTTCATATGTCCAATTCTAGGCGTGCAGGGGTGTTGAGTTCCCACATTAGAATGTGATGGATTAGCCGTTCTCCTTATATGATCTTGAGCAATTCTCATCTCATGAGCGAGTTGAGTTAGGTCCAAAGCTGATTGAATTTGTTTACTTATGTGAATCATTTACAGGTTATTCCAAGAGAACGCCTCAGCTTCGTGAAAAAACATGGTATAGGATTAAGTCCTGCATGTCTGGCTGCACTCAGTTCAGTATCTAATTGCCCCGCGGAGGGTACTAATCTCGGATTTACAGGCTTGATCAGAATTATTCCTGATTTATCAACCAGATGCAAAATCCCGTGGTACTAACTTGAAACCTCCTGAATTTAAGTTCGAATTCTGGTTTATATATGTATGTTAGGTTGTATTTATCGATTTCAGAAGATTAGAAAAGACACTTTTTTGTTTGTAGAAAAACATAAAAATGTCTTGTAACCTGATCTAAGGAGCAGAACTCAATAGGTTTTGTTCCAAATGATGGGGTAGAGTATATATGGTATGTGGTTACCAGAAACATAGAGGTAGGTCGAAGAAAATTGGAGAGAGGTGATTAAACAGAACATGACATGTCTGCAGCTTACTGAAGACATGACCCTAGATATGAAGATATAGAGGACGAGATTAGATTAAAAGTTTAGTAGGTAGTCGAGTTTTGTCTAGGTTACTTATTAGTGTTGTTATTACTACTCTCCTACTATATTATTCTTCGATTTTAGTATTACCTATTGTTTCCTTTGCTTCATTTCTCTTCTTCATTGATTTCGACATAACTTCTCCACTACGATATTGATTTGTAATCATGTTTGATGTGGATGTGTATCTTTTGATCCAGGGAAAAACAACAGGAAATGACATTAGCAGACATGTGTATTGAACCTGATAAACCATGGGAATACTGTCCAAGAGAAGTATTTCTAAGAGTCACTAAAATTTTGAAAGATGAATTCGACTTGGTATGTCTAGCTAGTATCTTTCGTTGCAAGAGTCGAAAAAGTCTTATTGATCTCATTCATATCATATTTACATGTTTCAGGTTGTGAATGTAGGCTTTGAAATCGAATTTTACCTTTTGAAGAGTGTAATAAAGTATGTTACTCAATTTTATGTTGCATTTTCTCATCTTTTAAAATGCTACACTAAATTTGTATAAATAAAACTATTTACAGGAATGGCAAAGAAGAATGGTTACCAATCGACAAGACCTCATACTGTTCTACATCAGGATTTGATGTTGCATCATCCATATTAGAAGATATCGTTACTTATCTTCAAACGATGAATATTACAGTTGAACTGGTACATTTCCATTTCGTTTAAGACGAAAATTAACTCACAAATTTTCAGTCCAGTAAAGATAGTTCCTCTTGTTGTGTCTTTCAATTATGCAGGTACATGCAGAAACTGGGAAAGGTCAGTTTGAAGTTGTACTGGGATACGCGGAGGCTAGTACAGCAATTGCTAGCTTAATTTATGCGCGTGAAGTCATCAAATCAGTTGCAAGACAACACGGGCAGATGGCAACTTTTGTTCCAAAGTAGGTAGCAGATTTGTCCATAAACACTTTTAGGTGCATTTCCCCTTTTTACGCAATCAGCTGATCACTTAAAAGATAACTATTGAACTATTGTTCGTCAATAGTAGTGATACACAATTGAGATCAATGGATTTTGATATGCCTTTTAACACATAGCCTACTCGATTCCAATAATCTCGGGGAGGTAGAGAGATTGTTTCCGATACTGATATCCTCATAGTATGTGACATTTTGATCTTTTTTTTAGGTATACAGAGGATGAAGATGGCTCGGGATCACACGTACACATAAGTTTGTCAAGGAATGGAGAAATTTTTTTTATGGCATCTGGAGATTCAAAATATGGAATGTCCAGGATCGGAGAATCGTTCATGGCTGGAGTGTTAAATCATCTTCCTGCCATATTAGCTTTTACTGCAACACATCCTCTTAGGTAAGTCATTTTTGATAATTCTTACTGTCCTGCTTATTTAACATTACTGGCCGATGTCAAATTTACTTGATTCGATTTGAAATATTGTACATATGTACAATATTTTCAACTCGACTACTATGTTATGGATTCAACTTTAAAAATCAGTTAGATTTTCTAACGATTTGTTACGTGTAGTTATGAGCATTTGGTACCTAAGACGCGAAATGCAGCATACCTCTGTTGGGGTAAAGAAAATACAGAGGCACCATTGAGAACTGCTAGCCCTCCTGGAATTGCTGATGATCTCGTAAGCCATTTTGAAATTAAAGCGTTTGATACTTGCACGAATCCATACCTTGGTCTTGCTTCGATAATTATTTCTGGAGTCGATGGATTGAGGAAAGATTTAAACCTTCCAAAACCAGTGAGTAAGTTAAATCATCTTTTAGCCTTTCAGTTTTTTTTCCCACCATACAGCCTGTTGGGGTTTGTATGTGTGAATAGGAAATGAAGAGTTGTGATTCTCCTGAAGGGTTGTGACTTTACCGAAGGATTGTGACCTTTACGAAAGGTTGTGTCTTTTCTAAAGGGTTGTGACCGTTTGAAAGGTTGTACCTTTTCCAAAGGGTTGTGACCTTTCATGAAAGGTTGTCCCTTTTCCAAAGAGTTGTGACCTTTCCGATAAGGCACAATTAATACATTTTCATACTACCCTTTGTTGGCTATAAATAGAGAGATTTTCTCTCATTTTTAAGAATGCAATTTTTCCTTCTTTTGCATATATTTTCTTACAAAACAAAATAGAGTCTATGTGTGATTCGTTGCTGTCTGTTTGAGTTCGTTGAAATTATCGAAGTTTGAGGTACCGCTACTTCTTTAATGGTTAAATCTGTTTTATCTTGGGAGGAATTAATCTACAACTTCGAGTACTTGAGGGGATTAAATTTCTTAAGGACACACAGTGGATTTTGTGGACTCGGATAGTTCTTTTCTTTTTCTTTTCATCTTTTATTATTTCTGGTTTGCTAATCAGAATACAGGAGGTAATAAGCTTAAGAAATTTAATTTATTGACGGTATTTTCTATGTTTCCCGTTGAATTCAATGCTTTCTGAGGAAAATTGGAATATGACGGAAACTGGGAAAGGAAAAAATTAGCAAGAAAGGTGACTTGCATAGAATCCTTGCTGACAGATAGAATATGATTCAATGGGAGTAAAAATCATGTTTTATCTTTATTTTCTCTTGAGTATTTCTTTTTTGTATCCTTTATAAGTTATGAGATTTATTTCATAAATGTTAGGATAGATGATCATTATGTGATGATCTCAGAATATATGTATTCTGTTTAGAGGAGGAAAAAAAAACTTTTGTAATTTTCTACTCAATGTGAAATTTGATTGTGTCTGATTTTTGGAGACTAAAATCTTCTGTTTTTTTTCTCCTTTGGTTTGAAGAATATAAGAACTTCACCGAATAAATCAGATTGTGCATTTGGTTTGAAGGATACACCAATTTATTAAACACTCTGTTTGAATGAATATTCTGACTTGAAGAGTTTAAAAACTTTGTTAGGAGTATTAAGGCTAAACGATTTGAAGAGTATAAAAACTTAATCGTTAAACTAGAAACACAAATTGTATAAAGATTGAATCTTTATTGTTAGTATTCTAAATACTAAGTGATCTGTCTAATTGTGACAGAATGGAAAAAAAACACTAGTGACATAAAATTAGTGATTTTTGTGCATGCAATAGATGTTTCTATGGATTAAATCTCCAAAAAAAAATGTTTTATGTTGCCAATGTGTATTTTGATGGTATACAATTTGAAAGCAAGAAAAAAAAAATATGTGAAAAATAATTTCAAATACTTGAAAAATACTTTTGAGATCATATTAAAAATGTGGGGGGTTCTTTACTTGTGATAAAGACAAAATTAGACTTAGTGTCTAATTTAAATTTGAAAGTACAAGATATGAAATTTAATGACATTCTTGTATTATGTTAGACCCACAAAATTCTTGGAGTAAATTTGATATTGTGGTCGTTTAGTCTCTCTTTACTAGTATATGGTATAATGACTAGTATAAACCACCAAATTATATATATACTTGTTCAAAAGAATTGTGTTCTTTGATGAAAAAGTGTCACTTAAAATGTTGTGATTTTTCATGAATATATGTTTATTAGAATACAACTATCTGTATAGACATGAAAATTGGTGAAAGGTGATCAATCATGTTTGTGTTGTAAAAGAAGCATTTGGGTCGTATGCTCTTTTTGGACCCAATGAGACTATGTTCATGGGTAAATATGCAATAACCAAATTGAAGGTTATGAAAATGTTCTGCTGAAAAGGACATCTGGCAAGGTGCTGACTCTAAACAATGTCTGTAACAAAGTTATAAAAAGTAAAGAACAAAATATTTGTGAGAAAAAGCTACCTCACAGAGGCTCTTTTCAAACTCAATATTTCTGTTTGTTCTTACTTGCTTGAGTCAAGCTATTCTTGACATGAAGGCTTGAGACATGTCAATTACAAACCCTTGCGAAAACTGATCAACTTAGAAGTTTTGCCTAAATTTGAGTGCAATAAATAAAAATGTCAAGTTTGTGTTGAATCTAAGTATGCTAAGCATTCTTATAAATTTGTTGAAAGGAATTTTAATTCCTTAGTATTAATTCACGCTGACATTTGTGATATGAAGTCAATACCATCTCGCGGTGGGAAAAAAGTATTTTATTGCTTTTACTGACAAAATCACTAGGTAATGTTATGTTTATTTTCTGTGGTAAGGAAATTACTGTTATCTCCTGTCAGCAATTTCATTAGATTAAGGTGAGTATGTGCAGTAATTTGATGGATGATTCCATTTTTCAAATATATTTCTGCAAAAGAATATTCATATTCTCCACATCTACCACTTTTAATCTTGACGGTCTTTTTATCCAACTGATTTTCAACTTCAGTTTAATATTGCCCAGATGTTTTTATTGAATGTCCTACTTATAAGTTCAGGTTTACCACAAAATTTGTGGGGGGAAGCTATCATTATAGCAAAAGAGAACAACAAAAAGTTTGTCTGTTCAGAAAGAGAGAAACAAAAAGTTTTGTTTGTTAAGAAAGAGAGCAACAAAAAGTTTTATTTATTCAGGCTTTGTTGTATCCTGATAGAGAATTGTTTGTCACCCCTTAAAGTATATACAAACAATAACTCTTGAAAGATAGTGATCTAATAATTTCCAATACAGTCTATTCCATATGAGGAATGGAAATGAGGGAAATCCAACTTGAAATATTACATAATGTGGGGGTGTCCAAGAAAAATTCAAGTTCCTATTCCCAAAAGGGTAAAAATAGGACCTAAGATTGTGGATTGTATGTTCATTGGATATGCTACAAATAGTAAAGCATGTTGATTTATGGTTCATAAGTCCGAACCGTCGGATAGTCAAGTGAAGGGTCTAAACGACCTTGAAAAGAACCAAAGGACAATGTACTTAATAGAGAGATTCAGAGGCGTAGTAAATGTCAAAGGACATCTACTTCCTTTGGGTTTGATTTTGTAACATTTCTTCTTGAAAATGAGTCCCAATCTTGAGCAATCATACTTGGGAGTTGGTTGATCTTCCTCCAGAAAATAGATCTTTGGGTTCAAAGTGGATCTACAAAAGGAAAAGAAAGTTGATGGAACTATTGACAAATACAAAGCAAGGCTTGTTGTCATAGGCTTTAGACAATAAGAAGGCATTGATTATTTTGACACATAATAGCCACTAACTAGAATTACATCAATTCAGATGCTAATAGCGCTAGTTGTGATATATGGCCTTCAAATTCATCAAATGGATGTTAAAACAACTTTCTGAAATGGAGAATTGGAGGAAGAAATTTACATGGAACAACCCGAGGGCTTTGTGGTTCCTGGTAAAGAAAAAGAAAGTGTGTAAACTTGTTAAGTCACTTTATGGACTAAAAACAAGCACCTAAACAATGACATGAGAAATTTGACCAAACCATTGGCAAATGGATTCAAGATTAATGAATGTGATAAATGTTTTTACATTAAAGACACTCTAAATCACATGGTCATTGTTTGTTTTTATGTTGATGACATGCTTATCATCAAAAGAGACATTTCTGACATAAATGCTACTAAGCATATGCTAGAAAGTAACTTCGATATGAAAGACATTGAAGTTGCTGATGTGATTGAAAAGGTACTTAATAAGTTCAAGTATTTGGATTTCAATATTGTCAAGACTCCAATAAATGTGAGCTTTGTACTTCAAAAGAAAGAAGGAGAAAGTGACTCACAATTGAATTATGCTAGAGTATTGAGAAGTATGATATATATCATGAAGTGTACGCGATCAAATATAGCATGTGCTATTAGTAAATTGGGTCGGTTCACGAGTAATCTCAATCAAACTTATTGGATGACGATGAAAAGAGTTTTAAAGTATTTAAAACATACTTTAAAAACTATGCTTTGCATAATAACTAATATTCAATAGTATTGGAAGAATATAGTGATGCAAATTGAATCACCCCGTCAAGTGAAGTAAAATCCACGAGTGGATATGTATTTACTCTTGGTGGAGGAGCAGTCTCTTGGAAAGCTTCCAAACAGGCATGTATAGCTCGCTCTACTATGAAATCTGATTTTATTGCTCTAGATAAGGCTGGTGAAGAAGTTGAATGACTCCGAAATTTCTTGAAAGATTTTTGGCCCAAACCTTTAGCACTAGTATGCGTACACTGTGAGAGTTAAGTTGATATAGGTAGGGCATGGAGCATGATGTATAGCGAAAGTCTCGTCATATATGACGTAGACATAATATCGTTAGAGAACTACTCTCTAGTGGAATTATCACAATTGACTATGTAATGTCAAAGGATAATGTGTCGGATCCACTTACAAAAGGACTAACTAGAGAGGGAGTTGATAGATTATCAAAGGGAATGGGACTATGGCCGAGGACAAGTCATTGTGGGGGTAACTCTACCTAGAAGACTGGAGATCCCAAGATCTAGGTTCAAGGAGATCAAACAAAGTCATTAATGACGGTTCAAAATTGTCAAAAATTATTTTATGGTCCATTCTCATGATGAGACAATGTTCAGTAACCAAGATAAAGGCATTAGGACTTTTTAATGGTTTCTAAGTTTGATACATGGTATATCAAATGGTGTATCTACGGGATAACACAGCCTGGTACTTTACTCTATTTGAATTAATTTGTTTGTTTGGTTTTGACTTGACACGGAGTTTAAGAAAGCAAATAAGAGTTTTGAATCTTATGGTTTTAAGCTAAAGATATGTAGAATGCCAAAATGTGCTGAGTTGTCTGTTGTTCCCAATTGCACAAGCAAGTGTACGTAATCGCAGAAGTAATAAATGGCTCTTTTAGAACCGGGTTGTCGTACCCAAGGGACTTATGATCAATGTATATCAATTCAATTAAATCTACAACTTAAAGAAAGTATTAACAATATGATTTTGAATACTACTACTACGAACAATTTAAATAATAAACTAACTAACAAGGATAACTATAATTTCGGTGTTTTAATCAATTAAGGGACAATTCCAGGGCTGCAACATGCTTTGGGTTTCATGTATCATATCTCATGCAAAGAATCAATTTTAGTTATCACATTACTGATTTACAGGGTTAATATTATGATCATGATCTCTCGACCTCTAATCGCCCACTCCAACTAGCTGTCTAACTACATCGTTGAGCGGGGATAGGCAGTCCTAATTGGCGAGCATTTATATTTCATCCTGTTTCGTAACCAATCTAGGTGTTCATCTGGGCGTCACTCCTAAACACAAATCTAATCAAAGTTAGAACAAGCTCTTTACATTCTCTGGTCTATCTATCTCTTTATCTCTCGAGTCCAAGAATAGACAATAGATTTATTTCTATGGTGGCCTGGCATGAAATACTAAAACAAGAATGTAAAAGTAATGTATTTGATAACCAATAATTAATTCAAAGAAATTTGACATTCAACAATAACCCGTAGCTACTGCCCCAGAACAAGGGCGTTTAGCCACACATAATATTCATAAACTCAAAAATAATAAGTTTCATAAAATTCAAACCTAAAGAAGAAGTAGAGAATTGAACCCAAAGATGAATTGTAATCCCTTGCTCTTCCACACCAAGAAAATAGCTCCCCTAAATAATTATTTATATGGACTATTTATAGATGTAGAAAACCCTGAATAAAATAATTGAGTCCAAAACAAATTAGGAATCAAAAAACCAAATGGAATTGGAATTCCTCGTGAACGAACAGTAGGTGCAACCGACTTCAATTCTGCGCGTGTCTTCATCACTTGACACGTGGCAACATGTAATACTTCAATCCAATTTGTAATTTGAAATCTTCTGTACTTCACATATGTTATACAATATTATATTAAATTTAATCTATTAAGCTGTCTGATTGATTTTCTTCTTCAATCTTTCATCTTTAATTTGTTTTAGCTCCAAACTTCTTCATCTTCACACCAATTTAATTCTACAAATAAAATACACTATTTAGCACAATCCATAAAATTCATGTTAAAAAAAAACAAATATAAACAATAAATATGAGGCAATTAATGATAAGAAAATATATTTTTTGGCCTCAGATCATTGTCAAATTAGAAAAGATAGCATTCGTTTTTCAAAACAACTTGTATTTCAATTTTCTAAAGGTTTCATCACGAGTTGTACAATTCCTCCACTGTTATTTGACATTCAAATGATATTTTCTCGTGAAACAGTAGGGGATTCAGATGTATCTGGAGAGAAACTTCGAAGCGTACCAGATTCTATTTCTGAATCTTTAATTGCTTTATCAGAAGATACATTGTTTTCAGAAGTGATGAGTGAAAACCTTTTGACCGCCATAAAAGGGATCCGAAAGGTACGTTTTAACTTATATACACTGTCAGTATAAAACTTTTTTTCAATATCATGTCATTTCTAGAGTTAATTGTCTATGGTGAGTACTAAATGTGAATTAAACTGTGACAAAAGAGTCTATGTGAAAACAGTCTCTTGCAGAAATGGAGGGTATAGCTGCATATAATACATTCTTGTGGTCTAGTCCTTTCCCGAACTCCCTGCATAACTAGCAGGAAATTAGTGCATCAGGATGCCTTTTGCTAAGGATGATTTTGTTGTTGTTGCAGATGGAGGTGAAAAACTATTGTGAGCCTGAGAGGGACTACAATTTTTATTACAAGGAGATCTATAAGGATCTACTCAAGGACATTATTTTCAAATTTTAGGCTGAATCATATGTACTCGTGAGCTCATGTGAATCTAGAATTTATAGTCAGTGAGTTCAGAACGAAGAAACTAATACACACAAAGTCTATTTTTTATGTTCTGCTTCATCTTTTGACATGTTAGTAATTTTAGCTCCTCACTTGCGTATGTGTTTATTTTTACTTGAATGAGGAGTAAATAAAAATTTACCAAAATTGAAGGATTAATTGATTAGCAAGAAATGACTGTTTTTCTTCTCTATTAATTGCCTATGTCTCTCTTTTAAAACCACTTAATACATAATGTGAATTTAATCCTTGATTTTTTTTTGTGATCTCCCAATGTAATAGAGAAATTTAGAAAAAGAAAAAAAAAAACGTATTTCCTCGATCCTTTTTAGTTTTCATAATTACTAAATGTAATTAGTACAGAATACTTGTGATCTTAAATATTCAAGAAAGAATTAATTGTTTTTGACTTTTCCCGCAACTATCCTTCTTCTAATAAATGTGGAGAGAGCTTAATATAGTGAAAGCATTGGTAGTCCTTCCTTCGTTTCAAAATAAATGAATTGTGTATTATTTTCCATTTTTATCATTTTAAATAATTAATTATTGTTAAATTACTCTTTAGAATTACTAAATATTGATCATGATAACTACTCCCAATGCTACTAACTAAGCAATTACAGTTTCTTAAACTCATCACATAGAAAATTCAAATGAAGGGTAAAAATGAAAGAAAAATGTAAAATTATTTTGAAAGATTGAACAATTAAGTTAATTTAAACTATAAAAAATGCTTCAATAATTCACTTGTTTTGAAATGTGAGATTAATAAATTGAGAACAAAAAATAAATAATTAAAGAATAATTTATTCAAAATAATTGTTATCTCAGATAATCAAGAAAGAATTAAATAGTACTTTTTACATCTACCCTTACTCTAATAAATATAGAGAAAGATTAACATAGTTGAAAACAATAATAATAATTTTCGACCACTATTATTTGACTATTAATATTTTCTTTAAAAACGTATAAAATTCAAGCATGCCAAGTAAAACGGATGGAATAGAGGAAGTAAGGGATCGTTTGGTTCGGAACAAGTTATCACATGACTAATTATCCTGAGATAACTTATCCCACCATGTATATGAGATAACTTATCCTATCACTATGATATAAATAGTGAGATAAGTTATCTCAAACATGCAATCAAATAAGACACCAAAATTTTATTTCATAACTATTTTTTTAATTTTAGGACTATTTATTTTTATTCATCACACTAAACGATCCCTAGGGGTAACTCAACAGCCGGCAAAAATCAATGAAAATGATTGGAAAATGAATGGATGAAAAAAGTGCAAAAGTAGCTGTAGCTTTGGAGGCTAAATGCATTTTTTCAATTTTACTGTAATTAAGAGGTCAATTTTCTTAGGAGTAATAATTATGTCACTAATCGCAATATTTATCAACCAACACATCATAATTATATATCCTGGTATTTATATATATGTAAGTCTAATCATAATTAATTTTGTTGATTTTATTAGGTATTAAGAGGTCAACCAATTGAAAAATCAGATAGGCTGAATTGTATCATCTAAAACTTTAAACAATGAGGAAAGAGATAATATTATTATTTATTAATTTATTTTAGATCTGCAATTGTTTGATATTACAGTGAAAATATATTAACCAACAACTCCCTAATCTCAAAATAATTATATTATTCGACATATGCATGCGAAAATAAAGAAGGAGAATATGTCTTTTTTAAAACAAATTTTGTACATTATTACAAAGTAAAATGAACCTTAAACTCTGACATGTAATTTCCCCTTGTATCACTTTTTCATTAATTATCTCCAACCAAGAATAACATTAATTAGCACAGAAGTTTAAGTTCTACACATTGGTGGTATAAAATTGAAATGTACAATAACAATCTTATTAAATAATTTTTAATAAATATTAATTGATAATCTGATAATAATAGTAATTAATTTGCTAGCACATATTAAATTTTATTAAAGAAGATTTTTGAGTGTATATATATATAATAATTTATAGAGAAAATTATTTGATGGAGTGGTTTTGGTTTTTCGATTAGTACTAATAGTGGTATTTTAAAAATTTTAGTGCAAAATATAATAAAAAAAGTATAGCAGATACAAGATACATGTATTTGTGAATCTAAAAGTTCTAACAATGAGCACTTTCTCGATAAAAATAACAATAAAAATCTTACACACACACAGATATGATATGTATATATTACTTTTATTATTATAGGAGTTAATATCTCAAATAGTCATTCAATTTTGAAAATTTATCTAGCAAAGGCATTTAACTTTGTTTTGTATTAACAAAATCACTCAACTTAGACCTTTGTATCAATAAAATCACTCACATAAATTTGTCACTCAAAAAAATTGACATAACAAAATAAATTACTTTTATGTCATATTCATGATTAAAATAATAAATAAATAGCTCAAAATTACTATTTCATTATAAAATAAAATAATAAAGAAAAATGACAAACTTGAAATATTAAAATACAACTTTAACTTTCATATACTTATTTCCAATTTAACTTTAAATACATTTTAAAAATAAATTCTCTCCAATATATTTTAATAAAAATATTTCTCTATAGGAATAAAAAATATCCGAAGAAAAAACTCTGCTATAAAAGATTAACTGTATCATAATTACTTTAAAATTTTCTCCCATTTAACCCATCGAACGTCTCAAACTTTTGTACGTATACTAATGGAAATGTGAATACAAGTAAAAATAAATTAAAGTTGTTGTTCTCATCTTATAATATGAGTAATTGGTTTGGGGTTCTCTCTCAGTCCCGATTTCAGAATCGACAATGATGATGAAGAAAAAATAAAAAATTACGAAAGAAAATATTGTTACTTATCTTTTAATATTTTATGCTATAATTACATAGTAATTTTAAGGTATTAATTTATTTATTATTTTAAGATTATGATATAATAATTTATTTTGTCATTCATGTCAAAAAATTTTAATGATGAATTTAGTTGAATGATTTTATTGATACAAAAGTCTAAGTTGAGCGATTTTATTGATACAAAATAAAGTTTAATGACTTTATTAGATAAATTCACAAAATGGAATAACATTTTGAGATATTAACTCTTATTACAGTAGTAATGCTTGGTGCTTGCCAATAATGCGCCTAGAAAGTACCCGTACGGGAGACAAAGACTACTTTATGATGCTGGGATAATAAGAGCTTTCAAGATGTATTATCACACTAGATTTTATCGTAGGATATTAAGATGCTATCAATTTCGCAATCCTGGCTTGGACGACAAATGTTCAGCAAGAGACAATAGCAAATTGTTTTCGACGCATCAAAATTTATTCAGGGGATGAAATCTCAGATAGTTTGAACGAAACCACTTGTTAAAACGTCATTTATGAACTTGAGGTCATGATTAATGATCTCAATTATAAAATGGACGTCAATAACCTGTTGGATTACCCGAGTGGAAATGATACATGTTCAGAGGTCTAGAGATTAGAAGAAATTGCGGATACGTACATCGGAAAAAACAAGGTTGATGATGAAGTTGAAGATGATACAATATCTTTGGAACCAATTACGCATAACGAAACACTTTTCGCATCTAAAACTCATCACAATTTTATGGTGCAATTTGAAAAGAGAACATAACTTTTGAATGAAATAAGAAAAGTTAGAGATGAAGTTCAACTAGATTTAAATTTTAATAAAAAAACAAAACATAATAAAATCATATTTCACTAAATTGTGTTAGATATATTCGTACTTTTAAAGAATTATTAATTTATAATATTAATGGGACCATATATTTATATAGGGGTTTTCTAAAAATATATTATCTTATTATTTTATCGAAATTAGTGATTTTTTCCATTGGCCCAAGTCGGGACCGGAAAAAAATATTATCTTAGAGAGATTATTAATTTAGTAAGGTTTTATTGTACTTATTCTATTAAATTAGTTTATTTTTATTTGTCTAGTTTAATTCATTTTAAATATGAACAGTATATAGTCTAGATTAGTTCATGAAAATTCTTATCCATTTATTATTAAATCAATCAATTTTAACATTTTCAAACTCAGCCCAACTCATTCGTTTGAGATCCCTAGCTATTGTTTATCATTTGGTGTTCATCATTCATTCAAAATTTCGAGTAATTTTTATTTATGCAATGAAAGGTTAATTAAAAAGAAAAATTCTTTTTACTAATAATATTTTAATTATTTTTATAACTCGACCTCAAAATCTTTATTCAAGGATAAAAAGTTATATCTATCGCCCCACAACTCTTGGTGATGTTTTTTTTTTTTTAGTTTTCCATTTATATTTGATGCTATATTAAAGCTCCAATTAAATTTGAATCGCGCTATAGGATTCATTTTAGGGATGACGATTCCAGTAAAATTTTCTTTATATCCAGAACTCGAACTCGATATCTCTCATTAAGGGTGGAACAACGGCGGTTACTTCTTTCGCTGTCTGAAGTTTTCTAATATTGTTGGAGTCTTTTCCCTTTACCCTTCGTGGGACAGTTGTTTTATTAGTGATAAATTTTGTTTTCATGATTGTGGATGAACAGTAGATCCATCTACATATAACACCCATTTTAATTTAGATGAGAGACAGTCAATGAAGGTGATTATTAGACTTATTGTGGAGCTTAATAATCTTGCTTAATCTCTAATTATCACATATCTTGACTGCCTTTAATATTAATTAATTAATATATCCATCTTCCTTTTTTTTTACTACTATATATATTTTAATGCACTTTGTTGGGAATTTGCACTACAATAAATTAAAATAATATAATTCCCTATATTAGTACTAGTATTTTTCTTATCAACTTATATATGTTCTTCTTTAATTTTGATATTTTAGTCCTTTCCATTTTGAGGAGTTAAAAGCATATTGTTGCTTACTTTTGAGTTAACAATACACTTAATCTAGTCATAATTATAGTTTTTACTAGAAAAGGCATTATCAGAAACTTTAGTAGGGGCATAATAAAATATATATATATATATTCACAAAAAGGTACAACAATGCCTCTCCTTAGGAGTTGGGAGTTTATTATATAGCAATTTGTAATATTAAAGTAATTATTTAAGGATTAGGTATCATTGGGTATTACTGTTGAAATATTTGAAGTACACTATTGAAATAATTTGGGTGCCATTGGGTACGTAGTTACTGTTGAAATAATTTGGGTACCATCGTTGAAACAACGGATAAAAGTGTATTTGTTCTGCCAAAGAAACATCATCTTTCGGAATTTTTAGTTTCAACTTCAACTGCTTATGTTCTCCTAAGTTTTAGCATATATTTCTCAAATCGTTTTTAATTCTAGCCTTGTTAAACATATCAAGAGATCTTATTTTGTTCTTAAGAATAGTGAAGGGCGAATCATGAATCACTAATAAAGAATCTCTACTTTCAACTTAAGAAAAAATATCAGAGAAGAAAGCTTTTAGTGTAGGGTGAAGAAGTGCCTTTAGCATAGGGCGAATCATGAATCACCAATAAAGAATCTCTACCTTGGTGGATTGCACGAGTGTAGCATATTGATACTTATCTTTGCTAATTTCATAAACAAGCAATCACTTTTTTTTGAGACAAGTGATAATATCATGCTTTCTTTATATTATTATCTTCATCTATTTTGTAACAGGTGTGGAGGTAGAATTTGAACTGTTTAACCATAGTTTTAATCAAATTCAATAATTTTAATGTAAATTTATCTTTAAAAAATTATTATTATATATAAATTAGTAATTTAGAGTTTAGTAATTTAAAAAGGATTAAAATTTCGAAAACATATATATTTCAATAATAAAATAATATATTTAATGTGATCTCGCAAATAAGGTTAGAAAAGGATATAATGTATGTAGACTAACTCCTATTTTGTATGAGGTACGTAGGTGACTCTCAATAGACCCTCTTCTCAAGAAAAATATTTTAAAACTGGTATGAAAAATACAAGAATAGAAAAGGATCTAGTTAAAATATTAAAAAATAAAAAGAATAAGATAACCACAACAAAAGAACTAAACCGCGGAAGCATACCCAGAATCATACTGCTTACATGAATAATAGATAACCAATATACATTTATGCTACAATCGTATTGATGGCATCTTGTTTCTTAATGCACTGTCTTTTTGAATTAAGTGAAGGTGCATCAAAAACTATCTTTTGCTTCAAGTGTTTTTTGCTAATCTTGTGCTACAATCGTACCGATGGCATGTCCATTTTTCATCTCAGATTGTGAACAAAAAACTTTATACTTATAAGAACCGATGATTTAATCCTCTGTGTATAAGCTAAAACTCTATACACTAAATCATCTACTATATAAGTAAGCAGACACCATAAACGAATATACGATCTATTAAAACTGAATAAATAATTATTCTATAATAAACACTATATCTAAAACACATGGTTAATAGTATATATTATATCCCAACACCGTTAACTATATAAGCTTGTGTTTGAGCTCTATGCCTTTATTTTGTTAACGATATCGTACATATTTTTTTCCAAATATTGGGTGCTTAATTCTTTTGATTTTGCCTCATTTTTTTTTAGGTGTGACAAATAAATCAAGGTTCATGAACTTATAAAAACCATAAAAGAATAATTCGTATGCAATCGTATTTTCTCTATGTTACAGTACTGGGATGGAACATTGAATATTGATTTTTCGCTTCTTACTAAATATTCTTAATATATGTATAAATCAAATCAATTAAATTAATTTTTTATCAATTCAAATTTAATTTGTTGGTTTTTTTTAAAGAATGCTGATGATCGCATATATATTCTTAACAATTATATTTCTAACATAACAATATTAAGTACATCTTTAAGAAAAAATGTCATTTATCAAGATTTCTGGATGATAATTGAATTAAATAATGACAAATGATTAATTTAACATGAAATAGATCGTTATTCTTGGACTTATATCAAAATAAAGACCATAAATTTAACTAAAACATGTAATTATAAAGCAAAGAACTAAATTATCATCAAGGCAAAGAATTAGCTAGATAATTATGAAATATGATCGCAAAAGATTAGTATATACCGTATATTCTTTATATACATGATGTGTCAACAAAGAGTAAGGCAACAAATTCGATTTTATATATCTTCATATGATAATGCATAGATTATATCATGCATCATAAATGAATCTATGTTTTCCTCAAGTTGATCCGAACGACACTCGATTATTTCGGTCATAACGATTGCTATATATCTTTTAAGTGGTTTAAGGTATTATAAAAATTCTTCAATACTCATAATGTAAACGAGTTAAACTCAATTAACAACACTAGTATTTTTTTTTATTCAGTGTTCGGTATCTGCATTGGAGCCCAATTAATCTAACACATCGGGCCCCATTTGGGAGAAGTATTCCCCGCCAATAATTTCATACCCCAGCCCCGAGAGTCCGAAACCTCTAGTTAAAAACAGAGTTGTCAAATTCACTGGATCACATCTTTTGGTGGTATAAACAAAACTTGTTAATTCATAAGTATATTCAACGTAACCAACTTCCTAGAATGCTAAAAGGCATCTTTCAACTCTTTTGTAGCTCGTGTTGTATTGAGGTCAGGTGAATCCACCTATATCACTTTTTTTCAAATACGTACGACACCTTTTAGAATATTCTTAGAGTATAATTAAATAAAAAGGATAATATATAGTGGATTATATAAGATGGTTGGTTTGACAAAACACTACTTAGGTCAACGTTTTAATGATTCTAATTGACTAAATTTTTCCAATTTTTATCATATCTTACCCGACCTAACATCAAGAATCTTTGCTTTGCTGCTAATTCTTTTGATTTGATACCTTATTAGTTCATATTTCAAACCACTTTTTTAAAAGAAAAATATACATCATGTGGCTCACTTTGCAACTCCAATAAATCCTTGATAACCGCCTTTTATTTTAAAGTTCTAGTAATAATAAGTTCATACGCTATATACTTCAGTTCTTTCTGAATTCCGCACATAGTAAAAACTTAGTATAATCTGTGGAATCAAAACACGGTTATATATACTTTCTTTGACACTATTTATTATGGAATCACAAATTCAAAAAATTTAGTATTATTCTCTCTTTTCCAATTTATGTGTCTGTTTAACTAAACACAAATATTATTTTTTTAAATCCGTGATATGAAAAAACAAACCATAAAGTATATATGGCTAATTGGCTATAACTCGACATTTCATCAAGGATAAAGTAAGAAGTTTATAGATATTACTTCTAAATAAGAAGTTTATAGAGAAACTGAAAACAAAAATACGAAATATATATATTTATATATAGCAAGTGTGGCAAAGCTTATATTAAAACAGTAAAACCCCATTATTTACAAACAGAACTAGAATTCAAGAACATGCAAAACACAAATCCATCCCAATATCCTCTCATCTGCAGTAGCCTTCCAAGCTGAGGTTAATATTAAGTCACTAATTTCCATCTTATTTAACTCATTATAACTAGTATATATATAAAAAAAAAATTAAAAAGCAGTTCGGCACACGGAGCATCCCATCCTGTATTAGCAGGATCCAGGAAAGGGCTGAACTCCAAAGGATGCATGTAGACAGTCTATCCTAATGCAAGCACTAGTGTCTGATTATAGAGCTCGGAGGTCAAACCTGTGACCTATAGGTCATACTGAGTCCAAGACAACTTTACCGTTGCTCCAAGACTCCCTTCAGAATGTCGAGAGTGGGATAGACATATATATAGTGTGTATATATATATATATATATATTTATATATATTAAAACATGAAAGTAAGATTTTTAGCTTTATTTGTTGTAGATGAAACTATGGATAATTCCATAGATTTTGGTCAGCACCACCAATATAATCATCATCTGCTGGAAGCTGGTTGAGACGTGGTGGACTAAGTAGCATCCCTTCAGCCATATTCATAATAACATTAGGCATATCAAATATCAAATCTTCATCCATAAAATACTCATTATTTGGTATCAAATAATTATTCTCCACTTCTCTTGTAACCGGTCTACTACTACTCCGCCCCCCTACTAACGCATCCCCAGCTGCCCCGAGTGCTGCGGCCGCACAGGCCGCAGCAGTCTGAATATCCCGGGGCGAGTTAGTAGCCGGGACAGGCAACGAGGGGGCGGAGTTCGGAAAATTAAGCTCGGCATCCGGACCTTTGAGTGCCAGTGCTGCCACGTCATAAGCAACTGCAGCCATTTCTGGGGTCGGGAATGTGCCGAGCCAAATCCGGTTCGGGGACCGCGGCTCCCGAATTTCGGACACCCATTTTCCGCTACTCTTTCTTCTTCTTATTCCTTTGTATACCGGGTGTCGCCCGGATACTGATCCTGATCCAGATCCGTTATTCGCCCCAGAACTGGACATCTGGAATTATAATATAGTGTGTCAATCTGTGATTATGGTAGTTCGAGATGAGTGTAAGATTCCATTGGATTACGGAAGCCATTTATGGAAGAGGAACAAGAAGCCTTGAGCAGCCAAAATGAAATTGGATAGAAGTGGCAACCAGTTGGGAATGAACTGCTAGGAATTTTTGGGTGAAAGCCAGAAATAGTGTGCTGGATAGATAAAATGGGTTGGAAGGAAAAAAAAAAACCGCGCATATATACAAGTAAGTGTTAATTAGAATAGTGAATATTTATAAGTTCAAAAAAAAATTTAGATGTAACAGTAGTGTTTTTTTTTATAGTGCAAAAGGTGGAAGAATGTCATAAAATACAATGTAAGACGTTGATACGACGTTACGTTGGCCATATGATGTTAGAATAATTGCATTCATGTATTCAAATGTAGGCAAATTAGGTGTCTCACTTGATGATTTTATAGAGTTTGAACATGATACTTTAGTTGTTATTACTCCATCATCTGTTACCGTCAAGATAAAATGCAGAGTTATTTTATGGTGAGTATTTTGAGATAAATTATCTCATATATATGATAGAATAATTAATCTGATATTGAAATATCTTGATTCATAAGATAATTTTATCTATCTCATCTCTCATATCAAATAACCCTTAAAGCATTTCCTTTATCTTTTTAATCTGCTTTTTAAATAAAAATAGATGTTACTCCCTTTATCTTCAAAAGACTGTCCTAATTAGTTAATATTTTGACAATCAAAGGATATGTTTTCTTTGATCATAATTTTTTTTAAATGTTTTCTAATTATTTTAAATTGTTAATTATTGTGATTTATCATATTTTTTTATGTAGTTTCTAAATATGTAAATTTTAATTCAAAAAAAATAAAATTTTATGTCCAAATTCATACCAAACATTTATTAGTTTAACCCCTATATTTCATATCAAGACAATCTTTTGGGTCCGAGAGAGTACTTTTTATATTTAGCAAGTAACTCTTTTATTTCAATGTCCTAATTGATATATTTAAGATAATACCATTTAAGAGATATCTTTTGTACATTATGACACACACATTTGGTTCAACACTACAAAGCTTAAAAGTCTCTCTTACTTTTGTTTAAAAAATGAAATTGGGCTTAACTTAATCACAAAAATTGGATCAAGAAGTTAGAATTGTTAAAATCATATAAGGAAAAAATTATCGGCCTACCATCGATATGGGACTACTGATACACAATCTGTCCCCGCACGTCCAAGCCTGGTAACTGAAGTGTGAACAAAATAAAATGAGAGCCTAACATCAGATGAAATAAAAAAATAGATGGGTCTAACTTTGATTCCATGTTAAGAAAATGAAACTTGGGTCTAGAGCTATTAATATGACCAATGCAAGCATTAATATCTGCTTTCACAATTCAAACTTGTGACATATAGTTCACTGAGATAACTTTACTTATACTCCAAGACTTCAATGTTATTCATTGAAGGAAAATTCTGTTTTAAAACATAAATAAGGATAAAATAGACAAACACAACTCACTTCTTAAAGAGCATGTAAACGAAAAACACGTAAGTATTTTGAGACGAACGGAGTATTAAAAGAAAAAAGTAAACACTCCTTATTAAGATACGAGTTTTTACTATTACTCGACACCCAAGAGTGTGGACTTACTATTACTCGACACCCAAAAGAGTGGATTAGTGGTCAATAAAGTTGGTTGAGCACCATGAGCCACGAGGTTTTATGATCAAATTCCAATAGAGAGAATACACTAGGTGATTTCTTCTCATATATTCTAACGTTAATGGATGTGTGCACAAACTAATCCGAATACCACAATTATAAAATATAAAACAAAAACGGAAGGGAAAATCCCTCATGAATAAGAGTAGAAGAAAAAAGATAAGTTATAAAATTGTTTTTCGTACTTTTAGATGATGTAATTAAGAATGAACTGTTTACTCGAATAGTAAAAGTACTCAAAATATCTTTGCAGTAATATTTTATATTATCAAGGATCTTTTTATAGTCTACAGCTGGAGCTATCCAAAATGTCATTTTCAAATTTTCACCAGTAAGTTATCTTTACCAATTCCACTAGTACCAATTTGACAAATTTCCCCATTATTCATATTGATGGATATCAAGATAATTTATAATTATATAGGGCATGCAAAAGGTATTATTGAAACTTATGGACATTTATGATATTAATTATAGGGGTAAAATGAGAAAAATTTAATTAATTTTATCTAGATTTAGTAAGTTATCAAGTAATTTAAGATCAGTATTTTTAGAAAGGTGATAATTTAATATGGGACATGGGGAATATATTTTAATTAACATATAGTTTAACTCTTATATCCAATAGTGTAAAAAATATTTACCAATCCCACCATATTTTTACAAGAAGTATTCGATCAGTTGTTCTATATCCAATATATGTTGAAGTTAATAAGTTTAAATTCTCTAATAAATATAGATAAACCTAGTGATTATTTGATAAAGGTGAAAAGTTACCGGTTAGTATCAAGCGTTATAATTCACTGATAAGAGAAAACAATCTTTACGATATCTTATATATAACTTACGATTTCAAATTTTATACACGTAATATAATATAAAAAGTACATTCTCGGTAAGTATATATTTATATTTGTCTCAAAGGGTAAATTTCATAAATGATCACCAAAAACACATAATATTTATAAAAAAAATTCACCTTATTAACACCAAAAGTCACAATATACGTGTGTTGAATTTTCTTAATTTTTTCGTGTGTTTATTATTTTACTATTTGAACCTTTTTATTAGAATTCAGACTCCATTTTACTGCTCAAATGTGTGTTATATATGAATGAGAAAAAAGAAGAGTGATAAATATGAGAAGATAATTAAGGAAAATAGAAGAAAACAACATATATACTACGTGATGTGATGGTCCAACATGACTACCCCTAAAGTCTCCAGTCATCTGTCATCCCTTAAAGTTATCCGCATAATTTATTTAAACATCTTAACTAGGGCTAGTACCTATTGAACACTTTTATCTATTTAAAACTTGTTCCTATTAGACAATTTTTCATAATCATTAAAAATTATAAAGTGTGTGTGATCTACTCTCGATGGCATGGCAAAATAATTAACGAAAAGAACACATGTGACAAGTGGCCCCAAAAATTATAGAAAATGATTTTTAGATTAAAAAAAAGAAATTTATTCCTCAGAAATTACCCAACCCCACATTATCCCACCCCCTTTCTTCTTCATTTTCTTCCCTGCAACATATCTTTTCCCAAACCATAAAACTCAACATCTTATCCAATTATTTACCGATTCAACTTAAATCATAATTTCATACCTATTACGTGAGAGAAAGATATAGAGAGAGACTCGTACAAGAGTGATGAAGAAGCAGAATTTGTTGACGGATAATCATTTCAAAATCGACTGCAAAAGAGAAATTAAGAGGACCCAACTTAATTTTATCGAATTCTCTGATATTATTTTTTATAAATTAATTGGGTTTACATTTTAATTTGAGTGGTGATGTTTGTTTGGAGGTGGCCGGAAATGGAGCTGGACGAACGCCGGCTAAATTTTTTACTCCAAAGTCCAAAAATCTTATTTCTTCTTTTTTTTGCAGATCCAATTAGTTGATTTAAAAAAAAAATTAGACACAAAATGCAGTTGGCTTTGAAAACCTAATTGAGGTGAAGAAGATGACTCAAAGTGAGGGAGGGGGAGCGGGGAGCGGGGTGGGGGTGGACGTGGGGGCAAGGGTGCTTTTTCTTTTTTGAATTAAAAAAATTATTATTTTCAAAATATTTAAAATAATTCTTTTAAGTTATTTACAATGCCAAGTGTCAATAGAAGAAGAAAAAGTGTTAATTTTTTTTGAAAAAATTAAAATAAAGTACAATTTCATATATTTTCATGCGCCTAGCATAAAATTGCACGTCTTCCTTCAAAATTAGATGATCTTTAATTTTTACTCTTGACAATTAAATTTATGTCTTATTAGATATAAATTTTTTTTTAGAAATTGAAGTCATGATCGAACATAATTTATGAGATATTATGATAAGAAAATATAAATTGATATCATGCGAAATATCCCCTCACGTGTGGGTTTGATTATTTTTAATTTTGGGTGGCGCTGAGATTCGATCTCAAGACCTCAACTTTGCTCTGATATCATGTTGAAGTGTGTGACTATCTCATCTAAAAGCTTAAGCTGTTAGAGAGAGCACACTTTTATTATTTAATTATACTCTCAACACCCTCTACCCCCACCTCTCATATTATATATTATATACAAATATTTTTCAGTTATCGAATGGAAAGAAGAGGTCCACTTATTTTCATGAAAATTATTTTCCTTCCTACCGAACACACCCTAAATAACATCTAAAAACACATTTACAATAAGTAACACCAAAATAGAAAAGGAGAAAAAGTATAATTTTGTTAAGAAATGGGCATGATTAAATGAAGAAATAAATCAAAGGCTTAAGTCATAGACGATCCCTTAAAGTTATCCGCATAATTCACTTCAACATCTTATCTTGGGCTTGTTCCAATTGAACACCTCCATTAGTTAAAAAATTACCTATTGAACATTTTATGACAATCAACTAAAAATTGAGAGTGTGTGTCATACACTCGCGAATGACGTGGCATAGTAACTAATAAGAAAAGGACATATGGCGTTGGGCCCATAATAACAAGTAAAGAATAAATTAAAAAGAAAAATAAAACAAAAACTTATGTTTTTAGCCCAAAAAAAATAAAGAAAAGAAAAAACCCTCCTTCCCCATTTCTTCTTTGCCAAACACCCCACCCACTCCTGTCCGTCCTTCCCCTTTTCTTCTTTTGCTCGAACACACACAGCCGCCATGGCTAGAACTTCATACATTCCGATAATCATCTTCATTCCACTTTTTTTCCTCTCAATTCTTAGAAGGATTTTTTTTTTTTCACTTATACACCTTTCCCCTTTAGGTACCCATCAACATTTTAGTTGCCATTTTTTTTCAATTTCACTTTCTTTTTCAAACATCAATTCAGATTCTTATACTTTTTTCTTCTTTTATGTTGTGAGTTCTTTAGGGTTTGAATTCTTTAACAATTTCAAAGAAATAATTTCAGATTTGTATTGGTCTTGCCGGAGAAAAGAGAATTTCGCCGGAATTGATTTTGACACAATTTGATTTTTATTTTTTTGATTAAATTCTCTTCTACAACTCTAATGAAGATCTTTTTTAATAAGCTCTTTAGATTTTTTCTATTTTGACTGATTATTTGTTTAATTGATGTTTTTTTGATGAAGATAACGATGATGATATTGGTAATGACGGAATAATGCTAGAAAGGAAGAATTAAGGAGTATATGGGAAAGGGGTGTGGCGGGGGACCGTGGCAAGGGAATTTGGCAAAGAAGATGAGTATTATGAAGAAACGATTGGTAAAGGAGTGTGGGGGTGGGGTTGTTTTCTTTTCTTAATTAAGATATTATTTTTTAGTTATTTAGTTAATGTATGCCAAGTGTAAAAAAATTACAAATTTATCTAAAAAATAAATTTAAAAATGCACTATTCACGTGCTCAAAGACAGTGAGGTACACTTATTTTGTCAAATAAGCATTTTGTGTTTAATATGTATATGTTTTGAACAATTTAAGTGTTCAATAGGTACTAGCCTTAATTAAAATGTCTAAATGAATTATCCGAACAACTTTAAGGGATCGCAGATGAGATAAGCCAAAATCAAATCATTGTACTAGAAAATAAAAAACTATAAATTTTGATTTCTAAGAAAGAGATGGGGGGTTGAATTTTGAGCCCACTATTTTTCAGAAATCAGAATGCCGTGTAAAATATATAAATTCAGCGCGTTGCCGCCTGTCGTCTACGGCGTTTCCGTTTAGTTACAATGGATGTAAAAACTTCACGTCAATTTATAATCTTCAAGATATATTATGTATATCAAAATGCTTTTTAATTTTGTAGTCTTAAAGACATCGTGTAGAAAATTGAAATTATAGACTTGCTAAAAAGAGAAAGAGACATTCATTTTAAAATGGACTAAAAAGAAAATAAGCCAAATAAATTAGAACAGATGAAGTATATTATATATAACCAAGCACCAATGAGAGCTTACCGCCTATTTTTCATCTATTTGGTTACTATAATTCACATGACGCTAACATCTCAACTTTATATTACACGTTCACTTAAACTACTAATTAAATATATATATGTTAGTCGTATATATTTTATTATAAATAAATCTAAAATTATCATTTTTCTTTTATTTTTCCTTGTTTTGTGTAGAGAATTGAATGTTAGTTAGGTTTGTTTTACTATAATAATAACATATTTAATATAATTTCATAATTGAGATTCGGAGAGAATGACGTGTACGCAGCTCTGCCAATGAATGAATGGTTCCATTACTTTTCATTTTTAGAAAACATGTGTGGTTTGGAAATCAATTAGAGTACGGCATAGTTTTTAAATCAAACATTTTTTTTTTCAAAACTAATTTGATTTGATTTATAAATGAAATATCCTACTCTCATTAATAGGTAAAAGTATTCACGAGATGGGTCAAACAGGGTAAAATTTATGAATAGCAATTTTTCAATTCACAGTAATTGAAAATTTGTCATTGAGAAATTGGTGAAAATAAGAATATTGTTATAGAGTTTCATCCGTAAAACTTGAAACTCCGTAACACTGGCTATTTTTCAAAGTTATGACCATTTTGATTGTCAATTTCTGAGAGTTGCACCAGAATCAAAATGTACTAAGTGCAGCCCAATTCAGAATGTAAATGGGCCTCAAGTCCATAGCCAATTTTTCATTTTTGATAGAAGGTGAGAAGGACAACCCCATACAATAACTTTAGTTAGGACAACAATTTCAGGCCTTCTAAAGTTTATTTTGCACATTTCTGTATATGATAAAGTTTGTGACATTACTACGTGAATTATGTGAAAATAATCACTAAACATTTTAAATTGAGAATTTATAGTTAAGAAAATAGTGATTTTTTTTAGTAATGTCTATATTATATGTATAGTATATTGATCGTGTTTGTGGAAGACAAATGCTTTGTTAGATCCAACTTTTAGTTTTAGGTCTCAATTTGCCTCGATTTCACTTATTTTCTTCTTAAATTCAACAATTTTCATCAACACACCTTGTAGGCGACAATTACCTAAAACAATCACTATGCAAAGGATAATTAGCCTTAATCTCTACATAAAGACACAAAGATACAAGAAAAGATATATAAATGAGTCCAAAATTCCTGACTCATCATATATATATATATACATATACTTTATACATTAAATTAGTTGACCGAAGTATTTAGAACCGTAACTATTCCTAAAATAAGCTTAGAATAATCTTGTAACATAAGTTCTTAAGTATCATGATTAAGTCTCTCTCTTTTTCTTCTCTTTGGGGTGACAACTTATGATTCTCATATCAAACGATAAGACAAGTTTAAAATACAATGAATTAAAAGGTAGGTAGCCAACCACTTTTTGTTGCGGCTGCTTTATTTCTGGCCAGCAATCAAATCTTCTTTTGCCTATTTTTTCTTTTCTTTAAATCAATTCAAATTGCAATGATATTGTGATATACACCATCTGTTTCAATTTATTTATCATATTTTAACTCAACACGAAGTTTATAAAAAAAAATTAAATTTGTAATCTTAAATAGAAAATATATTAAAATATTTTTTAATCTTATGAAAAGTGACATTCTTTTTTAAATGAATAAAACAAACAAATTAAAATATATGGATAACTTATAAGCTCAAATGACTAAAGAGTATTCCTCATTTATGAACTGCATTCAAAGATCATTTAAATAAGAGAAGTCAAACTTAAATAACAAAAGTCAAGCTCTAAAATATATATTACTAATAATTTGATTCTTTGAAATGTTTATGAGAAACAAAAGGTTGGTTAGAGAGGAAAAAGTACCTTCAACAATTGATATCCAAAATTCAATAACTTGGCTAAAAAAAAACAATTTCAAAAAGTTCAAACTTTAAATTTCTTATTAAAAATGAAAGAACTTCAATAGTCATCTCACTCATGACATACGAAGCTTTCAAATTATGAATTTGATAAAATACAAAAATTTTACGCAATATTTAGAATTCATAAATTCAAAATTCTAATTCCGTTTTAATCTCACAAATATCCTTCATAGTATTTTGCCCATATATATATGAAATTTTATAATTTTATTATTTTTAATGTAAGTTTCATGTGACATTCGCATTTCACTAGTAATTTATGGCTGTGACTCACTCACTTTTAATATTGGTAATTATTCATCTTCCATTGAAAGAATAATTATAAAATTAACTTTTATTATGAATTGATAGGCTCTTGATTAAATCTTTATCCATCATGGAATTTGTACAAGAGGGTCCTACCAAATATTTCTGGATGAATCTGATTAATCCCATAGATCCATAAGAACTAAGGTTTGTTTATTGGTCTTAAACATTTTCAATAAACATACTTATTGTTTGATTAATTAGTAGCATCTTTAATTTGGTGGAGTCTTGATTTTTTTGGGTCCTACATAATTAGAAATTCTTAATCTCACATGAATTTAGACCCACAAAACATGTATTGATATACATCTGTCAAAGTATTTATGCATATAAGCACATTTGAGTCGTCTTTGTTAAGACGCGTTTTATCTTTAATGTAGGATTTTTCAGCACGATTTTAGTATAGTGAGACTCCAATATGAATACTGAATACTGAGTAGAAAATCAACAAAAATAATAATTTTGCTTAATATTCATTATAATCCAATTTATGTGATAGAATTCTATTGAATTGGTACATATAGAGTTTAAAAAAATAAAGATTTAAAAAAATTTATGATCATAAAGATGGCACTATACTTATATAGTTATATATGTAATCTTGTTATTTTGTTATGTGTATGGTTGAGTATGGTTATAAAAAGTTCATTAATGATAAAATAAAAGGTGTAATTTAATTATTTTAAAATTAAAAATGTGTTATTCTTTTTGTAAATAATAGACTGAAAGTGAACGTAAGTCAGATAAATTGAAACGGTGAATTTGACATAATATTTGTGTATTTGTTTGTAAAAGGTTATTATGAAGGTAGATCTTTTTAATGTTTGGTCAATGATTCTTATCATTGTCATTAGGCTCTTGATTTAAGCTCTAAATGGCAGACAAAGTCCTCCAATTTCTTCTAAAAATTATGACCACACAACTTTCATCAAGTTTTTTTTTTTCTTCTGAATTTTCTGATGTAAATGTTTCATACAAGAAAATTAAATTAATCAATGTCCAATACATGAGGTAATTAAGTTAATTGGTGTTAGGGAATTGAACTAAGTGAATCCTTTTGAGACAAGCCATTCGTCATACGCAGGACCAATTCTTTTAAATTATATGATATTCAAAACTTACTCACTCGAATAATTATCTTCACACGGAATGAATCCACAAAGGAGAGTAATTCAATCTCTACCGATTTTTTTTTCATTTATAGTGCATGCTCAAACTCGAGATATCTTATTTAAAGCAAAGGAATTCCAACAACTTCATTAATACCCTAATAACACCACCAACTCAATTATTTGGGTTAATAATAACTTATATGGTCGTCCAAATATAATAGATTATCCATTAAAATCACTTCCATTTATTTTATATCAATATATTCATTTAAGTTATACCAATTTACCTTAATACCTACTTTTCCGGAGCTAGACATTTACAATGTAAAATTATTTCTCTATCCCAACCTATAAACTATACACTATAATGTTAAACCTTGAATATCATCTATATATAATTTTTATATTTTTTACAATTTAACCTTACATTTTTATTTTATCCTTAATAAATTAATTTATAATCATAAAAATATTTATGACTTATTTTAGATGATAAATTTTAAAAAATTCTTTTCATTCGTAAGTTTTTTGTCCTATCAAATATCATCACGTAAATTAAAACGAAAAATACAAAGATAAAAGCCAGCTAAGTGAGTAGGGTATACTTTCCTATTATGCAAAAACAAGCACATAGTCCCCTCCCACAGCTTTCAAAGTTCTTACCCATTTTTGATCTATGCATAGAATAAAATAATAATAATAACCTTTCTAGTCACATAGTAGGCCCTCAATTATGCAACTTTATTATTATTCTTTCAATAGCACCATCTTTGTACTATAATATTTTAAATTTCATTTCAACTTTAATTATTAACTATGGAGAAAAGGTGATGTGGAATTTAATTTTATTGAAAAAGTTTTCATTTTGAGAAAAAAGTTGTTTAATTAGTACTATAGTTGTTACTCAATGCTTGTTGGGAAATGAATAGAGAAATAACTATATATATATATATATATATATATATATATATAATTAATAATAAAAATAAATTAGAAATTAAGTAATAAATTATTTTTTAATTTTTTAAACTGAACAAGTAAAAATGAATATTTATTTTAAATATATTAGACAACGTAAATAATTTCTAGCGACGCAGAGGGGACAGGGCTATAGCAAAGACTCTCTATATAATATGGATTTGTGCTTGAATTTGTTGTATTTGAGCCGAAGGTCTTTTGAAATAGCCTCTTTATCTATATGAGATAATGATAACATCTACGTATATTATTCTATTTTTTTTATACATCACTTGTGAAATTTTAATTGAATATGTTATTGTTGTACGTAGTAATATGGACCAGTACTCAAAAGTAACTACTGATTACTTGTGATAGCTATCTGTGTCTTCTGCAAGTTAAGAAGCCAATTACATTGTCCACATGTTTATCACTATGTCAATGCATGGATTTAATATATGTAACAACTCTCTTCAACAAGAAGTCATCAGAGATCAGAAGTTATTCATTAGTGATAAAGTTAGGGTTTTGGTTAAATTTAGTAGTTTAAGCCAAAATATTGTATTTAATATAAATAATTAGTTTTAAAAAATAAATATATTAAGAGGTAGCTCAAAGTAATAAACTTAAATAATATCTATTTTGTATTTGTGTTAAGAAATTCATATTGATATTTATTTTCATTCATGTGTCTAATGAAAGGGAGACAAAGGTAGCTTTGAGTACTAAACTTAGGTGGGTGGGTGGGTACTTTTGATTGGCCATGGATTTTGAGTACTAAACTTAGGCGTATTCAGAATTTAAATTTTTATAGATTCGAGTTTTAGTATTGAATTTATTATATTTTTAAAGTTATAAGCTATATTTGTAATTTTTGTTGAATCTTACATATAAATTTATATTCTACGTTGAAAGTATTGAATTCATCCACTATAGACATGCTACATAGCTCCTCTTTGTGTTGTCACTCTTCTTTATTCGTAGCAAATTTATTTATGGTACTCATATTTTTATAGGTTATTTTAGATCTTATTGTGTGTTACGTCTGCACAACATGTATATATGTTGCTAATACAAATTAAGCAAAAACAATGATAGAGGTATTAAAGAGAACAAAAAGAATGTGGCTAATTTAATTTAAAGCCTACAACAGAAAGCTTAGAAATTTAAACTTAAATAGTTTTTTCACTTTAATTTGAAGCCTCAAATAAGCTGTATGCATGTCTGCTACACTGCAAACGTATACAAGTGTTGTGATCAGTCAGTAGTATTAGAGCTCGTTTGAATTGGCTGAAAAAAAGTAGCTTTAAAGTCAAAAATTAAAAAATAGGAAGAGTTCTAATTTTGATTTTTAACTTATTTTAAGTTCTTTTTAACTTTGTCAAACACTCCCAAAAGTTAAAAATGACTTAAAAATAAGTTTGACCAACTTTTAAATCAATCCAAACATGCTCTTAATAAGGTTGGGTCACACCAACATGGGTTATGTTGTGGTGGGACTGTTTTACTCTTAATCAGAGATCTCGAATTTGAACTTGGGTATAGAAAAAGTTCAATTGGAAGCATCATCTCCAAACGAGCCCTACAGCGACTATAAGTAATAGTGAGATAATATTAATATTTTTTTCAATAATAAAGGAGTAAATATGATCTTTTTCCATTAATTAAAATATTGCTAGTAGCTTTTTTCGCTCATATTTGTTTTTTTTTTTCAACAACTTGGACCGTATATTTTATGTGATTAATTATATTGAAGGACACTACTACAATAAGGCCTAACGTAACAATATAAAATAAAAAGTACTCTGCTTCTACCACCACTTTCATCATCTCAGCTACCTCCAAAACCCTAAGCTTTACTGGATTTCTTTTTCTTATTAACAATAGGAAAAAAACAAAAAATTGGAATTGAACAAATTAATGCTGGATTTATTTATGAGTTGTACATTAATATTTATTCATGGACGTAATAGCAGAGTTAGAATTTTCATTAAATAGGTTCAAGATATGAAGAAGTAAGCATAAGAAGGGTCTATCTATACATAAAAACAATTTTAACAATTTACAAAATAAGAGAGAAGTATTGAAAACAACCTTATTAGTTTCGTCTCTAAAATATTGACAGTACGCTCTTTCACTTGACTAACTGAACTTAAATACACCTGATCTTGCTACTTGAGTGAAATACATCCCTAAATTCTCGTCAAGTTTAGCGGTGTTTTCAATACTTCTCTTGGTTTTTTATTTTGAGTCTCGTTCTCTTACAAAAGTTTGAGACCACTTGTTATGTCATGTGACAGATCAAAAATGTATTTAAGTTTAATTAGTCAAATAGATGACTGTTTTAAGACTATCAATAATTCGAAAACAAAACTAATAAGTGTTTTCAATACTTCTCTTTATAAATAATATAACATTTTTTCCAAAAGAAATTCGAATGAACCCGAGACCTTACTAGTTCCGCCCCTGCATGTACGTCTAGAAGCAACAGAAAGAAAAGAAGAAAAAAAAAGTGAACAAGCTTTTACATTGCAGCTGCCGTTAACAGTGAGAAATGGGTCCATATATATTCATTCCTTTACAACTCCCTTTTTATATAGTCTCAAATATTCAAAAACTTTTTTAATTCGACACGATCCGGGTCAGCCGCTTCTATTATCATCTCCTTCTCTTACCTTCTGTCATAGTATTTGATTTTAAGCCACTAATTTTAATTCCTCTTCATCGATCTTCTTACCCTAATTACTGCACTTTTTTTCAAAAAGCCGCAGCTTTTTAGGGAAAATGGATGATCATCAGTATGGTATGATGGATCTAACGCAGTATCTAAACGGAAGGCCTTTATTTGGTTCTGTTACACCAAATCTGACACCTGATTTGTTATGTGGTAACCAACATTTCGAGATTGTAATGACTAGTACTACAACAACTACTACTCATGTGCCACAACACGACAACTATCTTCCTCCTCATCATCATCATCATCATTATCATCACGGGTTTCTTCCCGATTCTAGCACCGTGGCAGCTGCCCCTAGTGCTAGTGTTAGTGGTGGGTGCACGTTAAGCGCGTTGGAGATGGAGGGTGGTGGTGGTGGAAATGGGAGGTGGCCAAGGCAAGAGACACTTACACTTCTTGAAGTTAGATCACAACTTGATTCTAAGTTCAAAGAAGCTAATCAAAAAGGTCCACTTTGGGATGAAGTCTCTAGGTAAATCTCTCACAAAATACTTAACCTAATTCTTTTAAAACACACACTTTCTATGAACAAATTGTGTGACAGAGTACTTTTAATTACTTAATTATATTATGTCTTACGATTGTTACTATTACTACTACAAAACACTCATATATTTTATGGAATTTTTGGTGAAATCTGTGAGAAATAGCTTGTAGAAACTAACAGAGGCGAAATCAGCAATTTTACTTAGGATGCACCTTAAAATATATTGTAGTAGTAATAATCATGTACAAAAAGTAAATTTTGTACCATATAATCTTCTATATTCACTGTATAATTTTTCGATATAGATATTCAACTAATTACTCTTCACTATTTTCGATAGATTTCTGTTAGTTAGAGCACCAAAATTTAACCATATACTAGTTTAATTACTTCTCTTCCTCTATTTTCACATTATTGTGAGATTTTTTTTATGTGAGGGTTTTTAATAATTAATTTGGTTACTATTTTTGTGTAAGAAAATGACATTTGAGTTGAAGAATGAGGTGTACTTATTTTCATCTTTTTTCTGATAATTGATCAGCACATAATTTGAGAATGAGTAGTCCTATTAATTCAAAGGACACTTTTTTACTTCTTTTTAGTTAAAGAGAAAAAAAATGGCAGGATATCTTTTGGAAGGCCAAGTACCTATTTTATCATGCTCATGTCAAAATCAATTATTGAACTTGTTGTATCATTTATATTAGGGCTCCTTTCTTAATTACTTCATCTTCGTTTCTCTTTTAATTTATATGACATTATTTTTTTCCCTTAATTATTTATGTTTTGTAAACTAGTAACTTTAGATTTCTCGTTTTACTCTTATAACCACATCAACTTAATTCGGTTATTTTTAAAAAAAAATTACTTAAAACTAAAATCAAACCAAAATTATATTCATTGGTTGTACCCTTAATAACATGCTTTTATAACCATGGTCGGTTTGATTCGATTTCTTTCAATTTTTTAATTTTTTTTTGCTTAAAACAAAATAAAATAATAGAGTTAATTTTTTTCTGATTTGGTTCAATCTTTTGATTTTCCATGAACACCCCTAACTGACCGGTTTATAAGTTCTATGAGTTTTGCTTATGTGTGACTAAGTCTTTCTTTCTTGATTGAAACTTCATATCTAGTCAAATAACATTATATAGATTAAAATATTCAAGATATTAAGTATATCATAATATTCTATAATT
This sequence comes from Solanum appendiculatum, assembly GCA_018342035.1. Lineage (NCBI taxonomy): Eukaryota > Viridiplantae > Streptophyta > Magnoliopsida > Solanales > Solanaceae > Solanum > Solanum appendiculatum. The sequence continues at coordinate 1,674,014 of JAGDQO010000283.1, read as the reverse complement.
ATGCTACTTATTTATTTTCCTCTTTTTTTCTTAGGATTATGTCTGAGGAATATGGATATCAAAGAAGTGGAAAAAAGTGTAGGGAGAAATTTGAGAACTTGTACAAATACTACAAGAAGACTAAAGATGGGAAAGCTGGTAGACAAGATGGCAAACATTATAGATACTTTAGACAACTTGAAGCTCTCTGTGGTAAAACAAGCAACACAATTAATACAAACACCTTTCATCAACACTACAATCAAGAACCTCATCATTGTCCTAAACTCTCTGACGACAATCTCTATGATTCCTCTGATTCTGACTCAGATAATTCGTCTGATGATTCAAAAAGGAAGAATAAGAAAAAAGGGAAAAGGAGTTGGAAAGGTAAGATAAGAGACTTTATGGATATACAAATGAGGAAATTAATACAAAAACAAGATATTTGGTTGGAGAAAATGATGAAGACAATTGAAGATAAGGAGCAAGAGAGGATTTTAAGGGAAGAAGAATGGAGGGAAAAAGAGGCAATTAGGTTAGAAAAACAAGAAAAATTCTGGGCTAATGAGAGGGCATGGATTGAAGCGCGCGACGCAGTTTTAATCGATACGTTGCATAAATTAAATGGAGAAGAAATCATGAAGAGTAGTACTACAAATTATAATCTCAATGATAAGAATGATTTAATGTTTTATTGCAATAAGAAGCAAAAGGAAATGAATTCATTGAGTTCATCATGTTATTATAATTTCCAAATCCAGAATGAAGAAGAAGGGAGAATATCATATTGTGAAACATCAAGACATGGACCAAATGTTCATGATACAATTGATGATGGATTGTTTTAAGCTATGTTGCTCGGATTCTTTAAAAGTAGCATGGCATGTTTCAAGATCTGACACAGATATGATAATATTTTTGGAGAGTCTGAATCAAAAAAGAGAAGAATTGATGGTAGCAGGTAAGTGGTTTAAATTTGACTGTGGTTATTTTTGTTTTATTGATGATGCTAGCTTATTAATTTATTTTTTTTGTGGAATTTAGAGGGATTGAAATTGACTTATCATAGGAGATTAGATTTGGATCTATTTATATCTTAATTTTAATTATTTCTAGATATTCTTTTGAGATTTCCTTCTTCAAATTAATTCTTTAAATTTTATGTGCTTAATTTTTCTCTCTTAAATATGTTGGTTTAATTTCCTCCTGGCTTCTACTTGGATATGCTTATCATATATATAATTAATTTTTTAAATGCCTTGTAATATTCATTTGCTAACTTGTACATGCTGGAATAATTGGTATTTTCCCTTAATTAATATCCCTAATTTTTAAGGACTTTATAGTGGTGAAACACATCACACATTATTTACAGTAAGCTTTAATTTCTTACAACTTTTCTACACATTATTTTATAAATTTTTTACACTATCAAGCTGTCCAAAAAATTATTTATAGGTAAGTTTTCTTAAAATATGAAACTCTAATCTTAAAATTAAGATTTTGTTTTCTATTACAACAAATGAAAATGACATGATAGTGTATACTGCTTAAACTCTTTCTTATAAGTACCATGATTTCTTAATAATCGTAGTAGCATTCTCTTACGAACCCCTAGTAGAGCAAATCTAATGTATCGGTAGTCTCAATTTAATATTTTCCATGTGAAACACAAATTTATATATAAAAAATCACTGAAATTTCACTAAATATTAAGTATGAACTCAACTTTAAGAGAAACTTTCACATATAGCCACTCAAAATATTTTAATTATGCTCCATAGCTATAGTTTGATAATTACAACTCATAGCTACATGTTATAAAGAGGAGGGTGGCGAGCGAGACTGGGAGAAAGAGGAGAGGGCAGAGAGTGGAGAGAGGCGAATTGTATATGTATAACTGTCAAAACAATGTATAAATGTAACTGATATGCATATGTATTTGTATATCTGGTGAGAGAGACTGGGAGAGGGAGGAGAGAGGCGAGCGAGACTGGGAGAGAGTGGAGAGACGCGAGTGACACAGGGCAGAGAGTGGAGAGAGGCGAATTGTATATGTATATATGTCGAATTATACATATGTATATATGTCAAAATAATTGTATATATGTATATGTATCAAGTATTGTATTTGTATATCTACATATAATTTGAATTCATATACAATTGAATCGAGTTAAAACATTTGTATTGTATATCCAATCTCTCTCGCTTTATACAAATACAAATTATACATTTGTGTTTGTATAAAGTGAGAGGGAGAGATAGACAAAAGAGAACTGGGCAGGGCAAAATCCAATCTCTCTCGCTTTATACAAACACAAATTATACATTTGTGTTGTATAAAGCAAGAGAGAGAGAAAAACAAAAGAGAACTGGGCAGGGGAAGATTTGTATATGTATAATTATAAGTGTATAGGGGCGGAGAGATATGTAGATGTATTTGTATATCCCGTCTCTCTCGCTTTATACAAACACAAATTATACATTTGTGTTTGTATAAAGTGAGAGAGAGATTGGCAGAAGAAAAGAGAGAGAGAGAGAGACTGGGCAGGGAGAGGAGAGTGGCGAGCGAGAATTCCATGGAGATGGGGGAGAGGCGCGAGAGAGAGAGGAAGAGAGGAGAGAGGCGAGAGAGAGAATGAAATTATACCTTCAAGTTAGTTTCGAATTGTAATTAATGCAAACTATAGCTATGGTAGATAATTAAGTGGTATAAGTTTGCTTAGCTACATAATTTTCCCTAACTTTAAAAGTAGTTTAATTGGTTCAATGCTAAAAATCCTTTTATGCAGTTTTAGTTATCTTATTTTAGAATGACTAAATCAGACATGAATTCAAATTATTCTACTTTCTTCTTCTCCTTTTTTTTCCAATTAGAAAAGGCTTTGGGATTTGAGTATCTCGCTATATATATAAAGATCCGGTGTTCTGTAGTACTCGTATTGGACTTGACTAATTTGAATTCACGGTTATGTGAAACCTATTGAAGGAAAACACATTTTTTATCAGGATTTTCATACCCACGACTCAAATTCATCCATTAATCACCACAACTATCTTAGCTTTAGTTAGAAAGATCATGCATACAACACAAATATTACTATATATATATATATTCTCACCTCAATAAATCGTTTAATCATGACAAGTTAATATGATTTAACGGGGATTAAATATTTACCCATTTATACTATGGTTTGCAGGGCTACTTTAAAAAGAATACATGAGGTGAAAACTACACAAGTACCTTTGTTATACTATATCTCAGTTACTTGTCAAATCAATGCCATCACCCATGCATAATATTTTTTTCTTTTTTTTATGACACAACTATTCATCAAATTCACACAAAAATTTCATGAAGACTTGTTTAATAACTTGTTTGGAGTGAAAGGTAGATTGTTTTGGAGATTTTAGAAAACATTGGAAGAAGACAATTTATTACATGAGAAAAGAAATAAACAGAGAATAAAGCTAGGTAACTGATTGATCAGTTTTACCATTTCTAGTCATCTTGTGAGTCCAGAGGGGAGGCTTCTTACCCCCTCCGTTCCAATTTATGTGGCACTTTTCAGATTTTAAAATTTAAATAAGTCTATTTTTTATCGTAATTTTTTTATATAGCTTTTAAATATTTTGAATTGTCACTTATTATGACTTATATTACTTTTTATGCAGTTTACAAATATATAAATTTCATTTCAAAAAAATAGAAGATTTCATGTGCAAATTTTCGGTCAAGCTTAAATTGTTTGATTTTCGAAAAATGAAAAGTGTCACATAAATTGAGACATACGAGGTATTATTTTACTATATTATACATCCGCCATTTTAATTTGTTTGTCTGATTTTGGCTAGACATGAAATTTTAAGTAAAAACAAAGAAATTTTTAAATTTTGTAGTTTTAAACTTGTCACGGAGAAAGGTAGAATTAAAAAAGTTATCAAAAAGGAGAAAAGGTTTTTGTTAGCAGATTAAGAAAAAGTAAGACGAATAAATTGAAACGAGGAAATAACAGACTGTCCACAAGAAAACTGATCAGAAACGCTATCAGTAAATTAAGTACTATACATTAATACTGTACAAGACAGATCGAAAAAACAACCTTTATTATGTATTGTTGATCTGCCAACATCTTACACTACTCAGAAACAGATCTCTGCAAACAATAGTGTGGAGTGTTCCACACTATTCATCTAATTATGTATATCGTGTTCACGATGATGATGATGATAATAATAACATATTTAGTATGATTTTATGGGGTGTGATTAAATTTGTTATGGAGTTTTTCTTTGTTTTTATTAGGACAAGTACCCCCCTCAGCTATACGCGAAATCTCAACGACACACTTTAACTATACATGAGTCCTATTACCTCTCTGAATTATTTTAAAGTGTAATAAAAGCACCTTTCTGTGCTAAGGTGGCATAGAGAGTGTGTTCACTCTCTTAGAGGCACGTGAGATACGAAAAAGAGGTATTAAAATCTGATTAATATGGACACGTGTTCATTTTTAATTGAACATTTATATAATTAATAAGTACAGATAATTAATTAACATTAAAATTTAAATTGATATATTTTTAATTAAATTTATTTTTTACTTTATGAAATAGAGTCAAATTTTATCATTTTTTCACAACATATTTAAATTGTCGGAGAATTTTTCTCAGTGTTTTTCATTAATTTGTATAGTATCGAGAGAATTTTTCTTTTCTTTTTCATTTTTTACTCAAATACATAACTTGAAATTCACTAATGAGGAAAAAAAATTGCATATTAGGAATTTAATTTAGGCAACATATGAAGAGCACAATTTAAATTAGAGCTTTTTTAAATAAATTAATAAATAAATAATTTAATTACCCTCTCCCTCCTCAATTATCCATGTCATACCCCTACTCTACTCCTACCCCTAACCCCCCAGCCACCAGCCCCACCACACCCCCGCCCTCTGCTTCAGTTCTTCAACGAAATCCCACTCCTACCCCAAACCCAACTCTAATCCCCCAGCCCCAACACCCCCCACCCTCGTACTTCTCTTCCCTTCTCACTTCAATCTACCTTTCTTAACCTAAATTCAATCAGAAAAAAATGACCCCAATTTTGAATTTTTCTCGGATTAGATTTCAAAATTTAGGTAGTTTCTTTAACGAAGATTTGGGGTGTTTGAGGATTGGAGTTATATTTTATGGTGAATTTAAATGTGGGTGATAAAATATATGATGTGTGTTTTGATGTTTCGTGGTAAAAAAATAAAATTGATAGTAGATATCGGATCCGGTGGTATTGAAGTGATAAATTTGGTGGTGAGTTATAATTTTCATGGTGATTGCTATGAGTTTTAATTGTCAAAATAAGTGGGTTTAGTGGTTATAGAGTGGGTGTTGATAATGAAGAAGGAATCAAATGACATGGATTTTTATATTTTTTTTAGATCTGACCATTTATCGACATGGCACTGACATAATTATGACTTGGGGGCGAGTGTAAAACACTTCCCATCATGTGAGTGGCTATATAGGTTTTATGTTGCGTTAAGGGTGTGTTTATTACACATTAAAATAATTCAGGGGGTAATAGGACTCATATATAGTTAAGGTGTATCGCTGAGATTTCGCGTATAGTTGAGGGGGTACTTATGAATTTTCCCTTTTTATTATTTGTCCAAACTTTATTGAGGAAATTTCTGAAAACATGCTTATTATAGAGTGCAATTATTTCAGGGGGTGATAGTTTGTTTAATTACAAATTATGTCTCAGTTTTCATCAAATATTCCTTGTGTACATGTAATTAATAATCGCAGAGGGAATTCAAATCTTGAGTGAACCTCAAAGCTATACTAGCTTGGAGTTATTTCTTTCGATGGGTAGCCAATTCCGTTTCATTGCAGATCTATGATCTCACACAAGAATTCTTTGAAAATGAAGTAACATTAGATCATGATAAGCAAAACCAAAGACTAATATGTAAAACCCCATCAATAGGGCATAAATCCGATAACATAAACTAGATTAACACACTAAAAAAGACGCATACAATGTCACAAAGCCGACGTTTCTCAAGCTTTTATTGAACAAATCTTGTGACAAAGAAAAGACTAGCACACTATGACCGGTAAAAGACACTTCTAGTAAACCATCCTGCAAAACCTCATCATCAAAACAGAAACCAAAAGGAGAGCAGAAACCGAATACTGTCCTAATATTTGTAGTCCTTGACGTGAAGGCTCTCAGAAGCACCATCACCCAAGTTGGAACTACCGGCATACTTCCCGAGGGTAGCCTCAGAGTTGGCCTTGCACCTTGTGAGGAGTGCAGCTTGGGCCTTCCCAATATTCTCCTCCTTTCCTGCCCAGGCCTTGAGGGTGCTCTGCTGGAGAGCACGTCCAAAGGAGAATGAGAGGGTCCAGGGCTTCTTGGTTTGAAGCTTGTTCATGGCGTTGAGGTTGCGGGTGGCCTCTTCCTCACTCTGACCACCGGACAAGAAAACCACAGCAGGAACAGCAGCTGGCATTGTTCGTTGCAAGGCACGTACAGTGTACTCTGCAATAACCTCTGGTGCGACTTTAGGGGCATCAGATCCAGGAGTGACCATGTTGGGCTTCAACAATGTACCCTCGAGGAGGACATGGTGGTCATTAAGGGCCTTGTAGCAAGCAGCAAGAACACGCTCTGTGACATCAGCACACTTGTTAATGTCATGGGATCCATCAACAAGGATCTCAGGTTCAACAATGGGGACAAGACCGTTCTGTTGGCAGATGATGGCATATCTGGCAAGGCCATTGGCATTGTCATTGATAGCGAGCTGAGATGGCTCGTTGGCACCAATCTTGAGCACTGCACGCCATTTGGCAAACCTAGCACCAGCAGCATAGTACTTTTGGCAGCGCTCTGCAAGGCCATCAAGACCCTGGGTAGTTGTCTCACCATTGGTTCCGGGAAGCTCTACGGTACCCTTGTCGACTTTAATTCCAGGGAGGACTCCACCCTCCTTCATAACATCAACAAAAGGCTTGCCTTCAGATGCAAGTAAGAACTGTCAGAATATCATTATGTAAAAAAACCCAAGTGCAATTACCAGATAAGCTGAAGATCATTAATCCATTTTTCCACACATGAAAATACACATAAGAATTCATATAAACATACCAGCTGCAGTCTTCTGATACAGGGTTTCCTCAAACAAGATAATTCCACTCAGGTACTGAAGAGCACCAGGTGCGCAGAAGAGCAGCTCCCGGAGAGCCCTCCTGTTTGACTCAACATTCTCAACATTAATGCTAGATAGACGCTTGCCAATTGTGCCAGTAGACTCGTCAGCAGCAAGGATACCCTTACCAGGGGTAGCTATGTATGCAGCATTCTTGATCAGTTCATCTGCATCAATTCCAACATCCATTGTATGTCAAAAAAAAGATATTTGACACTAACAGATCAATTAATGAATAAACACCATTCAAAATAGAAAATTAAATCATCAACTACAAAAGGGTAGGTACATCAGCACTAATAGATCAGTTAATCAATAAACAACAATTAGCAGGAAACAACATTCATAATTTAAACAATCTTCAAAGACAGGACAGATATAACATTCCAAGAAAGCATTCCAGATTAACACAATAGAGCAAACAAATCTAACCAGCTGGTAAGCACAAACATATGAAAGCTGAATGAGCTCACTTAATACCATTCACTCCCCCAATTTTTCATATGTCTTTCTTAAAGATGAGCATATGAACTATCAAGTTCCTCAAAAATTCAATTGTTCACTTCCCTTATTTTTCAACAAGTCAAAAGAGCTAAAAGGCTTTCAACTAATTTTACTTCTTATAACAGAGTACTACTCAATAGACAAAGAATCACAACATTATAAAAAGGAAAAAAAGAACAAATATTGACACTTTTGTGAGGATATGCGTCCAAAAAGAAATTTGTTAACATATTTAATCATAAAAATGACACTTTCAATATAAATTTCGACAAATTGAAAATATTTTTAAAAAAATTAAGAAATAAATGTTCTAAAGCATGCAGAAAATTTAGTTCGTCCTCGCACTGGATTATTAATTCCAATTGAAACAATAGAACAATAGTAAGAGTATAAACAACACTCTCCCGCAAGAGATCCAGTAAGGGACCTCGCTAACGAAGGGCTAAACAAGTAGATCAAACTTCAACAGAACAAAAAGAGCACAACTAGAAAACTGTCCAAATACAAGCAGAAAACTAAGTAAATTCGCCCTCGCACTGGATAATTCATTCTAATTGAAACAATAGAGTAGTATAAACAGTATAAACACTCTAACGCAAGAGATCCAGGAAGGAACCTCCCTAATGAAGGACTAAACAACTAAATCAAACAAAACAAAAAGAGCACAGCTAGAAATAGCAAAAATTCTTCAACCACAACGATCTGAACATTAAAATGGAGACCAGATCTGAGATCTATGAGCAAACACAGATTTAGGTTCAAATTAAGCAAAATTAAAAATCAGTTAATTATTTCATAAAAAGGAAAAATGAGTAGGAAACTTTACCGGCATATTTCCCCTTGTAGCACGACATTGTTAAAGTTTGGACGACGACGAAGAGTGTAGAAGAGAGAAGACAAGTTTTGTAGATCAAAGATAAATGGAAGAGTGAGGAAAAAAATTAGGTTTAATATAATGTGACCGTCGGTGTTATCGCTAAATGGCGACCCCTTCTGCACGAAACTAGCGGCTTTTTGACTGCTTTGACCTTTTTGCCCTCTAAAAACTCATGTTGTTGGAATCCCGACTAAATTTGAATCACGCACGGCCAAATTCATGTTTTATACTTTTTCTTTTTGTGTGTGTGGTTTTTCCATACTGCATTGAATGATTAAAAATGAAGGATTACTTACTAGAGTACTTTATCATAATCTTTGTTTTGTTTTTTTTGATTTCTCATCTGATATTCGGTATTCATATTGAAGAACGACTAAATTCGAATTCGCGCAGGAAAGTTCACATCCGGTGATGAAACACTCCCAAACAAAGACGATTCTGTTTTCAGAAAAAGTCCAATCCGAACCTCTGGTTAAGAATAATCACTTACTAACTTAATCGATAAATTAGCTAGTAAGAGGCCAATCCTCAAGAATTTATTTTCAAAATAAACCATTCGAATGCTACTAAACGACAAGAATAATCTATTTAAACAGGGCACATGCATCACGAAGACACCGAACCTCACTTGGTCATGTCTTACACATTGTTTGGATGGTTTTTCTTTCCTAACCTGCGGGCGGTCAAACGGTTCCTTAGTTCAATGAGTTGTAGTTGGCAATTCCAACTTAGGCCTCATTTATTTGTTAGTATTAATCTAAATATTGAATGGTTAAAATTTTATTTTTAATATTTGAGCGTGTATAAATTATTTATTTTAAAATGTAATAGATATAATTCAAATAAAAAGGTGATTAATAATTTTAAAATATAACTTTAGTAACAAGAAATTATTATTTGATTTAAAAAGTGAAATATTTATGTTTGCTATTGATGGCGGAGATAATTTCTAGTGGTGGTGATAGTTGGTGCTAATGATTAGAAATGGTGGAGGTATTTAATGCTATAGTGATTGACGTAATGGTGGCGGTTGATAGTAGTGATAGTAATTGTGATGACAGAAGTAATTGAAAGTAGTAGCTTATGGTTGGCGATAATAGTGGTGATTGACAATGATGGTGGTTGTGATAGCGGATATGGTTAGTGGCAGTGTTTGGTGATTTTGTATAAAAAGTTGGTGAAAATTATTAATACAAAAATACCTCTTAATGATATTACGACTTTATTCAAGATCTTAATGATTAAAACTTATTTATATCAAACAAATGTTTAAATATTAATAATCTAAACAAGTGTACTTGATTACCTAAAGTCTGGATCATTCAGATTCATACCTCCATTAAATATTAACAAATAAGGTTTTAATTTTGAAAATTCAAGCTAAATTCAAATATTTAAGGCTGATCGTATATAGTTTAGTAACCATTAAAGGATGTGGTGCATTGGATGAGTTGCTCCTCCCCTTAATTAGAGGTATCGGGTTCGAGTCTTGGATACGGGAAAATCCTTGATAGGGAGTGCTTCTCCTCGAAAGGAGCCCTACACGATGTGAATTCAGAATAGTTGAACTCTAATGCGGATACCGAACATCAATAAAAAAATTTTAAAAAAGAGAGTATATAGTTTAGCACTCAATAGCCCAACATGCTTGAAGTTATTAGAAGCCTTTTTTGGAACAATTTAGAAGTAAAAGTCAGACAATGTGCACCAAGAAGAACAAAGTTAGGAAGTAATAATGTATACTAAATAAATAAAGTTAATGTATATACTAAATACTTCTCAACATTCCAGAAGCAGTACAATTGGGCATTGGCAGCATCTTTTTTGCACTTTTTAGTTTTTATTTGCACAAAATATTGACCGTGTAGATTTTGAAGTCAGATTTTGTGCACTAAAAGAATAAAATGAAGATTTTAATAATATAGTACTAATCTTTTTTCCAGAAGCAACAACGCACATAAGTGATGATTAATTGACTAAGAGCCAACAATCACTCTCTATTCACAATCCAAATAGACAACTCAAAGATATCCTAGAAGGCCAAAATACGATGGTAATTGAAATGATCAAGAAAGGATATAAAATTTATAATTTTGTTATCGTTGAATGCAAGGTTGTTCCTCAGGAAATTAGGGAATCTAGCAACTAAGAATGTTTTTCGTGAACTAAACAGGATTGTCGAGGTCTCGAGGATGATAGACAAAAAAGTTAAAAGAGTAATTAATTTGATTTTTGAGAGTAATTGTGTACTTTTCCTGATTAATTTCCTCCAAAATAAATATGTGGATGACTGGATTTTGTGATATGTGAAAAAAAAAAAAAAAAAAAAAAAAAAAAAAATGTTGAGAGTGGGATTTGAACCCACGCCCTTTCGGACCAGAACCTTAATCTGGCGCCTTAGACCAACTCGGCCATCTCAACATGTTCTTGAAGTTTCCTCTTGTAATTATAAAAACAAACCACTACTTTAGATCTTATTTTTCTTGGTATGGTAGAAAAATTAAACAAATTTCTTAATATCTTTCCTAAGTTACATGGATTATATAAGCGCATCTTTTCAAATTAGCAAATCTTTAAATTTTCCACTAAAAACTGTCCATGCCAAACACACCTTAAATTATTGGAAAAACAACGTTATTAGTAATAACTAGCTAGTCATAAATAAAGTCCAGTGTAATTTTATAAATAAAGTCCAAAAAGATAGTGCGTATATAATTTTACTCATGCATTGTGAAGATAGAAAGGTTACTTCAGATAAACTGAAAATTAAACAATACACTAAAAAAGTTTAGCTTTTAAAGAAGTTTGTGTCCCACGCACATCTCCTTGACAAATTTTAGACGACAAAAAAATCTTTAATTTGATTTAAGATAAGAAAGAAGCTTCTGAATGACTACTAATTAATTACATTACAACTAATTACCAAAAAAAAAAAAGACTACAGAATAATTAGCTTCATTTCACGATCATCTATTGGGAATTTTAATTTATTCACCTGTCATGTATTAGGATAACTTTTTGTCTTTCATATATTCTAAAATCTAATTATGAAAAATCAAATATGCAATGCATTTATTGAGAAAAGAAAATTCATATATGGTACGTTATTAATCTCTTTAATTTCCAAGCTATTTCTTATTTTAACACGTATGTATATAGGTAGGAAAATTCTTTCATAATTCATATCTCCACAACCACATATATAAAGTTATTTCATAGATGCTTCATTGATTTTAAATAAAGGGAAAAATGATTTTGTAGGTCATTTATAAATTTTTATGTTTTTTATAAGAGATTTTTATTTTTATACTTAAGAAATTGAAAAAGGTCAAGACTGACAGGCTTCTAGGATCAGTGACGGATCTAGAATTTCAATTAAGAGGGTTCGAAAAACCTATAACTTTACATTTAGGAGGTTCAAAATCAATATATAGACATAAAAAATCTTTAAAATACCTTAAATATACAACGTAATTTTTTGCCGAAGGGGTTCGAGTGAACCCCCTCGACAACCTCTAGGTCCACCCATGTCTAGGATGAGAAGTTTTTAAAGATGGAATGTACATAACCCCAGGAATTTCATAAAAGGTATCCAAAAATTGAAAGTGAAAAAACATTTGTTGCCAGTGAGATTCAAATATTCGAGCACTGCCTCATTCCAAGGGTCTGAATCCACAGGGCTATAATAGTTTGTTATGTTAATGGTGTCCAAAATATGTTATTTAATCATTTCATGTATCATTTTACTTGTAATTGGACACCCTGACAACCATGTAGCTACGCCACTGTACATAACACTTTAGGTAAACCTCACATCAGAATATTAAAAGAGAAAATTAAAGAATTTTATAAGGCACCACTCAAGTTCACATAATACACACACTTTTAGTTCACGATGTGACATAATCCAAAAATAGATCCATGTGATTAAAGACTTGTAACAAATAAATACGTGTCATGAACTTAGATCTTGACAAATACATTTATTTTACTACAATTCAAACTTCATAATTAACCAAGAATTTTAGATTTGGGGCAAAATGGACCATTTAAGGAGAAATTAGGTATGGGTACTCTATATTGGACGCGTGGAAACCGGCGAACCGTCAACCATGCCTAACTACAAAGCTTTGATTAGTCAATTGTTAACAACAACAAAAAACATGGAACTATTTACTTTAAGAATTTATGACAAGATTTAGTACCCATTTGATCATTAATATTTTCTATTTTTTTCCCTAAATTTTATTTTAAATTTTTTATTTGGACATAAAATTGTTATAATGTTTCAAAGTTCAAAAAATTATTTTCAAAATTTTCACTTCAAATCATTCATAAAAATTCAAAAAGCAACTCCAAAAAACAATTTTCACTTCAAACCACTTACAAAAATTCTAAAATAATATCAGTTTGAAATCATGTCCAAATACAACCTTATTTCCAAATAGCATTTTCAATTTTTTTTTCAAACAAGTAATATTTCTTTTTTTAAAATTTCACAAAATTTATATCTAAACGCCCACTTAATTTTACAATCCATTACAAAGGCCATTTTAATTATATAATCCTTTTTACAAAAGATTGATAAAGAAATAATATATGAAATTTATGAATGAAATATCCAATATCTTTATAAGTTCATTTTTTATTATTCAAACTATAATTGTCCGATCATTTTTTTCAAATTTAATAATCTCTAACCCACGATAATTAGAAAAAAAAAAACACTTACTATAAATTAGTGGGAAGCAAATCCACACCACTACTTAAACTTGTCAACCTAAATGACTAGTTGACTCCCATTCTAGAATTAACAAAAACGTGGCCATTCTTTATTCTTATTTTTACCCTTTATACTTTTTTTTCTTGCTAAGATTCATTTTCTTTTTCTTACAAAAGTGAAACCATTATTTACTTATTTTAGAAAAAGGAAAAGAAAGCAAAATAATAAATGATAAACTCATAAAATGGACCAAAGTAAATACAATAATAATGTTAGTTAGGGGTGTGCATTCGGTTTTTGGTTTGATTTTGTACTATTTGGTTTAGATTTTTCGATTTTTGATTTTGAAAAAGTATAACCCAATCTAAATCAAAATAAATTTGGTTTGGTTTGATTTTTTTTTCTTTTGCGATTTGATTTTTGTGGTTCAATTATGTCAATAATTAGAAACATAATCAAAGTTATATTTGCAACTTGAAAAAACAATATATATAATTCAGTTTTTTCGATTTTTATTTTTCTAAATTCGAAACCAAACAAAGTAAATTATTACAAAATCAAACCAAAAGACCAATCCATATTAAAATTCGGTTTGATTTTTCGATTTAATCCAAATAGTGCACACCCCTAATATTAGTAGGATAAGATTGCCATGTTATTGGTAGGTTTTTATAAATTTATTTTTAGTTTATATTATTTTTATAAGAGAACTTTATATTTACACAAAAGAGATTTGAGTTTTTTTTTCTATTAATATATAAGTGATGATAAGAGATTATTTCCATCAATTGAGATGAATAGAATAATTTCTTTACATTATTTAATTAAAAGTAATAATTTCAAATTGTGGGAATGGATTACTTCTTAGTAGCAAAACATGATTACTTCCTCCGTCTCAAATTAATTATATTTAACTATATTTTAAAGCTAAATTGATTAGATTAATTCAACATTTTAAAATTAACTTTTACATATTTAAAAATTATACAAGAAGTAGTATATGTACTGCAATTCTTCTAATATTAATTTAGTGAAAGAATATGTTTTGAAATATCGATCAAAGCTTATATACTTTAATTATTGAAAAGCAAAACATGACAAATATTCTAGATAGTGTGTAATAATTATAAGGAAGAAAAACAAAAGAGTATTTTGAGTGCCATTGTTATTTTTCCATTCTGTGACTTTTGCTAAACTCTTTAGTGCCATTCTCTCTAAATTCTTGGTTCCTATTTATACAAACTCCCTTCACCTTTAATACTATATATTATAATTTTCTCATCAAGTATTCCCTCATTTCTTTCTCTCAACTATAGATCTCTCACACAAAAAATTTAAAGAAAAAAATATTAATCCCAATGAAGCTTATGATTAATTTATATCTTATTTCATTTTTCATTACACTACTACTCATTTCCCAAACAATATCTGCTCGTCTTCCTCCTACAAGTAATCAAGGTACTTTAGCAACAGACAATTTCTATCGCTAAACAGTAAAAAAAATTTCGCTGGTTCTATTTAGCGATGAATTATCAAGAAAATTGTTAATTACATGCTATTTGGCAATAGATTAGCGATGAATTTCGTTACTAATTCCTTCTCTCTCTATCTTTTGTTTTATTTGTGTATAGTCCCTTTATTTATTTTGTAAAGCTTGTAATTAAGGTCCAATTATGGATCTTCTAAAGATTAATTATCATTAATGATTATTATGCTTTTCATACAGATAGCAAGAAGATTGAAGCTAATGGGATTATTCATTCAATTCCCATACAAGAAGAAGACTTCACCAACGTAAGTTCTTTTTTCTTTTCTTTTTTCAACTTTGGTTTTGCTTTAATTGATTTCGATGTGTATATGAAATATGAATCTTCTAGTTCAATTCCCATTAATTTTATTGAAAGACATAATTAATTAATTAAATAAAAATATGTCATTGGTAAGGCTTAAGCTTTTGGATGGTTATTTGATGCTACAATATGATATCAGAATAGACATATATTTTGTTCAGGTCAAAAATCAGATCGCACGTGAAGGGCATGTTGAAAAACATAATTAATATATAGAAGGGTATTTTTTTCTAAAAATTTAAAGTTTTACTCCATCATGACAATAATTAGTAATTGTTTCCAACTATATCTCATATTAATAAATTACCTCCTCTTATGATCAATTCTAAAAAAATCCAATAAATAGGGTAGGACAACTCAGTAAAAGATTACCTTGTATTTATTAGTTTTCTTAATGGACGTGAAAAAAGCTAAAACAACACTTATTTTGAATTTGAGGGGATGTATGAGATGATCACGCACTTCAAAAAGTTTTTAACTTTAATGAAACATCTTCCATTTTTAGTAGTATTATTTTTTGATATATTGTCCTTAATGGTTCTTGAACAGCTCATGGGACTGGATAAATGTGAAGACAGTGCTGAAGTTTGTTTAAACAGAAGGATGATAGCTGAGGCTCACTTGGATTACATATATACTCAAAATAAACCTAAGCCCTAAAGAGGGATTAATAATTTCTCTGATATGTTAACTATAGATTAAACTACAAAGCATATATACATGTACAAGTTTAGATAAGAAAATACATACCAATATCATAAGATGTAATATTAGTCTATTAATAATGGAGTATATGTTTTATGAGCTATTAATGAGTAGTGGAAACTTTTTATTACTCTTTTATGCATCTTCACAAGTATAATGATTCGAGATGTTTCACTAGGAGACATATTTTTTGAAGTTTGAACCGTCAATCTTATTAATACGCGACCTCCGCTCCTTATCTAGAGTCATGTCTTCAATAATATGAAATTGTGCAATGTGTTGTCTAATCACCTCTCCTAATACTTTTTCGGCCTATCTCTACCCCTCTGTGTATCCCTTACAATCAGCCTCTCGCACCTCCTCATTGGGGCGTCTACACACCTCCTGTTCACTTGCCCAAAATATCTCAATCTCGCCACTTAAACCTTTAAGAAGTCATAAAATTGTGTGTTGTTTCCCCTTCAAATAAACTAATATAAGTCATAAAATTGTATGCTGTTTCCCCTTCAAATAAACTAATATTTTACTATTGCCCTTCAAATAGACTGCTCTTTAATTTGTACCCTTTAACAACAAACTTATGGCTAATGGGACATAAATTCTTTAGAAACTGAAATCATGCCCGAATTTAACTTGAGAATTATCATAATACAAAAATATAAACTTAATTCCCGCAAAAAAAAAAGGTTGTTTGATATGACATAAATTAAAACCAGCACAAAATAGGGACAAATGTACAAATGACCCTTGAGAAAGTCCTCTTTTCTAAACCTCTTAACATCTAATACTCGTGCTTCCAACTTTAACCAATTAGTTGCAAATTGCAATATACAGTTTTTTCGTACGATAATTGATATTAAAGTTGGAAGCACGAATATTAGATGTTAAGAGGTTTAGAAAAGAGGACTTCTTAAGGGTCATTTGCACTTGTCCTTCCTTTTTTGGTTTCCCACCCGGTGTCCGGTACCCACATTTAAGCCTGACTAAATCTGAATTCACACAAGGAAATCCCACATTTGGGGTAAAGCACTCCCTATTTTGTGCCGGTTTTTCATTTATGTCACATAACAAACAACAGATAGCAACAGATAATATCAATAATCAATCAACTACAACTCAGTTGCAACTAATTGGAGTCGGCTATATAAATATTCATCTGTTTTGATTTTGCTCTATTCGGGTCCATAGTTATAGGACCAACAGCTTGAAACAGCATCAAGCAAGAACTTACAACAAGAGTGCATCAGTTGCAACTATGCTTTCATCTCACATCCAAAATACACATAATACACCATCAATAAAAAGGGATAATAGCACGAACACCCAAACAAAGAAAGGAATTCCAACTATTCTGCAGCCGCAAATCAGTGATACTTTTAACTTAAATCCATAGTAGCTCATAGAGAAGGTGATACAGTAGCTTGCTCAGGGCATACTCTGATGTTGCAATTCGAATGGAGATGCAGCTCGATGATTTTGGTTCAATGGCAACAGCTGTTCAGCAGGGACGAAGCTGTGATTTCAGCTTTATAGGTTCTAAGTTTTAGAACAACTTCAAGAGCTAATAACTAACACTTGGGTTCTAAATTTAATGTTGTACATATTTTATGATTTTCTAACACATACATTGTTTGAGCAAAGGCTAATGGGTTCAGCTGAACCACATATGAGCTTCTACCGCTGCCATGTTGCTCAGGACAATGTAAGATACAAAGGATTCAACCGAAATTGTATAACATGATGCCAAAAATGTAAGATTGTCATCATATTATCACTTAAAAGCAAAGCCTAGAAGAGGCTAAACAAGAAAGATGCACAAGCAGTACAAGTAAATTGTACTGAACCTGGATACCTTGAATTAACATACCCCTGTGCGATTCCTTTTAATCCAAATCAAAAAAGTAGTCTTCCAACTCCTGCGAATTGAAACAGTGGTATCAAATATAAGTCAAGTAATGACAACTAATCCAATCAAGCACGGAAGTAATCATAGCTCACAGTAACTTGTGCAAAGAAAAAAAATATTGAAGAACGACATCAACTATAATAAGCATAATAAAGCAAGTTGGCAATTCCTATGCATAATAAAAGAAATAATTGATCCCCAGAAATTCTCTGCCTAAAGATTCCTCTTCTTTATGATAGTCCACTGAGTTTCAGTTAGGCCACAGAAATCATCTATTTAGAGAACTCAACCAATATCTTAACCAATAAGCACCGACAACTGGATCGGAAGATAAAAACAAAGACTTCAAGTAAGAGAGCTAACCATTTGAACCTCAATTAAGACACTTTGAGAATCATATTCAAATATAAGCAGACTTAAATCCAGAATATCAACATCATCCATCAATACCCACATATATCCTAACAGAAATAGATATTCCGTACATTTAACTGTACCTGAGGCATGCAGACATGACAAATCTGTCTTTATTCAATAGCATATAGTGAAATAACTCAACAAGCTTATTTATGACAAATACAAAGTACATCAAACACCAAAAAGTCACAAAAAATCCAACATAAACTATATGACACCCTTTCACCGAGTTGATTCAACACAACAATTATCCCCATTTTGTTTATACACAGATCAATCAAGCAAAAAAATGTTATACTTAATAAAGTTAACACAACACAAACTAAATCAGACCGGTAACTTGGCGTTGAATCTACACAACCATTCTCATTTATTTTATAGATCAGAAATGTCAAAGGAAAAACTTATGGATACAATTGACGTACCGGTTTTATATCATCCTTAAGCATCAAATTTTGAGAACCTTCTGCTGTACAGTTCTTGTGGACTATAGGATTCTGAATACCGCTTTCGTTCAATGAATTATTCATGTAAACAGCTCCTTTGAACATCCACTTGTCACTCTCTTCATCATAAGAATCTTCAAAAAACTGACCACACAAGACACATATACACTGACTTTCATCAGCAGGAACCATAACCTCAGTGCATTCTGATAGTTTGCTAGAACCTCCAGTTGGTCCTGCCAATATACCACAGTGTGGGACGCTACCGGTTCCAGCAATCCATTCCGCAGAATTTAAATACCACCTCCTTTCAGTATGCAGCAGTTTCCCATCTGGATTCCTTAGTGCGTGCCATTCCAAGTGTCTATCAAGTTGCACTCGGAGCTTAAGTCGAAGACCACATATGCCACATTGATGTGGAACGTCATCAAGAAGTTCACTGATGACAGCAGGATTGGACTCCCGAATTACACCTGGTTTAAATGCATCTTCTCTCTCTTCTTTGTTGGACTGAGGTAATGCATCAGGGATTTTAGCAGCAGGTTTAGAGAGAGACAGATCATCCTTTTGAGACGAGCAAGTGGGCGAGGAAACTAGAGCAGATACACCAGGAATTGAACTGATGCTTGCAGGAGGACTCTGGAACCGAGTTTGTGGAGGTGTCAGTGGAGGAGTTGAAGTTGGAGACTCCTCCTTTGACGCAGATATCAATCCCTTTGCCATCAATGAATTCAAAAGTTTTGCAAGAGGATTAGAAGCAGCAGTTACCACATTTGGAGCCTGCAATGATTCACTACCTACCAGAGTTGGAGCAGGGTCAGGTGGCAGTCGTGGTTGTTCTCCATTTCTCTGGGAATAACTTGGGGGATTTGAAGCATTTCTGTCCGATTGTACGCTCACAACAGAATGTGGAGCCTTTGGTCCAGATGACAAAAATTGGATAGGAGGACCACTTGGTAGAGGAGGCTGTGCACCGGCTTGGGATGACAGAGGCCCCTTATCACGAGAATTCAGCGGTGTGCCGACACTAGAGCTACTATTAAGTACTCCACTCTTCATAACAGCAGCCAACAGACTACTCAGACTCGTTTGACCTGAGGATTCAGAGCCATGAAGAATGGAAGGCACAGTGCCAGAATGATCAGCAAAACCAGAAAGCTGAGTGACTATTGACTTTTGGGTGTGAATGGAAAATTCAGACTCAGGACTCTCTTGCTGGGTTTCTTCAGGAAAAGAGACATGTTCTTCTTGAAGAGATGACATCACAGAAGATGGATTATATCTTGGAGTCTGTGATATCTGTGAACTAACCAAATGAGCACTCTGAGATGTCATTGGCAGAGAGTCCTGGGAGACTTGCTTACGGGGATCTAAATTTGACCTCCTTGAAAATTGAGACATTCTTGGATCTGCATGAGATTCAGTCTGTGTATGATACTCTCTAGTGAGACTGTTAACTACTTGATTAAAATTGCCGGTCGAGATTGATGGAGATGGAGGAAGCTGATGCATCGCTGACTCTAAAGATGGAGGGGCAGCTCCCTGAGTTTCTCGTGGTTGCATTATGGTTCCCCTGGATCCATTTGCAGTCTTTGCTATTCCATAACTTGGTGTCCCCACATGACTTGAACCTTTCTGTGACTGGAAAGATCTCCCAACTATGGAGTTTGTAGCTGTTGACAACCCACTGAAAGAGGTTAGATAACCTCTAGGATGATCTGGAGCACTTCGAACAGAAGCCAAATGCCTAGCTTCATCTGGCCACATCGATGATATTTGATTCTCGGGAGATGTTTGGCCATTGTCTTCTCTGGAAAGAGAGTCAGCCGAGGCTTCACTTTCAGCCTTTAACCCAAATATGTTTTGGGATCTCGGATGTTGATTATCTAAGCCCTGCACATCCATGCAAATAACAAGATGAATTGTCCAAACTAGCATGAGGCTCTCTATTCACATTGCAGAAACACCAGACTAAACAACCAAAGAACAAGACAAGAAACCATGGAGGAGGTTCATTTAAAAAGTCAGACAAAACATCCAATTTTCAAATGAATTAAACCTCTCCACAATCAAATTAAAGCATGATTATATCATTATAACAAAAGGTAGCTAATTTTTCTCTAGGGAAGTACTTAAGTATCCATCCTCAGTTCACCCTAGGTGAGAAGAAAGCTGATATATATCATATAATAAGAAGATTGGTAGGGTAGAGAGGTACACAATAGGTGCTTCGAGATCTCAATAGAGAGAGAGAGGGATGGAGGGAGTGAGAGAGAGAGAGGCCAACAAGGATCAGAAAGATGGGGATTGAAGTTTCTTTTCATGTTTGACAACTAGTAGTCTTACTCAAAACTAAAGTTAGTTTTTTGAGGATGAGAAGTAGTAGGCTGGTATAATGTGAAAATTACGTAAGTGAACATTTTGAATTGGTTGTAAAAACCACACTAGTAGGAGGTTAGATATTGCTGAAAAAATTTATAGATATAATCAGCAATGTTTTCAATTTAGAAGGGAAACTCTACCCGGAAGTACAAACAGGTTGCTTTCTTTTTCTTTTGGGAAGGAGGGTGAGGGGCAGAATCAGGTAAACATTTACACTTACAGATTTATATGGATCTTCCGATGTCTGTTGATCTTTATCTGCACTATTGACATCATCCCACATATACTCCTCTTCATCAGAACTCTGCCAGCTCCGATCCATCAAAGTACCACTTTGATGGGCAAAGGAGCGTGTTGGTTGTGGATATGCATCAGAGTTTGCCGTATTCTGGGATAGACTTTGGACTCCATGCTTAAGGTCCAAGCCATTTCTCTGACTTAATATCTTACCATTTGCAGGATTGTACCAAGATTTATCACGTCCCTCTTCCTTTAGCTTTTCACCTGTTATTCTTAATCCGAAGCCAGAACCCCTTGACAAATCAGAAACATATTCAGGATCTCCATATGCTGCACTTGTAGTTTTCTCGCGGATTCGCTCATTCAACTGCACTTTCTGAACACACTGCATACATTGCAATATCAACTGGCTTAGACTCATAGAAGAATCATGCATGAATATGTTAGAAACACATATATACCACACACCTTAGTAGGCATATCGAACCAAGATCTTTCAGAACCTACACTGATTGCCCTCTCTGGTTTCTGTACGTCCCCTGGAGTGATGTCATCAGCTGATCCTTTTGCCTTGATCATAATAAACCACAATAATAAGGATAATTGACCAGGAGAGATATGCGTAAGGAAAATCCTCAGAGCATCATTTATAAACATGCCAAAGCATTGATACTACTTGCTTGAACCAGTTTACATGACAGGTTGGCAAAACATCATGTAAAGATGGATCTTGGGCCTAACTCAACCCCAAAGCTAGCTCAAACTTCAAAGGGAGGAGGATTGCTCAAGCCTTATAAGAAGTCCACCCACCTCATTAACCACTAATGTGGGACTTTTGACATTCTTCAACAATTACAATGAGTACACCCATCAATGAGGAATCCAGTGTTGAGACCTGATGAGGCACATTTATATGTGTATTTATGCCTTTTCTCATGTTTGAATTAGTGAATTTTAAGTATTACATGATGTAATTCCTCACATAATTGTATAGTTTTGATGATAGATATGCAATGAAGGAGATGAGGAGGAAATACACAAGATTCAAGCGAAAGAGATGCAAGAAATGAAGAAAAAATGGTTGAAGAATAATTGGGCACAAAACAGCCCCGACCGTCGCAGCGGTCAAAGTTTTGATCGCTGTGATGCTCCTTCAGAATTTGTTAGGCAGCCCTGACCGTCACGCCAGTCAAAGTTTCTGTCGCTGCGACTTGAGTACAAAAAGGGGAGGAGCCCGCACACTTTAGACAACAGAACTTCTAGGAGAAAGAGGAGAGAAAAGAAGAGAAAACTCGAGATTTTTAAGGAGTATTCAAGAGATCTAAACTTTAGAGTTTCTTCTAAACCTTCATCTCTTAATTTTTTGTTATGAACACTATGAATCTTAACTTTTCTATGGTTGTTTTTACTCCATTTATGGAGTAGCTTTCTCGTAGTTGAGTTTTGCTAAAACCTATGGTTTGATTAGTGTTTGATTTTACCTTTCATCTCATGTGTTTATTTGACTTCTTGAGGAGTACACTGATTTATTACTCGCAAGATATCAACTTCTCCATTGATTTGATTGGGTGTATGATACTCTTTTGTTGAATATTAATCAGTGTTATCAAAGGCGAAAAGCGCAAAAAAAGCTCTAAGGTCCACGGCACGGGGCTTTAAGCGCAAATAAAGCGTAGGCTTTAATGAAAAAAGGCGCAAAGGGAGAAAAAAATATAAATATATATGTTCAGTCCAAGACTAATAATTATAAACATGAATAACAAATATATGACCAAAGAAATTGAAAAAAAATTATGATAAAGTGAAATATCAATTGTTTAGTGTCACTTCTTCATAAGAGGCTCATTGGCAAGGAAAAGTTTGCCGTAGAACCTTGATGACGACACTGAAGTGCACATAAAGTGAGGCGAAGCGCTCAACACGTTTTGAGCCTCGCTTCAGGGCTTAAGCGCGCCTTTGATAACACTGATATTAATTGATTCTATTCGCGAGAAGGGATTAGTATTTTAACTTAGTTGTGTCACATAGATATCAGTGATGTCAAAGGCACGCTTAAGCCTTGAAGCGAGGCCCAAAACGTGTTGAGCGCTTCGCCTCACTTTAAGCGCGCTTCAGTGTCATTATCCAGGTTCTAAGGCACGTTTTTCCTTGCGAATGAGCATCTTCTGAAGAGGTGACACTAAACAATTGATACTTCACTTTATCATAATTTTATTCTCAATTTCTTTGGTCATATATTTGTCATTCATGTTTATAATTATTAGTCTTAGACTAAACATACATACATACATACATGCATATATATATATATATAGTTTCTCACTTTGCGCCTTTTTCATTAAAGCCCACGCTTTATTTATGCTAAAAGCCCCAACAGACCTTAGAGCTTTTTTGTGCTTTTCGCCTTCGATAACAGTGATAGATATTCGAGAGAAGTCTATATGTTTCTATCTTTAGAGAATCATTCAACACTACTTTCACATCTTTATACATCTTTTTCTTTCTATTAATTGTATAACCTAAAGGAGTACAATAATTATAAAGGATTAGAGGGAATGAATATATTCGGTAGAAACGTTCGTATTTTAATGAGGTTTGATGGAAGGAATTGAAAATCGTCAGTTATTCCATATGTGGATTCTTGATTCAACTCATTTATCTCCCTATGTTATAAGGGTTTGTTCTAATTGGGTTGGTTATTTCTTTTTCCCATCATTATCAAGTTTTAAAAATTATCAGATTTCCCAAATAGCAATCAAACAATACTAATTAGCATATTAGGAACTCAATCCTCGTGGGATCGACATTATCTATACTATCTTTGACAAGCACGAGCTCAATTTTATACACCGGTTTTACACTCGGCAAGACCACTAATATTTTACCATCTAGACTCCACTACACAAGTGGTCAATAGTTCACTTGCCTAACAATTCATCCCAACTCCAAAACAAAATTAAAACTACAGGCACCATCATAAGTGCTCTGCAAACATAAACGCACAGGAAAGAAAATATTTTTTCTCCGGATAAGTGTTTCAAAAACAAAATCTGATCGTTAAAACAAACAGAATTTACAAACTTATTCAAACCAAGCATAGAAAATACTAACTCTAGTTGGTTGCTGTACGCACTGCCTTGCCTCTAAATACTTGGGATTTACATGAATGCTATGTGCAGTCTGTTGAGCCTTTGAATCATCTCTACGTGCTCCTGATGAAGAGCCATTGACACCAGTTGTAAATCCAAGCTCCTTCTCAATAAGTTGTAGTTGCTGAGCAGGGAATACTTTTCTCCAGGTTACAAAAAGACGCTGCATCCCAGAGTGTACCGAAGGTTCTACCTGTCTATAAGCCTTGCAGAAAACCTAAAAACATAAAAAGGAAAACCAATAATGAGGAAAAAACTTAACAGCCTATTATGCACCAATTAGCACACTTTCCAAACTACAGGTATTTACTTATATAAGAGATGAGTAGATGACAGAATGGGTTTCATTTCTACATCTTCATCCATTCAGATGTGTGTTACATCATAGGGGGAAAATATGAAAAAACAGAAAGCGGACAACAATATGCAACAAAGCCTTTCTCAGGAAAAGAGGCAAGACATAAGAAACTACAAAATTGAGAGAGAAAAAACAGAATCTCAATGAACTACATAGAGATAAAATTCTGACCTCAGGCAGCCTGGCAGCAAAATACTTAACATAATCCCTCCCGATATTCTTCACAATACTGTCCAAAAGATAGAGAGATGGCAGCTTTTGCTCACTAGGAATCTGTAAATGATGTTCAAAGGTAGATTAACATGAGCTTGCCATAGCCATCGACAGTCAGGTGATACAGAGTAAAAGCAAAGAAAGAGCATGAAAGCAAATTCTCAAAATGATGACATAAGGCAAACAGCAAGAAAGACAACATAATCAGTCAAAGAAGTGCAGAGAAAATTGTTATGCCCTTTCCAATGTGAAGTCCCACAGGACAGTCTAAATGAAGGAAAGAGTTACTGGACACTCATACATGTCTATATAATCAGCGTACAGAAACTGAGCAGTAACGTGGCTGAAGAATCACCATATACAACCATCTAATATTCAGAAAGATGGACCCTATATGAATGGAGACTTACTCATGTTAACATAGGAAACAACTGAATCCACTACCTACAACCAGAAGAACAACTACGCCTCAATCCCGAACTAACTAAAACTGCATCGTAAACTAGTTTTACCTGCATACTCTTTATTTTGCCAATGCAATTTAATGTCGCGAGGAGAACAACCATTCAAAGAATCCAAAATTTTTGATGAGCGGTAGAGTGAGAAACCTGTCTATTGAAACTTGTCATGAAGCAGCTGTAACTTCTTTCAGACATACCTTCGACCATAAATAGGAAAATGGAAATAAAGATAAGAGACACCTACTTATTTATTTTTTTGAGAATTAAGAGACACCTACTTTTATGCTAAGTTTAGAGGACTTGAGACACCGCCCAGAGATTGGACGAAGATTCTTCAAGCAACATCAGCTCTTGCTAAAAGGGTTATGGGGAAAAAAAGATCAGAGTTGATAGGGGCTGAGTGCGCGTTTAATCTTATTCTTCTAATCTAGAGGCTGAGTGTGCGTTTAATCGATCCAAAACTTAGCAATAGTCCAGCAACCATTGAACAGTGATGAGTTGGAGGTACTTTTCTAGGTCATGAGCCGTATCAGGAAAAAAAATGCGAGATAGCATGATACGAGAATGTAACGAAAGAATGACCCTCTTTGTCGAGATGTTTAGCAACTATGAGGTTTTCTGTCTTTGGTGAAAAGACAGGCAAAACTTTGCCCCAAGTGAAACTAAGGTTCTGAGATCTCAATAAAACATGTACATAAAGAAGATTTTCCGCAGCGAGACATTGATTTGAAAGATCTTATGATTATCATCTGATATTGTCCCAACAAGATTCCATCTCAGTATGGTATCACAAGAATTTCTCAGAATCAGAGGTGTCACTAGAATTACTTGAAGGTGCATCATAGGGTCTATTTAGTACAACTCCAGGATAAGTCAATTTGATGAGAAAGATTTACTAACTTGTACCATAAGACAGCTTGAAAATAGATCCCCTAGTTACCCTTTAAAACCCAAAGAACCAAGATAAACATAGAAATATCAACTTCTTTAAAAAATAAATGGGCTGAGAAAATTGCACAACTGAGAAAAGCAAAATTATCTAAGACAATATGCCCCTTTAACATGGAGAGCACTTCAATACTTTTTTGAACAAATTATAAAAGAAAAGGAATTTATCCTGCATACATCGTTCCTATAGGTTAAATCCTGCATACATCCTTCATACAGGTTAAGTGTGTAAAACCGGCTCCAATGATAGGTTAAGTGTGTAAAACCGGATCCAATGATGCTCTACATAGATGAATTATTTATAGACACATTTCCAACAAATTCCATTACTAGACAAGTAATAAGAACTGCTTCACGATTGTGCGACTGGAATATCCCCTTCACTGTTTGAAGTAAAGCAAGACTGGAAGCTGCCTTTTTTTCTTTTTGATAACTGTAGTTCTCCGGGCCAGCTTGCCCATACCCCAACTAATTCCACGGGGTACCTGCTACCTCCCACCAGCACAGAGTACCAGGTGCTTGGACATATGAAAAGAAATCACCTAGTGTTTCCTGTTGGACACTGTCCTTTCAATATCTAACAAGATTAATAGAGTTGAATGGACCTTGAGTTGTCTAAAACCAAGCGGTGACGAATAGTACTTGGAATTCAGCAGATGAGATAGCTTTAGCAAGTCTGGACGAACAACTCTAAATTGGATCCACAAGAGCTTACACAATTGATCACTGAAAATAATCACAGTTAAAATTTTGTTTTTGCTCATCACTGAACGTTCCTAAACACAAGAAAGAAACCGTGAAAGCATACCATCAAAATCACGATACAGAATCAACCATATATTATAGTAAAAGACCGAATTGCTTCCACAGCCAAATTTCTTTCACTGAAATCCACATTTCTTACAAATTGTGTACTCCACTTTCACTATGCACTCACATTTACAACGAACCAGCTATACTAATCTAAATAATTTAGCGCCATAACGTCTACAGAACACTAATTGAAGTCAATTAACATGCACAGAACAGCACTTAGACTGGAATATCACCTCAAGAATGTTCGCGCAGATAATAGCAGCAATAACCTTCGCATCGCGCAAATTTTCACCAGCAATAATAGTCAAATTCGTGATTATCGGCTTGGAATTAATGGTGAGCTCAGCCAAAGCTCTCTTATATTCGCTGATAAGCTGCTGTTGATAAGGTTCACAGAGTGAATCACTGTTCTCAGGATCTTCCCAACTGTCAATTGCCCGAAATCTCGGGGCAACAGAGCCTGAATTCACATCCCGTTGAGGGATAAAACTCCCTCCATTTGAGATGCGATTGGTTTCAATAGAATCTTCGTTTAATCTGGGCTTTTTTATACCTGATTCCACACATGATCTACGAGAACTCTTCATCTCTATGAACAAAAACCAAACCCAAACCCTAACCCTAAAATGCAAACTATTTTACACAGATTACATCACAAATTGGCAAACAAAAAACAGAAATTAAACAAACATAAACTACTTTTTAACATCTATGATATCAGAATTACAACAAACATTGAATCGAAAATTTGAGAGTTCGGAGCTCGATCCGCGATTCAAAAACGGAGCTAATCGGAGAGAATTTGGGGAATTTTGGGGGAGGGGGAGAAGGGGAGAAAGAGTACTAGCTATTATATACATGGGAAGAGCCCCTGGTTTCTAAATTGAAAAATTGGCATTCTTTCACCATTTAGATTGGTAATTGGCAAAAATAACCCAAACTTAAATTTGATGTACATTTTTTAAAAAAATAAAAAATTGACAAACTATATTTAAGTACAAAAAAATATCGAAAATGCCCTACTCATAAGTTCCTTTGTCGTTAAGATAATTTTTAAAAAATTCGAAATTTTTTTCTTCTTTTTCTACCATGTTTGTCATTGGGATCAATTAAAGTGTTTTGTACTTTTTCACTATTCATCCAGACTTCACATAGTTAAGTTGTATTGATGAATCATTTTATTTCAATCAATCAAGAATGTTTTAACTGGATAAATTCGTGTATTTCAGACTAGATATAGCGTAAATTGTCTTCAGCCCACTAGAACAATTTGAAATAATCTCAATGAATCTTACGTAAGACACAGAGATTTTCATAGCTAATTCAAAATTCAAAAAAGGGTCTAAGATGCTCTTAAACTATGAAATTTGGTATAATATTGTTCTCTATCCATTTACCAACCTAAAAATTGCCTGTGACGTCTATTTTTTGAATCAACAGTATCCTTCTTTCTAATAGCTCACTTCAAAAAATCAGATTAATGGGTTCATTAATTACGTGACAACTTTCTATTGATTTATTTTAAATCAATGTTAATTAATTAAAATTTCAATCTATAATCTAGTATCCAGCTAAAATCAATGTCTATTTATCAAAGGAAGATTTAAACTCATATTTATGAAATGTAGCGGGAGATTTTCTTACCAAACATAACATGATTTTTTTTTCAAAACGTAGACGAAATTTCGCTCAAAATTTTCTTGTATGAAAATTGTATAAAATTAGTATGAAACATGTATAAAACTGTACAAAAATTGTATAAAATTCATATAAGTTTTCTGAAAAAATAAATAATTATTGTATATAAAAATCATATAAAATATGTGTGAAATGTGTACATATAACTAACTACACAAAGTTCATGTTAGGTTTATAGAAAAACACGCTTCAAAATTCGCTCATGATTTTCGTGTATGAAATATGTATGATTTATGTAAATAACTGTATAAATTT
Organism: Solanum appendiculatum; assembly: GCA_018342035.1. NCBI lineage: Eukaryota > Viridiplantae > Streptophyta > Magnoliopsida > Solanales > Solanaceae > Solanum > Solanum appendiculatum. The sequence goes on along the minus strand of JAGDQO010000283.1, from coordinate 1,644,861 downwards.
TGAATAAAGTTCACGTTGGTTTTTGAAAATTTAATACAACTACAATACGTTGTGTATGACTTTCATATAATTTAATACGTCTACAACAACATAAAAAAACTTCAAAATAATCTTCATAAAACCAACATACAATTTGACTGTAATTTCAAACTTCTGCAAATAAAGAATCAAATTTAATCCAAAACTAGTTAAAGTATTATTAAATAGCTCCGAATTTAGATCATATATATATAGCAATTTTTTTTGACGAAGTCGTGTCCTGTGACACTCCTGGGCCTTCCTAGATCCGCCCCTGCCCCGCAACTCACTTCTTAAACCCTAATATTTGCATCAGTGATTTCTTCTTCCTTTCCTCATCAGTTTGTTTTCTCTTCTTGTGTTGGTGAGCCAATGCTTTAACTTTTTTTTCGAAGAATAAATATGAGGAATTTATATTACTGATTTTATAATTGTTTTTTCGTTTTTCCTAGATAGTATCACTTCATTTTTTTCCCTTCTATAATGCTCCTAATATAGATGTGTAATTTAAGTATCAATCTATTCATACATACATATGGTCTTTAGATTAGAATAAATGAGATATAAATCTGTTATATTTTGTAAAATTTTGTTATGTTTGATAAATAAATAAAATTCTCTATATTTTTTTTTTAGTAATATAAGATCTTATTTAGTTATAGTGAAAGATTTTTATTTATGAAAATTTCTTTTTTTCTTTTGCGGGTATTTTTCTATCTCGGCCCATGAAATTAGCTCAATATACTTGGGCCTATGTATGCTCTTTATTTAGGCCCACAAATCTTGAAATTTCAAAACCCGCACAAAAACCTCAACTCAATTCTTAAACCCTAATATTGTAGTTGTTTTTCTATCTTTCTTCACCATTTTTTTTTTCTTCTATCGGTGATTGCTAGGTATAATCATGATGAAATTCAAAACCCCACAGAAAGGAAGAATCAGGAGGGAGCTTGAAAAGCGTGCTCCGAAATTGGTTAGTTTGCTGAGCTGAATAATGGGTTCTTGAGTTTGTTTGTTGCATTCATAATTTTTAACTAGACTGATCGCCTACATATTGCTATATTGCTCTATGGGGTATTTGTAGGATTCGTCTTCACTCATAGTTGGGTTAATTATATTGCATATAATGACTTGCTCTTTGAGTAGTGTATTTGGACTTTATCGTTAGTACTCCTGTAGTTAGTTTCGCGCTAGGCGGTCACCTTTTTTGTCTGTGTGGAAGCTGGTGGGGTTTGAAAGATGGGGTTTTAACTGTGATGACAATTGATTTTGGCAGGTTGAAACTGGGAAGAAGACTTTGATACTACACGGTACGAAAACAAGCCAAGTATTGAATGATGTGATGACCGAAATTTATCACTTGAAGAGGGATAATTCTGTTAAATATACCCGGAAGAATGACAACATTAGACCATTTGAGAGCGGGGGCGAGACTTCGTTGGAGTTTTACTCCCTCAAGACAGATTGCAGCCTTTTTGTGGTAAGTGGGTATATGCTTTTTTTCTCGAAGATTTTTTTTTTGGTTCATGAATAGAAAGGTGCTGTTTTATAACTTGTTCCATGTTAATCTGGATCTATTTTGTGACTTTCTGACTATAATGACTTGCTTCATAGCTTCCTGACTATTATATTGTTTTTTGTTGGCTTGTTCAGAGACATAGCTAATGGTAATCTTTTTTCATGATAAAGATTTAGGTGCAATATTGAGCATTTGTTCCGTCTTTCTGAAAATCTCTCCCTTGACCCTGGCCCAAAGAAAAGATGCTCACTTTGACATGGAAGTGCATTATATTCGTAATTAGGTTAAGCCTTTATCTCCAAAGAGACAAGGAGCAGAGATTAAGCCATATAATGCTTTTTGATGGGTAGCTTGCATACATTCATAACAAGAATGGTGGCTAATAGTTGCTGCCAAAAAGTTCATTTAGCTACTGTAGCACTTCTCCATAGCACTTCTCCAGAGTCCACTTTTGATCTTTAACTGTTTAATGTTATTAGTTGCTAGATTTGTAGATAACTAAATAAAGATATGATGGATATGCTTTTGTAATTTTTGCTGTAATCAAATTTGAATGTAGTATTTGATTGTCTGTGTAATTGACTTTTTGGAGTGCAAATAGATATTGTGAGAGGGTTCTGTCTGAGTGGTAAAACCATATTCATGTACCTAGATGTCTTGACATGATTTTAATCGGTGATTAACAAGTCTTCGGGTATACTGTTGCTTGGTAAAGGGGTTTTCTTTTACAGTGAGAAGGAGAGCACATTTAGAACTAGATCATCTAAAATTTAATTCTTATATAAGAGATTATATTTTGTAGCTTTGAAGCACCCTGATTGAAATTCAGTGCTAGAAATTACTAGTTTACTACTTAACCATCACTTGTTTATGGTTTCCACTTGACGCGAAGTCTCAGGTTCTACATAGCACAGTTCCAAGTCCTATTGCCCTTGTTAAAGCATCTATTAGTATTATTATTAATAGTAGATTTCAATAATTTATGCAGATAAGTACACCTGCTGTTACTTTAGATACTCAGAGTGAGATGAGTCCTTTTGGACTCTAGTTACCGTGTTGAATACCTTGATTTCAGCAATAGATTATCTTTGTATAAACTGTTGAAAAACATATCCCTTTATCAGGAATATTTTTTTTAAACCCTTCCCCAGGAGCTCCCACCTTTTTGCTTCATTGGCAACTCGAACCCAAAACCTTTGGGTTGGAGGCGGAGGGTGCTTACCATCTGGGCAACTCCTCGTCATCATGATTTTCTTCTTCTGATTTTATGTTCAGGACATTTTCATTGTTGCTTCCTACCTTTTGTTTTCTGTACCCACTTACAGTTTCTGGTTGTTTTTCAGTATGGTTCTCACTCCAAGAAACGCCCTAACAATCTTGTTATTGGACGAACCTATGATCACCACATTTATGATCTTGTAGAGGTAGGAGTGGAAGAGTTCAAAAGCATGAAGTCTTTCAAATATGATAAGAATTTGGCTCCTAAAATTGGGTCAAAACCCTTTTTCACCTTTATGGGAGAAGGATTTGAGAGTGTTGAAGAGTTGAAACATTTAAAAGAAGTTTTGCTCGATCTATTCCATGGCGAGGTTTGTTCTTTTTCTCAATAACTTCTCTGCTTTGCTTCTTTGAATCGGAAAGAGTGCCATCAATGTTTGTGGGTTCAATAATGCAGGTTGTGACAAACTTGAACCTAGCTGGGTTAGATCGCGTATATGTATGTGTAGCTGTGTCACCAAATAGGGTTTTCTTCACACATTGTGCATTACGCCTTAAAAAATCTGGCACAATAGTTCCAAGAATAGAATTAGTGGAGGTTGGGCCATCCATGGACTTAGTAACTCGGCGACATCGTCTCCCTGATGACAGTTTAAGGAAAGAAGCTATGAAAACTTCTCTTGAAAAAGCAAAGAAGAAGGTTCGATTGGCTTAGTTACTTTTTCAAATCTTTTTCTTTTATACTAACATGAGTTGTGAGATACTGATGTTACTTGCGGTCCTTTTCAGGAGAAAAATGTTGTCAAAGATGCTATTCAAGGAAAACTTGGGAAGATTTACATTCCTGATCAGAAGGTAAGAAGACATTACCTGGTTGAATTTTTATATAAAAATAATGCCTGTGTTTACCAGTGACAAATTATTCTTTTCTGTAGGTTGGAAGTGTGGCACTGCCGCACAAAGCCAAAGGAGTTAAAAGGGAGCGTCGAGAAGCTAAGTTGAAACATGGAACGACAGAGGAGCTGCCTGAGGAAAAGAAGCAGAAGCTGGATTCTGAGTGATTTTTATTCGACCCTTCTGCAGTGTGATGCCTTAAGAGGGTTCTCTCCTACTGGATCAAATCAATTTTGTTCTATCTGCCTTTGTATAAGATATAGGCACAACGTATTTGGCTCTAACCCTCACTAAACGGATGGTCACGGTAGGTTTCGGATCTACTACATGCAAAGTAGTCTAATGCCGGGTGATTGTTGTCAAAAGATATCATCTGGGAGCTTTCTGACCTGAGAGCCATGGTTATCATTGTTGTTTTGTTTTTTCTTATGTTTGAATGAAGTCCATTATATGAATTTTCCTCCATTTGGTATGTATTTCTAGTCATTTGGAAACATCAGTACTATAAAAAAATCCTATTTAGTTATTTTTAGTTCATTATTAACCTTGAGAGGGTCTCTTGTGTAGCTTTATAGTTCAACCAGTTGAAGTCTAAATTTAGAAATACTGAAAAGAAAAGTAGCTATGCTTAAGCACTTCTGTTTCTTATTTTCTAGTTAAAAAAAACTCTGAAACAGAATTGTCCTGTCAAATTACTACATCAGAGCACAATTTAATGCCACCCTTGAAAATGGGTGTTCGGGAGGATGGAAAATATATTTTCCATGAAAAATACCATTGGCCTGTTGGTCTGAGGTTGGTTGAAAGATGATCTGATGCAAGTAAATGTTTTGAAAAACTTTTTTAATTATTTTCTTGTGTTTAAGTATTTTGTAAAAGCATTTACATATCATTTAGACATAGAGGTGGAGCAGGGGTGTGGGGTAGTGAGGGATTAGGGTTGAATATGAAGAATGTTGAAAGAAAGGCAATGACACAATCATATGTGAAAGTTCATATGTTAAACGTATTTTTCCTACTTTCACTAGGGAAGTTATTTTTCTCATTTTTAACAATCAGTCGTCATTCTTTCCTCAACCAAAACCGTATATGCACAATTACAAGCCATATACAATTGCACGAAGGAACTCTCTTTCCCAAATTGTGTTTTCTCTTTTTATTCCTTAAAGGGAGAAGCAACAAATACATATGAAACAAACGTACATGTCACCATAAAGCGCACACACTAACATGGTGTGATTTATGTGAAAATTTCTCTGACCCAAATTTCCATTATAATGCTTTTACATACAGTTATACAACATGAATTCTGGGCAGAAATTACAAAAATTGACATTGAACAAAATCACTTGTTCAAACAATGGTTCAAGAGGAAATGGACACGCCCAGCACGAAGGATCTTCTGTGAGGCAGTGGCTACTGCTTGAGCTTGCGAAGAAAACTTGGCTTTCTCCACAGGCAATCTGAATTAATATGCACAGGTATATCATACAAGCCTGAAAAACATACAATGTATCCATCAGATTTCACCACTATATACACAGGCGGAAACTTGCTTAGAAGTATTGTCATAAAACATGTGCTGTTGAACTGCAAGAAAGCAAAGAGCTGCACCCATTTTATTGAAAATAAACTCCGATATCACTCAAGCTGAAGCTTGATAGTGGATTATTGACGCCTATCTAGGTTCGTTAGGCTGGGCCTCTCACAGAATACTAGCTGCATGGCAGTCTAAAGTAATGCCTTCTCAATCCACAAACAGTTCAGATGCTCCGGCTCCAGCAATTCCCAAAGTATCCACCAAAACCCAAGAAAGTGACATCGAGAGAAGTTATTCCAAATATTCTACCAAATTATTCAACTACAGCTGGCACCAGTCACCTAGAGTTAACTGACCTAGAATTGAACTAAGATGTGACATACCAAGGGCAATAACTTTAAAATTCAGAGGAAACAGTTTTGGAGATGGACAAACCTGACATAATCCAAATGTTCTTCCTCCCAGAAACATGGCCTGTAACGAATGCAGAATATGTGCAGAAACCATCTAGATATCACACGTATTCATGAGAGCTACTGCATGTCTGTGTGACCTGGTTGAGGTAGAGGAGATTTAATTTGAGGTCTCAGCATATCCATGATAGTGGAAAAGGAGGGGCGTTTCCACGGCTCACTGCAACATCATCAAAAGTAACTTTAAGATAACACATCAAAACAATCACAATGCTAAATGGCGTAAACTTGAGGACAAGTAAAGGAAACACACTTAGCCCAACAAGCCTCAATAATAATCGCCACTTGAGGATTCAAGTCACTTGGAATGTCAAGCCTCTTCCTGTTGAAGCCGACAGCTGCTATAACCTACAAAGTCAGATTCATTACAGCACATTTCATGCCATTTACAATATCAAAAAAGAAAAGAAAAGGAAATAGTTCAATAATCACGAGGCTTGACAGATGGTCCTCTATCTGATCTTTCAAAAATCAAACTTGTAGCAGAAGCTAGAATCAAAGAGAAACAGTTTCAATAATCATGAAGCATTGATATGGTATCATCTCATTTGGTCTTTCCATAAATCAAACTTATTTCTACATGAACATAGGAGTCTCTAACCCGATTAAGAGAACTCCTCACAAACATTGGACACAACACAAGCGTAAAAACTAACCCTTAACAGTTAATCCAACTAGCTAATGTACCCTATATGGATCTTGTTGATTCTACTATGTTTATTCTTACATAAGCTTGTATTGATCTTTTGAGACGACTTTTGTTCGTGGGCTTGTCCCCCCTTTTATCGCCTTCAACCTGCATATTGCCGCACCTACAGACTGGTGCATATGGAGGTCCACAAGAACATGAGGAAACTGACTTCTTACATTGCTATACTCTTTAAAGGTTTTTGATATTCATAATTCATTTGTTGTCTTTTTATTTTAACAGCTCTTTACACACTACTCTAGTCGAGCTCCCAAGTCCTAAGCCTCTAAAATGCACCAAAGACTTCTCTTATTACTTTCATAATGCAACTTGTCATTTACTTCCCACAATATCTACATCATCTTCCAACTCCCATTCACCTTCCTTGTATGGCCTCTAGTCCCATGGGATCTCTTCAACCAAGGTTATCCTACTATCCATATCTTCCCAAATTTTCATTTTAATTTTCTTGTCTAATTCTATTTGTAGTACATAAACATTCATGATGTTGAGTGCATACTTTTCCTACAATTAACTTAACAAGATAATCATATCGCTAATTTTCCTTGCTTCTACAACTTCACTTTAAATCCTAATACTGCAAATGAGTCCCATTTGCTTCCTAGTTTTATCCCACAATACCACAATTTATAACATATGTTGCCAATCTCTCTAGATTTCCCCATCCACCTTTTTTTTTTGTACTGACAAGTATTACTGATGTCAAAAACTAAGAAAGTGTTGTGATTACATCCAGAGAGAGAGAAAAAAAAAAGTGAACCCTGGACATCTATACAAAATATCTATGATCTGTAACAGGGTTTCAGCATCCTCAACTACATCCATTTTACACCAGGAAGAGACCACAAAATACAATCAGATTAAACTTTCCAACTTGAGCTCTTTTGCCCCTAACATCTTCTATTCCTCTCCTTCCAGATACTCCACCACATGCTAGCAGAGCTGATTCTATTTGCTTTCCCATCAAACAAGTCTATTCCAACTACCTATTTGAATCTTACTCTCTTGAATTAGCTTCTTCTTCCCCATCCTCTAATACGCGACAAGCTTTTTCTATCTAGCACCACATTCATGCGTCAATGTGGTCAGACTAATTTCTTTAGTCACACCTGTATATGGTGTGGGAAGCCTTGCTTATATTTGCTCTCACTTTCTTTTTAATCAAAAATATTTGCTCTCACCTAAGGGGGAGATGTGATGAAACCCCTAGCTCATTTAACACATACTCGAGTGCTCATAAAGCACGTGTCTGGATAGGCAGGCATTACATATATAGTAGCTGATTCATCATACTTGTACTACTTTTATGCTGGTCATCAGCTTAACCGCAACTTCCATAGTTCTCTACTTAAATATTATCTCGAAAAACTGTATACATATATGTTGCACAAAATATGAACTATTAAAAGGCTACACAAGAAGCAAAATAAAACCTACACAGAAATGGAAAGTAGTATCCCTGGAACTCTCCCATTCAATGGCTCATGAATGCCTAGCTTTCTACATTAACTACATGAAGAAGAGAGGTAGATGACGTAGCGCAAATTGAAAAGACTCTTCCTGGAATGGCTCATCCCAACTTGTGGTGCGCTAATTCCTGGCAGAACCATATGAGACCGACTCATTTTCACATCCCAAGAGATAGCTTTTGGTCCTTTTAGTTGATATATTAACTATTCACCTCTAGATTGCATTGTTTAAATCATCATTTTTACCTAAAATACTCTTTAACATAAAAATACTTCAAACTAACAAATACGAACCTGTGGTGGGTTCAATTTATTCCATGGTTGTTGAAGTGTTGCCAGCTCCCACAAAATGACACCAAAGCTGTATACATCAGATTTCTCATTTGATGGTTCATCACGAATAACTTCAGGCGCCATCCATTCTGGCTGTCACAATAAGCACCAAATCATTTTTTTCCCACTTCAATCATCAAGAAACAAGTCAAAGATCAACAGAACATAAAGGCACCAGAGTCGAATCAAGAATTTACAGTTCCAGCAGCCGTCTTTGATGAAAGGAATGTATTCGCTTTGAAACGAGAAAGACCAAAATCACAGATCTGATGAAAACATTAGACAAGAGAAAACATTTAGTGCCATTTACTGAACAAGGAGAAAGAATAGCTTCATATATTATTTTTAATATTCTGGCCAAACTCAAGAGTAAATTATTATGTTAACTTGCAATATTTCTCTCATCATTAAGCATCAATCGCAACTAAAAGTAGAGGTAATATAATACATAGTCACACTACATTATAGATACTGCTGAGCTATAAAGTACAGAGCCTTCATAAAAATCACGGACATTCCAAAACGCCTCCTCTTTCTCAAGCAAATTCTCAATCAGATCTCAAGAACTTTTTTAAAAAAAAAAAAGTTTTTTCGGTTGGGTTGGAAAAGTCAAATTGAATGATCAAGAAATTATTATTTTTCCTGCGATGTGGTCCAAGTTGATTAAAGGAAGAGGACCGGACACGTATTTCTAGAGTAAGAGGAGACACATCTACCCTAAATATTTCCTGTTAAGAAAGAAATTAATACACCAAGAGGTTGAAAAAAGAGGAGAAGATATGTTATGGAAAAACATAAGAAGAAAGTTTGAAAGAAAAACTAAACCAGAAATAGATTCTTCCTTCTCATATTGACTCCTAAATTTCTTGAAACATGCTGGATTCATGGCAGTTGAAAAAAGCACTCTATAGATGGCATATATCTAGATGATCATAAAGAAAGATTATGGAACAAACTTCCTCCAAAATGTCAAATAATGTATAATGATTTTCCCTTTTTCACAGAATTTTCAAGATATATCCCCTCTTATCGGAAAATAACTCATTTCATGAGATGCAAAGTTAACTTTCATCAGAGAAAGCTGATAAATACTTGCAGGTTCACCACTTGCTGTATGTTCTTTAGCAAGTTTGATTAGGTTAGAAAGATTCTGAAACTACAACTTCTATATGTTCCTCTTGACCCTGGGGAAAATGTCTGAGGAAGTTGGGATTGAAGACGCCTCTCAAATGGAAAAAAAAAAATGCCCCATCCAGGATGATGCTTCCTTCAGATTTGACTACTCTGACAGCCAAATCTGAGAATACATCAATCATGACAAAGAGGATTGAACCTTTATGCTTGCTAATGAAGTTCTTACTCTCACCTTCACTGTATATTTTTTGTCCACTAGAAGATTTGGAGATTTTAAATCTCGGTGCACAATGGGAGGATTGCGTTTGTGAAGATAATTCATCCCATTTGCCTGCACGGGATCATATTAAGCAATCAGCCCCAGTTGAAAAAGTAAAATGAGAAAGAAGAGGGGAGTAGGACACATTTATCATTACCACATCGTAAGCCATACACAGCCGACGCCTTTCATCCAACACCTCTCTCGCACCAGGTTTATGAAGAAGTCTATATAAGCTACCCCTGAAATACATGATAACATGGCAACCAGTCAGCCAAATTGGGAAAAACATAATGCTTTCTCAATTAACCTGAAGAGAGAAATAGGCTAAGACCACGATAAATATTCTGTGACTATGGACAAATTTGGTGGCTGAATGACAGCACCCATAAAAAGTACAATATTTGGATGTCGCAACCGCTTCATAATTGCAACCTAGGACAACCAAAGAAATAACAGAATTAGAAGAGTGTAGAAGGAAAACAAATAACAAAACTGATGTCCGCAGATCCTCAATCTCCATGCATTCTGGTCCCTTTCTAGTTCTTCCTAATTGCTAGTCGGAAGTTGGGGGAGAAAGCACAGACTTACCTCCCTCAAAAATTCCTTGAATCGCTCCGCATGAAAATCTTGTTCCATGAGAATCTTCACGGCAACATCCTAAATGATACAAACTTCCATGAGATGCAATCAGGAAGGAATAAGACCAACGTAATATAGCAGGCTTCACATGGTTGTATCTCCACTAGACATAAAATAGACTACCCCTCCTCCTCAACATAAAAAAAGTGAAAATCTGAAAGACAAAAAAAAAAAAAAAAAAGCCAGTAAAAAAATATTTGAGAGGGAGCTACAGAGCTAACTCGTTTAAACTACAACAAAAATATGGTTTCCCCCCAAAAAAGTACAATCGAGATGAAAAAATTCACATTGCAAAAATGGATCTCCAAAGTAAAAGATACGTTGAGATATTTTTCCAGATAGAAGATTTCCAAAAAACTGAGATCTAAATGGATAAGTATCTTACAGAGCCATGCCAATCACCACGGTGAACTGTACCAAAAGACCCTGAAAATAGACAAACTGTGTTAGCAAAATCAAATAAGAATGTTATGGTACTATAGAATCCCAATATAATGTGTCCCCTCGAGGGATAAAAAACATCAGAACATAACTGAAATTTAACCAAGCAACCAGAGAGCTCACACAATTCAAATGGCTAAAATCCAGGAGACATAGATTACCTGCCCCAATTTTCTCCATCAGAACCAGATCATTCCATGGAATAATGAACTCTTCTACATCGAGAGCAAGTTCTTCACTTGGTATAGTAGAAACGACATGACCTCCTCCAGCAAGAAACCTAGTATCTTTTACTGTATCTGCTTGTGTCATCAGTGGTTGAGCATCTTCCCGTAATGGAGGGACATGCTTCACAAGAACCAGGTCCTTGTCCATGTTCACTGGGTTTAACATACTTGGAGGATTATACATTTTAGAAAGTTGAGATTCTTTGTCTCGTCCTTTTTTCCATGCATTTAATGGAGGCAGAGGTAACTGAGAAATTTCATCACGATTACTTGAACTAGAGACTGCATTGTTTCTGTCCATGCAACTTCTGTCTGATTGTCCTGCATCTCCATCAGCTGCAGCTCCTGCGTCAAATACTAATCATTATGAATCCCTGAAACAGGACTTGATGGATCTAGTATTCACTAACAAAACTGAAGAGAAATCGTCCAAAAACAAATAGTAGTAATATTTATTTGCACGAGTTAAAAAAAAAAGATTTCATACTTTCTTGTACTTACTTTCCTAGATAAAGGTCAAGGTACAAGGTAGAGCACTAGTGTTATTAATATGCCTTTGCATATTATAACTTTAGGTTGTCCCAGAAAAAAAGAAGGAAGATGCGAAGTATGTAAATATACATGTATATATGCTGATGAATTTCCAAAGGTTGATAGAAATTCTCTACAAACAAAACTCAACACTCAGTAGATAGAACTTGTGCAGGTGGGAAGCAAGGATAGATGGAGTTTTTCCAATTCAAATCATACTACCACAAGCTTTTGGTGAGGAAGGATGGGCTTTCTGCATGTATTAGTTTGGATTCCTAGCACACTAAAAAAGGTGTGCTTCGTTTGGTTGGCAGTTTTGACCACTGGAAACTTGAGGAAGAAGAGGATCACATATGTTAGCTAGTGGTTATGTGCAGATGTTCAAGAGAAAATGTGGACCACCTCTTATTGCATTGAGGAAGAAGAGGATCACATATGTTAGCTAGTGCTTTATACGCAGATGTTCAAGAGAAAATGTGGACCACCTCTTATTGCATTGTCAGGTGGATGCACGATTATGGGTTGTCTGGAACTAGCTCGAGGTGTACCTTACAAGATGTTAAAGATGAACATAGTATGTTAGAGTTCATAGATTCACTGTAGAAATAGATGCTTATTCTGGTGAGAACCTTCTTTTTGTTTTTGTACAGAAGGGTTTCACACTTTGTAATTATCCAGGCACCAGCTTAGAACAAGGTTTCTAATTTTATTCTATAATATACACCACTTTACCTGTTCCAAAAAAAAAAAAACTTGAAACTCTGGATTGCCAATGTATTCAATTGTGTTTTAAGTCATTACAGCGTTGAATAAAGTTATAAGCAAGCTGAAAGTATACTCCATTCAAGTAAGACAAATAACTACACATACTGCCAAACTTTTCAGGAGATTCTAATAAGTTCGACGGATTATCAGATCCCAAACACTTTTGATCCAAAATGAAAGGAAACTTAGGACAAGGGAGTATTTTGGTGGAATGCAGCATGCTATACTGAAGCAATTCTAAATTTGTGTATTGTAAAGATATGGCACCTGGGCCTAACTCAACCTCAAAAGTTAGCTCATGAGGGGAGGTTTGTCCAAGTCCAGGAGACCAAATTCCCATCCTCTATCGATGTGGGACTTCTTAACACTCCCCCGCACGCCCAGACCTCAACTGGAGTGTGAACACTTCTAAATGGGGGCCCAACATCGGTGAACAACAAATTAGGATGGGCCTGGCTCTGATACCATGTAAAGATATGGCACATGGGCCTAACTCAACCTCAAAAGCTAGCTCATGCGGGGAGGTTTGTCTAAGTCCATATAAGGAGACCACATTCCCATCCTCTACCGATGTGGGACTTCTTAACATGTATGAACCTGAATATCTCTCAACATATCATGGCAAAGGCCAAGTAAGATGTCGGGAAAGGATAATTCAAAACAAACAAAATAAACACCAAGGATGCATTTTTTAAGCAGTTAAAGAGTTAGATAATCACCAGCTGAAGAATCATCAAACAGTAGATTAAGTGATTGACTATCCAAGAAATACTGTTTGGCCAGTGACCTGAAATCAATTGTAGGCTCAACTTGTCTGTATCTCGGAAAGCGCAAAGGTGAAGGGATTGAGATGGAAGATGGACCATTCAGCAAGGAATCTGGTTCGCTTAAAACTCCAGGCTTACCGATCAAATCAACCAGGTACTCCCTGTATGGTCAAGAGTTACATATCAATACTAGCACTCCTTCCTAATATGAGGCTAACCAGATAGCACACAAATGTTTAGCATATTTTAAGACTATATATGTCTATCATGAAAACTGAATCCAGCAGAAAAGCTCAACAGATGAAGATAACAGACATATCCAATTACTAATCTAATTCCAACTTAAAGTAGCAGTGAGAAAATAATTTCCTGTTATTCACTACACCATCTGCTTTAGATATCTGATTCTACTTGCTTCTAGTCCTTTGGTTCTTCTTCTCTGCATTTAGGGCTGCACGGAAGAAGAGAAGGATCTTCTTTGCATTGGAATTTGGATCATGATTTAGAATCTGAGTGATTAAGACCGTATGACAAATTAAGGTATATTCCCTACTCGTCAACAGTGGATCAGTTTTTTCAAGTTTCTTTTAAAAAATTCAATCTCTGCATATTAGTATGAACTACCATTCCACTCAAATATCTTAATTCCAAATTTCTAAGAATGCTGCAGCAGGTTAGTAAGAGAAGCAAACTTCTGCTAGCGACTGAATCTTTAAAGATATATTTTAACACATCAGAAAGGTCACATATTACAATAAGAAATTTTGCCATAGTCATTTTCTGTTTATATATTGAACTGCTTTTTTTGACAAATAAATCATATTATGAACTTCTTGTTCTTCACCAGCTTTACGAAACCGAAGAAAACATTCAAAAAAAGAAAAATTGGAAGTTGGGCATAGCATAAATAAAATACCAGGTGAAAGAAAGCAGAAAGCATCTATACAATGTTATCAGCAGACACATAATAGCAGTAGGAAAGTAAATCTTGATCATTTCATACGATATATATGAGGGCTATCAGCTTTCCAAATAAAAGAAAGTGGTAGCATCAATTACCATCCGTTTAAGGACTCAACACACCATCCCCAAAACTATACTTATCTAGGACAAAGGTATACAAAAGGTGAATTGAGTATTCTTTCCCACTTTATATCCTAGTAAGATTTCTTTCCAAATGAACCAAAAGATTATAATACACACCATATGTAATCTGAACTTTTACCTGTCACGTTCAAATCGAACTAGACATGAGGAAGCATCGGAGCTATTACAATATTTACATCCCTTGGCAATTCGACATGGTATATCAATGATGTCAGCGAGCACCTGTAATGATTACATAGGTGTTAATGATAAAAGATCAACCTTGTACAGGACATCCAAGCAAAGATGCTATGGATTGCTAACAATATTCATTCTAAGCGCAGAAGAAATCAAAAATAAATACACTATCAGTAAGGTTTCTATTTAGTGATAAATACACCATTAGTCTGATTTTTATCCTTAATTTTTCCTTTACAAATTAGATATACTGACTTATAACAGAACCAACTAAACAGGTACATACTTTAAAAAGCAAAGCTCGATGCCTGCAAAGCCCAACAGACAGGCTACCAATGGGAAGCACGATAGTTCCAAGACGATCCTTCAGGTCATCACTGAACCCCTTTGACATGGAAACCAAGTCCTCTTCTCCAGCAGGAGCTGCACCCCTTTATAGAGAGAATAAAGCTAATTACAAAAAGAAAAAGAAAAAGGAAAAAGGTGGGTCTGTTGGAGCTTCTAAGAAAAAGCTTTCAGTACTCACCCCATATGATCGCAAACCAGCTTGGCAAGCTGATCAACAGCTTCTTTTGTGGTGATGCAACTAGGGGATATGCTATGAATTCTATTCTGCAGTTCCTTCAAGCTGAGATCATTACACCGATCAATTAAAATCACTTCAACAGATGGTGCTTTAGAGGGATCAACTGCCTTCAATGATTCAATTGAAGGAATACGGCCACTTTCTTGCAGAACTGAGCAGAGAGCCCAAACATATGGGTCCATCCCGTAAATCCAATAAAATCCATCAGGGACTTTGTCAAAGTATGACATACATCCATTTATCTGGCATAAAATAAAGAGGCCAGAGCAAAAAAATGACATTAAGAATAATGACCTGGAAAATCTGGAGACTGTCTCAATTGAGAATGAGAAAAGATTTGTAGGATCATAAAATAATAAAATCACAATAGAAAGGCAACATCTAGTCAATGGATGAGTATGACTACATTCAAAAAATAATCAAGGAAGTATGAAGTAGCTCCTATTCCCACAAAACATGAAACTAATAGAAGAATATGTGATCAAACTTCTTTTTTTATCATATCATTTTCTAGGGTCTTGCAGAAACAAGGAAGGGGGTTGCCAGTGCCGAGATCACATTTTGACTACGAGAAAGGCTTAAAACTTTTGAGGTAGTGTAAACAGCTCAGCCTCATTGTATTTTGCAACAAAGAAAGAAGAAATAGAAAAGTAGAAAGAAGAAAAGGGGTGATCGAGATTAGCACTTAAAAAAGTTTGACTCCCTCCATTCCCCTACGGCCCTACCCAAGAGACAAGAGCCCATCAGTTGTCCTTTCCCACTTCGCTCCTTTAGTGACTTGAACCCCCAACCTTAGTGTTGAAGGTGTGGATTTCAACTAGGCCATCCTTCCCTTGTCACAAGCAATCAATTATTTTTCACCTCCATATCAAATTTTTGAGATTTAAGAGTCTTGACACATAGTATAAACATAAAGATGTTGTGAGTAGAATTATTAAGATCTCTTGAAATTGGGAAGGAAGTTAAAGAAATGGACAATATTTAAGCATTAAGAATTATATAAAATCATATAAAGAGAATACAATCTATATTCTCAACCATATGGAACTCTAAGACACCCACAACTCAATCCACACTTTCAACCAATATGGAATTAACACTCAATCACATAGCCAGAGTTGGACTTCTGGAGCGTGGACTACGGGTCCAACATTGGGTTACTCTACATAAGGGATGGGGTCTAACAACTGAGAATTTATGGAAGAGCAGGATTCCATGTGTTTGGCAAGTTGTAAATAGCCCCAGGACTATGGAACATGTGATTAATATTTCTATTCAGCGGACAAGGTTATTGGCAAGAAATTATTGATTCCATCATTTGGGCTCGTAATAAATTAAAAGTTGCTCCTGCTACTCAGCCGAGAGCCTTGAGCATTATACAAGGACGTGTTGTAGGAGTAACCCAATACCTTCTGGGTGGAATCGCCACAACATGGCAATTTTTCTTTAGCAAGAATTATTGTAGTAGGATAAGGGCTAGGAGGATTTGGAAAAAATTATGGCACTACGATTTGTAAAAAAAGCTTTTTATTTTGTGGAGTTTCATGTGTAAAAGTTCGGGCAAGACATGAATCACTTTCTTTCATATCGTCAGATAGCTCTCCCTTTTGGTGGAAAATAGTGTGCTGATTTGGTCTTCAATGGGTGATGTCAATTGTCAGGCATTGTCAAAGAAGCATTGTTTAGCTGGACCTTTATAAGACGGAAGAGAAGACGAAAGGTATGGATTGTCGCTCCACTTTCTCTTATGTGGACAGTATAAAGAGAGAATAAGGAGAGTTTTTGATAGAGTAGAGAAGAATTTTGTACACTTGATAATAGTCCTTATCCCTTATTTCATGCACCCACGAAGTCCTTGTAGGTATAGAAAATAAGGTGTGGTTCATAAATGTTTTATATTTTTGTAACGGCTCTACTTTTGATATACTTCTTGTATATTGGTATTTTTGTCCATTATTAATAAAAAAATATTACAACAATAACATACCCAGTGAAATCCCACAAGTGAGGTTTGGGAGGGTAGAGTGTATGCAGATCTTACTCATACCTCATGGGGGCATAGAGGTTGTTTCAGGAGGACTCTCAACTAGAGTACAACAAATTAAAGTCGGAAAAGGAAAAACAGTGAAGAAACCATAGAAACTAATAAGGAAACAGTAACAACAACAAAATAGTGCGATAACAGAAACACAATAAACAATAGATGATGCTAGAAATCAAAATCAAGACACTACAAGAATAATTAATAAAATTTTATCATGATAAAAAAGGGATGGGTCTGGTTGTAACACGATGAATATACTTTGGGTCTAACTCAACCCAAAAGCTAGTTTATGATGTGAAAATTGTCCAAAACCATATAGAGAGACTGTAATATAAAATCCTCAATCAACGTGGGACTCTAACAAAGGATCCACCAATCACAATATATAATAATTATGCGTGTATTTGCATTTGAAAAGCACATTCATTCCCCACTTAATCGCCTACTTTATGCATGGAGACATTTATAGTCTAAACCAAATCCTAAACTGAGTTATATTGTTGTCCTGCATAGGTTGTCTAACAACTTCTTAAAGAGTTTAAAAAGGTCCCGAATAATTCCACTTAATGTCAAAAGAATTTAGTTTGGATGATCAATTTTTTGACATATCAAAGCCAACATTTGGAACACCCATCCTAACACCCATATGGCCATATTGTAGATCATGTGTGGGATGATATATAGTCATTTGTTGCTCTACATGATTATAAAGGTGTTGCCCATTTCACCTATTACCTTAAAAGTTTTGGGTTGGAAACTCAAACCCCCTCTCATAATCCAACACTTAATCAGCTAAGACATTTGTAATCAGATGTGGATCCAGGATTGAACTTTATGAGTTCGAGTTCAAAATTCAATGGATTGAGTAAGTTCAAAGTTTACTATTTGTATTTATTTAATGAATTTTTAAAGCATACACCAGTTTGAGCGAAGTAGCTTCTACACTACATCCTTCACTGTTGGTAAAGTTGAAAATCATTGCTAAACAATAACTCTTAATTCTCTCTTTTACCAATATGAAATGATGAAAGGATTCCTAAATCATACAAACGTCAAGTAATAAATGTCATACCCACAATCGATGTGACATTGTTTCCGCTGATGCAGTAGAATCTGAATCTCGGGATGCCAATACATCAGTCACAGGATCCAAGAAGTTTGGACTATCAGCACAAGTTGCTTCTGAAGAGAGCCTTATTGCCAAAGCTAACTGCAGCTGATAACTCTCTTCCGTCTGCTGCGCCCAGCTCCTTGCCACCGACGAGCCACAGCCGTCATTCTTATGCCCAAAGGAGGTCCCCACGTAGTTCTCCCCAGATATCGAGCTACCACCGAAGCTACCCTCACTTGACTGCCTCTGCGACCCGATCGAACCGGGTACCGGAAATGATCCGACCCGATTCTGTGATTGCATTATGCGGTGATCCAAGTCCCAATCAAATACTTTACCTCTGTTCTTCTCGCCGGAATTAGACTCACCGTACGGCGTTACACCAGCTCCAGCTGAGAACTTCGGCGCCGGCTGCTGAAAAAATTTATCATCAGGAATTTGATTCAACAAAGTATAACTCGATCGTCTACCAAACATTTCCCTGTATAAAATGCTCAATTCACAAAACCTTAGGAACCCTACCAACTGCCATTACACTGTAACCGTGCAGTTTTTCAGCTCAAAAACACTTCTCTCTCTCTAGATTTTCTCACACTAAGAAAGAGGAAGGAGAAAATGGATGTATTTGTAATATTCTGAGAATTTTTGAGGTGTAGAAAACTATTAAAGTAGAATTGTGGGCTTTACTTGAATTAATTATAGCAAGTGGGGCTGTTTGGTCATGAGGCGGAAAGATGCATAGAATTTTGTGCGTGAATACGTGAAGGTTTCCGGCTTCTGACCTTTTTTCGTGTTTTTTCCTCTTCTGGTGCGCTGAACTTAACTAACCCATGGCTTTTAGCCTCCACGTTGAATTAAAGACAAATGCATGCTCTATTATTCTTTCCGTTTCATTTTACGTGACCTTGGTATTAAAATTACATATTTTATTTTATTTATTTGTTTTAATAAATTAGGTTATTTTTATTAAATTTTTATACTATTTTAATATTAAACAACTAAACAAAACAATAATAATTAAATTTAAAATTTCAAAATATCATTAATAATATTAGTTTAATAATATATATTATTAATTGAATTTTTTTTAAAAGAGTGTATCGAATCAACATCAGCTAAATCCCTAAATGATATTAAATAAAGGGAGTATACATAGCTTAATAATTTATTTAAGTGTTTTTTATAAAAAAAATAATTATAGTATTCATTGTTCAAATAAGTTGGAGACAAGTAGGAGAGGTATGATGAAGCATGAGGGGTGAACATATGATTGGACTAATGAGCTTCGAGTTGGAGATTGAGATTGATGATTGACTAAGCATACTTTGACGCTCGTGATAAAATATTCTCGAACGTCACATATTAACTAATCCTATGAAATAACTATATAAATTTAGATTGATGAAAAGAATTACATAACATTTTAAAATGTATTATTTAAATATAAGATTTATTTTTTTCTAATGATACGTCTCTCTCTCTTAAATTATTCTTTTTACTACTTAGAGATTTCACTTAATTATCAAAAGAAGAAGAAAAATATGATTCTTCTTGTTGAACTTCAACGTTGTTGGGAAAATGCGGACTGACACAAAAATATATATGGTCAAAATAGTGGAAATAAAATGGGAAAATAATGACACCAAGAATTTTACGTGGAAACCCTTCTAAATAAGGGAAAAAATCATCGGCCAAGAGGAGCAACTTGATATTACTATAGCAAGGAATTTTTACACTGTGTAGTCACGAGTACAACACTCAAAGTGACTACTACACACTCAAAAGGAATAACACTCTTTTGATTTACCACCTTACTAAAAATATCGGGCATACTCTATTTTTCTTCATAGACTATTTTCTTGTATAGTCTATGGTATACTTCACTTTGCTCTCAAAATGATTTTTCTCTCTATCTTGGTGTGTTCTTACAAATGAGCAAGGATGCTCTATTTATAGAAAAAAAATTCACCTACGATGTCATCGGTGACATCATGAAAGAACCATTATTTCAAACTTTGGTAGGTTTCTTGGTGAGATTTAGTTTGAAAAAAATGGTGATCTTATGATTGTAGAGATTTGCACAAATTTGCAGCAAAGTGGACTTTACCAATGGGAAAAGGGGGCTGGAACCCCACAAATCTCCCCCTCCAGACCCATTCACCAGAATGAGGTATCTTCATCTTCTTTAGAGAGAGCTCACACCCACAAGTTCTTTGCATAACTCGAACTTGTCTTTTGGTATCACTTTGGTCAACATATCCGCAGGATTTACACTTGTGTGAATCTTTTTAACATAAAGAGATTCATTCTCCGCTTGCTCACGAATCCAATGATATCCGACGTCGATGTGTTTTGTCCTTGCATGGTACATGGAGTTCTTGCTCAAGTCTATTGCACTCTGACTATCACAATAGACAATATACTCCATCTGTTGCAATCCAAGCTCTTGAAGAAATCATTTGAGCCATATCATCTCCTTATCGACTTCAGTAGCCGCAATATATTCAGCTTCAGTTGTAGACAGTGCAACACACTTCTGCAACCTTGACTGCCATGATATAGCTCCCCCTGAAAAAGTAAACAAATATCCAGTAGTGGATTTTCTATTATCAAGGTCACCTGCCATATCAGCATCTGTATAGCCCTTCAAGATTGGATTTGATGCTCCAAAACACAAGTATTCATCTGAGCTTCCTCTAAGATACATGAGTATCCATTTCACAGCTTCCCAATGCTCTTTTCCTGGATTGTCGAGAAATCTGCTGACAACACCAACTGCATGAGCAATATCAGGTCTAGTGCATACCATTGCATACATTAGACTTCCGACGACGGAGGAATATGGAACTTTGGACATGCTCTTTTTTTCCTCCCTAGCTGTAGGACACATCTTCTTATTCAACTTCATATGACCAGTAAGAGGTGTGCTAACAGGCTTAGCACTCTTCATATTGAAGCGCTCCAGTACACGTTCAATGTAGTTCTTCTGTGACAAGTGAATCTTCCTTTCATCTCTAAGATGAGTAATTCTCATGCCCAAAATTTGCTTGGCATGACCCAAGTCTTTCATAGCAAACGACTTACACAACTCTTTCTTCAACTCGTCAATCTTGGAAGTATTCTTGCCCACAATCAACATATTATCCACATACAGCAAGAGGAAGATAAAATCATCGTCAGAAAATTTTTGTACAAATACACAATGATTTGAGGAAGTCTTCTTATAGCCTTGCTCCCCCATAACATATTCAAATTTTTTGTACCACTGTCTAAGAGCTTGCTTTAGGCCATAAAGACTCTTCCAGAGTTTGCACACAAAATTTTCTTTACCATTTACTTTGAAGCCCTCAAGTTGTTCCATATAAATCTCTTCTTCTAGGTCACCGTGAAGGAAAGTTGTCTTCACATCCATCTGCTCAATCTCTAAATTAAGACTAGCAGCCAAACCTAGAACTGTACGTATGGAGGACATTTTCACGACAGAAGAAAATATTTCATCAAAGTCAATACCCTTTCTTTGACCAAATCCCTTAACAACCAATCTAGCTTTGTATCTGGGCTTCAATTTGTGTTCTTCAACTTTAACTTTGAACACCCACTTGTTCTTCAAAGCTCTCATGCCCTTGGGCAATTTCACCAACTCATAAGTGTGGTTCTCATGCAGAGACTTCATCTCATCTTGCATGGCTTCAATCTATTGATCCTTGTGCTCATCTTCCATAGCCTCCTCATAACATTCAGGTTCTCCCCCGTCAGTGAGTAATACATACTCATTGGGTGAATAACGAGAGGAAGAAACCCGCTGTCTTGTGGACCTCCTAAGTGGAATATTTGATTCGTCCACAACTTCATGAGCAGAAGGATCATCAATAACAACATCATTGTTATTATCAACATCAATGTGATGATCCGAGTCATGATTCTGGGCATCACCATGATCATCAAGCCCACCAACATCATGCACACTTGTGTGAGGAACTTCATCAAGATGAACTATGCCATTAAAACTTGAAGATTCTAGCTTCTCCGCTTTGTCAATATCTTCAATGGTTTGATTCTCCATGAAAACAATATCACGGCTTCTCACAAGTTTCTTCTGAATTGGATCATATAGCCTGTAACCAAATTCATCAAGGCCATATCCAATGAAAATGCACTGCCTTGTCTTGGCATCTAACTTTGACCTCTCATCTTTCGATACATCTACAAAAGCTTCGCAACCAAATACTCTCAAATGATCATAGGAAACATCCTTTCCGTACCAAACTCTATTTGGAACATCACTTTGCAAAGCAACAGTAGGAAATAGATTAATAACATGTGCAGCGGTCAATAAAGCCTCACCCCAAAATGAGTTCGGCAACTTTGCTTCAGAAAGCAAACATCTAACTCTTTCCATCAAGGTCCTGTTCATTCTCTCAACCAAACTATTAAACTGAGGAGTCTTAGGAGGAGTCTTCCGGTGTCTAATACCTTGATGGTTGCAGTATTCGTCAAACGGACCACAATATTCACCACCATTATCAGTACAAATACATTTCATTTTCTTTCCAGTTTCTCTTTCAGCTGAAGCCTGAAACTGCTTGAAGACACCTAACACTTGGTCTTTAGTCTTCAAGACATAGACCTAAAGTTTTCTCGAGCAATCATCAATAAAGGTGACAAAGTAGAGTGCACCACCCAATGTCATTGTCTTCATTGGACCACATAGATTAGAGTGCACCAACTCTGTCTTCTTTGAATGAGGGTTAGACTTAAAAGAAACTCTATTTTATTTTCCAGCCAAGCAGTGCTCACACTTTTCTAATTTAGCACTTTGGAAATCTGACAATAATTTCTTCTTGGCTAGAACATTAAGTCTTTTTTCACTGATGTGGCTAAGCCTCTTGTGCCATAACGTTGAAGAGCTATCGTTCTCAACTGCATTCACCATATCAACACAAGTAGAAGCCGTAGTCCAGTATAGACCACAACGTTTGTTACCACGAGCCACAACCAAGGAACACTTAATGAGTTTCCACTTTCCATCACCGTTGGCACCAACATATCCTTCATCATCCAAAACACCAACAGAAATAAGGTGCATACAAACATCAGGTGCATGTTTTACATTGTTCAAAACTAGTTTAGTTCCAACACTAGTTTCCAAACAAATTGTACCAATACCAACCACCCTTTATACAACCTCATTACCCATACTCAAGGTTCCAAAATCACCAGGACTATAGGAAGAGAAAAAATCCTTCCTTGATGTTACGTGATATGCGGCATCAGTGTCCACAACCCAGCTTGACTCATCACAAGCAATATTTATCAAATCCGCATCAAGGACGGTAACAAGATCTTCGGTGGTGATGATGGCTAGGCAATTTTCATTGCCGTCTTCTTTATTTTCCTCTTTGTCTTTGTTCTCCCTCTTCAACTTCTGGCAAAACTTCTTTGTGTGCCCTGTCATGCCACAATGATAGCACTCAATATCCTTAAGTCTGCCTCTGAATTTGCTCTTGTTATGTTCTCTATTTTGAGAACCACGATTCTTGTTTCTCCCCCTAGGGCCAATTACTAGGACATCCGACGAAGAAGAACCTTGAGATTTTCTTCTTATCTCTTCGTTCAAGACACTACTCTTGGCGGAATCCATAGAGATCACACCATCCAGAGCAGAATTTGACATGAAGTTCTAAATGTTTCCCAAGAATCTGGTAGGGAACCAAGTAGAAGCAAGCCTTGAATTTCTTCATCAAATTTGATGCCCATAGCAGATAACTGGTTCATGATCCTCTGAAAATTATTCAGTTGATCTGTCATCGGAGAACTATCATGATACTTTAAACTCAACATCTGTTTTATTAAGAACATTTTGTTGTTTCCAGTCTTCCGAGCATACAAACTTTCAAGATGCTCCCATAGGGTTTGAGCATGTGTTTCCTAGAAATATGGTTCAACACACTATCGTCAACCCATTGCCTAATGAATCCACAAATCTGTCTATGCAACAAATTTCACTCTTCATCTGTTTTATTTTCAGGCTTTACAGTGGTAAAGACTGGTTGATAAAAAATTTTAACATAGAGCAGATCTTCCATTTTTCCCTTCCAAATGGCATAATTAACACCATTCAAAGTAACCATTCTACTTGTGTTGGCTTCCATCGTTTTCCTCAAAAATATAGTTATTGCAAATCAAAGTAATTCTTTTCTAATGTGGAAGTTCAGATTGTGCTGCAACCACTGAGCATACCCAGTAAAACCTTGGCTCTGATACCAGTTTGTTGGGAAAACGCGGACTGACACAAAAATATATATAGTCAAAACAGTGGAAATAAAATGGGAAAATAATGACACCAAGAATTTATAAGGGAAAAAACCACGGACCAAGAGGAGCAACTGATATTACTATAGCAAGGAATTTTTACACTGTGTAATCACTAGTACAACACTCAAAGTAACTACTACACACTCAAAAGGAATAACACTCTTTTGATTTACCACCTTACTAAAAATATCGCACATACTCTATTTTTCTTCATAAACTATTTTCTTGTATAGTCTATGGTATACTTCACTTTGCTCTCAAAATGATTTTTCTCTCTATCTTGGTGTGTTCTTACAAATGAGCAAGGATGCTCTATTTATAGAAAAAGATTTCACATACGATGTCATCAGTGACATCATGAAAAAATCATTATTTCAAACTTTGATAGGTTTCTTGGTGAGATTTAGTTTGAAAAAAATGGTGATCTTATGGTTGTAGAGATATGCACAAATTTGCAGCAAAGTGGGACTTTACCATTAGAAAATGGGGCTGGAACCCCACAAACGTGAGCCACGTAATCAAATTACAAAGGACAGATATATTAATTTTATCTGTTATATTTTTGTTCTCTAGAAAATTAATTTACCCACCACATTTAATCACACATTATAATCTAAAGTCAAAGAGAGTCAACTTACTAATTTTATACAAATAACATTATTTCCTTATCTGTTTTTTTCCTTATTTATGTCGAAGGAAAAACTACATAAGTAGAAACTTGAGGTTTTAAGTTAAGTGTAATCATTAATGTTTAAAGAATTAAACCTTCTAATGTTATTCATCATTTAATTATAAAGTCTTAATATCAAAAGAAGTTCATTTAATGATTCTGCTAAGATGAAATCTCAACACCACTTCATTCATTATCATTCCTAATCGTCGTTGTTATCATCGCCAACGTTATCAACTATTGCCATTAGGACGTCTATTTTTATCACCTACCATTCATAATTATTTTTTTTTAGGTACAATTATCGTCACAATCAATTATTATCATAACAATGCGGGATTTAAAAACTTCAGGTGCATCAAATATGATCTCTAAAAATAACTTAAAATAAAAATAATGAAATAGCACTCTAGCTGGATTCAAACCCTGGTCTCATGAGTGATTCCTCTATCTTGTACCAGCAACACAAGAACACTCATATGCTCTTCATGGGTGCACTGTTAATTATATCCTAGTTTCTGCAAGTTTCTCAATATAAATATACATATATACACATGATTTTTCTAAAGTTAATGGGTGCACGTGCACCCACGCTGATAAAGGTGGATCTGCCTCTGATTACTATTACTATCACTAGCAATCACCATTGTATGTCACCAATAATTGTTATTAGTCAAACTGCTATTACTATCACTATCATCCACCACATTATCAATCCATCATCATCTGTCACATATAATGACTATTGTTAGAGACGATTTCTGCTGACCACAATTCACAATCATTATCATCAGTTAACATCACTATGAACCACAACTCATAATCGACAATCATAACCACCATTATTATCCATCGCCTCCGTCAACCACCATCACTACTAACCCCCATTATCGATCGGCACCCACAACCTCGATTGTTAGTCATCATCTACATCAACTACCATATTATTATTTTTTAAATAATCTTTTATTGACATAGTAATAAGTGAACTCGTATTCTTTATGGAATTTTTATTTATTAATTTATAGACAAGTTAAATACATTTAGATATTGATGTAAAACAATCAGTCTTCATTATTTAGTGTTCAGATTTTAATACAAAATCATAATATTCAAACATGTCTTTAGATTTAAACGCCTTAAGTTTAATATAAATACATGCATTTATATTCAAACATTTATTAATTATTTAGATATTAAGACCTTGTTGCGAGTCTCGGTCGTCCAAATCTATTCAAACCAATGAAGTGGTTGTAATGTAAAGGAAAAAACAAATTTATTTGGATGGTTGTTACTTGTTACTCATTGTATTATATTATATTGTTAGTTTAAATACAATGTTTATTTTGATTATTACTTAAAGTCTATTATATCATATCGTATCGTTAGGTAAAGATGAAAAGACCCACTTTATGTAATGATTGATTTGGTGTGATCACACCATTACCTTGATATTTTATTTGCATTTTGTCTTTATTCATTATTTAATAATTGTGTCTTTTATCCTACCTTTTCATGGTAGCTCTACCTTGGTCCCTACTTTTCTTGTAGGTTTATCATTCAAATTATGGAAGTGTGCCATTATGTAATGACGGAGAACGATACAATCTATCCAAACACTGTATTTATTAAAATAATACAGTATGATCCAATACAACACAATACAATATGATATATTATGAAACAATACATGACAATCATCCAAACAAAGTGTTAATGATTGAGATCTAAATGATCAACGATTCAAACTTAAATAAAAAATAAGTGTACATAATGACTGAGATTTGAATGATTACCATTCAAACCTTCATTACGTGTAGACAAACGAGGTTTAAACGTAAAATCAATGAGTCGGATCCAAAATATTTACACCACCACACATTACCATTTGACAGATTTATATTCAAACCTTCATTACGTGTAGACAAACGAGGTTAAAACGTAAGATCAATGAGTCGGATCCAAAATATTTACACCACCACACATTATGATTTAATAGATTTATATTTATTTTTCTCGAGCTAGCTTTTAAGGTTTAAATTTTTCGATTTTCACTTTTAGGGTAAAGAAAAAGGAAATCGTTATTTTCACACGAATGTTATAATTCTAATTATGACATGACAAAAGAAGAAGAGAAGGATCTCGAAGCACTTTTTGGTTGAAAATTCTCGATATTAGAGGTTTGGGTATTGTTTTCTTTTATCTCATGTTATGTGTTTTGTGTTTTCATGATTTATATGTCATAATTTGGGGTTCATATTTCTAGAGAAAATCAAAATAATGTATCCTCATCCTGTATGAAAACAGTAAATATATGACATTTGAGTCTAACTTAATCCCAAAAGTTAGCTCACGAGGGCAGGATTTCCCAAGTACATACAAGGAGACCACCAGTCAATTCCTCAACCAATATGAGACTTTTACCCACTCTAATACCCCCTTCACGTTCAGGCCCAATATTCTGTCACAAAAACCTTTCGTCATGGTAAAATTTGAAAGAACATAAAAGTTAACATGCATATAAAAGAACCAAATTTTGGGGATTGATGTGTTCTTTTTTGTCTCATTTTTTGTCATGTTTGCATCCTAGATCTATCAGAATTTAGATGTCATATTTACAAAATTAAATAAATGAAAATTGATGCCCAACCTCCTTTCTCTACAAATTTATTGTATCTCAATCATAAGCTAATCTACCCAATAAGTACATACAAAACACTTGATAAAATTAAAATACAGAAAGAAGATTAATACACTCATAAGAGGAAACCCACATTTTCCTTGAATTTTTTAAAAAAGCTAATTAATATGAACAAATGACAGAATATTAAAGCTGATCAATCTATTAATAATTTCTTAATTATAGTATAAAATATAAAGTGCCCATCGGAGATTGTAGGTACTCCAAAACTTCATCATTTATAATTGGGTCGAGTTATAAGAGCCCATCAACTAATCGATGGGTAACGGTTCGGAAATGCTGAAACGGTGCAACCCAGACTCGCGAATGGCGCGTGTACTCAAAACACGCAGACCCAAAAATGGAGGGAACTCCAAAATCTACAAGGAGGGAAAAAAATTGCCAATAAATAAATGCAATTAAAACACATAGACTCTGCATTTATTCACATTTTCATCTTCTTATCAACCATTTACACACCTCTATACTGTTCTTATTTCGAACAGGTAAAATCATACTAGAGTTTTGAATTCTAAACTCATGAAGTTCGAATTCCGAATCCTTTTTAGATTAATGGATCGAGTTACCTTGTAGCTGAGCCGATGCGGATTCAGAATGGATTCAACCTCTTAAGTTTCTCATGTCTATTGTTTATTGTAGTAGAAAGTTGTGAGTTCAATTGAATTCGTAGCAGAGATTTGCACTAATGGATCGAGTTACATTTGAGGCGAGAGGATGCAGATCTCTGAATACTAAGGTATATTGGTTAACATTTTATGCTGTGCGTACTATTTTGATATTGAGTAATGTTTATCGATTTTGCGTGATGATTAATGTGCTTTTTGTTGTCAAATTGAAGTTGTAACTTGTGGCGTTCATGTATATGGCCGAAACGAATGTGTGATGATTCGTGATTGTGTGTAGTTTCTTTTATATTTGTTAGTCTTGAAAATTGAAAAAAGCATTAGTATCGCCTATTTATGTGGTTATGATTAAATGTGAAGCTTCATCCGGGTGAATTGTTGATAATTCTGGTGCTCAACACTTGCACATTATTGTTACTATTCTCATTTTGTATCCCTTTTCAAACTGTTTGAAAATGTTTTATTTAAGGAGAACGTGTATCGCTCTATCTTTATGAGTTAGGCATAAAGTCTACATACACTGTATATATTGTTGTTGTATAGCACATCATATATCAATATGTGATGTGTGTAGTAGTAAATGGTTGAGTTCATTTCTTTTGACTCGAATCATGTATATGTAAATATGCAAAAGAAATTATGAATAGTATCTGTGTGCTGTAACCACTTTTGAACCAACTCGTTGTAAATGTTGAGTCTACTTCTGTACTTATTCAGGTTAAGAATTTGTCATCAAAATTGCTGAAATTGAATGTAGGATTTTCTCAGCTTCACAAAGTTGCAAGCTAAAAAGTCCTCTTTTTCCAGTTAACTCACGTAGTTTTAATGAGATTTCAGTACGTTAAGATACCATTAGCAGTAGCAGGTGCATTAACATGTTTACGTTTGAGTATTTACTTCAAAGTTCAAACTATGTGTAGCAAAGAACATAAAATACTACAACGCTGTTCAGTTTAGGCTATTACGTAACACAACGTGGTGTTGTAGCTACCTGAAGAAAGATAATGGGGCTCTGTGAGTCTGTTTTACATGCCAATATATAGATCTGATTTTCCTACTGGTGTCAATTTTGTTTTCTTTCCCTTGACTTGAAAGAGAGAGAAGACGTAAATTGCGGAATTCAAGCGAACTAATTGGGAATAAACTGATTGAATAATTCAATAAATTGTTGCTAACTAAAGAAACTCCATAACTTTTACCTAAAAAAAAAACTTATTATCTCATTTACAAAGTTAACCAGATACACCTATCTTCTTTTTACCGACTGGTTTAGAACTGCATGATATTGAATGTTGTTAGATTGTTTTGGCTTTGGCATGAGTACTTGGGTAGCTATATTCAGGAGGCTACTCCTTTGTCTTCATTTGTTTTCCCATTAGTCCTATTTAACTTGCTGGCTGGAAAATGAAACCTTGCCAATAGCGGTCGAGGTGCTCGTGTCTTATGATCAAATCCTCGCACACAAACAAACCCTGAAAAAATACAATATCTATTCATCAGAAAAGCAAAAAGGTTTTGCAGCAGGAGACGTCAAACTCTTCTTGTTAGCTAATATTCTATTGTCATAGCCAAATTTTCACATTTGTCCAAATGCTTGTGGAACAAAATATTAATTGTCAAAAATGGTGCATTTTTACTATTATTGTATACTTTTAGTACTTATCTCAGACCTTTTGTAACATATGTTCAGAACCAGTGTCCTTTTTCAAATGAATCTTACAGCTATGTGTGTGTGTACCTCATGTTTGTGTTCCTGCTTCATATATACCAAAAAAGGAGTCCTAGGAATGCTTATTGTCCAAAGGGTCTCACACTTTAAATTGAAAACATAATGTTGAAAACAAGATTCTTGTACATAGAGTGTAAAGAAGTCATTTTTGCATTGAAATCAATCATCACATGAATTCGACAAAGAATAGAACAACATAAATCATCATTGTAGACTACCATGGTCCTAAGCTAAAAGTACAATATTGTATATTCTAGCCCCTAGCCCGGGGGACTTTTTTTTAGGGATCAGATTGGTGAAGGTGAGGGCCGGGGGACTCAATGTTGTGAGAGATAGAAGGCAAACAGAAAATAAATAGGATTCTCAACAAAGGTGAGCATTGTTGATCCTTGTTTCCTAAGTTTTAGGTTTGCTTCTGACGATGAGTGGTTATATAATCCTTGTTTCCTAGGTCTTCTGATGCTTCTTTTCATTTTAAATTTTGACAATGGCATGTTAAATTTTAAACAGACTAGACTGTGATCCATTTTATCTATGTGTTTAACTGGATGGCATCTCAACATAAAGCTAGTTTAACACGTAATTTTCAGGGATTTACTTTGTTGAAATGGATAAAGCAAGCTTTTCACTGCAAAAATTTGAAGGATTTTCCATTTACGTACCTCTCCAAAAGCAGTGTTGGATACTTTCTGTGTTTAAGCCTGATGAACACAACAAATTTCAATGTTATTTTACTCCCAAAACTTTCTAAATGAGGTTCTATCAGTTTAGTGGTTCTTTCACCTTTGAATATCGTGGGTATTGAGGTTCCAAAGTAGACAGTCCGCCGTGGGAGATTCCACAGCCAATCCCTTGGGACATTGATAGGGTTAAGGCTGGAGTCATGGTCCGCGAACACCTGGAAAGTAATTTTTATCAATGAAAACCACAATATTTGATGCGAAATCTAGTCTTTAATGTGTGAAACTGTAAATGAGCTAAAAGTTGGTTATATTCACCTCATTGACCTGAAAGTATGTACCATTGAGTGGAAAGCTTCCTCTCATAGCTGTTCGACATGGTATCTATTGACAAGAAC
The DNA here is from genome assembly GCA_018342035.1 of Solanum appendiculatum. NCBI lineage: Eukaryota > Viridiplantae > Streptophyta > Magnoliopsida > Solanales > Solanaceae > Solanum > Solanum appendiculatum. The sequence continues at coordinate 1,613,781 of JAGDQO010000283.1, read as the reverse complement.
AATGATTAATCATACTGTATGTATCTTTTTGGCCATTTACTCATATGAAATGACCACTATTAGAGTCTATGGATTTTCTTACCAGAAGAGTCCCTCTTACTGTTTGAGATTGTGCTTCACGTATGCTGTTGCATGAGGAACAAGTCTCATCTTCACATAGTTTGCCAGATTCTTGAGAGTTGCACTGAGTTTCTGGAGGTTGCATTGAATTTGCTGTTTCACCTGATATGAATTTGATACAAGCCATGAAATCAGTCAAGTGCTGAAATGGGGATACGAAAGTTAACTGATATTACCTACAACTGAAACGAACCCATGAAATTTGTACTCTATATTTACCAATGTGATAGCTATATCAATAGTTCCTTAAGCATGACCTAGCTAATTCATCTATTTTCCACATTACAAGAATTAGTGGAAGGAAGCTTTCCAAAATAAAATTCTTCCACATATAGCATTACAGTTCTTGTGATCCTACCCGGTGTCCAAATAGCAAGAAGATAGGAAGAAGGATCATCTGGTTCTCTTTTGTCCAACTGCAAAATGAAAAATGTAATTCTTTGGAGGATTAGTTTTATATCTGTTTGGCGGCTGGTTATATGTTGGACATAAAACTAATACTAACCCCTTCCAAAAGAGGATGAGAATCTGGAAGTTCATAGCTGTAGTAGGAAAAACAATTGATAGTTAGTACAAAAAATTCTTTAAACATTGTATTACCTTGAAAAGTACAGTCTATCCTTGACTCTTGTTAGTGCTTCTTTGGCAGCATAATTCTATTTTTATGATGTAAAATTAGGATTCTTTACTTACACTTGATGTTCAGTTCTGAGCCGGCTAACATTCTTAAGTTTAGGCGTGGGAATTGATGCAGCTTCTGAAGTCAAGGCTACTAAGGCATTCGACATTTCTACCTGATGAAGCTCCATATTGTTTTCCACGTACTTCTTTACATTTTGAGTGAACTCTGCCATATTCAATTCAATCATAGGAATTTCATTAGGATCTTCAAAGTAAGTGTCCTCTATGTCGATTTCTGGTGCTTGTATTTGGTCTTGCTCAGGTGTGGAAGGAACTTCAACAATGGGCTCTGGTGTTGCTGGCACTTCAATAATAGGAGCTGAATTGATCAATTTCTGATTCTCCACTGGTTGTTGATTACCCGGAGGTAATGGCAGAGGCAGGTGAGTGAAATTTTCCCTTGGATTGTTGTTAGTGGCTTTGTGTTCTGTTGCACTGACAATGCTTTTCTCTTCCGGCGCGGGAAGGGCAAGCCTTGCACTGAATTTTTTATTAGGGCAAGTTTATAAATACAATGTATCTGAATGTTTAAACAGATAAAATAGTCATTCAAGTCTTATAGTCTCAGACTCTCAGTTAATGTGCTTGCAGTATGGATATCATCAATAAGCTGGTTAATTTAAGAAGCCATCTCAAAAATGGATGCATCTAAAATTTTTAGCATGAAATTGCTTTATCAGTGACTGAAATTTTATTTACTAGAATGCATCATGGCTATATTTTATATATTGCTGGGTTAGCTTGCAACGGACAAGCGGTTCACTGCCAAACATAGTAGATTTTTCATACCAAAAACATAGTAGAACTATGATCCTTTGGGTTTGAGTAGAATAGTTTATGTACTAGAAACAAGATAGTTGGACAAACAGGACAGAAGTATTTTAGCTGCAGAAAGTATAAATAGTAATATGCTAACCTTGCAAATGCACTTGCAAAGTGTCTGCATTCTCCTCTCAATGGGCATGCATTGCAATTGGGTTTGCTTTTTGTACAGAAGACCTACATGAATTGTAAGAGTGGCTTTAGCCTTTGATTCCAGATATCTACTACTTTTAGGAGATATCATCTAATATATTGACATACCTTCCCAAAGGTGATCATATGATAATGTAGCTCATATCTGTAAGTAAGATCTTAAATTAATGGACCATTACTGATTGGAAGAAAAATAAAATCGTTTTTAAACAATCTTAGTACGAGTAGACAATACTTTGATCATTTGATTATTACCAAAAGATTGTCATTGGACTACTTACTTTTAGTTACAACTCAGAGCTCAACATCTGTCTCTGTGTGTGTATATATATATAATTGTTTAATAGATGCTACTTACAATGTTCTTTGATCAAGCTTGCAGAGACGTGGCCATAGGTACTGTTGAATTGACTCCAGTATTGGGTACCTGTAGGAATACCACAGAGTTAGCCTTGCACTATGTATGCAATTAGAGATTTAGATTCAGGAATACTCACAGTTCCAGTAGATGCAACTGTAGTGACTCAGGCAATGGCTGCAGGGGCACCCACCCTAGTCTAACAGCTATACGCCCTACATTTACGTCAACCTTATCACAGAAACACAGAAATTAGTGTGATTGAATGACTATTTCTCATATATTTAACTCTTCCAAAATTGGTTTTAGGTCTTACAGGGAAAGCAAGGTGGTGAAGTGTTAAAAGTCTCACACACTCCACACTCTTTAGACCCAAGCCCCTTATGCTCAGTAGATACTCTCTGAAACCATACATTTGCAATTTGTTATAGTTTGTACATGACTAGAATCTTACAGAAGGGAGATTATTTGGAATAATTGCTGGCTTACTTTGCTTTGTCTGGTGGAACATCTCTCAGCCATTCAAGATCAATGCTTCCATGATCACTAACAATCCGGTTAAGAAAAGCCTGCAATAGCAAGTTTATTTTTTAAAATAGAGCAATCACGGGGATTTCAGGCAAAATAAATACTGTAGATGTATATGTTCTGTAGTATGTAAGGGAAGATTGTGTACAATAGACCCAATGTGGTTTGGCCCTTCTGCGGACTCCACACATAGCAAGAGCTTAGTCCTATGGGCTGTCTTGCATATGTTCTCTTGTCCTCAGATATTGCAAAGAAGGTTATGCAATGCAATACTCATGTGTGTACCTGGATTCTCTCTGCCAGCTTGTTGTTCATTCCTCGTTCTCTAATTGTATGGGCTATCTCATTGACATTTGCACACCTCACTGCTTCATAGTCCAGTGAATCCATTGTGTTTGCTGTCCTTTCTCTTTTCTTGCTGTTTGCCTGGGCCTGTAACCGTAAGCTGTCCCAATCAATGTTCTCTTTCTCCTTCCCAAGCCGTCCATTTTTCGCTTTAGATGGATTGTCATTTACTTTGTCTACTTTGCTACAAACATGATTGCTGTCATTTTTCAAATTTGACTCCAAACCTCTTTGCTCAGGTTTGCATGAATCAAAAACTATGCTGGCCCTTTCCGTGACATTTACAATGGTTTCTGAATAGGTTGGGGCTTCTGGAACTTGCTGGACATTGCAATTGCTATCTTCAGTTGGAAATTGTAGTTCAACATTGTCTTCTACATCAGTCACTGTCTCTATGTCCAACTTATTTTGAGGGTTCATTGTGTACGGTGCTGAATGTGCAGATTCTGCCGACAATACACTTTTTTGGGGGGCAATAAGTTCCTTGCCAAGGAATGGAGCGTTTTCACCTTCTTGTAAATGTTCGGTACACCTGGTTCCTTGTGCTCCTGAAGTTCCTGCCATCTGTAATAGCTTCAAAAAAGAAGTGGAGCTGCAAAAGTTGCTTGAGTCAGTTCCTTCTGAAGCTTGAATAACTGCAGAGATCTCAGAAGAAACTACAGAACTCGGAGAAGACGGCAAATCATTCAACTCTTTTCGATCTTGGGAACTCGTAACTGTTGATCCATGATACAGATCTGAGCCTTCTCTAGAAGAATCTGATTGCAGAATTACAGAACATTCTGCTGACTTTATGCATTGTGTGCTATTTTCACTTGATTCAGAGTCATTAACAGTTGCTTTTTCTTCATTTGAATCTGTATTGTAGACTCCTGAAGAATCCTGACAATGGGTTGACTGATTTGGTTGATCTTCATACCATCTGATAGAAACATTGGGGTCCGTTGCACACTCTTCAGGTTCTTCAATTACAATACCTGTGTTTCCTTCATTCTTCTGAGTACTGTCTGTCTTCAGAGGAAAGTGGGCAGCGAGTGACATGAATGCAGAACTGTAAATAGGATAAAGTAAGTAGTTTTAGGGACAAAAGTGCGCTAAGCAATATGTTGGCACTCCTCCATCTTTGAATGTTTAGGAATTTGCCGGAAGACGGAAAAAAAATTCCAAAACTGTAGAAGTTTATAGTTTCAGCTAACCTAGAAAGGTGATCTGAAACATTCTGTGTAAGATATACCCCAACCACAGAGTCCACAACAGATCCCTTCCAAGGTGAGAAGCGCCTGTCTCCTGACTCACCCAAAAAAGAAAGAAAATAAAATTTATGGTTATTACAATAGAAAAAAACAGGTCACTGACATTTTTTTTCTTTTAATATGGCATGTTTAAACTCCTAAAGTATTCCTATGGAAGTATAGTAAAGGTATGTGGAATCTTGGTGTGCAAGATCAACATTTAGTTGATGCCTCACTTTTCAATTGTTTTATATTACCACATGGTGAGTCACAGATTAAAGATATTAGCATAGCCATTCTTATCTTATTTAAACTAGCAATATTTCCTTCTATACCTATGTTTCTAGTGAGGGAATCTAGCTGGTAATTTGACTTAGCCACTAGGAAAGGTTGAAGACTTTGCACAATTACCTTGGACAAGACGCATGCGTGCAATAAATGAGTCTGCTCTACTATTAAACACACGACGTTCTTCCTCCCACCATTTTGCCTTGTCTTCATCTGTTCCATCAATGCCTTCACTGTTTATATCTTGCAGCAAAAGCTTCCATACCCTATCAGTCTCATCATCAACATCAACTTTTGGCCGTGGTTTTCGTTTTCTAACTAACGAACTTCCAAAAGGGACAATACTTCCATCTCTTTGATAAAGAACAAGGGCACTCTCCCTTTGAAACTTGGTGCGGTTGGTGATTCCATGTTGACCTTGATTTTGGCTGCTTTCTCTATTTAAATCAAGATACCGCAAGCGTTCTGCAATTTCATCGATTGGAGACATGCCTCTCCATGTTAAAGCTGGCAGAGAACCTGCATTCAATGTTGTTAGCAAGTAAAGAGTTATGATATAATTGATAGTTTTAAGTATATGCCTTTAAGTACCCCTTGCATTTTTTGTGAGATGTTGATGGGTATACAAGTTGGAAGCTGCCAAGCTGACAAGGATGCTCGTCTTTGACTGCCTTTTTTTCTTCATTGCTGCGCGGGTGTCTGCAATTGGAGCTCCCATGTATGCACTGGATAGATGTGAAGTTTTATATCTTTCTCCAAATCCATATTCTGTTGCTTCTTTGGATGTGGAAGTTGGAAATTGTTTGTAAATTTCATGCAGAGATGCAACATTATGTACTTGAGTTGCGCGGTTTGATCTCTTCTTCCTTAACACCTTTGCTTCCACAAATGCTGGCATAACATTGGAATTCCACATTCCGTAATTGCCTATATTGGTTGCAGAATTGTTGCTAGGGGAACCACTGATATTGCACTGAGATGAAGGCACGTAGTTAGTTTCGCCAGTAAAATGTTTGATGTAAGATGATGTTGAGCTCTGGCCCCTTGCTGATCTCATTTTCTTGTAAATAGCAGGAAAATGCATCCCTACATTACAATAAACATCAGGTTTATTTGCTGGAAGGATTGCTTGATAAGCCTGCATAGAATTGAAATATGCCCCTCTGGCATTTATGCTGTAGAATTGTGCTTCATCAGTTCTACATGAATGCTGTCTTTTCAAGCCTTTCCCATGTGGTAAGCATGAACTGCTGCTGCAGTTGGAAAAATCCAGGCTCTGTGGTGTCATTTGTAGTATGATTGCCTGTTTATCATGAGTGAAATCTGAAAAAATGATTCTGCTATTTCCTCTTGTGCTTTCATTGTGATTCCCAACCATGGGTTTGTCATGATTCCAGCCAACATTGTCTGGAGTTGGAGGACCAGGGTACTGCATTCCAGGCTGTGATAAGTAATTTCTAACCTCCTGGTTCAGGGAGCGGGTGATGTTATGAGTTATGCCCACTTCTGTCTCTTCGCTTGTGGCTTCTTTACCTTGTCCAAGCTGAACAGACTGTGCTGTTGACCCGGAATTATTTGCATGCAAATCCAAAGTCGAGGGCCTGTATGATGAATACTCATCACTTGCTTGGCTATCGAATTCAAAACTCAACGATTTCCTGCAGGATTTTCTAGAATGAGTAATTTCTGTCGGGTCAATTGTTCCACTGCTTCCCTCTTCAGAGAGTTTTTCCATGCTCTTGTTAACTTGATTTGTTCTGACATTCCTTTTTGCAGTTGGAGTTTCTTTGGAACTAGGAGGCTGTCCCTCATGAAAAACTGTATTCTTTACCTCTTCTGCGGAAGTGGCTGCAGGTCTGCCAATTGTTCCACTGCTTCCTTCTTCAGAAGGTTTTTCTGTGCTCTTGTTCACTTGATTTCTTCTGACATACTTCCTTTTTGCAGTTGGGGTTTTCTCGGAACTAGGAGGCTTTCCCTCGTGGCCAATTGTATTGGCTACCTCTTCTGCAAAAGTGGCTGCAGGTTCGCCAACCTTGTTTCTTCGGACATACTTCCTCTTTTCTGTCTTTGTCTCCTCTGAATCAGGCAGCTTTTGGATTCTTGGTTTAGGAGTCCTCTTAGGCTTTCCTTCTACAACCACTTTGGGCCTGTGCTTTCTTCTTCTTGGTTTTTGCTCTGGTGTATTATTCAGTTCAGTATCCAGTTTGCCTTCCAAGATCAGCGCTGACAGCTCTTTATTCTGTTGGAGTTCATTTGCTTCAGCTCTCTTTATTATATCCTCATTTGACTGTATAACTCTTGCTGCTGTTGTCACATTAATATCTAGGTTTGATGCATTAGATGCTTGCCCTTTAATCTTCATCATATCTGGTGTTACTGGTTCGAATTGGAACGGGATGTTGCTGCTCAAGGTTGCACCCGTCATTTTTGGTGGTGAATTCAAGTTGAAAGGGAAGCTGGATAAAATAGAGCTTGCATCTGCATGATGAGTTCTCATGTCATATTAGTTTATCAAGGAAATAATCCCAAACTTGAAGCAACAAATTTCTTAAGATTTTGACATGTCACCTAAATCATGATACCGTTTGATGCTTAGCTGAATTGTTTTTCATGGAAATGAAACCAAAACAAAATATGTTGAAGCATGTGCTACACGTTAAATATGCAATTACTTGTTGAAAACAATGATAATTTGACTTGGAATGACACTCTAACAGTAGAACACTAAATCAGAGAAACACAGTATCATGGATCTTGTATGTGACCTTTTGTTTCCATTCTGATTTTGTTCCAGGATACATTATTTTTAGTCCAAATTGGAACTTCATTAAGTATTCACAGGGTTGTTCAATTCAATGTGAGCTAATTCGTGCATGCTGTGCAGTCAAATTGTTAGTAGATGTAAGTTTCAAATTACCAAAGAATGATACTAAACTTGTTATATTTCATTGTCAAACATTTTGCAGGTCTTACAATGCACAAAGACATTGATGTGTTAATGAGGCAGGTAAAAAGCTCACATATAACATGGAATGCAATTATTGTAATCTGAAAATCCTCCAAGCAGTAGGGTCATTACAATTAGTAGAAACGAATGTATCAATGAATACTTCATTTGTCTACCTGCATTCTGAGTATTGATGAGTGATTGGAAAGAACTCTTCACACTATAAGCTGTTTCATCAGCTGGCGTGGTGCCACTGCCACCAGCATGTGCCATCGCCAACAGATTCCCGAAAGACACACTACTCCACAAGTCTACATTATCACTAGGGAAGTTATTGTACATATTTATACCACCTCCACACATTTTAGACTTTGTTCCCACTGCTGCTTCTGAGGTCATGAAGCACTGATCTTCTACTGAACTTGTTGAACCGCGATATGCAGCAGCATTTTGAGCTTCAGCCGTGCTGCCAGTAGCATGTTCCAGTGCTTGTTTTCTTTGCAAATCTGACCAATCAACTTGAGCTTGCTGGTTTTCCTGCCCGTTAATGCAAATTGGTGGCCATTCTGCAAAACTTGGCTTCCCTGGAGTTGCTGGGATCCATGAACTGCCTTGGCCTATATCCATTCTGTAGCTCTGCAAAATGGTAAAAATCCAATCTTTTTTTCCCTTTTTTATTTTCTTCAATTTGACAATGAGTTTCTTATGAGAAAAACTCAACCATTTCCGGAATAGATAAAGATGCAGGACTTAGAAAAGGTTATTAATTCTACAGTACCAAATCTGTTTTATGAAATCATCCTGCAAAAAAAAAAACAAGAATTAAAGATGAAATGACCCAGATTAAAAAAAGATCCCAGAAATTACAGAACAACATAAACAGAATTTCAGAAACTCTACCAAAACCAGAATTTATCAGCACTTTCATTCAAATTTGTGAATTTACATCAAATGATTCATTTTATCACAGATCCCCAAAGACCAAAATCAGAATGTAGATTCTACAACAAAACAATAAATCTCAATTTTTTGTCAAATTCAAGAAATGAGTAGCAAAAATTAGGTCTTGATCAGTGAAAATTTCAGCAAACCGACAGAACAATAAATTCTACATCAAACCTCATCTCAAAAATCCCATTTTGTTCTGCAATTTCATAATGTCAAAAATTTAGAAAAAAAAATTGTATATATAACTGGTAAAGAAGTGTAACTTAATTGTAGAAATCTCAGCTGAATTTTACTCACCTGAAAAATGGATCTTTGAAGGAGATCTCACAGAATGGTAGAAGAGATATTCCTGTGGGTGGGTGAGAGAAAATAGGAAAGAAGCTGAAAACAGAAATACACAAAGGGATTATTCATAAACTGGAATTAAAGCTCATTTTACCGATAAAATTGTTTTTCTCGGTAAGCTGTTTAAAAAACATAATTATACTTATTTATTATTAAAGTTAATCAGAATTGTGATGGTGGTAAATATTTTTTCATTTTTAATAGGTCTCAGGTTTGAGTCTTCTGAATATAAAATCATATTTGTTAGAGAGTGTTTTATCCTCATATATATGAGTATGAATCCAAATTTTAATCAGACTCTGATATAAATATCTAACACTCAATGAAAAATTTTAAAAAAATTATAAGCAAGAGGGGTTTAAAGTTAAAGGTATTAAACTGCAGTTAAAGTATTAAATCTCTGTGAATTCGTCTAATTTGGGTCTTGACCACGTGCCGTGTAAGGAGAGTGGTCCTATTTCGCATGTTTTCATGCTACTCATATTGTTAAAGTTAGCCGTTAGGGAGGTAGCAGTTATAACTAACTTTGGAGGCGAATTCAGAATTTAAAACTTATAAAATTTTATTATTATTTTAATAGACTTTTGTCATACAGGTACAAAGGTCTAGTCAAAAGTTGTTATATGAATATTTGGCACGTATATATATATATATACAGATATAGAAGATATTTGAATATATGTGATTTGAAATTATGTTTTTAATATTAAATTATGATTTTAATTTTTTAAAATATAAAATTTAATTTATAAATTTATATTTTATTAAAAAGATTTATTATTTTAAATGTTGTAAAAGAAAGAGATCATGCTTTCAAAGTGAAGAGATTGTATGTATCATAAGAAAAGATTATATTAAATAATAGCTAATTATTATTGTTGATTAATGAAATTTTATAAAATTATGTGTGCTTATTTGGTAAGATTGTATAAGAATAATTTTTTTTATAATTTTCACAATTTGTAGAGTTTTCATGTTTGTGAAAAAAATACAATTTAAGAAATTCGAATTGCATGTCTAAATAAAATTTCAATTTTAAATTAATCTGATTTCAAATAATGTTCAAACGAGGCCTAAATTAGATATAGAACATGTGTTTGTACATATGATTTTGTCACTTACAATAACAACAATAATATACCTAGTGTAATTGCATAGGTGAAATTTTACCTCATGGAGATAGAAACAAGAAACAATGACAACAACAAAATGAAGTGATACTTAAAGTAAAGAAATAATCGAAAGTAATAGAAATTGAAAACAAGAAACTATGAGACAAGTACTAATGTTAATGGTTTGTACGGAGAAATATGTACAGGCACAACACTCAACTATCTATTGATTTTTTATCTTTATTGTTGACCTCCACATTCTCCCATCTACGATCATGTTCTTGATAAGCTAAAGAAGCGTTATGTCATATCTAATCATTTCTCCTTATTACTTCTTTAACTCACATCTACCTTTTTTAAGTCTATCATTTCCACTCTCTCACACATTTCCACTAAAATTATTTCCTTTTCATATGTTTGAACCATCATTTAACCATAATTAGTTAATGTATATGCTAACTATATTAAATCAATTACATGACAAATAGAATTATGTACTGTAAACATTTTGCACAAATAAATATTTATATAAATTGTTCACGTTAACAGTTAAGGAAGTGAGTTTATAACTGTTGTTTTATGAATGTTAAGCATGTATATATGTTACAAGTTAATTTTTCGAATTATCAATATAGAAATAGGAATTGTAATTTTTATATCAAAAGCATTTATTTTGAACTTAATTAAAGTATATCTTCTCCGAAACTTCATCCTTGTTTTTTTTTTTTGTGGTTGTTAGTTTTGCTTCTGGATTTTGTATTTTATTCTTTAAAGATAAAACTTTATTTTATGTAAGTTTTTTTTTTTTTTCAAAAGTAGAATTACTAACTTTTTTTTAGAAGAGGGCAGAAAGTAGTTAGTACACACCGATCTAGATGGTTTGTTGCAAATTCAAAATTTTTAATGTTTTGCTCTTCATCACAATTTCCGTTAGTCAAGCTTTGAGAAGTAAAAAATATTTGTTTTCTTAAGAAAGGTATTTATTTTATAGAATTGAGATATTTAGGTAATTTTTGTTTTTTTATAAAAAAGTATTTGAATTGTAACAAAAGATTTTTAAAAAAAATTGAAAAGAGTAAAATTTTTTTAGTTGTACTTTTATCGATAATATGTTTTAGAATTGATTAATTAAATTCAAATTATTATTTCAAAAGCCAAGTTTTTGAAAAAAGATGAGCAAGTTTTAGAATTTTGGCGAAAGAGGTTATGTTTTGAGGGCGTTACTCTTTTTTTTGTCCTTTCATTGCGTAATTGACGGTGCCGTCAGATTCGCCGTTAGTGGTCCCATTTCAGTAGTACCATTACACACGTAAAGAATTTGCTGAATTTAGTATAAAGTTTTAATGAGATGGTGGTGGGGGTTGTAATCTACTGTATTTACTTTTATTCGGTACAAAATAAAATTGTGAATTGCTTATTACTTTTATATATTTGGTGTCATATTGTGGTGATAGTATTTTAATGATTCATTTCTAAGAAATTCATTGAATATGGTATTACAATCATTGTTATTGTTATTGTGATTGGACATCATCAATCTTCTTGATTGCAGCGCAACCAAAAAGTGACATCTTGTCTTATATTGTATTGTCAGTTAAATGAGATAAATTTTTAAAATAAATATATGTCATGAATTTTTTTAAATATTTCTTTTGTTTAAATTTATTTATTCTTTTTAGACATAATATAAAGTTTAAGAAAGTAAGTTTTTTTTGAATTTTGTGATGTTATACTTCCTTCCTTTTTATTTACTTGTAAAATATTTCTTAATTTGATTTCATTTTTTACTTGTTATTTTTGACCAACCAAGAAAAGAATTTTTTTAATTATTATATTCTCAATTTATTAACATTTAGTTAATGTCTTTGAAAAATGTAGTGAGTAAATCTATTTGGAACCATATCAATTAATAGGGGTAAAATGGTAAATTCACTATATCAATCATCATTTTTTAATAGGTGTGCCAAGTTAAAACTTGACAAGTAAAAAGGGACGGAGAAAGTATTTATCAAAATACTCTTTAATCTTGTAGTTATAAATATGGTATGTCCAAAATTGAAATTAAAAAATCATTAAAAAAAGATTATTTTTGAACAAACTTAAAAAATAGAACCAACAAAAAAATTACGTTAACAATAATATATTCCATATATTTTTATTTGAAGAAAGCATAATATACATAAATTGTACGTCTGCTTTTGTGGAGTAAGGTCATGTCATCTCGTGTTGATAACATATAATGATTCATTTCTATGAAATTCATTTGAAAATGGTATGGTATAATCATTGTAATTGTTTTTTTTGTTTTAGTTCATTTGTCTTATTTTGATTTGGCATAAAACATAAAAAAATTAAAAAGAATTTGAACCTTGTGGTAGTAAGTTTATAATATGTCAAATGTATTATAATATTTTTTAATTTTGGAGTTTTAAATAAATTAAGTAAAATATTGAAACTAAAAAGTTGCTAAAAAAATAAAATATTCTATATGAATTGGATTTAAAAAGAAATATAGGACAAATAAATTGAAACAAAAAAGTAATACAATAACAATATATTTAATATAATTTCATTTGAAGGAAGTATGAATATGATGTACATACACTGTACTTCTACTTTTGTGGAGTAAAAGATTGTTTTTAATAGACCTTTTGGTATGATGATGTATTACTAAAATTGCTTAGAAAAAAACAATGATAATAAAATAGCAAAATAACATAATTAGAAGAAGATGATGTTTTTTAAAATTTCTTATTCGTTTGTTTCTCATCTTGTGAGACACTATTTAAAGATATGTTTTCATATACCGCTTATTTGAAGGTTAAAAGATTTACTCAATTTGTGAAGTAAAATTATTTTTTACTGGAATTTATGTTGATAGATTTATTTTCTCATTAAACTAAATTTAAATTATTGGTTAATTTTCTCTTTTATTATTCCTTTTATAATTATGTATTTCAATTTTTTTGCATATTCAAATGGTGTAAAAAAAATATAATGAGCATTTACTTTGAAAAAATAATTTTTTTTTGGATTGTTTAGCCAATTTGAAATGTCTTATAATTGTATTGAAAACTTAGACTAGACCAGATAGATTTGTTCAAGTGGTTATTTACTTATTTAACATAATAATGAAAAATGAGTATATTTTTAAATTTTTTTTTAATAGAGTGGAATGAAAAGAAAAAACTTAATTAAAATAATTAATCCCTCTGTCCAACAATAGTTGTTCACTATACTATTTTGGATGTCTAACAATATTTGTTTACTTTATGAAATCAATGGATAATTTTATACTTAGTTCCTAATTTACCTTTATCATTAATTATAGTTATTTCTCTATTATATTTTTCAAGACATTATATTTATTACTCCCTTCGTCCAACAATAGTTGTTCACTGTACTTAAAATAATTGTCCAATAATACTTGTCAAATTTAGAAAATCAAGAGATAATTTACCTTTTGTGTCTATTTTATCCTTGTTATTAAATACTATTTATCGTCTAACACATTTTTTAAATCATTAAATTTAATAAAGTCAAAGGATAATATAATAATATTTCCCCTATTATTTATTGTTTCTTAAGGGGTGTGCCAAGTTCATAGTGGATAACTATTGTTGGACAGAGGGAGTATATTTTAAGGGTGATATAGTAAAATTATCATTTTATTTATAGTTTCTTAAAAAGTGTGTAAAGTTGACAAGTATTATTGGACAAAGGGAGTATTTAACTTAAATTTTGTGTAAAATCATTATTAAAGAAACTCGAAATTCCAAGTAATATTGCTCCCTATTGTTTTATGTTGTTGTTATTGAAAAATTAATATCATTATCTTCATTTATTATTTATGCTTACTGAATTAATATACAAAATTCTTAACAATTTCAATTTGGTATTGAAATTTTGACTAAATCTGATTCCGTACATTGTAAAGCTAAGATATGTTAGGAAAAGTCAATAGTGGGCCATCCTTTGAGTATAGGCACCGATTCTCTGGGTGATATTATGTTAGTGATTCATTTCTTCGAAAATATACAATTGAAACTGATAATATAATCATTGTTGTTGGTACTGTTATTTTGATTGGATGCCACCAATCTTCTGGTCATAGGCAACCAAAAAGTGACATCTTGTCGTATGTTGTAAGAAGGCATAATACATAAATATATTACTAGTATTTAATTTGGTCCGAAGTGTTTATATTTTATAATTTTTAATGTATATAAGTATGTGCTTAAATTTATATAAAATTGAATTCCTCGTCATTTATTTAATAGCTTGAAATGATGGGAGATCACTTTGAAAAAGTTAATATTTGATGTCTTATTCTCTTTTTAAATATTTAGGATCTAATGGGATTTTTAGCCTTTTATAAAGGTATATGTTAACCTTATATATGTATGAGTTATGATTTAAAATAGGATATCATCTTAAAATCCTAATAGAATTTAACTTGTCTTACAGAGGCCCACAAAATTACAATTTATATAAAAGTCTCAAAAGCAACACATGTTAATCTTGTGAATAAAATTTTCAAAGACCTTAGCGGATAGATCTATCATATTTTCTCTTGAGCGAACTTGTTGAACATCTATTTTATCATTGAAGATCTTGAGTGTAAAGAATTTTAGTAAAATTTATTCTCTCATTTAATGTATATTTCTTTTAGTTGATCTATGCAATGTTGTTGAAATTTTTTTGTTCAATTATTGATTTCAATCAAATACATTGTGATTTACTTTATAAATGAAAATTATTTTTGTATGATTTCAAGAAGTAGCAATTATAGTTTATTTTGTTGATGGACATGATATAGTTACACCTCTATATATAAATAAATAGTTTATTTAAAATTCAATTTTACATAGATCAAACAAATATAGTGTATTTATGTAAGCAATTATTGGTAAAATGAAGTCATTTGAACAAACTAAACATATGTCTATTGTTCCTCAGAGACATTTTAGTATATAGTTAGTCGTTATCTTTATTTGTTATAAAAACATGCTTTAAGATATCATTATCTTTATTTGTTATTTGTGCTAACGGTAGAATTAGTTAGAGGCAAGTTAAAATTCGAACTAAACTTATTAGATTCGGTTGATCCCGGTACTCTTTCTTCGTTCCTTAGAATTAATTTGCTAAACTTATTACAATTTCAATTTGCTTAGGAGTGGATTTTATGCATCAATAAAGATCTTAGTGAGATGAATCAAAAATTTTCATCTAAGTAAAGATTTTGAATTTGAATACGAATAAAAAAAAAAAAATTATGTTAGAAAACACATTCTTTTTAAATAAATTTCACGCAATACAAAAATTTAAATTAATTAATATCCTAATATAAATACTACTAAATACCAGGGAAAAATGGATTTTATGCTTGGAAAAAGCCAATGTGGGTCACTGATAGGAGTATGGGCAACCTATTCTCCAAGTAGTTTAATGTCAATTATTGATAGTATTTTATTGGTTCATTTCTTTAAATAAAAATAAATTCTGTTGAAAACGATGAGTCAATTATTATTATTGTTGTTCTAACTGGCGCATCAACTTTTTGGTCAGACTATAACCAAAAAGTGATATCTTGTCTAGTAGTCTGTTTGATCAAATTTTTAAAATCAATTTATTTTGAAGATTATTTCTAGTTAATATTTTCTTCACTTTAATTTATGTATCTTAATCTGATTTAAATTAGAATTTAAGAAAGTAAAAAAGATTTCTAAATTTTGTGATCTTAAAGTAAAGATATGTATAATGTATCAAAATATATTTTAATCTTGTTGAGTTAAATATGTCATGTGAAATATTAACATTAAAGAGTTACGAAGTTATATTTTTTTAAACACACTAAAAAAAAGTAAGACAAACAAATTGAAATAGAAGAATTACCAATATTTTCGAAGAGTAAATTTTTTTATTTGGTTCATCAATTTGAAATCCATTTTTACTAAAATTAAAGTTGATCAAGATTTCTCTCTCTCTCTCTCTTTTGAGTTAATCAAGATTTCATAAGTACGGGAACAAAATTCAAGTTTTGAAATATAATTTCTACTCCTTTTCAAAATCACATAATTTTTCCCAAAAATTTAATTGAAAAACTCAACTTCCAATATATTTTTCAAAAATTACTTTCAACGTGAAAACTTGACTCAATAGACTATATACAAGAAGTTAAAATGAGACAAAGGCCTAAACAATTTATATGTTATATTTTTTCTTATTTCATAATCTTTTCAAAATAAATATCACGCTTTTTATGCGAATGACAAGAAACTTATGTAACGTCAATGAAAAAAATAAAGTTAATAACTTAATACTTTTTATGCGAAGAAGATGGAAAATATCCAATATACCTCACCCGCGTGACACTTTCTTTTAAGAATATTTTTTCATATTTCCTCCATTTCAAATTATTTACCATGATTTTAAAAAAAATATCTTAAATTATTTATTAATCTAGAAGTTAAAAGATCAAATTAATTATCCGTTTTCATTTTATCGTTAGTAATAATTGTTCTTAAAAATTACGAACACTTCAATTATAACTTGATGATACATAAATAGAGTAAATATTCAATAAAAATTGACCACTCATCTATTTACTTTTACTTGTCATGTTTGACTTTTTGAGAGTCAAACTACATGAGAAAGATTGCAACTTATACTATTTTTTATATAGTTTTCAAACATCTAAATTTAAAGCTTAAGACATTAACTTAATCTAAATTAGCTTCAAAGATTAATCAAATTGAATTTCACAAGCAAAATATGACAAGTAAAAGTGTATGGAAAAAGTTATATATCTTAAGATGTAAATAAGAATTAGTCAAATTCTACCTAGATTTTCTTAAGAAGCGCATAAAAGAAAAACACGACACCTTTTGACAGTGTCTATAAGGATGAGGATTATACGCCTAAAATACTTGCTATTTTTGGAGTTAAACATTATACATAAAATTGTTATTATACCAGTAATTTCCATGCGTATTGCCCTTCTTATCAAATTCTTTAGTTATTATCAAGAATTTGCTGGAAAGTATCATTATCATCATTAATTTTTAGGTAGTAAACATTGAACTAATTTATTTATAAAATTTATCAATAACAATAACAATATATTTAGTAAAATTTTATTACGTGGAACCTGAAGAGAGTAGGGCATATGCAGATTTTATCACCATCTAGTGAAGGTAGAGAGGTTGTTTCCAAAAGAACTCAGCTCAAATACATTAAATTCAAGTAAAAGAAGAAGAAAACAATGCAGAAAGATTATCCTTTGTTATCCATTCTTTCCACCGTTAATACATATTTAGTAGTTTAAATTTGTCAAGATATTTTATTTAGATACTTAAATTAAGTTATGTTTCAACTGAATAACTCCACTCTTAATAAAGTGTTTCAATTAGACACTTTCAATTTAAATTTCAGAAAAAATTTCTCGTGTGTTTTCATTTGTCTATTAAATAATTAAGGTAACCCCATAAAATGTGTAATCTCTCATCAAACTCAAGTCGAAATCATATAGAGTTTATGATTTATTGAGGCAAATATGTATAACTAAAAGTGATAACATATTTTGAAAATTCACACAAAAATTTCAAATTTGAATTAAAAATATCTTATTGAAACATTTCATTAGAAGTTGGCGTATTAAATTAAAACATCACTTAATTCAAGTGTTTAAATAAATATTTTGAAAAAACTAACGATAAGCCCTACTTTATAATAGAAACAAACAAATAATTGGTCCATTTTCAAACCTAACATTCGTTATTTCCTAGGTAAAGAATTTTTCTTTTCCCATTTGTCGCTTTTGTTTCGGTTGCCTTCTTTTTCTTTTTTTGGTTAATTATTTTTAGGTACAAAATTTATTTACATCAAATATTATATTAAATTAATAAGATAATGTCTTATATATTTTAACACTATGCATTCTCAATTTAATTTGTTGATTATAAAAGTTAAATGTGTATAGCTAGTATGAATAAATTTTAGGAAAAACTACATAATTAGATATACTTTATTATCTATACTTTTAAAATATTAGGTATCTCACCACTAATTAAGAGTTTCCTATCACATATTACGGAAAAAAATACTTAGAAACATGCATTTTTGCTACCAGATACATAAAAATAGGGAGAGAGGCGAGCGAGATGAGGAAGGAGGCGAGCGAGATTCATTTGTATCTCATATACATGCGAATCACACTAGATACATGTATTTGGTGGAATTCGCATGTATCTAGGATACCAAATACATGGGAGAGTGACGAGCAAGATGGGAAAGAGGTGAGCGAGATTTGTTATTTATCTCAGATACATGCGAATCCACTTGGATACAATGTATCTAGAACAAATTACACATAATTTTGACTTCATGTATCCTTAGATACGTTTATCTGGACACACCAAAATCTGGTAAGATACGTAATATTACAAATTAGAGTTTATCTGAATAATTACCTCTTAGACCAGTGAATTTATGTAAGTTCCCTAAATTTTATCATAAGCATATGAAAATTGGTTGATTCGAATATATGAATATAAAACTTTTGATTAATTAGAAGTCGTTTGGATATGAATTGAGTGACATTTTAAAATAATAGTATTTGATGTAAAGTTAAAAATGATATCTAGGAATTGATGTTTTATTTGGACACAAAATACTACTGAAATTTTACCAATGTAAATTTAGAAAAACTTGAAAATTCCTAAACATCTATTTTCAAAAGTTCAAATTATGGTCCACCGGATGAAATAAGGATAAACACGTAAGCTTAAACTAGTTTCAATACGTTAGAGACATTTTTAATCTTTTTGATATTATTATTGTTTTTCTGATATATAAATATTCTCGATCATACTGTAATCAAAAAGTGACGTCTTGTCTAATAAGACAAGTTAAAGGTAGATGAAAATTTTGAACAATTTATATATTTTATTTATTTCATAATCTTTTCAAGATAAATATTCATGCTTTTTGTGTAAATGACAAAAAACTTGTATCGCGTTAATAAATTTTTTATATCTTTTGCTTTTTATACAAAGAACAAGAAACATATTAATCGTTACTACTCACTAAGATAGTCTTATATATCGTGAAAACTCTTGACCTCCGAAAAAATGATAATATTGTTTAGTGTTATAAAACATAAGCCTAGAATAATATAATATAAAGAGGAGAAGACAAATAATATAGATGGAAGAGAGAACTTTTCTTCTTATTCAAGTGTGTCTTACAATGGAGAATGATATTTCTATTTATAGGTAGATAAATCATTCCAAAAGCCATCATGATGAATGCCAAATTTAATAGATACATTGTTATCCCAAAAAGGTTCATATCACCTAGGGAATATACATACATGATAAATATAGGTTTATGGATAAACTCAATGGACAATCCACTTAGTTCAATGGATTTATAACACTCCCCCTTGGATGTCCATAGATAATGTGCCTCGTTAAAACCTTACTAGGAAAAACTCTGTGGGAAAAAAATTCTAGTGAAGGAAAAAGAGTACACATATCTTTTGATACGCATTATTTGTTGTCTCATTAAAAACCTTGCCAGGAAAATCCAGTGGGACAAAACCTCGGTCAAGGAAAAAAGAGTACAACGCGTATTATACTCCCCTTGATTAAAACATCACTTAATTTCTTGTGATGATGTCATCCAGTCATATATACCTTCTCAAATATTGACAGTGTCTTTGTGATCAAATCACATTCACGAATATGTTGCATCGTTGAACTTATCTTGATATATCATTTTCTGGTTTCATGGATATGATAAGGCTTTGATCTTAGCCGAATACATTCTTGAAAATCACTCTATTTGTGACCCTGTTATTGCAAGTAAATTGCTCATTCAACTTGTTCATAGCAACAATCATCTTGTGGACACTTCATTTGTAGTTGATTGTCTTGTAGGATAACTTCGTATATGTCCTTGATGTCATTTCAACGTCTTCTCGTTGGGGAGGAGCGAAATCTTGTCAATAAACTCACTACAAAATATTTGATCATATATAGCAAGGTTCATTAGTGTCCCAATTGACTGATATATGGAGTTTCATCACTAAGAAGCTCTTCATCCTTCTTTTGAGATCGAAATGGATCTTTATTTATGTCAAGCAATCTCATAATAATTGGGGTACTCAATGAATGTGATTTATCCATATAAAATCGCATCAAAACTTTTCTATATATGTTGATAGATTGACAAATATTTCATTTGTGAAATTCTCAATCTATAGGCCAAGACAAATTTTTTGTCTTACCAGGATCTTTTCATTTTAGATTTCCAATTCAAAAACTCAATAGCTTCTAAAAGCTCTTTCAGAGTGCTAATGTTCAAGTCATCAACATACACAACTATTATAACAAATTTAGATCCTGACCTTTTTATAAAAATACAAGGTCAAAATAGGGTCTGACCTTTTTATAAAAATACAAGGACAAAATAGGGTCATTTTCTGTACCATTTCTTTCTTGATTATCTCAATCCATATGAGGATTCTTAAAGCTTTATTGAAAAAGTTTCTTTCAAACTTTATGCCCCAAGGTAAGCCGTACTTGATATTTACGGTTATACTATCGCATAATAATTTATTTGTACCCCACTGACATTATACCTTGATTTATGGACTATCAGTCCAAAACGTCACTTTTCTAAGTGAAACAAAATATACTTGAATTATGCATTTTATTAGGCCAATCATTTATCTGTCCACACTATATGACAGATTTGAATTCAAGATCCTCGTCACGATCTATATCATTGAGCTCTACTTCATATCAAAGATACCGTCGACGGTTATTTGATATCGATTCCGATATGACATAACTTATCGAGATCTCTTCATTTTTCATCATTTCAGGTACCTGAACCTTTGTCAAGGTTTTATGAAGTGTTTTGTCGTTGTGCTACTTTAAAGCACTTGCCTCATTATCATGACCATCCTGATCATTTGCTCCTCTCCTTCCTCAAGGAGTTTTATTTTTTGGAATCGATCGGTCTATCACGTTTCAAGCGTATAATAGACTCTGTCCTTCAAGGACTTCTCATTGGAGCATTTACAGCTGAACAATAACATAAGGTCAGTAAACTCATCTGGCAATTGATTTGCAACATTACGCAAATAAATTATCCCTTGAACTTCAAGTTCACATTTATATTTTCTTTTAACGAGGATCTAGGTAATTCATAATTCATCTCTCACATAACTTTCAGCTGTCAATCATCTCTCCCCCTAATGTTAGAAACTCTAACATTCATCCCAACTTCATCTGGGGATTCATCTTTATGCGTGTGGTGGAGCAATTAAATCATAACCGTTCATTCAAAGTTTTAGATGAAAATTATTTGGTTCCTGACCCTGAACCAATTTTGATAGGGGACTTTTGTTGGCTTGATGCGTACAAGTGTTGCTATATGTTAAATAAATTCATCTCATACCAAAATTTCTTTCGGGAGATTTGTTCTCGTAACCATTGATTTAACTATAATTGGAGGCATATAATTTCTGCTAAACCAACCAGCATTATCAACATAATTTTATAATTTCGAACTATGCTCATAATTTAACAATTGGAGCAAATAACCTTACAAAAATCAAATTGCAAGTTGATAACAAACGCACAGGTGACCATAAATGCATCTACTAAATCATAATAGTAAACGGTCCACATTGCAGGTGAACGAGCCCATATTCACCTTTTTATATGTTCCAAATAATTTCAGGGAATACAATCCCAACCTTAGTTGGTACAATGATAATTTTATCATGAGAACAAGCAACACAAGAGAATTCTTGAAGAATGTGTTGTTTCTTCAATATATAACCATGTGAATTCTCAATTATTTTTGCATCATAATTTAATCGGAATGGCCAACCGATCACGCCAACTGATCTTTATTTCAGTATACTTATAGTTTACTTTTGCATGTGATTCCATCAGCATGCACATGTTTGTGTGCAACAAAAAAGATGAGGAAAATGGGTAACCTTTTACATAAATATTTATAACCCGTTTCGGTTGTAGTAATCGGAAGATATTAAATCTTTTCATAATTTATAGTCTCAATATTTCTTTTCAATTCATTCGAAACTTAAAAAGTTTCTTTTGAGACTCACTACAATCATAATATTTTTCCTCCGATAATAACACAATATCTCTTTAGAGCTTACAATTAATTTTGTGTACTATCACATATTCCATGACTCCATCCGTATGGTGAACATCTCCTTCAAGGAGAAAATTATATTATTATTGTCATGGTCAAGATTATTACAAGAAAAGACATGTTTCTTGCTTCACTTTTGTCGTACCATAGGTACACAATCAATGACAAATTTGTATTGTCACACAATAATATTATTTTTTATCATTGCCACAATATTTATAGGCAAGAATTACTTCTTTCTTTTTGTCCTTTTGGTAGTTCACAATAAACATACCATAATATTTATGACGTATAAACATACACGACCATTTACCATTCCTGCCAAATAAAATTTATTTATTTCTCTCAAACCTCCCATAGAGGTGAGTTGTGGCATATTTCCAACCATGCATGAGCATATCCTTATTCATAATTCTCATCAAATCTTGAAGAATGGTCGAGCAATCACAATACTAATTATCATAAGTCACATTCTCTTCAATGAATGAACTATAACCATTTGTACATGCTTTATAAATTTTCATTTCAAGCTCGTTGTTTCATTGTCGTACCTTGACATTTATCATATAAATATGATTAACCTCAACATCATTTTGAAAGGAAAAGTGCACCACCACTTTATGTTCTTTTATTTTGATGGAGGATTTATAAAACTCATCAAATTATTAGGTTGCACGACAATCACGTGTCCAATACATTCAATCTGATTTGATGATAATTATTACCTTCACCTTTTGAAGGACTATTTTGAGAACCCATATTGTTCTTCCTTTTATAATTACCACAATGATGACTATATATTTTTTGTACCTCCACGTCCATATTCATACATTCAATCACTTGTCATCTTTCAGACTTATTATTCACTGCTACCACATTCATATGATAGAATGGAGCAATTGGACGGATTTCAAACTTATCATGTATTGCTACCACATTCGCATCAGGGAATGGAGCAAATTCAATGGGACGAATTTCATGACTTTTCATCAAAGCCTTAGTCATCATTATATCATCACTATGGTGCATTGAAACTCAAACTCAATGTCTTACCCATATAAGGCGCGTTAGGCCATAATTCTATGGGACTTGAACCCAATCCTTATCATCAAGGTGCATCAAAACTCAAATTGATGTCTTACCTGCTTGGTGCGATAGAACTTGAATCTACCGTCTTACCCTCAAACAGTTTTCATTATGCATCTAGACTTTAACCTGATGTCTTACCCTCAACCAACGGTATAATAGACCGAAGTATAACATATTCACCCATTGAGCCTTTCAAAAACACTGAAATAAAATTCATAAAATATAATACTCAAACTCATGCTACCAAAATTTTATACCTTCTTTCCATTTAAGGAACTTTGTGGAGCAAAGAATATTCAACCAGTAGTAGTATATGTCTTCGGTTCCTTGTCAATATTAGTGACCGAACACTACTGTATTCTAAACTACAAAAAGATTTTAGAAAATACATACCTGATTTTATGCATATAATACATTGATAGCAGTAGTTATCATTTTTCATTCGTGATTCTCATAACGAGATCAACCAGAACATGAGTTAAAGAAACACTAAAACTCAATCTCAATTGGCTAGAGTCTCGTGCTGATAACGTGTTATAAAACATAAGCTCAGAATAATATAATATAAAGAGGAGAAGACAAATAATATAGATGGAAGAGAGAACTTTACTTCTTATTCAAGTGTGTCTTAAATGGAGAATGATATCTCTATTTATAGGTAGATAAATCACTCCAAAAGCCATCATGATGAATGCCAAATTTAATAGATACATTGTTATCCCAAAAAGATTCATATCACCTAGGGAATACACATACATGATAAATATAAGTTTATGGATAAACTCAATGGACAATCCACTTAGTTCAATGGATTTATAACATTTAGTTCTTTGAAGGCTCAAATAAAATCTTAATATATATTCAAACGTCATATGAAAAAATAAATGCTTGGAAAAAGCCAATGGTGGACCCATGGTGGGACTAAGGAGTATGGACAACCGATTGTCTAGGTAATTTTGATAGCCATTAATGGTAATATTTTATTGGTGCAACTTTTATTTTATTTTATTGGTGCAACTTTTATTTTATTTTTTCAAATTTCAGTTGAAAAAGACAACACAATCATTGTTATTGTTACTGTTGTTCTAACTGTCGCATTAGCTTTTTTTTGTCCTATCTTAATCAAAAAGTGATATCTTGTCTTATAGTCTGTTCGATCAATCTTTCAGAGTTAATTATTTTTTAAAAAAAATTTGAAGTAAAATAAATTAACAATTTGTGTTGACTAATTAATTTGAAACTCAATTTTACTAATATTAGAACAATTATGTGCTTAAATCTTTATGTAGGCTTTTAGTTCTGCTAGCGTGATAGTGATCCAAATCATTTGACGCTTCTTCTTACTGAGCAGTCCTCAATTTTCACTTCATATCGAGAAGCTTCGACTTCAAAAATTGCTTTTACTGTTATAAAAAGATTTTTTCTTAAAAACTTAGCTAAACAACTTAATGATTAAAAGAAATATACATTTTAAAGAGAAATTATCACTATTAGCGGTTAAAACTTGATCAAACACGCTACGATCATACTACAAGTTAAAGTGGGACGAAGGTCTTGGACAATTAATATGTTATCTCACTTTTTTTAATTTTATAATCTTTTCAAGATGAAATTCTTTTCGCTTTTCATGCAAATGACAAAAAGCGCATGTAACGTCAATAAAAAACTTATACTTTTTATGCGAAGAACAAGTAGCACACGTAACATTGATAAGAATGTTAATATTTCGTAAAGGATGATATTAGACAATAATATTTTTCATTTCTCACCTTGCAAAACACTTTAATTTAAAGGTATATTTTCCATACAACTTCTTTGAGAAACACTAACATAAGAAATCGAATTCACACAAATAGTGTATGTAAACCTTTTTAAAAAATAACTATACGACTTTTCCAAATTTGTACTCTAAAACTTGCTAATTTTGGAGTTGAGCATAGTATATAAAATTGTTATCATAATTAGCAATTTCTTGCCCTTATTAATTTCTTTTGTTCTTATCAAGAACAAGAACTTGGTGGAAAGTATCCTTATTTTCATTTATTATTTTCGGTTAACTAATTTATAAAACTTATTACAATTATTATGTATTGTGCATATTAACAATAATAATAACATAGCTATTGAAATCCCATAAAATGGGGTCTGGAAAGGGGTAAAGTGTATGTAGATTGCAAACCTTATTACTACTACCTCATGAAGGTAGATAAATTGTTTCCAGACTCTCACCGTTCATTTTTAATTTTTTATCATACTAAAACTATATTTTTACTTTACTTGGTTATTTTTAGTATATTAAAAGAAAAATGTATTTTTTAAATGTTGCTCTCTTAGTATTAACTACTTATTTCTTAAATTATTTTCTAAAAGCTAAGTATATATACAAAATTAGTATGAATATTATGATAAAATATTTATATTGATTTTTTTAAAGAACATGTAAAATTTGAAAGAACAAGTGGAAATGGTCGGAGGGAATAGTTGGCCCAGTTTTATACCGAAGCTTCGTTAATTCCGAGGTAAAGAATCTTAAAGAAAAATACTTTCTTGATTTGTAAAGGACTTATAGATCACCACTAAAGATAAAAATTTATTGATACGTATCACAGATAAAAGAGAAAAACTTATGATCTTATAATTATATTGTGGATGCCTTCTGAAATTTATGGTCCTCCTCTCTAATTTTGGATGAGACAAGAGAGTTATGTAGTACCCCTATTTATAATTGTAGAATGTAGATAATATAGTTACATGTAAGTTGATTTGTTTGATTCTAATAGATACGCGTGAGTCATCAAATCTATTAGAAAAATTATGTGATTAAATCATATTTAATTAGTCAGAACATATCATTTTAGACACTTAATGACTTTAGTTAATCCTCATATTGATTAGACATATCACATCACTTATGCACGTGACATGATCTTAACTGTCTTCATTTTGACTTGACGTGCCATGCTATTTAACACATTATGGACCTCGAGCTAATGGAGTGGGCCCATTAAATGAAATAGCCCAATAAAATTGGACTTAATCTCAATTTAGGCTTGATATTTTCTGAATTAAAATATTTGTCCAAATTTAATATGAATTTTATTTCCATGAAATTCATATGCTTACAATATTTTAAACTTTGTTTTAAAAAATAATATGTATGGATAAACGAGTAAAAATAACTTTTTAACTATTTTTTATTATTCATTTCACTAATATCTATGTTTTTTTAATTTAAATAATAATAATTTTAGATGTCCAGGTCTTCAGTGCTGTTGCGTAATTATCGGTGCCACCGCTTTTCGTGTTACTTTTGTTGTGAATTTGTCCGTTTCTTTTTATTTGGTCATATATTAAAAATTGATATTTTATTTTCATTATTCATTTTAGGTTTTTAGCAAATTAAGAGAGTAAATATTTTTTTTTCAATCTATACTTAGTAATGAATAACTATATAAAATAGTAGTAGTTGTAAAATTTAGAGTTACTTTGACACATTTTTATAGATCAAAATAAGTAAATTATTCAAAATTCAATTAAATTGTTTGAGACTTTTTCCCATATTTACCCTTCATTTAATGAGGTTCTAATTACTTTACTTTTCCTAGGAGACTAGTTTAAAAATAATCAAAACAATAACATAAAAGTAGCGTTTACTTTACATCCTTAAATATTTTTCTAAAAGAGTATGTTATACCTTAATAATTCGCTTAATATTGACTAAAAAAATAAAATATTATTAAATTTTTTATAAAAGAAACGTATTAAGTTAACAAAGATCAAGTAATATAACGGAGTGTGTATATATATACGAGGAGCAAAAGTTTAAAGTAAAAATTTCAAAGAATTGATAAATACGAGGAGAGTTGACAAGAAAGAACAGCAAATGTCTTGTCTATGGCCTATACATTGGAATTATTCTGCCACAATTTCCAAGCTACCTCTGAACAAACATTGCATCCACCACTTTTGTTTTTGCTCTAAACTCCTACTATTCCATATTCCTCCCTCCAAATTATATTACTCGACTCTTATTGATCTGATAATTTTTTTAAACGAATATCAGATGTTATAGCGTTGAAATAACCCATGTCATACTCTCATTAGAGGTATATTTTATTAATGATGAGTCTTTAATTGAAATTTTGAATTTGATTACTGTTACTCTATATAGTTATTTAATATTGAGGATAATATAATGTTTTTTTTAATCAACAAGTAAAACGAAGCATCTATTTTCTAGAAATTTGTGGTCCTAGTAATATGAGGGCAATTTTATTAGGCAATGACATTTATATGGAACTATGAACTATTCAACAAAGTGTATTTTCAAAGCAATAGGTTTTGTTAAAAGAGCAAAAAATGAGAATCATCTTTATGTTTTTCCTTTCTTTTTCTGGGTGGGGGTTGTAATTCAGTATTGCTCAATTATTATCGGATCGAGCAAGATTAGGTTATAGCAAGACAATAGAGATTAGATAACTTCTATTTGAGGAAGATACGAATTAATCCTCCTCTCTCATATAGTCAAATGTCAAATAGTCAAATGTATGTCAGGTCTTTATCGAATTTTATTGATTACCTTTTAAAACAAAACTTTTATATCCTAGTTTAATTATATTCCGAGTCAATGGGATGTATCAGAACAACATCTCTATCCCCACAAAAGTAGGAGTGGCAACCACGTAAATCTTTCTCTCCACAATTTCTTTCTAAAACAAGCCAAAATTCCTTTGTGACATGAGAAATACACTATTTCTCGAGTCTGATCTTATCCCGAAAACCTTTTTTTCATGCCTTGTGACTTGAGTGCTTGTAAATTTAAGATTAAAATACTGTTGTTAGTTGAGACGTCAATTCTTTTACCTAAGTTATGATTCTAGTGATGATGCTGACAAATGAGAAAAGAACAATTCTCCACTTATTTGATTTTATTTACACAAAGTTTCATTTTTTAAAAAAAAAATTAACAAAAATATTCATATTGGGCCAAAATGTTTGGACTAAGATTTGGCAGGGGCAGCGCAAACGGAGGCCCCCTTTATCACAAATTATGACGTAGACTCGATCACTTGGGCCGACCTTAGGCTAGCACCCTTTCAAAGTGCAATGAAAGTCACCAACCTAGGCCATGTTTCTCGGACAGCCCAGTCCATATATATATATATTAACGATTCCGTACCACATCGTAAATACAACGGAAAATGTGAACACTATACTGGTATAAAATATGGACTGGACTTATTGATCACTCATCGACCCCATCCAGGTAAGTATGTTTCTCGGAAAGCCCAGTCCATATTTTATACCAGAATAGTGTTCACATTTTCCGCTGTATTTACGATGTGGTACGGCATCGTTAATATATATATAACGCATTTAGAGATACTATTAACAGGTAATTAAGTTTTCATAGTTTGTATTTCAGATCATATCAATTTTCATTAGAATTATTTTAAAGATTGTTCATTTCCCAAGTTACTCAGTGGAGAATGATTTCAGTGGAGGTAATTCAGCTCGAACAAAGTGAGAGTGTCTTTTCGCTTCCTCATAGCCGTGTGAAACTTAGCTTATTTTAGCAACTATGTGATGATTCAAGGTCGTCGTAGGCATAGGGGGTAAATTAGAGGTGTTTAATCAACAGTTTGCTGCTTATATTGGACGAGTCACAACGTATCACATCATTAGATTGAGAAATTGTATCTTGCTATTTTGTTGTCTATTTTCTTACAATCTTGAATCGGATAACTCTCTTTTGAGCCAAGGGTCCATCGGGAATGGTCTCTACCTCACGAAAGTAGAGATAAGATCTTCATACATCCTACCCTCTCCAGACCCCACCTGTGGAATTGCAGTGGATATGTTATTGTTGTAGTATTATAGATTGAGAAAAGATGGGCTAAGTAATTGTCCATAACCCAACCTGTCCAACATAAACCAAAAGTTAGTTAGTTTCATGTACCCATTTGAAAATGCTTATATGAAGAAAATTGTTCCAATGATGCACCTAGTTTGTTACAATTTCAAGAATAAGATATAGATGAGCACAAATATTGTTTCATAAATCCGAGATCTACATCTCTAAATTGAAAGGTCCGAATGATCAATTCTGCAATCAGTTGTTAGAATCAGTAAGTCTTCAAATTGTACATTTGAAAAAATTAAAACCCTTCTTAATGAATGATCAACATACTTTCCAAAAATCGAAATGTTTGATTAGTGAAGGAACGATATCATCAATTTATTTGAAAAAGATGCCAAAATGGATGATTGACTCATTCCATATTAGATTATCTAATAGCAGGGAATCCTTTGATAACACGTATTCTATTACTCAATGATACTCAATTCCACAATCAAGACAATTGGCTGAATCCCGTGAAACCATTTCATTGAAGTCTCTTCTTTAGACTTGTGAAACATGATATATAGGGGAAAAGTGGAGTATCTTCTACCAAAGACAAATCCTTCCTCCACAAGAATTATCAAAATTCCTATCAGGAAACTTAGATTGGACTTCCAGATGACTGAAGGTTGCATGCTAACCATTTTTTGATTCAGAAGGGTTGTTTGATAGAATGTATAAAAATAAAACTGAATAGAGTATATTAATAATGTTGAGATAATTATACTAAGACTATTTCTTATCCATTGTTTGATTTTTACATATTAAGAATATTTGCCTTTATCATATGCTTATTCATGTAACAATGTCTTACCAATACCTTGATTTGCTATTAAATAGGGTGTATATCATACATGTATATTAGTTATACATAGCCTCAAAATCTTTCCAGATAAAAATTTAAATAATACCATGGCTAATACATGTAATAGATTGTCTAATAATTCTATCAAACGACCCCTTAAAAGAGAGACTAACCTAATACAGACAGCTTATCTACATGTTGCTGCTAAATTACTATATAGATGCAATGAACTCCAAACAGATCTAGAACTCCCCCTTCTTTTCTCTCACCATTACTTCAAAAATGGCTAGAAAATCACCAATGTCAAACATTCATGATTTCAGCTTCCATGTCATGAAGCTACACGCCTACATTCACCCCGATGCATAATATTACGTCGGAATCACATAACATGAAAGAGAAGATGCAGTGATCATTTCGACTACATAATAAAGATGGCTACAAGAATGAAATGAAAGATACTGCAAAAGGAGTTTATACTGCTGTCTAGCAACTGCCACATAAAAATCCTGCTCTCTTCAGCAAATTTGTTAAACATAAACCTCCAAACCACTGAAAGTAAACACGATTAAACACTGAAATGAACTTAACCCAACAGGTCACGGACCAGTACAGTTATACACAGCACTATGGTCTTCAAGGATAAAACCTGTAATGCCTAACAAATGGTAAAAACACCAAAATGGAAAGTAGAACTGCATAGGTCCATGTACTTGGTTCTTCACCTCTCGCCATTCCTACCATGTTAAAAGTCCCATGGACTCGTCTGCAGCAGAGAAAACCTGTATACAAGACCATTGTAAGCTGCTATGTAAAGGTAGGCACGACCACCGCAAAGCAGGAACCTTTTAACCTGCAAAACCTTGGAATAGATAACATCAATCTTATAAGAATGACAAACTCTATGAATTATCCTAGAAAGAGAGAAGCCTCTAGACTGTAGACAACTAACAAATCTAAGGTGGGCAGAATTCTTGGAAGGGACATGTTTTTAACTCCCGTTCACTTAATCAAATGTTCCATTTTCAGGAAGAATAAACCAGGGAGAGAAAAAAACCATTTGACCAGAGGCCCTAAAGTTAAAAAGATGTTCTATCAATTAACAGGTGCTATACTACTGCTGGCTGGTTCCCTAAATTAGAAATAACTAGTTGTCAATAAGAGACAGGAAAAAGGACATTGGAAAAATTAACAAGAAAAATTGAGCACTGCAAGCTTCACTGTGCAAGCAACGGATGCATCAGAGTCGGGAAAAATGGCAGTGTTCCTAAGTAGGCCTCACTATGATCCCTGTTAAACAAAGTCCTGTACTTAAAAATTTTGGTAAAAAGAAGACAAGATGGGTTATGCTTTTTTCAAAATCATAGGACAGTGGACCTGTACTCCACCCTGCACAGTGGAAAATGGACAGTGAGCTATACTTCTGCAATGTGCCACTATGATTGAAAGACATTCAGGTGAAACAATAAATATGATAGAAGTACCACTAACCAGAGCAACAATACTATAGCAGCCATCACTTCCATTTTCTACCTACTGCTGCTTCGGGTAATCATCATCAAACTGTTCTCCATAGTGATCACCACCATCAATCCTGCCATTGTCAGCATCAAAATTATCATATTTAGCAGAATCTGCTTCTTCTTTCTCCCTATTCCATTGGTCAATCTTTGCCCTCCTCTCAGCACTGCCTTCCCTGTCTTCCCTACGTGTCCCACTGCCATGATTCCTCCCAGATCCTGCCTCTTCCTTTTCTCTGTTCCATTGTTCAATCTTTGCTCTTCTCTCCTCACTTCCTTCCCTAACTGGACTTCTATTTCTCCTGCCCCCAGGACTTCTGCTGTGTCCGCTCCTTCGTCCAGGACTTCTGCTTCTAGGCCTCCTACCTCTATCGTGGTAGCGATCACCACCTCCTCCACCTCCTCTTCTACCAAAACCACGGCCTCCCTGTGGGCGCTGCTCTTCATAATTGCGATTACCACGCGGACTTCGGCTTCTACTATGGCTGCGCCTTCGCCTACTACTCTTCCCAAATAATTGCCGCCTCAACTCCCTTCAACAAAAAAAAAAAACACAAATGCATCAGCCACCAAATACCAAGATTAGCAAGGTCAAAAGCACAGAGTTTTGGGGATGTCTGTGTGACGGGAGAGGAAGAGGAGGGATGGGGAGATAAGAACCTGCTTATCTTTTTCAGATGCATGAAGTTGCAATAGCCGCCTCGGTTACATACATTTTCCTCATACTGCCTACAAGTGGCTTCCCGAAAATCAGTCACTGGGGAGAAGTCGACAATGATTGGACGTCCTAAAATTTTCAAATATCATGATTGTCAGCCATAGAGTTAGCAAAAGTATATAACAAAAAAAGGCTTTGATTTGTTCGTTTCCATAATAAATAATAGCATCAGCTTTGAAATAGCTATGCTCCCTGCAATATAAAGTATTCCATAGTATAAATCCTAAATTTCCTTTATTTCCTTCAACCACATTTGGAATACACATGATCTAAAGACTGAAATAATGTTCGCTTAAACACACTGAAGTGCAACAATCAGCATAATATTATATGTAATCTCCAGAAATTGAAGGCGATGGGGAAGCAGCAGCTTGAAAGATATCTGTCTAGTAGAGACACACTACGGGTCAATTGCGCCGTACTTTGTATTATTCACTTTCAAGCATAAACTTGAGATAAATATAACCAAAAACCACCTATATCTTATATAAGATACACACTGACATCCTTGGGTTATTTCCCACAGAACCAACAAAGTCGACCAGAAAAACCATACCAAAACTAACTGCTAACAAAATCAAAACTAAAAATAAATATCATTCAACCAAAATGAGTGAACTAACCTGCATAAAATCTTCCAGTAAGATTCTGAAGAGCACTTGCAGCATGATCTTCCTCTCTGAACTGGACATAAACATTACCAACCTACGGAAAGAGGGACGATATCACTCAGGTCATATGGGAGCAAATTACTATGGCAAAGTTCATGTCAGAGAAGTGGACATACCATGTGGTCAGCTAGATTGTCACAGATGTTAAGGTTTTCAATCTCTCCATACTTGCTAAGCTCTTCAAACAAATCTTCATAGAAGTCCTGCATGTTCAATGGGTGATCACACAAATTCTATACCCACAAAATCAAGAGGAAACACAAGATCATAAATCAACCTACTTTTACTCGGATAGGATCCCTATTAGAAACTTACAAAAAAAAACAACAAAAAACCGAGTGTAATCCCACAAGTGGGATCTAGTGAGGGTAGGATGTACGCAACCTTACCTTATCTATTAGAGACTTTAAAAACAAATAACATATACGAAAAACAAACCTCAGATCTCCTCAAAGATGTCACCCCAGCTAGAAAACAGAAGCTAAAAATGAGGACACCAGTCGTTTGAATAAAAATTGCCACAACTTCCAATTTAAACATGCAATTACATCACAGCACCAAAACCCCATCAGCACACAAACATAAGAAAAGGGCTTAATGTTTTCAACAACACACTGTTTCGCTTTTTCATTGTTCTAAGTTCTTACAGCAGATGGAAACAGAAAGTGCTATGGTCAGTTTAATGAGCTCTCGGAAACCAAGTTCAACAACAACATTCTCAGTGAAATCCCACAAGTGAGGTATGGGGAGGGTAGAGTGTACGCAACCATACCCGTACCTCGTGGAGGTCTCAACATAAAGTTCACTGTTAACAAATCTGTAAAACCCATTCAATGACAATGCTAAACTTGTGCATACTACAGAACATGCAACACAGTTTTGAGTTAACTTTCTTTTGCTTCACAAAAAAGTCTCTTCCTACCTCCCAATGGATAATAAAACAGAACCTAGCAATTAGCCAACAATTTATTCATGATAACTAGTTTGAAACTTCACCTTTTTTTTGTTTATTAATGTTTGAAGTTTTATTCCTGTAACCAAAGGCTCTGATAACCATGTAGTAACCCAACAGATAATAGCACTTCTGCTTAGAAAGTCCATCCATAAAAACAAAAACAAACAAGTATCCATCCAATACATACATACATACAGAAGCAGAAGGAACACTGCATCATTCACGCGCCCACACACACAAGTATATGTTTATCTGAGCTAGCTTTAGTGCTTCCAACCTACTAATTTCACATATACACGCGCCAACACAAACAAGTATACATTCATACAGACAGGAGCATATGTTTGGCAACTTTTAAGAAAAAATTCCATTATTCTTAAATTTTTCAATTAAATAATAATTGAATGATTCCTAATCGTAACTAAATCTTCAATTTCTTCGTATCTGAGCTAGTTTTTGTGCTTCCACCTTACTACTCACGCTCAGAAACCATAAATTTTGAAAATCCTAGCTTCTCCACAGATAGATCCATATAAACACATACATATATATATATATACCTCGAAGTGGCGCTGGATCTGGCGAGGGTCAAGGGGCTGGCCTTGAGGGTCAACACCAGGGGTGATCATATCAGGACGCTGGTACATATTAGACAAAACTAAGGTGGGACTGATGCTAGGCTTTGTGTGAAGCCTGGAACAGCGGTCACCATGCCGACACGCACCGATCTTGAAGTAGAAAGGGCAATTCACCCTGTCTTTCTCTGTACCGAATATAGAAGCCAAATGCTCCGCCATGATTCTCTTGCTTTCTTCTTCTTCTTCGTGTTCTTCAGCACCGCACCGATTTCAATTTATTGTGAGAACTAGGGTTCCTGATTTCGGCTGGGGAGGGGTTTTCTAATGTGGATTATTGGGATAGAATGGTAATAATGTGGATTTTTGGGATAGAATGGTAAAATTGTAATTATCGGTTAAAAATTTGACAAATAATTTTTTTCCTTTTTGTTTTTTTTCTTCTCCATATTCTAGAGGTTTCACCAAAAAATAAAAAAAAGGAGGGGCAAATAATACCTTTGGAACAACTACATGGTATAAATATATTTATTTTCATAGATAATTTAAATTTTTATAAAATAAAAAATTGAAATCTATATTAGGACTCTTACTTATGTGTAAGTATATTTGTACATAATTTCCTATATATATATATATATATATATATATACCTAAACAGAGCGAAGCTTCACGCTTTGCCGGAGCAATTCACAAATATATTCTCAAGGTATTAGAGAGGTCCGTGATCGAATTTCACCGCCATCCAAATTTAAAAAAAGAATTTCATGAATTTCACCGCCATCCAAATTTAAAAAAAGAATTTCACGTGCTTGACCAATGAAAAAGAATCATGCTAGCATTTGAGGGGGCGTGTTGAAAATACAATTAACAATTAAAAGTGTGCTCTCTCTAACAGTTTAAGCTTTTAGATGAAATGGTTACACACTTCAATAGTCTAAACATATTCGTGCTTTTCTATTGGGATGTAGTAGTATTTATTAAATACTTTAGAAAAAAATGTTAGATTTTGTTCTTAAGTTTTAAGAAATTATTATGAATTTATCTTTTGTTGATAGTTGAGTCAGAAATATCTTTATTGTTATGAAAATGCATTAAATTTGTTTTGAACCGTGTAAAATTGTTCAAATTTCCCATAAAAATTTTAAGAATACAAGTACAGCTTTAAGAGCAGTACCAGTATCATATTCCATGCACAAAGGCTGAAATATATAGTCACGTGGAAATATTGCAAGCTCAAATTATCCTCATTCAGATCTCAAACAAATTCATATAAAGCTCAAACAACAATTAATTACATGATCAAATTGAATTATTGTCTCTAATGAGACTTTATCAATATAACTCCATTATCGACACTTTTCATACCATCAATAGGATGTCAAAGTTACATGAAAAATCCACAATCGCTACCTTTTTAATAGGATGTCAAAGTTACATGAAAAATTCACAATCGCTACCTTTTGGATGCGAACAGGTAAAACCTGACTCATATGCAATAGCTCTCAAACCACACATGAGAGGTAAATCGTAGTGCGTCAAGCTCGACTTAGAAGGCAAACCCCTTGAGACTGTCAACCGTCAATATGGAAATCCGAAGCCTAAACCACTCGGCCATCCCGAAAGATACCACGTCGATTTTTTAATGATAAAACAAACTTAATACATAGAATTCAACTTCTAAATCATGTGCAGTAATATTATGATGGTTAAAATGAGATTATAATGATTGAGAGTCGTTGATATTCTAACAGAGATAAATAAATTGCGAAATTTATTTAAAGTTTCTATAGAAAATGGTAAAGAAGAAATTGCGAAAGATTTAGTTTGAATGAATTGATTTTGTTTATATAAAGTTTTATAAAAGTGGTTGTAGAGAAATTATTATGTTGGTGGTCGAGCCCCAAGTCATGCAAACTAAGTCTGATACTTAAGTGGAGAAGGGAAAGAAGAATCGAACGCTGCGGTTGGGCCTAAGGATTGGTTGGTCATAAAAAAAAAGAAAAAATCCTGAAACTAGACAATATTTAGGTGCAACTTGCAAGCATCACAATTACCCATTAGTGTACTACTTATTCTGAACCACATTTCACCTCAAATGATTTACAACAGTATTCCCACTGCTTAAAATTTCAAAATCATTCTGTACAATTTGTGCAAAGTTCCTGTCTTTAACTCATCAGTAAATTCAGTTCAAAAAGACATTTTTACTAACTGAATCAAGTGAAATGGCTAGACTTGAGATAAATCATTTGAGGTGAAAATGTGGTTCAGAATATCTTCTACACTGCTAACATTGAAAGCTCCACCTTCTTCCAAATTCAACACCTTAACAACCCCATCATCCACAAACATAAAACAACTTTACAATGTATAATTTCAAGTTTCAACAAGTCATTTCTTTGTGCAAAATGTCGAAGTCAAACAACACCTCATATGTCTTAGCAAAATTCCTCTCAATTCCCAAGTTCATTCATCTTAAAAATTGATCACATATAGTCATAATCTCCAAATAGATAGAACAAGAAACAAAAGACAGTGCTTTAACTAATTAGCTTCATAATCTTTGAAGACACCTGTATTATTCAATCACAAGACCAGTAATCAAACACATGAAATCAAGATTTTCGCCTCTTCAACACCTTAATAACCCCATCATCCACAAGCATAAAACATTTTTACAATGTACAATTTCAAGTTTCAACAAGTCATTTCTTTGCGCAAAATGTCGAAATCAAACAGCATTCATATGTCTTAGTAAAATTTCTCTTAATTCCCAAGTTCATTCATCTTAAAAATTGATCACATATAATCATAACCTCCAACCAGATAGAGAGAACAGGAAACAAAAACCAGTGCTCTAACTAATTAGCTTCATAATCTTTGAAGACACCTGTATTATTCATCACAAACACTAGTAATCAAACAGATGAAAGCAACATTTTAGCCTCATGAATCATCAACATTACCTCAAAAGAGGGGTAATAAAAGGAAG
Organism: Solanum appendiculatum; assembly: GCA_018342035.1. Lineage (NCBI taxonomy): Eukaryota > Viridiplantae > Streptophyta > Magnoliopsida > Solanales > Solanaceae > Solanum > Solanum appendiculatum. The sequence goes on along the minus strand of JAGDQO010000283.1, from coordinate 1,576,474 downwards.
AAACCTCTAAAGGGCCTTGAGAATATCTTCTACACTGCTAACATTGCAAGCTCCACCTACTTCCAAATTCAACAAATTTCAAGTTTCAACAAGTCATTTCTTAGCGCAAAATGTCGAAATCAAACACAGCACTCATTTGTCTGAGCAAAATTTCTCTCAATTCCCAAGTTCATTCAGCTTAAAAATTGATCACATATAGTCATGAACAACAACATACCCAGTGTATTCCCACAGAGTGAGGTTTGGGGAGGGTAGAGTGTACACACACCTTACCTCTACCTCACCTCGAGAGACTTGTTTCCAATAGACCCTCGACTCAAGACAAAAACAGAATCACATATGGTCATAATCTCCAAATAGATAGAACAGGAAACAAAAAACAGTACTTTAACTAATTAAATTCATAATCTTTGAAGACAGCGGTATTATTCATCACAAAGACTAGTAATCAAACACTTGAAAACAACATTTTAGCCTCATGATTATCATCAACATTCCCTCAAAAGAAAGAAACAAGAAAACTAATAAAAGACAAATAAACCTTCTAAAGTGCCTTGAGAATATCTTCAGCACTGCTAACATTGAAAGCTCCACCTTCTTCCAAATTCAAAATCTTCACAACCCCATCATCCACAAGCATAGCATATCTTCTAGACCTAACACCAAGTCCAATAGGCTTATCACTAAGGTCAAGCTCACACCCAATTGCCTTTGTAAACTCCAAATTCCCATCACTCAACAGCAAAACTTCATCACTAATGTTCAAATTCTCCTTCCAAGCTTTCATCACAAAAGCATCATTAACCGAAATACAAGCAATTGTATCAACCCCTTTGGATTTCAGCTCCTTCGACTTCTCCACGAAACCAGGAAGATGTTTCTGTGAACATGTTGGTGTAAATGCACCTGGAACAGCGAAAAGAACAACCTTTTTCCCAGATGTGAGGTCAGAAACGGAAAGGGTCTTGAGTTCATCAGATGAATCGAAGTAGGAAAGTGTGGAATTGGGTAGTTTGTCTCCGACGGAGATTACGGCGGAGATTCTTGGAGTGGTGCATGACAGAGGTTGTACGTTGCGCTTGGAGTGATGTACCTTGAATGGAACAGAGGAAATGGAGAAAGAAGAAGAAAGAGTGGATTTTGGGGAAAGAAGGGAAATGGGTTTTGGGTTAGTAGAGGACTTGTAGAGCTTTGGCAGGGTGAAAATGGCGGCTGTAGTGGCAGCCATTGTTGTAGTACTCAGAGAAAATTTGGTTGGGTTTTGGGGATTTTGTGGCCTTTTAGAGATATTTTTAGGATATGGACGGAACACACTATGAAGGGTCAATTTTGTACGAGGGGCAAAAGGATTTTTTTTTTAGGGTAATTGACATTTTCAATCTTGATCCCATCTAATATTAGTTTATTATATCAACAACCCAAATGGTTTTAAAATGTATACTTTTGTGACATCATTTTGTTACATATCAATCGGAGCGCAACTAATTTAGATTCACATCGCGTAGATTCCATTCAAAGGAAGCGATCTCTATCACTGATAGTTGCATATAAGTTACTATATTCGCATTGCGTAAACCCCATTCAGAGGAAGTACTCCCTATCAATGATAGTAGCACACAAGTTTCTGTATTCAAGCGGCATAGAACCCATGTAGCGAAGGTGCTACCATCAATGATAGTTACATACATTTGGAGGAAACACTCCTTATCAATGATAGTTGCATACAAGTTGCTATATTCGAGTTGCGTAGAACCCATCTAGGAGAAGTTTTCCTATCAATGATAATTGCATACAAGTTTCTATGGTTGTATCTTGAGTGAATAGAAAAACAACTTTTTTATTATATTAATAAAGCGTTAGCGCCTTACCTATACAAAGGCTTTGAAGAAAACCACCTCATTTTCTTTTAGGAACATGACTCGTCGAAAGGGGGGAAGGCCGACAACTACATGAGTTGAAAGCTTTTAGAAACTTTACCCCTTACTTTATCGAGATAGTTATGTACAAACTAAATGAGTAGATTCTCCTGAAACACTAGTTAAACCACTAACTAAATGACTAGATTCTCCTGAAACACTAGTTGAACTAGTCATCCGATAAAATGTGAGAGCAAATATCATTATATCCTGTGGTACATCTAATATTTGAAGTTTATGATTATCAAGTTTGTTATATGTGCATGCTAAATGATTTCATTACCTTTCACCAGACCAGTTCTCAAGTTCACATCAAGTTCTATATAACATAAAAGACAATTGAGAATACAAAGAAACAAACAAAAAAATAAGCAGCAAAATTTAGCTGTTACTTGGTGTATAATAGCACAAGATGTTATCCTTCACTTTCTTGCTTGTCTTCTGTATACACATTTTCACAATACAATTTTCTTTCTTGTACTGTTTAACCTTCAAGCATATTCGTTGGAATATACACAGAGAACAAAGCAGATTCGAGTCATCAACTCGAATACTTTATGCTAGAACCAAAAAGAATGAACAACTCGATTTCTCTTTACGTGTGAAAAAAAGGAAGCTGAAAATATTGCTGTTTCAGCGTTGCTTCCACGAGTAGTGTCCTTAAGAGCTGGGAACAAAAGTGCCAATATGACCAGATCCGATGATGAAGAAAGCGAATGCTTGAATGAAGAGGTACAAGAAATAGTGATTTTTCCCAAAGGCGACGTCATAACATCCACAAAAGAAGAGGTACGCACCAGTGGCTAGCTCTAACAAAAGAAGTCTGTTGTCAATAGAACAAAGAATAACTTAGTTTGATATATGGTTAACCCTGTTTGATCTAAATGACGAAAGGGAAGTGACTTCAGAGGATTGTTTACCTGTCACCGAACCTAAATCGAGGTTTCTTAACTGCTTTGCTGGCTGATTTCATCTTGAGAACATCCCCTAGTTTCTCTGTGACAATCCATTCGTTGACTCTTCCTGCCTCTAACAATCCAATGAACGTAGCCTTTGTTCGATGTAGTGACATGACATTCTCGAAAAGGATCCAAAATAATATCAGATGTAACGACCTGTTGTCAAATAGGCACGGGCGCAAAACCTCAGCATTTTCTTGTTCACCCTCAAATGATGGACTAGTAACTATATATCATTAGCTCTTGCTATAAGTATCACACATTTGTGTTTTACTTGTTCTGTAACTCATGAAACGTTTGATTATCGATCATCTTGCAAGGATCTGTAATCTCAGTGTCTTTCCTATTTGCCTTTTCTGTTTATGACACTCCTAAGCCATGTTGCTCAGACTCTTCAAAAATGTTACTGCACCCGTGTCGGATTGTCCAAAAATGCACTACTTTTGGAGGATTCAATACGCACTAGGAGGCATTCTTGAAGAGTCCGAACAATATAGCTCTCCTAAGTACTATTTGAAATAAAATCTTAACATGGAATGAGACTATATAGCAGTTAATTACTAAACAGAATGTTAAGAGAAAGGGAACTGACCGTGGAGTTCCAACTGCGTTGAGTATTGTAATAATGGAAGGAATGTAAACAGCTCCCCATTTCGGAACTTCAACTTCAGGTACTAATACAGTTGCAGGTAGTACAACACAGTAGAACACAAATGTGACAATGTGAGCAACGACCTTCCGTACAAAGAAGAAGCTGTAAATCACATGAATCTTCTTCCACAATGATACTTTCTGCGAAAAAATGAACGCAACATAAAGGCTCAACGGGGACTTAGCTAGGTCAGTAGTACTATGCAGTTATAAAATTCACATAACAACAATTACTTGAGGAATTTACCTTGTTTCTTATGATCTCCATAAGCATTTTCCTGAAAAGATTGGCCGGGCCACAGGACCAACGATGTTGTTGAAAGCGATACGCCTTGAATGTACTTGGTAATTCATTTTTCACCTATACAAATGAAACAAGAGCTAAAAAGTTTCTCACTTCATGACTCAATGTCACTATAGTAAGTATGACATTTTATTTGTTTGTAAATACGATATATCACTCGTATTTCAGATAAGTTAGAGGGGAGAATTTTCAGTATTACCTTGAGAGCAGAAAGGTACAAGAATTTCCAGCCCTTGAGACTAGCGCGGACAGCCAGGTCCATATCCTCGACTGTTGTCCTATCCTTCCAACCTCCAGCCTCCTCTAATGCAGCAATTCTCCAAACACCTGCTGTCCCTGTGTTGTTTTTTCACACACACTGTGAGCTTTACTTCATTCAAACATAACAATAACAATAACTTCGCCTCAATTCTAAGCAAATCGGTGTCGGCTATATGAATCCATAGTATTCATTTTGCTCCATTTAAAATCAGTTCCACTGGTTCCGATCACTCTTTAGGTGACATGCCATTGTGGTGGCACAGGAATTAACAACTAAATGGGGTAGTTTTCATCTCAGTGCTGGCGTATGGAAGACTAGTGCATCCAAGCACCGCGCAACCAAGAAGAAGCAAGATTGCTTCGGCGAAGGGAGACAAACAGACTTCAGTGCAAAATACAGAACGGAATTTTTTTTTTTTTATTATTGCATTTTCCTAAACTTTATCAAGCTTATCCACTAATTTGTTATAAAATAGAGTTTCAAGGTTCAAGATCGCGCTTGTAATACGCGTGGTGTGAGGTGTTCCAAGCTTGATATCTATTGATTTTGCCATTCCTATGATTTTTAGTTCGTTAAACAACAACAACAACATACCCAGACCGCAGTAGAGTCCGGAGAGAGTAGAGTGCATGTACACCGACCTTACTCCTACCTCGTGAAGGGAGACTGTTTCCAAAAGACCTTATATATGACTTTTAATCTGTTTGGTTTCTTTTTTGAACGCAAGTAATGGCAAAATCTCAAATAAAAGCAAAAAGAACATTCTTTTGAACCATGTCTGTCAATATTATTTTGTCTTTTAAGCTCGGACTCTCTGAAAATATTGCTGCATTCGTGTCAAATCCTCCAAAAATACACTATCTTTGAAGGATTCGACACACACTCAACGTCATTTTTAAAGAGTCCCAAGCAACATGAATCATATTTGCTCTATTAACTTATTAGTCCCTTAGAGATTTCAAAAGGGTCAATCTCAAAACATTAATTGCATGTATAAAATTAGCTGAGATAATGGGAAAATAATTAATGGGGAAGCAATTTGTTGATATAGTACCATTAAAGCCAAAAAAAGCATAGGTGGAAGAGCCCACTTCTTGCTCCACTGTGAAATGGTAATCCAGGGACATTTCTTGCATCCTTGTCATCAAGCATTCATCAGCATTCACTGCAACCATTACACACCACAAAATCGTAAAGATATGACGACTGAGCCTAACTTAATATCAAATACTAACTCGAAAAAAGAAGATTGTCCAAGTCAATATAAGCAGATCAACGGTTCATTTTCTAACCAATGTGAGATTCTAATTTATGTAACATTGTCTAAATTAGAACAAAGTTTTTAAAAAAGAAGGGAAAACATTGAAAATTTGTGATCTAAAACAAACGTTAGACAAAAAAAATTTATAAAAGTTAAAAAGAAAATTTTAAAGTTAAATTATTTTTAATTACAGAAATATGATATTAGACCGACTAAAAAGAAAAGTAGGTCAAATAAATTAGTACATGGGAGTTCATGAATTAAACCTCTAAAACAAGCATGAATTGATAGATCACATGTTACGACACGTAAACTATATTAGAAGGTAGTTCGGTGCACAAAATATCTCATGTTCACGTAAAGTTTATAAATCACATGTTTCAACAGGTAAACTATATTAGAAGGCGTAGCACGGTGCACAAAAAAATAATTTTGCTATTGCCTTCGAGACTCTCCTTATAGTGTGGAATTTATTTCACTTATTAGTGTCGGTTAAGTAGGAGGTGGCTTAGGTCCACAATTCTTTTGCCACATGCAGTTGCTGGCTATATGTTATAAGTACCATTTGTCTTCATCAAGACGACTCCATAACAGCCTTACATTTTAAAAGTATATAAAACACTGCAGCTTTTTCAGTACAGTTCCAGCTCAAAGGATAGGTCCATACTTATTTAATTTGTTTTATGTTCAATATTCGATATTCATGAAAGGGGTGCTTCCTATAGGATTTTTTTTATTAGAAAGGTTCGAAGTCGAGATCTCCGATTAAGGGTTCAGGGATCCTAACCCTCCTACGGTAACTCATGTTAGTATATATATGTGTATATTATTATTCAACTGATTATTGAAGTGCCTATGATGCACGAGACAATAACAAATACGTTAAAGAATGCTTTCAATTTATATGGCGTAATTTAATTGAACATTAAATCCGAGAAAATAAAATTTAATTTGTTGTCTTAAAAATATTGTGAGATTAGATCACAAGAGTAAAATAAAAAAACGAGGTTAAAATTAAATTAATTTTGACTATTAAAAAAAGTATATTTTTCTAATAAGATTAATTAAGAAAATTTGTGCCACATGAAATAGGAAAATGTTAATACTAACTAAAGTAAGTATAGAAACTATTTTTAGACCACCATCTCAATTTATATTTACATATGATGTTGGGGTTCGAACCTTGGAAATCATCTCTAATTTTTGCATTATAATAGATGATCTACATCACACTCTTAAGAGTGCGGCCCTTCCTTCATTCTGTTAACATGAAATGTTTTGTTTATCGAATTGTCATTTTATGATGTTTGTTATAATTTTGTTTTCAGGTCCCACCGAAGTTAATAAGAGTATACGTGGCCCAACCAAATCGACCAACCAAGATTGTAACCTAAATTCAGTCATCATCACTATACACACAACAAGAGAATAGCTGTCTAAAGCCACCGACAGCTAGAGGTTTTTTATAAATTTTATACTAAATATTTTGCTAGAAAAATGATACCATAACACGTGATTTTTAAAAGCAATAATTAGTGACAAGATTTATTCTGTAATTAGGAATACGTGGATTATAATGCACGAATTATTTCTTTTTGAATATCTAATTTAGTACTACATGTTACTGTTATGTATTTATGTGTTTATACTTTTTCAATAAAACTAAAGTTTTGTTTATTATGATGATGATGTCAATGTATTAAAATACCAACATATTTGTTTTATGTTCCCTTCCTGACAAAATTATATACTTTATAAGATTTTCTCGTAACTTATGTAGGTATTATTATTATTATTATTATTAATTAATGATTTGAATTTTATGCGGAGATTAATAGCTTGTTTGGTTAAATTTTTAAAAAATCAATATTAATTGTGTTTGGTTATTTTAATTTTTTTTTTTGGAAAGTAAGTGTTTCTCGAATAGCAATAGAAGTTGTTTTTTAAAAATTAATAAAAGTGCTTTCTTCCAGAAGATTTTTTGGAACCTCGTCAAGGACAAATTATTGTTCTAATATTAATCAAAATGTTTTTAAAATTGATTAGTCAAACATAAATTATTATCCTCCAAAACTATTTTATTTTTCAAAAAAACACTTAAAGAAAAAACATATTTTAAAATTTTAATCAAATATGTTTCTAAATTTTCACACCCAACCAAATGACCCCTTACTTTAATGATTCTTGTTATAAGTATGACTTTGATCAGAAAAGGACATTTCGGTACACTAAGTTTTTAGTATGTAGAGTCAAAAAAAAAAGTTCAAAATCACAAAAGTCTATTCTACATAATGCAGGAAACTATTTCCATAACTCGAACCCATGAACCAGTGTGATTACGATTATCACTAAAATAATAGGGGAGGGGTGGGGTGAGGGGGTAAATGAGCAAAAAGTAATTTACCAAATTTCCAACGAGCTTGAACAAGTCCAAGTTGAGGATTGTGAACTAGAAATGGAATGGTGTGCCACAGAAAATCAGGCTCAGGTTGAAAATCAGCATCAAATATAACAACATAATCACACTGTTTTACATATGGATGTTTCAATCCTTCCTTCAATGCTCCTGCTTTGTACCCATTTCTGTTGTCTCTTATTTCATATTTTATATCTATCCCTTTGCTTGCCCATCTTTGGCACTCCATTGACACCAAATTCTGCACCAATTCCAAAAAAAAAAAAAAACAGAGTCAGAATTTTCATCAAAATATAAACACGCGAAATGAAGCAGGTCAACACTATGTGTGTCATTATTTAAGTTATATAAAGTGACAGTTGATACTATCTGTGTCACTTAACATGCTTATATAAAGGTTGCCTACATCATCCTTTTTTTAATTTCCCACCCGCTGTTTGGAGTCCCGACTAAATATGGATCACACTGCAGGACCCATTCGGAGATGACACTCCTAACATGATTTTCTCCATACAGAGAGCTCGAATCCAATACCCCTTATTAAGTGTGAAGCAGTCTCATCACTGCACCACAACCCGTGTTGATGGGTACATCATTTTTAAGTACTTGTAGTTCTATTTATTTTGGACCGTTAACAATAGTTATCTTATTATAAATTTCATTTTATAATGTCAGTGTATATAACTTGAACGAATTTCGTTATACCTTGATAATGGGATCAGTTGAATCATCAAGAACTTGGATTATAATACGATCAGAAGGCCATGAAAGTGCACATGCAGCACCAATTGAAAGCTGATAAACCTATAACATCAAAATTTCTCCATAAATCCACATTAACCAAAAATAATTATGAAACAAAAGCAATTATTAACTGAAGTTAATTACAAACCTCTTTTTCATTATACATTGGAATTTGAACAAGAACCATAGGATAGCATGAATTACCAAGCTCAACATCGTCTTTTAAAGGTTCCCATTTATAACGTTTATCTGGTTTTCGACCGAAAATTTTCACTAGTGCAATCACAATCCCCATATAAACTCTCTCAATGAAGAGCAAAATCGACATTAACAGACACAAAAACACCGCGATTCTGAGAAGTGGAACTATTAATGGAGCTTTAATCTGTTCCCAAATTATCGTTAATTGCTCTGTTAAATCATCTCTAGAACCAGCAAGTGTATCAGGAAACAGAGTCGTCGACGAAAAACGATCCATTTAAGAAAATAGACCAAAACAGAGCAAAACAGAGCAGAAACAGGGGATTTATTAGAGAGAAAAGAGCTTTTTTAAACTAAAACAAAACAGAGTAAAACAGAACAAAAACAGGGGAGGCTTTTAACTAAGGCAAAAAGTGAAAAGTAATGTGTTTTTTTGCTTCTGGATGAAGCAAAACAATGGTGGAATGTCAGAACTGACAGAAAAAGAAGATCAAATTGAACTCATAATCAAATGAGGACAGAATTTTTTTTATTTTTAAAATTTTTTTGTTGGAATTTAAAATGGTGTAAGAAATGATGATTTCTGCTTCTGCAATCAATGAGAAAGCAGAAGCAGATATGAGATAGTAACAATGGAGAAGAAGCGGTGACAGAAGAAACCAGAGAAAAAAAGAAGAAGCACAGGAGAATGTGGAATGAGAAAGAGAGAGTAAAAGGCATCTTTTTATAATTTGGCTTATGTGTTTGGGACTGGTGGAGTAACCGGGAGTAAACAAAAAATTGATTGAAAAATGTTTAAATTAATTAAATTTTTTAGGCTATTAATTTATGTTGTATTTCATATGATACAATTAATTTTTACTACATCTATCTCATGTGGCATGCTATTTTTTAAAAAAGTATTTTCTAAACAGAGTGTCAGTTTCTATAATTCAAAATAATTTAATTTAAAATTTTTATTTTTTTCTTGATAAAAGGATTTATACTCACACAAATAGTCGAGAAATATTTTAAATTATAAATTTCAAAAGAGTTTTTTAAAAAAAAATTATGTTAGGTCAGACGGTGTCATATGATTTGGTAAAGAGAGTACTAGTTAGTTTAATAGTGTACAAATTCTTTACTAGTACAATAGTGTACAAATTCTTTACCATGTAAAAAATTACACATATAATGTATGAGTAGAGAAAAAATCTATGTCAATAATAACATATTCAATATAATCTTATAAATGAAATCAGAGGATGATGAGGTGTATATGGTGTTATCCTTACTCAATGAGATTAAAAGACTGTTTTCAATAGAAAAATATATTAAAATTAAGGAAGAAAAAACATATTCAGTATAATCTTATAAATAAAATAAGAGAATCAAAGTATGATGAGGTGTATGCGGTGTTATCCCTACTCAGTGAGATTAAAAGATTGTTTCCAATAGAATAATATACCAAAATTAAGGAAGAAAAGAAAATACAATAAAAAAAACCATAAAGAAATAGAAAACTCATTTCTATGTTTTAAAACGGAAATAACAATTTAAATTTCTTATTTTAATGAGAAGTTATTATAGTTGGGGAATGTTATGAGATATTTGAGATCATAAATTTTGAAAAATATTATACTTACTGCACAAATATTAGGGAAAATGCACAAGTACCCTCCTAGACTATGACCGAAATCCCAGAGACACACCTAAATTTAACTATGGTCCTATTACCCCCCTAAACTCATTTTTTCCGTATTTTTGTGCACCTTTTGTGCTGACATGGCACCTTCAACCACACCAAGTTGGATGTGTTTGTACACACGCGTCTGCCACATGTGTAAATATTATTCTTTATTTATTTATTTGTTCTTTAAAAAAAATTTAAATTTTTTTTTAAATATTTTTATTTTCTTTATCGTGTATTTAAGTTAAGTTAATACACATATTTTTTTTGCCTTTTATCTAAACTTTTTTATTTTACCTTCATTAATTTATTTTTCTCTTTTATTATTCTATTGATTTTATTTACTCCTTTTATTTTTTTTCCTTTTGATTTGATTTCAAATTTAATTTCAAAAGTCTTGTATTTAAAATAAGTTAATTTTGCGTGAATATCAAAATAAGTGAAGAAAATCAAATAAAACATAAAAAAATAAAACGTTAATTATTTTTTAAAGTTTAAAAACATAAAAACAAAAAAACAAAAAAAAACATTAAAACTTTTTAATTATTTTTTTAAAAATAAAAAATACACATAATTTTTTAAAAATAATTAAAAGTGAAAAGATAAGAAATTAATGAAAGAAAAAAAAAAGTTTAAAGTGAGAAAGAAAAATAAATATTTTAAGAAGAAAGAAATGAAAATAATTATATAGATATATAAGTTTAAATATTAATAATTATGAGTACTAACTAATTATAAAGTTACCAATTAAAAAAGGACATTTGTCTAATTTGTTCACCCATCACATGCTTTCAAGAGAGAGTGCACACTCTCTGTGCCACGTCAGCGTTTATGATGTATTTATTCCATTTTAAATTAGTCTAGGGGGGCACTTGTGCATTTTTCTCAAATATTATGACATATTTCATATTAAAAATTTCAAAAAAGTTCTTTTATTTTTTACTTTCGTATGAGCTAAACAAATTTACATAAATTGATACGGATGGAGTGATTAGTTCCATGATAAACATTAAAATAAAGTGGTAAAAATAATAACAATTTTTTATTGTTTATGTAAAAGAAAATTATACACTGACAATCAGTATACACAACTTAGCTCCATATAGAAATTGCATAACCAAGAAAAATTAGTATAATCTACTCTGTAATTAAAACAAGATTAGTAGGTAATCAATCATAAACACAACAGTAATTAATGTTTACATCCTTTAAATTAGGTAAATGAAGTGGATTAATTCAAGTAATGACATATTGACTAATTTGCCTCAGCTTATTCTGTACAGTTTGCAAGACTGTGACAGTTCAGCTGCATTTTTGGAAGTATATTTAGTTCTTTTTTTAAAAAAATTACGAATTTACTTTAATTATTATTTAAATTTGATTATTATTATTTTTGGAGAAAACACCTAAGTTTAATTACTTTGAATTTAACAATGCCTGGAAAATATAGTTGACATCACACCAATTTATTTATTCATGTAACTTGAGAAATCCTTTAAAAAGAGTTTTTGTTGTGCAATTTCTGGATACCCTTCATGAAATTCTTGGTTCTGTCACTGTATAGTCAACAATAGATTTTTACTTGACCTTAAATAAGTGATTTTTTTTCTTATGACTTTTCACTCGTTATCTGATAATTACTTCAGGATTGGTCGATTTAGATTCGTGTAAAAAAATTCACTTCATGGAGTAAAACTCTTCCTATTAAAAATGACTCCATACTCGAAACTCGGATAAAAGGCATCTAATTAAGGATATAAAAATTATTACCTATGACATTATTTGTTGATTATCTCGGTCTGAATGTGTTATATGATTTATGAGTGTCTTTAAACAAGTACTGTAAATATAAATACAAGAATTATATTTGAGAAGCAATTTTATGTATATACTAATATCTTAATTAATATTTTAGTTTTTTATTTCGGAAAAATCTATGTCTGATTGCTGTTGTCACACGGAATCGTATGATTATGATTTTGCTTGGACATATTATATATATTTACTTAGTACCTTTTTTACAAAATTTAGTTAAGAACTCTTAAGTTGTTTTTTAATAGTAATATAAAATAAATTGTCTCATTTGCCGACAAGAAATCTTTGTTATAATTAAATAATTAATATAACAAATGCAATCTAATGTGTCAAAGTCAAATTTATTTTCTTAATTTTGGAATTAGGGGAACATTATTTTAATCAACTTAAACAAATGATTTGGTTTAAGTACTTATGATTTTATAATACTCTTGAATTTTCTCTTAAATAAAACAAATTAATACAATATTTTTGGAGTAGCTGAGGAATTAATTAAGTCATATCAAACCAAGTGTGCCCCATGATTTGGTTGGAGTTCATAATCATATTAAATTTTTGGGTTAATAGTATTTTTGGTAGTTCAATTATAAATATAATTAAACTTTTTTTTTTACTTGTGATATCATAAACTTGGTATAATTATTGATCGTTTCCCTATTTAATCACCCCAGTAACAATTTATTTGATCTCTTTATATGATATTAGAGGAATCATGAGGATCCTAGTCGTGCTTTTGATTTCCATTTCAATCATCATAATAAATCTCCTTGTGCTTTTTGCCATAAGAACTTGGAGTCCGTATCATGATAAAAATAAGGTAAGACAGTAATTCTTGATTGAAAAACAGACCGAATGAATTTTTTTATTTGATGAGCTACCTTTTGATTTTTATTTATGTCCAATAATAATAACTTTCAAATACATTTTTTCTGACTTAAAAAATTAAATCTATTCCTTTTTTATATATATATAAATTTCAATTAAATCTATATCCAGAGTTCCAGACGCTAAGAATCAATTTTGTAATTACTTAAAAAAGAGTGACTAATATGTGCATACATTAGGAAAACTCTATCAGAAAAGGTCTAAATTCTACAGCCATAGAAGGAACTAAATTCTCCCTAGCCAAGAAAATTAATCATCTAGGAAATGATTAAATCGTATATTATAAAGTAAGAAATTGACACTTTGACATATTTTCTATACTGTCAAGGTTGTTAAGAGACTTTTCATCTACTTTAATAGATTTGGAATATTAACAAACACTCAAGTAGTTCCCAAAAAAAGCAATAAACAACACATAAACAATATACTAACATATATATATATATATATATATTTGAGTTTAACTAGAATACACGGTCAGTGGATGGTTTTTTTACACAGTCCGAAAATATTAATTGGCTCTAGCCAGTTTAGATCTATTTATTTTTTTAAATTCCAAAATATCTCAAAATTTCAAGAGAGAGTGTATCACGTAAACACTTATTCCATTAAATTTATTTTTGAAATAGAGAAAATCACTCTTATTGATTAGGTCCTAAGCAATAGAAGCACTTATCCAGACGCCATTTATGTTGAAAAGAAGACTAAATAAGTAGATAGTTTTTTTTTTGTCAAATTTGATTTATTAATATATTGTTACGTAAATTAAATCAAGTTTATTCTATCTTTAATGTCAAACAGAAAAAGATGCTAAGGTAAAAAGTTACCATTAGAATTACGATTTATTGTTCAATCTTCAATGGTATATCCCAGTGATTTGCTTCAATGCTAAACAAATGAAACCATAAACTAATGATTATGATAAAAAGTGGAATCTTCTCTAATTTTGATAAGTCATATCATACTTTAAATGGGTGAAAAAAAAAAAAAATATCATACTTCTAAAAAAATTCGGATGAACGAATTAAGAGTTCAAGTTACCTTTTACTACTTATTTTCTTTTTTTTATATTTAAATATTAAGAAAAGAAAATATTTGAGAATATTATTCATCATAAGCAATAATATTTCCTGAACGTGTAAAGAAATCATCCACTGACAGTGTTTTCTAGTTAAATTCTATATATTTAGTTAAATTTACGATTTAAAATTTCAGATCATGATGATACGTATTAACATGCCATTAATAGATAAATCAAACTCATAGCCTAAAACTAAAACTAACAGGTTATCACGTGAAAAAAATGAATGCAAAATATAAAGAATAAATATCATAAATAGAAAAGGAAAGGAGAATCAAGATATATATAACCTATCCCCCAAAATCTGGTATTAGTCGGTATTCGAGCTACTAATCACAACATGAGTATAAGATAAGTACCAATATATAGAACCGTCTCTGAATACAAAATAAAAACTAGTCCAGCCAAAATAAGAAAAGAATAACAACTTCAAATGCCAGGAGTTCACCTCAAGTTCCCTATCCAAATTAAAGCTGTTTTGCATGATACATTCATCAACGACGAAGACTCGTACTATAATCTACAGGGATGATTTAAAAGAATTACGAACTTTATTTATTTAGTTATTTAGGGGACTTGATTTTGAAATTAAATCTCTCTAGTCTCTACTTGTTTGTTTGCAAATAATTTCATGATGATTACAACGTATTTTGATACGACAATCAAATAATGATGTTACATAGCTAATATTAGTAAAGTTAATTAGCTCTCATTCATTTGATTGAATGTTGTTGTTTTCTTTTTGTTCTCGTTTTATTAATGATAATGACATGAATATATAGTTTATAAGTTTGTATTAACGACATATAAAAAGCATTCAATTATTTGATTTAAATACAAGTAATATTAATCATTATAACTACTAGTAGTTATGGAACAAGATCCATGTCCTATGACTAATAGTATCTTAATATCCTATGTCTGTCGGTTCTAATTAATGTGCAAATTCTTCTTTTGAACTAAAAAAAACTATATATTATCTTGATAGGAGATTGAAATTGTTAATTTTATTTTATATTTGTAGTCATCAAATCAGATAAAAGGTGTATAATTTAGAATTAAAATGTAACACCAAATATCGGAAAAGATTATTCATCCAACTAATCTGAATTCACATCAAAAGAAAAATATTTTTTATTAAACGTGACTTCATTTTTAGTACTTGAATCTAAACCTCACTGAGATATTTACCATTTCATCACCATAATTTTTGATGAAACTATATATTTACCCTTTCTTTGGATGGTTGTTATATATTATTTCATAATGTATTGTATATATTGTACCGTATCGTATTATATTATTTCATGAATCCAGCATTTAGATAAATCGTTTCAGTTTTTGATATTACATAATATCACACATCAACAATATGAAGAATGAACCTACAAAAAAAGTAGGGTACAAAATAGATCTATTATAAAAAAAATAGTATAAATAATAAAATAAAATTATTAAATAATTAGTAAAAACAAAATAAAAATAAAAAGAGAAGGAATAACAACACGATCATATCTAATTGATCGTTACACAAAATAAAAAGTTTCTTCATTATTTAACAATAAATTTAATAATGCAATATAATAAAATTTAAATAACAATCAAAATAAACATTATACTTAAACCAACAGACCGCAATATATAATAAATAACACCCCTCCAAATATTCTTTTAGGAAACCAAGCTTAAACAAGTGTCATAAGAACTATATAGCTTCACCCCTAATATGCATATGTGTGTTGAAATGTGCATTAGTTACAATATACAATTTTATTTTTATTTTTTTGCATTATCAAATTAAGTTTACGGTCAATAGAAATCCTAATTTGATAACTCAAAATGCATAAAAAAATAATTCAAAATAACCGACTAAAATACATTGTATTTTTGTAAAAAGATACTGCATTTTAGATATATTTAAAGTTGGATGATTTAACATCTCAACTATATAGTCAGATTTTTTATTTATCATTTATCTAACCAAAAAATTGAGCGGTCGAGTTGGCAAACGTGTACCCTTAAAGACCGAACACCATAAAACTAACATGTGCCCTTGGAAGTTCATCAAATCATGCTTTAATATTTTTGTTTTTTTTTTGAAACTCGTATCTGATATTCATATTAAAGTTTAATAAAATCAAAATTTATGTATTATATGACTCATTTTTTAACAAAGCGATTCAAATAAAAAAAATCATTCTTAAAGGCTCAAACCCTAAACGGCTAAACCTCTAGAGAATAGAAGAGTTTCAGTCATTCAACATAATCCATATTAGTTATGCATGGGTTATTAGGGAAAACAATAATAATAAGTAAATTAAGGTATGCATTTAAGCAATTACTCATAAGTAGGGGTGTCAAATGAGCGTATTGGACGGAATTTGAGTGAGTTAAAATAGATCGAGATAATTATAAACGGATTATTGATCCACAAAAAAATTATTTGGAATAAAATGTTCTAAAAATAGGTCATAATTTTGTTTCCTTATTTATTCTTTTATAATTTTGTAGTACTTAATGAAATTAATTACTTTTTCTTTATTTTGATTATTTATAACATATTAAATAAAAAAAATTCTTTTGAAAATATTTTGATAAAATTTTTCATGGATCAGTTTAGATTACATATTAATTAAATTTTTTGATGAGTTGAGCTAACACATGAGCGGTTCAATAACAAAGACGAACTCATTTTTCTTCGATCATAGAATGGTCCAAAGAACAAGAGTCGACTTCCAATATTAAGTCCCTTGTTCCTTAGTAGCTCATCAATAGACCGGTCCCACGTTTAGATGAACATGCTTGTAAGGGCTAATTTTGCCAACTTTATTTATGAGCTCGCGGAACTCGACAATTTTGGCATAAATTTTGCACATGTGTTGAAAATTTTACTTAACATGTACAAATAATTTGTCTCGTAATTTTTATTTTTTTTAAGAATTCATAAAATTAAAATCTTAATCCCAACTTTGATAAAATATAGGTAGACTTATATATGTACTTATTATATTAATAACCTCTTATTTCATGGAAGTGGTGGAATTGTTCTTAATATTTTAATTTTTTTGAGGGGGGAGGGGGTTGGGGGGGGGGGGTAGGTAGGATTTTCAGGATATGGTTGGTTGGTTCAAAATACCCCAAGCAGACATAGAATTGATGTCTCATCTAACTTGCCCCTTCCTAAATTCCCTAGCAAATACCATCACTTCTTTGAATAGTTTTAAAGTTGATACATTGCCTATTGGAGACGAAGTTAAGATTTAAAATTTATGAATATAAATTTATTGAATTTTAAATCGTAAATAAAAGTGTATCCTACTCAAAAATTGCTAGAGATTCACTTTTAGAATGTGCTCAATGGATAGATAGTTTATATTTAAGATAACTACTCAATTAGCTTATCGCGTTAAATAAATACCACCAAAATTAGAAATTGAGATTTAGCACATTTGGTGATTATTGTGCTCATTGTACCTTCATGATATAGGTGAAAAATTAAAATTCTATGTAGCAAAAATAATAGTTCCAGCGTCATTTCCATTTCTCCTAAAAAATTATTTGAATAAAATTCTAACCTTAAAGCAAGGAAATTAAACAAAAAAAAAAAGGAAAAACAAAAGAAATAGTAGTTAATTTGTATTTTGTACATATGAATGGTCATTATATTCTCATTCAAAATGATATGGGCACCATCCAACAATTAGTCAATTTATGTTTTATCGATCTTAGCTAATAATCTAGTCTAATAAGTAGATTTCCCATCAAATAATCATCAGTTGGCTATATTATTGATAAGCGGCCGAATCAGAATTTTCAGCAAAGAGATTTAAAATATGAAAAAGTAAACACATGAAATAGTTGATGAAAATTCAATATTTACTGTATATGTATTTAAACCATGTATAAATAGTATATTATTTTCTATTGAAGGGGTTCAGATGAAATTCCTCGACCCTACCTAACTCCATCGCTGGTGACCCAGGGGCGGACCCACATAGGCACTTCCTGGTGCTCGAGCAGACATTAACCTTGTATCG
The DNA here is from genome assembly GCA_018342035.1 of Solanum appendiculatum. NCBI lineage: Eukaryota > Viridiplantae > Streptophyta > Magnoliopsida > Solanales > Solanaceae > Solanum > Solanum appendiculatum. The sequence goes on along the minus strand of JAGDQO010000283.1, from coordinate 1,558,273 downwards.
AACTATTTATATTTATATAGAAATTAAGAGGAATAGTATATAATTAGACAACGAGCATCCACATGATAAGTAGCCTCATTGGCCCAGTGGCTGTCTATGGGTTCTTAAAGTCATATGTAGCATGTTTATTATTTTTGCGTCTGGGTTCGATTCCGGGTCAACACAATTTCTAAATTTTAAAAATTAACTCTTCTCTCCTTATTTATTATTCTATTCACTTAGATTTTTCTTTTCTTTTTTCTCCCTTACTCCCTAGGTTGATTGTTTTTTTCCCCATTCACTCACTGCGTTTTGCTATTTTTTCTAAAATAGAGTTTATACAAAATAATATTATTGTAGTTTTTCTTATGGATTGTTTTTGCTATTATGTTCAAATATGATTGTCTTTTTTATGATGAAGTGTAAAATTTATGCACTTACATTTTTGGATTGGTAGCTAAGTGAGGTCGGAGCTAGGTAGACGGCGAAAATTTTTATATATATATATATATATATATATGTATTTTGAACACTCTTTGACTTCTTCATTTGTTTATATTTTATATTTTGAAGTCCCATAATGAAAATTTTGTCGCCGGCACGGTAGCTAAGAGACCACCCACAACCATAAAATCCTACATCCGCCACTGTGGTTACCAATATCAATAGTAGTGGGATGGTTGAGCTTCCTCCATCCTTAATCAGAGATCTCAATTATATTATGTATATTAAAAGTTGTACAAAATATATCGATTAAAAAAATACTTTATATATATATATATATATTAAATTTTGAACATTTTTAATAAAAATTTTGACTTCACTACTAGAACGGATCATAAATTATTAACCTACCTATTAAGAAAGAGTCTCCACATCTACAAATTATTTTCCTTGACTGAAAATCTACTTCTGTCATTATTAGCCTTGATAAACAAAATTCTGAACCAAGTGTCAGATGGTAACAATATATATCTCACTTTTTGTATTGATATATTATTTTTAATTCCTATGTATCACGTTTTCTAAAGTAGAAAAAACATCTAGATAAATATAATATTTAATTTAAATAAATCTTGATAAAAATAGCCGAGTCTATTAGAAGTAGAAGATTGTTGGTCCGAGAGAAGGCGGTGTGTACGGGTGAAATTATTTTTGGGAAGATTGATTCCATGATTCATTATATAGTATTTCATTTCATTGGCAATTGAAATAGATCTAAATGGATAGCTTGATATCCAGGGCTTCAAAAATGAATTCAAAATAATATCGTTTTGCTTGACCTGATCGTTGTGCCAAGGGCGAGAGGTGCCTTGAGCAGCTCTTAGTTTCATTTGCGGGCCATCCTCTTCTTACAGTCAAGTGACTTTCCGCTCCTTTACTTCTACTTGCTACCGTCAAAATGTTAATTTAGATATATGATTCTTTTCATGAGCGATCGATAACAAAATATAATAGAGAATAGTTATATGTAATACATGACTTTATTGTAGGGTTATTTTTTCTTGTTTAAATAGTAAGTAATTAAACGAGATCATTTTTCTCATTATTTTTTTCACTTGTAGGATATTTTTTAAAACTCCCTTTTTTTAACTTGAAATTTTTTTTTTAAAAAAGAAATATTATTTTATAGAACCATATTCAAAATGTTTATTTTTTCTTTGAAAGGGGTTGGGGCAGATGGGGGAGTGGGTGGAACAAACCATGACTTTGAGGATTTATACTAAAAAAAAAATCAAAGATAAAATCTAATATACCATGAAATTAACTTTTCCACAATATTCTTCCAGTTATTTAAGAAAAAAATTGACAAGTCTTCTGATAAATAGACATGCAACCATCTTTTTTTGTTACTAAAAATGTCATCTGTCTATTTCATGATTAATTAAACTTGTTTAACTATGATGATTATTGAGTTTAATTAGGTTCAATGTTTCTTATCTGAGGTAGATATGGGAACTCCTTGATAAACTTAGACTATATCTGAAAATGGTTTAACTAAAGAGAGTAACTTATAATCAATGATAAGAGTATTTAACATAGCTAATTATTTTTTTTCTATATAGTGTCTGATATTTATATTGGGGTCCGATTAATTTGGATTAACGCATTATAGGGCCTATTTTTTTTATATCAAATCAATATATATATATATCGCGTGTTTAGATATAAAGTTTTTTTATTCAATTATAATTCATTAATAGAATTTTTTATTTTATTAAGTTACTCTTGTTCCTATATGTGATGACACGTGTCCAATGACCTGGATAAAAATTTGTCACGTTTATTTGATAAACTCCGAAGTAACATACACATAGGACAGCTCCAAAGGTCTTGTTACATTTTTATACGAATTTAATATTTTTTTAATAAATTTTTTAGATATATTAAAATTTTTATAAATATTTAATTATGAATTGAGATACGCCATCATAAAAATCATAAATTTTAAATTCTGAACCACCTCAATATCACTCATACTTTTAGGATATTAATAAACTTTATATGTTGTATCGAAAATAACTATAGAATCCAATCAATTCATAAAAAGCTACTCCATTTAGCCCATTAGCTCATAAACAGCCTCCACAAACTGGTCAAGAGTCACAAAAATAGTTTGTTAATTTGTTATTCATCAAAATGATTATTCTTTAAGTTTACACCCTGCAGGTGTAATATAATTTAGAACATTCCTTGAATTAAAAGAATTCGAGGGAATTAAATATTAATATTACTAATATGTTTTATAGCAATTATATATTTGAAACTAATTTGGAAAGCGATTATCCTTAAAACGATATAGTTCAATTTAAAGAAGTGATTCAATGACATACAGATTGAGATGACTAAACAATTGAATTAGTATGAATTAACTTGCTTAAAAAATATATTTCAGGATAATATAAAGACACTAAGAATAGAATCAAGTAACAATAACGAAATAGAAAAAATAAGTTGAGCTTATATTCCGTCGTAGCTGGTTGATAACGTTATCGAAAGAGCCCATAGTTATTAAATTTCAGAACTATATAGAACTTTTGATTACAATGTTATAATGCTACTGAATAAATATAAATCGAAACCAATTCTCTTACCACAAAAGGTAATGAATTGGGTGGGTTGAATTATAACAGATTCATTTCCGTCTAACAAGTCAACAACCTGCCCTTAATTAGCTCAACACATTTCACCCCGCTAAAATTCAGCTCAATCAATCTATTTGACACATCTAAATTAATGTATGTGGATTAGAGATTAGACAATTATTATTAAATTGTCATTGTCTTCATTTTCAATTGATTGGTTATTTGAAGTGAAGCATAGTTGGTTGAGTTAATTGGGCTTTTCTGTCATTGAAGCAAAGGGCCCAAGGCCCATAGATTGGTAAGGATGTTAGCCCATATATAAGGTCCACAAAAATAAAATTTTTGGGAAAATAAATGGAGATGGCGCGGGATATTGATCCCCGTACCTCTTGCATGCTAAGCGAGCGCTCTACCATCTGAGGTACATCCCCACACTGCAAATAATTGACGTAAGACGATATTACAAGGACCACCTTGCAAGGCTAAATACTCCTGAGTAGCAAAGTAGTATCGTAAGAAAAGAGTGAAAAGAAGCCCCATCAAAAGAGTGAAATAGAACATAAAATTGTAGGCATTTTGGTTATAAATTTATAATGAAGCATCATTTGTGTAGTCAATTATAATATGAGAATTATTATGTGGAGTTTATTTATAACATTGGGAGGAGAAAAAACAGATAAGATAAAGCAGATAAGATATTTTAAAGTAGAACCATGTCCCCCACCTAAAAGAAAGAAATTGCTTGATCATATATTCACGAAAGCAGATAAGATATTTTAAAGTAGAATCATGTCCCCGACCTAAAAGAAAAAACTGATTGATCATATATTCAGAGTTGTTTTTTTGCTGAGCTAAACGTGCACTATGTCTTGCATAATTATCTCTTCTCAATGTTTTTTTTTATTTTATCTCTACCTCTTCTTAAGCCTATTATGCCAACCTATCGCACTTCATTACTACTCTTAACATATTCAAATTTAAATTTAGGTTGCAAAATTAATTGAGCCGCCCCATCTAGAAGAACTCAAGATATTCTAATAATACCATGTATGGTTGACCACAAACATGGAAGCAATTTTGCTTTTTTCATCCCTTCTAGTTCTGTCAAATTCATAAATGTCCAAAACACAATGAATTGATCATGGTCCCTCATTGAATTGAATAGTATCATTTTCGATTTATTTTACTTGACCTCTATATAAAAATATATAGATATTTTATTTTACTTGTATATTTAATAAATTTAAAAAGTTCTTTTCTATACTAAATTTAATATTAAATAGCTACATAAAATAGTAACGGTAGTAGTCATCCAAATCCGATCCTCACTAATAGGCGCTTTTGTTCTTTTTTTCTTTCTTGAGTTAGATGAATCGCAAAAGTTTAATTTATACTATGATTAACTACTTTAATTTTAATATTTGATATCAAGTCAAATAACTACTAAAAATAGCAATAGACAACATATGTTGCGAAACAACAAAAATCCGTCATTGATCCTACGTGATGATGAATTAGCGATAATTTATTAAAAAAACATTAAAATTAATTTTATCTTAATTTTATAAATTAAAAAATATTGGGGAAGCAACTTGCATAGTGTAAAGCAAAGAAACAAGTTTTATGGACATAATTTATCATTGAAAATGTGCCCGGACCCCGGAGCCAAAATTGAATCTTATAGATTTTAAATTGTCAATAATGATATCAAATAGTAGTAATTAAGTTTTGAATTTAATTTTATACATATTTTATTAATTATTTTTTAAAAAATACATAGTTTAAACGAATGTTACTATGTCTGACCGAATTTGTACGTTGACTTCTAGCTCCTCCCTATGTAAGAAAGAATGTTTCTTGTAGACCCTTGAGCCTTGACTCAAGAAAATCATTTTTCAGAACAATTTTTAAAAAAAGGTAAGAGTTAAACGATATGATGAAAATATTGAAGAAAGAAAAATACTTACAATAAATTAGTAAAAATAACCAAAATAAAAGAAAATAAAATCAAAATATAAAATAATGCTAGCATAACAATAATAGCTAGGTGCTCTAGACTAGAACCCTGATTTACCACTAGGAAGAGAAAAAATGTTTGACTGCTTGATCTAACTCTACCTCTCCTTAAACCTATCAACGACAACCGGCTCATGCGCCTCCTCACTAGGCTCCTGTTCACATATTAAAAAAAGGATAATGAATAAATCAAACCAAGTTAATGGGCTATGATGTAATGTGAAGCAATCTAACATTATAAATAAGAGCTTCCATCACATAATAATGCAAACCAAATAAATCAACAAAAAAAGAACTAAGAGTGAGATGGAATGGGAATGGAGCTATCTATTTTTTTCTTCAATCATCTTGTTACCAGTTTTCATCCTATTTTTTTCTCAGAAAAAGAGTACTAAATGTTCCTACAAATTACCTCCCGGACCACCTGGATTACCAATTTTTGGTAACATGTTTGAACTAGGAACAGAGCCCTACAAAAAAATGTCAGTTCTAAAACAGAAATATGGCCCTGTTTTGGGGTTAAAAGTTGGCTATTCAACAAACATTATGGTTGTTCAAACAGCTCAGGCAGCTGCAGAGTTATTCAAGAACCATGATACTTCCTTCGCAGATCGACCATTGCTCGATGTAAATTCAGCACATAGTTACTATCAAGGGTCTCCAGCTTTAGCTCGATATGGCCCCTTTTGGCGGTTTCAAAGACGGATATGTACTGTGGAAATGTTTGTACACAAAAAAATCAGTGAAACAGAGCCAGTAAGGCGAAAATGTGTGGATAATATGTTAAAATGGATAGAGAAAGCAGTGAATTCTGCTGAAAAAGGAAGTGGAATTGAGGTAACGCGGTTTGTATTCCTAGCATCGTTTAATATGCTAGGGAATTTGATTCTATCGAAAGATTTGGCTGATCCAGAATCTGATGAGGCCTCCGAGTTCTTCAATGCAATGAAAGGAATTATGGAGTGGTCAGGTATTGCTAATGTTTCAGATATATTTCCGTTTCTTAGAAAGTTCGATTTACAAAAATTGAGGAAGAAGATGACTCGAGACATGGGGAAGGCCATGGAGATCATGTCTATGTTACTCAAGGAACGCGAGGAAGAACGAAAGAAAGGTATGGAGAAGAGGAAAGATTTCTTGGATGTGTTGCTTGAATTCGAAGGCACTGGAAAAGATGAACCAGCTAAATTATCAGAACATGAGATCAAAGTATTCATACTGGTAAGTTTTTTTCATATAATTTTTACAACATTAATGATTTTTATATCAGTTAGTTGTATTTGGAACAGAAAACTATGTTCTGCTTAGGCAATAAAATATGGTCCTCACATTACTCACTCTTCTTTTCTTTATCTTCTAAGAAGATATTTTTTGTCCAAGTTCATATAAAGAGACTAATTATCCAACTCTTTTTCAATGTGGATTTTTTAATGGAGTCCGTGAAATTTATCCTCAACTTTTGACTAGACGATTTAAAATTATCCTAATGTAGTCGGTGAAATTTACCCTCAACTCCAGTGTAGTATTTATATTGCAGTACCGTGTCATTAAGTTTGTTGTGTATGTATGAAACAACAGGAAATGTTTTTAGCTGGTTCAGAGACGACGAGCAGCAGCGTAGAATGGGCACTAACAGAGCTTTTGCGCCATCCAGAAGCAATGGCCAAAGTGAAAACAGAGATATCAAAAGTAGTAGGATCAAGCAAAAAGTTTGAAGAAAGTGATATCGAAAATCTTCCTTATATGCAAGCTGTAATCAAAGAATCACTTCGTTTACATCCTCCTCTGCCTTTCTTGATCCCAAGAGAGACAGTTCAAGACACCAAGTTCATGGGGTACGACGTGCTAAAAGGCACTCGAGTCCTTGTAAATGCTTGGGCAATTGAAAGAGATCCTGAATGTTGGGACGACCCTATGAGTTTCAAGCCCGAGAGGTTTCTTGGCTCAAAATTAGACGTGAAGGGTCAGCATTATGAGCTAATTCCATTTGGTGCTGGACGAAGGATGTGTGTTGGTTTGCCTTTAGGCCATCGAATGATGCATTTCGCTCTGGGATCGTTGCTTCATGAATTCGATTGGGTGCTTCCTGATGGCGTGTCTCGTAAATCTATTAATATGGATGAAAGCATGGGACTAACAGCCAGAAAACGCGACTCTTTGAAAGTAATACCAAAAAAAGCTTGACAACTTACAGCTTGTCTGGATAATTGTTACATATTATTTCATAATATATTATTTAAATAAATTATAACATTTGAATAGATTACATTATTTCTCATTATTACATACAATAGGTAACGTTTGGCTTATCTTGATATAGTTGTTACAGCCAGAAAATGCAACTCTTTGAAAGTAGTACCAAAAAAAGGCTCGAAAACTTTTGGCTTGTTTGGATATAATTGTTACATATCATTTCATAATGTATGATAGTTCTAAATGGGTAATTAGGGTCGAAATTTGGAATTTGAGATCGATTTGGGGGAAACCGTTAGTTTGGAAGGTACATATGATAAGTTTGTAGACGGCAGAGGTAAGAACAACTTCATTTTAACGGCAAGGGCTTAGTCAATCAATAAAACAAAGTTGAAGGGTATTTTTTGGCCCTTTTCCCTATAATATATTTGTATTAAAAATGTTTTAATTATATATTGACCACATGCATTAAAACATGTCTATAATATGTATAATATATTGAATTCAAAATGTATTATAACTGTTGCTTATTTTTTCTCTTATTAACAGTACTAAAATATGTTATTGTATTAAAAATGTTTTAGTTATATATTCAACACGTGCATTGAAACATGCCTATAATATGTATGATATATTGAATTCAAATGTATTACAATTGCTATTTTTTTTCTTATTAACGGTGTTAAAAATATATTATTGTATTAAAAATATTTTAGTTATATATTCACAATGTGCATTGAAAAATGTATTACAAATATAATTTGTATTTGTTTATTTTATTAATGTTGTCCATATTTTTTAAATAATAAAATGCTAATCTTCAAAACATCCTTAAACATTAAAATAATTGAAATTTTAAAAAGAAAAGAGAGAGAAAAAATGACTGAAGAAAAGACAAAAATAAAAGAGAGAGAAAAAATGATGGAAGAAAAGAGAAAGAGAAAGAGAAACTGATAGAAGAAGAGAGAGAGAAAAAGAAAATGTATTAATGGAAGAGAAAATATAAAGAGAAAAGGTGTTTTGTTATTTCTGGAAACAAAACTAATGCTATTTTCTGTAAGAGTAGATATTATACCATAATTTGTAATTAATGTATTATAATATATTATTTATGTAAAATGGCTAAAATAGTTCAGCACGAAGCTAGAAGCTGGCATGCAGGTTTAGTCGAACCTAATAATTTTAGTTCAAATCCTACATCCACATTGAGAATTCATATAGTTTAAATTTTGGCTTTGCTTAGAGGCTGGGGTCTCGAGCTATATTTATGCCTAGGGGTGTACACGTACTATTTGGATTAAATCGAAAAACCAAACTAAATCAAATCGAATTCTATTTTGGATTGGTTTTTTGATTTGGTTTCTGAGTATAATTTATTTTGTTTGGTTTTTTGGTTTGATTTCGGATTTAGAAAAAAAAAATAGAGAAACCAAAAAAAATTGAATTATATATATATATGTATTGTCTTTCATTATGATTTAGTTTATATTTTATGTTTGGACATCTATAATTGATATACTTTTAAGTATTGCGTTTTACGTTTTACTTGTGATTTATATTAGAAAATATATTTAAGAGATTCAATATTATTACTTCTCCTTATATATATTTATATTTTATTTTTTTCAAATTACAAATATAACTTTGATTATGTTTCTAATTATTGCATATCGAATAACTTAATTGAAAAAACCAAATCGAACGAAATTTATTTTGGTTCGAATTGGATTACACTTCTTCAAAACTAAAAACTAAAAAATCCAAATAAAATAGTACAAAATCAAACTGAAAAATTGAATGCACACCCTAATTATGCCTCAATAATGTCAAGGCAATGATAAATTAAAAGTACAAAACGTGCGTTTTTTACCTTTTCATTTCCTACTATTTATCTCACATAATGACAAACGATACTTTGTTATTTGTGGACAAATAATTGCGAGTAGTATTCATAGTTGGTCCGTCCCTACGGAAAGGCTTCTCGCTTTTTATGAATATGTTTCCCGCTTATGTGAATTTTACCCGCCTGGCATGTTTGGAAGGATAAATGTAAATTGAACTTGAATGTAATTGAGCATTGAAGTTCGATTAAATTAAAATTCACACTGAAAAATCTCACATTGAAGGCTAAAGCGCTTCTTGAAAATAATATCTTTTTTAAAAAAAATTTATACCACTAGACAGAGCATCTAGCAGTTTTTTTATTCAAATAAAAATTCTCAATAGAAATAAGTACAAGCAAGGGGGGCTAGACCTTACCTTGTCAATCCTAATGAGGTAACGAACCTCTACTTACCTTGAAAATAATAATTACTACGTAAGTAGTGCTGATTTTTTTCAACTAAAGTATATTAAATTGATAACAATCAATATGTACATGCAAACTGTTACTTGTATAGTTTTTATTAAATTAAATAGCAGTTAGGAGGATATTCCATCCTCAATATATTACGTGAGAGTAGTTTTCATTTCAGCGTAAGATTTGTATGATTAGGAATGAGTTATACGGGGTAAGATGAGAAATGATCTAAATGGCGAATAAAATGAGAAAAACGAGATTAAAATAATTTAAATATGTGAAGAAGAGATGTATACATAAAAAAATTAAAAAAAAGGCGTAAGAGATTGATAATAAGCAAAATGCTAATAAGCATCTAGAACCATGCTGATTTTAATTTTTTTAGAAATATTCAATTTCATGGTGGGACCACGAAATCAATGTTATTGGACTTATTTGGCAATTTTGATGGACATATATTTATGGGGTGTGGCAGAATTAAAAGAGAAGCAGATTTTCCTTGCATGTAATGCAGTGTCGGATTCAGAATTTCAATTAAAGGGTTCAAAAAATCTCTAATCTTATATTTAGGAGGTTCAAAATCAATATATAGACATAAAAATTCTTTAAAATACCTTCAATATATAACGTAATTTTTTGCCGAACCCCTTCGAGTTGCTCTAGGTCCGCTCCTGATGTAATGCACTTGGAGTTCTTCCGGAGAAAAAGACAAGAACAAGTCTACATAAATATAAATTTTATAAATGTTTGGGAAAAAGGTCTGAAATATATTTGAACTTTGACCGAAATTGCTGTAATAATCCCAAACTTTGGGCAGGACCTGTTACCCCCCGTGCACTATTTAATAGTGTATTTTAAAGATATATAAGTACCCACGTGGACATCATAAATATTGCATCATTATAAATAGTAACTTGTCCAGCCGAACACTTATATATCTTTAAAATACACTATTAAATAGTGCATGAGGGTAATAGGTCCTGCCCAAAGTTTGGGATTGTTACATTAATTTTGGTCAAAGTTCGGATATATTTCGAACTGTTTTCCCTAAATGTTTGGTCATGATTTATTGTGAAATTTGAAAAAAAAGATAGTATTTTGTTTTCAAAGTGAAAAATAATATTTGAAATTTTACGGCTCTGTTTGGCCATGAATAAAATTTGGAGTTATCTTTGACACTTTATAGAATGATACTCATATTATACTATTGCCGCTAAATATCATATAGCGATAAATTATTATCGCAAAATCATTTATTTGTTGTAGTGATTGATGACTGCATACTTTTGAGGTGACTTGGCAATCATTCATTAATATTAGCCGTCTATATATATTTTCATTTGCCTAAGGTTTGAGTGCCTAATTTATAAAGTGAAGCTGAAAAAAAAAAGTTTTATCAATAATGGAAGAAGCAGAAATCTAGGTGGTTCAAATTTGAAACCTCCTAACGTTCAAGAACTGGCAAAACAACGACTAGCAACCGTTCCGCCGCGATATATTTATGATGTTATATAAAAGATATCATATAATTCTTCCATGTTATTGCCTCAAGTTCCAGAGATTGAAATGGAAAAACTACTGGCAAATGTTCGAGATGGTCATGATCATGATTCAGAGCTTGAGAGGCTACATTTTGCTTCCAAAGAATGGGGATTTTTCCAGGTATGTTTAATTAATATACTCCCTTTGTCTGAAGTGCATCGTTTATCCTTCTTATACTAGTAGGCAAGGGCGGATCTAGGAGAGGTGTTCACGTACCCAAACCCCCTCTGTTTTTAATTTTTAGTGTATATATATAGAGAGAGATTTTGAATCCCCTGAACACATGCAAAATTAGTGGACTTAGTGATTTTAGGGGATTCAAAATTCACCTGGAGATTTCAACTTCAAATACCACGCACTAGATCCACCACTGCCAACATATAATATTACACTACTAGAAACAGATAAAATTTCATAGGTAAATTGCAAAATCCCGTGCTAATCCAATATAACTAAGGATTAGCGACAAATTTCACATAGTAGTGTTATACCAGTTTGAGAAAGCCTAGTTTTACAGAGAGACTATGGATTCTTGTATCCCATATTTAGTACATGAATTTGTGCGCGTTGCTCTCTTGCAGGTGGTGAATCATGGAGTGAGTTCATCATTGATGGAGAAATTGAAGTCAGAAATTCGAGCATTTTTCGATCTACCATTGGATGAGAAGAAGAAGTTAGAGCAACAAAAAGGGATTCATGAAGGATTTGGTCACGACACTGTATTTTCTGAAGAGCAAAAGTTAGACTGGAGTGACTTGTTTTACATGACCACTCTCCCTACCAATTTGAGAAAACCTCACTTATTTCCTAAGCTCCCTCTCTCACTTAGGTAAACAAATGGTGAATAATGCCTTCTTTATACATGTTAAGACTTTGCTATAAATGTTAATCATTCAGATCTATTCAGAGTCATATTAAGTAGTTGTAATTAAGGTTAAAAAAACAACCCTAATGTTTGAGATTAAACAACCCTAGTGTTTAATCACTATTGTCAACCACTACCCACAACCATCACCATTAATCAACACTATCCCAAATCTACACACACATTAATCATCACCGTTAGTCATGACCACCACCGATTGTCATATAAAAAAATTAAAATATATTATTCATATAATATTAGATCAATTTAGTGTTTTATTTGAATTTTATATTTATTTATTTTTTAAACAAAGACAAAATTTATATATTCAGATGATGAGAAAACAAACAATTTAAACTATTTAGTGTTAAGATCTTAGTGCAATATCTTAATATCCAGATATGTATTTAGATTCAGACCACAAGCCAATAATGTCACAGTTGAGGCAGAGAATAGTGGAGAAAAGAAGTTCAGTTTTCCAGAAGGTTATTTTACCAGGGATCAGTACAATGAAGAATTGAAGAAGATGTGCTCTACACCAACAGGTAGTTGCAAGGCCAATGCATAAGCAGGTATGAATGCTGTAAGAAGTGATTGTCTTACTGTAGATTGGATAATTGATTCAGGAGCTTCACATCATGTAACATATTGTGAAGCACTTTTGAATGGGTCAAAATCAGTAGATACTTCAAGGAACAATAAGGTTCAAGTCCCTACAGGAAATAGAATTCAAATTGAACACACTGGAGGCACAATGATCCTAGGAAGTTATTGCCTGAAGAATGTGCTGCATGTACCAGATTTTAAATTCAATTTGTTATCAGTCTTTAAACTCCCCAGGGATTTGAATTGTCTGGTGTCTTTTTATCCTGATCAATATATATTGCAGGAACTCTCCAATGGGAAGGTGATTGGGATTGGTAGAGAGGTTGATGGACTCTATATCCTAAAGAATCACATAACACCAACCTTTGGAGCAGTTACTAAAGCTGAAGATGATCAAAGGCTGTGGCATCTAAGGCTAGGACATCCCTCTGTAGGAATTATGAAGACTTTAAAACATAAGGTGGATGAAGCTATACATCAAGATTGCATGGTTTGTCCATTAGCTAAGAAATGTAGGTTAAAATTTCCAATTAGTACTTCTAAGTCTACTAGTTTGTTTGAGTTGATTCATCTAGATGTATGGGGCCCTCATAAATATCCTACATATGATAGAAAGCATTATTTCTTGACTATCGTAGATGATTACTGTAAATTCACTTGGATCATGTTGTTACAATCTAAGAAGGAAGTAGTAGTAGTCTTCAAGAATTTTCTCTCCATGGTCTGTAATCAGTTTGGTATTGGAATAAAAGTTATGAGAATAGATAATCGTACTGAGTTTTTCAATACTTGTATGACTGACTTGTTTCTTAATCATGGAATCATTCACCAAAGTAGTTGTCCGTACACACCTCAACAGAATGGTGTTGTGGAAAGAAAGCACAGACACATCTTAGAGATAGGGAGAGCCTTAAAAATATAATCACACATACCTAGCAGGTTTTGGGGTACTTGTGTGTTGACTGCTGTTTATCTTATAAATAGATTGCCCAGTGCTTTGTTAAATGGCAAGTCTCCCTATGAAATGATGTATCACAAGCCTCCTAATCTTGATCACCTAAGGTTGTTTGGTTGCCTATGTTTTGCCACTCTATTGCCTAAAGGAGATAAGTTTACTGCAAGAGCTAAGAAGGCAGTTTTCATTGGCTATTCCTCCACTCAAAAAGGTTACAAACTCTATGATTTCGAAACCAGGAATGTATTCATAAGTAGGGATGTCACCTTCAGAGAACACGTTTTTCCTTTTCAAGGGGATCAGTCACAAGATCCCCTTCCTTTGCTCTCACCTTTTCTGCAGGATGCAGGTGTTTTATCTGATCACACCATAGATGCAATACCTCCTGATGTTGCGCAGCCTAGGATTTCACCAGAAGTTTCAGAGTTGTCTTCTGCTGATTCTCCAACTGATGCAGACACATTGGAACAAGTTGTTGCAGTAGAAATGGAGCCTGATGCATTCCCTCAGGACATACATCCTGTGCATCCTGTTGAAGAGGGCATGGACCCTGCAGCTTCATCTCAAGAGTTGCAACTAATTGTTCCTCCTATGCCTAGAAAGACAGGAAGAACATCTAAGCCCCCCATTTGGATCAAAGACTATATTGTTCCACCTAAGTCAAGTCTATACTCTATAACTGACCATGTGCACTATGCTCATTTGTCCAACAGTTATCAGAATTATGTCCAGACTTTTTCTGCTTTACTTGAACCTCAAACTTTCAAGGAAGCATCACAGGATACCAGATGGATCTCAGCTATGCAAGAGGAGATCAAGGCCTTGGAAGATAACCAGACATGGACCATTGTGGACCTGCCTGTTGGTGCAAAGTCCATTGGCTCAAAATGGGTGTATAAAATTAAGTATAAGTCTAATGGTGAAGTGAATAGATTTAAGGCCAGACTAGTAGCTAAAGGCTACACTCAGAGGGACGGACTGGACTACCATGAAACTTTTTCCCCAGTTGCAAAAATGGTGACAGTCAGAACAATTATCAGTTTAGCTGCTTCATATGGTTGGGACCTCTGTCAAATGGATGTGAGTAATGATTTCCTGCAGGGTGATCTACATGAGGATGTTTATATGGACTTGCCTCTTGGATTTCACAGAAAAGGGAACAACCAAGTATGCAAACTCCAAAAGTCTCTATATGGTTTGAAGCAAGCCTCTAGGCAATGGAACATTAAGTTCACTGATGCTTTACTAGAAGAAGGATATTGCCAAAGTGCTCATGATCATTCTTTGTTCACCAGGAAGCATGGGGGTGATATGGTAGTGCTTCTGGTGTATGTTGATGATTTGTTGATTACTGGCACAAGCTCTAAGATGATTGCTGAAGCTAAGTCTACTTTACATCAACACTTCAAAATGAAAGATTTGGGAAAGCTAAGATATTTTTTGGGTATAGAAGTGATGCAATCCAAAGATGGAATCTTGCTAAATCAGAGGAAGTATGCACTACAACTTATTGCAGACACTGGTCTTAGTGGTGCAAAACCAATCAACACTCCTGTTGAATTCAATCACAAGTTTACTAGTTTAACTTTTGATCAACACACAGGAAATAGTTCTGATCCAGAGTTGGATGATGTCACAGCATATCAGAAATTAATAGGGAAGTTGATTTACCTAACAATAACAAGGCCAGACATAGCATTTGGAGTTCAAAATCTAAGTCAATTCATGCAACATCCCAAAGTGTCATATTGGGATGCAGCTCTTAGAATTGTGAGATACATCAAGAAGTCTCCTGGTCTTGGAGTTTTTTTGAAAAAAGATGAAGTTACAGAGTTGACTGGGTACTGTGACTCTGACTGGGCCTCTTGTCCTAACACCAGGAGGTCTGTGACTGGTTATGTGACAAAGTGGGGAGAGTCTTTGATCTCGTGGAAGTCCAAGAAACAGCAAACTGTGAGTAGAAGCTCTGCTGAAGCTGAGTATAGGAGCATGGCAGCAGTAGTTTCAGAATTGATTTGGCTTTCAGGGTTGTTACAGGAGTTGAATGTGCCTATCTCAGTTCCCATTAAACTATTTTCAGATAGTAAGTCAGCTATACAGATTGCAGGCAATCCCATATTTCATGAAAGGACAAAGCATATTGAGATTGATTGTCATTTCATTAGGGACAAGGTGAAGTCTGGCTTTATAGATCCTCAATTTATATGTTCTAACATGCAGCTGGCTGATATATTGACAAAGGGGTTTGGCACAGGACAACATGAATTCTTATTGTCCAAGCTTGGTGTGTTAGATGTGTTTCAACCACCAGCTTGAGGGGGAGTATTGAGATTCAAAAATAAAGAAGCAAGAAGCACGTTTGAAGCATTGTGGTTCTAATCACTATTAGTTAATTAGCCTACTGATTAAAGTAGCTAATGGTAGTTAGGAGTTTTTTAGAAAGAGCACATGCTCCACGTGAGTTAGTTAGGGTGATAAGTCGGTGAGTGTCATACATAATGGATGTATGTGTAGTTTGAAAAGTGTCTGAATACATGACATTTTCTGATCTTTCAAAGAAAAAGAATGTAGATCCAAATTCTCTCTAATAGTTCATCCAATTTCTGTGTCTTGCATGATAAGATCACTGCTTAGATTCTAGAATTTAACAGTACCACTAAAAAAGAACACATTCTTGAGCAACAACTATCTGCTGCTCATCCCGGAATATCTTTATGGAAACACGATTTGAAATCATAAGTTTCGTCAAATGGAAATTTGAGTTTTAAAGACAACTGTGAAATATGTACATAGTTGTTTACTTGTGCTTATATGTTTTCTCCCTTGAAGACGTTGTGGGATGCTCCAAGCCTCCAATATGCTACGATGACAGCTTGTTTCGATGGTTGTTGCCTATTTTATGTAACAGAGGGAAACGATATAATCTATCCAAACATTATATTTATTAAAACAATACAATACAATATAATACATTACATAATGAAATGATATGTAACGAACAATATATCAAGACAAGCTAAAAATTGTCAAGCCTTTTTTGGTATTACTTTCAAAGAGTCGCGTTTTCTGGCTGTTGCACCCATGCTTTCATCCATATTAATAGATTTAGGAGACACACCATCAAGAAGCTCCCATTCGAATTCATGAAGCAACGATCCTAGAGCGAAATGCATCATGCGGTGGCCTAAAGGCAAATCAACACACATCCTCCGTCCAGCACCAAATGGAATTAGCTTATAATGTTGACCCTTCACGTCTATTTTTGAGCCAAGAAACCTCTCAGGCATGAAACTGATCATAGGGTCGTCCCAATGTTGTTGGACTCTATAATAAGCAAAATGCTAGTAAGCATCTAGAACCATGCTGATTTTTAAATTTTTAGAAATATTCAATTTCATGGTGGGACCATGAATTCAATGTTGTTGGACTTATTTGGCAATTTTGATGGTACATATATCTATGGGTGTGAGAATTAAAAGGGAAGCAGATTTTGCTTGCATGTAATGCATTTGGAGTTCTTCTAGTCTCTAGAAGGAAAATGACTAGAGCAAGTCTACATCAACGTAATTTTAGGGGGCGTTTTGTCATGTTTCATTATGAATTTTTTAAAAATATTATTTTTTATTTTCAAAGTGAAAAATAATATTTAAAAATTGGATCCTTTATTTGGCTATGAATAAAATTTAGAGTTGATTTTGACTTTTTACAAGTATTTGGAGGGAAACCACATTTTTATTGTTATTCGAAAACTTAAAAATTCTGGGTAAACGTGTTTTTTTATCAAGGGTGTCGAGGAATTATTCAACTGGACACCCATTACTACTGCGCCAAAGGCATAGTTTTTGCTGAGGGTATCCAACTATAAATATATATCCTTTAAATACAGAATTTGACATATATATACAATGTAATTTTTGTACCAAGGGTGTCCAATAGCTCCGCCCCTACTTAGGATTTAGGAAAGGTACTAATTTACGCGATAAATTTAAAAATGGAGAGCTAACTGTTGGTATTACTTTACAAGTTCACATCATTCATATATGAATGTATCCAAAATCCAAATTATAGTCTTATTTAACAAAGATCTAGGTAAATATACCTTTAGTACACTTGGTATTACAAAGAAAAATACGCAAAAATACATAATTATGAAGACCCAAATACTTGTTGGCTCGATAAAGTTAATACTATATAACTAGAGCCTTTTTTGGTATCACTTTCAAAGAGTCGCGTTTTCTTGCTGTTACTCCCATGCTTTCATCCATATTGATAGATTTAGGAGAGACACCATCAGGAAGCTCCCATTCGAATTCGTGAAGCAACGATCCTAGAGCGAAATGCATCATTCGATGGCCTAAAGGTAAGCCAACGCACATTCTTCGTCCAGCACCAAATGGAATTAGCTCATAATGTTGACCCTTCACGTCTATATTTGAGCCAAGAAACCTCTCGGGCTTGAAACTCATAGGGTCGTCCCAACATTCAGGATCTCTTCCAACCGCCCAGGCATTTACGAGGACTTGAGTGCCTTTTGGTATGTCGTACCCCATGAACTTAGTGTCTTGAATTGTCTCTCTTGGGATCAAGAAAGGCAGAGGAGGATGTAAACGAAGTGATTCTTTGATTACAGCTTGCATATAAGGAAGATTTTCGATATCACTTTCTTCAAACTTCTTGTTTGATCCTACTACTTTTGATATCTCTGTTTTCACTTTGGCCATTGCTTCTGGATGGCGCAAAAGCTCTGTTAGTGCCCATTCTACACTGCTACTCGTCGTCTCTGAACCAGCTAAAAACATTTCCTGTTGTTTCATACATATGGAACACGAGTTTAAGTTTTATACACTGTCAGTACAAACAATTTGAAGTTTCAAACGGATGTAGTCCACCACTTTCAAATATGAGAGAATTTTGAGATCTAAAAAACTTACCACTATTAATACTTTGATCTCATGTTCTGATAATTTAGCTGGTTCATCTTTTCCAGTGCCTTCAAATTCAAGCAACACATCCAAGAAATCTTTCCTCTTCTCCATACCTTTCTTTCGTTCTTCCTCGCGTTCCTTGAGTAACATAGACATGATCTCCATGGCCTTCCCCATGTCTCGAGTCATCTTCTTTCTCAATTTTTGTAAATCGAACTTTCTAAGAAACGGAAATATATCAGAAACATTAGCAATACCTGACCACTCCATAATTCCTTTCATTGCATTGAAGAACTCGGAGGCCTCATCAGATTCTGGATCAGCCAAGTCTTTCGATAGAACCAAATTCCCTAGCATATTAAACGATGCTAGGAACACAAAACGCGTTACCTCAATTCCACTTCCTTTTTCAGCAGAATTCGCTGCTTTCTCTATCCATTTTAACATATTATCCACACATTTTCGCCTTATTGGCACAGTTTCACTGATTTTTTTATGTACAAACATTTCCACAGTACATATCCGTCTTTGAAACCGCCAAAAGGGGCCATATCGGCCTACAGCCAGAGACCCTTGATAGTAATTATGTGCCTGATTTACATCGACCCATGGTCGATCTGCGAAGGACCTATCATGATTCTTAAATAATTCTGCAGCAGCCTGAGCTGTTTGAACAACCATAATGTTTGTTGAGGGGCCAAGTTTTAACCACAAAACAGGGCCATATTTCTGTTTTAGAACTGACATTTTTTTGTAGGGCTCTTTTCCTAGTTCAAACATGTTACCAAAAATTGGTAATCCAGGTGGTCCTGGAGGTAATTTGTAACAACATTTACTACTCTTTTTCTGAGAAAAAAATAGGATGAAAACTGGGAACAAGATGATTGCAGAGAAAAACAGATAGCTCCATTCCCATTCCATTTTGTTTTGTTGATTTTACTGGTTTGCTGTAAATTGTGTAATGATAAGCTCTTATTTATAATTATTTCTTTTTGAAACGTAGTCCCACGAATAAACTCATACAAATACAAGAGTCCATTAGACTATTTTGCCTATCTCAAAACCCTTTTAACTTGGCGTTGTTTATTCAGTGGACCTTAAATTTTATATTGTGTCGATTCTGCCTACACGGAATTTGAAATTTAATGGGTCAAACTAGAATAACACCACATTTAAAGGGCCCTTAAAACAGCCAACTGAACCCTCTACGCGGGTTGCAGACTTGCGGTCCCAATGAACCTGACTCATATTGGCGACTCTATTAATTGGATAACTTTTACCCTGGATGAGTAGGCACTAATATAGCAAAACAGTCGAATATAAGGAGTAATTAGGAAAATAGTCAAATGTGTATTGAATAAACAAAGAATAAATATAGTTGACGTCGGAAATTCAATAATTTTAATTTTAATCATATATTTAAAAATTAGAATAGAGAAAAGTTCAAATATTGGCATCGTGTCCAGCTCTCGAGCCATATACTCCCTCCTAATTTACTTGTTAAATCTTTCTTAATTTAATTTCTAATTTTACTTGTTATTTTTGACAAATCAAGAAAAATAAAAAAAAATTTCCTATTATATCCTTAATTTATTAACATAGAGATAAATAGTAAATTCATCATATTAATTAGTATTATTTTATTAATAAATATACCAAATTAAAATTTGAGAAGTGAATTGGAACATAGAGTATCATGTCTATGTTAACTGCTAGTTGACAACTAGATATGACTTTTGATTTTTTCTTTTTTAAATTAAACTTGAGGCCCACATGGCTTGTATAATTAGGTTGGGATTAACATTTTCAATGACTCAATAATATCAAGTAAATGATAAATTATGTCCACTAAATGGTAAACAATATTTTTTTATTCGTGACAGAATAATTGAGATTACTATGCTAAACATAATGCTAAATAAAGTGTATTAATAATACATGTATTAGTCACGCTTGTGTTAATTATACATAAATTATTTTTATGCATTATTTGGTTTGATGCATTAAGAATAACATGTATTGCATAAACTTTTTTTTACAAAGATACCTTCCATTATGGTTAAAAAAAATGTAAAAAAGGTTTTGAGGGGTAATTGGGTCTTTAATTGAGTTAGAATGTGCATTAATATCATTGTATTGCTAATACCTAGAAATCCATGATATTAGTAATGTACATCTTAATACACAATAGAGTGTATAACTAATGTAAGCATTAATTATATATAGATTAGAAAAGAATACCAAACAAGGTAATAGTAATACACAAAGCTAATGCATGCATTATTTTTCCTAATACACTCTATCAAACGACAAGTAAAATAATATTAATAAAATGTCGTAAATTGGTATCCAGTTGGCCCATTGAAATTGATATATATATTTTTTAAATTCTATTGTTCGTTGAAATTGATATGATACTCCCTTCGTCTAACAATAGTTGTCCATTATACTATTTTAGGATGTCCAACAATACTTGTACACTTTATGAAATCAATGGATAATTTTACACTTAGTTCCTAATTTACACTTATCATTAATTATAGTCATTTCCCTATTACATTTTTCAAGACATTGTATTTATTACTCCCTCCATTCACTTTTATTTGTCACACTTTAACTTGGCACGCCCATTAAGAAAATAATTATTGATATAGGTATTTTACCAAACTAATCCCTATTAAATGATGTCTTGAAAAATTATTTGCAAAATAAGTATTTAATGCTGAGGGTAAAATATGAAAAAAATTTATTGTCTTTTCTTGATATGTCAAAAGTGACAAGTAAAAATGAAAATTTATTTTAGGAATAAGTGACATGTAAAAGTGAACGGAAGAAGTATATTCAAAGGATGACATAGTAAAACTACCCTTCTATTTATAGTTTCTTAAGAAGTGAGCAAAGTCAATAGTGAATAAATATTGTTGAACACAGGAAGTAGAAGATAAACCATAAAATTTCTTCAGTTCAAATCCATTTTTACGATATTTGACCAACCTTTTTTCATTTCAATTTGATGTGACGTAATTTAATTTATTATAAAATTTAAGAAAAAACAGAAAACATTTAAAATTTCTGGCCTTAAACATATAAGATTTGTGTATCTATCAAAGCTCCTTGTTAAAGTTAAAATTTAAAATTTAAAATTGAATTTTTTAAAAAATTTAAAACATTTCATCTTTTTTTTTAAAAAATGAACCAATAATAATAAAATAAGAAGAGTATGTGCAAAGCAAAGACGATAACTTTCAAGGGTTTTAAAAGGGGAAAAATAAGTTGGTCGGCAGGGTCAAACAATGTCTATTTCATGTTAATTACTATTAATTACGTGAATGTTTTGCTCAAATTTGGAGTAATTAATTACGTCAAAGATAAGAACTCTTTTAAATAATTAGAATTTAATTTTTAACTCATGTTGCATATGGATTCCTACAGTTTTAATATATATTTTTTTTTGGGGTCAAGGTCTATTTTATTACTAACTTTTTAAAGTCTTACAAGTTGCAACTAAAGCAAAAATAAAAAAAAAAGATAAAAAAAAAAAAACAAAATATGAGAAGCAATATCTAAGGACAATCAAAAGTTTATCAAGAACTCTAAATTTGATAAGTACTAAGTTACGTAGTTATTTAATACTAAATATAGTATGAGAAGAAAATAATAATTCTTTTAATTTGTTAAAATTAACAAATAAAATGAAACATATACTTTTAATATGAGGGTCAAGTTCATTTATAAAATTCTTTTATTCAAACTTGTATCTCTGATATTTACATGAAAGATATTTACACGAAACTAAGTATTTTTTGTGCAAATTTTATATTTTATGTAAAGATTTATTAAACATGTACAAATTATTTATTTGAGTTTTGAATATGTAAAAAAAATGACTAAATTTACAAGAACTTATAAATTTCTATTACAAATTTCAATTATACCTTAAATAACGATTCTCAAATCAATTGTTTATGCATTTCCCTCAAAATCCCATGCGAATTCTTCACCCCTCAAATCAATTGTTTATTCACCCCTGTTCAAACTTCGATTGATTTATCCTTTTCAGATTATCATTTAAATTAAGTCCTTATTTTAAACATGGTAAATAGCATTTGAGAAAATATCCTTTTGAAGAATATTAGATTTGAATCTAATATTTATTTATAAATTACTTAATTTTATAATTAAATATTAGATTGTGGTTTCTGATATTTGTAATAACTCATACGAATTTAGACAGCACTCTTAACATTTTCTCGTGAAATCTTCAATTTTGTTCAAAAGAAATTATTGGACTGCCATCTAAAAGGTTCAAAAGTTGCAATAAAAATATTTAAAAATATAATCCTCCATTTCAATATGTTTTTTTTTACTTTCCTTTTTAGTCTGCTTCAAGAAAATGTTTCTTTCCTTTTTTGATAACTTTCTAATTCCAACTTTTCACATAATATTTTTGAGACTAAAAGATCAAAGTATATTTTGTACATTTTATATATTTTACGTTTAAGATCACAATTTCTTTTAAATTTTCGTGTTAAAACAAAACAAAATAAACAAAATAAAACGGAGGGAGTATCATTATCATTATAAAACAACTAGTGAAATTGCCCGCTCTTCGCGCGGCTATATGAAATATTTATAAGACAATAATATATAATATTTATATTCATATTAGTACTAGATATATAGACAATGTTGATATTTCTTTTCATATGTGACATGATAGATTTTCTCATCTTTTTTTTAAACATATAAAATATATCAAAAAAAATTACATTTTTTTAAGTGCAAACTATTAATATGTATATAGTAGAATAAAATATTTACCGTGGTGAAGTAAATTGAATAAAAGATCATATTTTGAAATAACAATATATTGTATTACATTGAAATATTTTTTATGTTTTCATTTCCTCTATCTTTTATAGAAGTACTGATTCGCTAAACAAATCCTGATTTTGTAAAAAATAAAATTGAAGTTCTATATTGTATCTTTATCATTACATTTGTCTATTATAATTTTTTTTAACATTAATTAAATATTAATAAATACTATGAAAATTAAACATACAAAAGTTATGAATAATATTTAAGAGTAGAAGTTACAAGTAAGATGAATAGACATGAGTTATAAATTTTGTTAGGCATGCATTAACTCTTTGTAATAGTAATATCTTATTTGGTACACTTTTTAATGCTATGTATAACTAATGCAAGCATTAGTTATACACTCTATTGTGTATTAAGGTGTGTATTACCAATATCATGGATTTCTAGGTATTAGTAATGCAAGGGTTTTAATACATGCATTAGCATGGTTAAAGACCCTATTGCCCCTCAAAAGCTTTTTTACTTCCTTTCCACTACAATTGTGAAGGGTATCTTTGTAAATAAATAATTTTATGCAATACATGGTATTTTTAATACACCAAACCAAACAATGCATAAAAATAGTCTATGTATAATTAATGCAAGCATTACTAATATAAGCATTGTTAATGCAAGCATTACTAATACACTCTATTTAGCATTATTTTTATACACTCTACCAAACGACCCCTGCATTAATAATTATGCATTGATTTTATTTGTAAAAATAAATAAATGAATATGAAAATCAAGAGTGAAAATACAAAATTAAACTAAAAAATAAAATAATTGATGACTACATAAAAATTGTAAATATATTTCAAACAAAAAAGAATAGTGACAAAAATAGATTGTTACATAACAAAGAAAATGACATCATAGAATAAACAATTTTTAAAATATTTTTTTTGCAAGCATAATAAAAATGATACTCCTGATCATCATAATTTCTTTTTGTTGAAATGAGATAATTATATTAACTATGCTTCATAACCAAAAAAATAGTAGAATAGTAAATAATTAAATGAGTAGCATGTCAATACATGTAGCTAAGTTATTTATACAAATTAAAGTTTAAAAAAATTCTAACAAAAGTAGCTAAGTTACTAATACAACTCAAAGTAAAAAAAAATTCTAGCAAAATTAATCTCTAATTATGCTTTAAATAAAATTGCTTCTACCATCTTTCTTTGCAAGTAGATCCGCCACCATATTCTGCTCCATATGTCAAACTCTTTATTATATGCTAATCAATTGGATACAAAATCATAATTATGAATAAATAAAATATCATACCAATTAAAAAATAATTATATCAAAAGAAAGAAAGAAATCTAAACTATATGTAATATTTATGTAAATTATTTTTTCAATTGTACTAACAATAAATAATAATCATCTCTTGAAATCTAGGAAATATTGTAATTAAACTACATTATATCCCGGCAAACTGACTATTAGAGCGAACAATCACATATTAATAACACATTATTCCTTTGTACAAAGATATTTTTTATTATACTTGCTTGGAGAATGATAATACATACATAAATAAAATATTAAGAAATCATGTCCAAGTACATAAAAATAAAAATAAAAATAAAAATTTGAGAATAAAATATTTCTTATCTTCATGTACTTCTTTTTTGTTACATGTTAGTTAATTCACAAACTAATATGATGAAAAAATGAAAATGTATTCTTGAATGTGAATCTTCATGAAATTAAATATAAATTTATATAGACAAAATAGAAGAAATGAAAAGAAAGATTTAGAATAAATATTTCTTACCTTCATGTACTTCTTCTTTGTTACATGTTAGTTAATTCACAAATCAATATGATGAAGAAGAAAAATGATAATCTTGAATGTGAATCTTCATGAAACTAAATATGAATTTATATAGGCAAAATAGAGGAATATCATAAGACATCATAAACTTACAAATTAAAGTTTGAAGGTTATGGACATGAAAATTACGAGAGTCGTGAATATTATTAAAAGTAAAAATTAAAGAGGTGTAAGTCATGGGTAATAAAAAGAATATGAAGAGTTTTTGTTGTAAATGTTCCTCCATTAATAAAATATTTATTTGTAACAAATTGAGTAATTTACTTTTATAATACAATAATTAATTTAAATAAGAAATAATGCCAAAAAAAGGAGAAAAAAGATAAATGCAAATGGAGAGCATAGAGAGGTGCCATATCACTTGTCTATGTTTCTCCTTTATCATATCATATCTATAAAAGAAAATCCTAGGCCCGCTTACGTGACGCCACCACAAATAAGGATTTCCTTTTAATTTATTTATTTCCAAAACTAGCTTTCCCCTCCTCTTAGAAACCTTTACAACCGTCACCACCATCTTACAAATTAAGCCTCCACCAAATCTTCCATATGTATAAATAATCAGCCTTCCTTTGAACTTACTTAAGCAACTGATCGCCAGATAGTAATACTAGGCCAAATTTTAGTTTAACCAAATGGTACTAGAATGAAATATTGGGCCAACTATGTGAGTTAGTTGGCTCAGATGTATATACAACAGTTATCCCTTGAGAATTTTCTTTTTAATTTTGGAATTGTGAATGCTTCTCCTTTAATCCTATGTATACTTGCATTGTTGCATGCATTAGTCTACCGTTTCTCTATAATCTTACTTTACCTTTTGTGATTTGAGTTAATTAATTTTTTGTCTAGGGGTGGTACAAAATTGATTGAAGGTCAATGTCATTTATTAGAGCTTTGAATTGATATATGAAGTATACATTGTTGGATTTTAAAAGGTGTGATTGCGACTTTTATGAAAAGTTGTGACTTTTATGAAAATTTGCGACTTTTATGAAAAATTGTGACTTTTATGAAAGGTTGTGACCTTTCCGAAGGATTGTAACTTTTCCAAAGAGTTGTGACATATCCGATAATGCACAATAAGCATTTTTTTCACACTACCCTTTGTTGTCTATAAATAGAGAGATTTCCTCTCATTTTAAAATAACAAAAATTCTGAATTGCTACTACTTCTTCTCCTTCTTCTGCACAATTAAATATTCGTGTACTTTACTCCAGTTGAGTAGCTCAGTGACACCATTGTTTTTGTATCAATACACTGATGAATATAATCGTTCTATCCTGAGAGGATCTATTCCTTTAAACCTCAGGTACTAGAGGGGAATAATTTCCTTAAGGAGACCCTATGCATTCTGTGAGTTCGATTTTTTCCTTTCTGTTTCATTCTATTGTTACAGATCCTGGTATGATTTTTACATTAATTAATTTATGCTTATGTTATTAATTATTGTTTTTGATACACGCTTTAAACTTTGTTGTTTATGTTTCTGCAAAGTTATTGTTATAAGTATTTTTGTTAGTACAGATTAAATAACACACGTTAATTGAGTATTCACGCAAATTTTCTCTACTGAAATTGTTGAAAGTATAATAAAAAAATTCCTTAAAGATCTACACTACCATCTCTGAAAAACAAAATTCAAATTTGATATGCCATTGTAAGGACATAAAGACCTTAGAAACCTTATCGCACCTTGATGTGCGAAGTGAACCAGGAAAAGAAGACAAGAATTGATAAACTATTGACATGGCTTCAAGGATGTTGTGCCGGATGACCTATAAAGGAATATGACTAGACTTGAGTCTCTTTTAATCCCAAAGACATAGATAACTACACAAAAAAATAATTGCTCATATTCAATATGAAGTATTGATAGATTCTCAAGTTTACTGCAAGTTGTAAATACTGTTCTTGAAGTAATAGATGTGTTACTTGACACTGTGATTGGAATAGAAGTGTAGTTTCAAATTGAACTCTATCACTCTGTTATGCAGATTTTTAAAAAGTACCTAAACAAACTGAATAGTTTTGTGTAATATTTTTCCCTTTCAAGTATATATATTAAGTTGAATTGTTGTCCAATATGATACATTCTCCCTTTAATTTTCCATTTTAATAATTACTTATGATACATTTAAATGGGGAACTTTAAAATGATATATGTAAAGCAAAAGGTAGGGCTGAACTTTCTATACGTTAAAATTAGAATATTTGCTCACTTTTTTTAGCCTTTTAAAATTTATTTATCTCTTCATCAACAATTATTTATTTATTAGAAAATGTAATATCTCAGGTTGATGTTCATTTGATTCCCCAAAAATATCAAATTGTAACATTTTCGGGAAGCAAAAGGATAGATTATAAAATCAAATCAAAGATGATTGATTGAACGATAAATGATAAGATGTTATAATTATTATTTTCCTTTACATTATTAATGTTCATTACTACGTAATCTTGTATGTAAGATAATATAGTGTTTTACTTTTAATGACTGATAGATTTTAAGTATTATTTTATAAATTCCGTGATATTAAATTCTCCGAGCCAGACGCGAGTAATTTTACTAGTTATATATATACTAGACATTGGAGCCCGTGCCAGCACGGGCCCAATATATATTATTCTCTTTGTCTCAATTTGTGTGATATAAATGAAATTTCGAGAGTCAATCTATTTTTTTTTATAATTTGTAATATTTTAAGTTAATTATTATGATTTATACTATTTTTTTCTTAATTTTTAGATAATATATGTAACTCCTTCTGTCTCAATTTATGTGACACCTATAGAATTTCAAGAATTAATCAAATATTTTATGTCTTTTAAATTTTTAAGTTAATTATTGTGATTTATAGTAATTTTTAGTTATTTCAAATAATATATGTTACTTCATTTGTCCCAATTTACGTGATGCAAATAAAATTTGGAAAGTCAATCAAATTTTAATTTGATCATAAATTTTTTATATGTTTTTTATAGAATTAATTATAGTGATTTGTACTTTTTCCCTGTAATTTTTAAAAGTATAAATTATTAAATATTGTTTTTAAACATTTAAATGACCAAAATGTCCCTTAATAGTAATGTAATTCTAAAAAACACAAATGTCCTCGTCCTACACATTGGAGCTCGTGCCAGCACAGGCCCAATATATTACTCTCTTTGTCTCAATTTATGTCATATAAATGAAATTTTGAGAGTCAAATATTTTTTCTTATAATTTGCAAATAGTATAAGTTAATTATTGTGCCCTATAGTATTTTTCTTTTACATAATTTTTAGATAATATATGTAACTTTTTCTGTCCCAATTTATGTGGCACCTGCAAAATTTTGAGAGTCAAGCAAATATTATATGTCTTTTAAATAATTTTATATGTCTTTTTAAGTTGTTAATTATTGTGGTTTATAGTACATTAGATTATGCCTTTTAAATATTTTTATGTCTTTTTAAGTTGTTAATTATTGTGATTTATAGTACTTTTTAGTCATTTCAAATAATATATGTTGCATCATTTGGTTCAACTTACCTGCCACGAATAAAATTTGGAGGGTCAATCAAATTTTGATTTGACCATAAATATTTTTTATATTTTTATAGTATTAATTATTGTGATTTGTACATTTTTCGTAATTTCTAAAAAAATATAAATTATTAAAGATTGTTTCTAAATATTCAAATGACTAAAATGTCCCTTATTAATAATGTAATTTCAAGAAGCACACATGTCCTCGTGGACATGTGTGCTCTAGGCTCTTGTATAGTATAGTAATAGTAATAGTAATATAGATATAGATTGTCCAAAAGGAGTACCCGCCAATTCACCACTGATTCACCTCCACCTGCGGTGGCGCAAATTACTCGGCCTCGAACATCCTCTCCGCTGTTGCGAGCGTCTCCGATCAGTATGTATATGAGAATTAGTGTGTTATATTTGGAATTTGCAGTTAGTTTGCCCAATTTATTGATCCGTATATTTATCACTGCTCCTTTTTTTCATCCTAATTTGAAATCGTTATTGAAATTTTTTGCTGTAATGTGGAATTAGGTGACGGAATTTGTGCGATGCCTGTGATCAATTGCTGCGTATAAAGGAGGAAACTAACACATCAGCATTATGAGTCTCAATTTTGAATCCAAATTCTATAATGCTATTGTTGGGTTTAAACAAGGTGTGAATGGAAAATAATGAGAAATTGGGAAATGTGGGGGAACCAATTTGGAGGGAAAATGAAAAATTCATTTCAAATGGAAAGTCATTACTGGTGGAAGAAAGGGAAAATTTTGTCCTTATATTAGGAAACACTTCCTTTAGATATTAAAGAGTTAAGTAGAGGATGCCCCCTCGCGCCGTCGTCGTCGCTCGCTCGGCTTCGGACTTGGCAAATGATGTGATTGATTGGTTTTTGGAAAAAAATTATTTCATCAATCTCATTAATTAAATTCATTTCTCTTTTCTCAATAGTAATTTGAAATTATTAATTAGTTACTTAACTTAATTAATTCACGAAGTTAGTTAGGAGTAACAAAATTTATTTCAAAATTCGCGTCACTCTGAAAGGACCTATTCCTTCCGAACAGACACCTCGTTTCCCAAACGACACCACCGTTCTGAACAGATATGACCGTTCTGAACAGGTATGTTCACACCCATTACTGGTTATAAAAGGAGAGGATTTCTCTCATTTTTAGGGAACTGAAAATTTTTCCCTCTCTACTGCATACATTTTCTTACAAACAAAATTGTCGATCGACTGAATCTGTGTGTGGTCTCGTTGCTGTGTTTTGAGTTCGCTGAAATTACTGAAGTTTGAGGTACTGCTACTTCTTTAATAGGCTAATCCGTTTTATCTTGGGAGAAATTAATCTACAACCTCGAGTACTTGAGGGGATTAAATTTCTTAAGGAGACACAGTGGGTTCTGTGGACTCGGATTATATCCTTTCTGTTTTTTGTTTTCCAATTTCATCTTATTTCTGTTTCTGTCTTACTAACCTGAATACATGAGGTAACAAGCTTAAGAAATTTAATTGTAGATTTGTTTCTGTATTTGACGTTTCTGGAGATTAAAACCTTTTGGGGTTTCTACTCTGTTTGAATTTAACAATTCATTCGATTAACGAATAGAAGAAAATCAAAACTTCATCGTTAAATCAGAAACAGGTTGAATAAAGATTTAATCTTTACTGTTAGTATTTCATATACTAAATTGTCTGCCATTTGTGATAGAAAAATGACTAATTCAAGTCAAGTTAATACTGGAACAGTGAGTGCTGCAACAACATCAGTTGCACCCAATCGTTCAACTGCTGCTATTGCACCAGCAGAGAAACCTGCAAAGTTCTCTGGGACTAATTTTAAAAGATGGCAGCAGAATATGTTCTTCTATTTGACGACGCTGAGTCTGCAAAAGTTCATTAATGAGAATGTTCCTATTCTGTCAGATGAAACGACAGATGAAGAACGTTTCTTTCTAACAGAAGCATGGAAACACTTAGATTTTTTGTGTAAAAACTATATTCTGAGTGGCCTGCAGGATGATCTCTACAATGTGTACAGCAATATGAAGACATCCAAAGAGCTGTGGGATGCTTTAGAGAAAAAGTACAAAACAGAGGATGCCGGAATGAAAGAGTTCATTGTGGCAAAGTTTCTGGACTATAAGATGATAAACAGTAAGGTTGTTGTCACTCAAGTTCAGGAGTTGCAGGTTATAATCCACGATTTCCTTGCCGAAGGTATAATTTTATTTAATACCTATGTTGAACATATTAAGTTTGTTCTTAATACTCACAAAATCTTTAATGTAGGATTGGTTGTGAATGATGCTTTTCAAGTGGCGGCCATTATTGAGTAGTTACCTCCGCTGTGGAAGGACTTCAAAAATTACTTGAAACATAAGCGTAAGGAGATGATTGTTGAAGATCGCATGGTAAGGCTGAGAATCGAAGAAGATAACAAGGCCGCAGAAAAGAGATCACGTGGTGATTCAGCAATATCTAGAACAAATATTATTGAAGAAGATCCCACGAAGTCAAGGAAAAGAAAGAAAACATCTGGATCGAAAAGCAATCCACCTAAGAAGAAGTTTACAGGAAACTGCTTCAATTGTGGCAAACGTGGTCACAGGGCTACTGAATGTCGGGGCCTGAAGAAAGACAAGAAGAAGGATCAAACAAATTTGGCTGAATCCAAAGATGATCTCTGTGCAATGCTTTCGGAATGCAACTTGGTTGAGAATCCAAGAGAATGGTGGATAGATTCTGGTGCATCCTGTCATGTGTGTGCCAACAAAGAATTATTTGCATCATATGTTCCAGCCCTAGCAGACGAGAAGTTGTTTATGGCGAACTCTGCTGCTGCAAAAGTGCAAGGAACTGGCAAGATTTATTTGAAGATGACCTCAGGCAAGGTGGTGACTTTAAATAGAGTCTTGTATGTTCCAGAACTGTGAAAGAAATTAGTTTCTATACCAGTTCTGACCAAGAACGAATTCAAGTGTGTATTTGTTTCTGATAAAGTAGTAGTGAGTAAGAATGAAATGTATGTAGGAAAAGGTTACCTCACTGAGGGCCTCTTCAAACTCAATGTAATTGCAGTTGATATGAATAAAGATTCTGCTTCTTCTTACTTACTTGAGTCAAACAATTTATGGCATGAACGTTTGGGACATGTCAATTATAAAACCTTGCGAAAACTGATCAACTTAAATGTTTTGCCTAACTTTGAGTGCAATAAATCAAAATGTCAAGTATGTGTTGAATCTAAGTATGCTAAGCATCCTTATAAATCTGTTGAAAGGAATTCATACCCCTTAGAATTGATTCACACTGACATTTGTGACATGAAGTCAACACCGTCTCGTGGTGGAAAAAAGTATTTCATAACTTTTATTGACGAATGCACTAGATACCGTTATGTCTATTTGCTAAATGGTAAGGATGAAGCAATAGAATCATTTAGGCAATACAAAGCTGAAGTTGAAAATCAGTTGGATAAAAAGATAAAGATGATTAGAAGTGACAGAGGTGGAGAATATGAATCTTCGTTTGCAGAGATATGTTTGGAAAATGGAATTATACATCAAACTACTGCTCCATACTCACCTCAATCTAATGGAATTGCGGAAAGGAAAAATTGAACTTTAAAGGAAATGATGAATGTCTTACTTATAATTTCAGGTTTACCGCAAAACTTGTGGGGGGAAGCTATCCTTACAGCAAATCGGATACTCAATAGAGTGCCCCACAACAAGATACATGTTATTCCATATGAGAAATGGAAAGGTAGAACACCCAACTTGAAATATTTCAAAGTGTAGGGTGTCTAGCCAAAGTCCAAGTTCCTATACCTAAGAGGGTCAAAATAGGACCTAAAACTGTGGACTGTGTTTTCATTGGATATGCCACAAACAGTAAGGCATGTCGCTTTTTGGTTCATAATTCTGAGCATTCGGATATTCATGACAATACGGTGATAAAATTAGATAACGCTGAATTCTTTGAATACATCTATCCGTATAAAACTAGAATCGAATTGTCTAGTGAAGGGTCTAAACGACCTCGAAAAGAACCAAAGGAGAATGTACCTAATAAAGAGAGTCCAAGGCATAGTAAACGTCAAAGGACGTCTACTTCATTTGGGTTTGATTTTGTGATATTCCTTCTTGAAAATGAGCCTCAAACATTCAAGGAAGCTATGTTGTCTACAGACTTAACCTTTTGGAAAGAGGCTGTCAATAGTGAGATTGATTCAATCTTAAGCAATCATACTTGGGAGTTGGTTGATCTTCCTCCAGGAAACAAGCCTTTGGGTTCGAAATGGTTTTTCAAAAGGAAAATGAAAGCTGATGGAACTATTGATAAATACAAAGCAAAACTTGTCGTCAAAGGCTTTAGACAGAAAGAAGGTCTTGATTATTTTGACACATACTCGCCAGTGACTAGGATTACATCAATTCGGATGCTAATCGCACTAGCTGCAGTATACGGTCTTGAAATCCATCAAATGGATGTAAAAACCGCCTTCTTCAATGGAGAGTTGGAAGAAGAAATTTACATGGAACAGCCCGAGGGCTTCATAGTTCCTGGTAAAGAAAAGAAAATGTGCAAACTTGTTAAGTCACTCTATGGACTAAAACAAACACCAAAACAATGGCATGTAAAGTTTGATCAAACCATGTTGGCGAATGGATTTAAGATCAATGAATGTGATAAATGCGTTTACATTAAAGACGCTCCAGATCGAGAGGCCATTGTATGCCTTTATGTAGATGACATGCTGATAATGAGCAAAGACATTGCTAATGTAAAGGCTACTAAGCGAATGTTCGCTAGTAAGTTTGATATGAAAGACCTAGGAGTTGCCGATTTGATATTGGGAATTAAGATTCATAAAACTCCTCATGGTGTGAACCTTAATCTTGCTAAGAATAAAGGTGAAAGTCAGTCTCAATTGGAGTATGCCAGAGTATTGGGAAGTTTAATGTACGTCATGAACTGTACACGACCAGACATAGCCTGCGTTATAAGTAAGCTGAGTCGATACACAAGTAATCCCAATCAAAATCATTGGATGGCAATGAAAAGGGTTTTGGGGTACTTAGAAGATACTCAAAACTATGCTTTGCACTACAACAAATATCCAACAGTTGTTGAAGGATATAGTGATTCAAATTGGATTACTGGATCAAATGAAACTAAATCCACGAGTGGATATGTTTTCACTATTGGTGGATGAGCAATTTCTTGGAAATCATCCAAACAGACATGTAATGCTCGCTCTACAATGAAGTCTGAATTCATAGCCTTAGACAAGGCAGGTGAAGAAGCTGAATGGCTCCGGAATTTCTTAGAAGATATTCCATTTTGGCCCAAACCTATGGATACGATGGAGACATAACACTGTTAGACAACTACTCTCTAGTGGAATTATCACGGTTGACTATGTTAAGTCAAAGGATAATATGTCGGATCCACTTACAAAAGGCCTAACTAGAGAAGGAGTTGAGAGATCATCGACAGGAATGGGACTATGGCCGAGGACAAGTCATTGTGGCGGTAACTCTACCTAGAAGACTGGAGATCCCAAGATCTAGGTTCAAGGAGATAAAACAAAGTCATAGATGACGGTTCAACATTGTCAAAAGATTATTTCATGGCCCATTCTCATGAGGAGACAATGTTCAGTAACCAGGATAAAGGCATTAAGACTTTTTAATAGTTTCTAAGTTTGATACAGAGTATATCAAATGGTGTATCTACGGGATAACACATTTAGAAATCACCTATGTAAGTGTGAAGTATAAGCCGCTTCAAGGAGAATCCGGTAAGGCCAGTTCTCTACGCACTTATAAACCAAGACGTGTTCATGGCTGAAACGAACAAAACAATGAGAACCAAGAATAGTTCAAGGGTTGATTGTGTGACTTATGTTGTCTAAGTATACACCAAAGCTTGACGGTTTAAAGATATCAAATCTACCAATTGACTGAGTATATCCGATATATGTTCACTACGGAAAGTTCAAAGGGAAACCTACTTATCCAGATGCAATTAATCCTTACTTAAGAGACACACAAGTTTTTCATACATATGTTTTAACAATAGTCATTCCCCATTCATGTGGGGGATGTTGGGTTTAAACAAGGTTTGAATGGGAAATAATGAGAAATTGGGAAATGTGAGCGAACCAATTTTACCAATTTGGAGGGAAAATGAAAAATTCATTTCAAATGGAAAGTCGTTAAATGTAAAGTTATTTCTCCCATATTTGTGGAAGAAAGGGAAAAGTTTGTTCTTATATTAGGAAACACTTCCTTTAGTTCTTAAAGGGTTAAGTAGAGGATGCCCCCTCGCGCCGTCGTCATCGCTCGCTCGGCTTCGGCTTTGGATTTGGATTTGGCAAATGATTTATTGATAATATTTTTGGAAAAAAATTATTTCATCAATCTCATTAATTAAATTCCTTTCCCTGTTCTCAATAGTAATTCAGAATTATTAATTAGTTATTTAACTTAATTAATTCATGAAGTTAGTTAAGAGTAACAAAAATTATTTCAAAATTAGCGTCACTCTGAAAGGACCTGTTCCTTCCGAACAGACGCCTCGTTTCCCAAACGACACCACCGTTTTGAATAGGTATGTTTGCACCCATTACTGGTTATAAAAGGAGAGGATTTCTCTCATTTTTAAGGAACTGAAATTTTTTCCCTCTCTACTGCATACATTTTCTTACAAACAAAATTGTCGATCGACTGAGTCTGTGTGTGGTCTCGTTGCTGTGTTTTGAGTTCGCTGAAATTACTGAAGTTTGAGGTACCACTATTTCTTTAATAGGTTAATCCGTTTTATCTTGGGAGAAATTAATCTACAACCTCGGGTACTTGAGGGGATTAAATTTCTTAAGGAGACACGGTGGGTTTTGTGGACTCGGATTATATCCTTTCTGTTTTTTGTTTTCCAATTTCATCTTATTTCTGTTTCTGTCTTACTAACCTGAATACAGGAGGTAACAACTATTTCATTTTATTTTCTTTTGATCCTTCGTTATTTCGTTAAGTGTTTGGTGATAAACAAATTTTGTGATGTGATAATGGCCTAACAGATTAATATTTTGCATTAATTGTTAGAGTTTTTGTGTGGTTTCTCACCTGACAGACAATGATCTTCTTAATATAAATACACTAGTGTAGTTTAATTTTCTTCTGCATAAAATGGAAGTTATTATGGGGAGGTTTAGAGAGGGTGTGCTTTTGGATTTATGCAAGTTTTACTTACTATCTTTACGCAGTTCCTTTTTCCTCCATGCTATGTAATGCTTCTTCTAGTATTTGTTTCGTCTTCCTTTCTTCTATATGTTCTTCGATATGTGTTACCTGAGCTGGGGATCTTTCGAAAACAATTTCTCTACTTCCATGAAATAGTGGTATGTTGTTGTTGTTATTGTACTTGCTATCTTTACTAGCTAGAAGGTCATTATTACCAAAAAAGAAAATCTAGAAGATCATTGTCTAGAATGATATTAAATATTTCCATTTCGTCTTCCTAATCAAGATTTATGTAGAAAAAAGAAGAAGAAATTAGAAAGACTGAAATATGCCAATTTCTGAAAATTAAACAGTAACATGAACAACGATTATGTACATGTTAATAGTAGTTGAAGTCTTGTAGAATCTGTATCAAAAAAGAAATTACTCCGACTAATTTACCTTGGAAACTAATAGTTTCATGAGGTCTCATGTTCAAATCATTGCAGAGACAAAAGCACTAGGTGATTTCTTCCCATTTGTCCTAGGTGAACAAAGTTACCTGGTACATGTTGTTGGTGGGAAGTGACATGTATTCTGTGAAATTAGTCGAGGTGCGCACAAGCTGACTCAGATACTATAGTTATTAAAAAAAGAATAAGAGGGTGTGTGTTTTTGTATTTTATTTCTTTAAAAAAGGGTCAGTTTGTCCACATGGAGTGACATGCCACCTGTACCAATTCAACAATTATTTATTGCTTATAGAGGAGACTTGATTTCTAAATATAATATTTTGTTGGTTGTGGGATATAATATTGCCTTGCTCAAATGGTTTGGCTTGGGACTTCTGTAATGGAGGTCTCAAATTTGAACTCCCTTGCTTGCAACAACAGGTTGTTGGCCTTCTGGGTCGAGTTAGT
Source organism: Solanum appendiculatum (assembly GCA_018342035.1). Classification (NCBI taxonomy): domain Eukaryota; kingdom Viridiplantae; phylum Streptophyta; class Magnoliopsida; order Solanales; family Solanaceae; genus Solanum; species Solanum appendiculatum. Next base: position 1,521,418 of record JAGDQO010000283.1, on the reverse strand, counting down.
CGCACGATGCTTGCCTAGTGCGGTTTACCTATTCTGTGTGGTTTGCGAGCTATTGCACAAAAGCGGAGTTTACTATATTGTATTTCTTTAGAGCTCTTTGAAGTTGAAAGCCAAAAAGACTTACTAGCCTTTAATAATTCATATCCTATTGGAACAAAATTCAAAAAAGATCCTAGTATAGACGACAAGGATTTTTTCAAGATAGATAATCACTTCTTTAAATGTGAGACAAAAGTCACTCAGAACCCGCTGTCTCCAGTATGGAGAGTGGTTCCAGAGGCCCAGGTGCCAGCATCAACATAGCTTGCCCACACACCTCCCCATCAAAAAAGCATGCGAGACTTCAAAAAGACATTCAAAGTTTTATTCATAAGCAATTTTGTAAAGACTATTCAAGCTAAAATTGATTATAACTATTACTTTTATCATTCACATATGAATTTCTCCAAATTACAATCTTGTTGATAAAGATCTAGATACATACTATAAATTTAGTACTAACGGAACTCCAGCTAGCATTACACATAATTTTTTTTTAAACTTGAGTAGAGGATTACAATGTGGGGAATTAAACCCCACCAACAAGGTAAAAGTTCAGGTGGCCAGCCAACTGGGCTAATAAGATCCCTCATTACAAATACTTATTAGAAGGAAAATATGCAACATAAAAATAAAAATACATACATAATTATAAAGTCAAATACTTGTTGGCTCGATAAGATTGATGAGTTCTCAAGCCTTTTTTGGTATTACTTTCAAAGAGTCGCGTTTTCTGGCTGTTGCACCCATGCTTTCATCCATATTGATAGATTTAGGAGAGACGCCATTAGGAAGCTCCCATTCGAATTCGTGAAGCAACGATCCTAGAGTGAAATGCATCATTCGATGGCCTAAAGGCAAGCCAACGCACATCCTCCGTCCAGCACCAAATGGAATTAGCTCATAATGTTGACCCTTCACGTCCACTTTCGAGCCAAGAAACCTCTCAGGCTTGAAACTCATAGGGTCGTCCCAACATTCAGGATCTCTTCCAATAGCCCAGGTGTTCACCAGAACTCGAGTTCCTTTTGGTATGTTGTACCCCATGAACTGTGTGTCTTGAATTGTCTCTCTTGGGATCAAGAAAGGCACAACAGGATGTAAACGAAGTGATTCTTTAATTACAGCTTGCATATAAGGAAGATTTTCGATGTCACTTTCTTCAAACTTGCTGTTTGGTCCTATTACTTTTGCTATCTCTATTTTCACTTTGTCCATTGCTTCTGGATGGCGCAAGAGCTCCGTTAGTGCCCATTCTACGCTGCTGCTGGTCGTCTCTGAACCCGCTAAAAACATTTCCTGATGTATATATGTACATAATCAGTGTATAATATATGTATACCAGATAGGAAAAGTGAAACAGTGCCGGCTATTTGTGTAAAGATCCCAAAAAAACTTACACTAACTTTTCAATCAAATTAGTCCTCATAATTAAAGTGGGCAATAGTAGTAAAAGACAAGAAAATAATTTTTTTAAATTTTTGATGACAAGGGAAATCCGCAGCTGCTACCCTTTGGGTGCGCACAGAGTAAAACCCCCGCTCCTATGCAATAGCTCGCAAACCACACAGTAGAAGTAACCCTTTGCTTTCGCTAGCAAGGGGTTTCGAACTTGAGACCTCCAACATGAAAGTCCCAAGCCCAAACCATTGGGCCACCCCGAAGGGTTGACAAGAAATGAAGATTGTGGAGTGAAGACTGAGGACTGAGGACCATATACAACTAATTGAAATGAAAATCATTAATGTTGAAAAGAGAAGTGTAGAGATTTTTTTTTAAAACCTTACCATTATTAATACTTTGATCTCATGTTCTGATAACTTAGCTGGTTCATCTTTTCCAGTGCCTTCAAATTCAAGCAACACATCCAAGAAGTCTTTCCCCTTCTCCGCACCCTTCTTTTGCTCTTCCTTGCGTTCCTTGAGAAACATAGACATGATCTCAATGGCCTTCCCCATGTCTCGCGCCATCTTCTTCCTCAAATTTTGTAAATCAAACTTTCTAAGAAACGGAAATATATCTGAAACATTAGTAATACCTGACCACTCCATGATTCCCTTCATGGCATTGAAGAACTTTAAAGCCTCCTCGGATTCTGGATCAGCCAAGTCTTTCGACAGAATCAAATTCCCTACCATATTAAACGATGCTAGGAATACAAAACGCGTTACCTCAATCCCACTTCCTTTTTCAGCAGAATTCGCTGCTTTCTCTATCCATTTTACCATATTATCCACACATTTTCTCCGTACAGGCACTGTTTCACTAATCTTTTTGTGTACAAACATTTCCACAGTACATATTCGCCTTTGAAAGCGCCAAAAGGAGCCATATCGGCCTATAGCCAGAGACCCTTGATAGTAATTGTGTGCCTGATTTACATCAGGTATGAATCGATCCGCAAAGGAAGTATCGTGGTTCTTAAATAATTCTTCAGCAGCCGGAGCTGTTTGAACAACCATAATGTTTGTTGAGGTGCCGAGTTTTAACCATAAAACAGGGCCATATTTCTGTTTTAGAGCTGCCATTCTTTTGTACGGCACGGTTCCTAGTTCAAACATGTTACCAAAAATTGGTAATCCAGGTGGTCCTGGAGGTAATTTGTAACAACATTTACTACTCTTTTTCTGAGAAAAAAATAGGATGAAAACTGGTAATAAGATAATTGAAGAAAAACACAGATAACTCCATTCCCATTCCATCTATCCTATACTTTTTTGGTGACTTATTTGGTTTGCTATAAATTATGTGATGGAAGCTCTGATTTATAATGTCCCATTACCTCATAGCCATTTAACTTGGTACTGTTTATTCAGTGTGCACCTAAATTATTTTTGTCTTAATTACCTGTCAAAAATCAATTACCAATATCCGAGGGTTGTTATCCTAAAATTTAGAAATTTTGGCTCCATGCGGCGGCTATGGTCTCGAGCTACACATGTTATGTCTGTGTCAATTAGATATGATTTTTGATTTTTCTTTTTGAAACTTTAGCCCTCGTTTGCTTGTATTGTTTAATTTTAGAAATCTATCTAGCAAAGTCATTAAACTTTATTTTATATCAATAAAATCATTTGACTTAGTTCTTTGTATCAATAAAATCACTCAATCAAATTTATCATTAAAAAAATTCACACCACAAGTAAATTATTTATTATATTATGTTCATGATTAAACTACTAAATAAATGACTCAAAATTAATATTTCATTATAAATAAAATAATATAAAATTCAAAGTAAAAGATAAATTTGTCAAACTCTGAACCTAAAATTTTCCGAGCACGTCATGATACACGAACCTCACTTTTATTTTTTTTTAAGAAAATAAAAAAAAGATTCACACGAACAAGAAATTGATTAAATCATCGCAGCAAGTGTGGTTACTGTCAAATGAAGCAGTATTAATTTATCAAATGAAATTGATAAATTATCGAAAGTGATTAAACTATCAGAGCAAGTGTGGTAGCCGTCATTGCAATGAAGCAGTAGTAATTTATTAAAAAAAATTGATAAAATTATCTTTTATTATTTTATTTTATAATAAAGTAGTAATTTCAAGCTATTTATTTATTATTTTAAGTGTGATCAGATATAAAATAAATAAATTATTTTGTTTTTTAATGATAAATTTGGTTGAGTAATTTTATTGATATAAATGTCTAAGTTGAGTGATTTTATTGATACAAAATAAAGTTTAATGACGTTGCTACATAAATTTTCAAAGTTGAGTGACCTTTTGAGATATTAACTCTATAGTTTATGTACTTAGGTTAGTTCAACATTTTCAATGTTTTATTAATATTGTCAACGTCAATAATAAATTATGTCTACAAAACATGTTTCTTTGCTTTACACTACTATTTATCTGACATGAGAACAGACGTACTTAGAATAATTGCGATCACTAATCAGAGAATTTAGTAAATTGGTATCCAATAATTGTCATTTGACAATGATATGATACAATTAGATAAGCACTAAAATTTCTTACGCTTAAAACCATTTTTGAGATACATATCATACCCCTATCGTTTTAGTTACGTAATAATTTGTCATGAAGTTTAAGAAGAAAAAATAAGGAAAAATATTATCATAGAATTTATATGGCTATTAAAGTTTCTCATTAAGGATAAAATAAAAAATATAAAAATACATTAATCTTTTTGGATGGATCCATAATAAAGAAATAATATCACGTAAAATAAAAGAAAAAAGCAAGTAAAACAAGGTGATCACTTTCAAGGGGAAAATAAGTTGGTTAGCAAGGTCAATCAATATCTCTTTCATGTTAATAATGTGAATGTAAATATATTCGAGATAATTACGTTAAAAATGAGAACTCTTTTAAATAAATTATATTTGTGTATTCTTGGCAAATCATGTACAATGTCTCATAGTCTATATTTTCTATGCAAATAATCCAAAATGATAAATTATATTGCTCAATTAGTAAATGTGAGTTACTCTCAAATTAACAAAATCTTACAAGCGAACATAACTTGACAAAAGTAAAATAGAGCGTGGCAAAATCAACCCATAAAATCATGATCTATTCTGTTTGTTTAGATTTGGGCTAATTTTCAATCTATTCATTTTATTAACTTAGTCCATTTTGACCCAGCTTAGTTAAGTTCATTTTAAAACTATGCTAATATTCAATCCAGATAAATTCGAGAAACTATCTAAATATTTTTTTTAAAAATATTTCTTATTTAATATGTTATATAAAGTCATAATATGAGGGAATTTTTTCTATTAGGTACGCAACCAAAGTATAAGAAAACAAATTAAGAATTTAAAACATAGTAATAATTGAACGAGTTAGGTTATGATCCAATTTTTAGCCCTCATAATTTTTGGAGAGATCAATTACTTGGGTGAATCAGTTATTAACTCAACTTATTTTAATATGCTCAAATTCAAACCAATTCGCCAATTTAACACTCCTAACCATATTCTATTTGCAGGGAAATTCATACCAACAAACACTTGAAATTTATATTATGGGATCTTATGGCCCATTTATTATCTCAACTATGCTCAAATTCAATCTGATCCCACTCATTGACACCTCTAGTTCATACTCACGCCCATTTGACCTCTCTAATTATACTCAAATTTAACCCAACCCATTTAACACCCATAAGACGCAGTAGTCTATTCAGAATTCTATTTGCACGAAAATTTATACCTAACAAACACTTGGATGGGACCAATCTTTAAGATTAATATTGGTAGGGGTTGGATTTGGGTTCGAAATTCAACCCAACTTATTTAACACCCCTATTCGAATTCAACCCAATCCATTTAACACCCCTGGACTTAAATAGACTTAGAGCCCGTTTGGATTGGCTTAAAATAAGTAATTTTTAAATAGTTATTTTAAAGTCATTTTAAAAATAAGTAGTAAACTTTTTTTATCAAAATGTCTGAAATACCCTTAAAGTTGTTAACATTATTAAAGAATTAAGGGTAAAAAAGTAATATACTTGGTCAAAGTAGAATGATTTATAAGTTAAAAAAAATAAGTAGGGGGCACCCTACTTTTAACTTTTTAACTTATTTTAAGTTATTCTTATAATTGTTAAACACTCTAATAAGTCAAAAACTTATTTAAAAGTTAGTTTGACCAACTTAAAATGCCATTCAAATACCCCTTAGTCTATTTAGAATTCTATTTGCATGAAAATTCACACCTAACAAACTCTTGGATGGGACCTAATCTTTAAGATTAATATTGGTAGGCTTCGAAATTCAACCCAACTCATTTAACACCCCTAGACTCAATAGTCTATTCATAATTCTATTTGCAAGAAAATTCATACCAACAAACACCTGAATGAGACCAAAATCTTTAAGATTCTATTTTCAAGAAAATTCATACCAACAAACACCTGAATGGGACCAAAATCTTTAAGATCAACATTGGTAGGGGCCGCGCGAACGCATGCCCCCTCTACCACAAATTATGACGTAAGCTCGACCAGTTAGGCCGACCTTAGGCTGGCACCCTTCCAAAGTGCAATGGAAGTCACCAGCCTAGGCCATAGGTCTTATTGATCGCCCATTGACCACGTCCAGGTAAGTATGTTTCTTCGTTAGCCTACTCCCATACTTATACTATAGCAATAGTGTTGCATAACAAGAACAATTACTTGAGTCGAGGGTCTATCAAAAACAGTCTCTCTATCTTTACAAGGTAGGGGTAAGGTTTTATATACACGACCTTCTCCAGACCCTACTTGTGGGATTACATTGGGTAGCAAAATGGCACCTTTTGATGATAACTATGAACCACGTGATACAAATATTATATCTAATGAATTCCTCATTCTAATGTGCACAATAACATGGCCAGAGGATATATAAACAGCTATGGACATACATAAAAGTTGTAGACTAGGCCATTGATCTTATGGATAGTCAAGAGCAACAATGTTCCTTTAGCAGATTTGGTTATGTCTGCAGTTTACTTGGAACATTAGTATATGCCACATCACCACCCTAACCTATTTCACCCCTCCACCAATACCTTCTCCTCCCTTATCATATCTTCTTCCACCTGTTATGCCGGAAAGCCGTAAACCCGAAAATAAAGAGAACTCCAAATTTCACGTGGAAGGATATTTGGATATTTAGAGAAGTTAATTACTCCATATTTTATCTCTTCCAAAATGGGTCGGGTTTGTCCACATGGAGCGAGACGCAATCCGTACCATTGCATACAGAGTTACATGATTGCTGAAAATAATATACTGTTGGCTATGGGATATAATATTGTCTTATCTACAACTCTTTGCACATCAAAATTCAAATAACTACTACCCTTTTGGTTGGGAAGTTCAAGTCTCAGTCAGACTATTCAAGCTAAAGTTGATTATTTAAGTAGTAGTATTATTTTATCTTTCACATAGGATTTCTCCATATTACAATCTTGTTTGACAAAGATCTACATACTATGATTTTAGTACAAACAGAAACTCCAGTTAGCACTACAAATACTTATTATAAGGAAAATATGCAAAAAAAATACATAATTATACAGACAAATACTTGTTGGCTTGATAAGATTGATGAGTTCTCAAGCCTTTTTTGGTATTACTTTCAAAGAGTCGCGTTTTCTGGCTGTTACTCCCATGCTTTCATCCATATTAATAGATTTAGGAGACACGCCATCAGGAAGCTCCCATTCGAATTCGTGAAGCAGCGATCCTAGAGTGAAATGCATCATTCGATGGCCTAAAGGCAAGCCAACGCACATCCTCCGTCCAGCACCAAATGGAATTAGCTCATAATGTTGACCCTTCACGTCCACTTTCGAGCCAAGAAACCTCTCAGGCTTGAAACTCATAGGGTCGTCCCAACATTCAGGATCTCTTCCAATAGCCCAGGTGTTCACCAGAACTCGAGTTCCTTTTGGTATGTTGTACACCATGAACTGTGTGTCTTGAATTGTCTCTCTTGGGATCAAGAAAGGCAGAGGTGGATGTAAACGAAGTGATTCTTTGATTACAGCTTTCATATAAGGAAGATTTTCGATGTCACTTTCTTCGAATTTCCTGTTTGGTCCTACTACTTTTGATATCTCTGTTTTCACTCTGGCCATTGCTTTTGGATGGCGCAAAAGCTCTGTTAGTGCCCATTCTACGCTGCTACTCGTCGTCTCTGAACCAGCTAAAAACATTTCCTGTTGTTTCATACATAAACAACAAACTTAATTTCATGGTACTGCAATATTGGAGTTGAGGGTAAATTTCACAGGGATTTTAACCGTGTATAATTATTGTTCACCGACTAGGACAAGTAAACAGTGAATCCAGTTTTTACTCCTCCTTACTAAAGTGGGAAAACAGTATTGAGGAGTGAGGAGCATATATTATTGCCTAAGCAGAACAGAGTTTTCTGCTCCAAATACAACTAACTGAAATGAAAATGATTTATGTTTGAAAAGAGAAGTCTAAAGAGATTATTTTAAAAAAACTTACCAACACAAATACTTTGATCTCATGTTCTGATAATTTAGCTGGTTCATCTTTTCCAGTACCTTCAAATTCAAGTAACACATCCAAGAAATCTTTCCCCTTCTCCACACCCTTCTTTCGTTCTTCCTCGCGTTCCTTGAGAAACATAGACATGATCTCAATGGCCTTCCCCATGTCTCGCGCCATCTTCTTCCTCAAATTTTGTAAATCAAACTTTCTAAGAAATGGAAATATGTCAGAAACATTAGCAATACCTGACCACTCCATAATTCCCTTCATGGCATTGAAGAACTCCGAGGCCTCCTCGGATTCTGGATCAGCCAAGTCTTTCGACAGAACCAAATTCCCTACCATATTAAATGACGCAAGGAATACTAAACGCGTTACTTCAATTCCACTTCCTTTTTCAGCAGAATTCGCTTCTTTCTCTATCCATTTTAACATATTATCCACACATTTTCGCCTTACTGGCACTGTTTCACTGATCTTTTTGTGTACAAACATTTCCACAGTACATATCCGCCTTTGAAAGCGCCAAAAGGAGCCATATGGGGCTAAAGCCAAGGACCCTTGATAGTAACTATGTGCTTGATTTACATCAGGTATGAATCGATCCGCAAAGGAAATATCATGGTTCTTGAATAGCTCTTCAGCAGCCTGAGCTGTTTGAACAACCATAATGTTTGTTGAGGTGCCAAGTTTTAACCACAAAACAGGACCATATTTCTGTTTTAGACATGACATTCTTTTGTGGGGCTCTGTTCCTAGTTCAAACATGTTACCAAAAAATGGTAATCCTGGTGGTCCTGGAGGTAATTTGTAAGAACATATAGTACTCTTTTTCCTAGAAAAAAATAGGATGAAAGCTGGTAACAAGATGATTGAATAAAAAAACAGATAGCTCCATTCCCATTCCATCTCTTAGTTCTTTTTTTGGTTGGTTTGCTATTATTTATGTGATGGTATTTCTTATTTATAATGTTATATTGCTTCTCATTTGAACCTCCTGAACATAAGATTAAAGGCCAATTTAGTGAACAAAGGGTTCAAAACTCACCTTGAGATTTCAAATTTAAATATCAAGAGCAATATATTTTTTTATTTTTGAAACACGCATAATGATAATCCTCAATTTGCCATGGCGTGTAGTGGAAAGCCTCTCCAGCTATATATTAATGTTTGTGGCAATTAGATATGACCTTTGATTTTTCTTTTTAAATTAAAACTTTAGCCCACGTTGTTTGTATAATCATGTAAATTTAACATTTTCAATGCCTCGTTAATATTGTCAAAGTCAATGATAAATTATGTCCACAAAACTTGTTTCTTTGCTTTAAATGAATAATTGAGATTACTATTTCATTAAGAAAATGATAACAAAATGTTGCAAATTGGTCTCCACTTGCACTTTAATATGATATGATACAATTAGATAAGCACTAAATATTTCTTCATTTTAAATTCATTTTTGAGATACATATCATACTTTTTTGGTTTTAGTGATGTAATTTGATCCAATCATAAAGTTTAAGAACATGAAAGTCAAAAAAAAAACCCACAAAAGTCGTTAAAAGTTTATAGTTTTATCTAGGGGTGTCAATGGTACGGTTCGATCGATTATTTTTAAAAAATTGCACTATCCCAATTTTTCAGGTATTTTATAATACATAACCAAAATTAGATTTTTTAAACTATCCCAATCATATCGGTTTCTCTTCGGTATCGGTATGGTTCGGTTAATTTTTGGTTTTTTTTCTTTTAAAATATCACCTTAAAATATACTACTATTAAAAAATTTATTTCGCAAATATGTTCTTGAAGAAACACTTTAATTCTTCACCAAGAAGACAAGAATTTAAAACCTTGTAGCCGTGTTGTTTGATCTTAAATATTTAATAGGAGTGTTTGCATAGATTTGTTGTATTGTTTGATAAAGTATCTATTACAATATCTTTTAATTTTTAAACCCAATTAAGTAAAGGCTAATTAAAGAGAAAAGACCCAAAGTCGACTAGTCACCAGAGGCCTAGGACCTAGGTTATATTTATATTTGAAAAATGTTATAAAATATATTTGTATATTAAATTTAACATATTATTAATATATAAAATATATTTACATACATGTAAGGTTATTCGGTTCGGTTTGGAAATTTTTTGATTTTTTTATAAATTAAAAAGACCATCCCAATTGTTCGGGACGGTTATACACTTAAATAAAAGTCCACGATTTTATTTTTAAAATAACATAAATCGGTTCAGTTCGATTAGGTTCGATCGGTTTTTCATGTTCTTTTGACACCCCTAGTTTTATCCCTAGTTTTAAATGAATCATTATATTTGTATGGCTATTAAAACTTTTCATTAAAAATAAAATAAAAGGTTTAAGCTTTTTTTAAAAAATATAAAAAGATGTTATATTTCTATCAATATAATAAAAAAATTCATGTAAAATAAAAGAAGAGAGCAGGTAAAAGAAGGTGATAACTTTTCAAGGGGAAAAAAAAGTTGGTTAGCAAGGTCAACCAATTTCTCTTTCATGTTATTATTATTAAACAAACATATTCGAGATAATTATGTTAATTAAAGATGAGAATTCTTTTAATTAAATTATATTCGCGTGTTCTTGGCAACTCGAGAATTTGCTTCTAAATTATGTAGTTCCTTTTAAGTAAATGTTAGGATATTAACTCATGTTACATAACAACAAGGGTTGTGGTGGGGTGGTAAGTACTCCTTCATCCTTAATTGGTCTCGCGTTCAATGGTGTGAATTCGAATTTAGTTGATCTCCAATATAGATACCAGATATCGGATGGAAAACCAAAAAAAAAAAAAAAAACTCATATTACATAGGAATTATAGAATATAGTGTATTTGGGGAAAGAAAAAGTTTTACGAGTTGTATTCTATATTGATTATGTTCTCTATATTCTTCAACATATTTTATCTTTACGTCTACCTTCGTAGCCTTGCATTCCCACCTCCATTTTTTAATGTATAATTTTTCTCTTGATTATATACTAGTGTTTTTAGGATAATATTTTTTACTTATACACACATAAAATTAATAAAACCCCCACTTATTTTCTTAGAAAGTATTTTCCAACTGTTATGTATCTAATATACTACTTAATTTAGAGAAATCGTTGATCAGCCTAGGTTATGATGAGATGAATAAAATTGTTTCATTCTTAATTTGAAATCTCAAAAGCAAGCTTTGAATATAAAATAAAAAATAAAAAAATTGTACGTTGTGAATTTAAATTAATTAAGGCTTTGTATACGAGAAATCAAAAGTAGATAAAAAATTACACGTATCTTCCTTTGTTGTTCAAATATCAAGTGATGATCTTTTTCTTTCTTTAAAGGGTAGATAATATTTTTGATTCGGTAATGAATTATGTAGGTACTCTTTAATTGGAGTTCTTCTAGAATGAAAATGACAAGGACAAATCCATGAGAGATCCATATATTGAGTTTCCTTTTTTTTTTTTTTTGGAGATTAACTAATATCACTGATAGTGGACAAGAAAATTATAGTGTCAGTTTATTTTTAGAAATATTTTATTTTGGCATAATACATAAATAGGATCCTTAACTTAGCTTCAAATTATAACTTTGACCTTTAACTTTGACAGTGCACAAAGAGACACTTAAACTATCCAAAATTTAAACAAAAAAACACTCGAATATTTCAGGCAAAACGCGTGATGTACAAATGCTCTGACGTGGATAAGTGAACCACTCAGTTGCTGCCAACTAACTAAAATTTATACACATAGATTTTAAAAATAATAAAAACAAATTGTAATATAGAATAAAGTGGAAGTAAAAACAAATTCATTTTTAGGAAAAAAAAATACTAGCTCTTCTCCTCTTTCTTCTCAAAAAAACCCTAATCTCAATTTCTAAAATTCATGCTCCTTGTCTTCAAATCAAAGGAAAAACTGTTAAAGATATGTACTGAAATTTCATATACTTGAATAGTTACCTATTCTTCTTCCTCAATTTAGTCAAAGGTATCAAGGTTCAACACTTTACAAACAAGAATTTACATATTGTTGGTCAGATGCTCGAGCCAATATGGGAATCACTAGAGTAAACTAATGTTTTGGTTGCAAACTTATTTCAGAGCAGCCCGTAGATATGGGAAGACATGAGAATCAATGAACTTTTCCTTCTTTTCTTTAGTTTGAAGTATATTTGTGCCGTAAGTTGTCAAATACTTAATGGAAAAAAGTGATGTTTTGTGTATTGTGATTGTCATAGTGAGTAGCAAATTACAATTACGAATTTTTGGAGGCCAAACAATAAACATAGAGTGCTAAAAATTATTAAGTAAAATGGTGCACTTAAACTGTTTGATAAATTGTCTGAATGAATTTTTTAGAGATTTTTGTCAAGTCTGAGTAGCAATCTGATACCTAATGAAAATGTAAAGAGTCCCTTAAGTGTGGATTGGAGTCGTTGATTGAGAGTCTTCAGAATTAAGCATTCGTTTTTTACAAGTGTATACTCACCTCGTCTTGCTTATATATGCAAAAGAAAAAAAAACTTCATTATAACTTTTTTTTCACAATAACAAAAAAATAATTAAATGTCACTTGCATTTTGCAATGAACAACAAATAATGCAAAAAAAAAAGGAAGGAAAATTGTTGAAAAAATAAAGAGAATAAAGTGAAATTTAATTTAAAAAATGAAGATTTATATATAAATAGGATTGATTAAGGATTTAATTGTCTTTTCAATGTTTTTTTTTACTGTTGGGGCCTTCAAATTTTACATCTGACGCGCATAACTTGAGTGTATTTCACGCATTTTGCCGGGTAGGATTCAAGTGTTTTTTTGTTTAACTTTTGGATAGTTAAAGTGCCTACTTGTGTACTAACAAAGTTAAATGTCAAAATTATAATTTGAAGCCAAGTTAAGGGTCCAATTTATGTATTATGCCTTTTATTTTTCTTACTTTAATTATTATATTTTCATATTTAGAGATTAATGATTTTTCAGCTTCTCTTTTTCTTTTTATTTTTTAAAATACGTTCTTCATATTTAAGATTTATTTTTTTGAAATAGCGTGCAAATATTTTTTATACTATCGACTTTGAGTATTACTTAAATAAATTGGAGTACATATGATGGTATATAGATCAAAGTTTGTTTTCAATTAATTTTTGTATCGTTGATTTGATGAACTAAGAAGAGAAAACACAGTCTGAAGCAATAAAATCACCTATCCGAAAACCTTTTCATGTTGCGAAGAAGACTTAATAAGTTATTAAAAATCTTTTATGAGATTGATTAGTTTAGATTTTAAAAAGAAAAAAAAAGATAGTAAAAAGTTACCATTGATGATTGTCTCAAAATTGCTTCAATAGTGTTGATGGAGAACGAGGTAAAAATAATGAGGACAAGAAAGCGGTGAAAAAATCCTTCTTATTTTTCGCAACCAAATAAGAATTCTAAACAAACTTCTATTATTAATTTAGAGTTCAAGTTGCCATTAAATACTCTTTTTAATTTAAATGTTAATAATAAATAAATATATTAAGAGAAATAAATATTTTTTAAAATGAACTAAGCGTGTACTTTTTTTTGTTCAGTGTCCGTGGATATAAGTTTATCTCTAGGTTAAATTTGGAGTGGGGGTATTTGATTAGGGTGGTTCAATTAATTTTGTGGCCTAAAATTTAATTTTAATAAGAAGCTTCGAATTAATTTGAAGGTTATATTTTAGCGCTTTAAAAGATGTAATGTAATTAGTTGACTTTTCTAATTTTTTTGAGTTTTGAATTACTTAAATTTATATTTTCATTTCATATAGTTAAATTCTAATAAATAACTAAATTGAAGCTTATTCAGCTTCTTCATGAGTTTACTTTTTGATATTTTTAATCTCTATATTGCGCATTCTACTGTTTCAACATTGTCACGATCTGAGCTTACACCCTGAACGTGACCGGCACTCGAGAATCATTTCTGGTCCCCAAGCGAACCCTCATCCTAGCTGATTACAAGCGGAAGACTAAATCAAGCAACAATAGGCTTAAAACTGCATTAAATCTGATAAACTTAAATACTCAACTCATAAAGTCTGGACAATACTCAATAGAAATACTTATAGTTTGTAAAACAACTCAAAAGAAGTAACTACTAAAAGGCTCTTCAACTTTATCTATCTATGAAGCCTCTATAGTTCAACATGGATGTTGGGACAAGACCCACAACACCCTAAAAAAAGACTAAACTGAAAGGGGAAAAAGGGAAATCCTCCGGAATGCAAGGAGGCTCACCAAAACTAACTGGAATGTCAAATGATCTCAATGAAGCGTATGTTGATGATCATGAACACATGTATTTACATCATTATAAGATGCAGGTCAAATGACATCAGTACATGGAATATACGAGTATGTAATAGAGCTGAAGTGAAATAAATAACTGAACTGAAACTTTGACAGTAACTCAACTGAAATATAATATAAATTATGATGGAAAACTCATTTAAACTCTTACCGAAAGAATGCAATAATAGCATATATTGAACTGACCAGACTGAAAGAAATACTCAACTCAACTCAAATCAATGTAAAACATAATTAGAGATAAGATCATTTAAAGCTTCACAAAGTATAATATAATAATTCAATGAAAATTGTATGTGAAAATACAATGAAAGTACTATTTACTCTATTAGGGAGTTTCTCTAACCGACAACCATCACTATGAGCTACGTGATGATACAACGTCTCGCCCACGCTGCCTGAACTGTCATATACCTTGCCGAGGTATAGGACACCTCAACTAAGTGGATCCACTAAGTTCTACCCGAAGGCATAAGGAAATCATCTAAAAAGTATGAGTCATTTACCCATGTTGGCATACATGGTTTATGAGGAATTTGAATTGTTTGAACTCATCCCCATATCGGTGCTCAAATGTATAAAACATAACTCTTTCTCAATTTGAGGTAATTACTCAAATGATCCTCTTAAAAGAGGTAATACTCTGAAACATCTCTAAACTCGTAAACTCATTTAAAAAACAAAGTTTCTTTTTTCTCAATGTAAAAGTAATACATTTGGGAATCAATTAGTTCCCTTAAACTTTAATAAAAAATTCTCTTTAAACTCTACTCAAACTTTGCTTTACTTTCTTAAAAAAAAACAGTTTAAAACAAATGTTTACTATGATCTGATCATTGAACTCGAGAAGTCATACTGCATAAACATTGATGGCATATCTAGATGTCATACTCGACTGTCATACTAATCATGAATCATAGTTCTCTTCTCAATATAGCAAAATGATACATTTGGGACTACTTAGTTCCCTTATACTCTTTTTCAATCGTGAATACAACTCTTCTCATTCTCATATTTACTTTCTCAAGACTTAGTTCAAAACCATTGTTAATTACAAAAGAATTTTCAAAATGACTCAAAAGGACCTTGAACTTTCCTCTTAAACTTACTTTAGTTTGGAATGTAAATTAAGACATGTGATTAGGACATGTAGGATCTCTCAAGGATTAATGGAGCCTTTAGGAGCTAATACAAAGAAGAGAACCTAGTCACGATTCAAAGGAATACGTTCGGAATGGAACACGGAAGGAAAAAGGCCAGACGACCCCTAGCGTACTGATGACGTGGGGCGCCAGGCCTTAAACTACTGACCAGAGTTTGGGCATACTGTTGGAGTGGCACGCCAAGCCCCAAACTACTGACCAGTAGTTTTGGCGCTATGGTGGCGCGCCGTGCCAACCCCCTACCCAGAAATCCAATGAATTTTCTTGCTCAATTTCGGGTCCTAACTCATCTAGAATTGATTGATTTCTTCCAAACTCTCTTTGATTCACAAACCCAACACGAAATTGTTGAAATCCCACTCAAATTCTATCAAAAAACACCACTCATTCGAAAACCCTTACCTCAAGAACTCAAAACCTCCATTGATAAAGAATGAAACTTAAAACTCAAGAACTCTTCAAGAATGTTTACATAAATGATTATGTGGGTAAATTAATGAAAGAATTACATGTTTGGCGGGAGGACGAACAACTCCATCACTATGGGAAGCCTCACATACCTGGAAAGAACGATGTTCTTAGCGAAAACCACAATTCTTGAAGAACGCTTGAACTTAGCCCTTTTTCTCTTCTTGAAACCTCGCTCTAAAACTTTAAGTGTTTAGGAACGTGAATAGGTGATTTAGAATCTGATTAGACCCTTAATTGGGTCAGGAAAAACGTGCTAAGCCTAGTGGAAAAAATGAAAAGACCAAAATACCCTTTTCTAAAGCGAATGAAGTGCCTTAAATAGAGAGGCTTCACTCAAACGGGCATAACTTTTTACTCCGAAAACAAAATTTAGCAAACTTGGTGGCGTTGGAAAGAGGACTCAAAGACCTTCGATTTGATAGATCATTGACCACCTAAATCATTATGTGCTAAGAGATACGATCATTTGAAGTTGACCTAAGTAGAATCTTAGGTCAAAACTCATTCGGTAGGGAAGCTTTCAACTCAACTTTGTGGTAGGGGATTCTAGTGACCTCAATTGATATCCAAAATCATTCCCACACTAATGAATTGACCTTAGAATCTAAGAACAATTAAGAATCACTCGGTACGACCTTATATGCAATTCAAGAATGGTTCGGTCTTAACTTAGAAATTTTCTGGGGTGTTATAAATATGGTCCCTGCTAATAGTATGACCATAAAAGTAGGACATATTGAACTTAAATACTTATGTATCAACTTCTTTGTTTTGTATCATTTTTAACATCGAGTCTATTGGTGCCATTTTATAAAATTATTCGTATATGATCTATATTCCCAAAAATTGAACTGGGTAAAAGCTACCAACTTCTACAACAAAATATGATATTTCAATTGAGTTTGACGTAATTTATTATTGGTACACATAACTTTCAATGGAAATTTTATTATTTTCTGTTGATAAGACCTCACAAAAAACTTCTTGATGGTTCTATAGCTTAACATGATGAAACAATGATAGATAATTGTTTTTCACAAGATGCAAGACACATACTTTTTTTTAGTAAACAGATTGCTCTTTATTAATCAAACTGATCCATTACAAATCAAGGTAGAAGCTGACCATCTACCTCCAACAAAATAAAATTGAAAAACAAAGTAAAATCAGCTATACTATTCTAAGCTGCAGAACATCAAAGAGGCTAGGGATAGAAATTTAAGCTGCTCAATGTACTGTGTCAGTGTACTATGTTTCTACCTTTAATGTGAATTTGTAGTGCAATATTTTTACAAGTCTGATTGATTTCAACTCTTCCATGTTGAAATTTCAAGTGATTCATGTCTTTACAAATCTCATATATCACCATAGCAAACGTGCAACAAGTTATCTCAGCTGTTCCATGCTTCCTCCTTGCTTGTTTGCAGATTTTGTTAATCTCCTGCTGCCATGTCCCAAAGAGTCTTTTTTGTCCAAGCCATGTAATTAGTCTAGACCACAATTGATTGATGTATTCACATCTAAAGAATAGGTGGTCAAAGGTCTCCATTTCCTTAGCACAAAATATGCAGTCCATCGGTACTTGGATACCAAATTTTTGAAGTCTCTCCACAGTAGTTACTCTTTGTTGCACAGCCAGCCACAGAATGAACATGTGTCTTGGATGCGCATGCTTATGGAGTGTAATTAAATTCCAAGGTACCTTAACGAACAAAGGTTGTATGGTTATGTAAGTTTTTTTTATTCAGAATCTCCCACCTGTGATCATTGCGTCCAGAGTGTGTTGAATAGTGTCATGACTGTATCTTTGATTCATTAAATCCTACCTACTATCAATGATCTTCTTTACTATCCATGTTGCATTATGGTCATCTCCTCTATATTCAAATTCTTGACGTAGTAGTAATGAATCCATTTTATCCACAATGTATCATTTTTCATAGATATACCCCACAAGTGCTTTAGTATTGCAGCTTTATTCCACAATTGAAGATTTATCACATTCATTCCCCCAGTTAAACGAGGTTGACACACCTTGTCCTAAGCTATTAAAGTTTTCCTAGACAGCTCTCCAGTTCCAGTCTATTGAAATGATCTGCATATAGCCTCCGCCATCTTTATTATCTTCTTTGGCAGCACAAATATTTGGGCACAATAACTTTGCATGTTAAACACTGTAGATTTTATGAGTTGTAGTCTACCTGCATAGGACATCATTCTAGCTGACCAACATCTTACGCTCTGGTAATCTTTTCCACAAGTGAAAGACACTGAAGGATAGTAATCTTCTTGGTTGACAATGCCACCCCCATCCTTCAGTGAATCCCAACATATGAACAATATCCTCTTTGTCATGTTGGTTCAATCCAACAATATAGATAGAGCTTTTATCAATCTTGAGGCCCCTGAGACTTTCTTAAAAGTCTTCTATAGCAAGCTAATAGAGGTCTTATCTGCCCTGCAAAACATTAGTAGATCATCTGCAAAGCACATATGTATTACTCCAAATCTCTTGCATCTTGAGTGGAATTTGAACATCTTGTTTGTAGCCAGTTGTGTCATCTCTCTGTTTAAATACTTCATAGCAATCACAAATAGGTAAGGGGACATAGGGTCCCTTTGTCTCAACCCCCTCTTAGCTTGGAAAGTTTTGGTTAGTCCATTCATAATAAGATAGTAAGAACTGTAGAGATACACTCATCACCCATGCAGTGAATTTATGAGGAGAACCTATGTCTATCATCATAGTTTTAAGGAAATGACATTCAAGTGAATCATATGCTTTTCTGAGGTTCACTTTTAATACACATCTAGGAGATATCCGTTTTCTGGTATAACCTTTGAAGAGTTCATGACTAAGGAGAATATTATCAGTAATGCATGTTCCCTCAATAAAAGCTGATTGTGAACTTTCAATGATGTGATTAATAACTCTCTTAATTTTACTTGTGAGTATCTTGACAACAATCTTATATAAAGTAGTACAACATGCTATAGACCTAAAATCCTTCACATGAGAGGGTGAAGGAACCTTAGGCACTAGAGTGATAGCAGTACAGTTTCATGTTCTCATCATCATTTCAGTTCTGAAAAATTGTTGCACAGTTACAAGACTTACTTGATGATTGATGGTATATTCTTTCGAAATTAAGAAACGGTATGTTACTTAAATTTGTGTTGTTTTCTACCTATTCAACCTCTTTAATAAAATACAGATGATACTTGATCAAAATCGATTATCACAGTTTGCCCTTATTAGATCAATATTTCTTGATCACCTGTTAAAAAAGTGAAAATTAATGTCATATAAAACTTTATTTCTAAGTGTTTCCACAATTTTTCGAGATATGTTGCATTTTTTCTTACAAATTTTTATTTTTAGTTTTAGAAGTTATAGTCTTTTTTTTCCGTAAGATAAGATAAGTTGCATACATGCCGTAAACTAGCGATTACTAGTACTTATTTTTTGTTCATTTTTTATTTTGATCAAAATCTAAAAGAGTCAATTGGTCTTAAAATTATTTGTCGTGCAATTGCACTTTCTCGAATGATACATTCAATTCTTTAAGACATGATTTATCAAAGTATAAAATCTTTTGATAAAATTCTCTTGCATTCTTATAATTAATAAAATGATATATGTATACCTCAATTTCTTAAAATCCTCCCAAACAATTCATTTAATTTATAGCATTGGAGGCTTATGATAGTGAAATCTTAAGGGTTGAAAATTGATTTTATAGAATAAATTTGTAGGATTAAGATTTAATTCTCAAAATGTTTTTGTATAATAGAATTATATATGAGAGTACATAATGTTTTTATATTATTAGGAGATTATATATGATTTGATATACATATGTATAATTCACAATCTTGTCGTCAACATATCATAATTTAAATTTGTGTAGTAAATTTTACTTTGTCATTTGAAGTGCGAAAAAATTAATTTAAATTATCGTAAATGTACTTGTGTCAACAGTACAACTAATATTTTTGTTGTTTGGCTTATCTTTTGCTAATTTCCCTTTTTGATTAACATGAAAAATCATATAGACTTTTTTTTAACTTCAATAGTGAATTTTATTAATTGCATAAATACATGAAATATTAGATAAAAGAGAAATGAAATTGCATGAATTTTTTATATAAAAATACTATATAAAAATATTTATATATAATTTATTCAAATATTATAGGGTGGAGATGAGAGTAGAGGTGTGGAGGGTATGGTTGTGGATAGGGAAGGTGGGCATAAGACGGTTAGTGTGTATGTCACTTGTAAAATTATTTTCTACTTAAGTGGATATTTAATTATGTTGTTTATGTGTTTTAGTTTCTGTTGTTGTTATCTACATATTGCATATGTTTGCAAAAAAGAGTATTTTTAATACAAATTCTGCGTAGAAAAGTGGAAATCACCACATCAGCATTGTGAGTCTCAATTTTGAATCTAAAATCTATACTTCTGTTTGATTTTATTGTGAGTCTCAATTTTGAATCTAAAATCCATTTGTTTTGTCTTCCTTTCTTCTATATGTTCCTTGATGTGTGTTACCGAGTTCAGGGATATTTCAGAAAGAACCTCTTTACTCCCATGAAGTAGTGGTATGTTGTTGTTGTACTTAATATCTTTACTCTAACTTTCTTGTTCAATTATTCACAAGTTATATCGGATTGACAAGACTTAATATTTTATCTTTATTCTACATATCTTGTTAAATTGCCTAGTTTATTAGGATAGGACATTCTACATATCTTGTTAATAAGGTTTGATTATGCAGTCAATAAATTCATATGACAAGAGGAACAGACCTAGTTGCAAAAGCTGAAATATACGTATCATCATCGGTCAATCTGCAAATTATAAATACAAGATAAAGTCATTTGTGTTGATTTACTGTTTTGTTTCAAAAGTCTTTATTTTGCCTCTCACCAAATCCAGTACCTCACAATGACACAAGTTCCTATCAAAAGTCTTTGCTATTCTTTTTAGTCTGTTTAAGATGGAACATACTAAATTTAGAAAAAGGTGTTCCATCTTAAACAGACTAAAAAGAATAGCAAGACACATGAATTGAAACAGTGAGAGTAATTATTAAAATGCAGAGACCTGTGTTTTCGGTAAGCAGTCACCCGAGCCTGGTCACTGCGACCCCTTTGTGAAGAGGCACCCCTTCTCCCAAAGTTATGAGGCTATTTTGCCAAGTTCCTTATAGATAGTTGTCTCGCACCCCTAGGTATTCTCTACCTACCCACCTGTGTTGGTCAGGTACAGGAACCCTCTTGCTCAAAGTCGTTCGAGCTTTTCCTGGAGGTATGACATGGGTAACTTCAGCACCGTAGTGCCTGATATTTGAACATTGGCTCGAGGTATTTTTTCTACCCCTTCTTACCACGAACACCTTACATTCTTGAACCAATAACCATCTTTCGGCTAATCTAGCCTCCTCTGTCCCCTGGGACCAACAAGGGGTAGTAAATAAAACTCTATTGCCTTCATTACTAACTAGAAGATCATTGTTTATTATGATATTTCCATTCCCTCTTCCTAATCAAGATTTACGTAGAAAAAGAAGAAGAAATTAAAAAGACTGAAATATGTCAATTCCTTGGATGATTTTTCTGAGAATTATACAGTAACATGAACAACGATTATGTACATGTTATTTAATATATAGAAGTAGAAGTCATGTAGAATCTGTGTCAAAACAAGAAATTGCTCCAATGATTATTTAAGCATTACTTTATCATTCACATAGGATTCCTCCAAATTACAATCTTGTTTGCAAAGATCTCCATACTATAATTTTAGTACTAACAGAAACTCCAGTTAGCACTACAAATACTTGTTATAAGGAAAATATGCGAAAATACATAACTATAAAGACAAATACTTCTTGGCTCGATTAGATTGATGAGTTCTCAAGCCTTTTTTGGTATTACTGTCAAAGAGTCACGTTTTCTGGCTGTTACACCCATGCTTTCAACCATATTAATAGATTTAGGAGAGACACCATCAGGAAGCTCCCAGTTGAATCCGTGAAGCAACGATCCTAGAGCAAAATGCATCATGCGATGGCCTAAAGGCAAGCCAACACACATTCTTCGTCCAGCACCAAATGGAATTAGCCCATAATGCTGACCCTTCATGTCTATTTTTGAGCCAAGGAACCTCTCGGGCTTGAAACTCATAGGATCATCCCAATATTCAGGATCTCTTCCAATTGCCCAGGCATTTACCAAGACTTGAGTATATTTTGGTACGTCGTACCCCATGAACTTGGTGTCTTGAATTGTCTCTCTTGGGATCAAGAAAGGGAGAGGAGGATGTAAGCGAAGTGATTCCTTAATTACCGCTTGCATATAAGGAAGATTGTCAATGTCACTTTCTTCAAACTTCCTGTTTGGTCCAATTACTTTTGATATCTCTGTTTTCACTTTGTCCATTGCTTGTGGATGGCGCAAAAGCTCTGTTAGTGCCCATTCTACGCTGCTGCTAGTCGTCTCTGTACCAGCTAAAAACAATTCCTGTTGTTTCATACATATACAACAAACTTAATTTCATGGTACTGCAATATTTGAGTAAATTTCACGGGGCTCCAATCTGAGGATAATTTTAACCTTGTATAATTAGTGTTTACCGACTAGGACAAGTAAACAGTGAATCTAGTTGGTTATTTGTGTAAAGATCCCAAAAAATGTGCACAGTAATTTTCAATCAAATTAGTTCATATACAACTAATGATAGTGAAATTATTTAATGTTGAAACGAAAAGTCTAGAGATTTTAAAAAAACTTACCAGCACGAATATTTTGATCTCATGTTCTGATAATTTAGCTGGTTCATCTTTTCCACTCCCCTCAAATTCAAGTAATACATCCAAGAAATCATTCCTCTTCTCCGCACCCTCCTTTCTTTCTTCCTCGCGTTCCTTCATAAATATAGATATGGTTCCCACAGCCTTCCCCATGTCTCGCGTCATTTTCTTCCTCAAACTTTGTAAATCAAACTTCCTAAGAAATGGAAATATGTCAGAAATATTAGCAATACCTGCACATTCATTGATTCCCTTCATGGCATTGAAGAACTCTGAGGCCTCCTCGGATTCTGGATCAGCCAGGTCTTTCGACAGAATCAAATTCCCTAGCATATTAAACGATGCTAGGAATACAAAACGTGTTACTTCAATCCCACTTCCTTTTTCAGCAAAATTCGCTGCTTTCTCTATCCATTTTAACATATTATCCACACATTTTCGCCTTACTGGCACTGTTTCATTCATCTTTTTGTGTACAAACATTTCCACAGTACATATCCGCCTCTGAAAGCGCCAAAAGGAGCCATATCGGCCTACAGCCAAAGACCCTTGATAGTAACTGTGAACCTGATTTACATCAGGTATGAATCGATCCGCAAAGGAAACATCATGGTTCTTGAATAGCTCTTCAGCAGTCTCAGCTGTTTGAACAACCATAAAGTTTGTTGAGGTTCCAAGTTTTAACCACAAAACAGGTCCATATTTCTGTTTTAGAGCTGCCATTCTTTTGTATGGCTCTGTTCCTAGTTCAAACATGTTACCAAAAATTGGCAATCCAGGTGGTCCTGGAGGTAATTTGTAAGAATATTTAGTTGTCTTTTTCTTGGAAAAAAATAGAATGAAAGCTGGTAACAAGATGATTGAAGAAAAAAACAGATAGCTCCATTCCCATTCCATCTCTCTTTTGGTTCTTTTTTTGGTTTGCTATAAATTATGTGATGGAAGCTCTTATTTATAATGTTATATTGCTTGCCATTTGAACTACTGGCAAAAAAAAATAGTTGAGATACAGGCTCGATCGAACTCAGTAACTTTAGTTCAAATTTTGTCTCCGACCGGGCTCACGAGCTATATATTAATGTCTTATGTCTGTGTCAATTACATATGACCCTTGATTTTTCTTTTTAAACTTCAGCCCTCGTTTGCTTGTATAATCATATGTTAGTTTAACATTTTCAATGCTTCGTTAATGTCAAAGTCAATGATAAATTATGTCCACAAAACTTGCTTCTTTGCTTTATTACAATGTAAAAGTCAATGATAAATTATGTCCACAAAACTTGCTTCTTTGCTTTATTACACTACGCAAATGACATTGTCCATTTCCCAATTTTTATCTCACTTGATAACAAACAGTACTTTGAATGATTGACATCACTATTCATTAAGAAAATGATAACAAAATGTTGCAAATTTGAATACATCCACTTGCACTTAAATATGATATGATATGATACAATTAGATAAGCACTATAATTTCTTCATTTTAATTCATTTTTGAGGTTAAATTGAGGAAAAACGTATTAGTAGTTATTAAATATCATAAAGAGATTGAGAGCCATGAAATCTCAAGTTTAAATTCCAATGGAGATTAAAATACTAAGTGATTCTTCCCATCTGTTTCGTTCATTCTAAATCCATTTTTGAGGTTAAATTGCAGGAAAAACGTATTAGTAGTTATTAAATATCATAAAGTGGTTGAGAGCCATGAAATTTCAGGTTCAAATTCCAATGGAGATTAAAATACTAGGTGATTTTTCTCATTTATTTCGTGAAATTAATTGAGGTGCTTATGTAAATTTGAATTAGTCTTAATCTCAACGTGAATATCTGACACTGAATAAGAAAAAATAAATAAGTTATGTAGCAAAATGCATGTCAATCTTCTAGAAGGATGGTGATATGTTTAGAAGTATTCAATTAATGTAGGATGGACAATGAATCATGTATGATGTATTATTATCTATAGCAGTTGGAGTTCTTCTAGAATGAAAATGACAAGGACAAAGAGATTCATTGCTTGAGTTTTTTTCTTTTTGGGTGAGGGCATTTGATTAGAGTGGTTCATTTTTTTTTTGTGGCCTAAAAAATAATTTTAATAAGAAGCTTCGAATTAATTTGAAGGTTATATTTTACTCCCTCCGTTCACTTTTACTTATCACTTATTTCTAAAATAAATTTTCATTTTTATTTATCACTTTTACCATGTCAAGAAAAGACAAATTTTTTTATGTTTTACCCTTAACATTAAATACTATTCTTCATATCATTTTTCAAGACCCAATACTAAACATTAATTTGTAGGGATATTATGATAAAATATCCATATCAATAATTGTTTTCTTAATAGGTGTGCCAAGTAAAGCAATGACAAATAAAAATGAACAGAGGGAGTAGCTCTTTAAAAGATGTAATACAATTAGTTAATTTTTCTAACATTTTTTGAGTTTTGAATTACTTGAATTTATATTTTCATTTGACATAGTTAAATTCTTATAAATAACAAAATTGATAGTATATATCTATGAAGAAAGATTTATATAAAAGAAAGTTAAAATAATGGTATAAATGAATTTTAGAGGGATTGGACAAACTCATTTTGACTTAGTTGCATCGTATAATCTTTTTTTAGATCGTTTTTAAAATTGTGTCATGTGTTAGCTTAGTATGCTATATTTCGTCGTTAAAATATAAATAAATGATTTTATAAAGACAAACTTTAATCCACTAAGCTAATAGTGGGTATAATTTAAAGAGTGAACTTAAAAAAAAAAAGAAAAATTACTAAAGTACACACCTTTACTATATTATTTTTCATTTGTCCTTATATCTTTTAAAAATAACTAAAATTCCTTATTTTAATAATGTATTAATGTATCAGTGCTTGTATTAATGTATCCGCGCTTTCATTAATGTATCCGGATTGGGTTAATTTTTACTTTAATAATGTATCTGTATTAATGTATATGTGCTTTCATTAATGTATCCGGATTGAGTTAATTTTTGTTTTAATAATGTATCTGTTTTAATGTATTCGTGCTTGTATTAATGTATCCGCTCTTTCATTAATGTATCCAGATTGAGTTAATTTTGAGGGAATATTGTAATTTAAAAAAAAGTAGGAATAGATAGTAATTTCATCTTTACACTATGTGATTTATGTAACTTACCCTAAAAAAAAACCATTTGTGCAAATGCCACACAATGACATTCCAATTACTAATAATAACTCTTTTAGATTAACAATTACTTAAAAAGTATAATAACTACTCCCTGTTAATATTTAATGTAAACCTTGAAAAATCATTTTTTTTTTTTAGTAAAAATGTATTTATTTATCATTCCATTTTGAATTTTCCTTTTTTCTAAAATAAAAAAAAAAAAAAAACATTCATTAGTAGTTATTGAATAATTTCCCCCTCCCTCACAAAATTACTCGCTATAACACTTGTCTAAGCACGAAGAAGAATTGGGAAAATGGCGATGGAGAAAGGTGAGGTGATTTACAAAATTTACAGAACCCTAACTTATGGATTATCGCCGCTGATTCAGCTGCATCTGCGGTGGCGTAGATTCCGCGGCCTGGAACATCCTCTCCGCTGGCGCGAGCGTCTCGGATTACCTTCCCTTTCTCGGCCCCCTGGCCCTCTCTTCTGGTTCCACGCTGTCTCCCTTGGTAACTCTCCTTCTCTCTTCCATTTTTTTTACCATGTCTATGTACTTACATTCACTCTTGCAGCTTGTTTGGATGGTTGTTAAGTATTGTATTGTATTGTAATAGTAGTTTAAATTCAATATTTAATTGTTAGTTAACAACGAAAAAGTCCCATTTTATGTAATAACCAATTTGGTGTGATCGGTGCTTATCTTATTTTTTTTCTCATTTTGTCTTTACCTACTTAGGATTTATACTTTAAATTATTTATGTGTGATATTATGTAATGACGAAAAACTATATAATATATCCAAAAATGTTGTACTCATCAAAATAATATAGGACGATACAATACAACACAATATAAGATAGTATAATACATTATGAAACAATATATAACAATCATTTAAACATAGTGTTACTCTAGGTGCACAAACAGAGCAGGAGAGACTCGTAATGTATGCATATTAGAATTAGCGAGTATGATAGATATACACACATATTATTATTATTGTGTGTATTTGTAGATATCAACCACCTTCCCCAAATATACACACATATTTTTCTGCTATTGTGAGGTAGTTGTAATTTATACAACTGTATATTGTGCGATTGTTGTTCAAGTTGTTGATTTGTAGTCCTTCTGTCCCAATTTATGTGACACCTTCTGATCTTGCACGAAGTTTAGGAAAGTCTTTTGAAATTTGTTATCTAAAACAAACTTAGCCATTTGCGTGGCAATAAATCATTTTATTAAGGGCAAAAGATGAATTTTAAAAGTTAAATTATATCTAATTATAGAAAAGTGACATTCTTTTTGGGACGGACTAAAAAAAGAAAGTATGCCACTTAAATTGGGACAAATAGAGTATTATTTATTATTGTTTCTTTTTTCCCTTTTCATCCTAATTTGAAATTGTTATCGGTTATTTAATTTGTTGTTAAAATGGGGAATTAGGTGAAGGTATGTGTGCGATTCCTGTGATCAAATGCTGCATTGAGAGGAGGCCTGAAGTAACTGTCTTGATGACCACAACCACCAAATCAGCATTGTGAGTCTCAATTTTAATTCAAAGTCTGTAAATACTTTTATCTTCATCCTTCGTTATTTCGTCAAGCGTTTGGTGATAACAAATTTTGTAATGTGATAATGGCCGGAAAAATTAGTATTTTGCAATTATAGTTTAGTTTTCTGCTGCATAAAATAGAAGGTATTGTGAGAAATATATTAAAAGAGGTGGTTCTGTGATAATGGGGGACAGATAATGATACACGATATCCTTGATGTTAAAAATCTAGTTTAGTGTATTAATTGTTGACACGGGAAAAGAAAGACCTATTTGAAAGTGCGTTTACGTTGTTAATAGTAATGGAATTCAAGTTATGTTCAAGATTCCTTTTAGTGCCCTATAGAAATGGAAGGCATATCTAACTTATTGGATCAAAACAATGTGGACAGAATCAACTACTTCGTGATGAGAAACAGAAGATGTCTTAGATCAGTTAATGCAAAAACAAAATATTGTGCTTTCCAGTATGCTATTTACTTTAACTTGTTTACTGATGTGGATATTCCAATTTGGTCATTTAACAACTTCCGCCAGATTCATATGGCCGTTAGTTTCATTTCTCTTCATCCCCTGCTGAAAAGCTAATTCATATTTAATACCTAGTGTTTTTTCCTTACAGTGAGGTAATAAAACACCAACTTCCAAGTAATGTCATTTATCAGGTACTTGTTCCATTTCCTTAAGACTGATGCACAATTTACATTTTGCTTGGTAGACGTCACTACATTGAGTTATCTGACAAAACACCAACTTCCCTTTCAAGCGTACTATTCCATTGACTTTTGCAAGTGAAATCTAAAAACAGGAGATCACAACCTAGCTCTTCTTCCATGCTGTTAGCTTGTTTCCTCCCTCCCTTTCTTCTGACCACACTGGGTGAATCTCACCCTCTTATTTTTAAGAGTTCTTATGATGTTCTGGCATTTCTTTTTGTGCACAAATGTTTCTTCTGAATATTTCTCCTTCCTATTTCCATGTATATAAACTGATTTACTTTTTTTTTTTAATCCAAAATTACTACTTCTGATTTATATTTTATACATGGCTTTCTTACCAAAGTTAGAAGATAGAGAAGGAGCTCTCTAACATGTTTACAAATTTACCAGTTTTCTCCAGTTGACACGCCTGGCGCCATTGATGCTTTCCTTCGTTATTGGAAGCCAAGTGCAATCATGTTAATGGAAAGTGAACTCTGGCCAAACCTGATTATAGGTGCTGCAAAAAATAGGGTAGGGAAATATCTTTTCTGAATGCTTCTGAACTGAGAGATGCCTGTTATTGTAACTTTTAGTATCTTGACTAAAGGCTTATATTTTCTGCTAAGGACTTGATGCAAATTTCACTTAATTTTTTCATGAGAACACCATTTTGTTTAACCATTGTTATCGTCCAGACACCCTATTTTGTGGTTTAGCATCTATCTTGTTCTTTTTCGTTTTAATTCTCATTGTATTCACTTGTATGTCAGTGTATTATGTTTGTTTCTCTGCTTACTCTCATCCATTATGCTACTCAGATTGCACTTGCATTGCTTAATGCTCGATTATCTGCAAAATCTTATGACAGTTGGTCTCAGCCATTAGTTAATTCTCTGACATCATTAATGCTCTCTAAATTCTTGTTGATTCTTCCACTGGTACGTATCTCATATATTCTCATTGAAGTGTATGGATTTTAACGACATCATTTTACCTTAAGCTTCTGATTTTATTTCTATAAAGAGCACTACCCAGGCCATTCGCTTTCAACTGCTGCAGTGTCCACCCTTCATCATAAATTTTTGCGGTGACCTAAAGTATGGTATGGCCAAAAACAAAAACTTATTAGCTTGCATGATACAATAGAACTACTAGCACTCGTAATAAATTCATTTATATATTCCATTAGGAATATTTGTGACGTTTACCACTGCTTACCAGAGAGCAGCCATTGATTGTACCCCTGTTCTTTTTCCCTTTAGCCATAGGGAACATTGACACGAATGAAGGGGATCAAATAGCACTGAAAGAGTTGCAGGTACAGCTTATGAACAGAAAGGTTTGGATGGCATCTTCAATTCATAAGGGTGAAGAAAAAGGTAGTTGTTTTTTGGTATATAATGTCTTTCCGCGTATTAAAGACCTTTCATGGAGATGAAGCAATGAAAAGAATCTCGAACTTGAAGCAACGGTGTTAGATAAGAGGGTCATAAAGGCCCCTTTTTCTGTTACTTTGTAGCATGGTAGTAGTTTCAGCTTGGGTTCATGCAGGCATGTGTGTGAACAAACTGTGTTCTCTGTGTGTGATTCTTTTTACCTCCCTTACAATTTTCTCTAAGTTGTTCAAAAGAGGTTGAGAGGGTACTGGACCCTTAAACTCCCTCATTATGACTTCTATTTGGTTGAATGAGTCTAGACTGAGTGAAGAGAAAACTTCTGAAGTCTGTTTGTCATATAGTCACGGTTCAAGTTTAAAAAAATTTGTGTTCTGTGTATGTGTTTCTTTTTAACTTCCCTTACAATTTTCTCTAAGTTGTTCAAGAGAGGTTAAGAGGGTACTGGACCCTCAAACTCCCTATTTATGACTTCTATTTGGTTGAATGAGTGTAGGACTGAGTAAAGAGACAACTTCCGAAGTCTGTTTGTCATACAATCACGGTTCAAGTAAAAAACAAATTAGTGGTTCAGCTTGACCTTGAATTCCCACTTCAGTTAACAAAGCTTAAGGGCATCTGCACTTTGTTTCTTTTCAATTTAACATAAGCTAATTTTTTCCACTTCTAACTTATTAAAAAAGGAACTTTGTTCTACTTCTCTATTTTTTTTCTAAAAAGATGCATGTATTGATTGAGTGTTTTATGGTAATCAGTGTTTGTCTAAGTGGAAAGGGATCAGAAAGGGAAAGGGAAGAGGGGTTTCACATATGACGTGAGTAACCTTCTATTCTTGGGATTGAGCAGAAAAGCAGTAAATAGAGTGTACCTCATGGTCTGATGACTATGAATATAACTAAAGTTGCTCTGTGCTGCTGATTGAATTTGTAAAAACATTGATATGCAGTCATGTTAAGTGTACACAACGCTTTAAAGCAAATACATCCGGATATCATCACCATCATTGTGCCTCGGCATCCTCAGCTTGGAAAACAAATTGCTTTGGTATGACTCATGTTCTAGCCTATTAGAATTTATTATTGTCCTTCTCAAATTGCCCCAACTTCTCTCTCTTAAAAGTTAACTTGACCGTATCATTAAGTTTATTGAACCATGATCACGCTCAAATGCTTCTTCAAACTGTCTAGTGAACTCTTGAATGATCTTGATCTGTTCTTTAAGCTTGTATTCATCCTCATTCTCATGTCCATCCAGTGGGCAGTGGAGGAAATAGTTAAATGGGTTCCTGATATTGCATTATAGTTCAAGAGCAAGAAATTTGTCAAGTGAACATAAAAATACTTGAAAACAGCCATATTTTGTTAGATAAATTCAGAACAGCATGCGTTTTGACCTTAAACCATAAGATTTAGAGGGATCATGATCCTAAGTTGCTAATAGGGAAGTCCATTGCCCAACAGGTTCAAACTGGGCTAGGAATGCTGATGTACTCTTTGAGATGGATGGCTAAGGAAAGGCTTTTCAGATCGCTGTAACTTTTTCCATCTTCAGGGAATAATTAAATTGAAGCTCTTATGTGGTCTCATTGGACCTGAGAAAGGAAGGGATAATTGTTGGTGATAGAGATAGTAGAAGAAATTCCATCAAGATCAGGCAATTTGAAGCCACATTTGAACTCAAAAATGTTTCCACAGAACCCGAAAGACTAGGTCTCCTCAAAGTGCAGTCAAGCCCATTAAAGTACCTGACATGCATTTAAACGCTACCAGTGACCACATGTTTTATATTCATAATGAGCCTTCCCCTTTCACCACTTTCTTGTCATTAAAAATGTCCTCAGGGTTGTTGTCAAAAGAGGCATGCATCTCATAACATGGAACTTGTATATTACTTCCTCTATCAAGACTGGATTTATGTTGTCTTCCTCAACTTATGCAGGAATTGGAGAAAGTTGGAGTAGGGGTAGCATTACGGTCACGTCATGATAAGCTCATGCCTGGGACAAACATATATGTGGTTGACACATTAGGTTAACCTCTTTAGCCTTATGATAATTCCTCAAGCTAGTTGACTCAGATTTTCAGTTTAGATCTGTTTAAGCTTTACCATCCCATTTCCTTTTTAAAAAGTTAGTGGGTAATTATTTTCCTGTAGGTGAAATAGTTGAATGATCTCCATCACATTTTTTTTTGTGAATTGTAACAAACTAAGAATAGCTAAGAGAAACTCAGAAAGAGTTTAGAGTTTGTTGCTAATATGCTTTGTTCTAGTTGTGGGTCAAATTGCCTAGAATGACTAGAGTGCGGTGCATACCAATTAATGATCTCATCTCTCTCTTCTTGCATAAACTTTTACATGACGTAGATCCACATACTTCAACAAGGTACAAATAGAAGTTTCAGTTTTGTCTTGCAAATTTTCCTTGTGTTCCCCCTATGGAAAAGATCCAGCTTGCACATGAGAGCAGGTTGAAACTCTAACCCCAAAAGAAGCTATACCTACATAAGAACTAAAACTTATTTGTTGAGCCACAATCCACACCATATAACAATTTCCTTATATGTATCAGATATTTGCCTATAGAAGCTAGAAGATTAGGTACAGTAAATTTTAATGGATGAAATACTTCCCTTTTGCTTCTTGTTGCAGAGCTGTATGAACTAAGTCATTGATATTTCTTATTATTTGCTCTGTAGGTGAATTGCAAAAGTTTTACAGACTAACACCAATAGCTGTGATTGGAGGTTCATTTCTACCAGGTTCAGCTGGTCATAATATTTCAGAAGCTGCTGCAGCAGGCTGTGCTATTTTGACTGGTCAATTCCGTTCCCATCTTTTAGATAGAACTTGGATCCAGTCTGCAGTTAGTCTGGGATCAAGGCTTCTTTCCTTTGTTTCTTTGGAGTGCCTGGTTAATTTGTTGTAAGCTTTCATGTTTGACTGTCATCTGGTGCATAACATATATTTATATCAGTTTTTTCTGTTGGTTCAATTATCAGGTCCTTATATCGGTCATTTCTCTCATATGGCAACAGAGATGCAACGCTTGAATCCTTTGTCAGTATTACAGGTGTGGATACTTACTTTGATCTATACACACTCGGCTGGCGTGCATTGGGCATTCATGAATGCATTCGTAATGTGCTATTTATGCCTTTTATTGCAAGAGAAGGATGGCATAAATATTTTAGGAAGGGGTAGTTCAGCATGTGCGGAAGACTCTTCTATTTATGTAGTGAAATTTCAAGGTGAATTATGAGAGGATTCCTTGAATGTTGCATGCACAAACCCTAAATTGGAGAAAGGCAGATAACTAACATGTTTTGGAGAAAAGGAAGACTCAACATAGTATATAACCAAAAAAATGAGAAGGTGGAACAGCAACATAACACTTGGCATTTTGAGAATGAAAGTATCTTGTTCAATAGCTCTTATTGAATGATTGAAAATGAAATAAGAAGATAAAGCTAGTCAAGACTCTTATAATTAACAACCTTTTTGTCAATAGCCTTTGACTACAAATATTGGATTTGTTAATCTTTCTCCTAGAATGTGCATCTAACGTACTGGAGCTAAATTTCTTTGGTATGAATTTGCATTTTCTAGGTGCTTTTAATGAAATTTCTTACTTCATAAAGAAAAGGTCAATAGCCTTTGACCGACAAAAGTTTCAAGAACCAGGTTGTTATCTTCTGCAGAAATTCTGAATGTTTTAGATAGCATAGTACTGTAATAGTGAAGTATCCATATTAAGTATGTCAGATATGTAAATTGATACTGTACCTTTTAATTTTAAACATTACAATCTTTATACTAGAAAGATAAGCCAACTACAGTGATATATAATTTGGTCCTGATAAACCTGCAGCAGGAAGAGACTAACATTTCACATTGTGATTTAGCTGGAGAAGCATATACACTTATGAGTCTGTAGGGCTGAAAGTACTGTTATCACAGAGGCATCAGCATATTTCAGTGTATACTGTGGTTTACTTTGTATATGATTTTTTATCTCCCTCTTTGAGATCCTTATCGGACTCCTTTGCTCTGGCAGGTTTCTGGACACATTCTTATCGAAGCTCTCAGCAACCTTCTTAGTGATGCAAAACTCTTGGAAGAACGCCAGGAAGCTGCTAAGCAAGCTTATCATGCTCTGTCTTGTGGGATCACTGAAAATGTTTGGAGCCTTCTAGACTTCCATATTTTTCGGATTGCACTGGCAAACCAAGGTTTGATCCTGTGAACCCCTTGTCTCAGCTCATCCCTATCTATGATTGGACTGTGTCATGTTTAAAAAAGCCTTCACGAGTTCCTGCATCACTATCATGATCTTGAAAAGGGAAGAAAAATGTGAAGAGCATAAAATGCTGTTCCCTCATTCCCCTGTATATCAGGTTCTCGTCTATTAATTTTCATTAATGTGGTGAGAAACGTGCCTGGCTCATTGCATGCTAGATTGTGCCATGCAATACCTCATTAGATATCTGGTTGTCCTCTGTTAATTCCTCAGCTGTAAGCTTGCTTGCCTGAAATTTCTGCAGGAGCTACTGTAATGCATTTCTTTTGAATCCCACCTACACCCTTACTTTGCTAATACCTTGGGCGATTTGGATTTCCCTCAGCTTCTTTTGATATTTCGCGGCAGTTAAATATCTACTTTTTTGCTTTCTCAGATTGTCCTTAGTATGATTCGCCTCTCAAAATGCTTTATGAGTAAAGAGCAGCCTAAGAGGACAAGGATTTCTCAGGGGAGGCCTCAAACGGAAGTGTGTCACAAGTATCAGGTATTGCAGTGCATTAATTATATCATTAGCTATTATCTGGGTAGTGTTGGGTAACACCTTTCTTATGCCGTTTGATTAAGAATTTTCTTGGCATAAACTCAATAGAGAGCAATTTTGTTTGGTTTGGAAGTCAAAAACTTGTTTCCGACAAGCGACACAAAGATCTTCCAAAACTTGAAATATTCCTGGTTTAGGGATCATCAGTATTTTCTAATTGTGTTCTATATATCATATCATTGCTATTAAATGCCAGAACTTAGTGTAGAAGAAGGATCTAACTGACTTGTTCAAATTATCATTGATTCAGTCCAGTAACAATGATGCTTGATTGGCTCGAGATGATGTTATTGCTGCAATACTAACTATTAAGGCATGCAAGAGGAGCAGCAGAAATTCTTCAGAGTGAGATTGCTCAGAGCTTGAAATGAACAACATGATAATCTGAATGGAGTGCATTTGCACTTTTGTGGATTGGACGCGATACTTTGAAATCTCTGGACTAATTTGCTGATTAAAGTTATTTACATCTTGCATGGCTTCTCCACAACTGTATATTGGTTCACTCCCTAGCTGCATCTAGCATCTTTCTGAGCTTCGCAATGATTTCAGCTTCTATCGGGATCAATCTATACAGCTTTCATCAGAGCTCTATTCTGGGAATCACTGCCTGGAATGGTGACTCTGGTTGTGGTAACAGGTAAATGCAGTCATAATCTTCATCGTAGAGGCGACCTAGGTGACAAAACGTCCAGAAATTTGTTCAGTTAACAACTTGTTACAGTTATGGTGAACTATGGCTGGGCATGAACAATAACAACATTGACTAATACTGAGAAGTAGAGTATACTCTGTGTTCAACATATACAAAATGCAGATAAAAATTAACTAGAACAACTGTTTTTTTGTATAATTGTCGTATTCGGGTTAATTTGTGCGCATTGCTACTAATTTCATAGGTACTTGCTACCTTCCACCAAAACAGTTGCTTCATTGCGTGTCATTACTTCTTATTATGCTTGTGGAAATGTTAAGCCCCTTAAGAAATTTCCTTTCTCGTTTTTTAGTTTACGTATTCAATCCACTCGCTCAACTAATTCAGATTTGTACCATATAGATCATTAAAAGTGAAAATTTTGTTCATCAGAATTCCTCCATCACCCAAGACCTTGACTTTAGTCAAGGATAGAGGAGTTTCATTCATTCCATCATATTTTATTTTATTTTATCTTTGATAGATTTTTGGCTCAAAAACACTATTTTTGAAGTAATTCTTCGAGAAGAAAAAAAATCAACTTGCCACCTTTTTCTTCTTTTCCGTACACTATAATGTCAAAAATACATACATAAGTATCTTGTTTACTCTAAAATCCTAACCAATAAACAATTTATATTCAGTACAAGCAAATGTTCTAATGCTAAAATAAATATTGTTGAATGCATGCTATGTATAACTAAAGGGTTATTTTTATATATCTGTCTTTTGTTGCCCCCTAATGGCCACCACCTCATTATATAAAAAGATTGTATAATGTGAAATGACAAAAATCCAAAAAGATACGACCTTCCCCACTACAATTTTTTTTTAAAAAAATAATAATGACAACAAACTTAGGTATACGTGTATCATGGAACTATCTTTGATTTGCAATTTGAGATATTTGTTGCGTTGGCAAATTTAAGATTTAAATTTATGAATTTGATTTTAAAAATTTTTAGTATTAAATTCATAATATTTTTAGAAGTACGAGTTCATATCTATTAAATTATTTACGTCTTGTGATTTTAATAATTTTTTGCAATTTATGTTTCACGTTGAAAATACTGAATTCAAATAAACGTGAGTGATAGAACCAAGATTTGATCGAAGTGGTAAAATCAAAATAGTAATGAAAATATAAGTCTATTGTCTTATATTCTGAAAGAAATTTTTACACTATCAAATCATCTTTATTTATTGTAACAGATAATCTATCTTCTTTTTAAAATTACAATTTTCACATTTTACTTCCTTATCCAAAACATTTTTAGAAGGATTTGAACCAAGTTTGAGTATCAGTTGAAAGTTTTTTTTAAAATCAAAATATTTAGTACTTCTTTTCAAACTACTTTGAACAATTTGAAAATATTTTATTAATTTGACCTAATAATGTTGGCTATGATGGCAAAGCTTAGAGCAGCAAAGATTTGACCCATTGTATTATTGTACCGGACTATAGAATATAATACTACTACTTTTCTCCTGTGTCGAGGAACTTAGTTTTTGACCCCATTACTTCTTAAAATATTGAAAGACTCGTTATTTATTTATAATCGATTTAGTTGAATAAACTTGAAAAATATCATAGTTGAGTTTTGTTGAACTTGATTGTTGAAAGAAGACAAACGTGTGTATAGTAATTTTTGAAGGTTTAAATTGTATCTAACGTGAATTATTGTTATTTAAAATTTATTCATACCAATTTTAAAGTAAGAACATATTGAAATTACATAGTAAATTAATTTTATAGCTAAATTATGAAAAAATTATCAGAATTTATGATATGACAATGATTTAGTATGGTCAAAATTTGCCGCGAATCTCGGCGAGTTCGTTAGACCAAGCAAATTTGCACTAAAAGATTCTATTTATGCAAAATGTTTTAGGGGCAAAGAATTATGTCTTTTGGTAGAAGGCAACAAATACTTTATGAAAAGGGCATAAGTTGATCGTGACACTATGTTATAAAAAATAAAAAAGGATTTTATTTTGGCGCATTACCAAAAAGAAAAAGGACAAGCCAACAGGGTAATTCTGCCCACAGATTTTGACAACAACATTTTACATGCTCCCAAAAAAACAAAAAAACAAACCTCGATTAATTTGAATCCGTGTCGCGTAAATTAAGCTTATTTAAAAGATAGTGTTTAACTTTTTTTATATATAGATTCCGAACGCAAAATTTTTAATTAAGAATGAAGAGATTTGTATATCCCATCATTAAAGATGGAGCTAGTAAGAGCTTAGAGTAGTTATTTTCGATTTTTTTTATATATTTATTTCTTTATATTTTAAATTCTTTAATAAAAATTCTGATTCCGTCGTGGTCTAGCGTGACCCAAAACATGTGATTTTTTCATATTTTTTATTTTTTCAACAGCCAAAGAATTCTGACCTACTGCTTCAAAACATGTGAATTTTTCTTATTTTTATTTTTTGGGCATCTAGATGAACACATGTTTCTTCTAGAACATATTCTATAGTACAACAGGTCCCATGCTTTATGGCTTATGCCCTCCTTTTTCCCAATAAACACCCCTTTCAAATAAGTCGTGTTTTTCGTGGTTTTTTCATGTTATAACTTTCATATCAATTCAATTGATTCGGCCCCTCATAAAAAAAAGTACTTTAATAAATAAAGTTGTTTTCACTTTATATATTTTATTTTATTTTTGTATTAGTTAACATCATTTTATTAAATATAAAATTTAGAAAAAAAATATTAAAATTTATTTATATTTATATGACTGTAAATAACTTTATGGTAAGAGTAAAAAGAAAATTTTAAGGTTAGCTTTGGAAAAATGACATTTTTAAAAATAAGAGTATGCCAGATTGAGATGAATGGATTATTAAGATAAAATTTATTTACATTCTCAATCGCTTTGAAAAATAAACTCGCCTTTTTAATTTCAAATGATAGATTTTTTATTTTTTATAAATAGATGTTTATTAATCTTAAAGGAAATTTACTTATTTTTAAATACTTTTTGTCGTCTCCAAATTATAAATATAAACTAATTTCTGGACATATGTATTGCATATATATTTCATGTAAAATTTTATAAATTCGTTAGAACAGTTAAATTTTCATAAAAACATGTACTATCAATCTCATGTTATTCAATGCTATCTTTTTAGAGGTCGTTTTGATCGATCATTTTGCCAAATAATAATTAAAGCATAGGTTAGTAATACTATATATATACATTATATAATTACTATCCTAAAAATCACACTGTAATTTTTTTTAAAAAAAACCTTAAAATATACGAGAGTTTTTATTTATCATAGGGACCAGTCAATGGTTGGAAATAGATCCACAGAATATACCAAGACTAAAAAACATCATTTTTTTTCTTTTTCTAAACTAACAACTAAAAACAACCTGTTTTGAAAAAAGGGAAAAAAATAACCATCATTTATAACCTATAGTTTTCAACTTTCAACAAATTTCTTGAGGGGAAAGAAAACAAAAACACTAAACTTTAAACAAAAGGAGTATTCCACAGCAGCCCCTCACAAAAAGAATCAAACCCTCAAACACCAAAAAAGACTCCTTCAAACTGCTAGCAGAGCACATTCTCTTCCCTTTTTCCACTTTCCTCTGTGAAGTTCTTCAATTTTCTTCATCTGGGTCTTTGATTAATTCACCAAATATGCATTCAAATCACTTACTTCTTGAAGAACCCATCAGGATGGCTTCAATTTTAGAGCCATCTAAAGCTGTAAGTGTTATAAAAATCGAATCTTTTTAATGTATTTTTCTGTTAGATCTATGTTTGCATGTGGGTTGGTTGTTTATGTTTGATGGGGTTTGCTTGTTTTTGAATCTTGCAGAATTTTTTTCCGGCTATGACTAAGATTGTTGGGACTTTGGGTCCTAAATCTCGATCTGTTGAGGCTATTTCGGCTTGTCTTAAAGCTGGAATGTCTGGTAATCTTGAAATTTTGCTACTTTTTTTGGTTTTTTGGTTATTGGGTTTATAGTTGGGTATGTATTGATTGTTAATTTGTTTGTTGGTAGTGGCAAGATTTGATTTTTCATGGGGTGATTCAGAGTATCACCAGGAGACTTTGGAGAACTTGAAGGCATCTATTAAGGCTACTAAGAAGCTATGTGCTGTATGTATAACAATTTGTTTTTTGTCCTTTTTTTTGCTATTGATGTAATTAATGCTTTTTTGTTTGCTTCAAATGTTTTAACTTGCCTTGCATTTGTTCAGTTTTTAAGACTCTGGTTGTTTATACATCTGTCCTGTGTGGAGAGTGGGTCAGGGCAGATGTATTAGACATGTACTGTTATGCTAAGTCTGTACTTGTTGTTACCAATAGAGATATTGGATGACTTTTCTACAAGGTTTTTCAATCACATTGAAAGAAATCAAGTAGCTTTTTGTAAATTTTATTGTCGTCTTGGTCTTTGTTGAGGTGTCAATTTGAATCATTGGACTGGACTTAACAAATATTATTTAGGGGTTATGCTAGTTACAACAACAGCAACATAACCATTGTAATCCCACAAGAGGGGGTCTGGGGAGGGTATAGCGTGTTTAGACCTTACCCCTACCTTGGGAGGTAGGGAGGCTGTTACCGATAGACCCGTGGTTCAAGGAAAAGCATATCAAAGCAGATACTGGAGAAAACATGACAAACTAAAGCATGATTTTATGATTATCGAAGTACAAGAGACAATAGAAAGCTTTAGTCGTAGTGTGTGTCTCTACTCCTACTCAGCCGTACAGTCTTTGAATAGGGACTTATGATGACAATGTAATCAGATATTGGAGCATTGTCCAATATAAAGGTAGTAAAATACATGCTGTTTTTGTTCCGTTCAGGTCATGCTAGATACTGTGGGTGCTGAGTTGCAGGTTGTCAACAAACGTGAGACACCTATTTCACTTAAGGAAGATGCAATTGTTACTCTGACTCCTCATCAAGGTCAAGAAGCATCTAATGAAGTGTTGCCAATTAACTTTGGCGGATTAGCCAAGGTCCAGCCCTCTCTTGTCTTTACTTTTCCCTTTCTGACAGTATAAGTTATTTGCAAATGCAGTGTCGAGATCGGGATAAGTATATTTATTCATCAACTCCATGGTAATTATGTTTGCTGTTAATTCTGCTTACAGGCTGTAAAGAAGGGAGACACCATTTTTGTTGGTCAGTACCTCTTCACAGGAAGCGAAACAACATCTGTTTGGCTGGAGGTACAAATTAGATGTTCTTCCCCTTCCGTGGCATTTTGGTGACATTTGGTTGGTAGTGGTAGATAAAATAATCTCCATGTAAAACTATCATTATTCATAGGATGTTTGCTTCCAATTTTTCTTTTTCACATAACTAATACATGCATGAGTTATGTGGGAGTGTATGTGTTATCTTATGCAGGGGAGAATGTAGAATAAGAATGTAGTGATTAATAATACATGTATTAAATAACTGAGTGTCAAAATAACCTTAATGTAGTAATTAATATTTTAGTATGTTAAAAAAACATATCTAAAATGTGCACGGTATATAATTTTTGATATAACAAGTTAAATATCCAATAATAAATAATCCCTACATCACAATCCTACTAATCCGTACATTACAAGCCCTTTATCACTATTTCATGGATCGTAGTCCCTGCTTATCTTTCTTCTAAACCAAGCGACCCGTTAGCATTAGTATTTAGCTATTGCTTGGTGAAAATAGTTTCAAAAAAAACAAGTTGATTGATTAGTATCTCCTAGGACTCTGTTCTAGTGGTAAAAGCGCATCACATGGTGTGTGTTTAAGCGTATGTCTCAGGTTCGACTGTTGCCACATACAAAAGCTTGATATTTAAGTGGAGAATTCTGATCCATGTCTTTTGTTCAATTTTTTCTTAAATTTTTTTGATGTTACTATAGATTAAAAAAATAAGATAGAAGGATGGACCATAATTCACCGAGTTTCAAACCATGTGCCATGGCCTCGTGGATGAAGGCTATCAAAAAAACAAAGAAGAAGAAAGAAAGTTGATTGATATGCTTGTAATTGTACCATCTCTGGACTAAGAAAAGCAATCTAAGTTCATTTTTGACACTGTTAACTAGATATTTCTGATGTGGCTTCACAGGTAGACCAAGTGAATGGGGATGATGTCATTTGCGTGGTAAAGAACTCTGCCACTTTAGCTGGGTCACTGTTCACCCTGCATGCTTCTCAAGTTCATATTGATATGCCTACCCTTACTGATAAAGACAAAGAGGTAAGTTACTCAAAGTTCATAACAATTGATAAGAGTCATTTCTATATCACTCCTGCATGTAATTAAGTTCAAGTTGCATAGTTAAAGATAATTTTCTCTGAGAACTTGGTGCTTAAGCATAACTATAACTGCTTACTCTCGAGTACCTGTGGTTTTTGAATGTCAATGTATATTGGATATAGGATTATCGGGACTTTGTAATCAACACATACGAGTTTTAGCATAGTTTCATTCTTGTTTCCTGCCTAAACATTGACTGACATAGCCCAACAGTAGGCACAAACCACCCTTACTACACTGTAACCCATCCCTAGGTTTGGCCGTTAGGTAAAACTAGCTTTGTTGGTTATTCCCTTATCCCAACTGGATTTCCACGTTAGCTTTTCTGGTGCTTCTAGAGTGATACCATTTAAATAAAATGTTAAACTATTGTATATGTTTTACTTTACAAGTGTAAGTTGGGTAAATAACACTTCACAACTAAAATAAGTGGGTCCCACTTTTTTCCCTCATTGTAGTAACATTTACATTATATGATCGTACTACTTTAGTTTATTGCTTTATTATCATTGTTCATACATAGTTTGTCTTGAAAAAGTGTACTTTTTGCTCTTTTTGGTGTCCTATTGTGGTTATTTTTGTAGGAATCCCTCTTTATTTACTCCGTACTTTTGGTTATTTAATTTTGTTCAGGTTATAAGCACATGGGGTGTTCAAAACAAAATAGACTTTATTTCACTATCATATACAAGGCATGCTGAGGATGTGCGTGAGGTATGTATTTTCATTACTTTCCGTTTCCTATTTTTTAAGACTCTTTTACTGTCATTGACTATTTGCATTTGTCTCGACGTACTGGACCGTTACTATGTGAAATTGACTTTATTCCTTGTGCTAAAATTCAGGCCCGTGAGTTCTTATCTAAGCTGGGTGATCTAAGTCAAACTCAGATCTTTGCTAAAATTGAAAATGTTGAGGTTAGTTGATACACTTGTATATTTACTGAGGTTCGTTGTTTCTGTTTTTTAGCAAGTCCCATGAGGTCTCTGTTTATGTTGAATATCAATAATTATGCAAGGGCATGGCATTTAACTTTCTGCCACTCTCTGTAATCTATATAGGGTTTGACTCATTTTGATGAGATACTCAAGGAGGCTGATGGGATCATCCTTTCTCGTGGAAACCTCGGTATTGATCTTCCACCAGAGAAGGTAACTATCTTCTCAACAGTCGGTGCTTACATGTTTGATAAGTCGGTTGGCTGGTTAGACAAATTTCATTTCTGTTTGACATTATCAGCATGCCAAAAGTGTTCTTCTAGATAATAGATATCCTTTATGGTTAATTATTTCCTTAATATTTTGAGTTTTGAGTGTGTCCAGGTTGAATTTTAAACAATATATTGATTGATTTTAAGCCCATCTACATACACTATTTCTCCTACTAACACATAATTCAATTGCAAAATTTGTGTGCCATAATTTTTTGTTGCTATGCTAATATCAGGCGGTTTGCAGGTGTTCTTGTTCCAGAAGGCTGCTGTTCACAAGTGTAACATGGCTGGCAAGCCAGCTGTAGTAACACGTGTTGTTGATAGTATGACTGACAATCTCAGGCCTACTCGTGCTGAAGCAACAGATGTTGCTAATGCTGTCTTGGATGGTAATCTACTTGGGGACTTTTTATTGTGATGGAATGATGTTCTTCTTTTATCCTTTTACATCTAATTAGCCATGATAACATTGATTTACCATTTTAATACTTAATTGAGACAACTCTCTATTATCCACCGAGTTTAGATTTGTGCACCACTTGCCCTCGGAATTTCTCGATTATCAAAAAAGTAAAAGAAAGTTAATTGAGAAAACTTGATTTCCTTATGAGATTTTAATATTTAACACTTTCAGGAACTGATGCTATTCTTCTTGGTGCTGAGACTCTGCGGGGATTATACCCAGTCGAGACTATTTCTACTGTTGGCAAAATTTGTGCCGAGGTAATTTTTCCTGAATCTTGTTAGTTTAGGAAATTGTCTCCACACTATCTTTTAAAGAACGTATGGTAAAGCCTTAAATAGAATGGAATCAAAATAACTATATCTTAAATTCCTATGACATTTTAAGAACATTCTGCATGTTTCCTGCTTTTATTAGCTTTCTTGGGGTCAGAAATATTTGCTCTGTCAACAACTCTTGGTATTGTTGCTTTGAGCTCTGAAAGGACATTCTCTGTGTGGTCTTTAGTTGCCAAGATTTATGGCATTGTATTTACTGTTGGCATTAACTTTGGAGGGGCGATTGCTCCTGCCTTGGCTCATCATTTTCTGGCTAGCAGGACTAATCAGCAATTAATTTCCATGCAGGCAGGGAAGGTTTTCAACCAAGACCTATACTTCAAGAAAACAGTCAAATTTGTTGGAGAGCCCATGACACATCTGGAAGCAATTGCCTCATCAGCGGTAATTTTTTTAATTGCAATGCCTTTCTTTAGATGGGAAAAGAAATATTTCCAGAATTTGGAATGCCGTCTTCTTTTGAGCATGTGTTTACCACAATAACCCTATATTCCTTTATTCTCTAGGTAAGAGCTGCCATCAAGGTGAAAGCATCAGTAATTATTTGTTTTACTTCATCTGGAAGGGCAGCAAGGTAGTGTTATTTGTTATTACTGTACTTCTTGGTATATTGAGTCTCTCTTTGTAAGAAT
Organism: Solanum appendiculatum; assembly: GCA_018342035.1. NCBI lineage: Eukaryota > Viridiplantae > Streptophyta > Magnoliopsida > Solanales > Solanaceae > Solanum > Solanum appendiculatum. Next base: position 1,477,271 of record JAGDQO010000283.1, on the reverse strand, counting down.
TGTAATTTATGTTCATTACACAGGTTGATAGCTAAATATAGGCCAACAATGCCAGTGTTGTCGGTTGTCATTCCTCGACTCAAGACAAATCAACTGAAGTGGAGTTTTAGTGGTGCATTTGAGGTACGGTCTTAAAGCTCAAAAGTTTCTTTAGTTATCGAATCCAAGGCCAATGGCCGGTTAAATGCATTGAATAAAGAGTGTTATGTTACTAGTGAGACGGAGACCTTGTTTACTTGACATTTTTTAGTTCTTATTTTGACTCATCATTGGATTGAATAGTTTCTATTCATTTACACTGATATTATTTCATTAGATGTTCTACTCCAACCAACATAAAATACTTCTCGATAGTAATACTGAATTTGGTACTCCCATTTTTTTTTTGGAACTGACATAATATTTAACTATTGTGAGAAGAGTTGTCCCGAACTTTCTGAATATTTTCTTCAATTTTGTTTCTTGTTTAGAGCCACTCTTTTGGTCAACCTATTTGATGTGATTGCTTGCAGTGGTGACATTAAAATGTTTAGTCTTCGTGTTGAGGCTTTTGACTTGTGTCAAATTTTTGTTCCTCGATTTATTAGATGCAAGTACAGAATGACAAATGCCTGAAATTGCAGTGATTAACTATGAAGCCTCTAAGCTATTTGTTTAGATCACATCTATCCATTTCCACTACCAATGTGGTGATCTACTAATGTCTCTTTTGTTCTTTTACCTTCTTTATCTGCTTCTCTTTCTCCTTCTAAATTTGTTCCTTGTATTTTGTGTCAACTTTTGATTGATATTGAAGCTGACAGTTCTTTTTCAATTTCTTCATGTTCAGGCAAGGCAATCTCTAATTGTCCGAGGTCTTTTCCCAATGCTAGCTGATCCTCGACATCCTGTAAGTTATCTCATCATTTTGGTGTTTCATGTTCAGTTGAATGCTGAATGCTCCTTTTTGTTCTGTGTCTAATCAAATGATTCACTCTTTTCACAGGCTGAATCTAATAATGCAACTAATGAGTCGGTGCTGAAAGTTGCTCTTGATCATGGAAAAGCATCAGGAGTTATTAAATCACACGATCGTGTTGTCGTTTGCCAGAAAGTTGGAGATGCATCAGTCGTTAAGATTATTGAACTTGAAGATTAGGGTGTTATAGGCTGGCCTTTGTCAGTGTTTATTTTGTCCACATCTTTTTGTGATGTGATGGAGTGTTGAAGCCATCACATTCTTTGTTTCTACAAAGGTTTTGGTAACTCTGATATGTGACATGGTAGTCATAAACCGGGCGATTATTCTTTGTTGATAGAATTAGCAGTACTGGAAACCATTGAAATTAGTTTAATGGCTCCTTCTTGAGTTCATCGATAGTAGTCGGTGCTTAGTAGTTCTTCCTACTGCTTTTTCCAATGCACTGTGTTATGGAGATGTCTGTAACTAATTTTTGTTCTGTTTCTGAACTTAACTCAACAGAAGAAACAACACCAATGCCCATTTAAATATCAATAATAAAACCATGAAAAGTATCTTGTTTTTACTTTATAACCAATTTGAAAATCTTCATTTTCTATTGTGGGTAGGGATGTGCATCGGTTGGTTCGGTTTGATTTTATGTATTATCAATTTGGTTTATTGGTTTTTGGTTTTTAAATATGCTAACTCAATAACAAATCAATAAGATATTTTTTATCGATTTTTGGTTGTTATCGATTTGGTTTTCGGTTTACCCAATAAGAAAATGTCCAAATTACATCAATAAGAACAAATGTAGTACGAAGGCTACAACAACATGTCACCGTCAAAATATAATATGTAATTTCTGATGTTAATCATATTATAGACCTTTACAAACTTGCTAAAGCTACAACCTACAGTTACAAACTACAACTAAAACTAAAGTCAAATAGTCCAACAAGACTAAAACTAAAACTAAAATCAAATAGCTACAATTGTTGAACCCTTACTTTAGTCTTTAGATTTGAGTAAACAGTTGATTAAAGCGGTCTAGTGTGAAGTGGGTAGAGTACTGATAATTTGATATAGTTATAGTGTCTAGTTATATATTAAATTAGTAGTAAAAATCGAAACCGAACCAATAACCCAATAATTTTTTTTTATAAACCCATTAAAAATCCAATAACCCAATAACATTTTTTCGGTTCGATTTTTGCACACCCCTAATTGTGGGCCATTTCATCAAATCATTGAGAAGGGGCCCTATCTTGTTTTTGATGGTTGGCATGGTGATAGGCTTCGTTTCTACGACTGTCTGGTCTTCTCAGCTGTTGAAAGACTTGAGTGTTCTATTAAACTTCATTTCTATAACTGTTTGGTCTTCTCAGCTGTTGAAAGACTTTAGTGTTCGATTCCCTCTATCTGTCCAAGAGACAAGATAAAGTGATCCACCCTTGCATTTATTTGATGCATCATGACAAAGCTATCGTGTCACTCCTCGAGAATCATGTTATTCACCTGACACTTGTTGTCACCATTGATGACTCTTGTTCTAAGATATAGAGAACTTTGTTTTCCATTCATTTAGGTTGATAGTTACACCATATATTATTATGTCCTCTAATGTTAGACAATAGAGAAGAAATTACTTAGGTAACTCAATTTTTGGTAAATTATGTGTCTAATTAAACACATACACATAAATTGAGATGGAGGGAATAAGTTTTTTGAGCTTATTTTTTGATGAATTTAAACACATAAAACTCTCATATGTATAAACAAATTTTGATTAAGTAGTCAATAAGTTCCTTTGCACTTCTAATAGGACTAGTAATAAAATACATATTAGTTTGGCTCTAGTTGCAGGTATTTTAGCCCGAGCTAAGCCAAACTCGATTATTAAGCGAGATTAGGTTGCTAAGCTCGGGTTAGAGCAAGCTGACTCAACTTGGTTTAGTTGGGTCATATTAACTCAAGTGTTTGAAAAACTACTTACTATTAACTTAAAAATAAAGATATTAATATAATAATTAAATTCATAAGAATTTTTTAAAAAGTTATTACGACCAAACATTGTACTAATTAACAAAGTAAAGTAAGCACTAAGATTCAAGTAGTAAGTACTCTTTTATCTTTAACCAAAGGTCTGGGTTCGACTCCCCCTGGGAATGGAAGCGCTTTACTCCCAGTGTGAGACTTCTCGATGCGAATAAATTTTTTCATGTTCAATGAGTTCATGTCTCCAACACATCTCATCTCACCACCAACCCCATATAAGTGCGGAGTGCCACCTCAACCGCCACGCTCTTACTATATTTTTTGAAATAATATTTTTTTACGTACTTATCAAATATCAAATAAATAAATAATAAAACTACTTGGGTTTTAGAAAAAATATGTTCTTCATACGTAATACGCCCTCGTAGTCAATCAAACATCACATAAAGTATGACGGAGGAAGAATAACGAATATAAATATCTTGCAGCGTGAATACAACATCAAGCGCCCATGGCCTAATGGATAAGGCGCTTGACTTCTAATCAAGCGATTGTGGGTTCGAGTCCCACTGGGCGTGCTATTTTTTTTTCTCTTTTTATTTTGCTTTGGTGTCTTGACTAATTTGAATCCGCACCACCGTACACTCTCTATCAAGATTTTTTTCATTTACATGCAGGGCTCGACCCGATATCTAGTATTCGCTTTGTCACCTTGACTAATTTGAATTCGCACCACTGTACACTCTCTATCAAGATATTTTTCATTTCCATGCAGGGCTCGACCCGAGACAAATCTAGGTAGAAGTGTGGAGGGATCATATTCATCCCACCACAAACCTTAGTGATTATCTCTAATCAATATCTACAAGGTTTCACAATATTTATATAGAATAAAATAAAAAGATCACTTTCAAGATGCAAGAAAATAATTTCTTTTTTTGGCTTCTTTTTCTTTAATTTGTAAGAAAGGTACATTGCAAGAAGACCATCAAATTCCATCTAACATGCATATGTTTTTATTATGTCTTTTTCTCTCAGATTTTTTTTTTTGGTAGATAGGCAAGGGAACATATAATAAAGATAATAATAATTGTAGACGTAATTTGGACAATATTGATTGAATTTGTAAAAGAATATGTTGTATAAATTTGTACATACAATTTTCATATCTAATTGCCATCTTTATATCTAGTTTATTTGTAAGTTTTACTAGTTACATAGTATATATCACATGCTCGAAGGGCTAATCATTACCTTAACTGCAAGGAAGGGATACCTTTGCTTACCAACTCAGCAATCCCAGTGTTCCCATTGTATTCCTTTTACTGGAAATTTTATTATTGTCAGTATTGACATATAGAACAGAACTTTCAAGAGTAAATACCGCATTGAGGAATGACGATTCCTCTATTTTTTTGTGATTCAATGAAATATCTTAAGTTTCATGTAAGATAATCGCTAATTAATTCACTTGAAATATTTTTTTGAATACGTTTTTGATAGTGCTTCATCTCTATTTCAAATATTGAAGTTTAATTAGTGCATTGCAAATACTGATGAATGATCAAACAAAAATTTATAAATACTGAAGTTTAAAATTGTAACTATTCAAATATTAGTTAGTTATAGCAAACGGTCCAAAATTTTAAGCTTGTGAGTTGATTATAGATTCTAGGATAAGGTAACAACTTAATTATATGTATAAAATTTATAATTTTTATATATTATAAAATAAATTTCTTAATATAGATACAAAATTTAAATCAAATTTATCGTAAACTTATGGTGTGTATCCGCCTTTAAAATGTTGTTGACCTTAATTAGCGGGGAAACTTAATTAGGGATGAACAATCAAATCAGCTCAACCATAATTGAAACTTGAAACTTATAAGGACATGCAATAAATCAAGATCAATCACTTTACATGTGAAAGACATATATATTATCGTGGCAAAATTAATCCATAAAAACATAATCTATCTAATTCTTCTAAGTTTGGGCGGGTTATTGATTCATCCATTTATTAGCTTAGTTTATTTCAGTTCATAGGTTAATATATTGTGAATTTGTAACCCAAAATTGATTCATGTGAAATCTTGTCAAAAAAATTCAAAAATAAATATTTTTTATTTGATATGTTAATATATATAGAAAAAATAGTTTTATTAGGTACGCAATAAGAAAATTATTAAAAAACTATTATTTAGTAAGAATTGAACGGATTAAACTAGCTATAATCTGATTTTTAATTTGTCTATCACTATTTATTTAGTCTATTTTAATCCGTTCAAATTCAGTTCAAATCGTTCACTTCACATTATATTCACTACTGTTGCATCAATCACTTCATTAAAGTTAAAAGTGGGTACCATGAAAATGAGGTCTACAACAAAAGGAGTTGCATGGTAGAGAAGTATGAAAAACATTTGTTTCTTATATGAGAAACAAGAATGGATCCTCTTTTTTATGGTGGGGTCTAACACCATAGACTGAACTTTCGAGGTGTAATGAAATGATTGAAATTTTTATTTTATTTTTAATCAAAAGTTTTTAAATTAAATCTCATAAAATGAAAATTTTCTAAATAAATAGTGTTTAACCCTCTTAATGAACTTATTTTGTATGATATCATAATAAGAATCAAATTTATAATTTATGATATTTATAAATATTGTTAATATACAAACAAAAGTTATTAAGTCCACATAAAACAAAAACGAATCCTCTAAATCCGCCCCTAATTTAATCATGATTTTATGTAGACCCAACTACTAATCCCACAAATGAAAAAAGAATAAAAGGACGACGTGGTTGAATATTGTTAATATACAAACAAAAGTTATTAAGTCCACATAAAACAAAAACGAATCCTCTAAATCCGCCCCTAATTTAATCATGATTTTATGTAGACCCAACTACTAATCCCACAAATGAAAAAAGAATAAAAGGACGACGTGGTTGAATATTAATCTAACGAATAGATATTTTCACATCTAGTTGTGTTGTGATTAACTCCATCTAGTCAATATATCATGAACGTCGATTATATTATCTTGGTCGGTGGACATAAGATAAGAAATTGAGTGTTTTTATATCGCGCTATTAGTTTATACTCTCTCCTTCTCAAGTTAGTATACATGTGTGCGATAGAAAAATTACGTCAATTCATATGTTACAAGTAAATATTTGCGACAAGAAATAGATTTTAATTTTAGAATTATGGATCCTTTTAATCTTGGTATAATGCCTTTCTCGGAAGTTAGAGAAAATGCATCTCGAGTGCTTCAATTAGTAAGTACGAGAGGATTATAAGGTTTAATCTTCAAGGACGAAGGATTGATTTTTCAATTACTTATCCAAAGCAATTTGTGTGAAAAAACTCTCTTTAACATATTATATTAGTTGTGAATATTGTTGTACGAATGATGTGCAATACTTTTATAATTTGTTAACTAAATAAAGTTGTGGATATATTAGTAGTAACACAGTAACATGTATGTACATTTAATCTGAAAACAAGTTTTCATGTGAATATGGGCTTTTACTTTTTTTCTATTAATAACACTTGTCTTCAAATTACATACAATTGCTATATCCAGGACCACTTCAGCACAAGGGTAAAACTTTATCATTTTATGGAAAAAGAAATAAATAAAGTGACATTCATGATATGGCTACTTTTTTATATTATTATTATACATATAAGCATAGAATATTTACATATGAATTCCATGGAATATGGTTGCAAAACGACAATGAAATATTTCCAAATATATTTTCATCAGTCAAATTTGAAAAGCATATATGATTTTATTTTGTTATCTTCTAGATAACTTGTGTGAGTATCATTCTATAAATACTGTAAAAATATATATTCGTATCAGATATTTATATCAATCTCCGCTCTCTATATATGCTAAAATCTATATGCACACGCATTTTGTATTCATGTATCTGTTGCTTGATATAAATATCGGATACAAGTAAATTTTAATGTTATAGAAACTATCATTTTTTTATTTCTTAAGTAAAGATTTTGAGTTTAATCTTCGGAATAGTTTTTTTTTTGGTAGAGATCAGCGTTTTACTTCTTTGTGACTAATTCGCAATGAATTTGAACCAATAATTTCGTATATCGATTGGTTAAAAAGGATTTTTAAAAATCACTATTTATTTATTTATCTTCTCTTTTTTCGGATTAAAATTTCAATCGAGACACAAAAGAAACACTAGATAAGTTTGATTATTTAAATTTTGATAAATAAAGTTATTCAACACTTATGCTAGCTGAAAGTAACATATATCAAATATAATAATTAATATAACTTTGAAATTATCATATGATAACGACTTTACATAACTCAAAATATCATAAGTCTTAAAAACAATTAATTTATATATATATATATATATACTTGTCGTCCACAACAAGCAAAATGTTAGATATGTGATTAAGATGTTGCTGACATTTATGAACCAAGTTGTTAGATTAAGCAAAACACAGCTGCATATTAAGATATTCCCAAAATAAAGACAAATATCATGTGACTTGATTTTAATAGGAACATGAATATGTAGAATTACTCCAAACTGACTTCGTCTCTCTTGAAAATAAAGTTCTATTCACAAACTAGATGTTTTATTCTTTCTTGTAATGTGTTTGTTAGGGAGAATTTTTGAGAAGATAATATCTTCATCGAAGAAGAGGATTTACGGAAAATAAATTGTCAAAAAATTACATAGTCATCCTACCATTGCACGCTAGGCTCGCTCCACTTAAAAGGAAATAACGATAGGTTGAATCGAGTTAATCCATATGTGTAACCCACAGTCCAAAGTTAACATCTAACACCTTAACCCTCCTTTTTCTAATAGTTATGTAACACATTAATTAGCTCATGTATATGATATGATCTTTTTGTTTTTTTTTTTTTAAATTTTCATCCCGTGTTTGATAATTGTATTGGAACCCGATTAGATTTATGCCGTGTAGGGTCCCATTCGAAGAGAACCTCTCCCTACCAATGTTTTTTTTCATACCTAGAGCTCAAACATAAGACCTCTAGTTAAGCGAGGACAACCCCATCCACTGTACCACATTTGATCAAATTAATTGGTAGATATATTTTTTTATTGATAAATATTTGGTTTGCTGGACTAAAAATAAAATATACGTATAATACCATATGTATATATATATGTTTATTTAAATTTAACTAGATGAATTGAGGCAAGCTTTTAAAAATACTGGTAGAAAAACTTTGGGGAAGGCTTTATTCCGTTAGTAACTATTAATCTCGAATTATTAATTCTGAAATAAAAATGGCCTCAAACATAAAATAAGATAATCATACACTTTATTCTGAAAATAAAATCTCTTATTTTACCAATCAAACGACCTGAACGTGTTTAACAATTTTTTTCTCCCACTTGGCTTCAGTTGCAATCGTTTTCCAGGACCAAAAAATTTATAACAATGATAAAGAAACTCCATGATTGTTGGTAAAAACTAAAAAGTAATATACGGTCCATGATTGTTGATTTTTTAAAAGTAGAAATAATTTACACGTGACTACATTTTAATTATTCCAAATGAGTTTAAGTTATCTACAATAATATTTATAAATAAATAAAAACTACATCACCAATGCATTTTTATATATTAAAACGGATTATTTACCTTTTATTATATGTTACCAATTAAATAAAAATACCTATATTATTTTTTAAGTTATCCAATAATATATAACAAAAAAAACATTTAGACCGTCTTAAAATTTAATTATTAAAACCATGAGTCTTTATCAGATGAAAAAAATAATATTATTTCATAATCATCCAAAAACTAGAGGTTGATTTTACATTTCATTTTTACCTCATTAAAAACCAATTAATATTTTTGTCCCCATTTAGCTCAGCGTGATACATGAGTTACTAGTTCTTTTACAAACAGAATAGGGTTTTATATATTTTTTTGGTTTTCATTTGATACTCATTTTGAGACTCGATTAATTCAGATTTATATCGAAAAATTTTATATTGGCGGAAAACGCTTCCTGTAAAAGATGATTCATTTTATTTAGGTCTCAATTCCGAGGCATCTAAATAAGAAAGGAGAAATATTTACCCCTCCGCCATAACCTTTGGTGGTAACAAAATAGGATTAATGCTAACCGCAACCAAAATTTTCCTCTGAATATTTGGTTTTTCATTTTATTTTATAATAATAAATTGAGAAAAAAAGACTCTAATTTATTTACATTCTATAACTTGTTCTAGTGAAAAAAGAACGAAAAAAGGTTTTTTCTTTTTGGTTTCTCAACCATATTAAGATCCAACCAAATTTAAATTCACGTATGTATTTTAGAATTCGTTTTTGTTGTAGCACGTTCAATAAGATTTTTTTTTTGGTTATATTTTTATTTTATAATATTTCTCATAATATTAAAGTTGATTTCTTAAATTAAATGATTATAATTTGTAGATATATGCCCTATTATGTAAATGGAGGCACTGCATGACAATGTATTGAGTTAATTTATTAAGCACTTTTTCCCACTGAAATGTAAATGAAATATAATTTAATTTATGTATATATCGAATGTGTAAGAAGTTTTTACATTACATTAGTACAATATTATCAGTTTAAAAAGATTAATGTGCATGTTTGGTCCCCTACTTATTAAATTGATATAATTTTTAGATCCAAAAACATAAATAAGAATTTAAAATTAGCATTAATGATCAGACAAATACTTTATTAATTATGTCGGAGGTCAAATAAACATATCATGTTATAAGACGGAATTAAGATTTAAAGCTAATAAGCTTTAGATTCTAAAATTTATTAGATATTTGTGCATATCTCATTTATGAAATTATATTAAATTTATTACTATTCAATTCTAAATTTTAATCACTTTAAATTATTAAATTTTAAAATGATAATTTATACGTATTCAATAAAATCACACTGCGCTTATTTTGATGGTCTCTAATCCCTATCATAGATAAGATGTCTATACGATTTTTGGTACCAACTGTAAAAGTTTATTTATGTATTCGATCTAATTTTTAACTTTTTTTGGTCATAAACTAATTTTTATCATGACTTAATATATCTTCTTAACTCTATTAGATTTCGAATTAATAATCTGATGGTGATGTGAGGAATCTCTCTTTTTTCGACACAACTCTATGTGCTGCCTTCATTTCAATTAAACAGTCATTAGGTGATTTCTTTCATTAAACTTTGGTGGAAAATAGCTGTATTTTGATGTACATTATTATTTATGAGGTAAAGTATTGATCAGTTAAGAACGTTTATGATTAGAAAATATAATATGGAAAAATTACATATATACATATCTTATTTACTATAATTTCAAAAATTTCCTATCATTTTAAAAAATTACAAAAATCTCCTCTCGGATACATTTCTATCCCCTCTCGGATACATTCCTATCCCCTCTCGAATACATTCCTATCCCTTTTCGGATACATCCCTCTCCCCTCGGATACATCTCTCCCATTAAGTAATGTATCATTCGCAATCGGTGAGCTATGTATCCGCAAGTTTCCTTATGTATCTGAGATCCTATAAATCTAAGGGGTTTTTGTAATTTGGAAAAGAATAGAGATAAGATGTAGTTTAGCTCTTAACACTATGAGATTTACGTAATTTTTACTAATAATATTTAGATGAATATGTGAGCATATGTACTAAAAAAGATACGATTAGAAGTGAAGTTGTTATATAGAGGAGGGGAGAGGTAACCTCTGTGACAAACAAGATCAGACAAGTCAGATTGAGATGATTCAGACATATGAATAAAATATGTACGGAGGTGTAAGAAGTTGGTTGGAGTAAAAGAAGAATAAAAAAAAAAAACTTAGATAGGACATGACACAATTTCAGTTTATCATACAAAATTATTAGGTTTCGAATTAATAATCTTTTGAGCATGTTGCAAGTACCGTTACATAAATAAGTTAATCGAATTGATATATACAAATTAAATTTATTTTAACTATCTAATAGATAATTGAGAACCTCTGTATAAATACTCTTGACGTGAATTCAATAGTATAAATTTATAAAAGAATCAAATGTTGCTTTGACGTGACCAAACATAGAAACTTTGAAAAAATGGAGAATAACATAAGAAAACCAAATCGTTAGAAAAATCCTTCGCCTCCGTCGATATTAAATCACCGCCCCACTTCCGCCGTGCACTGCCGCGACAAAACCATGATTTGACCCGAAATTGCCCTGTTTTCCGATATATAGACAGGCAATTGCATGGGGGCATCATTGTCCAACACGGCGGAGAATGGTACGGCTACCGATAGAACGGGGCTAGGCGACATACCGGAAAGTTGCGTGGCCTGTGTTTTCATGTACCTTACGCCGCCGGAAATTTGTAATCTCGCTCGGCTGAACCGGGCATTCCGCGGTGCTGCTTCTTCTGATACCGTGTGGGAATCTAAACTTCCTTCGAATTACCACCAATTGCTTGACCTTTTGCCTCCTTGGAGACACGAAGGTCTTTCGAAGAAGAGTATATTTGCGCTTCTCTCTCGTCCCGTCTCGTTTGACGATGACAATAAGGTATACGAATTTGTCAAAAATTGTATGCAAATTTCTCTTTGATCCCTATTTTGCAAGCATCTCAATTAGCTTTATTGGCTCAGCTAGGATTCGAACGATTTGCCATTTGGAGAAGTTTTATATTATATTCTTTAGTTTGATGGTAAATGGTAGCTGCAAAATTGAGTTTTGGGTCAAAATTGATGTTGGTCATGTCTCGGTCGATTGTTGGATTTTGGTCACGGCATACTGCTGGAAAATCTCCGAGAATTTGTTTACACTTGTATTTTTCAAATATTTTGGGTTGGTTTTAGTGGAATGAATTATGAAATTTGAGTTAACACTGCTAAAGTAGGTTCTTGAAGGTATGGCTATACTCCTCTCTATTGCCTTTGATCTGCGTTGCTTAACTGGGGAAAAGGGGGTGTAAGAAATGTCGAGCTTTGATGAGGGAAGGATAACACAGTGAGATGCACCCTCTACCTCCAACCACGAGTTAGAGGCTTCGAGTCACCAAAGAATCAAAGGGAGGAAAGGACCCTGTGAATTCCTTAAACGCAGGGGTGTGGGGGTGCCGGTGGGGGATTGGCGCAGTTTCATTGTGTTTTCTTATGTTTATAACTTACAAATTTTTAGCACCATTTATAGTGTTTCTGTTTATTTTACTAATATATACTTCTCATTACATGGGAGAAATAACAGGAAGTATGGTTGGACAGAATAAGTGGAAGGATTTGCATGTCAATCTCTTCAAAAGCAATGTCAATAACAAGTAGTGAAGACAGGAGACATTGGAACTGGTTTGCAACAGATGAATCAAGGTTAGATTAATCTGTTATTTGTTCAAATCAAATTCAATAATATCATTCATAAGCTTAGTTCTTTGCACTGTGGAGATTATATTAGATTCCTGAGCTGGTTATATATTCTCTGTAATGCTATTCATAGATAATCTTTAACCCATTGAGTTCATTACTTGAAACTGAGTTTCTTTGTGCATTACGGGATAAAATTTGCTATCATGGTAGAATAATGTTTATTTGTTGACCTTTTGACGAAATCAGATAAGAATAAGAAGAAAACAGGAAGAAATGGATTAAATTCTTTTCTAAAAAAGAATCTTTTTTTCTTCCTATTTGAAGGAGGAGTTCATTCAAATGGATTGAGTTCATCACTTGATAATATGGTGTGATTAGACTGGATTGCATAGAATAGCCTAGGCAGTATGAAGTCCCGTTTCTGGAAAGTGCGAATTTAAATTTTCAGCCATTATGAGCCAAACCATGATTAGTATGTTGTGACAATAGTTTTTTTATGAAGTATTGGTAAAGTAAAATTTTTTTATTAATAAATGGCGACAAACACACAAGAAGTATACCGAAAATTAGAAGACCTTACAAAAAGATATGGTTTTCTTTGAACAACACCCAATTTTCTATACAAGTAGGGAACTCAAGGGTGCACCAAAATCCAATAAGGAATTGGAGGCTATTTCTCAGGCATAGAAAATCCTTTTCTACTCAATCAAAAGCTCTCCTATTTCACTCTCTGGACTACCGGATTATCCACATAAGTGCTTGTGGAGTCATATCCCACGGCCATCGTCTTCTCTTCTATCTTCTAAGAGTATAACTAAATATTGCTTCTTTAACCGTCCCTGGAATCACCCACTAAAGACCAAACCATCCCAATACATCCCACCACAAACGAGATGTATCCGGCAATGTAAAAGGAGGTGGTTCAAGTCTTCCCGGGGCTTTTACACAAAGCACCAACTATATATGTGATCTTCCTCTTCCTCAACTTCTCAGCTGTCAAAATCATCCCCTCGCAGCTAACCAAATTGAAAAAAACACACCTTTCTTATAACTCTAGGAATCCGTACCAAGAGATATGGAAAAGTTGACTCTTCCCTAACCAAAAGCTTCTCAAAATAGAACTTAACAGTGAAGACACATCACTCCCTGCCCCTCATCTCCATACCTTTTGGTGGTTTGTGTAAAACTGTGTGTGAAGCAACTCAGTCGAACTTTTGAATTCTGCGACCTCCTGTTTGTGACAGCTTTTGTTTGTCCAGAAGTACAAATTTTCTTCTCAGTTTTTGCTAATTTTGATTGGTTCGAGTTACTATGATATGGGTATTGTTAATTAATGTTTCCATCAACATAGTCTTTTAATCAATAAGCTTACTTGTGAAGAGTATAAAACCGAAACCGCCAGTGTCAATTTTTTATGATACTATATTGTGAAAATGAAGGATACCAACTTACTCCCTTGCTACCTAATTAAAAGAAAATCAAACTTTACTTATCGTGTACTGAAAAGAAATTGAGTACGAAAAGTTGAAATTCATGCTTATCCTCATTTTTTGTTAAAAGTGTACAGTGAACTTTGAATTTGAAAAAAGAAAGGTATATCTCATCCAAATTTCACATCGAGATTTTGAGATATGCGTACCTATCAATCAATAATTTAAATTTGACTGACTCGCTATTCACTCTGTTCTTTGAGACAAATAGGTGTAGTTTTTTTAAATTCCACAAAGCATGAGAAGTATCAAAAGATTACATGGGAGGATGCTTGGGCATGCTAATTTAGTAGCTAATTATGATGATCATATTATGGACAGTTTGAACCTTTTCCCCCTTACTGATCTTGACTTCCAACATATGATGGCTTATGAATTAGTACAGTGAATCCTTTGATAGTATAAACCACTCTTTTCTCAAAAGAAATTTTCTTTTTTGTCGTAAGGAGGGGTGGGGGGGTGGCATAGAAGTTTTTGTTCTGCTAGTACCTAGCTCGTCTCTCCTCTTCTTAACCATTGAAAATGCATGAAAGTAGTGGAGTATATCTTTTTCCCTTACGTTTGTTATTTGCTTTCTGATTGTTGGACAACTTTGTTGTTTCTGACCACTTGTAAATATTTAACTGTTGGTAGACACAATGAGGTAGTATCAACTTCCGCATTCTAATATTCAGCTGATAGTTTCTTGCAGGTTCCAGGTTGTGGCGTATTGCCAGCAAGTCTGGTGGTTTGAAGTAAGTGGAACAGTGAAGTTTCCTTTTCCTCCAGATATATACACACTAACATTCAGGATCCACATTGGGAAATTCCTTAAGAGACTAGGCCGACGTGTTTCCAACTTTGAGCACACACATGGATGGGATTTGGGGCCAGGACGCTTTGAACTGTCTACTTCTGATGGACAGTGTGCAGTTAGTGAGTGCCGCCTCCATGACATTGAACAAGATGCAAAAGGGAATATTAAGCTTGGATGCTGGATTGAATACAAGGTGGGTGAATTTATTGTCAGTAAGTCAGATCCTGTAACTGAAGTTAGATTCTCGATGAAACAGATTGACTGCACACATTCCAAAGGTGGCCTGTGTTTGGATTCTGTATCAATTATCCCCAGTAATCTCAGGAGGAGAAGAACAGGGAGTTTCCGTAAATGATATGTTTCCTAGTTTTACCAACGCTTGTAGAAAGTATTAAATTAGGTTCCGTTACACAGCTTATACTACCTAAATAATATCACGGAGGATATCACTGTATTTTTTCACCTTAGGTATGTCTGGCCCTCCTATCCATGTAAATGTTAATGCTTTGTATTTGATCCACTTTTACTGCATAGTATATCTTCTGCGGAAGATCAGGAAATAGTATACTTCGTTCCTCTGTCACGAGAAGAAACATCGAGTTGTTATTATTATTACTATTTCATGTGTATACAAATGGTACAATGTTGATGTGTTTACTGCACTTGAAATTTTTAGTCGCAACAATTTCTATAATTTGTTTTCCTCTTAAAGTTTTAATTCTTTTTCTTAAAGATTTTATGTTCAATCAAACGTATTCACATAAATTGAGACAGAGGAAATGGCAAGAGGGAGTCTTTTGCGCATGCAGGGAGGGGAATGACTTGTACAAAGTGAGATTTTTGGGTTGTTGATGAAGCACAAGTAAAGGCTAAAGTGAAATGGTACGCTTTGAATTCAATTTCTATTCGATAATCGAACACATTAAGAAATGTCTTATATGTGTCAGTTCTCTTGACGCAACACAAAGGACTACTTTTCAAGAGTCACTTAACACCTTTACAAGCTCATTATTGAAACAAATATTAGCTACCACCAGCAATATTACACAACTACGTAATAGCACATTTTGAAACAAATCAAAATACGAAAATATATTGTTAGGGTAAGAAGAACTGCATTTAACTGCAGGCCATCAACAAATCAATGGCAACATTTAAATGCAAAAACCATTTGTTTAGAGAAATTGATGTCTGCTGTTTTGATTACACTAAGACTGGTAAGCAATGCCACTTACAGTGCCGTGAAAAAAAAACTCTCAACTGACTTACAAATAAAAAAGAAAATGTTGCTTAACGTTTTCCACCGCCACCACCAATCTTAGGTCCTTTCGATCCACCCTTAGAGACGTTACCCTTACCTCCAGCTTTTTGTGACTTGGCCTGCACCTCAGCCTTCTTGGCTTTCTTCTCATCCTTGGTCTTCTTGATCCTTTCCTTGATTTCACTGCACAAATCAATTCACCTCCCTTTAATAAAAAAAACTGTCGTGAAAAAAAAATTCATTGTTTACAAGTTCTTTTTCCCCCATATTCTCTAGGTCTGTTTCCCAACCATAATGGGTAGTAGGTGTTTTGCATGAATTATCTGACACAACTTGATACAACGCACAGGCTAAATATAAGGAATTGGCATGCAAGAAATGGTAGTAACTAACCGGAGAGCAGCCTCCCTAGCAGCATCTCGAACTTCTGGCCTTTCAGTTCTCTTCTTCTGGATAACCTCCAAGGTTGCACCCACAATGGACCTGGAGTAAGGCTTCTTTGTTGTGCGTCGCCTCTTCTTAGCAGCTTCTTGTGCAATATCCTAATGCCGCCATAAAAAATGGGCAAATTTTACAGGACATAAGAATATACATACAGTTATCCAAAAGGTGCCAAGGGTGAAGAGGACTCTACCATGATACAAATTTGGCAAGAGCTGAAGAAACAGAAAATTGCCATACAGACCAACTATGATCTCAATGCACAATCAATACATCTATCCTTCAACTTAGCAATTAAAAAATAAAGCCTGAATATTTTGATCAATGAAGCTTTATTAAGACTAACCTTCTTGTGTTGCTTCCTATACATAGCTGTCCATGTAAGTTTTGAAGGCTTCAGGCGATTGTGGAAGTAGTGTTTGCATTTTGAGTTGACAAATAGGAACACCTAATAGAATAAGATAAAAGGTGAAAATGGAGAAGAAAGCATGACACTAACACCTTCCACTAAGTCACAATTACTTAATCCTGAGAAAGTTGGTACCTGAGAATCTGAACGAATAAATCTGATGCCCCTCCCAGGATATATCTTGGCACCACTAAAACGACAGAGTTCCGTCCTGAAATCAGAATAAGAATAAACGATTGAATCACATACTTTACTTTTGTGTAATACAGGGAGCAAAATCCAAACTAAAGAACCGAGCAGCAGCTAGTAAGTTTATTGCCACATAGTCTGTGGAATCTATTGAAAACTTTCAAAAACTTAATCTGCAAACTTTTTTTCGAGTTTCTGTTCTGCTAAAACAATTAACATTTTCCTATGATATCGAATATTAGTTTTTCAAATCTCTTAGGAACTAGCTTCGCAAAAATGAACACTCTGAAAGCAACATTCAACCTCACCAAATTAAACAATTAAGCAGCTACTGAGTATTTCTTATTGCTACAGATTCGCATTTCATAATGCAATACAATTATAGCAAGCAAAAAAATAGTCGACAAACGAAGAATCCAATCTACTATTCTCCTTAGAACTAATACACCGATTACCAAACAAACGAAATGGTCACACAAACAGTACTTATATATAAGTCAACGAAAACAAAAAAAAAAAGCCATAGATATGAAAATTTATGTATAATAAATTGATAATCAAAACAAAGTTACAAATGATCCAACTACGATCAATCTCTGAATACACGGAATTTACAACGAGAACAAAATGCAAAAAAAAGTAATTAAAAAAATATAAAAATTAGGTATATATATACAGCATTCTAATATATGCATAAACATATAAAAAATCAAGGAGAAAGGTGGAGGATTTACTTGAGCACCATTGTTGATACAGCTGCGAGCTTTCTCTGTAGGTAATGTTCAAAAAAATGGAGAAAATAAACCCTAGTCAACAAAACCTTATAGTGGACTAGAAACTGTATGAAATATTGGGCCCAAAATAACAGCAAATCTACTGTAAGCCCAAGAAGTTATAAGTCTAAAGGCTGCACCATGTATTGGGCCACTCGAATAATCTTTAGGAAAAATTACATAAATACACAACTTAAGATATCATAATTTCTAAAATTTCTTACCATTTAAAAAAATTACAAAAATCTTTTCTCAGATAAATCTCTATCCCCTCTCGAATACATCCCTCGTATTATTTGCAATGTATCAGACAACCATGGAATGTATGCGAGAACAATGAAAAATTCAGAATTTTTATAATTGGAATAGGATATAATTAGCCCCAAATGTATGAGATTTCTATACTTTATATTAATCTTTAACCATATATTATTAGGAAGGCTTATCCCCGACATCTCCCAAATCAAGCAAGGTATTTCTCTTTTTTTTTTTTTTTTTTTGGTTTCTCTTTGGTGTTCGGTACTAACATTGGAGCTTGATTAAATTCGAATTTGCGCCACAAAGTCTCACATTGGGGGATAAAGCTGACTTCGTACCCAAAGAGACTCAAACCCGAGATCTATGATTAAGGATGAATGAGTACTTACCCCTCCACCACAACCCTTGTTGGTCAAGCAAGGAATTTCTTCCAGATTGCTAAGGTAGACATAGATCCAAATGCACTCGGGTTGAGCTACAAGCTAGACTCCATGCGGGTGTCATTAAAAAAAATTGATCAATCTTAACTAATTCGTTTTTAATCAGTTTTCATAAATTTTATTGTTATTCAAAATGATGATTTTTCAAAAAACAACTATGGCATATTCAAAAATAGGATTGTCAATTGGTCAACCGTTTAAACATTTCCGTCCAAACGCTACATAAACACAATTCAATATCACAGCCAATCAAATACAAAAGAATAATAGCTCTCATTAATTCATAATGGTGCACAAGTATGAAGTATAACAACATGTATAGATCTATTTAACAAAATCAAAAATTGTAAAAACACAACCCTCCAAAAAAAAACAACATTTGTACTTAAAAATCAATACTTTCCTCTCTCACAAACCAAAATTTTCAATTCAAAATTCATCGACATTGTGAACTCGAAAATTAAGTCTTCGAAGCCAAATCGAATGAAGAATCATATGAAACACATCATACCTTTTAGGAGGTGAATTAATCTCAAAATGCCTCCTCATTTGAATTCCCCTCTTTTGCATCTCCAAATACTTATCTTGAGGAATATCCATAAGAATTTTCCTAAGATTAGGAATATCCTTAACATGAATTGTAACAACAAATGTGTCCCAATCAAGTACATCACTAAAAGGTGTCACATAATTATCCTTAATTAGGACAGGTACACATCCCATGTAAAGTCCCTCAACCATTCTTGGACTTGCAACTTCATATCCACTTGGACATATACAATATTTGCTCTTTCTTATCATTTCATAATATGAAACACCTTTTGGTAAGTACTTGTGAATTTGAACATCTTCATCTTTACTATTTTCCCAATGTTGTAATAAAATTGGCCTAATTGGTCCATGAACACCTCCGGCAAAGAACACGAGAACGGGGCGATCGGAGGGCGGTGGACCGCCAAGTAGGTCTTTGGTTGTGCCTAAAGGGAGGTGGATTTCTGGAATTGAAACATCTTTTGTTGGATTGAATTTTTCTGAGGTATTGGCATTGCATAGAGCTCTAATTGAGTTTTTGTACAAGTGTGGTATAGCAAAGGAAATTTCAGGGCCCTATATAATAACATAAATTAAATCAAGAATAAGATACTATCATAAAAAATATTTTAAAAAAAGGTCATATAATACGGTACACATCAACAACAACAACATATTCAGTGTAATTTCACGGATGGAATCTGAAAAGGATGTAGAGTGTATACAAACTTTATCCCTACCTCATAGAGATAAAACATATAGTATCATACGACAATTATCTATAGAGAGGACCATTAAAAAGAATATTACAAGTGTGGCTTTGGCACTAGTTACCGTGAATACAATACTTCATTTGTTTCAATTTATGTGACATGTATAGTTTGATTCGATGTTAAGTTTAAGTAAAAAAGAAAAAAAATTTAAAATTTATAATCTTAAACATTATACTACCATTTGTATGGCTATAAAAGCTTCTCATTAAGAAAAAAATGAAAAGTTTATTGAAGAAACTATAATATTCAAAAAGTTTCAATATCTGTTTTTATTTTAACTTTACAAAGGCTACCTTTCAATTGACTATATCAAATGAGGAAGAAAGGAAGAGTATGATTTCACTATTAAATCTTATATCAAGTCAAAATTACGACAGACAAAGTGAAAAACAATGAGACAATGCTTGTAATAAAGTATCTATTCGAGTACTTTGTCTCTCGTACTCCAACTTCAGTCATTTCTTCTTCTTCTTTTTTTCGAGAAAGAAACTAATTGCTATACAAATAACGTTTTAATTAATTTATATACACCGACAGTATAAAATAAATTCAAGAAAGGTCAAGAAAACTTACCCAATCATGACAAGCAAGCATGAAATGATCAGCACCAAGACTTCTATTCCAATAAGGATACTTTTGAGAAATTACATTAACATAATCCATTGCTGTGCTCTTCATAAGACCCCATTCATGTGATTCAGCCACATATATGAATTCAATTAACATTGTAATACTTAATGGCAAGAAGTATACATGAGCTTTGTTTAGATCTTCTGTTCTGAATTTGCTTACTTCCATTGCTTGAATAAAATAACCTTCAATAGCATATGTATGTTTGCATGGACCAAAATGATATAATGGGGGCTCCCCTTCTTTGTACACATATACCTTGAATTTTTTCTCCATTTCCAAATAGCTCCTACACATTTTAGAAATGGATCTCAGAGTTTGGGGGAGTCAGGATTTTAAATTTATGAATTCTGAGTTGTAAAAAATATAGCTTATTGAGTTTTTGATAAATTATTTATACATTATCATATCAAATACAACTTAAACACGAAAGTCAAGATTATTTTATATCTGCCATAGGTTGGAACAATAGCACCGAGATTAGTTATCCCGATTAGTAAAAATGACAACAAAAAAAATACCTTTGAGATACTTCAAATCAGTGGCGAAGTTAGAAATTTCGTCAAGGGTGTTCAAGATTTAATATATATATATGTATGAAAAATAATATTTGACCTACATTCTTCGTATAATTTTCTATATATATTATAATTTTTTGACGAGGAGTGTCCGACTGATGACCGTGAATTATATGTAGCTACGTCATTGCCTACAACCCTTTTTCTACTGAATAAAGTGGAGGATATTTTTTATAAACGAACAACTTCTTCCCAAAAAATATGCAATGCATGTTATTTCTAAATAACGAACCAAATAGTCATGAATAAATTAGAAATAATACGTGTCAGAGTAACTAATCTTATCGTAACTTGTATTCAAACGAGATGACCCCGGAGTACTAATTAATTAGCAGTGAATGGTATATAATATTATACAACATACCTGTGGAAAGAAGTAGCATTCAAATACATAGGACCATGAGGGATATACTCATCATCTTCTTCTTCTTTTGTATGATTACTTTTGTTTTGCCTTAACAATAATATTGCAGCTCTAGATCTTGCAAGTCCTGCTTCCAATCTCTCTATTTTGCTAAACCTTTTTGGTGTTGTTGTGCTCTCATTTACATTAATAGGGGCCTCATCCTTCCCATTACTTGCCTATAAGGTTAACAATAAATAAGCAATTAATTAGTAAATTTAAAGGGTTATAGTCATCATGAAATAGAAACAGACAGATTCCGAATTTGAAATTTATGAGTTACTATAGCAAAATCAATTATATATATATATATATATATATATATATTCAAAATTCGTGCCAAAGCTATTAAATCCAGGTGAAGTTATAGGTGTCACACTAAGATACACTCATGTTTAGCTAAACCTAGCATTTGAAAAATGGAACTTAGGTATATACATGAATTATATCACTAAAATTTTAATAAATATTGAATTAATTATGAATATATAATTCAAAATTGCAATGGATTCTTAGTGGTAAGAATATAAATAAATTCATTAAATTTAAGAATCATATCAAGATCACAAGTCCTAATTAAGCTAAGATTCTTTTTTTTTTGTCAAGGTCATTAATGGATAGTATCAAAATCTTGATCAAGAAATTAAAACCAGCAATTAACAACTCTAAAAAAATCCAGTTATTGATTTCATAGCAAAGGGGGAAAGATCATGTTTTATTTATTTTTTTGCTTCCCGCTCGGTGTATTCCGCTATCCACATTGGAGCCCGATTAATCCAGATTCGCTCAGGCCCCATTAGTCTCACTATCTAGGATTTTTTCATACTTGGGACTCGAACTGGTTAAAAATCAACGTTTTAATTACCACAGTGTTTGTGGAATGATCATCACTACCAGAAAAACAAATAATAGCGATAAACAAATTCTATAGCTAAACAACAAATATACGAATTGCTTATCCCTATCTAGCCACGGATTATCAAAAAATTCTATTAGTGAAGAATAAATATAAGTAAAAAAGTACTACTAATTAATAATATTTTTTGTAAATAAAACTCACCTTTGTTGAAGAACCACTATTAAGAGTCTCTAAATAATGATGATGAGAAATTGATAACCAAAAATTGGAACCTTGTGGATTATTGATAACAATAAAAGCAGCAACCAAAAATAATGTCAAAATAAACCATAAAACCTTTAAAGAATTTGAATTCATTCTTTTTGTTGTTCTTATTTTTTCCCTTTTACTTTTCTTGTTCCTTTGTGGAAGAAAAAGTTTGGCTTTGGTATAATATATAATAAATGAAATTTCTTAATGCAAAATATGGTAAAAAATTGAAAATTTTATTTTGAGTAATCTGATTCCTTACCATCTTAGTGTTCAATGTATATCTTCCTTCCTTTATTATTGTAATCTAGATTTTAATTTTTAACCTTTTTGGGAAAAGTGCAACCGAGAGATACTTTGTTTTTTTTTTTTTTTGGCTTCCATCTCGGTATCTGATATCTGTAATAGAAGTTTGACTAAATTTAAATTTGTACATTGCAGGACCCATCTATCAATAAGATTTTTTCTATTTTCAAGAGTTTGAACTCGAGATCTTTAGTTAAAAATAAAGGAATTTCAACTGTCTCACGATAATCCATATTGATAGAGATACTAAAAAAATGATCAGATTATTATGATTTACATTTTTTTGCCCTTTCCATCTTTTTAATGTAGAAATAGTGAACACTAATTACTTTTTTGTATTTTCTTTTAAAAAAACTAGTTGTTGTCATAGAGTTTTTTAGATTTCATATGTAAAACTTCGTGACATTATATTGAAATTTCACTTATAAAATTTGAATCTCACGTAACTAATGCAACATTTAGTTGGTTGTATCAGAGAAAAATAATTATTGGGTTATTGGGTTTTAATTGGGTTTATAAAAAAAAGTTATTGGGTTATTGGTTCGGTTTCGGTTTTTACTATTGGGTTATTGGGGAAACCGATAACCCAATAAGACGGTAATAATTTACTACTTTACCCTTCCTAAATATTAAATATTAATAATTTAATATATAACTAGACACTATAACTATATCAAATTATCAGTATTCTACCCACTTCACACTAGGCCGCTTTAGTCTTTACTATTTACTCAAAACCTAATGACTAAAGTAAGGGTTCATAATTGTAGCTATTTGATTTTAGTTTTAGTTTTAGTCTTGTTGGACTATTTGATTTTAGTTTGTAACTGTAAGCTGTAGCTTTTGCAAGAACATCAGAAATTTCATACTATGTTTGGACAGTGACATGTAAGTGTAGCCTTCGTACTACATTTGCTCTTATTAATGCAATTTCTCATTATCTTTCTTGTTTCACTATATCAAAGCATTTAGAGAAGTGAGAAGTCATATATTATTTTATGAACATTTTCTTATTGGGTAAACCGAAACCGAACCGATAACGACCAAAAATCGATAAACCGAAAACCGATAAAGAATATCTTATTGGTTTGTTATTGGGTTAGCATATCTAAAAATCGAAAATCGATAAACCGAACCGATAATACATAAAATCGAACCGAACCGACCGATACACACCCCTACTTAATACCCAATGAAATCGTGTATTAGCAATACATTAATTAAAATATTTAAAAGATAATATTTACCTACTTTTTTTATTTTAAATGTTTTAATTAATGTACATGCCTACTTAAAATATTTAAACGTAATTAAATATAACCAAGCACATGCCTACTTAGAAATGTCTCACTTCTAACCAAGAGGAGTTGTGGTGTGTTGAAAACATACCATGTTTTAACTTTTAAGTTATACAGTTGTTAAAAGACTTTTAATTCATCTCCAAATAAGTTTTATTTATCATAATTCTGTCCATCAAAACTTTTATAATTGGTTACTTACCTTTTAATTTAAATTACAAATCAATGCTTATTAAATAGGTTTACATGTAATTATCCTAATAAGTGACGCGATTGTTTTAATTTATTTTACATTATATATAACTTTAACTCAAGGACAGGTCTAACTCACTTGATGAGTTTCCTGCCTTCGAAGTTGATGTGGAGGGTTCAAACTCCATCAATAACACAATATTCCTTTGCTTTTTCCCTGGTGTTATAAAGAAACTTCAAACTCTATATAGAACAGGCCAAATTGAAGTAGCTAGGCAGAATTAATGTATTTTTTCTTATTATTTGCATGGAGATTTGCAAATTGTTGACATAAGTAACATAAAAGGATGACACAATCAACATAGGTTGTCGTGGAATGATTTCGAGAGGACTCGGATTCAAGCATCTGAGAAATGAAAAGATCTTGTTGGGAGCTATAACACCAGGAATGAGCCCTACCTACAATGCATAAATTTGAATTTAGTCGAGGCCAAATGCAGATATCACATACCGGGTGGGTAGCAGAACAAGACATGAAGCATGGCACTAGGCAAGAGGCTTATGGTATGGATCCTTTATATAGTGACATGAATATAGTTGCTTCCTTCATCAATAATTGTAGTACCATTAGTACTTACAGGGGTATTTGGGTGTACAGAGTTCAAAAGACTCTGTTTAGCCAAATTAGCACGTCTCTTGAGTATATGTTCTATTTCAGTGGTGGACGGATTCAGAATTTTGACGTTGTGAGCTATGAAACGTATATCTATCTCTGCTTATTTTTTGCACATATATAAACAGATTCAACCCAACACACTGGTTTCTGTTGAATCGTGAACGTGCTGTTAGATCCACCACTATTCTATCTAATGAAAATGTAACTCTAGGCCATTTGATTCTTTGCCTAAAAAAGGACAGCCTGCAGTATGAAGCATCCCACATTCACATATGATTCAAGGTAGGGACACATCCCAAACGAGGGTAATACAGGCAGTCTACCTTGACGCAAGCATCAGTAGCTTTTTGAGGAACTGAGCAACCAAATGGGCTATGAGAACTACATTTTGGTCTGGGTCCACTACTCAAACCAGTGACATGTAGTTTACACTGAGACAACTTTACCATTGCTCTAAAGATTCCCTTCCCCTTTGCATCTTTGCCTAAAATAATTTAAGACTTTGAACCTTTGGTTCCTAGGTTGCAAAATTTACAATATTTCACTAACTTTTCAATAGAGTTTCTTATAAATTTGCTATTTATGAGGTATTTCTCTATTCTAAAATGCACAATACCTTATACAATCCATAACAAGAACTAAAAGACCTTGTATGACCATAACAAGAGCTAAATTTTTCTCTTAAGATAAGAGTAGAGAGTAGATGGAGCAAATGATTAAATTGAATGAGGTATACCCCCTCCATATTTAAATATGCATTTTGCATTTATATATGTTGATAAAGAGTAACGAATTTAAGCTCGCCCTTATGGACGTCCTTAACTTGCTCCTTTTCACAGCAAACTCCAATATAGTATATACACACTGCAGGCAGTTGAACTCAAAAGGCTGGTATGTAGGATTCGGGTGTTTGTATTAACGAGATGTTGTATTGGGTATGAGGAGTGACATACAGAGCTAGCTAAGTTTCAATGTATGACAGTTGGTACCTGTAGACTAGTCGTTGAGAAGAATGAAAGAGTAACAAGAGGAGAGTGAATTACAGGAAGTTCTGATCCTCAAGTATGCAGGTTTCTCTATTGTTCTTTTCTTCTTTTTCCCCCTTAAGATTTTCCGAAGGATGATCTCATATGGTAAAATGAGAGGTTGGCTGCTCAATAGGAGCAAATGAAATGCAAAATACAAACAAATTTACTCACAACTTCTTAAAAGCAACAAAAGTCCAAATGGATATCAGTAGGCACAACAGTAGCAGTGAGTTCACATGTTAAATGGATATCAGTAGGCCTTTGGTTTCTTAGCTCTAAAAGAAGCTTCAACTTTGGTTCCATAACGTTGAACTCTTCTGTTTTACAAGAAAAAGAAATTAAGATCAAATCCAAACACACCTGACAAAAAGAAAAACAGAACAAAAACTAAAACAAGACAACCACCAGAAAACAAAGATATTTTTAATAAAACAACGTGATGAAATTGGGATGGAAGGCCAAAGTTGAAACAGAAGAAAGAACTCCTAAGAATAGCTTTAAAGTGAAATGGTTTATTCATGGAAGTAGAGGCCTTTAGATAACACACAAATAGCTTATATACACAAGATAAAGACTAGCCCAAAATCATCTAGTACACTGGTTGTATATGAAACAGGCATCTTCCATTGACCAGGAGGATTCAGAATGATCTGACTACCCAGGAGAAAGTGAAGTCGGCGAATACCACGTTATTTTCTTTGCAACGAGGTCCCAGAACAAGACTTAACATGCAACACCTTTTTCAATGCATTATGAGCTGGAATGCCTCATTGAGACTCTCCACTGCATATTCATAACCGAGATTGTCTGCCCGTCCCTCAAACTCAACTACCTCATCCTGTGGAACTTGGATCCCGACTAGCACATTTGCACCAGTATCTCCCTTTCAGCACGAAAGAAAAGATCGAACAAATTACTCCAATATAATAGCAGATAAACTACAGGCCAACACCAACAAAGGGAAGAACTGAACTAGAAGAATGAGATTCTATATTACCTGTGCACGATAATGAAACAAACTTATATTCCAACGTGGGCTGAAAGCATCTAAAAACTTCATCAAAGCACCAGGCTTCTCAGGAAAAGTGAATCGACACAAAAGCTCATTATGAACATTTGTTCTACCACCCATCTGGAGAGAGAGAGAGAGAGAGAGAGAGAGAGAGAGAGATCAATATCCAATGAACATCCATTAAACAAAGAAGAACAAAAGCAAACATATCGGCACTTAGAGGAGTTAAACCTAATCTCTCCGCAAATCTACTCTTAAGAATTAAAAATCTCAAGAGACAAAAACATTATTTCATTACGGTAAATTGTCATTAAGTTTCTTAATATAGTAGTAAAAGCTAAAATATTCAAACGAATAGAGTAATTATACATACAGTTCTGTACAAAAGAAAAATATCAACATGATAAAGGAGACCTAAAACATTACCAAATGCCTCAGATGATCTTTGACCAAGTCATTGTCTGTAAGATTAATGGTTTTCAGATCTGCTGATTTCATCCTCTCCACCATTCCTTCAAGTTCTAATATTGTGTGAAGTCCAACACTGCACATTAAAAAAAGGCCATGAAACAATGAATAAAGTTGGCTTTAATTAAATAAAATTTAACAACACTGGCTTTACCATAGGTAACATAACAGATTGATAGAGAGGCAAATAACTGGAAATATTTAATAATTAGTTGATGTCCTTTCATGAATAAGTGTTTTGAGTTAATAAATACTAAAATTAACGCTAAAATGAACCAAAAATCTCTTCAAAAGATCAAGGAGACCTTGCCTGTAAAGTACTAGAGCTCTTTCTTTATCAGAGTTGTATCTGTACTTGAATTCAGTGATATTCATTGGTCCTACCTGTAATCAAGTTAATATTTCAGTCTGCTAGTCAAAAGTGTGCTACTTTTTTTTTTTGGGAAACTGGTAGGCTCAAAAGTGCACTATTTTAAAATCCATATTTAAGTGCTCAAGGTGACCCACCATTTCAGCGAACTTTTTGAAGCTTCCTGGGTCTTCTGGCATAAAAGTAGCAAGAACAGCTTCCCGCTGTCGACCAACATCTGCGAGTTCTGTTACCAATCTAAGCCTGTCAAAGTTCATGTTGGCTCCACTAGTTATTGCTACTACGTTTTCACCCTTGAGGCCATAGTACTTGCAGTATGCCTCGGCTCCAGCAAGAGCAAGTGCACCTGCAGGCTCTAGTATGCTTCTTTTCTCTTCAAACATGTCCTATCCAAATGAGTAATGACTGTTACATAAAAAGTTTTACAACTCGTGCAATAAAAAGCTCCAACAGTTATTAGACTTTCTGCAAGAAAAATGGCCATGTATATCTCTAAGACAAAACATTTCATTCGACAGAAGTTCTATGTTGGCATTGACTTCATAGCTTCCTAAAATTTTTTATGTTTTTTCCAGAATGTTTCAGTTTTCTTTTACAGCTCATATTCTTTCTTAGACGAACCCACTCATGCCATCTTATAAAGCATTGATACATAGTATCATCATATATAAAACACAAGAGGGCTGTGTGATACTTTCTTGGAAAGAAAGACAAGAAAGAGAGGTAACTGACAAAAAATTGTTCAACTGTTAGTCTCATTTGACCGGTAGTGCTTCAGGAAGCACATAGACAAGCATTGAGAAATTTAGTCCTCAGTAAAAACCAGTTGGCAAAAGATTTAATCCAGATGAAGACAAACATGTAAAATAAAAGATGATGGCTAACCTTTATAGATGCACATATAGCATCACGACCAACTAGGACAACGCCATCTATTAATTCCTCGCAGAGACGATAAGTCTCTTCACCAACCACTTTAACAGCTACACCATCTGCAAAACCCCCAACTTGGTCCAGCATTACTCTCTGACCATGATGTAATGATAATGCCAACGCATTTGCATCAAGTGGTTCAACTCCAATAATCTTTATATCAGGGGCAACCCTTTTCAAATAAGCAGCAATACCAGCTATAAGCCCCCCTCCTCCAACAGGCACAAAGATTGCATGAATGTTATCTTTGAGTTGGCGATTTATCTCCATCCCTACTGTACCTTGCCCTACGATGACATCTGGGTGATCAAAAGGAGGGATGAATGTGCGGCCTTCAGCTTCAGCCCGCTCTTTGGCATATGCTTGAGCTTCATCATATGAGTCCCCCACAAGAACAACAGTAGCACCCAATCTCTTAACTGATTTCCACTGCTCAAAGAAGAACGTGGTTTCAGAAAAATGGATAACCTTAAAATAACAGAATTCATTCAAAATGGAAGCTATCAAACCAAAAGTGTAATTCAACAATCCTAACTTTGATGTCTGGTGTAGTAACAGGCATGGCAATCACAGCATCGCACCCAAGTCTCTGAGCGGATAATGCAACACCTTGTGCATGGTTTCCAGCTGATGAGCATATAACCCCTTTTTCCAACTGCTCTTTAGGGAGTTTTGCCATCATATTGTAAGCTCCTCTGATTTTGAACGAAAACACCTGTCAATATGAGTATATCAGATTTACTGAGCCGACTGTACTCCAATGCCGAAGATTTGTATCTCCAGCAATAAGAAAGTCTTTTTTCTTTCTTTTGTGTCTGTGTTGTTTGGGGGGGGGGGGGGGGGGGGTCATCGGAATGACAGCCTATAGAAGTGGAACAAGTTTATACAAAAGTAGATAAACCATAGGGTATACAAGTTTAAGTACTTTCACCTTTTGGCCTTATCCAAAAAAAGGACAAAAAAAGAAGTTGATCTAGGACACAGAAATTTAAGGTTGAGCTGAACAAGAAACTAGGCAAGCTAACATAATCATACGCTGAAGATCAACTAATTGACGAAAATGCAACATAAATAGCAGACAAACTCTGGTCTGAGTCCAGAAGCAATTGGATAAGCACAAACGTGCTACCTATTTTGCCTTTTTCTTTTCCAAGGTACTTAATCTAATCTAAAACCCGACAAGAAAATCCCTAAATCATCCAAAAAATTTAACAACAGCAGATCAAAGCCAACGGACTGACAGATTAGAGTCAATTTCAACTTTGGGTCTTAGTAACGTTTGGCTCAAAGGGGATATTATCACAATAAGAGAAAAATGTCTAACATGCATGTTCTTAAGCAATCACATCACAGTAACTGACTTATAAAAATTCCTTAAATTTCGTATATTTGAAGCATAATCAAAATAGAATGAGACGATTTAACAACAGCAGATCAAAGCCAACGGACTGACAGATTAGAGTCAATTTCAACTTTGGGTCTTAGTAACGTTTGGCTCAAAGGGGATATTATCACAATAAGAGAAAAATGTCTAACATGCATGTTCTTAAGCAATCACATCACAGTAACTGACTTATAAAAATTCCTTAAATTTCGTATATTTGAAGCATAATCAAAATAGAATGAGACGATTCTTGAACAATTCAGAATCTTCCTATCAAAGTTGAGCAAAAGAATAAATTAAAAGAACACGTTTGTATAGACAAATATTTGCTGACCAAGATCCAACAACTTGAGCAAATATTCAAATAATTAAGATCCAAAGCAACCTGAATTTTCCACTAGCCCCAGCACAGGAGGAGGTCCAACTGCTTCACTTTCCGCAAACATATCTTAAAGGTACGACGGATACACAAAAGCTTATAGATTTCTGAATGTCTCTGACTACTTCTGCAGCCCGCTTGTGAAATTAGGTCTTGGGCCTAACTCACACCCCAAAAGCTAGCTCAAAGGGAGGAGGATTGCCCAAGCCCTATAAGGAGTCCACCATCTCATTAACCACCAATGTGGGACTTTTGTCATTCTTTAACACCCCACCTCACGCCCAGTGCTTAGCATCTGGTGCGTGTGCAATTTTTGATTTTTGGAGCCCCCAACGTTGGGTGAGATGGGCCCTGCTCTGATACCATGTGAAATTAGGTCTTGGACCTAACTCACACTCCAAAAGCTAGCTCAAAGGGAGGAGGATTGCCCAAGCCTTATAAGGAGTCCACCCATCTCATTAACCACCAATGTGGGACTTTTGTCATTCTTTAACACCGCCAATTGTCACTCCATGGGAATCTCCATAGTTAAGAAGGACTCCATTCCAAAAACACAACCACTAAGACATCCATTTACCTTACATGATTGCTCTGTACAGTAAGGTATAGCACCCAATTCTTTAGTCCTAGTTTCCCAACCTTTCAACCACAAAGCAAATACCAAATTGCCAAAACTGGCTCTTAGCATAGCTAGGAGGCTCAACTATTCCAGAACAGAACAATCCTGACACATTCTTATTCAGTGAAGTACATTACAACTCCACATGGAAAGACAGAGAGTTGAAGGTACATCAGCCATTTGATAAGGTTTTAGTTCCAGAAATTAGAGAGAATAGAAATGTAAATAGTAGCTAAATCACTAACTACTAGACGTACTTCAGGACAATAAGTTTCTGTCAAAATAACTAATGTCAGCTGAACTTTTATGGAAAAGAAAAAAATAAGAAGTCAAGAGGCAAAATTTGCCTTCGTTTCCTTTTGCAGCTTTGGAACTTTTCTTTTCTTTTAGGGGATGGAAAAAGAGTGAGATGATAGTGTCTTCAACATCTTCCACAACAATTTAAGGTAACCAAACACTATGACATCATTTTCTCAGATGATATTTTGACATACTCCCTCCGTTTCAATTTGTTTGTCTTCATTTCTGCTTTAGCCCATTTCAGAAAAATGTCCTTTTTGCATTTTTAGCAACTCTTTAATTTCAATTTTCCGCGTGGCATGTTTAAGACAACAAATTAAAGGACATGACTACAAAATTCAAAAGCCTATTTCACTTTCTTAAACTATGTGTCAAGTCAAAACCAAACAAACAAATTAAAACGGAACGAGTACCAAATTCTCTCTTAGTAACAAAAAGTTCTCTCAGAGAATAGGAGATTTCAGCTGTTAAAATACTAGTTCTAAAGAAATTCCTTTTACACAACAGCAACTACTACACCTTAATCCCAACCATAAACCTTCAGTGGTTAAAGAGTGACAAGGCCAATAGCAGTGAATAAACCTATGAATTGGCACAGAAATATATTCACATAAACAGCACCAAAGAAATCCATCAGAGTAACAGAAAAAGAACTGATAAGAGAACTTCACTTAACACCAAATATTCAAACTTTTAACAACTTATGCAATATTGCAAAGAACAAAACCGATTAAAAAGATACCTACCGGCTGAAAATCCTCTCTTTTTAGCCACACATTAACGCCCAATCTTTCTGACAGTTTAGGCGCTTTCTGCAAAGGCGTCTCATAAGCTACATCATAAACCTTCGATGACAAAATGTTTGTCAAATACTCATACCCAATCACACCACCAGTACCTAAAACCGGACTATTCGGTATCAAATATCCCGGCTCACACTGCAACGAGCTCGGAGAAACTCGTAGCAACGGAACCGGAGCCGCCGGTGCCTCTTCCGGCTCCGCATGCGACGGCTCCGTTACCGTAGCTGGAGATGACAAGATCTCCGTCGCCTTAGCACGAATAAACGCCTTCCTTTTGTTTTTCCTCGTTCCGGAAACTTTCACTGTGTTAATAGGAACAATGACGGAACTCGTCGCCGTGAATTCGGGACGGACGCAGGAATTCAATGACTTCACGGCGGTAAACCGAAGAACCTCCATTTTTCACGTACGGATGTATAATGAAGATTAAATACGTTATTGTACAATTTCGGATTCCGTCGGTGGCCGGAGATGTAGATATTTTCCGGCGGCGGAGGTCGTTGGCCAAGGGTTATAGAAGATGAAGGAGGACTGAGGAGGGGGAGAAATGGCAAAATTTGTGTATATTTATACAGGTAAGGCCTTGTTTGTTTGCTGAAATTCTTATTTTTATGAATATATGATTAAACTCATTGAATGCCCATTAAAACTGCGGGGACACACGAGTAAAAAATACTCTCAATTTTGTGATTTAGAGTAGGCATATCTCTAATAAAAAGAATAGTAGTATAGATATTTTTATTTTATCTCTTTTGCTAATATAATGGAATTTAAAAAAATAGAAAAGAGTCCGATATATTCTTTAATTTTATCATTCAGAATTGATATACTCTTATCATAAAAATGGAATATATATATACTACTACACAAATGACTTTTAATTTTTTTCACTTCCATTTAGATAAAAAAGTATACTTGAACCATTTTTATAACGATAGAGATGTATGTGAGTCGTTTTTATAACGTCATAATATATAAATGTACCATTTAACTTGATCTCATTTCACAGCTATACCCTTAAATTTTGGGTGTGCACAAGTAGACACTTAAATTTGTATAAAGTTTAACAAGTAGACACATGAGTCCTATGTGACATGATATACGTTTCACACCACGTAGGACTCAAATTGTCATGTAGGATGCCATGTAGGATGTGTGTGCTTATTTGTTCAATTCTATACAAGTTGAAGTATCAATTTGTACACATCAAAGATTGAAGGGCATAAATTTGAGTTGTGACCAAGTGAAAGAGCATGTTTATGTATTATGCCTTTTAATAACAGCAGGGGTATATGTGAACCATTTTTATAACGAGGATATATCAGCGTGTATATGCATTATTTTCAACTGTAATTTATTGTATTTGTGGTATATTACACCAACAATTTTAAGGAGATTCATGTTTTTGATACAGTTTGAAAAATTGTGAATATCAAGATAGGGATCTCAAGGTCGCTCTATTCAAGAGATAGAAGAGAAAAAGTGTACGGTAAAGTATTTTTCTACCTGCTCAATTCAAGTGGAGAAA
Source organism: Solanum appendiculatum (assembly GCA_018342035.1). Classification (NCBI taxonomy): domain Eukaryota; kingdom Viridiplantae; phylum Streptophyta; class Magnoliopsida; order Solanales; family Solanaceae; genus Solanum; species Solanum appendiculatum. The sequence continues at coordinate 1,443,546 of JAGDQO010000283.1, read as the reverse complement.
AGGTATAGGAAAAAAAAAATTACCTAATATTTTCATGAACAAAGTGAGACTACTTTTTATGAAATAATATTTAAATTCTTAAAATAGTGGGGGTTCATGAAATGAGGAAAAAATCATTGTAAAAATTGTGATCTTTTGCATCTTTGAGAAATGCTCTAAAAAAGAGTATTGCAAGTGCATATATTTATTATGGAATAAATCACATGTTATTGTTTGGCTAAATGAGATGATTTTTGGCTCTAACATGAGAGTTATAAATTATTATGAAAAACATGTTGAGTAGCCATTTACATGAAATGTTTTGGATGAAAAAAAAAATTCTTGAAATGAAAAATACCATAAAACATGTGATAAAATTTTTCTTGTCAAGTCACATATATTGAAAAATTGTGATGTTGGTTGTGTGAATCTTGCAACTCCTTTTGATTCAATTGGTGTGAAAAATAAAAAGGAGTTTGCTAGCCTAATAAAAATATGAGATTTGTGACTAACAACTTGACTTGACGTTGTGTTTGCTGTAAAAGTACTTAACATGTACAAGCAAACCAAATGAGAAAATTTGGTGCTATTTGTTGGAGATGGGAAAAGCAAATTGTATTGCTTGCAAACTCTACTATGGAGGTTGAAGTAAAAAAAAAAAAAAACTTTAACTAGTGAAAAAAGTGGTTTGATTTTACTATATCAAACACTTTATTTGAGAAATTAATTTTTCTAATTTTGATTAATTGTGATAGCACCAATATAATGGTAGAGTACAAATCGTTATCAAAATGGTAAATTCAAACTCATGAGAAAAAAACACAATATTGTGAGATCATATTGATCACCGGTATACCATCAATATTAATTGTGCTAAAATTTGTGATAATCTTGCAGATTCATAAAAAAGGCCTTAGCAAGATAAAGAGTCTGAAACACATCGAGGGGGATGAAATTGAAGCTAAAAAAAATTCTAAGTTATATATGAGGAAACCCAACCTGGGGACTAGAGATCCTATAACAAGGTTCAATGGGAAGAACGAATCATATGATGACTTGTTGTGAAATGCACTATTGTTAATTTTATTCAACCCCTATGATGTTAGTGCATTTATCCTATAATGATTTGTGGAGGTTGAGTCTTTGAACTCTTAATGAAATTATGTATCTCGTATGAGTGGGGTGTCAAATTATAGGAGTACTCTTGACAGATTTCACCTATATGAGTGTGAAAGCAGGCCGCTTTCTATGAGAATGAGCTTGTTCTAAAAATGCTCATGAAAACCGAGATAGCACAATGCCGTAATGTGCTGGCTAAAAAAGCTTATGTCAACACCTTGATTATTGTGTGTAAGCAGTAATACTTTCTTTCCCTTAAGCAGTCATAGTTCAAGTCTGAGACCACTACTGACTCTGGAGTAAATGTTACTGTTTTACTAAGTGAAGTTTCAATGCAGAGCATACCTTTATTATGCATAATAGTCTACCTTCAACTAAATTGTGAAACACTCTCTTATTTTAATATTAAAATGAGTGGGGGAATATTGGTGTATATGCATTTTATTATTAAAATAAAATATTAAGTGCATATGTTAGTAGGTATAAATTGTGGTAAAAGATAACTATTGGTTCTTGTAACTTATATGACCATTAGTTCTTGTAACTCTCATGGTCATTAGTTTCTTGTAACTCATATGACCATTAGTGTTTTGTAACTCATGTAACATCTATCACATTCATCTACCCACATTACTACCCCTCATTCTATCAATTGATTATATGAAAGACTTCTTCACCTATAAATAGTGGTATTTCTTCCTTTGTGATGTATCTCAAAAAAAAATGTTAAGTGTGGAAAATATTGTAGTATGTAGTAGTGAAAGAGAGAGTTGAGACAAGGAAAATATTCTAAGTCTTCAATTATATTCACTATACAAAAGAGAATAATTATATGTTGAAGAAAGATGTTTCTTTTGTGGAGCTTTGGACTCTTAAACTAATCCGGAGTTGTTTGAGTTGTACGACGTTGTTGGGCTGTTATATACTGGAGGGGACAAGTAAAGAGTGATACTACTGGATTGGTGTAAATTATGCCGCAGTGGGCTTGAATCTCCTTAAAGAGAGTGAGATATCCGCGCCTAAGCCTAAAGATTTGTTTATTCATTTTTTGTCATTTTATTTTCAACTGTAATTTATTATATTTGTGGTATATTACACCAACAAAGTGCATTACGCTACATCCCAATTTCATTCAACGAATTGGAGACTAGTTAATCATATAGGACAAATGTATGAGTGTAAAGTGTGGTTAACTTTTGAGCATTAATATTAATAATAGAAAGATATATTATTTTAATTTGTTAAAGGAATATATTTGAGAGTTTTAAACGCTTAAGCACTATAAATTTAAATAGTTTGTTATAAGTAAGTGGAACACGTCTAACCTTTTGAGTGGTATCAACTTTCCTCTTTGAAAAAAGAGATATTATTTTGACAAGATTGTTTAATCAAGTAACTTAGCACAAATATTTTGATATATTTTTAGATTACAAGTGACCAAAATCCAAATAATCATAATATATCAAAAGATTTCAAATATTGAAAGAAATTCATATTTAATTTTGGGACTATTTAGAAGAGGTTTGAGTTGTGAAATTGAAAAAAAAATAGTTTATTAAAGAAGATGAATTGTTGTAATATATAAATATTATATAAACTGTATTTAGAAAATATTTGAAAATATTATCAAAAAAAGGTATTTCAACTCCACAAATTATACTAACATTATGTAAAAATGGTGCAAATGGGATAACAATATACCACTCTCAACAACATACCTAGTATAGGTCTAATTTCTAAAAGGTGAAATTTGGAGAAAATAGAGTGTGTGTATATTTTATTCCTATCTTGTATGGTAGAAAAATTATTCTCGAAAGACCTTCAGCTCCAGCTCAAGAAGAGAAGAAAAGGAAAATAATAATAACAAGCAGTAACAATAATAAAATAAGAAGATAAACGAAATAGAAGAAACAAACATGTAAATTTAGGAATAAGTAAGTGTAAGAATAAAAGTAATACTCTTGGACGGAAAAGAAAAACGCTCGCCAACCTACAATCTTCTACCATGATACTCGACCTCCTCATCCTCGTGTCAAGTATAATGTCCCTGAAAAACTGACAACCATCTCTTCCCCGAACAAATACAATTAAAAAAACTACAGTGTCATTTCACACAATTTTAACATAATTATACTCAATTGTTATTGGTACTTGATAGATTATAAGTTATATTAGTAGAATTAGCTGACCATTTACTTTTCATATTTCATAAAAAATATTAAAATAAATTGCCACTTCCCCTTGTGGATATGTCTCTTAATTAGTAGGGTCGAGGAGTTGAAGAAAATAAAAGAAAATTATTAGGACAATATCTTGTTATAAAGAGTAAAGTAAAAAAATTCTAAGACATGTTTTGTCAAGGGTCAATAATAACATAAACATTATAAATTTTTTTTTCTATTTTTCACCTGATATATTGTACTCATGGGTCTGATTGATTCAGATTTGCATGGAAAAATTTCACTTTAAGGATAAGGATAAAGTACTCTTTACAAAAAATAATTACATACACAACGCTCGAACTTCAAATATCTAATTAAGGATGGAAAATGTCTTTAATATCGAAAAATATTTTTATTACATCAAAAATAAATTATATCTTCAAAATATTCCAACATTTAATTAGTATTTACTAGCCTTAAATATGGCAGCATTATGTGTTACTCCTGCTAAATTGTGTCTTTGACCATTATTTCTTTAAATAATATTATATTTATGACCTTTTATTTCCACTTTTAATTATTGAAATTAGACATTGGGGCATATGACATGCTATCATCCTTTTTATTTTTTTATTTTATATATATATATATATATATACCCTTTCAAGTACTCATGAAATGTGGTGAGAAAACCATGAGGAAAAATGCTAGAGAGTAAATATTCTTTCTTTCTCAATTTATTTTGCTCGCTTTTCTATTAGTCTAAAATTTTTGTTAGATTCTGACTCCTAATTTTATATTAGAAAAACTTGTTATATCTTGAGGATACACTTACATCGAGTAAAATAACTTTAAGGTCAATACTATAGGCACGTCTCAAGCTATAAGAATTTATGTGATATCAATGTCATGAATATTAAAAAATAATAATTTTTTGAATATTTTTTGTGACAATTCTATTAGAATAAAGTAAAATATCCAATATCCACTATCTTCAATAATGCAATAATTCTGACTGGTATTTTGGTCAAAAATGAAAGCTATTTGACTAGGATATTTTAATGTCAATATCAAGTTATCAACTTAAAGTGTAGCATTGATATATTATGATTAACATTGAAAATGTGTTTGGTATGAATTCAGGTTTGGTTGGTCGGAAAATTTTTAAATAATTTTTTTAGTAAAATAAATTTCTTAAAAATAAGAAAGATTATTATTTTTAGTGAAAGTATGAAAAATAAATTTAACAAATAATATTTGAGATTGATTATGTCTTCTCATTTTTCAACATATTTTATTTTCACTCTATCATTATAATCAGTGGCGTAGCCACATATAACTTCAGGGTGGTCAGTCAAACAATCTTCGTCGAAAAATTATACCATGTATATTAGAAAATTTTACGAAGTATATAAGTTAAAAATTATTATTTATACATATATACTAAATCTTAAATATCTTTAATGAAATTTCTGAGTTCGTCACGGAATTCTTAACCTCCCATCCCCACTACCCCTCACTCATACCTCACATTCACCTCTCATAATAATTTTGTAAATTATATATAAATATTTTTAGAGTCATATTTTTTACTTAAAAAATTCTCTAATTTTTTTTAAAATAATTTTCTTTTGTACCGAACACACCATAGTGATTCTAACTGCGAAATGAAAGACGAAAATTAAATTGAATTCTATGAAATGCCTATGAATTGACATTTATTTAAAGGAGAATATCACGTATTAAAAAAACAATATTTCTAAAAAAGTAATAATAATAATAAAAAATTGGTAGTTTTTGTTGTATATACATTATGTAGTTCCTTTTTCTTTTTTGGTTAAACAATTTAGATGTGAAGCCAGCATATTTGACTAATTTGAATTGATGTCAAATCACTATAGATTTTAATAGCTTTAAATAAAATTTGTATTTGAATTAAAAAATTTATTAAATATATATAAATAATTCATTTAATTTTAAAAAAATAAATTAGAATACATAAATTAAACTCAAAATTTTTAATTCGTTCTTTACACTAATTATATAAGTTGAGATAATTCCTTAAAAATCCACTCAATTTATGAAAATATTCTATTTAAGTTCTTTTTGTAAGAACAACAAATCACTTTACTTATGAGAATATTTTATCAAAGTCATTGTTTTTTCAAACACAACAATTCAAAAGAGTACTAAAGATAAATCATTTTATCAATCTGAAAATTACTAGTAATATCATACAATGATTTAAAAGAACGGGCTGCGAGGCGATACATTTTACACCGCATGTGGCGAGATTTAAACTCCAAAATATAAAGCGTAAATTCCATGAAGTCTTAAATGTATATCTCATGTATCTTTAACTTTTATAAGTTTATTATTAGAAAAATATTTTCAATAATTCTACCCATAAACTCAAATAAATTACCGTAATATTAAAAAAATTATAGTTATTATTTGAAAAAGCTAACAACATAAAAAATATGATAACATGCTAATTATGTATCCAAACAAGTAAATTCAAGTTAATTAAAGAAGCCAAACGTACGACAAAATTTCACAACAAAAGACTTATCTTTTTATAAGAATAAATTGTCAGAAAAAGATAAGTTGTCATGCCAATGTGCCATAATATTGTTTCAAAATAATCATGGGTTCAAATCCTTTTTAATTGGGTATGTATTTATTAAAATTATTTTAAAAAGAGTAAAAAATATCATCCATTAAAGTTGAATTTTCTAGTTTGTGTGACTTTGTATTAGTCATTTTTTAAAATATGTTTTTGTGTTAAAAATTAAACACAGTTATTGATTAAGCGATTTTTGATGGGATTTTTTTATAATTAAAAATCTATAAAATTTATATACTTAAGGAATTGCTATATATAGGCCTATAATATACACATGATTAGTAATGGAGAGCCAGAATTTTTACCAAAATTCTACAAACATATATATTAAAATATTTATTATTTGTATGTGACCTCAATTATGATTACGACGTAAAATAATTCCTTATAGTATTAATTAGGGGTGAATAAAATCGAACTAAATTAGAAATCGAGTTAAACTAGAAAAAAAATTGACTAGTGATTTGGTTTGGTATTGAAAAAAAAATCCGATTATACTTGAGATTGATTTAGTTTTAACTAAAAAAAAGTCAATCCGAGACCAAATCAATCTGACATTATATATATAATTTTTTAAATTTATATTATATACATAAAAGTATTTTCTTTGATATAATTTATAAATATTTCTTATACTTTTTCATAGTTTTATCTTGTAACATATTATTTCAAGTTTGAGACTTAGAATTTTGAATGGTCCAATAAAGATCATAGTCCATAGATAGGGGTGTTCAAGGTTTGGATAAAAATTTATCCAAATCAAAAAAACTGCAGCAAACCGATTAAATAAATCGATTTTATTTGGATTTGGTTTGGTTTTAGATTTTTAAAACCGATAATATTTGGTTTGATTTTGGTTTTGTTCAATAAAATCGAAGAAATAACTGAACCGAACTGATAAATTATATACATATATTTTTTATTATGCATGCATAATATATTATTTTTATAAACAATTTTAAATATCATATATAATATGTTTTCATCAAAATTTATTTATGAAAGAAAAAACGTCCAAGACGAGAACATTTATCTTATTGATTTCATGTATACGAGTGTCTATGATAATTTTTGGTGGGACTAAGAATGTCACCGACTCTTCCATCTAGACCAAAATGGTGAATTTTGAAGCTTTATTCACAGTAAATTCAGTGATCGAAAGTTCTATAATGTTAGTTGTTCTAACTATTTTTCGTTTTGAATGAATTGTTGTATTTTCCCCTCTTTTGAATGAATCTTTTTTTAATTTTTTTTATGTATGGTTAATAATCGAATAACTGAACCAAACCAAACCGAAATCGATAACAACCAAACCAATAAATGTATATTATATTTAGTTTGATTTGATTTTAATAATTTAAAAATTGATCAAATTGGCTTGATTTTGATTTTGACCAATAACAGGCCCAAACCGACTTGTGAACACCCCGATCCATAGATATTGATAACTCTAATAAAGCTCAAATCAATATTAATGCTAATAAGAAAAAAAATCAATTCAACACTAAGAATGGAAATAATGTTGAATATTTGGTCTTTGGTTTTATATTGATTTAGACAATTAATAAAAATATATAACCTAATTTTAGGTTTTCTTTAATATTTAATCATGTAATTAATATTTATTAGACTTATTTTAGCACGATTTAGTACTTTTGAATTAAAATCATTTTTATTATACGACTTAATATTTGTTTTATGCGATTTCATTATTAATCTTTATTGAATATTTTAGTGTCATCACTCGTCTTATATTTTGTGTTATTTTCTTTTAAAAAAATACTTTAAATAGTTGTATTTTGATAGGATAAAGAAATTTTTGAAGCACAAGTTAATTATATGTTTGTATGAATATTTTACTGAAAAAACCCCGAAAAATTCAAAAACTTGAAAATTTTTGAGTTTTATTAGTTTGGTTTAATTTATAGATTTAAAAATTCAACACAAATAATTTAATTTGATATTTGAAAAATCCAAACGAACCTGGTCCACGTACACCCATAGTATTAATAGCTTTAGCTAATGTTTGGCCATAGTTGAAACATGAAAAAAAATCAATAAATTGAAGTTGGATTTAAATTAATTTTTAAAATTAAAAATCGTGTTTGAATATGTATTTACATAGAAATTGTTTTGATTTTATAAGGTAAAGTGACTCCCAAAAACTGTTTGAAACTTTTTTAAAGAAAAATTTCATGAAAAAGTAACATTTTTTTTTAAAAAAATTACTCACAGTATCTAAAATCTATAACTAAAAGCTAATTTCTTGATTTTAATATAAGTTGATTTTAATATAAGGTGACCCAGGCTCTTAAAAGGGTACGCAAAATCAACCAAAGTCAAATAATACGGTTGAGCTTAAAAGTGAAATACATTTTTTAATATTTGTACTTGATTTTAAATGAAATTTTTTTTTACCGTACAGATTTAATACTTTTAAAAAAATAGACTTTATCAAATACACGAAAAATTTTAAAATGACAGAGACACAATCGTATGAGATTCCACTTAATTCCTGACACTTGGATATGTGGGTCCATTTGTACTCTTTTATCTCCATTAAGAGGCAAATACACGTAAGACTCCTAAACTTGACATCATATACGTAGGATCTCTAAAATTGGTATGAATTATTACTTTAGTCTCCTAACTATTGACAATCTTAAAAACACAACTTTTTGTGTAGGCAGTATAGTTGCTATCTTTTTTATAACCTAATAATTTATTTTAAAATTAGCCCATGGCAACTAATTCAAACCAAATCATGTCCAAACACCGACGAATCTGAATTGGTAATCAATTTTGTTCCAAACTTTGCACATTCAATATCTAAGAAACTATGTGAACTTCCCTATTGAAGAGTCGGGAGAGAATAAAGTGTATGTAAACCTTAGCCCTTATGAAGGCTGTTTCCGATAGAACTTCGACTGACATGCAATTAAATGCATGGTTGATAAAACAATTTAATGTAAACATGATTTTAAAAGTAACTAAATAAAAACACTTTAATTAATCTAATAATAATCTCGTTACAAAATTAATCTAATACTAAATTTATCTAATAAAAAAACTAACAAAAAAAACATTACAAAACCAAGTCATCCATATTAGGTATAGGAAACCTCAAAATTGCAGCAATTCCAGTTATCTCAGCAAGTTTATCTCCTTCACCATCACTAAATTGTACAACTTTTCCTCCAGCTTCATGCACTGATTTCTTCAATTGTGAATATTTCTTCCTCAAGTTAATATCGTTGTTCTCCAACATTTCTTCAGTGATCAAAAGTGTCTCAATCGCTTGCAATTCATGTGCATATTCAACACTTTTAGTACCATAACACACCCAATCACATTTATTTATCACCATATCCATGAATTGTTTAAGCAAATTTGTGTTCACATTCGTGACCACTTTATCACTCAAAATATCTTTTATATTGTTCTGGTTAACCATAAGAATACGTGATTCGTTTCTCTCAATAGATTTTATCTTCCGTTTATGAGCCTCAAGCAACAAGTAAGCTCGAAAATCATCCTTAATAGAGTCTTTACTTGCAATCACCACGTAAGGTATGGCATCCATATCGATATGTTTTCTAAATGAAACAAATAAATTATCGAAAAATTTCTCCAAATTCGAGTTGTTTTTCGAAGTCTTTTCATTTCGTATAGTTTCACAATGAGTAATAGTTGTTGCATTTTTATCGATCAATAAAATCTCAGCTAATCTATTCTTTATTAAAATTATCCCTAGATCATACTTACCGTTTTGATCTGACCCTTCGTTCAAAAGCTTAATTAATTCTTCGTTCCAAAGCTTCTTTGTCAATTTAAACTCCTTTTTCGTTTCCAGCTCCAAAGTATGGAAAGTTCCAGGGCTTACATATTCGTTTGACGTAATTGTCTTACCACGAACACGTATGATTGAACAATCTTTGGCATAATCAACGTTTGTGATTTTGATTTCGAGCTCGACTTGAACCCTAGAACTGCTCTTCTTGCTCGTCCAATCCGAAGAAGATTGGATTTTGCGAGTTGTGGTAGCAGAAACGACGTCCTCATTGGCAATGATATTGAACAAAAGCCAGAGATCGTTTGATTTTTCTGGAATTATTGTGATTGTGCCCGATTGATTTGGGACTAGAGTTTCACCTGTAAGCTTCATTGCATTTGATTACGTTTTCTTTTGTGAAAATATTGCTAAGGATTTTTCTTTCGTCTATGGTTTTGTGCATGTTTATGTTTATATAGTGTGGATTGGTTTAAAATTTTTACATTTTCCTTTTACTTGTGGAATTGGAATTGTTTAGTTATTAGTTGCCCTTTTTTGTTTTGAACTATGATTCCTCTTTTTCTTCCTTATTAATAACACAGTTTTTCCCTTTTTATGGTAACTTTTGCAATTTTCATGCTTTTAGAAACTTTCAAAAAAGGTAAAAAAAAACAACCCAGAATCCATCGCTTCAATACGACTTACTGTCCTCCACATTTTGTAAGGAGTTTTGGTTAAACTCTGTTGTGGATGATCTACCGGACCGCCGTAAGGTTTCACTTTTTTCATTTTGGGTTATGTTTATTTTGTGTTGGATTGTTTTGATATTGCTTTCAATTTTTGTTTCTTTGTTGACAATGAGAAAGCCCGGAGAAGAAAATGAATTCCAATGCTCACACGTACGAAAAATGTATTTTGATTTGATCAAAATCATTTAAACCCAACTTGGATATTGATCCTAATCTATTAGTAAATGATGAGTTATATAGGTTCCAGGTAGTGCAGTCACTTTTGATACAAAAATTTCAAGAAAAACCAGGCAGAAAAAGAAGATGTGTGATCCTAATTACTAGATTCTGTAGGGAGATAAATATAAGTTGAAGCATACAATTACCAAAAGAAATAGTGGTGCTGTGTGCTGCAGATAACATTTGATGCCATGTGGGATATGCTGATGAGCATCAAAGATTCTTCTCTGCTAGAACAAATTGAAAAAGACTGCACTGTTATTTCTAATGCCATGCTATCCTTTCCAGTCACCAGATATTTTAATGGCATCAAGGTAGGGTTGACTGCACGTGATGGCTTGCAACATCTCCAAAAAAATTTACGAACAAAATAGGACTTGAGTAAACAGATCATTAATTATTAAAAGGGAGTAGATAACTAAGATTTTTTTGCGAGAAATTAATCTGTACTTGTAGATTTGCTCATCCTCAGTTTCCGTATAGGGGCTAATGGAGACCTTTAAGGCAATGATAAGGAGCTCGGCGCAATGGGAAGGAATATTATGAAGACTTCCTGCAGTCCATGTTGGAAAAGGATTCATGTCCAGCCAATCAAAAGCTTGACGATGAAGAGATCATGGATAATTTGTTAACGCTGATAAATGCAGGGCAGACATAGAGATTCCATCACTGACGCTCCTCATAAGGTACTACTCATAGAGGCTATGCTGCTCTGGCTCTTCAAAAATGCACTACTTTTAAGGATCCGATACACACCCATCAACATTTTTGAAGAGTCCAAGCAACATAACATAGATGTCAACACTCAGTAGATAGGAAAGTCGGGCCGCCACTAATGTTGGGCTTTCAACTTCTCATGTGAATTATGCAGTCTCACTCGGTAGTGGGGATCGATCGTTAGGAACCAGGAGGGATGAATTAGCAAAGATGATAAGCTGAACTAGACTATACCAACCTCCTTTTGTATTATACTTTTCCAAAAAAGTGAAAAACTTGATCTCCTAATTTAAAATTGGAAAAAATCCAAAAACTAAAAAGTGTATGTGCCAGATTGATATGAATTGTGGCCTTACATGTTCTTCAACAAGGGAGAAGATTGAAATTGTTTGTTTCTTACAAGGTTAGAATTATTACTTTTGCACTCATTACTGAATTTGATCTCGTGTGTGCTGTGCGGTAGTGAAATCGTTTCTCCTCTCTATTGGCAGGTGACTCTTGCAAAGTATGGTCCTCACAGATATGTTGTCATGCCAATGTGCCATAATATTATTTCAAAATAATTATGGGTATGGATTTATTAAAATTATTTTTAAAAGAGTAAAAAACATAAAATCCATTGAAGTTGAATTTTCTGGTTCATGTGACTTTTGTGTCAGTAAACTCAAATTTTTATGTTTTTGTGTTAGAAATTAAACATAATTTATGTGACTTTGATGGAGTTTTTTTTTATTTTTTATAATCATGTAAAAATCTATGAAATTTATATACCTAAGGAATTGCTATAAGCCTGTAATATACACTTGACTAATAGTAGCGAAGCCAAAATATTTTCTACGAATTTGTGAAAATCTTAATTAAACCCCACAAACATATACATTAAAATATTTATTATTTGCATGTAAACTCAATTATAATTACGATACGTACAAGTACAACAATATGTGAAAATAATCCCTTATAGTATTAATAGCTCTAGCTAATGTTTGGCCATACTTGAAACATGAAAAAAAAGCTAATGTTTGGCCATAGTTGAAACATGAAAACAAATTGAAGTTGGATTGAAAAATAGTTCTTGAAATTAAAAATTATGTTTGAATATGTATATTATATATAAAAAAATTAAATTTTTGTAAGGAAAAGTGACACCCAAAAACTGAATGAATTTTTTTAAAGATAAATTTCATGAAGAAATAATTATTATTTAAAAAAAAAATATTACTCACAATATGTAAAATCTATGACTAAACAAAAGCTAATTTCTTAATTTTAATATAAGGTGACCCAGGCTCTTAAAAAGTATGCAAAATCAACCAAAGTCAAATAATATGGTTGTGCTTAAAAGTGAGATGCATTTTTTTTATATTAGTAGTTGATTCTAAATTAAATTTATTTTTTAAAGTATAGATTTAATACTTAAAAATATCAAATAGATTAAAATTTTATAATCTGATCAAATTTAATAGTCAAATAAATATTTAAAAATAAATTTTCAAAACCTAATCTAAAATGGCCAAACACTAGCTTAACCTAAAACGTGTTAGAATGTACTTTGTAGTAAAGATGTCAATTTTTCAAAAAACTATTAATGCACTTAAACTATGTAAAATAGTTGTATTGGTGTAGTATATTACACCAACAAATAGTATTACACGCCTATTCACATGCAAAATCCACAATTAATATCTAATAAAGTTTTTATTTTATTTTATATATATGTATATATATATTTTCAATTTGATGTCGAGTATTTTTTTAGAGTCTGTTTTAATCTGAATTCACGTTAAGAAGTCCATTTTGAAAGTAAGCATTTCCTATCAAAGAGACTTCATTTTCGACGTTTGAACTCGAGACTTAGATATTAATTTCTTTTCTTTTTCTTCCTTTTACACTAACGAATCTGTTTAATGTGAATTCACGTCAAGAAGTCCATTTTGAAGGTAAGCAAGAGACTTAATTTTCGACGTTTGAACTCGAGACTTGAATATTAACTTCTTTTCTTTTTCTTTCTTTATACTAACGAACATAAAATTTGAATTTAAGATATATACACTAAAATTGTAATAATTTTTTATAATTTACTCTGTTATAACATGTTATTTTTCATTTATTAAATAGAGTATTATCAATCAATAATATTAAATAAAATCATTGCGTGATTATTTTTTAAGTGGACCTGAATGTATAATTAATATTTCCTAATTTATTTGCACTTATTTACACCTAAAATTCAAACAAATTTTGGGCTACCTAACCTCATGAGTCATGAGCAGTTAGCCAATAGAACAGAATGACAAAATGTGAGTAAATTAAACCCAATTCATGGGTGAAGAAGATTGTTAAACGTAAGTCACATAACTTTGGAGTTAATAATTTGTTCACTTTTATTTATCGACTATATTAAATATATATTTGAATTTTATTAATCATTTTTAACATATTAAGAGACAAATACTAGTAAAACCCCTAAACTTGACATAATACATGTAGGGCTCCTAAAATTGACGTGAATTATTACTTTAGTCCTCCAATTATTGACAACCTTAAAAACACTCCTCTACTTGATTACGTAATTTAAAAACACCTCTATTATGCCACATGCCATCCACCCATGTGCATATGTGGAATTTTTTGCTGATGTGGCACACACAAGATATTTTGTGTCCACATTAATCTTACGTGGTATTCTACATGAAAATTTTGTGTCCTACGTGTATTATGCCACGTAGGATGTGTGTGTCTACTTCTTCAATTTTATATAAGTTTAAGTGTTTACTTGTGCACACCCAAAGTTTGAGGATATATATGCCAGATGAAGCCAAGTTAAATGACATATTTATGTATTATGCCAAAGTTTGATTTTGTTGTCGATATCGATAGTTATACCTCCAAGTTATAATTATGGAGATCTGGATGAACGAGTGAAGCTTAATCTGTTGTGAAATGCAAATTGTTTAGTATATTAGAATGTAATTAGCTCGAATAAAATAGAATAGTAGTAATTAATTTGAGATTGAAGCTTAATTGATTGTTTTGGTATTGAACAATTTTTTGCGCAAGTAGTATGGTTGCTGTCTTTTTATTACCTAATAATTTATTTTAAAATTAGCCCATGGCAACTAATTTAAACCAAATCATGTTCAAACACCGATGAATCTGAATTTGTAATCAATTTTGTTCCTAACTTTGCACATTCAATAACTAAGAAACTATGTGAACTTCCCTATTGAAAAGTCGGGAGAGGATGAAGTGTACGTAAACCTTAACCCTTATGAAGGTTGTTTTCGATAGACCTTTGACTCACATGCAATTAAAAGCATGGTTGATAAAAAAACTTAATGTAAACATGATTTAAAAAGTAACTAAATAAAAATGCTTCAATTAATACTACAAAAAATTTATCTAATAATAATCTCTCTACAAAATTAATCTAATACTAAATTTTTATCTAATAAAAAAACTAACAAAAAAACATTACAAAACCAAGTCATCCATATTAGGTATAGGAAACCTCAAAATTGCAGCAATTCCAGTCATTTGAGCAAGTTTACCTCCTTCAGCATCACTAAATTCTACAACTTTTCCACCAGCTTCTTGCATTTCTTCAATTTTAAATATTTCTTCCTCAAGTTAATATCGTTGTTCTCAAACATTTCTTCAGTGATCAAAAGTGTCTCAATCGCTTGCAATTCAGGTGCATATTCAACACTTTTAGTATCGTAACACACCCAATAACATTTATTTATCACCATATCCATGAATTGTTCAAGCAACTTTGTGTTCAAATTCGTGACCACTTTGTTAGAGTGGAAAACCTAACCCCCAATGTGGAGGTAGAGAATATTATATATTGACAAATATTACCTAAGTATTACATAAGTGGTACACAAGAATAAGTAAATTACAATATGTGTACAGAACAAATTAAGTAACGCTAATACCCCCCTTCAAGCGAAACGGTGGCGGACGAAGACCAAGCATTGCGCGGAAATATTCAAACTGAGGCCTAGGAAGACTCTTGGTGAAGATGTCAGCCACCTGAAGCGTGGTCGGGACAAACTTAGTGTAGAGTTTACCAGACGACACAAGCTCCCGAATGAAGTGATAGTCCAGATCAATGTGTTTCGCCCTCTTATGAGACACAGGATTCTGTGTGAGAAAGAGCGCACTCCGATTGTCACATAACAGCGTGGGGCGATCAGGAGGCAAGGCATGGAGCTCCCGAAGCAAGTGAGTGATCCATACAATTTCAGCCGCAGTATTCGCCATGGCTCGATACTCCGATTCACAACTGGAGCGGGAGACAGTTGGTTGTTTCTTGGCACTCCAGGATACTAAGTTTCCACTAAGAAAAATAGAGTAGCCATAAGTAGATCGGCGAGTTTCGAGACATCTGGCCCAATCAGCATCCGAGTAACCAAGAATGGAGACATCATGCGGCTTGGTGAACAACAGGCCATAGGCAAGTGTGCCTTTGACATACCGAAGTATTCGCTTGACACACTGGAAATGAAAAACAGTCGGTGTCTGTAAGAACTGACTAACCTGATTCACTGCATATGACAGATCCGGACGAGTAATAGTAAGGTACTGCAATGCGCCGACTAGAGACCGATAATGAGTTGGATCTTGAAAAGGATCACCAGCGGTGATGAAGGACTCATGAGGAGCTAAGGGAGTGTGCACAGGCTTAGAATCAAGTAAAGCTGCACGTTCAAGGATATCACGAGCATACTTGGATTGGCTGAGAAATAACCCATTATCAGTGTAGGTCACTTCAAGACCAAGAAAGTAATTTAGAGCTCCAAGATCTTTAATAGCAAACTCCTGGTTTAGACGAGAGATAAACGCAACCATGAGGTCAGTTCGGTTTCCAGTTAGGATTAAATCATCAACATAGACGAGCAGGTACATAATGCAGGAGGAATGTTTGAAAACAAACAGAGATGTATCTGAGCGACTGCACGTAAAACCATTGTTGAGAAGAAAGGAACTTAAGCGCTGAAACCAAGCACGCGGAGCCTGCTTGAGGCCGTACAACGCTTTGTTCAAGCGACACACATGATCAGGAAACCGAGAGTCTGCAAAGCCAGGTGGTTGTTCCATATGAACAACTTCATTCAGATGACCATGCAAGAAGGCATTTTTGACATCAAGCTGATGAAGCTTCCAATTGTTAATGACGGCAAGAGATAAGACAATTCGTACCGTAGAAGCCTTAACCACCGGACTAAAAGTGTGGGAATAATCTAAGCCAGGGATTTGAGTGAAGCCTTGAGCCACCAGTCTCGCTTTGAAACGTTCAACAGACCCGTCTGAGTTGTACTTAGTGCGAAAAACCCATTTGGAACCAACAACATTACTGGATTTTGGACGAGGCACCAAGGTCCACGTAGCATTTTGAGTTAGAGCTGACATTTCCTCATGCATTGCAGCCATCCACTGTGGGTTCTTAGCAGCCGACTTGAACCCTCTTGGTTCAGAAGAAGCAAATAAAGCGGTAAAGAGGCGATGAGTTTCAAGATGAGCTAAGTTGGCTTGATGACGAGTAGAAGGTTTAAAAATGCCTGCCTTGGACCGAGTTACCATGGGGTGAACTGCTGGAGTGGACACTGATGCAGGAAGCTGAGTTGGAGCCAAGGAATCACCCAAATCGGCAGACATAGGCGGCGGAGATGAGGCAGCAGGTTGTTGCGAGGGAATGCCGACCCGAGACGGTGCGGAAGGAACAAGGACTGGCGGCACTGCAGTGGGTGAAACATCAGACGGAGCAGCATGTAATGGCTGGGATACTGCTGGGGTATCACTGTGAAAGCCATCCAAACAAGGAGGACACAGGGAAGGCAAATGCGGTGAGGCTGGCGGAGACGAAGGACCAGTGACCGCGGATGATTCTGCCGGCATTGAAAAAGGCTCCAAAAAGGTTGAGAGTTGCAAGGAGTTTAAGTCCTTTGATGAAGTAACGCCCGAAAAGGGTAAAGAGTGTTCATCAAAACGAACATGGCGAGTAACATAGATGCGAGACGTTGCCGGATCAAGACACCGATAACCTTTGTATTGAGAGCTATAACCGATAAAGATGCACGGAAGACTTCTTGGAGATAACTTGTGATTTGTATAGTCTCGAAGATATGGAAATACTCGGCAGCCATAGACCTTGAAGGTATGATAATTGGGCTTCTCAGAAAACAAGAGTTCAAAAGGAGACTTGTTGTTCAAAACCTTTGAAGGTAGACGATTGATGATGTAAACAGCGGAGCTGAACGCATCTACCCAATAAGAGGTAGGAGCATTTGCATTAAAAAGCATGGCCAAACCAGTTTCCACGATGTGACGGTGTTTTCTCTCAACCCTGCCGTTTTGCTGGGGCGTATACGGACAAGATAACCTGTGAAAAGTGCCTCTTAAAATAGTCGACGAGCAGTATGATTAACAAACTCTGTGCCTCCATCACTTTGAAAAACCTTAATTTTCCGAGAGAATTGAGTTTGCACAAACTTCATGAAAACAGACAAAACAGCGGCAAATCCAGACTTGGTTTGGAGAGGATAAAACCAAGTGAAGCGAGAGTAGTCATCAACAAAAGCCACATAATACATATAGTTATCAGTAGATGTAATAGGCGCAGGGCCCCACAAATCACAATGTATCAAGTCCAAAAGATGCAAAGATCGTTTATTATTTAAATCAAATGACAAACGGTGTCCTTTAGAGAGTTGACAAGAAGAGCAAATGACCGGTTTGGGTAAAATAGAAGTAACAGACAAACAACCTAACTTATGCAAAAGTAAAACAGTATCAAAGGCAACATGCCCTAACCGACTATGCCAAAGTTCATAAGATGCCTTCAAACTTGAATTTGTAGTAGCCGCCAAAGCTTGATGCTCATTATGCAAAACATATAGCCCATTCTCACATTTGCCTCGAGTTAGAACCTGTTTCGTTTTTCTGTCCTGAATCTGAAAAAACGATTTAGAGAACAAAACATCCACCGGATTATCATGTGTTAGTTTACTAATGGACAAAAGATTCTTGGCAAGATGTGGAACAACCAGAACATCACGCAAGTGCAGATTATTAGAAACAATAGATGAACCCGTATGAGTGATAGGAAGAGCAGTACCATTTCCAAATGTCACGTTAGCATTGCCGGAGTATGGAGAAGCATGAGGAACACTTGGTGAAGATGAAGTCATGTGATCAGTGGCCCCGGAATCAACATACCAATCAGGGGCAGAAGTAGTGACATGACATTGGGCATTAAACGCTTGAGCCAAGTTTGCGTCACGAGAGGCAGCTTGAGCGGCAAAGGTAGCAAGAGTAGACAAGCACTGGCATAGTGGCCATCTGTACGACATAATTGGCAGTGAGGGGGCCTGCGGCCACGACCGCGACCACCCGAACCACCACCGCCTCTGTTAGAACGACCACGGCCACTGACGGGAGGGGACTGCCGATGCGACTGGGCAGTGAAGGCAGCAGGCGGTGAGGATGATGCACCATGAAGGGACTTGAGGAAAAGTTCATGACTCTCCGCCTGTGAGAGTAAGTCGCGAAAGGTAGGCGCCGGTTTGGTGGCACGAATGGCAGTGGAGAAAGTCTCAAAGGAGGCTCCTAAGCCGCATAAAAACCAATGAAGTTTATCGATATCATCAACAGGCTGACCAATGGCAGCCAACTGATCACAAATGGATTTAAATTGACGACCAAATTCAGCAACAGATAAGGAACCTTTGACCAATTGACGAAGTTGATCGCACAGATTATGAACGCGTTCAACGGAAGAATTGCTATAGGCAGATTCGAGCGCAACCCAGATTTGGCGGGCTGTTGTTAGACCCAAAATTTCAGAGACCGCCTCTTCCGTAAGTGAAGAATTAAGGATGATGACAGCCCGTTGGTCAGAGGCAAGCCAGGCATCATAAAGAGGATTCAGAACCTCTTTGCCATCCGTAAGAAGGGACGATGGAGGAGCTATGGAGGACCCATCAACATGATCCAATAAACGTTGATAAGAAAGTAGGGGCAGCATTTGATTTTTCCAATAGAGATAATTGGTGGAGGAGAGCTTAATCGTGAGCATGTGCAAAACAGTGGCAATGAGAAGGGTGGCGTCGCTGGTGGAGGAGGCAGCCATTGAGTGGGACGGGAGAGAGAAAAGCGAAAGAGGAAGAAGAAGAAGAGAGGAGGCGGCGGCACCAGAGAGGGGAAAAGCGAAGGAGGAAGAAGAAGAAGAGAGGAGCCGGCGGCACCAGGAAGAGAAATTTGAGAGATTAGGCTGATACCATGTTAGAGTGGAAAACCTAACCCCCAATGTGGAGGTAGAGAATATTATATATTGACAAATATTACCTAAGTATTACATAAGTGGTACACAAGAATAAGTAAATTACAATATGTGTACAGAACAAATTAAGTAACGCTAA
Organism: Solanum appendiculatum; assembly: GCA_018342035.1. Lineage (NCBI taxonomy): Eukaryota > Viridiplantae > Streptophyta > Magnoliopsida > Solanales > Solanaceae > Solanum > Solanum appendiculatum. The sequence goes on along the minus strand of JAGDQO010000283.1, from coordinate 1,423,777 downwards.
TACACTTTATCACTCAAAATATCATTTATATTGTTTTGGTTAATCATAAGAATACGTGATTTGTTTCTCTCGATAGATTTTATCTTCCATTTATGAGCCTCAAGCAACAAGTAAGCTCGAAAATCATCCTTATAGAGTCTTTACTTGCAATCACCACGTAAGGTATGGCATCCATATCGTTATGTTCTCCGTTTTGATCCGATCCTTCATTCAAAAGCCTAATTGTTTCTTCGTTCCAAAGCTTCTTTGTCAGATTGAACTCCTTTTTCGTTTCCAGCTCCAAAGTGTCAAATTGAACTCATCGGAATGACAGCCTATAGAAGTGGAACAAGTTTATACAAAAGTAGATAAACCATAGGGTATACAAGTTTAAGTACTTTCACCTTTTGGCCTTATCCAAAAAAAGGACAAAAAAAGAAGTTGATCTAGGACACAGAAATTTAAGGTTGAGCTGAACAAGAAACTAGGCAAGCTAACATAATCATACGCTGAAGATCAACTAATTGACGAAAATGCAACATAAATAGCAGACAAACTCTGGTCTGAGTCCAGAAGCAATTGGATAAGCACAAACGTGCTACCTATTTTGCCTTTTTCTTTTCCAAGGTACTTAATCTAATCTAAAACCCGACAAGAAAATCCCTAAATCATCCAAAAAATTTAACAACAGCAGATCAAAGCCAACGGACTGACAGATTAGAGTCAATTTCAACTTTGGGTCTTAGTAACGTTTGGCTCAAAGGGGATATTATCACAATAAGAGAAAAATGTCTAACATGCATGTTCTTAAGCAATCACATCACAGTAACTGACTTATAAAAATTCCTTAAATTTCGTATATTTGAAGCATAATCAAAATAGAATGAGACGATTCTAGAACAATTCAGAATCTTCCTATCAAAGTTGAGCAAAAGAATAAATTAAAAGAAAATGTTTGTATAGACAATATTTGCTGACCAAAATCCAACAACTTGAGCAAATATTCAAATAATTAAGATCCAAAGTAACCTGAATTTTCCACTAGCCCCAGCACAGGAGGAGGTCCAACTGCTTCACTTTCCGCAAACATATCTTAAAGGTACGACAGATACACAAAAGCTTATAGATTTCTGAATGTCTCTAACTACCTCTGCAGCCCGCCTGTGAAATTAGGTCTTGGGCCTAACTCACACCCCAAAAGCTAGCTCAAAGGGAGGAGGATTGCCCAAGCCCTATAAGGAGTCCACCCATCTCATTAACCACCAATGTGGGACTTTTGTCATTCTTTAACACCCCACCTCACGCCCAGTGCTTAGCATCTGGTGCGTGTGCAATTTTTGATTTTTGGAGCCCCCAACGTTGGGTGAGATGGGCCCTGCTCTGATACCATGTGAAATTAGGTCTTGGACCTAACTCACACTCCAAAAGCTAGCTCAAAGGGAGGAGGATTGCCCAAGCCTTATAAGGAGTCCACCCATCTCGTTAACCACCAATGTGGGACTTTTCTGTCAAAATAACTATGTTCAGCTGAACTTTTATGGAAAAGAAAAAAATAAGAAGTCAAGACACAAAATTTGCCTTCGTTCCCTTTTATAGCTTTGGCACTTTTCTTTTCTTTTAGGGGATGGAAAAGGAGTGAGATGATAGTGTCTTCAACATCTTCCACAACAATTTAAGGTAACCAAACACTATGACATCATTTTCTCAGATGATATTTTGACATACTCCCTCCGTTTCAATTTGTTTGTCTTCATTTCTACTTTAGCCCATTTCAGAAAAATTTCTTTTTTGCATTTTTAGCAACTCTTTAATTTCAATTTTCCACGCGGCATGTTTAAGACAACAAATTAAAGGACATGACTACACAATTCAAAAGCCTATTTCACTTTCTTAAACTATGTGTCAAGTCAAAACCAAAAAAACAAATTAAAACGGAACGAGTACCAGATTCTCTCTTAGTAACACAAATTTCTCTCAGAGAATAGGAGATTTCAGCTGTTAAAATACTAGTTCTAAAGAAATTCCTTTTACACAACAGCAACTACTACACCTTAATCCCAACCATAAACTTTCAGTGGTTAAAGAGTGACAAGGCCAATAGCAGTGAATAAACCTATGAATTGGCACAGAAATATATTCACATAAACAGAACCAAAGAAATCCACCAGAGAAACAGAAAAAGAACTGATAAGAGAACTTCACTTGACACCAAATATTCAAACTTTTAACAACTTATGCAATATTGCAAAGAACAAAACCGATTAAAAAGACACATACCGGCTGAAGATCCTCTCTTTTAAGCCACACATTAACTCCCAATCTTTCTGACAGTTTAGGCGCTTTCTGCAAAGGCGTCTCATAAGCTACCTCATAAACTTTCGATGACAAAATGTTTGTCAAATACTCATACCCAATCACACCACCAGTACCTAAAACCGGACTATTCGGTATCAAATATCCCGGCTCACACTGCAACGAGCTCGGAGGTCGTTGGCCAAGGGTTATAGAAGATGAAGGAGGACCGAGGAGGGGGAGAATGGCCAAATTTGTGTATATTTATACAGGTAAGGCCTTGTTTGTTTGCTGAAATTGAAATTCTTTATTTTTATGAATATATGATTAAACTCATTGAATGCCCATTAAAATTGTGGGGACCCCAACTATTTCCATAACACGCGAGTAAAAAACTACGTCTCAATTTTGTGATTTAGAGGAGACATATCTTTGATAAAAAGAATAGTAGTATAGATATTTTTGTTTTATCTTTTTTGCTAATATAATGAATTTAAAAAAAATAGAAAAGAGTCCGATATATTCTTTAATTTTATCATTCAAAACTGATATACATACTCTTATCATAAAAATGGAATATATATATATACTAATTGGCCTAGCACATAATACTTGGGTAATCAAAATGGTAATAAATTATAACGTTATTAAGAGGCTTGAATATTCCAACCGTTATGTGGAGATATTAAAGCAGAATAACGGAAAATCATGATCTGAACAATTTTGATGTCAAAGCCTCTTCATGAGCAGTTGCATCTTCCGATGGTTGCACAACAGTTGGTCTTGGAAAGAACCTTTCATTCGATGCTTTTGATTCAACTCCCAAACAAACAAGGAAGTATGCGATACAGTCCACATTAAGTTTAGCAACCGTTATGAGGAAGCAACTTTAGTATTGAGCTGTTGATGAAAAGATGGAGAGACTTTGTGAATGAGAAGTATTAAAACTGAAAATTGGAAAGGCGTGTTGCGCTCATTTAAAAGAAACAACTTGCCTTGCAATCTGAGATAGCAAGCCAAAAAATCCCTGTAGGCATTCGATTGTGCAACTCATATCCAAATAGAATGTCAGCCCATAGCTTGGTATCTGCAACTCTAAAATGTTTACGGGCATATAAATTTCAGAGGTAGGAGCTAGAGTAAACCTCTTTGAACTCGAGTAAGTACCATTCTACAATTTCGAAAATGAAGGTACCTTAAGAGGGAATGATTGTGTATCTACAATGTGGCAGTGAAGCAGATTCTGAATAGAGAAGTAAGATATAAGCATTTCATTCCCCGAAATGGTGCCAACAGGCACGGAAAAGTTGTTGAAAACAGCCTTTCTTTCTCAGAAAGGTAGGGGTAAGGTCTGGTACATATTATCTTCCCCAGAAGTGACTAATATGTGGGATGTAACAATATTGCACAGCACCTGCAAGTTTCCAAGGCGATGATGCAAAGAACTCCATATAAAAGTATAGATGTTTTGTACAGGATGATTTAGGTAGACGTGAAGTTAAAGATTATTAAGAGGTCCATAAAAGCAGTGGCGAGAGAGTAACCATACCAGCTTCGCATAAGCCATTGAATCAATAACCTTGAATATTACATGCAACGGCAAATAGCGATGGGAAGTGTCTGTAAGAGAATTAACGATATCAGCATTTTAAGTTAGCAAGAGATTGTGACAAATCTTTGACAAAGTAAAGCTAATTTGAGAACCTGCAAACATGTTGTCTTCCTGTTTTTTTGTGCAGGAATTCAAAGGCGAATTTCACCTGCGATGTCCAAATATCCGTGCACCTTCTGATGGTTGCACAGCAGTTGGCACAAATTACTGCAGAAATACAGTCTACATTAAGCTCAGCAACCGTTATGAATGTTGCTGGCAGAATGTTGTTTCTTAAGTCGTGCCATTAACACAAAGCTAGGGAAAGGGATAGATAATAAGGTCGGGATTGAACATGAGCGTATGACAATAACACAGAAAACATGATCCCAACTGACCTCGCAAAAAGGGGAAAAACACAGTCTGAAGTTTTGCCTCGAAAAATTTGGTCAAGTGTGAGCAATGTGTAAGAAGCAAAGATTCTTATGAAATCACAACATCAATAATGACATTATAGCCTTTGTAATTTTACTACTGAAGTGTTGTTCTAATGAAGTTGAATTATATAACTTCTTCGAAATTGGCATACTCTTGATAAAATAATAATCATTTTTTATGTACTGTGATGTTTTTGTACTTTCTGTTTTCCTGCTAATTTTTACAGAGTAAGAAGGGCATAAAAGTTATACTTGTCTGAGAGCTTTTTAGAACAGCAACTCAAGAATGAGTTCAAATATTATGTATTATCCATTGATAATAGGTGTTGTTGCAGGTTGTGCACTTTCAGATTTCCAAACGTCATGGCTTTGTATTAAGCAAAATTACCAAAAAGCGGAAGAAACTTCCTGTATGTAAACGTAAGCATGGCTATTTTAATCACAAAAGTAATCACTTTTATATGCCGGAGATGAAAAAATATTTGTAAAATCTGTTAACCTTTATGCATAATGAGCAGCGTGTGAGAAGTGTAAACAGGTAAACGTAATGAGGGGCGTGTGAGAATTGTAAACAGGTAAACGCATGCATTAAATTAAAGAAACGAAGAAGCAGCAAAACTTAAATATCTACAACTGAGGATTCCTGCAAAATATGGACAAACACACATATGCAAGAGCAGCCGTTATCAGAGGAGAAGTAAAAGCTGAAACAACTATTAAAGCCATGTGAAAGAGTAAGAGATAGACAACAGTAAGTCGTCTGGAGAACAATGATTAAACAGACACGAGAAGAATTGAAGTACAGAAATAGAACACCTATGGAATACTCGAGTTGGTGTTTCACTGAACATCGTAGTGTAAAACGTAACCAAAAACAATGGAACTTTACAGCCAAAGTCAGTGTCACTTTCTCTTCTAGCCTTTGTGGTTGGTTCTATCAGGTATGCTCTCTTGTTCTGGTCCTGTCAATTTCACCTAATTTGTACTTATCATTAGGGGAAAAATGCACGTGTTCTAGTGAACCTGTTAGTTTGAGGCTTAAAAAGATTGTTGTAGTTATGAATTTAAGCAACACCGTAGCAGCTTAATAACGCTGAACCTTAACTCAAGATGATACACAGCGGAAAGATTAATTTTGCCGGTCTTATACCAGCTTCTTAAGGGGAGTGAGTGGTTCAATTGAGGTACCGTTGCTGGAAGATTCAGATTCAACAATTCCTGGCATCACCTGCACTTCGTTTGGGTCAACTGACTTAGGCTTTGTAGTGTTTCTCTGTGCAGTGAGTGGTGGAAAAATATCTTCCTTCTCCGTGTAGGAGAGCACTGTTAGACTCGATAGAGGCTGATACAATAAAACAGAAGTTAATTTATTTTATTTGATTATTTTTTTCGCAAAGTTTCTGAGGATATATAATCGTAGCTGAATATTAACGAAAATACTAGAATTAGAGATGGTTGATTCAGCTATATTTAAGTAATTTTTTGGTATACATACTTAAAAACACTTTTTAACTGCTTAAGCTGAATTTAGAAATAAAAAGATAAAAATGTTGAAGCTGAGATAATGTATTTTATTTTAAAAAATATTGATAAATAACTTATTTGTTAAAGTAACTAAAATATCTTTAAAATTGTTAATATTAAAAAAATAAACTTATTATCCAACATTTTAAATATAATATCAAACAAACACAAAACACAAACAATAGTATTATACTAAGTCAAAATTCAAATTAATTGTAATTCATTCACTTTAGAATATAAATTAATTAGATGAAATTTTTTTTAATAAATATAAATTATTTATTTAAATAGCATGCAATAATTAGGAATTTGACTTAAAAATAAATTTCTCCAAAACTATTTATCCAAAATTAACAAGCAAACTCATAAATAGAAATAAGAAAAAGAAGAACTTTTTTCACTTCTGTTTCGATTTTATTTTGTAAGACAAATATATAAAATAAAATGAAGTATTTGTGCCATGAATTTAAGAAAAAATTCAATTTTTTAAAATTGTATTTGGAAGTTGATTTTATTATTAGATAGAAAAATGAAAAAGCCAAAAATAAAAAAGAAGAGGGTTGGGCGGATAGGGAAACTGGGTGGGGTGGTGAGTATGAGGTAAAAGAATGCAAATGGACCCACATATCAAAATGTCAAAGCAAATGGAGATAAAAGAGTACAAATGGACCCACATATCCAAGCGCCAAATATTGAGTGGAACTTCATACAATTATTATTGGTTGTGCCTCTGTAATTTTAAAATTTTTCCAAACACACATATTCTTTAGCTTTGATTTGATCATTGATTTTGAAGTTGAAACTTAAAACTTAAAAATTAAAAAATTGAGTTTTTAAAATTATAATTTTGAAATTTGGAGTTTTATTTAAACATATATTTTACTTGATTTTTTTTTTTTTTGGGAAGTTTTGTTAGTGGAAGTGCAAAAATTCAAAAACTGATTTGAGTTAAATTTAGGAACTTAAAAATATCTAAAGATTAAAATTTTAAAATCTGATCAAATTTAATGGCCAAATAAATTTTCAAAACCTAATCTAAAATGGCCAAACACTAACTTAACCTAAAACGTATTATAATATACTTTGTGGTAAAAGATGTCAATTTTTCAAAAGACTATTAATTCTAGAAGATACTTTGTAGTAAAGACTTTTCCCCCTCTTTTGAATGATTTTTTTTAAAAAAATTGTTTATGGTTAACTGAATAAACGAACTGAAACCGATAACAACCAAACCGATAAATGTATATTATATTTAGTTTGGTTTGATTTGATAATTTAAAAATTGACTAAATTGGTTTGATTTTGATTTTGACCAAAAACCAACCCAAATCGACCGGTGAACACCCCTATCCATAGATATTAATAACTCTAATAAAGCTCAAATCAAAATCAAATCAATACTAATGCTAATAAGAAAAAAAATAAGTTCAACACTACTAATGGAAATAATGCTGAATATTTGGTCTTTGGTTTTATATTGATTTAGACAATTAATAAAAATATATAACCTAATTTTAGTTTTTCTTTAATATTTAGTCATGTAATTAATATTTATTAAACTTATTTAGCATGATTTAGTACTTTTGAATTAAAATCATTTTTATTATATGACTTAATATTTGTTTTATGTGATTTCATTATTAGTCTTTATTGAATATTTTAGTGTCATCACTCATCTTATATTTTGTGTTATTTTATTTTAATTTTTTTTTAAATAGTTGTATTTTGATAAGATAAAGAAATATTTGAAGCACAAGTTAATTATATGTTTGTATTAATATTTTACTGAAAAACCCTCGAAAAATTGAAAAACTTGAAAAAAATTGAGTTTTATCAGTTTGGTTTGATTTATGGATTTAAAATTTCAACACAAATAATTTAATTTGATATTTGAAAAATCCAAACGAACCTTGTCCACGTACACCCGTAGTATTAATAGCTTTAGCTAATGTTTGGCCATAGTTGAAACATGAAAAAAAAAATCAACACATTGAAGTTGGATTGAAATTAATTTTTAAAATTAAAAATTGTGTTTGAATATGCATTTACATAGAAATTGTTTTAATTTTATAAGGTAAAGTGACACCCAAAAACTGTTTGAAATTATTTTAAAGATAAATTTCATGAAGAAATAATATATATATATATATATATATATATATATATATATATATATATAGTTTTTAAAAATATATATATAGTTTTTAAAAATACTCATAATATCTAAAATCTACAACTAAATGAAAGCTAATTTCTTAATTTTAATATAAGATGACCCAGGCTCTTAAAAGGGTACGCAAAATCAACCAAAGTCAAATAATACGGTTGTGCTTGAAAGTGAAATGCATTTTTTTTTATATTAGTACTTGATTTTAAATTAAATTTATTTTTTAAAGTACAAATTTAATACTTTAAAAAAAATAACTTTTATCAAACACACATATTCTTTAGCTTCAATTTGATCATAGATTTTGAAGTTGAAATTTGAAACTTAAAACTTAAAAAATTGAGTTTTTAAAATTATAATTTTAAAATTTGGAGTTCTTTTTAAAATATATTTTACTTGATTTTTTTTTGTTGAAGTTTTGTCAATAGAAGTGCAAAAATTCAAAAACTGATTTGAGTCAAATTTTAGGAACTTAAAAATATCTAAAGATTAAAATTTGTTAAAATTTTAAAATCTGATCAAATTTAATGGTCAAATAAATATTTAAAAATAGATTTTCAAAACCTAATCTAAAATGGCCAAACACTAGCTTAACCTAAAACGTATTATAATATATTTCGTAGTAAAAGATGCCAATTTTTCAAAAAACTATTATTGCTAAAATATACTTTGTAGTAAAGATGTCAATTTTTCAAAAAACTACTTAAACTATGTAAAGTAGTACTACACGCCTATTCACAGTTAATAGCTAACAAAGTTTTTATATTTTTTTAATTTTTTTTTCAATTTGGTGTCAGGTATCTTATTCTAGAGTCTGTTAATCTGAATTCACATCAAGAAGTCCATTTTGAAGGTAAGCATTTCCTATCAAAGAGACTTCATTTTCGGCGTTTGAACTTGAGACTTGGTTATTAACTTCTTTTCTTTTTCTTCCTTACACTAAAGAACATATAGTAATAGTTTGAATTTAAGATATATATACACTAAAATTCGGGTTGGCCCAGTGGTTTGAGCTTGGGACTTCTATGTTGGAGGTCTCAAGTTCGAAATCCCTTACCAGCAAAAGCAAGGGGTTTGCCTTCTCGGTCGAGCTCGTCGCACCGAACTTTCCTAGTGCGGGTTACCTCTCCTATGTGGTTTGCAAAGTATTGCATAGGAGCGAAACTTAATCTGTTATAACATGTTATTTTTCATTTATTAAATACTATTATCAATCAATAATATTAAATAAAATCATTGCGTGATTACTTTTTAATAGGACCTGAATGTATAAATATTCCCTAATTTATTTGCACTTATTTACACCTAAAATTTAAATAATGAGTCATGAGGAGTTAGCCAATAGAACAGAATGACAAAATGTGAGTAAATTAAACCCAATTAATGGGGGTAGCAAATTGTTAAACGTATGTCACATAACTTTGGACTTAATTATAGTTATTATTATTACTCTGTCGGTCCACTTTTATTTATAGACTATATTAAATATATATTTGAATTTTTATTTTTTTTAAATATATTGCGAGGCAAATACATGTAAGACTTCTAAACTTGGCATAATACACGCAGGACCCCTAAAATTGGTGTGAATTATTACTTTAGTCCCCTAATTATTGCCAACCTTAAAACACCCTTTTATTTGATTACGTAATTTAAAAACATCCCTCTTATGCCAAGTGTCATCCACCCATGCGTATATGTGAAATTTTTTTGCTGATGTGGCGATCACATAAATATTTTGAGTCCACATTCATCTTACGTGACATTCTACATGGAAATTTTGTGTCCTACGTGTATTATGCCGGCCACATAGGACGCGTGTATCTACTTCTTCAATTTTATATAAGTTTAAGTCCTTACTTGTGCACACTCAAAATTTGATGATATAGATACTATATGAAGCCAAGTTAAATTGCATATTTATGTATTATGCCTATAATATTGAAGTGAATTTGATGGCAATATTGACAGTTGTATCACTAAATTGTAATTACGGAGTTTAAAATTTGCATAATATATGTATTGGATTGATTTTGTTAGCGATATTGATAGTTGAATCTCCAGTTGTAATTGCGGAGTTTAACATTTGCATAATAATTTATTTTAAAATTAACCCATGGCAACTAATTTAAACCCAATCATGTTCAAACAACGATGAATTTGAATTTGTAATTAATTTTTTTCCTAACTTTGCACATTCAATAACTAAGAAACTCTGTGAAATTCCCTATTGAAGAGACACTTCCAAACCACATATAGTTAATGCGGTCGGGAGAGAATGAAGTGTACGTAAACCTTTTAGGAAGATTGTTTCTGATAGAGGTTGATAAAACAACTTAATGAAAACATGCCTGATTTAAAAAGTAACTAAATAAAAACACTTTAATTAATACTGCAAAATTTATCTAATAATAATCTCTCTACAAAATTAATCTCATACTAAATTTTTATCTAATAAAAAAACTAACAAAAAAAAAAAACACTACAAAACCAAGTCATCAATATTCGGAATAGGAAACCTCAAAATTGCAACAATTCCAGTCATCTGAGCAAGTTTATCTCCTTCAGCATCACTAAATTGTACAACTTTTCCATCAGCTTCTTGCACTGATTTCTTCAATTGTGAGTATTTCTTTCTCAAGTTAATATCGTTGTTCTCCGACATTTCTTGAGTGATCAAAAGTGTCTCAATCGCTTGCAACTCATGTGCATATTCAACACTTTTAGTACCGTAACACACCCAATCACATTTATTTATCACCATATCCATGAATTGTTCAAGCAACTTTGTGTTCAAATTCGTGACCACTTTATCACTCAAAATATCATTTATATTGTTCTGGTTAACCATAAGAATATGTGATTCGTTTCTCTCGATGGATTTTATCTTCCATTTATGAGCCTCAAGCAACAAGTAAGCTCGAAAATCATCCTTGATAGAGTCTTTACTTGCAATCACCACGTAAGGTATGACATCCATATCGATATGCTCTCTGAACGAAACAAATAAATTATCGAAAAATTTCTTCGAATTCGAGTTGTTTTTCGTAGTTTTTTCTCTTCGTATAGTTGCAGCACAATGAGTAGTAGTTGTTGCATTTTTATCTAGCAATAAAATCTCAGCTAATCTATTCTTTATTAAAATTATCCCTAGATCATACTTACCGTTTTGATCCGTTCCTTCGTTCAAAAGCCTAATTGTTTCTTCGTTCCAAAGCTTCTTTGTCAGATTGAACTCCTTTTTCGTTTCCAGCTCCAAAGTATGGAAAGTTCCAGGGCTTACATATTCGTTTGACATAATCGTCTTGCCACAAACACGTATGATTGAACAATCTTTCGCATAATCAACATTTGTGATTTTGATTTCGAGCTCGACTTGAACCCTAGAACTGTTTTTCTTGTTCGTCAAATCTGAAGAAAAATGAATTTTGCGAGTTGTGGTAGCAGAAACAACGTCTTCATTGGCAATGAGATTGAACAAAAGCCATAAGTCGTCTGGTTTTTCGGGGATTATTTTGATTGTACCTGATTGATTTGGGACTAATTTTTCACCTGAAAGTTTCATTGGATTTGATTACGTTTTTTTGGGAAAATATTGCTGAGTTTTTTTTTTTTTTCTTCTTTCTTCTGTTTTGTGTATTTTGTGTATGGTTTATATAGTGTCGGTTTTAAATTTTTACGTTTTCTTTTACATGTAGGATTGGAATTGTTCATAGTTATTAGTTGCCCTTTTTTGTTTTGAACTATGATTCCTCTTTTTCTTCCTTATTAATAACACAGTTTTCCTTTTTTTGGTAACTTTTACAATTTTCATGCTTCTCAAGAGTTTCGGGGCTTATTCAATTTTGGGGCTTTCTTGTTTTACCTCAACTTTGTCCAAAACAAGTTTCACGTCAAATTACTGCCATAAATCTTACGAAAAGCTTGAACGAAGTTTTTTTTTTCCTGGGTTTGAGGTATGTTTTTTCTTTATAAAATAGTAGGAGGAATGCTTGAATTTAGAGTTTCTTTGTTCTTCGCCTTGTTTGTTCACATCAAGTGAAGTGCTTAAGATCTTCTCAATTAGAATTGAAGAGAGGATATGATATGATGTTATACAAATCGCAAGTAACGAAAGAAAAAAAAATAGTGTTGTAAAGTACACATTGAAGAATATTTTTTTCCCAGAAAACTAGTTGCACCAGGAATAAGTTCTTCCGTCATTCCTATCCTTAAAGATCAGCTATTCTATCTCTACAAATCTGCTATTCGATCCCTCTAAATCTGCTTTGCTATATAATTTAAGCTTATTAAAATGCTCCACCAAACCAATATATGGTTTAGAGTATAATGCAATTCAAGTAGAAACGAAAGATGACGTTTATTGTCGACTTTACTATTCAACTTTTCATTTGATTTTTTGTTCGACCCTAATTCAAGCTTCAATAATTGATTAATTTCTTGCAAGATAATACCACTGGGTGCAGTTAGAAAATCAAAACAATTAATTGACATTGCATCAGAAGTTGGTTTTTCAAGGCCACATAATGCAAAAACTTAAAACGTTGGCTTCCATGTAGCTTCAGTTGTTAATTTTGATACTCTTGTTCATGTTGTATTCGTGGTTAAGATTAAGTTATTTGATCAATTTTGCCACCATCACGCAAATATGTTTGCCTTCCATATAGCTTCAATTGTTAACAGTCCAAAATTTATATTGCAGATTGAATATGAGGAAGAATCTCCATTAAAAGAGCATGACCATTTTGTTCAAAACATTGGCACAAAAAAGAAGACGAATAACAGCAGCAGCTAATTGAAGTACTAAGGCAACTAAGCAACATATATATTAACAAGAAACAACTAAACAAACTAAAAAACCACTTTAGCCACATCTTAACCCGAATAAGCCGATCAAGAAAGTCCAAAAATATCCGAAGATATTCTCTTTCCCACTTAAGTTTGATTACGATTTGGACATCGATGCCTATTCATTTGAATATTTTCACTATTTGTTCTCATTTTCTCACGCAACAATCCAACCAATTCAACATGGTTAGTTGAAAATAGTCAAATAGACATGCTAAAATGTTATTGTCAAGACGTTTTGGTAACAATGATTGGATTCTAAAGAAACGTTATTGTGAGTAACGAATTATAAAATGTTACTATCAATTCCGATTTAGCTGTAAAACGTGCCTCAGAGTAATGAATTATAAAGCGTTACTGACAATCACGTTTTATGTTTGTTTACTCCGCCAGACCTTTGTATTTTTTCCATTAAATATTTTTGAATAAAATATAGCCTAAAACGTTATTAAGAAACACGTTTATTCTAGTTTTATAAAACTTTTTAAAAACATAATACCTTGGTGAATTGATTTAACTAATGGCTTACTTTGGTCAAAACCACTTCAATACCAAAAGTTTCTTCAGTTTGGGTTGAATTTAGCATGGTTGGAATCTATGTTGATCGAACTTATTAAAAACTTTTGATGAGTACGTGTAGGATCTTCTAAAAGTAGTGCACTTTTAAGAAGTACTTATATCCGAAAGAATTTTATGAGAACGCCACAAATAATCGGGAATGAAGAAATTCCTGATGGGATGTCCCATTGATAGTTTCACATACAATTTATTAGTAATAAAGATCATTATTTCAGAACACCTCAAATTAACACGAATCAACAAAATCGTTATGCAATGCCCCGTTGAAAGTTTTATGGAAACACAAAAGTAAACATTGTAGATATTACTGTGTGTATGCTTGCAATACGTCTTTATAGATCGTAGGCTAGATATCACTTTTTAGTTATGGTATATGATATACATTTTAATTTTTTTTGGTATTCGGTATGGTATTTGATATTTAGAAGTGACATACCGAAATACCGAATACCATATCGAAGTATTTGATATTTAGAAGTGACAATCTAGTATTAGTATAAACTAAATGTTTAGAAGTTGAAGCCGTGACTATTCTAATTTGATTGAAATGTATTTTAAATGTAATTGATTAACAAAAGGGGTTGCTTGTACTTTATTTTGAATATATATTTCTACATGTGTAATGTGTTAGTATAATACAATTGAGACTTTTTTTGAATTGTCGAAGTCATAATGCTCTATTATACAAGTATATATTAGTCGAACCTGAACAAACTTTGATTACCAATTTACCATACCGCAAAATATCAAAACCGAATTTCAAAATACCGAACTATACCGAATTAAATTGATATGATAATGGTATAATAGTTTTAAAAACTGAATACCAAAATTATAATAGTGAAATTTCAAATACCATACCATACCATACCATAAGGAAAAAATTTGTAAGGAAAGTTCTGCCAATTTAACTTGTGGATTGTCGTAATTGTCAAAGGAAAAAAGTCGTCGAGTTACTACTATTTGTTCAATATATAAGATCATCCATAATTCTCCATTTATATCACAGTTATAACACTCTTTTCAAATAAGAAAATTCACTTCAATACAAGCTTTGTACTTTTTAATAACTAATTCATTTAAATATCGTATACTCTCTCCGTCACAATTTGCAGAAGAGTGGCGAGCGAGATGGGAGAGAGATGAGCGAGATTTGTTATGTATCTTAGATACATGTGAATTCACTTGGATACAATGTATCTAGAACAAATTACACCTAATTTTGATCCCATGTATCCGAGATACGTGTATCTAGATATATATGGAGGCACCAAAATCTAGTAGGATACTTAATATTGCAAACTAGAGTGTATCTAAGTAACTAGCTCCTAGGATTCATGTAAGTTCCCCTAAAAAGTACGTACATGTTAAATGACGATGTTAATACAGATTGCCTCGTGAAATAAGATTTTACTTGTAAACTAAAATTTAATTAATTTAATTCAAGTCATTTTTAAAATTGGAAAAGAATTTTTTTAAAAAAGCTCTTGAACTATGCAAAATAAAACAAGGGAAACTTACATAAATATGTTATATTAAGAAAATATTTATCATTTATAGCAATAACATTTTTTTTTCACTTTGACACTTATAATACATTTATAATACAGTTTTAATACATATTGCAGAGAACAATTTATAAAACACATATAATACAAGTTTTATTGATGGATAATACATTTATCACACATTTTAATACATATTATGGCAATGTTCTTACCAAGCAAGCATGATATGTTTTAAAACATCTTATAATACATTTATACTACATACGTAATTTACTTTTAATACATAGTGCAGATTTATCATAGTATTGCTATAAATGGTAATAAATAAAAAGTATCGGTAAAATCAATAATTATTTATTGAAAAGTATTTCTCCAAGTAACTTTTTCCATAAAACAAAAGGTGCACTCATTCAATAGTTTGCACAACTTTTTGCAATTCATTCAGGAGACGGGCGAATTGTTTGGCCTCTTTTACTAAATGCTTGTAGTAAATTAGGGACATGTGAAAATTTTAGGAGGCTCAAGATACATCAATGGCAAGATAGTCACGCATTAGTTTGCACACTTACTAATGCTTCTCAGTTTAGTTCAACACATAAGATGAATCTGAATCATAATTCTTTTAATTTTGTTATGTGTTGAATCTAAATTATAATTCTTTTAATTTTGTTCTTCAGTTTGCACATTCATTAACATCTAACGCGGTTATAAAAGCATTGTTGATAAAACAATTTAGTATAAACATGATTTAAAAAATAACTATAGAAAAACCCTTTAATTAATATTAGTAATCTCTTTACAAAATATATCTATATCCTAATTGTTTATTCGTGGCTTCTTCCTCAAATTCAACTCCGTATTCATTTTCAATTCTAAAGTGTGGAAAATTCCAAATTTTACATAATTGTTCTACGTAATTGCTTGTCACGAACACGAATGATTGAACAATTTTTCTAGTAATCATTTTGATTTCGAGCTCGAGTTCAACCCTATAATTGTTCTTCTTGTTCAAATTTCGATTGAACAAAATCCCTAGATCGTCTGATTTTTCTGGAATAATTGTGATTGTGACGGTTGATTTGCTTCATTGTGTTTGATTAATTTGTGAAAATATTGTCAAGTTTTTCAATTTGTGTTCTTTGTGTTTGTTATTATGCATCTCTATATAGTGTTTAATTTTTACGTTTACCTCATGGTGCATTTTTTGGCTTGATGATGATTTGTTGCGGTTATGTATAATTTAAATAATTTTATGTTAATTACCTTTTAATGATGGAATTTGAATTGATCATAGTTGCTCTTTTTTGTTTCAAATTATGATTCCTCTTTTTCTTACAATTTTCTAATAACACAAGTTTTTCTTTTTTATTATGAAATTACATAGGTTTTGAGTTTTGAACAATCTATCTTATACTTAATATGTGAAGCCACTATAGCATATGGGATGTGGCCTCTTTGGTGAATTTAAGACCATGGGATTTAACTTTAGATTTATTTTCAGTATAAGAAAAATAAAATATATGCTTGAAGAAAAGTATATTTTAAAATGTAACAGAAAATATCAAATTATCAGTAACCTAATGATAATTATTTAATATATATTTTTAACAAGAAAGAATGTATTTTGAATACCCAGTAATAGAGGATATTTACTCTTACATATTGAGGGTCATTATGAATTTTTACAAAAAATTTAAATTAATGTATTATCATAATTGAGTTGACAATCAAATATTTAGTAAATTTATTTATACATATATTATTAATTAATTATTGATAAAATATTACAGAAAAATTCATCTTCAATTCGTTTAGAAATATATCAAAGAATCGGGTGAAGTGTACTAATACCCAATTTTATATATATTGGATTGATTTTGTTGTCGATATTGATAGTTGTACCTCCAAAATTGTAATTTCGGAGATTTGGATAAGCGAGCGAAACTTAATATGTTGTGAAATGTAAATTGTATATTAGAATGAAATTAGCTCGAATAAAGTGGAATAGTAGTAATTGGTTTGAGATTGAAGCGTAATTGATTGGTTTACTCTCGAACAAATTTTTACGCAGGCAGTATTAGTTGCTGTCTTTTTTACAACCTAATAATTTATTTTAAAATTAGCCCATGGCAACTAATTTAAACCAGGTCATGTCCAAACGCGGATGAATACGAATTTGCAATCAATTTTGATCCTAACTTTGCTCACTCAATAACTAAGAAACTATGTGAACTTTCCTATTGAAGAGACACTTCCAAACTACATATAGTTAATGCGGTCGGAAGAGGATGAACTATATGTAGAAGCTTCGATTCACATGCAATTAAAAGTATGATTGATCCTGATTTAAAAAATAACTAAATAAAAAACGCTTTAATTAATAGTAATCTCTCTACATAATTTATCTAATACTAAATTCATCTTATAAGAAAAGTAAAAAAAAAAAACCTACAAAACCAAGTCATCAATATTAGGAATAGAAAACCTCAGAATTGAGGTAATTCCAAGTCTATCTCCCTCACAGCATC
Source organism: Solanum appendiculatum (assembly GCA_018342035.1). Classification (NCBI taxonomy): domain Eukaryota; kingdom Viridiplantae; phylum Streptophyta; class Magnoliopsida; order Solanales; family Solanaceae; genus Solanum; species Solanum appendiculatum. The sequence goes on along the minus strand of JAGDQO010000283.1, from coordinate 1,406,324 downwards.
ACTAAATTGTACAACTTTTTCACCAACTTCTTGCACTAATTTCTTCAATTTTGAGTATTTCTTCCTAAAATTAATATCCTTGTTCTCCGACATTTCTTCAGTAATTAAAAGTGTCTCAATCGCAAGCAACTCATGTGCATATTCAACACTTTTAGTACCATAACACAACCAATCACATTTATTTATCACCATATTCATGAATTGTTCAAGCAACTTTGTGTTCACATTCGTGACCACTATATCACTCAAAATATTCTTTATATTGTTCTGGTTAACCATAAGAATACGTATTCGTTGCTCTCAATAGATTTTATCTTCCATTTATGAGTCTCAAGCAACAAGTAAGCTCAAAAATCATACTTGATAGAGTCTTTGCTCGCAATTACCACGTAAGGTATGTCATATGTTTTCGAAACGAAACAAATAAATTATCGAAAAGAGTTGTATTTCGAAGTTTTTTCGCTTCGTATAGTTTCACAATGAGTAGTAGTAGTTGCATTTTTATCGATGAAAAAAATCTCAGCTAATCTATTCTTCATTAAAATTATCCCTCGATCATATTTACCGTTTTGATCCAACCCTTCGTTCAAAAGCCTAATTGTTTCTTCGTTCCAAAGCTTCTTTGTCAGATTGAACTCTTTTTTCGTTTCCAGCTCCAAAGTATGGAAGGTGTTACATTTTATTGATCAAACTCCTTTTTTGTTTACAGTTCCAAAGTATGGAAAGTTCCAGGGTTTATATAGTTTCATTTTATTGATCGATAAAAATGCAATAACTACTACTTTAAAGAGGAATATTTAAAGTTATTCATTTCTTTTTGATGATTTTTTTTTAAAATTTTCTATGGTCATAAACTAAAGATATATATATATATATATACATTCCAAAATATTTTTTAATCTTGTGGTCTTAAATATATTATGTGGAAGTTAATTTTAAAAATTGATACAAAAAAGAAATATTCTTTAATGTTTAGAAACAAACTAAAAAAGACAAATAAATTTAAAAATATAGTATTTTTTTTTGGGTTAAAAAAGGCTTATACTAAAAAGCTGAGCCCTTCAAATTTGGGGCCTAAGGCGTATGCTTCATTTTTAAAGGCATTGAGCCACCCTGTTGTTCTCTACTTTATTTTGGATATATTCAATTTCAAAAGATGCTAAAACAGAAACAGAGAAAGAGGACTTGTGAAAAATGGCTTATGTTGCAATAACCTCTCTTAGATTATTGCTAATGCAATTCAATTCCACTCTTAATCTTCTTCAACAAGAACAAATTGAATCTCTTTGACGAAAAATCCATTCGTTGCAATCTCTTCTCAAATCATCGAAGAACATCAATGATCATAAAACACTTATCAGAGTTGCAACACGAAATGCAGAATACAGAATTGAATGAATCAAAAGATGTAAATGTTGAAGCCGAAGTCTACGAGAAGCTTATCATCGGGGTTTTAAGATATACTTTTTTCTTGTTAGTGAAAAGCTATACTAAACAATTAATGTTTCACTTTATTGTAATTTTTTCCAAATTCTTTCATCCATGTATGATGTATGTATTGCTCATTCTTATAACTACTAGTTTTGGACTACATATACATATTTATACTATTATTTTTTCCTCCATTTGCACAATTACTATTAAAGTTCACACTCTATGCTTAAATTTTTATTTTTTTGCGCTCAAAGTCATAATAAACGTTAAAATTTATTTGTATTTTTCGCCGTTGATATATGAAGTCACTATAGCACTCGGGATGTGACCATTTTGGTGGATTTAAGACGATGAAAATTTAACTATAGATTGATTTTCAGTATAAGAAAAACAAAATGTATGTAGAAAAGTATATTTTAAAATGTAATAGAGAGTAGCTTTTCCTCTCTTTGAAGGATACCATTTGTTCAATATAATATCAAATTATCATTAACCTAATTATAATTATTTAATTTAATTTTATATATTTTTAACAAGAAAGAATGCATTTTTGAAATATCTAGTAATAGAGGATATTTACTCTCCCACATATTTAGTGTCATTATGATTTTTTATAGCAACTTTAAATTAATATATTATTAAAATTGAATTGACAGTCAAATATTTAGAATTCTCTTAAACTTATATTCTCAATCACTGATAACATATTACAGAGACAATATCTTCGATTCGTTGAGAAATATATCAAAGAATCAGGTGAAGTACACTAACACCTAATTTTGATGCCGTCAATTAATTTCTACACATTTTTAAAGTTGGTTACACATTCATTTCTGGTAACTTCAGATATATAGTGTTTCAAATTAATCTTGACTAATCTAATTTCAAATACAATATTTGAAGTTTTGTGTGAATTTTAGTCATTTTCACTTCAAATTCAGTCATATATGATTGATGTTTGATTTTCTCAAAACCTAAATTCAGGCACCATATATCCAAAGCAGGCAAGTAGCTATACATTTAAAAATAAATAAAAAATAAGTACAAATTAAATGACGATATTAAAACAAATTGGCTAGTGAAAAATTTATCCAAGAAAATCCTATCTAAACGGGCTAGTTTTGTGGGCTTGGTAGAGATCACTCAGTTAATTGGGCCTCCACAGCCCATGATGTAATAAAAAGACAATGCTTTTAGAATTAACACGAAATAAATAATTTTTTAATTTATTTTCTTATGTTTGATATATGTACAAGTAAAAAAATTCTAAAATATTTATTTATATCAAACCCAAAATCATGAAATAGGTAGGGGTGGGTCGGTGGCCATGGGCTGGAGCAGTGGCAAAATCAAAAATTTAATCAAGAATGTTCAAAATTTAATACCATCACAAAAATAATTTATATCCTATATACATCATATAATTTTCGACGAAAAGTGTTTAATTGACCATCCTGCATTATATGTGGCTACATGACTACACCAATGGATGTGGTGGAGTGAGGTAGGGCTATTCTAAATCGAACCGAAACCGATAACCCGAGCGAAAAAAAAGTTATTGATTTTTTGGCAATTTAGCGGTTTCAGTAATGATTATGTTTTTTTAAATATTAGATTATCGATTCTTAACGGTTTGAGGTTTTTTCTTAATGGGTTAACCAACAATCCGATAGTAAATTAATAAACTATATTAATACCATTCGATATATAAAGTCCTTGACTTGGGATTTTGTTTCATACTTTTATTTCTGATTGTCTCAAATTTTTGGTTGTTTTACAACATGCCAGTGTTTGCTTTTGACTTTTGAGCAAGATGCAATCTCTCAACTCATATGCATTGTTCATTTGGTTTTTTATCTTGTTTCTAAGTGAACTTTAATGATTTTTTTGTGTGTCAAATATTAACGGTTAAACCAATAACCGAACTGATAGCGATCAATAACTGATAAATCAATATCTTAATGGTTCTATAACGGTTTAGCATATCTACAAGTTAATAACCATTAAATCATATTAATAAACTTTAAAATCGAATCGATCGATACTGGGGCAGCGTGGTTTAGGGTAGATGGTGGAAGGAGAGTGTTTAATTTCAAAAAACTTATTTTTCTATTAAAAAAAGTATTTTTCATAAATTTTAATCAATAAACATTGGTAACATATGTTTTCCATATATACAGCACACCAAAATAAGAAAAAAAACAGCAGTAATAATAAAAAAATTGTGTCAAAATTTATACACAGTTTCTTCAAAAGTTTTTGGCAAAGGAAAAAGGGAAGTCAATTGAAAAAGGATTTCTTCTCTGCTAAGTTTCCATTTTTCTTCTGATTGTTCGAAGCCATGTTCAATAAATTCTGGTAATATTTCTTTGATAATCGCCGATTTTCTGTTTCGTTTTTATGATTCCATTGTTAAATCCTGAAAATATTGCGTTTCATTGTTGAAATTAGGGTTTGTTTTACTGTAATTCATCTGTTGAGATCTTCTCTTTTGTTTATTGGATGATATATTGCTTAATTTGTTGAAATTCGTTTATTTCTTACACTTGAATCAGTTCTAGGAGGTTTTTTTTTGGTGATTTGGATATAGGTTTAGGGTAGTGTGGAATTTAAGGAACATCTAGTTTTGGAGAAGCTTTAGTTTGTTTAAAAGTATAAATTATTGAATATTTCCATGTAATTAGTCAAGGTGGATAGCGTTACCTGGTACTTATTGCTAGTGGGAGGTGGAATTAGTCGAGATGCGCAAAAACTAGCCCAGACACCAGTCATAAAAAAAAGAAGAGAACCTTAAGTATTTGAATAAGATATGCCCAAATAGAGAGTAGTTTGGGATTGAGGTGGCGAAGATGTTGTAATTTGTTATGAAGTAGGAGAAATTTTTAATGTTAGATTTCTGTGATAGCAAAAATTATACTTTGATAAGGAATTGTTAAGTAGGAGGCTTGGGATCATCAGCTACTGTATAATTGGAGGAACTACAATTCTCTTGTTTGTCTTCATCTAATGGAGCTTTTTTTAATAAGATGATCTTATTGGTGTCTTGTACTGTACTATGGTAAGTTAAGGTGTTAAAGGAGGTTGGGGTGTATTGGAAGACCTCAAATGCTTGGTGTCAATGCAGACTTAGCTAAAGATAGGGCATAATGAAGGAAAAAGATTCATATAGGTGATAGCTACAAGTTGAGGATAGATTTTACACTTGTTAAGAATAAGAAACCTCTAATATTATTATTATTTATACATTTAATTATTTTTTACTTTTATTTTTATTAGTATGATGATGATAGCTTAAATGAAGAAGTGGACATTCATATAGCCGCCCAACTTGTTTGGGATTGAGGTGTAGTTGTTGCTTGTACTGTACTTTTACTAGGCAGATCTAGTCAATGTTTTTGAGTCATGCGGATCATGTCAGGGTGCATGAAACATGCTCTATGCAGCAGGCATGATTTGTAGCAGATTATCTTGGAAGGAAATTCGTACTTACATTTTCTGGAATATCTGGCAGGAAATGAATGATAGATGTTTTAATGATAGGAGAGAGAGTATCTTACAAACTTATGTAATTGCATGTTAAAATCTAGACATTTAACGAGTCTACACTTCATAGTGTTGTAAGAACATTGTATCTGATATGAACTCTATGCTAGATCTTTTGTATTCCTTCAAGACATTGTAGGAAAGCTTCTCTTTTTGTAATCCTTTTTGGTACCTTCTTAATACTATTAGATAATTTTTTTTTACTTTTTTCATAAAAAATGGTTTGGTGTCTTGTATTCATTTTCCTATAAGCATTCAGAAATCAGAAAACTCTATGCATGTTATTTGTATGTTTTTTACCATAAGATTTGGTAGCTTGTATTGACGTGCTTACTGACATGGTATGCTCTAATTGGCAACTAGGATGCATAAAATCAGCTTATGTTAACTAGTTATTTTTAACATATGTACCTTTTTAAAAATTCCTACAGGACTGCACAGCAACCTCAGCAACGTCCACAGGAGGGTAATAATGAATCATGTTATCCACCGTCTGTAGGAAGCTCCCAGTCTCCCGGGTCTTCCCGCCCAGGAACTCCTAGTCCAAGCTCTTCAGGCAATTTTGGTGTCCAAAGACCAACAGATAGGCCAAACTCAGTGTCACGTGTTTCCCCTGCAGAGGCTGCAGGCATTATTACTGCTATAAAAGATAAGAGGTGGGTGTTGGTGGATGTATATTATCCACTACAATGAAGAATGCATGCTGTTCTCTATAAAATATGCCCCCCCCTTTTTATTCGTATCTGCATCTTTTTAAAAACTGAGCAAGCTTTTGATACTCATGAAATTTTATTTTGACTAAGTCTGTAGAGCGGTTTCACGTCGACCCACTAACTTGTAGAATTTATATAGCTCTCTGATCCCAATAGATAATTTGCTGAACTCCTGATAAATCTTGAAGCTGTAATGATACCATCATGCACTTGGAATAGTATAGTTTGTTCTCATTGTAAAAGAATTTTGGCTTGTGTTCTTAGGAGTCTCATGAAATGGAAATTTTAGTGATGAACTGGAGCGCATATAGTAAAATCTGCTGTGCTGGCACAGGTTTTATTATTTGATAGCAGAGCCCTCAAGTGTTGCGGCTAAAAACTAAGTACATTATGGACAATTGATGCTGATAGGGTGTCTTTTCTAGAATAATTGGAGTAGCTTTCCAGACATCTTTCTTGATGAACTAAGAAGATTTTGATTAGAAGGCAGTAGCTTTCCAGATGTTCTGTTTTTAAGAAAACAATTTGGAAACCCAACAAGAAATAATACATAGTTGGTTCTCAGGTTTGCTTGATAGGCGAGAAACACCTGTCTGGGCATCTTGGTAAATATATAATTTTACTCTGATTGTTTTCTGGAACAAGAGCTATTGTTTTTTTGGTTTAATAGAAAAGTCGGAGAACAACACAAAGCAAATTCTTGTTTTCCACCCAAAAACAGCATGTCCAAAAACTTACATGAATGAAATAGTTCTCCCAAAGTTATGTCCAAACTCCAAACACTCACTTGAAAATGAAACAAATGAAAAGTAAAACAGTTATCTAGATCAAGTGCCGTCTAAGTTTGTGGTAGAAGTTTTCCTCAGGTTTGCTCCATATGTGAGAAGCATCTCTGTATGCATCTTGGTAAGCATATATAGTTTCTTTTGTGCCTTTAGTTCTGTGGAAGATCTCGGTTGATCTTTTTATGGATCTCGTTAAGTTACCAGCAGTGCATATTTTGACAATGAGACGAGATAAACTGTAAGGGGTTGTTTGGTAGAGTGTATAAGAACAATGCAGAATAGGGCGCATTAGTAGTGCTTGCATTAGTAATGCTTGTATTATTTCTTATACATTGTTTGGTTTGATGTATTAGAAATAACAAATCTTGCATAATTTCTATTAAAAAATATATGTTTACAAAAATACCCTTCACACTTTATTTCTTTGTGCACTTCCTTTGCAACAAAGTACTTTGCTAAAACATCAAAAAAGATTTCTTTGCTAAAACATCTTTAACTCTTCTTCTTCTTTTTTTCAAAAATAATATTAAATAGTTGTACTATTGCATCAAAATATTTTTGTGGAAAGTTGGCAAAGAATTTTTTTATCAAATTTATCGTCACAATAGTAAAAAATTTGATTAAACTATGTTGAAGTTAGATCCAAAAAAAAGATATACTTAAGAGGCCATAAAGCCTATTAAGACACCAAAGAAAATGGAAAGATTCTAGAGCTATGAGAAAATGCTGGGAAATGTTTTAAAAGGCTTTGAGGGTAGTTTTGTAATTATTTAATCTAATGCAAGTAGTAATACCTAGAATTTCTTGGTATTAGTAATACACAACTTAATACACAATAGAGTATGCTTGCATTAGTTATACATGGCATGAAAAAGCGTACCAAACAAGGTACTACTAATACACACACCTAATGCATGCATTATTTTTCCTAATACACATTACCAAACGACCCCTAAGAGATCTGGTAATAAAATAATTAAGGGAAGTGCTTGCTAAGCCTCTTTCTTCATTCTGCTTCACTTTTAGTGTCTGATTATCGATCTGCCTTCTTGTTAAACTTTTCAGCCTTGAGGAGCTAAGGGAACTTTTATCTTACCAGGATGGATATCGGAACTTATTACTTTCACTTGAGCCTGTCAAAACTCAGAATAAAGTAAGGTTAATTTTTTCTGGTTTACCATTATTTGTCTTTGCATGTTCTGCATGATTGAACTGTATCAGTTCTTATTTGTACTCCTCCAATGTATCCATGTACCTATGTACCTGGTTGAATGAACAAATTGTTTTAGGCAGCAATGATTCAAGTTATTTATGGGACTAGTATTCTGGAAATGGTTGAATTTAGTTGTTCTACATTTGTATGGGTTTTTTTTCTCCATGAATGACAATGATTTTAGGTTACAATGAAAGAATGCATTGAAGCTGTTCCAGTGTTTCACCATCTTGTTGAGAGTTACTGTAGTAGTTTCATCTAATGTGCTTTATTGGGTTTTCTCTAATCTTTCACTCATGCAATATAAGTATCATAAGATTCATGCAGATTTGGACAGTCGATGAATGTTTCTTGTTCTTTCTTCCATTCCTTCCCTTTCCTTTTTTTGCCCAAAATGATCCTCTTGTACTTCTTATCTTCATGTTTACTTAATTTATGTGAGACAACATCGTTTTCAATTACAGTCATCTTAATATAGGTAGCCTCTCTTCTCACTTGAATTGTACGGATTATATTTGACTTTTTTCCAATAAATTACCTAATCAGGTTAGAGATGACCTTCGGAATGAAACTCTGCAACTTGCTAGTAAGTCTGGATACTTCTTTGTGACTAGAGGTTTTTATTCATTAAGCAGATAGATTCTGAATCCTCTCTCTTTGCAGGGGAGAATTTAGAAAAAGAACCGCGGATAATGGAACTTAGGAATCAGGTCAGATATTACTTCTTTTTACTTCCTCTGTGTGTTACTTTCAATTTTAATGAGTACTTTGACCTTTTTGCATCAAATTATTCATTGGGAAAGGTCTTATTTGTTGATCTTATGTTACTGATTACAGTGCAGAATCATCCGCACCACTGAATTGGCTGCTGCTCAAGAAAAGCTGCATGAACTGGAAAGGAGAAAAGAAGAGCTCTTCAAGTTCTACTCTCCTGCATCACTCCTTCATCGGCTACAAGGTAAAAAAAATGGAAGTACATAATACTTTTTTTTGGTTGGGGGTGGGGGATGACAAGACAGCTGGAACAAAATACATAACTATATATCAGTAGAACAAAAATTAGATCTTTGGTTTTGGGGGTTCTTAATGCTGCAATTTCAACAGAGTTGAGGGCCTATCAGAAGTGCAATCTTGTCTTATTTGGACTTCAAGTAGGGAAACTTTTCAAATATGCTTCATCAAAAAAAGGAAACTTTTCCAAATATGGAAATAGTAAGGATCTGATGCATTGGGGAGCTTTCTTGGCTCAACAGTTGGTGCTGCATTGTTAGTTCTAAAGTCGTGTAGTTTTCTGTTCCATCAAATTGATTAGATGATTTCTGCTAAGCTCCAGGAACAGTCAACTGTATTAGTGCTTGTGCATTCAAAGGTGTCATATATTTGCATGGCTAAAATCTATTGACTTGCCTTTGTATATATCACGATGCATTATTACTTGCTACCGGAAACTGTTTCTCATAGTCCTCCTATCATTGAATCCTCACTGTTTAGACATGTGACTGCAGCCGCTAGAAATTTAGGTTACTCTACTCCATAGCGTTTGCTCTCTAGAACTTTTATAGTGCCATTCTTGAATGGTGTTACCTTGTTCTACATTGACTAGCATAGGTTTATAAGTTTTTCATATGATATGAAGCTACCAGACATGCAAAGAAAGAACTGCAAGAATCTGATGTTTTACTCTTTATACAGATGCCATGAGAAAAACCGACGAGGAATCTGAAAATCTAGACAAACAGCTTCTCGAGGGGGAAATCGATCTTGCAACATTTGTGCAGAAGTACAAAAAGCTGCGACAGAGTTACCACAAACGCGCACTTACACACCTTGCTGCAAAGACATCTATAACTGGCTGAATGTTTTGCTTAATATGATGTGTGTGAATATTATATAGCTGTGTCTTCCTTTGCTTCTAAAACCGTGTGAACCATAATTTTGTGACAAATATATGCCAAGTTTGGCCTCCACTGGGTAGTGTGCTTGATATAAGAGAACTAGTTAAGTACAGTTTTATAAGACAATTACATTATATTTACTGGGGTAGAGATGTCAGAAAATGGTCTGCTTTTAGCATGTCTGTTTTTTTTGCTTTTTTTGAGGACGGTATTCGGATCAACTTGTTTGTACCTTAATTTGTTGGATTGGCTTATTTTGCTCATCGAGGTTTGGATGGATGAAAAGAAATCAATTGAATATCATGCACGTATCAATACTTTGAACTTAAAATTGATGTCATGCACGTTTTCAATTTGTTATAGCATTGAGGCTAATGTCATGCACTTTTTACATCATAATTTAAGAAATTACTTCCTCCGTTTTTAAAAAAAAAATCTGTTTTTTTAATTGGGTTTTAAAAAGAATCACTCCTTTTTTTTTTACAATACTTTAATTTCAGCTTTCTACCTGACATGTTTAAGATTAAAAATTAAAAGACATTTTGATATAATTTAACATAACTTTAATTTAAGATCACAAGATTGAAAAATCTTCTTTATTCTCTTAAACTTCGTGTCAAGTAAAATTGGGTCACTCTTTTTTAAACGAAGGGGATAGTAGCTATCTAGATATGACTTTTAAGGACAAAAATTAAAAATTACTCTAGCAACTTATTTAAGGAGCAAACTATGCCATTAAATGAAAATATTTAAACAAACGAGACCATTACATTAGTTGAATGTGCACAAGTAGAGCATCCTACATAATGTTCGGTATTGTAATTCACATCCTATACCATATTATGACACCTAGGACACATATGTCTACTTGTTCAACTTTATACAAATTTATATAATAACTTATGTATATGATGAAGCTAAATTAAAGAGCACATATATGTAGTGTTTTTTTAAAAAAATATTATTATTAATTTTCTTTTATTATATTTTCTTTATTTTCTTGAACGACTAGATGATAATGTGGATAATAATAGATTTATATAACATATGAAGGTCTGAAATTCCATTATACATACAGTAGCGCCATTTTTTTGCTTGTTGATGAACTGAGCCAGAGCTTCTCCTTCACCATCACCATGCCATTTTCACTCACAATTTCTTCCTTCTCTTTTCTCACTAACCCCACCACCCACCCCCACCGCCGGACCACCGTGCTCCGGCAAAAAAACCCACTTCAAAATCGTTCACTATTCACCATAAAATCCTCCATTGACAACAAGAAGCCACCTTCCACTAAGCCCACTTCATGGGTCAGCCCAGATTGGCTTACTAAACTTACGAGGTCACTTACTTTAGGCCAAAATGATGATTCTAACATACCCATTGCGAGTGCTGAGCTTGATGATGTTTCGGAACTTCTGGGTGGTGCTCTTTTTCTTCCGTTGTTTAGATGGATGAATTTGTATGGACCTATTTATCGTCTAGCTGCTGGGCCGAGGAATTTTGTTATTGTTAGTGATCCTGCTATTGCTAAGCATGTTTTGAAGAATTATGGGAAGTATGGGAAAGGACTTGTTGCTGAGGTTTCTGAGTTTTTGTTTGGATCTGGTTTTGCCATTGCTGAAGGTCCTCTTTGGACGGTAAATTATCCTACTTTTTTTTTGTGTACCGCTTATGTTATTCGTAAATTTTGTTTTTTTAACCTATTTTTTTAATTAATTGTGGAACTTGATTTACTCCCTCCGTCCCAATTTATGTGATAATGTTTGACTTGACACAAAGTTTAAGAAAAAAAGGAAGACTTTTGAAATTTGTGGTCTAAATTGGGACTCAATTGGGAAAGGGGGAGTATTTCCTTATGAAATAGGCCCATATATAGCAGAATGGATGTAGATGATTCATGTAGCCGATTCCAATTAGTTTGGAATTGCAGTATAGATGTTGAATTATGCAGTTTCACTTGCACATTTTGTAGATATTCTTTTAACACTGGTGTTAAAGGATAATGCAGTGTTCAATGTATTTGTATTGGAATGAAATAGGTCCAAGAAGAGTGAAACAGATACATAGGATTCATATAGCTGAACTCCAACTAGTTTGGAATTGATGTGTAGGTGTTGTTGAACTATACAATGTACGACATCATTTTTATTGATATTGCAATAAAATGAGTCCAAATAGAATGGAATTGATATAGAAGACAGACATAACAAGTCTGAATTGGCGCACAACAGTTGATGTCGTTGAATTATGCAGCATGACACCTTGTGGTTTAAATAGAGAGTTTGAAAGTTCCATTTTAGTTGATGCCAAGCAAATGAGAGTCCTTTAGTACATTATTAAAATAAAAGGATAGTTTTTATGAAGCTTTAATATGGTATTTACTAATTAGGGTCAATACCTTTGTATCTTCTATTAAGTGGTATTTGGATTCAATCTGGTGAATGCTAATATGAAATCTAGATGTCCTCAAGATTCATCTTTTCTGGCTATTTTGAATTGTTGTACTTTGTTCGTAAAAGGGAAGAACACTTGACTCTAGTCTAGTAAAAACTATGTGATGTCAAGTTCAGTGACTTCTTGTTTGGTAATAAACTAATGAAATATGAAATTCCCGTGAACTATGGATAATTATTGATGATTTATTTGTTAGTAGTTATAATTGATGGAAAGTACAGTACCCTAGTATAACATTATTATGGTCACCAATGTGTTGTTTTGAGCTTAAAAGCCTAATTTGATATAGGCAAGGCGAAGGGCTGTGGTTCCATCTCTTCACAAGAAGTACTTGTCAGTAATAGTTGATCGGGTCTTTTGCAGATGTGCTGAGAGAATGGTGGAGAAACTTTTACCTGATGTGATTTCTGGCTCTGCAGTGAATATGGAGGCAAAGTTTTCTCAACTAACACTTGATGTTATTGGTCTTGCACTCTTCAATTACAATTTTGATTCCCTTACTACTGACAGTCCAGTTATTGATGCAGTGTACACTGCACTAAAAGAAGCAGAACTCCGTTCAACTGATTTGTTGCCATATTGGCAGGCAGGTCCTTCCTATACTTGAATGGTTTTTGCTGAGCTTAATCTGTCTGATAATTTGACTGAAATCATCCATGTTTTTGTAGATCAAAGCTTTATGTAAGTTCATCCCACGACAAATAAAGGCTGAAAATGCAGTTTCATTAATCAGACAAACTGTTGAAGAGCTCATTGCTAAGTGCAGAGAGATTGTAGAATCTGAGGGTGAGAGAATTAATGAGGATGAGTATGTGAATGATAGAGATCCAAGCATCCTTCGATTTTTGCTTGCTAGCCGTGAGGAGGTTGGCCAAGATTTTAACTCATTTGATACTTAACTGATAGAACTTCCTTTCTGTGTATGGATTACAAAACTTCTTCAAAATTGAACTTCTTTTAGGTAAATAGCATCATCTATGGTATGTTAATGTGAATTACAGTTAGTACCACTGTTTTAAGTTCTCATGCAATCATAGTCATAGTCATAGTTCCCAAGGGTGTGGCCTAGTGGTCAATAAAGTGGGTGAAAAATGAAAATCATAGGACATCAGGATTCAAATCTCAAACGAGACAAAAAACGCTAGGTGATTTCTTCTTCAAGACAAAATACTGCATATTTAGCTTAATATGCATTCTCAGTACATGTTAACTTTCTGAATTTCAGGTTTCAAGTGTACAACTTCGAGATGATCTTCTATCAATGCTAGTTGCTGGGCATGAAACAACTGGTTCAGTTTTGACTTGGACAGCATACCTGCTGAGTAAGGTATCTTTGATTTACATTCATCTTGAATCCCTAGTTCCCTCTTAAATTATCATTCTATATGTTTCCAACTGAGTGACAACAATAAATTGTGCAGCAGAGTAGTGCAAAGTTGCTGTATTTCTTAATATTTGGTGCATATTTTAGTTGTATTTTCCATCTTAAATTCAGACTTTTGGACTCTTTTACATTTAAAATATTGCACATGGCTTTTTTGGAGGTAAACACTCACTGCCACAAGTACACTTAGAAATAACCCCGCTCTTCTGTGTTTATGTCAAAATCATGGTTTTAGCATTTGATTCTAAAATGTGGTTCTTCAATCGGTGGGAAATTATTTATGCAAGGCAATCCCTTTAGCATGGTCGTCAACCATATCTTCGGACATTGTTGTTCATTCATGTAAGTTGGAAAATATTTCTTTTTAACCTCTTTCCTTCTTTTGGCTTGTCAGATGGGGAGCCATTTGAAGTCAACCTAATTGTTGTGCGTTCTGTCTCTGATCTCTATGACATTTACGCTGACTTAAATTCCTCCCCCATCCACATGAAAGTACATGATGACTTGAAGAAATGATGGCTTAGCCTGTGACATATGGTAGCTTATCTAAAAAAGAGATAGAAAAAAGACTGAACTATGGTACTCGGCAACTAAAAGAAATGCCAGTTCAAGAGCTTTGTCTTACCCAAGGACAATACTGCTTGGACAACTTACTAAGAATTGTTTTATCTGTATGTTCTTAGCTAAAATGCACAGCATGATGTCACTTATGGTAACACATGTTAATCATGTTTCATCACGGTCAACCATTATTCTGCTATTTAAGAATTTTTTACAGGTTTCATTGCCCTTTTACAAATCCAGTTGTTTCATTCTAGTTTTCCTCTTGAATATGTTTTGGTCTTTCTTTAGAAAAAAATGGTGATCCTGTGAGCATATATATTTTTTTGATATAATTCATAATCTTGTATTCAGTAAAACATAACGCGTGATGGAAACTCTGCAGATTATAGAAAACCTGTTGTTCCCTCATAATTTATGTCCTTTATGCAGGACCCTTCCTCTTTGGAAAAAGCACATGAGGAAGTTGACAGAGTTTTGGGAGGACGCTCTCCGACCTATGAAGACATGAAGAATCTCAAGTTCTTAACACGGTGCATTACTGAGTCACTCAGACTCTATCCACATCCACCTGTAAGTCATCAATGTTTGGATGACTTTGTAGTTGTGCATTATCTTCTGATAACCTGATTTTTTAGAGAACTGGTTTTATCAGGTCCTAATAAGAAGAGCTCAAGTAGCTGATGTCCTCCCCGGGAATTACAAGGTCAATGCTGGTCAAGATATAATGATTTCGGTATATAACATTCATCATTCTTCGGAGGTAAAATCTATGAGCTTTTTTTGATCTTTTCCACTTTTTCTTGTTACTGTTGAGATTTTGGAAATTTTATCCCTTTTCCAGGTATGGGATAGAGCAGAAGAATTTGATCCTGAAAGATTTGACTTGGAAGGTCCTGTCCCAAATGAAACGAATACCGACTTTAGGTACTCATTTCAGCCATGAGTTTTTCTCTGTTCAGTTTTCTACATTCAGTTCAAACACAGCTTGTCTGAGTAGAACATTATCATTCATATATATACTTGTTGCAGATTCATCCCGTTTAGTGGAGGGCCACGAAAATGCGTTGGTGATCAATTTGCCTTGTTGGAAGCTACAGTTGCTCTCGCGATATTTGTACAGAACTTCTCGTTCGAGTTGATTCCAGATCAAAACATTAGCATGACTACTGGAGCAACCATTCATACAACAAACGTAAGATTCTCACCTCGAGAGCTAGCTATTTTCCTTGTTCTAACATGAGTATTAAGTTCTCCCCATATAAATCGTGTACGCCATTTTCAATGCAGGGTTTATACATGAAAGTGAAGCAAAGGGAAAAAGAATCTGTTTTGGCTGCTGCACTGTAAATTTTGTCACAGGAGAAAAACTATCTTGATTCTTTGAACATTATATACATCTTTGGTAGACTATGAGAATCATCAGTATTGCATAATGTTCTATTTTTGCTCTGGCATTATTGTTTTCAGAACCTGTCTACATCTACAAGGTAGGGGTAGGGTTGCGTACACATTACTTTCCCAAATCCTACTTATGAGAATACACTAGATATGTTATCATTGTATATCAGAATATGCCTTTAAAGTTGTTGGGGATGCATTTATTATTTTCGGTTCGAATTCTAAGAATAAGTTCTTTAAAAATAAGAAAAACAACATTCCAGAAACCGAGCTAGACTAGTTTGACATCACTTATAATTTAGGAGAACTTTTGACCAATTAACCATTGGTTAGAAAATGAGTCATCAATCTTTCCTCAAAAAGAGGATTACGCAATCAAACTAATGTTACAATAAGCTTTAATTAATCTTATACTGCTTATCTCACCTAATTGGAGCATAAATATTTTTTCAGATAAAAAATAAGAACAGAATAAATTTAATATTTAGATCTTAGTTATAGGTAGCCCACCTTGGAAGACTAAATATTAGTCACAAAATTAAAATATTGCAGCATAAATCATGTCAGTATTACTATGACTTTGAAATTCATTGATAGTATAATATATAGTACTAGGTAAATTACCCGTTCTTAGTATGGGATTGAACTATTTTATTAAGCTTACATATGATCATTTGGTAATATTCCTATTTTCGATACATACACTACATTGTCAAGAACATTTTATCTTAAGGTAAAGCGTTCCTCCGAAATCTTAAAGTGCTATATTTTTTAAATTTTCATTTTTGTTTTACAAAAATTATGAGTCATAGAGAGATTTTTAGTATAAGAAAGAAGTCTAAGAAAATCTTCATGAAAATAGTGGTTAGAAGTAACGAAATTTTCTAAATTTTAAGAAGTTATAAAGAACAATATCAGACGTTAAAGAAGAGACCAAAAAGCCTCGAACAACAACGCTCCCAAATAAAGTGGAACATTACGTCCATACAAGAACATAATTAACTAAATTCAAATGGAGGACATTCGGCTCCTTTCTTATGAACCTCCATCAATCTCTTTTTTATTATAGTATGTCGTATCATATATATGTTAAAAATAACCCTAAAATTGTTAGTATCATAAAAGTTTTTCCTCATTGTCTCAGAATAGTCACTACTATTGCTTAGGTTTCATATCACCGGCCCCAAGTTATTTGGAATTGAACCATAGTTATTGTTATGGTTATAGTATACAGTTACAAAGAATTAATGAAATGATCAACCAAGCAGTAGGTGGAATCTGAATGGAATTGTTCACAACTGGATATTCTAAACCAAAATTTTGATACATAACATATTAAAATCTCACAGCATAATTTTGTGAGCACTTGAACTGTCAAATATCCACAATAATAATAAAGACGACCTTACTTTCCTAAAAATCAAGAAGCAAAAGGCATGTTGCTTAACATATTTTTCAAAAAGATAGTCTGTCGGGCTGTATCCAAGTTCACAGTTCACAAATTTAATCGAGAGAAGCCAAAAGAAAGAGTTATCACTATAGCAAAAATGATCCTTAACGATAATTAATAGCTTAATTACCGCTAAATATGTATTTTCAGAGGCAATTAGTACTCTCTATAAATGTCCCTAAAGTCTATAGCGACATTGAATCTAATGATAATTAATTAATGTTGGTAAAGACTCTAGCACTCTTCATTAATGTACATATTTATTGCCGATAAAAATTATTTTTATTATAGTGTATTTTGGGCATCTGTTAGTTTCAAGAAAACTTGATCTCTTATTATGTCCAAAAAGAAGAGAGGAAGAAATATGGAAAATTAGTTTACTTGCGATAAAAGAAGTGGATTAATTGTCTCTATACTAATATTCTAGGAAGAGTGCAATGGCATACAAAATGTTTGTACCTAAGATAAAGCAATCAAAATAATATACTAACTGTGGCAAGCAAGAGAACAACCTGTTTGGTTCTTTTAACAAACTTCACCATTGGTTCCGTATTAGTTATCACTTATTTGTTGTTATGTGCTATCAAATATAGCACAACCCACAAGCAATTTTCACAAAAAGCATATGAAGAAACATGTAGAAAGGGACAAAAGAAAAGATCAATTTTTAATCATCCTTGTTGAAATTTTTAACAGAGTTCAAAAAAGTCACCAAAATAGAAAAAAGAAATTACAATAGTTACATGAATCACTACGACTTGCAGTAAAAGATTAAGCTTCATGAAATAGGAGGAAGAAAACTTTGAGGAATGAAATACACTTCATAAGAAGCTTAATTAATGTATTTGAATTCGACTCCGTTATAGTAGAAAAAAACCTACAAATAATAGTGGCAGAAATAGAAGTTTTGTTTACTAAAGAACCAAATGTAATGAATTCAACCATTCAAGCAGTGTTATGAGTTGTGAACTGATAGGTGCAAGAGTAGTAATGTTGCATTGCAATTGAAATCAATTTTCTTTGTTTATTCTTTCTTCTTTTGGTGCCTTAGAATTAAGTGTTGGGTTTTAAAAGGTGTGAATGAAAAATGAAGAGTTGTGACTTTTGTGAAGAGTTGTGACTTTTCTGTAAGGTTGTGACTTTTAAAAAATGTGAATGAAAAATGAAGAGTTGTAACTTTTGAGAAAAGTTGTGACTTTTATGAAGAGTTGTGACTTTTGTGAAGAGTTGTGTCTTTTCTAAAGAGTTATGACTTTTATGAAAAGTTGTAACTTTTCCGTAAGATTGTGACTTTTAAGAAGGACAATTTTGGAAATAAATAAATAAAAAGAGAATCCCTTGCTTCTGGTAGCGCCACATCACCGGGTTGAGGTTTATCTTATATATATATATGTGTGTGTGTGTGTGTGTGTTAATTTAGCATGTACATGTTAATTAATAGTACGTTACGTTAAAGAATTTTTACTTACTAAAAAAATAAATTCCAATAAATGTTATATCAAGTAAAATTAGTCAGTAACTTGAAAAAATACAAGAAGTTAAAACTCAGTTGTACAAAATTCTCAGCACTATATATATATATATATATGATGAATTAAAATTAAATTAATTAATTTATAGTACTAAGTAGTAGTTAGGAAAAGCAAAGGGTGGCAATATAATTTAGTGGAAGTGCCAAAGGCATATCCTTTGGAAGATGCTTAAACTTGCTTTCTTTTGCTCTAACTTTACCCTAAAGTGGCCACACATTCACTCAAGTCAATTCACTCTTTTGTTGCCCACCTGACCAACAACAACAACAACCCCTCCCCCCAAAAAAAATTTCACACCGAGGCCGATTCAAAATTTAAATTCATTATATTTTAGAAATTATGGGTTCATGATAGTTATTTGTTCAAATTATAATGAACTTCTGTACATAAATTTATGTTTCACGTTAAAAATATTAGGTTCAGATGAACCCGATATCTACAATCCAATATATATATATATATTGTCGCCTAGATTTTATTATAACGTAGAGGTATAATTTCGTATAAACACCGAGTATGAACTTTTCTTGTTCGACTAGCTGACAAATGAACTAGGCTTGTTCAAGTTATTGAGCATGCACCTCCACCATTAATTAGTATGTTGAAAGTTTAAGTCACGCTGAAAAGTAAATGCAAACACTATTGATCCTTTTAGTGGATATATAAAAATCAAAAACAAAAAAAAACACCATGATGTCCACATGCCTCTATAAACAACAAGCCAAACCTTCCTATTCAAACCCTCCATCCCACCTCTCTCTTTAGACTGTTCCTTTGTGTTTGAGTTCTTTGATGAGCAACATCCACTCCTTTGCCACCAACTCAGGTGGCAAAGGGGTGGTGTGCACGCATCCCAAGACACTCTATTTTCGCGAATTCAGTTCTCGATCGATCGAGCTCGAAGGCTCGTTCGTATGGAGGGAGCTATAGTCCCACGGTAAGGAATTATTGCCATTTTTAATTCTTTGATGGTGATTTTCTAGTTATCATGAAGGGCAACTTGTATCCTTTGGCATTTTCACTTCCATTATTTGAGTCTCTTAATGAACTCAAGGAAGTTATCATAATTTGAATAAGGATTTGTTTATAATCCAATTTGTACTTGTTGATTAATATATGTTTAATCGAATTATGTATTGATTAATTAATAAATGTTGTGTAATTTGGGAAGAACTTGTTGAGCATGTATTATGTAGTAGGCCTTTTGGCTATAATAATGATGAAATTAAGTATAATTTGTGAGAGTTAGTTCTTTTATTAGTGTTTAATTGGTACGTCATATTCACGTATATATGTTGTAATATAATCCATAAATATTGAATAGGAAAATGTATTTTTTTTCTTTTAAATAAAAATAATTGAAGGTTAAGTTTTCATGTATCTTGAAGTGAGTTTTGTTAAGCCATGTTAGTCACTATCAATCTATCATAATATGTATAAGTTTGATACTTAATTAAGCTAATTGTATTTTATGTTGTCGTAAAATACCTTAGGGTATAACTTGAATGGAATTATTCTCTTTATCTCGTGATTACAATTGTGGAATTTTTTTCATTTATGTCATTTTGTGACTCAGATGTTCGATCTTACTTTTTCTTAAATGTAATTATTACATTGAGACTTGAAGAACTGACATCCATCTTTTATTATGTTAAGACGCTCGATCTTACTTTTTCTTAAATGTAATTATTACATTGAGACTTGAAGAACGGACATCCATCTTTTATTATGTTAAAAAAAACAAAAAAACAAAAAATAGGATATAATGTGGAATGAATTAACCAGTATAAATAAGGGGCCGTTTGGTTACTGGATAAGGGCAAAATTAATACATGAATAACTTGGTTATTCATGTATTAATTTTTATACCATGTTTGGTTTGTAAATAGAATAAAAGTTATCGTTGTGTTAGTTTTATACAATGTTTGGTTATATTTTTGTAATTCTACATAACTAATACTCACATAAATACCGAAAACCGAAAAACCGAACCGAACCAAATTAATTCGGTTTTTCGGTGTCGGTTTTTCGGTTCGGTTTCGGTGTTTTTTTTTCGGAATTTCGGTTTTTCGGTTCGGTATTCGGTGTCAGGGTAAGAAAAATTCGGTGCACCGAAAAACCGAAATTTTATTAACTAAATTTAAAATAATATTTTAATTTTATTAATTATATACTTGGTAACTTGTGTTTGTGAGTTGTGACTCCTATTGTTTTTTATTTGAATGAAGTTGAATATTAAGGCATTTTTAACTTTGTATTGTTTTAACTTATAAATTTCAAGTGTTGAATTCTTGATTTAAATTGTTGGCTGCTATTACAAAGAGTGTTTGTTGAAACAAAAAATTGGAAAGAGAAAAAAAAACTTCTTTAGTTCTTTGTTGGAAACTTTAACTATTAAATATGTTAATTAATTATTTCGAGTTTTCAACTTTTATCTTTAGTTAAACGTTTTGATAATTTAATTTTCATTTTATTTTTTATTTGCTTGCACCGAAAAATCGTTTTAAAAACACCGAATTAAACCGAACCGAAGTTTAAAAAACCGAACCGAACCGAAATATTTTGGTTTGGTATTTGGTGCACATTTTTTCAAAACCGAACACCGAACCCGAACCGAAGAACCAAATGCCCACCCCTAGTTGATAGGTTTTTAAATATTGTATAAAAGTTATTTATGTATTAATTTTATACGGTGTTTGGTTGCATTTTTTGTAATTCTACATAATTAATACCTACATAACTTATGAGGGAATCTATGTATAAGTTATGCAGGATAGAAGGTGGAATAAGTTATGTGGGTATTGGTTATACATGTATTAAAATGTTAAATTACACATTTATCCCTATTAATTTATTTTTAAATCTTTTTTTATTGAAAACTTTACATAACTATTCTATTTTCCTAACTATTTTTGTTTCTTATTTCTTTTTGTATACGAACAACTTTTTATTTGTTTTCATTTTGAAATCAAAATATAAATATTTTATTAATATTATGAATCGGAATGTATAATTTTGACAACACTTATGCTAATGATATATTAGCACTATATATTACTAAATATATTCCACATATTTAATTATCATGTATTATTATTTTTTATTTAGAATGTGAATTTATAATAATTCATATAGTTGGTATACTAAAAATGTACTAACAATACATGCAACATATTGATAGAAATTTACATTATATAAAATAGGATAGTATTATGTACTTAATATTAATAATATTTTATTTTTATAAGCTTTAAACATTAAAAAATAGAGGAAAAAAACAGAATTCCTACTTAAGTATAGAGAAAATTCCTTTCTTTATTTTTTTAGAGAGAATTTATACTATTTGCTTGCTTATTTATTTGTAAATAATATATATTAATTTATATTAAATTCAATATTCAATAGTTAATAATTTATGTAATGTAATCTCTACATAACTAAATAATACCCACAAAACTAATACATGCATAACTAATACCTGCATAACTAAACCCTGCATAACTAAACCCTGCATAACTAATACCTGCATAACTCTAACCAGTAACCAAACGGCCCCTAAGTGTATAGCTCATTTGTGCGAACATGCTTAGAAAGTGACTTAAACTAAGCGATTAGTAGCGAAAGAGGTGTATAGGTCCTTTTTTAATATTGAAGGTATCAAAATGTCATTTGACTCGTAGTCTTTAATATGTAATATGAAAAGTTAGAATAAAAGAGTTGTTAAAAAAAAGACGTATTTTTTAAACAAACTAAAAAGAAAAGTAGGACAGGCAAATTGAAACGGAGGAAATATCAAATTATCAATAATACAATTCATAATCACCTAGTTTTTTTTTGGAATCAATAATCACCTAGATAATAAGTTGTTATTGAGTGATCAGGGAGCGGAAGTAGGCGGCACAAGGAGTCCGCCCGATAACTTCAAATTAATCAGATCCTAAAATAAATATTATTAAATATTGGATGAGAACTCAAAAATAATATTGATACTATACGATCATAAAAAGAAGTTAAATCAAACCCATGATTATTAAATTTGGACATAAATAAATAAGGAGATGGATCCCTTTGGACATATCTCAAAGTAACGTCTTAGTGTTGGAAAAGTATTATTTTATGTATCAAAAAAATTATTTTATCTCCTTAAATAACCTTAACAAGTTATTACTCCTAATAAATTGTAAACGTTTCTTTTCCTATTACTTCCTCTGTCCAACAATACTTTTTCACTATTGACTTTGCACACTTTTTAAGAAATTATAAATAGAAGAGTAATTTTACTATATCACCCTCTGAATATAATAAATACAATGTCTTGAAAAATGTAATAAAGAAATGACTTATTATTAATGATAAGGATAAATTAAGAACTAAGTGTAAATTTATCCATTGATTTCATAAAGTGAACCGGTATTGTTGGACATCTCAAAATAGTATAGTAGAAAACTATTATTGGATGGAGGGGGTATAATATATTGTTTGACCTTTTCCTCGTATGAGTTACAAATCTTTTGTCTCTTAATTATTGTCAAATGACATTACATCGAATGTTTTGGGCTATGAGATGATTCCAACTATATAAAGTCTATTCTCCTTCTTTTACAGTAAGAGAAAGAACAAGAGAAACTCATATTTTGATATTCTATTATGCTAAGTTTTATATGAAAAATATCTTTGTTAGAAGAGCTTGTTGAATTCTAGAGGATACATCTATACCGGGTGAAATATTCTTAAGGATAGTGTCTTTCGACACTCCTCAAGCTTAAAGAATTTCCTACAAAAGTTCGTGGTGAAGTATAAGCTTTGGTGAATTCAATACAAGTGTTCGTAGAGAAGGTATTTTCCATAAGATTTCCAACACTTAGTGAAAATTATGTGTCGTTAATCTATGCAGAGTGAATCGATCCTTAAGTACTCATTAAGGGATCGTTTGGTACAAAGATTAATAATGCAGTGATTAGTAATGCAGGGATTAGTAACGCAGGGATTAGTAGTGCAGGTATTAGTAGTGCAGGGATTAGTAATGCAGGGTTTATTTTTATCAAGTGTTTGGTTCATTGTTTCCCACCTCATCTTGTGTTTGGATTAAGACTTTATAAAAAGCTTCTTTCCAATTTTTTTATGCCTTCTGACTAGCTATGAGAGGAACTATTTTGTTGTCATGTTTGCCTCTTTTTTTCACTTAAATTATTTGAGGATAAATAATTGTCATCTTAGTAAATTAATCACTTACAAAATGTCAATTTTTAATTTAAAAAAGATAAACTATCTACTTTAAAAATCGAGAAGACGATAAATAATAGTAAAATTGAATAAACCATCTACATTTCAACATAAAAATTGCAAGTTGTTATTTTAATATGTATGTAATTTTATAAATTGTTTAAAATACAAATAATTAGAAAACCACACAAATATATATATATATATATATATATATCAATAAATAATACATTCAATTAAGATCACAAACGCCATGTGGTGATATATTTGCCTTTTTAATTAGTTAATGCATGTTAAACAACTCACATTTCAAATATTGTATTGATTTGTATTGGATTTATTTAGTAACAAACATTTACTAGTACAAATATAAAACATAAAATCAAGAAAAAAAACAAAATAAATAAAATGATTTGAGGGATATTTTTGTCTTTACATAGACTTATCCCATGGTATTATATCTTATGTATTACTAATACCTCCAAATGGAAGGTATTAGTAATACATCCTATAATACCATGTATGAGGTATAACTAATCCATGGATTAGTTATTCATAGGCTCAAAATCCTACCAAACATAGTACTAAATACTACCTTACATAATACATGGATTATTTCTCATAATACTTCCTACCAAACGACCCTTAAAAGTCTTGTCATTCAATAGGTAAAAAAAAAAGTGACAAAGTTATTTTAATTACAGAACCATAAGTTGTCTATTGGATCGAATATAAGATGATCGAACCATTTAATAAGTACTGCAGTAACAGAGGAACGAAACGTAAACTAATTAAATTGAGGTTAGCAATTTATTATACCTTATCGATCAATAAGATAAATTCTTAATCATGTAATTAGTAATCTAGCTATTACCCATTAACTTGTTTTACATTCTCTTGTTCATAAATAAACATATAGTGAACGTTACGAAATATCATCAAATTTAAGGTTTTTCCTTAAGGTACAAATAAGAGTGAAATGTTACGCGCTATCTTATAAATTAAAATCACCTTTAATTCACTTCAGATTCAAGCAAACTATAATTTAATTATTAATAACATATACATGAATATATTTATTGCTATAATTAATAAAGATAACTCTTACTATAAGTCTTTTTTAATAGTCTTACACTCTTACTATAGTCAAAGTAATTATAATTATGATCTTATCTCTTCTTTTTTTTAACCTAAACAAGTGAATTATACTATAAATAATGAGCTATATCAATTAGTGTAAATCACTCCACTAAGTATTTCTTCATAAAAGAAAAATATGGCTTTGAAATTCAACTTTTTTCCCCTTTACAATATTGTTAATCCTAGTGATTTTTTCTACTTTCTTGCATATTTCTTCAGAAAATAATAGGTTTGAAGATCCACTGGATCCAAAAGATATTCCTCCTCCAACCTAAGTGTATAAATATCGTTCCTTGAAAATAAATTGTTCTGGTTAAATATTTCATCTCGCAGTGTTAATGTGTTTTGTGGTATTATATTACGAGGAATTTTCGCAAATAACCACTATAATAAACTTAATTATGCTCCACAGCTATAGTTTGCATATTTACGGGCTGTAGCTATAATTTAGCTGCCTCGTTTGTATAATTTGTGGGTTTGTATAATTCGTAAGTTTGTATAATTCGTGGGTGAGTTTGTATAATTAGCGGGTATGTTTGTAAAATTGAGCTATTTTTGTATAAACTCAAAATAACGAATTTATACAAACACATTTATCTAAGTATATAATTGTCTAAACCTTTTCAAACACTTTTATTCTACTCTTAACAAGTGTTGTAATTTATGTATAAATTACTGTGTAATCAAAAGAGAGAAGAGATTAAAAAAAAATGATTTTATTGTGATATCTATTTTAGCCAAGTTTATTTTTGATCAAGCGAAAAGAATAAAACGAATGAACCATATGTGTAATTATATCGTATAAAACTTATATGGCTTTAATTTTGATTTCAATTATAGTTTAAAAAACAAAAAACTTTTGAGCTAAAAAATACCATCGAATCACTCCATCTCTATGGATAGATAAGCACGTGGAAATTCTTTTTAATTTTGGATAGCGGTGGGATTTGATCTCAGGACCTCTACCTGCTCTGATACCATATTAAAGTGTGTGACCATCTCATCTAAAAACTTAAGTTGCTAGAGAGAGCACACTTTTATTATTTAATTAGATTTTCAACATTTGACACATAGCTATAAATCTAATACATAACTCATGTATCTTTTGCTAAGGCAAAGGAGCAATATGCTGCCATTTATTGCTATCAATAATAAAGTCAAGAAAAATATGACTTTAGTCGAAGTAATTATAACAATAATCTTATCTCATTTGACCTATACAAGCAATTTTTCCTATAAATATTAACCTACATCAATTAGTGTAAATCACTCCTTAACATTTTTTCTTCATAAAAGAAAAAAATGGCTTTGAAATTCAACCCTTTCCCTCTTACCATGTTCTTAATCCTAGTATTTTTTCTACTTTCTTGCATATTTCTTCAGCAAATAATGATTTGAAAAAAATCAATCTTGTGCAAGTTGTTGATCCAAAAGATCCTAAAGTGATTGAAATTGCAAATTTTGCTTTGGAGGAATACAATAAAAAGACCCAACACAATTATGAACTTATACAAGTGGATGGAGGAACAATTTTTCCTAATGTTGATGGTACATATTTTCAGCTAGATATCATAGTCGGTCAAAGGGAAGTAGTTTCTCACCATATCACGGTTGTTTATGTGCGTTATGATAATTCTAAGAAACTTATTGCATTCGATGGATCTGGTTCTTTCGAAACCTAAGTGTGTATAACGATCATTCCTTATGAATGATTAAAGTTAAATACATATAATCATATGAAATAATACATTTTTATTGTTTAATAGTTCATCTCGTATTATTAATGTGTTCTGCGGTATTAATAGATATGGTTGATAATTTTTCATCTTGAATAAATAGCTTTAGAATCTATACAAATTTTGCAATAACACAATATTCTTAACCAATATAATTAATTAGATGATTGTGATGGGATAGATGAAATGAGATCATTTTATCTTTAATTAGACTTTTCAGCTGAATGATTTTATTTTTTAAGTAAGAAATGCTTCCCCTTTAATAGACCTTATATACCACCGATTCAAATGAGTCGAATATTAAAAAATATGTATGTATCTAATATCAAATGAGAAACAATAAAAATTTTGAAATACTATAATGGTAAACGAAAGTTAAATCAAACTCATGGCTATTAATTAATTGGACACAAATAAATCAAGAAAAGGAACACTTAACATATCTCAAAGTAACGCCTAATATTTTTTATTTGCTATCTAATAAAAATTATTGTTAAAATATGATGAGAAAAGCTTAATTTTTTAAAAAATAATTGAACATTTGAATTAGTGAAGTTTCTTTGAGTTAGGTGAAAAAAAACTAGAGGACGTGTAAACTATACGTACGGTTATGACGTATAAAGCTTTAAATATTACTTTCGAATTGTATATATATTTTAAAAATTACTTTATATAATAATTTCGATTAATAAATAATCTTTGTGTGACTAGTTCTTAAAAGTAAATATTTCGTATTGGATAAAACAAAATAAATGACGAATGCTCACACTTAGCATGAAACTTTATTGTGAGAATTTGTGACACCTTATTTTGGCCAAGTTTATTTTGAGCTAATCTATATATAAAAAAAGCTGGATAATAAAAGTATGATGTGACACCTCTCTTTGGCCAGAATTGTCATTTATCTTTTTTATCAATTTTTTAGATTTTTTCCTTCAAAAAAATAGGTACATTTAAATTTTTGTTGTAAAAATATAAGCTTAGAACAATATAACTATAAATAGAAGAAGACAAGATAAATAAATGAATGAGAAGACTTTTCTTCTATTCAAGTGTGTCTTACATTGGAGAATGATATCTCTACTTATAGGTAGAGAAATCACTCCAAAGACCATTATGATGAATGCCAAATTTAATAGATTCATTATTAACTCAAAAAGGTTCATATCACTTAGGGAATACATATACATGATAACTATAAGTTTATGGATAAACTTAATGGACAATCCACTTAATTCAATGGATTCATAACACTCCCCCTTGGATGTCCATACATAATGTGCCTCGTTAAAACCTTACTAGGAAAAATTTTGTGCGAAAAAATCCTAGTAAAGGAAAAAGAGTACACATATCTTTTAATACGCATTATTTGTTGCCTCATTAAAAACCTTGCCAGGAAAATCCAATGGGACAAAACCTGGTCAAGGAAAAAAGAGTGCAACGCGTATTATACTCCCCCTGATTAAAACATCACTTAATTTCTTGTGATGATGTCATCCAGTCATATATACCAACTTCTCAAATATTGGCAGTGTCTTTGTGATCAAATCACATTCACGAAGATGTTGCATCGTTGAACTCATCCTGATATATCATTTTCTAGTTTCATGGATATGATAAGGCTTTGAGCTTAGCCGAATACATTCCTGAAAATCACTCTATTCGTGACCCTGTTATTGCAAGTAAATTGCTCATTCAACTTGTTCATAGCAACAATCATCTTGTGGACACTTCATTTGCAGTTGATTGTCTTGTAGGATAACTTCGTATATGTCCTTGATGTCATTTCAACGTCTTCTCGTTGGGGAGGAGCAGAATCTTATCAATAAACTCACTGCAAAATATTTGATCATATATAGCAAGGTTCATTAGTGTCCCAATTAACTAATATATGGAGTTTCATCACTAAGAAGCTCTTCGTTCTTCTTTTGAGATCGAAATGTATCTTTATTTATGTCAAGCAATCTCATAATCATTGGGGTACTCAATGAATGCGATTTATCCATATAAAATCGCATCAAAACTTTTCTGTGTATATTGATTGATGGACAAATATTTCATTTGTGAAATTCTCAATCTATAGGCCAAGACAAAATTTTGTCTTGCTAGGATCTTTTCATTTTAGATTTCCTTTTTCAAACACTCAACAGCTTCTGAAAGCGCTTTAAGAGTGTTAATGTTCAAGTCATCAACATACACAACTATTATAACAAATTTAGATCCTGACCCCTTTTTTATATATATAAAAATACAAGGACAAAATAGGGTCATTTTTTTTGTACCCTTTCTTCCTTGATTATCTCAATCCATATGAGGATTCTAAGTTTCTTTCAAACTTTTATATGTTTTAGGCACCTTGATTGCTTCAAGGATTTTCATATAACCTTCATCGTCTAGCTAGACATGACAATTATTCATTACATGCATTCAAGTTTTCATATATTGTCAGATCAAAAGAATCTCATTGCATCCACCATAGGAGAAAACATCTCCAATAATGTCAGGACTTTTGCGAAAAACCTTTATGCCCCAAGGCAAGCCATGCTTGATATTTACGGTTATACTATCGCATAATAATTTATTTGTACCACACTGACATCATACCTTGATTTATGGACTATCGGTCCAAAACGTCACTTTTCTAAGTGAAACAAAATACACTTGAATTATGCATTTTATTTGGCCATTCATTTATCTGTCTACACTATATGATAGATTTGAATTCAAGATCCTCGTCACCATTTATATCATTGAGCGCTACTTCATATCAAAGATACCGTCGATGGTTATTTGATATCGATTTCAATATGATATAACTTATCAAGATCTCTTTATTTTTCATCATTTCAGGTACCTGAACCTTTGTCAAGGTTTTATGAAGTTTTATGTCATCGTGCTACTTTAAAGCACTTGCCTCATTATCATGATCATCTTGATCATTTGCTCCTCTCATTCCTCAAAATTTTTTACATTTGGAACCGATTAATCTACCACGCTTCAACGTATCATAGACTCTCTCACTGAAGGACTTCACATTGAAGCATTTGCAGCTGAATTGTAACATAGGGTTAGTAAATTCATCTGGCAATAGATTTGCAACATTATGCAAATGAATTATCCCTTGAACTTCAAGTTCACTTTTTTTTTAATGAGGATCTAGATAATTCATTGTTCATCTCTCACATAATTTTCAGTTGTCAATCATCTCTCCCCCTAATGTTAGAAACTCTAACATTCATCCCAACCTCATTTGGGGATTCATCTTTATGCGTGTGGTGGAACAATTAAATCATAACCATACATTCATAGTTTTAGATGAAAATTATTTGGTTCCTGACCCTGAACCAATTTTGATAGGGGACCTTTGTTGGCTTGATGCGTACAAGAGTTGCTACATGTTAAATAAATTCATCTCATACCAAAATTTCTTTCGGGAGATCTGTTCTCGTAACCATTGATTTAGTTATAATTGGAGGCATACAATTTCTGCTAAACCAATCAGCATTATCAACATAATTTTATAATTTGGAACTATGCTCGTAATTTAACAATTCGAGCAAATAACCTTACAAAAATCAAATTGCAAGTTGATAACAAACGCACATGTGACCATACTAAAGATGCATATGTTAAATCATAATTGTAAACGGTCCACATTATATGTTCCAAATAATTTCAGGGAATACAATCTTAACCTTAGCTGGTACAATGTTAATTTTATCATGAGAACAAGCAACACATTAGAATTCTTGAAGAATCTTTTATTTCTTCAATATATAACCACGTGAATTCTCAATTTATTTTACATCATATTTGAACCGAAATGGCCAACCGGTCATGCCAACTGATTTTTATTTTTCTCAAACCTCCCGTAAAGGTGAGTTATGGCATATATCCACCCATAATGATTTTATCACATTTTGACCCATTCTCTTTCAGAATAATCGAGCATTCACGATGCTTATTACAAGTCACATTCTCTTCAAGGAATGAACTAATCATTTATATGTGCTTCATAAATTTGCATTATAAGCACATTGTCATGCTTTGAAATTCATCATTTTTGCATGACCCATCTCAACATCACTTTGAAAGGTCAAGTGTACCACCACTTTATCTTCCTTTCTTTTGATGGAGGATTTTTATAAATTTATCAAATTATTAGGTCACACAACGACCATAGGTCCAATGACCTTTCAAACCATTATGATAATAAAAATTACCTTCACATTTTGAAGGATGGAGAATCCACAATGTTCTTCCTTTTATAATTACCACAATAATGACTATTATAATTCTGTTCCTCAACGCCCTGATTCATACATTCAATCAATTGTCATCTTTCAGACTTATTATACACTGCTACCACATTCATATGATAGAATGGAGCAATTGAGCGGATTTCAAACTTATCATGTACTGCTATCACATTTGCTTCAAGGAATGGATCAAATTCAATGAGATGCATTTCATGACTTTTCATCAAAGCCTTAGTCATCATTATATCATCATTATGATGCATTGAGGCTCAAACTCAATGTCTTATCCATATAAGGCGTATTATGCCATAATTCTATGGGACTTGAACCCAATCCTTATCATCAAGGTGCATCAAAACTCAAATTGATGTCTTACCCTTTTGGTGCGATAGAACTTGAATCTACTGTCTTATCCTCAAACAATGATATATGATGATCCAAAATATAATAAGACTTACTCTTCGGCTTTTTAAATATATAACCATCACCAATAATAATAGATTTAAGCAAATTCAGTCGGAATAAGACTCTAAAGTATTGAATTTCAAAACAAAATAAAATTACAGGACTTCAAAAGCCTCACGTCCATGCAAACATAATATCAATCTTAAGAGTAGAGAGATGCTCCTTTAAGAATTCACCAGATTGGTAGAAATCAAGCTTTGACACATCTTATCCTATAAAAGCCACAAAATTACTAAACCAACACTTTTATTAGTCACCATAAAAACAAAAACAATTTATCTCTCATAAAAGAATAGTCATGAATCCACTTACATAGTCCAATGCAATAAAAAAACATCTAACTCTAAAAATAATTTACCCGATATGTTAATGAACACATAAAATTAAAACCAATAAAGTAAGTAACTTACATGTTAAGAATTGTATCCTATTGATTAACACTAGATGAAATAAAAATAATTAGAATTTGAGGGCATAACGGCAGTAACATGAATATATGAATCAATATTATTCTTAATCATTTTTCCTTCTTAGTATGCCAATCAATAATCATAAAAATACTAAGAAGCAACCTGATAATTAACTTTAAAACATGAACGAAAACTTAAAGAATATTACCCACTTCGTTGATGAGTAGTAGTGATCAGTAGCTCGTGCTGATAACGTGTTGTAAAAAAACATAAGCTCAAAACAATATAACTATAAATAGAAGAAGACAAGATAAATAAATGAAGGAGAAAAATTTTCTTCTATTCAAGTGTGTCTTACAATGGAGAATGATATCATGATGAATGTCAAATTTAATAGATACATTGTTATCCCAAAAAGGTTCATATCACTTAGGGAATACATATACATGATAACTATAAGTTTATGGATAAACTCAATGGACAATCCACTTAGTTCAATGGATTCATAACAATTTTCCCTTTCTTCATTATTACTACACTATTTATATCTTCTTAAAATTCCTCTTTTTCCTTCTTTATTTGCCCTTTTTTTTCTACACTTACATTTTTTCTTTCTTCATTAATATTATACTATTTATATCTTTCTAAGATTCCTTCTTTTGCCTTCTTTATTTGATTTAAAACATTTAGGGTCTGTTTGGAAAGCTGATAATTGGAATTGGTATAATTACTGCACTATTTATATCTTCCTAAAGAGAAATTTTTTGAAGATATAAATAGTGTAGTAATAATGAAGAAAGAGAAAATTTAAGTGTACTTATTTTTCTGATTTTTTTTAAATTAAAGAACAATTTAAGGAAAAAATTCAAAAAATTGACAAAAAAGATAAATGACAATTCTAGCAAAGAGAGGTGCCACGTCAGACTTTTATTATCCATCTTTATATATAGATAGATAGATATTTTTTCATCTAGATTGAGAAGCTTAGTACATATAACTAGGGTTGTTCATGGTTATGGTTAAAAAATCAAACCGAACCGCAATCCGATTAAAAAAATCGATATTTGGTTAGGTTTGGTTTTAAATTTTGAAAATCGATACTATTTGATTTGGTTTTGGTTTTACTAAAAAAAAACCGCAAAAATAACCAAATCGAACCGATAAATTAGATATATAAATTTTATAATTATTTATATGTTATTCATAAATAAAATATAAATATTTTTGTTAAATTTTAATTAACTCAAGTCTTTAACTTTACCATTTTATCAAGCCCAACACTTAAATTTTAGCCCAACTATTACAATCCTAAATCCAAGTCCATCAAAATCATTTACTTTAGTTCTTACCTAACCTACCTCACATAAGATAGTCACATTTTCTCTTAATTGAATCACTTTGTTCGTGTAAGAATAACTCTAGTATTGCTTAATTGCTTAATTAAATCAACAATAGCTTTCATGTGGATAATTCATGTACTCGGTGTTTGTGTCTATCGAGATACGTATGTCCTCAATTTCTTTTGTTATTTTCAAACTGAAAAAATCAGAAAAACTGAACCAAACCGAACCAAATCGACGGTTCTTTTTCATTTGGTTTGGTTTTGGTTTTAACCAATAACCGATCCAAACCGAACCATAAACACCCATACATATAACAGATTTCTTCTAAGGTAATTTTATGGACTTAATTTTTAAATTCAACGAAACAAATTTTGATTCTATTTTATTTTAATTTCTTTTATGAAATATAATATTCTTAGATTAAATTTGTTCAAGAATATGATTAGTGATTGGTACTGTGTAACTTTGAAAACTATTTTGAAGTTTATAACTCAAAAATATAGGCAAAAGTTTAATTTCATAACAAGAAATTAAAAGGAGAATTAGAAGTCTTCTATTACAAATAAATCATTTGTATTGGTTCATAAATTAATAACATGCATTACACATAATATATGCTAGTGCATTTGAAATAATTATTATAAGTAGTGCAAGAGTCAAAACTATTCACTAAGTAACTGAAATCTTTTGATTTTTCTTAATAAAGATACCATTCAAGTAAATTAGTAACTTCTTTCTATATTAATGATATAGTTAGAAGTTGGATAATTCGTCTCCTTTTTTTATCATGTGCTTATTAATGTAGTTAATACCTTTTGTAAGAAGAAGAAGAAGTGCAATATCCATAAAAGTGAAATTGTTTAATTTTATATTTATTCTATATAAAAGATGACTCTATATTATTAACAAATGGACCATCAATTATTCATAATTTTTTTTTAATTTTCTATTGACATTTTCACTGTAGTTTTCATTTAACTATTTTAAAGAATCTAATATCCACTATTAATGAGAAAAAATCAGCTACATAATCAAAAATCTGATGTGACACCTCTCTATGATCAGTATTTTAATTTATTTATTTTTTATTTTTTTAATCTTTTTTTCCTATTTCTTTCATTTACTTGTGTTAAAAAATTATTGAAGAAGATAAAGAAAAAAAACAACGTCTAGTATAGTAGCTGCAGTTATGCTTATCAATAACTATAACATATAAATGTAAGAATTAAAAGAGAAATAAACAATTGTTTAAGAGGAAAAACAAGTCTCAACTCTAATCAAAATAAAATTTGCTCTTTATTTCTACTTAATTTATAAAACGTTCGTTCTAAATTATTGTTATACCATGTGAAGCGCGGACAAATTTCCTAGTGAAAAGAATAAACCGTATGAATCATTGTGTAATTATCCATATATTAAAATTATATTTTTAATTTCAATTACAAAGGGACATGTCATTTATTGCAAGAATAATTATTTTAATCTATTTTACTTTCGGCTTAATATAATCAATTTTTGAATTTGGATTCAAAATATTGAGATAATACATGAATCCATTATGATATTGATACATAAGTGACTATTGTTGTTTCAGTTTTTTGCGGAAAAATACCAAATAATACTTATAAAATCTAAACAGGATAATATAATTACTAATGACATTGATCAATTAACTGATTCAAAGTAATAATATTATTTTATTTTCTCGATCATCTAATTAAAAAATACATATTTGATATGAAGAGATTGTGTATACCATACGTAAAGATTATATTAAAGAATATTTACACTATACAGTATACTCCATATTTTTTAATTATACTAAAATTCAATTATTTAATATTATAAATTTTAAAAGGACCTTTTAATGACATATAGTTTACTATGAATTATGATTTATCCATCCGATAAGTTCACGAGTTTTTTTTGGAAAATTATACGGATAAGCGAACATATACTAGTTAATTAGTTAACATAGCTATAATTTGAATTAATTACCACCCGCAACTTCTTTTTAGCTATAATTATGTGCACCTCTCTCCTCTCTTCCTCTCTTCCTCTCTTCCTCTCTCTCTTCTCTGTTATACATATACAAATACAAATTATACACATAAAGATTATACATATACATATACAATTATATGACAGATATACAAATACAATTCGCCTCTCTCCACTCTCTGCCCTCTCTCAATCTTACTCGCTTCTCTCTTCCCTCTCCCAATCTCGCTTGCCAGATATACAAATACATATGTACACCAATTACATATATACAATTATCTGACAGATATACATAATTCGACAGATATACAAATACAATTCACATCTCCCCACTCTATGCCCCTTTTCAATCTCGCTCGCCTCTCTCCTCCCTCCTCCCTCTAACACGTAGCTACGTATTGTAATTTGTAAACTATAGCTATGGAGCCTAATTAAATTATTTTTAGTGGCTATTTACAAAATTTTTAGTTTTTATGAATCATGAAAATTTCATGTTTTATGAGAGTTTCAACATTAACAATAACATATCCAGTGAAATTCTACAAGTGAAGTATGAGAAGGATAAAATATATGCAAACTTTACCATTACCCCAGGGAGATGGAGAGAATAGAGATTGTTTCAAAGAGACACTCGGCTCAAAGTACAATTTTACCAATTCGTTCACGCGGCATAACAATAATTTACATTTAAGTATTCTTAAATTTTCTCTTTCTTCATTATTACTGCACTATTTATATCTTCCTAAAATTTCTCTTTAGGAAGATATAAATAGTGCAGTAATTACAACAATTCAATTAACAGGTGGCTTTCCAAACAGACTCTAAATATTTTACATTAAATAAAGAAGGAATCCTGGAAAGATGTAAATAGTATAATATTAATGAGGAGAGAGAAAATGTAAGTGTACGAAAAAAAACGGTAAATAAAGAAGGCAAAAAGAGGAATTTTAGGAAGATAATAAATGGTGTAAGGAGTAACAATGAAGAAAGAGAAAATTTAAATGTACCTATTTTCCTGATCTTTTAAAGAACAAATTAAGGGAAAAATTTTAAAAAATTGACAAAAAAGATAAATGGCAATTCTGACCAAAGAGAGGTGCCACATCAGACTTTTATTATCCAACTCTTTATATATATATATATTACTCTATTTTATAAGCCAACAAGGGCTAGGACGAACACAACAGTAAAAATATTTGTACCGAAGGTATCATATAGTGTACTGCAAAGTTGTGCTCTAAAATTGCATCTATTTCTTTTTCTTTCCCATTCAACACGTGTATAATGCACTTTTCTGTTATCATGTGTTTTTGTTCCATTTGGAAGTCTAGGAAGCATCAATTTCTGGTGGATAGAAAATATCTACTTTATATATTTTAATTTTTTGATTATTTTTTGTTTTTGTACAAAGTCCTGCTTAAGTTAAGATTTATATCATTTAGACTTTAGTACATCATCAGAAACAACTTCTCTATCTCTCAAGATAAGGGTAAAACTGAGTATGTTATTGTTGTAGACTTTTAGTACATTGTTCATATTCTTTGCTGCTAAAAGGCTTTCCAATCTGCAAGGAGAGAGGCAAAGCAGTAACTAAAATTGAGTTTGTCTCAACAGGTCTTTCTAAATTATAGCCATTATTTCATATTGAGCTTACATTAATAAATTTCATGTTAGTCTTTCGACCTCTATTTTGAAGGCTCATTAGTTCATTATTACGCTGTTTTAAATTGAATTAGACTAGATAGTGTTAAGTGCTCCGAAGGTCGATGACTTGGTAAAGATTTCCTCAACTGTGTCCAGGCAAACACATAAAAAATAATGAATAATCAGTGGCTGCTTTAGAGCTTCTACTATATATTTTCTTCTATCTAAATCTTTTGATTTACCTTCTTCAAATAAATATACGGTTTGTGAAAATAATAAAGTCCATACACCTACGAGGATCTTGCGCTAACTATTTGTGGTATGTGTGCTTTTCAATAATTTACAGGGATAGAAAATAGTAATGTCCCCATGGGTACATTGGATAGTGAAGAAGTTGGGCTGTAAAATAAGAATGTTCCTGACAGCTTCACGAGCAAACAAGATACTCAATACGTTAAGAAATTTATTTTAAATATGTAATATTCTGATTCTAATCTTTCTTTGTTGTCGCACTGCTTCATGAGATTCTTCTATCTTCTTACAAAATATACACACTTCTCTTAATTTCAACTTACTTGGTTGATTGATACATGTTTTTTCAAGATACCGCCACGTCTTACTGAATCCTCCATATCATCGAGTCCTCGACACACTCGGTTGGGGACGGATGTGATATGCATTTGAATACTTTCGGTGGATCATCAAAACACACTAAATAAATGAACTAGATTTACTTACATTGGATACTTACACACCCCTATTGGATATGTTGCTGATACAAGTTCAATAAACCGAAACAGTACAATGATTGTCGTGAGATCAAAATTTTCTCCTACTTGGGAGTCAATATGATAGAATTTTAACTTGTAGTAAATAGAAACCTACAAGATACACTATGTCATTCTTAGAGATTGGGAAAATTACCCCAAAGGCATTTCTACTAAGTACTTAATCATATATCCGATTTCAGTCATGGAGTCGAGCTCTGAAATTTTTTCACTTCTCACTAATGCGTAGTTTTTGTCTTTCCTATCTTCAGTTATAAGTGTTGACATCCATTTGTGGCAATAAATTCATAGAGCTTTCTATCGAAGTTGAGTTACACTTTTCTCTTACTCTCAAACAGGTGCTTTCATTGACAACGTAGGCGTATTTCACCTCTTTTTTGACTTGCAGAACAAATTTGATATTTTGGTCCACTTTTGTGCACCTACCTCACCTTGTACAACTTTTCCAGTTTCTCCTATTGTCTTTCTTGGAGTGAGTCATTGTCATTCTTCTGTTAATCTGCATTTCTCATATTGTTAGAGGAATTTTCATAATTCCTTTTGATCACACCGTCAAGGCTTCTTTTTGTCTTTGTTCCAACATCAGCCTTTTATTAGTATTAGATAAAAATTCATCTTTCAATCTCAAAAACAAAATATGAAGTTTGGAAGAACTTTGTCTTCTTTAAGACATGTCTAATGCCACAGTAGTATTATAAATATGATGAAAGTAAGTCTATTTGTGTGATATCAATCTGTGCATCAAAACTTTTAACTGTAACTTTCTGCAAGGAAAATGTGTTCCTCATTAGAATTGTGAAAGTACAACAATACTGACCGTTTGTTGCCGAATTTTAGGAAAAAACAAATGAGAAGACTAACATTTGCGTTGCTGGCATTACGCAGATGATAAAAGAAAGTTGGTGTGAGCAGCAACTAGGATTTTCGTACATTATTAAATATCGTATATTTTTTAGTTTCCAAGTATGATTCAACTCTACAATTGTAAAGTTCAAAGTTTCATTGACTGATTGACCTTTTTTTTTGATGATGTAATTTTTAACCACTGCTTAATATGATAAACAAAAGTAGATAGAACATGTAGTAAACTGTTCCACTCGTGCTAACTTATATTGTATTAACCATACTTTTGGAGCTTTTATATGTTGTCGTTTTTGCAGGGCAACAATATATATACAAATTAATTCAGAAAGGTCTATTTCAGTGCTATTGAACAAGTGTATCTACTTTCTATTTAAGCAGACCACAAAAAGAAGAATTGGCAAACAAATTGACGTCTCTTTTCTTCGGGTGAGTTCTTAACTTTCTGTTCTTCACTCCTTTTATAATCGGCCTATTTATCATGTTTGATTTTTAGAGGTACTAACTCCATTCATCACATAACTGCAATTCCACTATCACTTCCATGCCATATGATATTGCTGGTGGATCCTGTGTTGCTTAAGTATATACTGTAATTTTTCTACATGTTGTAGTTGCTTTTGTAGCTATAAAATGCCTGCATTAATCATTGTTAGTTTCATTCTCGCAAGCAGCAGTGGATCTCTCTTTTACTGATTTGATTGCTTTATGTGATGTTTCGGATGTTGAATGATTGTTGATGTGCAACCATCTGATTTAAGTATCTGTTATTTGGTATTCTTATGCACCCTTTAGATCAATTTCTTTTTGAAATAGTAAGTATTCCCAGAGATCATTTTTCTTATTGATTTGTTCATTTCATTTGATAGTTTTGTATAATCATTATTTTTTTTGGCTGGACCCTCCATTATTTAGTTCTCAACCATTATGTATTCATCTCCATTATATGGGTTTACTGGTTTCAACAACTCTTTGGGTTGTTTTCTTCACCAATTAAAGGAGACATTCTTTTACTACTGAATCTTTCCTTCAATACGACGCTATTACAACTGATTTTATCCAATATAAGGGATATATAAGAATACAACTGAATCATTGTTCATATGCCATCTGAATTAGGTATCTATTAGTGAAATAATCTGACAAGATTGTAGTTATATCATGTTGGATGTGTATCGCAGGCGGATACTTGCCCTTTGTAGATTAAATTGTGTTTCATTGAATTGAATATTTCTATCTTGCAAACTTTATACTCTTAATAAGAGTGATAAGTTTTCTCTAGAGATTGATTTCTTAAAGAAATACTTATGATCTCAAGTTTTATGTCTTTTTTAAATTCTATTGAGAAATATTTCTTACGAAAGAATGTCCTGTTCGTATTATTATTGAACAACTTGAATTTGGACATTATTCTGATGCTTGCTATAACTTATACTTCTTAATTTAGCGATGTTATATGTTTAGTAAGTATATTCCAGTGTCGCGTTAGTTACACTTTTTATTGTAGGGGTGACATTCTGTATAATAAGTATATTTTTGTGTCTCATTAATTTTTTGACGTTTTCGGCACCAATGGAGAAGATATATTCTATTTAGACCTTGTTAGTAAGAAATAGTACACCTACACTATAAGATATTGAGTGTCAGCATGTCTGATATCTTACATGATCAGGCGTACTTTATATTGCATAATTTAGGTTTGGGATTATAGGTAGCAAAGATTACCTAGCCATTGTACATGACCAAGCGTACTTTATATACAGACAACTTCTGTATATATGACTATCAATTGCTTCGACTTGGTAAGTTTGGCCATATCTTCTCTATTATCGGTCTATTAGTCGAAGCTGATGAACTTTATGTATAAAGCCTCTTTTTTGGCCCAACACATATTATGAGTAATCGTTTAGTATTATTATGCCGCAATATCAAAATTGTTTTAACATACTATGTTGATATGACTATTTTACACTCGAACTTTTTTTTTTACCTTCAAACTTTCAAGTTCTGCCATTGAATTATGTTAATCAATGTAGTCTTGAGTGTCGAAGTTTGTTCCCTTATATTTCTGCAAATGTTATGGAAGGTCATGTATATCCTGTGGATGTTATACTTTCAAAGTTTAGCTTCAAGACAGTAAATGCTATATTTTTTTAAAGCCAGTGCCCAAGTATTTACTTTAAAATGTTTCCGTTTGCAAAGGTATAAAGTTGTTAAATCCACACACTTATTTAGTATCTTTGACAATGTAATTCTTATTGTTATATGAAGTCTACTCATTCAAAGCAAATTTGGATCTACAGTTATCCCTGAATGAGGAAGAAGAAACATATAGGAGGTAGTTTATTGAAGCATTTTTACCGCTGTGATTTTGCATTTTTTCCCATGTATTTGTTAGTTTAGTAGGCTTCCTGTTTTTAACAATATATATAATATATAATGTTTTAAAGGTTAAGTGCATCAACATGGTGCAGAAATGATGGTGTCAAAAAAAAATTGCAAATTCAATACGTTGTTATCTAAATAGTACATATACTTTCCATTTCCAGTGATAGGAAAAAACAATATTTGTATGCTGGTAGATTGACAATTTAAGGGTGTTTGCATCTTTTTTTATTTATTTATTCATTGATAATTGAATTTGATATGTAATTACAGTATTGTTCATTTAAGAATTTTAGTTTTCATTTGTATTAATTTGCTTGTGAATCTTTATATAACATGATGTAAAAAAGAATGTTGATACTATTTATCATTGGGTCCGTGCTAAGCACGGGCCTTGCCCTTCTAGTATATATATAGATTACTGTGTAATCAAAAGATGGAAGAGATTAAAAAAATGATTTTATTGTGAAATCTATTTTAGCCAAGTTTATTTTGATCTGGTGAAAAGAATAAAACGAGTGAATCATATGTGCAATTATATCGTATAAAACTTATATGGCTTTAATTTTGATTTCAATTATAATTTAAAAAACAAAAAACTTTTGAGCTAAAAAATAAGGGAAAATTACGTAATTACATGACCTAAGATAACATAATCTCTAAAACCCCTACCATTTGAATTCATTTCAAAAATCTCCTTTTTTTTTCTCTCTCTACATCTGGACACATCACTCCACCTCTATCAGATACATTATAACTTTGTTTGTGTACAATGTATCTGGTACAAATGTTATTGTTAATACATAACCCCAATTATTTTAAATATAAATCAGTATAAATCTGATTTATAGTTATGTATCTGATACATAACTATAAATCTTATATATAACTCATGTATCTTTTGCTATATATTGGGCGAAGGAGCAGTATATTGCTATTTATTGCTATCAATAATAAAGTCAAGTAACATATGACTTTAGTCAAAGTAATTATAACAATAATCTTATCTCATTTGACCTATACAAGTAAATTTTCCTATAAATATTAACCTACATCAATTAGTGTAAATCACTCCTTAACATTTTTTCTTCATAAAAGAAAAAAATGGCTTTGAAATTCAACTCTTTCCCTCTTACCATGTTCTTAATCCTAGTATTTTTTTCTACTTTCTTGCATATTTCTTCAGCAAATAATGATTTGAAAAAAATCAATCTTGTGCAAGTTGTTGATCCAAAAGATCCTAAAGTGGTTGAAATTGCAAAATTTGCTTTGGAGGAGTACAATAAAAAGACCCAACAGACTTATGAACTTATACAAGTTGATGGAGGAACAATTTTTCCTAATGTTGATGGTACGTATTTTCAGCTAGATATCACAGTCGATGATAAACGGTATGAAGTTTCTCACCATACCGCGGTTGTTTATGTGCGTTATGATGAGTCCAAGAAACTTATTGCATTCGATGGATCTGGTTCTTTCGAAACCTAAGTGTGTATAACGATTGTTCCTTGCAAATGATTAAAGTTAAATACATATAATCATATGAAATAGATTGTTATTGTTCAATAGTTCATCTCATATTAAATTTATTGATCTCCCATCTCACAAAATAATTTTTCTAGTTCTATTTAAACTAGTAATTCTATAAGTGTAAATCATAGTGAGAAATATCTAAAAGTCTAAATTTTAAAAGTGCATGCATTTACTTAACAAATATACTTACGATAAAAATATAACTACGACAATTCTTAATGGGTTAACAGTTTAATTACCCAATATGAAAATTGAGTAATATGCCCTGCACCAATAAATCATTAACTATAAAACTTTAATTCGTTCACCAATCATTAATTCGATAATCCAATATCAATTAGATAATAAGCCAATTTTGTAGTTAACTAATCGGTTACGGTTCGATTTTGAACCACGCTAAGAATCAAATTTGATTAGGGGTACTTTTGGTATTCCAAAAAAATAAAATGGATTACAAAAATAACTCCTATTTCTCACTTGCTCCCTTCTATCTCTTCAATCCCCTTTCGTCTTCCTTATTCCATCGGCCGAAGGGTTATATAAATACTGTTCCTTAGCTTAAACTCCGATTTCATGCTTCTGAATTCTCTCATCTTTTACAGATCCATAGTTCAATTCTTCCTCTTTGAGTTGTTGTTGTTGTTGTGTTCACACTAATCGGAACACATCTTCACCAATGACGGCCAAAACAAACCGTGAATTTGACATCTCATCGCCGGCGGAGGAAAAACGGCCGGCTCAATCTCGGGTACCAGAATCCGAACCGGAAACCGGTGATCTGAACCGACATAGGCCAGACGAA
The DNA here is from genome assembly GCA_018342035.1 of Solanum appendiculatum. Lineage (NCBI taxonomy): Eukaryota > Viridiplantae > Streptophyta > Magnoliopsida > Solanales > Solanaceae > Solanum > Solanum appendiculatum. Next base: position 1,363,366 of record JAGDQO010000283.1, on the reverse strand, counting down.
CCTCAGGTTAAGGTTAGTGGTAGTAGCGGCGTCGTTGTATACAGGAGGAACAAGAGGCGGAAGACGGCAGATTCAAACCGAAATTCAAGTGGTAAAGTTGTAAATATGGATGTAACGAAGGGTAATTTAGGAATTTCAGTGAATAACGGTGATGTTGTGGCGGTTGAAGTGAAAGAAGAGTCGAGGAGTAGGCGGTTCACACGGTCCGCTTTGGGGAGGAAGAGGGAGCTGTTGGAGATTACGAATGGAAATTCTGGAGGTGAAGTTGATGAGAGAAGTGGTGTAGTTATGTCTGGTACACCTACGAAGAAACTAGAAATGAAAATGTCGAAGAAGATTTCAATTACAGTAATACCTGAAACGGTGAAGGAGCTGTTCGAGACTGGTTTATTGGAAGGCTATCCTGTTTTCTACAATGGTGGGAAGAAGGTATCATTCTTTTGCAATGTGGCTAATATTCTGTTTCCTTTTGTATTAGATACTCTTTTTATTTTGATTTGAATTCGCCAGGGCTCGTCATTTCAGTGTCTTAGTGTTGTTTGCTAAGTCCCGAACTTTGGCTTATTCTTTATTTTCAGTTCCCCGTGACAAGTTATTGGAGAATTGCATTAGAGGCAGTTCTAGATTCTCTGTTTATACGTATAGAGTTGCCCCTCAATTATACTAGTTAAGAAAAGGAGTTACCTCAATTATTGAAAATAAGCCAATCAGTTCAAAACGTTGAAGCAGCGTAACTAATCTCAGTAAGTAGTTGTCTAGAAGAAAAAAAAAAATGAAAACTTGTTTCATCACTATGGTCTTATGAAACGAAACCACTTTAATATCATAACACCACAAAAGCAAGCTAAGGGGTCAATAGTAAGTTTTACTAGAATTACTAGAGATACTAAATTTACTAGAAATGCGGTTGGATAATATTCTTCTTTTGGTTGGATATGGCTTCAACTGTTGCACAGTGCCACGAAGGGGGAGAGTGTGTGTATGCATAAATTTCTAAATGCATCATTCACGCTATTCTTTTTTATCGGCAGTACCCGTTCTAAATTTATAAAACCATTAATTCTGTAACTACATAAAGGCTAAGGCTATATCATGTAACTTTCTATTGATCTGTTTCCAGTTTCTTTTCCTTAAATGTGTATATGCATAAATTTCTAAAGGCGGCATTCATGCTAATCCTTTTCGGTTGGCAGCATGCATGCTAAATTTATTAAATCATTAATTTTGTAACTACGTGAAGGCTCGTGTAACTTGCTGTTGATCCACTTCCAGTTTCTTTTCCTTGAATTTGCTCATCATTTATCTCCACTTCTTGGTATGAGACTTTTTAAATAGGGATGGAAACGAGGTGGGTCAGGTTTTAGGCTATGCAAGGCAGATGCGGGTTTAAGGCTATGTGGGGCGGGTTGAAATAATTTTTTAAAAAGCTGATGCGGTGGTGGGGGTTTGCTGGTCTATGCGGGTTTATGTGGGTTTATACAAAATACAAGCTAAAATATTATGACTCCAATTCTATATAGCTGAATTATTAGCACCGAGTCTACCATACATATATATGTTGATAACATATATTTCCAATTCTGACAATAAATAACTAATTATACTTGTAAAATGATAAACAGACCTTTATTTTCAAAAAAGACCTGATGTTTTTAATTACTCTTCATAATTTAGCATTAGTTTTTTTATCTCGAAACACATAGGTAGTACAACATATTCATTGTATTAGTAGTATATGTTATTAGTACTTTTTCCTTATTTCAAATTGATTGATCTGTAAAGAATATTTTTTGTCTGATTGTTGAAGTTTGATTCTCCAATTCACGGGGTTCTCATTATTCAATATTTTCTTTGTAATATTTATTGTGGTATAACTCATTTGGTATATGACACCCTCTGACCCGACTAGCCTAGATTCACGTTGTGTATGATACATTATGAATTTCATTTTTGGTATCTAGCTCAGTTAAAAATGAAAAATAAATTATGCGGAGCGGATTGAAAACAGAAATTTTTGCTATGCGGGGCGGGTTGAATCTTCGCGGGTTTATGCGGGTTTGTCTCGCAACTGCCCCACCCTGTTTTCCATTCCTATTTTTAAATGCTTTGATGGATTCAGTAGTTATGTCTTTCATCTTTAGGTTAATGTTGTCTTAATTGTAGGGAATTCCACTCCGAGGAACAATTAAAGATACTGGAATTCTTTGTTCTTGTGAACTGTGCAAGGGAGCTACAGTGAGTATTTAGTTTTTCTATTTCTCTGACTTCCTTTTATCACACTTTATTACTTTAGTCGTCTTAATAAACAGTTATCTTAATGGACTTTACTATTTCACATTCGTAATGTTAGGTTGTCCCTCCCAGCAAATTTGAGATCCATGCATGTAATTCATACAGACGTGCATCAGAGTATATCTGCCTAGAAAATGGCAAGAGCCTCCTTGACGTGGTCAGAGAGTGTAGAAAAGGTTCCTTGAAAACATTAGAAGAAACAATTCAGAGTGTCATCGGTCCAGTTCCTGTGAAGAAAAGTCTCTTTTGTCGGGATTGCAAGGGTGAGCTTGCTCATGCAAACTTGAATATAGAGACATGTTCTCTTACAATGGTAATTAAAAGATATGTGCTCACTGCTATTGCTAGGGTCTTTTGTTGCAACACTAGCTGGAAATGATGAACAACTTTGTGATTCATGCATAGTTTCTTTAAGATCAGAAGCCACTCCAACACAGTCGATAAACACTGAAAATGGGTATGTTTTTCTTTTAAAGTCTCATGATCTTATTGCTGCTGTTTGTTCCTTTTTCTTTTGTGCTGTAGTGGAGCCTGATTCTTAAGATCAGTTTAGCACCAATTTAGATTTTTAGGATTTAGGCAACAGCTTAAAAGTTTGGATCCAAGGACGGAGCAAGAGTTCTAATTCAGGGTTGGCGGAACCCAAAATCGTGTATTTTTGTGAGTTTGTGTTAAGAAACACACTTAATATTAATTTATTGTGAACCCAATAAGTTGCATTTTATCAAATCTAGAACCCATAAACTCAATTCTGGATATGCCACTGTAATGGGATTGGAAGACATGATAGTGATGCATAGTAGATCTTACACATCATGTCTTTTTTTTTTAGTTTCAAAAAGACATGATGTATAAGTGTACTATGCATCACCATAGTGCTTCTATTGTGCTATAGACTAGCATGACCCGCTTTTTCAGTACATGCTCCTTCCCATCTTTCTTTGTCAGTAGAAGTGTAAAACCACATAAAATTTTACGTGAAATGAAACAAAAGAGCACAATAGAATTGGTTTAGCAACTTTTTTTGAAGAGCAAAGCGGATCAATAACATAAACATGTTAGGTTTTTTTTTTTTATGTAAGACTTTGAGAGAAACAATATTGGTTGGGTCAAAGTTATCAGAAATGTCGGCAGACAGTTACACAAGACAAGTATTAACAATCAGTTGTATTGTTTGTAACTGATAGATATCCAAAAATTGTGTTGAGATAACCAAGGTTAACCTATACGTTGTGTCAAATAGATTATTCCTAATTGTATTAAAAAAATTAAGACATCACTTAAATATATGTTATATTTAATAGTAAGATAATCTATACTTTGTCAAAGAACCTATAGTTTGTAGTTTCTGATGACGGACCCTCCAAAGCCCTGATGTTAAGAAAATGGATATTGAGTTTTACTCAATCCCAAAAGCTGCCTAATAAGATGGGGATTGCCCAAGACCAATGTGAATTGTGAGATACTTAACACCTCTCATAAGGAGAAAACACCTAATTCCCACAAACCAATTTGGACGCTTAAAACCCATAGACGCACATTATTGGACATTTGGTGTGTGGATAATATAACATGGAGACCCAATATTGGAAGTCAAGATTAAGGTTTGGTCTTGCTCTAATACCATGTTAAAAAATGTAACATGGTATCAGAAGAGGTCAGATCTTTACTTCAAGTTTCACTTCCACCCATTCTCAAAAAGAATTTTACACGCTTGACCCATAAAAAAGCATTAGAGCCTCGCATGAAGGAGTGTGTTGAAGATATAATTTTAAACAAATAAAAGTATGATCTCTCCTTAAGCCTTTAGATGAGATGGTCAAGCACCTCAACACATGAAAAAGAGTTTAATTGATAATTATGAAAAGCTACTGAGGAATAAAGAGAGACATAAGAGGTAGCATGTAACAGTGGAACAGTCGATGTGCACCACAAGTTGGCCCAGGCAGGTATCCAAAAAAAAAAAAAGAAGATAAAAAATGACACATTGCTTTCCAAGAGTGTCAGAGAGAACCATAGTACTGTACATCTTTCTCAGATATATTGGTTGCTGCTGGTTCAGAATATGTTATTTTGACGAATGAAAGTGAACTGCTTTGTGATTTTAGCTCACCAGTTTATCAGATAGAATTATTATAGAAAAACAGAAGTGGTAAGTGGTTGAAGACACGATACTTATCATGGATTTAGACTTTCTTTTATGACTAAGCAGAGGGTCTGATTAGCTTTCAATCTTGTTCTTTTTTTGTTGAGTTCTTTCTATGAGTTGGCTGTTGGTTCCTCTATTTGTTTAATTAGTAATGCATGTGTCCTTTCGAAGAGATGTTCATCTGGCAAATTTGTTGTTTTTCGCTTTGCATACTTGAAAATCTTATCAGTCCTTTTTTGTTATAATAATCATTCTTAATTTTGTTTTTTTTTCTCTTTTTCCCAAATTTAGGGTGTTTGAGCCAGTTCTGAACTTAAATTCCTCCGGAACTTCAAATATGTCGTCTGTTTCGCTAAGAAGCATTAGAGGAAGGAAAAAGAAAAAGTTGGTATCAATATAGTTAATTGATTCTGCTTGATATTTGTGGTCATTGAACTTTTGCTCAATATGAGTAAAGTGGGTTTATGAACATGTGCTGATGCTGTTTTATTTGCATATTAAGGACCCCGATAAAGCATTCAAATAGACAGTCTCCTTCAGCTCATACTCTCTCCAGAAAGAAGTGGAAGACACCAAATAAGTGTGCTATTTCCCTTATTGTTTGTCTGTTTAATTTTCTTATTTTACAAAGTGAAAATGTAGTTCTTTTTTTGTTGTCTCTTCTTCTAACCTACTTTTACTTGGTCCTTCAAGGGTAACGAAGCCAGTTTTTGCTCCAAAGTCGGATGAAACTTCTACAATGTGCAGTTCATTCAGAAACAACATGCAGGGAAATATCTCAGAAAAGTTGGTGAATATTACTGAATTTGTCGTTAGAGCCTTTTCTAATAAATTACCTCTAACTCATATGGTGGCTTTTATGTTTATGTCAGATTGTTAAAATCAGTTGTAGTTTCAAAATATTCGAAAGTTGCTACACCTGGTGTCTCGGTGCACTCTAGGACCCAATGGAAAATGACAAAAAGGTTGGTACTTGTCTTCTGTATTACTTATACTAATTGTGGATTCTTCTGATAGCAATGTTACTTATATTGCTTGGTTCTGTGATATCACTTTGTTCAGGGATCAAAAGATGCATAGATTGGTTTTTGAGGAAGGTGGACTGCCTGAAGGAACTGAAGTAGCTTATTATTCTCGTGGAAAGGTTGCTGAGCATCTCCTTTACCACTTTTTAAATATAGTCCTTGATCCATTGTATACACTGGATTTTTTCTCTGCTTTATTTTGTTGATATCGTTAATTGGTTGTTTGTAATTGGCAGAAATTGCTTGTTGGTTATAAGAAGGGATCTGGTATATTCTGTTCTTGCTGCAATACTGAGGTACAACCCCTAGCTTAGTGTCTCCCCAATTGTCCTGCGAGATATTCTGATGGCATTTCATTTTATGGTTAGGTTAGTCCATCTCAGTTTGAAGCTCATGCAGGTTGGGCATCGCGCAAAAAACCGTTAGTCTTTATTCAAAGAATATATATCATTAATGACTTTAAGCAAAACCTAGTTCGGCTGATGCGGTTCTAACGTGGGTACTTGACTTTGTCAATGTCTGCTGCAGTTATGGGTATATTTACACATCTAATGGAGTTTCGCTACATGAATTTGCTATATCTCTATTGAAAGGCCGCAAGTCTTCAGTTAAAGACAGTGATGACTTGTGCATCATATGCGCAGATGGTGGTAAACTAGTGCTTTGTGATGGATGTCCTAGGGCTTTCCATAAAGGTAAAAGTTGGATTTTTCTTGATTGACAGTTTTAATATTATACAAGATACTTTCTTCTTCTCTTCTTTTTCCCTGGTGAATGATGATTGAGTTCACCATTTTCTGTTTGATCATCAATGCATCGTATTGCTTTCCTTTCTTCCCTATCTTGGGTTTTCTGAGGTGAGGGTTGTTGTGTTGAATGGAGGCAAGATAGGACTAAGTGAATAAGAACCTAATTTACTGTAGCTGATTTCAGGATGGGGACACAGGGTGAGTTCAAGAAATAGCTCGTAATTGTGAATTAAATTAACTCCAGTAATATTTTGACTATCAATACTTGCTAGGGAGATGTTGTAATTGGCTGTATGGATATTCCCAGCAGTCTTTTGTAACTTTTGATTTTGGTACCTTCTTCGTACCCCTAGTCAATAAACCTTTACCTGATCCAAAAAAAAAAAAAAACTTGAACTTGAATTCTACTTTCAATCTGTTTTATACATTTATATTGAACTGTTAATGATGTGAAGCCTGTGGGCCATCACATCTTAAATGAGAAGTTTCAAAAGTTAGGGTTCTATCTATGTTGAAGCCTCTGTTGATAAGAACAGTAGGCAGTTTTCTGCTTGTGGCTAATTTCTATTCAGATGCTCATTTATTTGTATATAGTTAGTTACCCTAGTAGCAGCAGACTTGCTACACCGATTTAGATTTAAGGAATAGCATCTTCACCTTGAATTTCTACTTGGTATAGCTCTTCATCAACTGGCCATTACATTTTTAATGAGGAATCCTAGACTGAATTTGGATACTATACTTGTTCATGATTGAGGTTGCAGCCATATAGTTTTCTGAAAACTATTTATAGCTTTGTTAGAAAAGTTTTAGAGAATACAAAGGCATAAAATCTTGGAAATTGACGCAGAGTTGGTTCATTAGTTAGTCAAAACTCTGAAATCCTCAAATGACATCACCTGCACTTCGGAGCACCACCTCCCCCCATAAAAAAAATTAAATGAATCAGAGCTCTGGAACAAGGATTAGTTAAGTGACACCCAAGGGTATGTGGTCAAGTGGTCAATTATTTGGGGGGGAGGGGACTTGGAGACTAGGGTTCAAATCCCAACGGATACTAAATACCAGGTGATCTCTTTCCATTTGTCTAAGCCTAGGTGGGACAGAGTTACCTGGTACCTGCATTCGTAGGAGGTAGTAGGTACCTGGTGGAACAGTCAAGGTATGTACAAGTTGACCTGGACAACACTATGATAAAAACAAATATGAAAATCAAGGATTTGTTACGTGGAGTGAGTTCTATTGACTGGCAATGAACCTGTACAAAATATTTTTTGTTATTTTATCTGGACCTTTTAAATGGGAACTACTTTAGTTTCCGAACTTGTCAAATTGTAAGATCTCGAAACATGCTGAACCAGCACCTAGTTGGTTAACTTGAACTTGATAAAGTCTTGTACCTTCATCTTCTTTGGTTAGTCCAGTTTCCACTAGCTGTGTTCAGCTAATTGTAATTTAGTAAATATTGCTCCCACCGCCTTAATATCTTGTGATGGTGTTTGACTCTGCACAGAGTTTAAGAAATTAAAGAAGACTTGATCAAATATATGCAAAGTCTATAACCTTCCCTATTTTCCCCCGTAATTCATGTCAAAAAATATATGCAAAGTACCAAAGCATTATTTTAAATGAGTGGTGGTAAGAGTTCCACATGTCTTTCATTTTTGAGTGAGTGGTGGTGAGCAACTGAGCATCCCGACTAGTCTTGTCATTAATGGTAAAATGAGGATGTGAAGATTAAGTAGTTTCCAAAAAGAAAAAGGTCTCAATTTTTTTTAGGACATACTGAAAAGGGAAGTGTGTCATAAAATGGGACAGATGCAGCTGAGAAATACGACAAATATGGCAGAGGTTGACTATGCCTCCTTGGGCCTTTGTCCAGTCAACACAAGAAATTGGAGCTGTTTGCAACCCTTTTTCTTTCCCCTACCCTTCATCTGTCCATGTCTTTAAATGTTTGTTCTTTTAGAGCATATAGTGGATTTGGCTTTGCCGTTTATGCAATAAGAGTTGAGCCTTCTATCAAATCTATGCACCACTATGAAATTGGTCTGAAAGATCATTATCTTCTGTTAATTTTCTTGTAAACTGATAATAATTAACCATCTTTGGTATGAATGATATATAGCTATCACTGTGTTTTGAACTGCACTTACTTTGTAATGGTAAATTTAAATTTCGCTTTGTTCGGCTTGATATCACATTTTACACCATTTAGTTGATGTTGGCCTGTTGCTTGCTGGTGCTGGTCATGATATCATGTTTCATCTATAAGCATTTGATGTGTAATTCCAATGGTCTATGCAGAGTGTGCATCATTATCAACTATCCCTCGTGGTAAATGGTACTGCAAGTATTGTGAAAGCATGTTACAGAGGGAGAAGTTTGCGGAGCGCAACACGAATGCCTTAGCAGCCGGCAGGATATCCGGCATTGATCCTATTGAGCAAATAACAAAACGTTGCATTCGTTTTGTCAAGAATGCAGAAGAGGCAGAATTTATTGCATGTGTTTTATGCAGGTAGTATTTTTTGTTTGGCTAAGAGCACATTGTGGCCGAGCATCTTAGGTTTGTCAGTTTGATCCAGTATGTCATATCTTTTCTGTCTACAGAGCTTATGACTTTAGCAAGTCTGGTTTTGGTCCACGGACTGTCATCCTTTGTGACCAGGTTTTCCTCTGCATTCCTTATATCTGTGTCTTATTCAACTAAATATATGAACGGAAATGCTTTATCCGCCATTTGTTTTTCAGTGTGAGAAAGAGTATCATGTTGGCTGCTTGAAGAAAAGCAAGATAGCAGATTTAAAGGTGTATGCATTTGCATTTTAAGATTATTTCATGATTGGTTCTTTTCTTAGACCTATGTACTTGCTTTCACTTTCCTTTATTAATATTATATTTTTAATTATCATTTTCGATTTGGTTGGGGAGGGGGTTGAGACTTTTAGCATTAGAAGCTAATGCTTGTTGCATCACAGGAATTGCCTAAAGGAAAATGGTTCTGTAGTGTGGATTGCAAGAGGATCTACTCTGCCCTGCAAAATTTGCTAAACTCAGGAGAAGAGAGGTTGCCTGATTCTTGTTTGGATGCAGCAAGGGTGAAGGAAAAACACAACAGTTTGGTTGCTGTTGGTGAACTTGATGTTAGATGGAGGCTTCTTAGTGGCAGAATTTCCTCCCGTGAAACCAGAAGGCTACTGTCAGAAGCTGTTTCTATCTTCCATGTAAGCATTATCCCTGATCATTTACTTCGAAGGTTACCAAAAGCTTGCTCCCCACTTCATATTATGGGGTTGGGGTTGGTGGGCAAATATGTATCTCATGCTCTTTTTTGTGTCAGTGCCTTTTGTCATTCTGTGACTGGTTTTGTGAATGGTATGAACATATTCAGAATTGTTGCTGTTGTGCTTCTGTGCACATCCAGAACTGCTTATGCAGGAAAGCATGTCATGATGTTATATCTGCATATCATTTAAATTTGCTGTTCTGGTACTTCCTATTTCATCGAAACCAGTTTTTTGTTTGTGGAGTCTCAGATGATTTACTATTTAATTGATGTGATTGGCTATTTCTTTTCATTTTACCCTCATTAATAAGATGGCATTCATTACATATATTTTCTCAATTTGCTGTGGAAGTGTCTTTCAAGAATTCTAGATTATATCTTTCATTGCATGTATCAGCTTTGAGGAAAAATGTTATCATTTAGGTTTTCATTGTGGACTTTTCAGGATTGTTTCGATCCTATTGTTGATTCAGTAACTGGACGTGACTTCATTCCTTCTATGGTTTATGGGTAGGCTTTGTTCTCCTTGTTATTCAGAGTTGGTTTTTCCATTTAGTTTCATGATTTGTCTAACCATGAGGTGTTTTTCCTTACCTTCTCTTACTTCCTGCAGAAGGAATATTAGGGGCCAAGACTTTGGAGGCATGTATTGTGCTATATTGACTGTAAAGTAAGTATTGCAGTATGTTCTCTTAAAGCTTTTGATAGTTTAAATCTATTATGATCAAATAACTTAAGAAGTTCTTTGGCTGATCAATGCAGCTCAACAGTAATATCAGCAGGGATCCTCCGGATTTTTGGCCAGGATATGGCAGAACTCCCTCTTGTGGCAACCCGTGTTGGTAACCAAGGCAAGGTATAGCAACGAAGCTACTCTCTGGATGTTCCTGCTGTCATATGCCTTTTTGTTTTATGTTATTTTATGTTTTGTTGCTTAGCTAATTTCTTGCAATACTTTCATTGGGTTGGCTAGAATTACATCTTCCAAAGCCACTTAATCACGGGTCAAATTGAGAAGGGTATTGCCTTATATTTATATGCATTTAGGCCTTTTGGTAGAAGAGTTGCCTAATCTATGAACAGCTGTCCTACAGGAAGCAGACAATTTTTATTGCTTGGTCATTTTTAACCAATGGTGTATTTTTGAAGAACTTGAATAAATGGTAGATGTAGCTTGAACAAGTCGACCTCAACAATTGCTGACCACTGCGAGAATTTCACCATTGGCTGGATTGTTGGCCTGTTCTTTTAGCTTTTTACTTTTTTCGTTTTGAACAGATGTTCCTTTTTTTATTTTAAACTTTAAAGTGATCTATAGAATAAGAAATGAGGCTTTGACAAAGGAATCAACAATTTTGTGGAATCTAATATTGTAATTACCTGCTAAGATTCATTTAAACTAAACCTGGTTAACACTCACTTCACTCTATCCATCTGTAGCAAAGGTGAACGGTAGTTGGCATCTTTGTGCACTCTGATGATTCTGTGATACTGTTATGATCCTATTGCAAGGTATGGGACTTGAGTCTCACATAGATTTAATGGGAAACTGATGTGGGGCTTATAGAGTCTTGGGCTCTCCCACCTCAATAACTAGCTTTTGGAGTGTGGTTCTCCGTGGGTAGTATCAATGGTATCGGAGCTACCCACCGCCCTTCATGTCTGTCGTGACATGGATGGTGACGCCGGTATTGCAGTGTTAGCCCAGGACTAGAAATGGTCTAGTGCACTACTGTCGAGGACGATGGATGCAGAGCGTGGTGGTTTGTTATAACCTTATTGCATGGTATGGGACGTTAGTCCATTAAGCTGATCTGGGGCTTATATAGCCTTGAGCTCTCTGACCTCAATAGATATCTTTTGGGGTGTGGTTCTCCCTGGGTTGTATCAGATACAAAAAACATGAAGCTTTTTAATTAGAAGTGCATCTTATAAAAGATAATTTCAATGTTCACAGGGATATTTTCAGTTGCTGTTCTCCTGCATAGAAAAATTGCTTGCATTTTTGGGTGTGAGACGCTTTGTACTCCCAGCTGCTGTTGAAGCTATGTCGATATGGACCAAGAAATTTGGATTCGACGAGTTAACACCAGATCAGGTTTGTTTTCGCATGTTACTATGCTGGTGCACTGCTGCATCATATCCCCCTTCAATTGCTAATCAGTTTGTATTCTTTGTAGCTTGTCAACTACCGAAAAACCTGTTGGCAAATGATTAGCTTTAAAGGCACATCTATGCTGGAAAAAATGGTTCCTCAATGTAGAATCATTAAACAGGGGGAAGCTGAAACTGACGTTCCAGATGAGTAGTTTGACACCCGATAATTGAAGTTAAATCCCATTTGTAGATCCATTTTTCAAATTACTTGTATATTTATATCTTATATTTATCACAGAAGGTAAGTAATAAGTAGCAACTATTACAAATGAGATGTAGAGGATTATATTTGTGTAAAAAGGTTCTACAACTCGAGCATATCTTGAGTTTGATTTTATGCTCCTCTCTCGACTCTCTCCCCGCCCTTACTCAGAGGTTCGTTATCTATTTTTCTCCGAAACATCATATTGAAAATGATTTAACAGAGTTCAAATCAATCGGTATGAAGCATGACAGTGAACTTGATGTCAACAATGGAGCTTTGGGTTATTATTTCACATGTATATTATATCTTTTTTCAACATATGTTTTGTTCTACATCTTATTGAGCATTGGTCGATGACAGTAGTTGTGGGTGACGGCCACCATATTATATGTCTCTTCGTTTGGTCTTGTCTCCAACGATTAACCTATTCAGTGCAGTCTGGTGATTAGCCGGCTTCACATTACTTGAAGCTTACATAAACACATTGTTGTTTTTTGTTGTAGCGGAAGTAATGGTACGAATTAAATTAAACTTTGAAGATTAGTCAAATTCACTCGTAAGAAGTGAAATGTGACAACAATCTTGAGAAGAGGAGAATATATCTTTGGAAAATATAATAACTTTAGAGTTATATGATAGCTATGGATTTTCTTTAGAATTTTATGGGGTTTACGACGTAATTAATACTTTCAATGTTCATTATCACAAGCCTTTGAATTAACGTTTATGCTAATCAGACTCAATATTTCTTCCTCAAGAGCTTTGAAATTGTTATTATTAATATGAGAAAGGGAAACTACGTCCTGCAAAAGCAATGTCGCTATACTTTAAGCAAAAACAAGATCACAATGATAAATGAAGAAGCTTCTCAAGTATTCTCATAATAATAATAATAACCATTATTTTCTATATGGTATTTTCACTAGTGTATTTTCTTCCCTTATTATTAATTTTGATATGCTTTATTTGAGTCTTGAGTCGAGGGACTATCGAATATAAATTTTCTACCAAAATTACGTAGACACCATCCGTCTTAGACTCTCTAGTCTCTACCATGTCCATCCACCGGCCAAGGGCCAACCCTTCACTCTGAAAAAGTCAAAATCTGCCATATAAGCATTCATCTAAGTAAAGCTTTCATCATGAATTCACGCCTAATTATTATTTTTTTAAAAAAAATTTAACTCATATATATTAGCACCATATCTGTTCTGTTTTACGTAATTAATGTATGTTAACATATTACAATAAATAACATATATCAACTAGTAGGTTAATAATCTCTCACTCTTTATGAACCGTTACTTATAATCAGTGAGAAAGTTATAATTAAAATAATAAAAAAATTAATACATTAAAAAGCTAAGTAATTCAACATGTAATATATATACATAAATAAAATATTTTGATCTATCTAAGCAGTGTAATTTTTTGACGAGTAAGTACATACTGACTCCCCTAGACTACGTGGATCCTCCATGGCTTATAATTATGTTTTAAGTGATTTATTAGTGTAAAATACTTTTAATATATTATTTAAACTCAATTAAAAAAGGTAACTAAATGAAATACATTTTCTTTACATCGTTTCTTGGCGTGTCCATTATCTAATCTCCACTTTTTCTTGCAGCCCATATCTTAATTCCACCATGATCTTCTCCCTTCTTTCATCTTTTGTTTCTTCATCACTAAAATTGTATATTGTCATCAATAATCATGATTTTGACTAATAAAAAAATGCGATGGAATAATACGTACTTCTTCATCTTCGACCAGAAGTCTCACATTATTCAATCTTTGGGTATATACACAACCGTCTTTGTTAGGATACGTTTAACTTCAATATGATACCTTTTAACGAGAATCCAAGTTCAGATACCAAACAATGTGTAAAATTAAACTAAACAAAAATGAATCATGACCAATGACCCTTTGTCCACACTTTTCTTACCTCCTACGTCAACAAAAAAAAAATCTCCATGCTTTCATTATATCCTACACATGGTCATAACTATTTTAAACTCTTTAAAACCACCATAAAAAAGGTACAACCAAAACAACACATCAAATCAAAATATACACTAAACTATGAATAACACTACCACAAGGACCTTTTTTTTTTGGTCCATTTCCTTTACCATTTTACTATCTTCCATCATTTTTCCTCTATATTCCAATTACCAAACAAATAATGCTAATTTTCTAAAAATGGTCATAGAAAAAAGTGGTATACAAGATTTCTTTTTTGTCTTTGATGAAATTACAAGATCATTATTATTGCATAGTTCTAAATGTGAAAATTCCAAATGGAACTCAAAACTTGTATCATTATATGGAATTTCTCATGTTTTAACTGTGGATTTAAATGGTTGTGGAAATTTCAGCAGTATACAAAAGGCTGTGGATTCTGTTCCTGATGATAGCTCTACTAGAACACTTATTCTAGTTGATTCAGGCACATACAAGTAATTTTTTTATTTGTTTATTTTTCTGAGTTTAACTCATATACATCGATAATATAAATAATTTTTACTATATCATATTAATTTTACTTTTTGTAGCAAGTAATATCTTATTTCAAGATTACAGATCCCACTTTTTAAGGAGGGATAACGGTAGATATATCTTTTGAACGACCTGATATAAAGTGAAGAAGTCTTTATAGTGTCAGGCGAATGTAGCCTTCTGAGTACGGTGCATCTGAACTCAAAACTTTGGGGCACAATATGTACGTAGAGCCTATTAAAATCTCAATAGATATTAGATCTAAATTCATAATTTTAACAGTACAATGAGTTAGGTGATAAGAATCTTAAAGGTTGAATTTATTAATTTTGAATCATGAATTTGCCTCTATGTACCATCAATGAATATTTAAATTGAATTCAATTTTGAGTTTGTAAGGAAATTCAATTGTAACTTATAAACACTATACCAATTTAAAGAAACTTGTTGTGATAGATAATTTGCTTTATTTTTTAGGTTACAAAACTCTTTTTTTTTATGAATAATTACTTGTATTGATAGTGTCAAAAGTTATACGCACTATCACTACATTAAAAATGATCTTTAGCGGTAATTAATTAATGATAATAGGTTAATTGTTGCTAAATATATTCTTTCAGAGGCAATTATCACTCTTTGTAAATATCGCTAAAGCCTATATAGCGACATTGGATCCAAGGAAAATTAACTAATGTCGATAAATTAAAGGCTTTAGCACTTTTTATTAATATACATATTTATTGCCGCTAAAAGATATATTTGTTGTAGTGTATATATGTTACACTGTGAGTCAGTGTATATAAAGATATTGAACTCTTAGAATAAGAATTTTCATTAATTGGAGTTTTACAATGCTATTAATTCTTGCAGGGAGAAAGTGGTAATAAACTCTAGCAAGACAAATTTAATAATACAAGGTCAAGGTTACCAAAATACTGCTATAGCATGGAATGATACTGCAAATTCTACTGGTGGAACTGCAAATAGTTTTACTGTTGCTATTTATGCTCCCAATTTCATAGCTTACAATATCAGCTTTCAGGTACACTAATTTTTTAAAATTTTTTTCCATAATGTGATCAATCATATAATTTAAATTTTCTCATATCAATTAATTGGGGATTAGTTTTCATGAGTAATATTAGTACATTTACTTTAGATCCAATGTGTGCCACTACAAAAATAAATAAATAGCTACAAAATTTATTGGTCATCAGTCTCTAAATAGCTCGTGGCTGACATGATTTTTTGACAATCTATGTTAAGTTAAATAGGACTAGCGATGTAATTTTTCTCTTTAGCGGCTGATATTGCCCATCACCTAATTTTGTGCACACATCAATTAATTTTACAGAGTACTTGCTACTTCCATTAAGAAAGGTGTATGGTAATTATAAGATCAGCACCTAGTGTTTTTGCGTCCACTGGAATTTGAACATGAAACCTCATTGTTAAAAAGGGCTTTCTGGTGCACTAAAACTCTCGCTATGCACGGAGTATGAGGAAGACCCAAATCACAAGGATCTATTGTGTGCAGCCTTCCCCTGCATTTCTGCCAGAGACTATTTCCACAGCTGCAACAACTTTATCAGTTACTCCTAAGGCTCTGGTTCCAGTAGAAAATTATGAGAATTAACTTCTACTATAGGGAAAATGATTCATTTTTATAGTATTGGACTGAACCTGTAAAAATTCATATACTCGACCCCAACTTGCTTGAAATTGAAGCGCAGTTATTATTGTATATTAATTAACCATATGTTTTTTTTTTTTGTTTTTTTTTTTTGTGATTTGAAGAACACAGCTCCAGCAGCTTCACCAGGTGAGGTTGGAGCACAAGCAGTGGCTCTAAGAGTAAGTGGAGATGAATCTGCATTTTATGGTTGTGGATTTTATGGAGCACAAGACACTCTAAATGATGATAAAGGAAGACATTATTTTAAAGAATGCTTCATTCAAGGTTCCATTGATTTTATTTTTGGAAGTGCTAGATCACTCTATGAGGTACATTTATTTAGAATTTTGTACATATTGACTAGTCACACTCAACAAATTCCGTGTATATAACTTAAATTCATTTATTTTTGGGTTTCGAATGAACTTACGATGCTAACCAATAATGTTTACTTAGATTATGTATTTTAACAAATAATAGTATGGATGAGCCTTTTCTCAAACGGAAATGGTATATCAAACTTTTAATGAATGGCATAAATGAGCCTTTTCTCAAAGTTCGATGGCATATTTGAGCCTCTTCCCTTTAAACAAATAGCCGACTGAATTCACTGTTTACTTACCCTAGTCAGTATACATAGATTTAGAGGCGAAATCAAAATTTAAAGTTTATGGATTCTTAACTTTCCATCGAAACCATAATCGTCATAGTTACTGAATTCACAATTAAATATTTACACATATTTGATGGTTTTCTTAATACAAACATAAATTCTAAGGAAAAGTTACTAGGTTCATCCAAATTCGTAATTGTTATACACCAATTATACTCATTATAGACACATGTGCTGACTATTTTTTAGTTTAAACATGGAGTGAATGACTATTTAGGTTAATTCTTCTTCTTCTTTTAGTTCCAAACTCAATAGCTAATACGAGTAATTATGAATTCAAATAGCAAGTTGAGAATCGATAAACTTCAAATTCTGACTCGACTACTTATGACAGGATTGCAAGATAAATTCAATAGCAAAAGAAGAAACAAGTGGTGAAATAGGAGGATCCATCACAGCACAAGGAAGAAATTCCAAAAATGAAAATTCTGGATTTTCATTTTTAAATTGTGCTATTAATGGTACTGGAAAAATATGGCTAGGTAGAGCATGGGGAGCATATGCTACTGTTATTTTCTCAAAGACTTATATGTCTGATGTGATTTCCTCAGATGGATGGAATGATTGGAGAGATCCAAATAAAGATCAGTAAGTAATAATCATCACATACTTTATTTGTCTATCTGTTTCATTTTATTTGAAGGTATTAAATACGTATTAAAATTTGGATACAGAGTCTAAGGGCTCGTTTGGACATAGTACTCTTAAAAACATGTTTGGTATACGTTATGTCAATTTTTCACTCCAAACTTGTATAAAAAAAAAACTCATAAAACTTCAACATTTTTTCAAGTGATGTGCATGTCCAAACACAAATTTAATTTTCAAATACTTTTTTTTTCCTTCCGAATATCACTCAAATCATGTCCATACTCAATTGAGATTTCGATTGAAAAGATGTTAGGCCGGTTCTTCATGTGCCTAAGACGTCAAGACAATCTTGATTGGAGTCAATTCTACATTTTCCTACTCAATCTTATTTAATTTGTAGAAATAGCACTCAAACAATACTACTCGGAATGAAGCCCAATCGATTTGATTTAGTCAGTTGAACAAAGAAAGAATAAACCTTTTAAATCTTATGTTCTTATACATTGCATAACATTTCTATGAC
Source organism: Solanum appendiculatum (assembly GCA_018342035.1). Taxonomy (NCBI): domain Eukaryota; kingdom Viridiplantae; phylum Streptophyta; class Magnoliopsida; order Solanales; family Solanaceae; genus Solanum; species Solanum appendiculatum. The sequence continues at coordinate 1,345,533 of JAGDQO010000283.1, read as the reverse complement.
TAATAGATCATGTCATTAATTAAGGATGAAATATAAACTATATATTATAAATTTAATTATTTTTAAATATAGAAATACGTCTTTTCTTTTTTGGACGGACTAAAAGGACCGGAAAGAGCATAAAAAATATATAAATTTTAATGTTAACACTTAGACTGAATATTACCATGTTTTGCAGGACAGTATTGTTCGGAGAATATGATTGTTTTGGAGCAGGAGCTAATTACACAGATAGAGTATCATATGCAAAGCAATTGAAGCAAAATGAGGCAAATCAATACATGGACATTTCATTTATTAATGGAGAACAATGGCTTGATCCTAATGGAAGATCAGACACTTAATTTATGGTTATAACATAGACACAAACCTTAATTAGGAATTTAGAAAAAAAACTTATTAAGGTTATACATTATATTACTTTGTTGTATAATGACAAATAAAAGCTATTTTTCTCAATATAATAAAAAAATCACACTTTGTAGCCTTAAACTTATGGATTTTAATGATAATTATCTAATAAGTGATTTGATTGTGTATTTGTTTACATCGTCAATACATAAAACTTAACTCTTTTGCAATTTATTCTATTTAAATATATATAGTTCATATATCCTTTTTTGCGTGGAACTCATACTTTTGAAGAGGGAAGAGCCCATTTGGCTACAACCTTACATCTAATTTTATAAATAAGCAATTACGTGTCTGTACAGAAGTGTTGAAACTGTAAATAAGTGGTTAATGTATTTTAGCACGATGAGATATATCCATGTCACAGCAATCATGTATTTATTTATTTCCACCTAAAAAAGATGTAAAACACATATAAAAGATCAGCATCTTATTGATCTATAACAAGAAGCACAATACTAAGTTGATTATAAGAAAGAAATTAAAAAGGACACTGCAAAATCAGTTCAGTCTGTTGATAAGTAGACATCCATTGTCTCGATTGATAAGGTAAGGCCAAAGCCCTCTTTGTTTGTACAGTTGTACTTCACTCTGTCGAGGATTTTATTTTTATTAATAAATAAATACTAGATACGCTGTCTAGTGATATTAATTTGCTTTAGAAAAGAAGAAGAATCACCCTAATATTTAAATATGAGGTCCTTGTAGCCTTCCTTATTTTCAGGATAGTACTTGACCTCAGCCTGCAAAACAGGAAATCATTCTCAGCATATCCACAATTGTTAGAAGCAAAAAAGAACAAGTTGAAGCACGTTGTTTTACTCATGCAATGACAGATTTCATACGAAGAAAACATCGCGTTCTTCCACTTAGTTACTTTTAGCAATTGAGTTCATATATAGCAATATCAAAATTATGCAAAAAGGAGAATGAACATAATCTTTATGTCAATAAATTCGACTATGAAAGTGTGATTCAACTGCACATCCTTAGCAACGTACCTTGCGAACTCCTATTATGGCAACCAAAAGCTTTTCACCAATCATATCTCTGAATAATGAATCTTTCTCTAAAGCTTCTACAGATTCAGCAAGAGTTACTGGTAATCTTTGAAGGTTCTCTTTAAGGATATCAGGATCTCCATCTGTTTCACAGGAAAACAAAGTGGAATGACGGATAACAGAGAAAATATTTTGTGTGTGAACATGGAATTGAGTTATCAAATCTATATAACTCACTTCAGCAAGTGTAAGCAACAACATACCCAGTGTATTCCCACAAGTGAGATATATAAAAGTATATATAAATAAATAGAATAATCCTTGCTCTATTCATTTCTAACCAAACTAAGAAAACTCAATGGATGATCCTATCCTTTTTGCTCCCTTGGTGACTCGAACTCACAACCTTCGGGTTGGAAGTGAGGGGTGCTTACTATCCGGGCAACTCCATTTCGTCAAGTTTCTTCTTTCTATTTCCCCTTTATTCTTTTTTTTCTTTTGCAGATAAGTGAATAGAAGGCGGATCGTCCAATATTATTGGTGATTGTAGCTCAATACTTAACAGACATATTTTGGTTTGACATATCAAAGAGAGAAGAAACCATGACACCTAAACATTAGGAATTGATCTAAATTCACATGGTTTAAATCAGAAGATGTGTTAGGATCCAAAGGTAGTTGTTACCTTTTCCTATGTGAACTATCACCATCTATGTATTAAACACACCTCGACTATCAATAGTTTCCATTTCCTACCAGAATTATCACTATGGAAGATGGAAGTGGGAAAAAATTACTAAAAGAAGTCTAACTTACCAACTGGTTCTGGAAGGCTTAAGTTTCTCCGCAAGCCATCAATTCCAGCAGAAATTATAGCAGCAAGACCCAGGTATGGGTTTGCACATCCATCAAATGCTTTAATTTCAAAATTGCTTATAAGGCCATGTGCAACTCCAGGAGGGCTAGCAGCTCTCAATGGTGCCTCCCTGTTTTCTTTCCCCCAGCAGAGGTATGCTCCACTCCACATCTTAGGTTGTATGCGATCATAACTGCACGTAAAAAGAAGTATTAAATGATTTTCATTAGTCTTTCCGCAATTAAGTTTAGACCTCCACGAGGTAAGGGGAAGGTTTACGTACACCCTATCCTCCCCAGACCCCACTTGTGTGATTACAAGGGGTATGTTGTTGTTGTTTCCGGAATTAAGTTCAGAACAAAGAAAAGTTGAGATATAATATACTTTTTAAGGTTCGAGAAAACAAGAGATTTGCAGCTCTAGTAACAATGGGAGAGAATATTGGGAAGGAAGGCAAAAGTAGGTATATCAGACAGTCCAAAATGAAATTTTCGAAGAGGAACTTCTTTACTTTGGTTACTAGCTACTCCAATTAGCTAAAAGAGCCAGAAATTCCTTGTGCAAACGTCTAAGTCTTTAAGGATCAATAGTCCTTGGCCTTGTAACATTTAACTAATGAAACTATAAATCAGACAAAGCTGCATCATTAAAACAAAATCTTTATGGACAACCGTTCACAAATTTAAAAATTTGAGTAAAAACAATTGACTTTCTTCGGGGATGCCCTCAGTGTCGAGGTTTGTCATGAACCAAAAATAAATAAAGTAGTGGAAATATTGTTATTTCAGAGTGAGGCTATATAATTACAAACTCTCCACTTATTCTTTTTGTTGCTCGGATTTTCCAAATGATGCCGCACCCGTGTCGGATTCTCCAACAATAACTACTTTTGGAGGATCCTACATGCACTCGTCAACATTTTTGAAGAGTCCGAACAACATAGCTTATCCTGATAATGAAAAAGAGAGGAAGAACAGAAAGCAATGTAGCCCTCTAGATAAAGCATAAACTAATCACCAATAGATATAAAGGAAGCAGGACATTCAGAATAGTAGAAAATCTCTAACCTATTAGGGAGTGGTGCAGTAAATGGTAATATGGCAGGAAGATGATTTAACACCCCAGCCATGAATGCTTCCCCAATCTTTGACATCCCATACTGACTTGATTCACCAGACGCCATAAATACATTTTCTCCATTCTTGGATAAACTGATGTGCACATGCGATCCGGAACCAATATCATCTAATGCATACCTAGAAAAAAAGGGCCACAAGGTAACAAACTGAGAGGTCTCTCTTGCAACTTCATGCAGTAGAAGTTATGGAAATCGAAGTCCTGACAGAAATCTCCAGAGGTCAGAGAAATACATTCAAAAAATAATGCAAAAGTAACATCATTTGTTCTTTTACCTCAACAATTTCAGAGGAAAAAATATCACTTGCATTAAACATTATGAAACCTCTCCAACGATAAAAAGGCAGCCCGGTGTACTAAGCTCCTGCTAAGCCAGGTCCGGGGAGAAGCCGGACCACATTGGTCTAACATATGCAACCTTACAGAAAGCAACTTTTACTGTTATGCCAAGGCTCCCCTTCAACCCTCTCCCATAATAACATATAAAATTTTATTTTTCTTATCTACAGGTAGAGAAACGTGCAATGGAGAGCATGTGCTCTTTTTCCATTTTCCAATATAGATAAAATTCTTCCTCTTGCGAGTATCTCTCAATCTCGGATTGAGGGGTTCAGAGGGGAGAAGGAGAGAGTTCCGTTTTTCCTTATAACCGAGAAGGATGTAGTTGTTAGTAGAGTTCAAATGTAACTAATTAAGATGCATAAAGGAAGGCGCATAATAGGCAGGAACAACTATGAAGACAAAATAGGACTGCCCCAGGTGTGAGTAAAGATTGAACGGCAGGAAATTATGTACTATAGATGACTAGTTTCATGTTAGTTACTAGCGAATATGAGAAGAGGTATTCCGAAGCCAATGTTAGTTACTAGCGAATATGAGAAGAGGTATTCCGAAGCCAACAGAAGAAAAGTCCCAAAAATATTTTTAATCTTAAAACCAACAACTATGGCTATGGTAACAGTTTCAAATTCAATATCAGACTTGATTAACGAGATTACACTGACAACACATTTTGGTCAAGCCAATAAGGTAAATAAAAAACAATTAAAACTAGAGCTTTCACATATCAACATTGCAATTACGCAGGCATCAAAGTATGAAATACTGTGAGCATATGGAAAATGTGTTATGCATCTAACTAATGTTTCTGTCAAAAATTTTATACATGGAGCTTCAACCTTGTAAACAAAAATACAGAAAGCGGAACTAAAAATACCATTGCAATAGCACTTTAAAGAAAAGCAAAAGAAAATCCACATCAAGAAGTAAAACAAAAAATGCACCTAAAAGTAATGTGGGCAAATTTTGCAACTTGTGTTACCTACTTTGGTACAAAAGTTGCCAGCAACCCATGTTTCCTTGCAACTGCTCTAATGACTTCACGTGCGAAAATTAAGCTGTCAGCTGCTCTAAAACAATCTGTGTATTTTAGAGCAATTTCAAACTGACCTTTCCCAGCTTCTGCATGTAACTGTATATTTAAAGGAGACAACATCAGGGAGGAAGTCTTTGTTGAATTGAAAAATAGTACAATGAAATATATTTTGTATATCAATCTTACTTTTAGGGGAAAAGAAAAAATAATGTAGTTTATATTACAGGAATGTTCTCTTATAGTTCTACAGATACTATGGTGTCATGGCATTACATTCCTGCAATATAAACTACTTTAACTTTTCTTTTGCAAGTCAAATTAGGAATATATCTTCAAAACAATGTGAGGAAGATCAAATTTGCAAGTCAAATTAATGGAGACTTACTTGTTCGACTATAATATTCAATGATTGAAGAGAAGCGAAAACCTCTTCAAGTATTGGGGATGCAGCATCAAATGATGATGTAGAACAGTAAGAAGTCCTGTCAAGTGGTGTCCATTCTTCTTTGCCATTCCTGTATAATTTCATTATATGTTTACGCTAACATATTACAGATCAGAATCTCCAACCACACATATCACATATCATGGAAGAGAAAATCCAAATTCAAACTATAAAGGGAAAACTCGACTGACGTAACTCACAATAATACAAAAAAAACTCTAAATACAAAATATTATGGGAAAAATTGACGGACATACCTCAATACACTCTTCAAAAGATAAAATTCATTTTCAAAGCCTGCATTCACGACCTGAACATGTAGATACAAATTAGATAAATATGATTTTTCAGATGTTGCACAAAAAAATATTAAACATACCAAGTCGAATTCATCTTTTAAAACTTTAGAGACCCTGCGCAATGCTTCTCGCGGACAATATTCCCAAACTTTACCAGGCTCAATGTACATGTCCGCCAAAACCATTTCTTGTTGTTTATTCCTGGATCAAAAGATACACATTAAACTTGATCAGGGAACACTAAAACCAAACCATGTTAGAACGAAACTTGAGAAGATAATTTCCATGCCAAGGTCCATAAATAGAACAATGAAATAGTTGGACATCAATGTGTGAAAATTTTTAGAGAAAGATAATTGTACTTTGATCTTCTATCCGTTTCCTACATGTTCACAAAATATATTACATCATATCATGGAAGAATAGCATCAATATTTCAACCTACATTGAAAGCTTTACACAATTGAGTTTGATGACATCTACAACACATAAATTGGACAAGGAGGGAGTGGTGAGGCTGCAAAACAACTGATATATGGAACCTTGAACTATGGAAAACATTTACACTTTGGAAGAACCAAATCTAAAAATCAGAGCTGATAATGGATTTAATCATGTTTTCTCAAATCCTATTAAACTTCACTCCATTATATTGAGCTTCCACTGTAAGTGACCAGGTAACTGACCTCATACCCTTTTCTCATCTATTATAAAACAGACTTCATACCTTATATCTTCTCTTTGGTGATTTGCAAGTGCAGAAATTGGAGTTCTGCCCTTTACATCTGGTTAACTAGACATTCGAAAAAATTGGAAAGATTCTATATTGTTTCTAAAAACCAATTAGAACACAGTTGACAAAATCTCCATAGCTAAGCATTTGAATGAGTGAAAGAGGGTCTTCTTTGATCTTATCATTTATGACATGTCAGAGGAAATTCATGAAGATAGTCCACATCATACGGAGGCTAACTAAAAGCTTAAAATTCAAAAGGATAAGAAAAAGAGTGTATCTTTCAAACACTTATTAAATGTTAAGCAGTACCACGGGAGTCTGCATTTGGTAGATATATCAGGAACGATTCTGATCTCTCCTGAAGCGGTGAGATTAGTATCCACTGCAGGACCATCAGATGTTGAACTCATTCCCATACATGCACAAGTTAAGCCTACACCATGCTTTTGCACAGAACTATAGAAGCGTTGTTGTGGAACAACCTGTGTACAAGACATGAACAAATTCAATCCACTTTTGACTAGAGCATAGAAACTCGAAAAATGTCCCAATATCATTTATTGAAGGTAATTGAAAAGCCTGAAAAGTAAGCTTGAGCTTTCTGTACTTGACCTAAGTAAAACAGCAGATACAATTATGGAGATTTGGTATTTGAAAAAGTTCCCAATAGAATTACTTGGTATTAACTTTCAAATTATCATAGCCAACAAGACAATTCAAACTGCGTAATAGTAACTCTACAAACCACAATTAGAGACCGAATGCTTCAACCAAATATTGATTTTATTTGATAATTACAACATTTCACTATCTCTGGATGCTTTTACTCAAGAAATTCTCTACCCAGTATGTCTGAAATCTTTGGTCCAATTGAAAGACTAGGAGCCATCCCAGATTGAGCTCAATTCCATTGGTTATTCAAAAATCAAACTTCTTGCATTTTCTCAAAGTGGGACAAAGATTTGGGTGGTCACAAGCATCGAAAAGCATATCACATAATAATTCATAATCCCAAGGGAAAAGCAGCAACATAAATGTACAAGGCAAAGCTTACACGACATCTATGCTGGCCAGAAGCATCTATCCAAATAATGCGAACAAAGGTGACATCCTTTGATGATTCATTTAACTCTTCCTCTTGTAAAGAAGATGATAAAGGAGGTTTTACATCAGAATATCTTGAAGAAACATCAAGCTTGTAGAATTGCTTTGCGTTTTCTGCAAAAATATCTTTAACAGCCGCAATAGCTTCTGGAATTGAAAGATCACCATCAACACATGCATCACGTAGAACAGAGAATACTACTTCACGTGCTTTCTTTGCACCTGCAAGAGAAATTGAGTCCACCTGTATTATTATCTGACAAAAACCGTTTTTTTCCTTTCTTGTAGCTTCTGAAGGAATTTTTCCCTTGATCGAAGTGATAAATGTGCCTCAGGTTTTTTTCTGCCTCACCTCATCAAGCAAGATTTTCATTTCTATTAAGTATATTGATAAATTGATTGATAAACTTAAGGTATCAATTCAAATTTCCAAGGCATAAAGTCATCCAGCTAGGCTGTTAGGAAATGGACATGCCGAACATTCATAATGAGCAAAGGGCATACATAGGGCAATCAAGCATCAGCAAACGACAAACACATCAACTGCACAAAAAAACGTGTATCCTCGAGTGTTCAAACTCCAACGAGAGTGAAGTGTGCTGCGAGGACATGACATTCAGAAAGTATTGTTTGTACTTTTTAGCAGGCCAGATTTAACGGGTGTTCAGGATTAGCTGAAACTGGACTTTTCATTATCTTTCGAAAGGCAATAGTAAGTACAAAAAGCTGGTCATGTAATGCTCTAATGATACAAGATGAAATAAGAATTCAGGACAAACCTAAATAAAAGGTTTCAGCAAATGCAACGCCATCAGTGCTGAACATAACCTGTTGATATCCAAACATTACATAGGAAAATGTTCACTCTTTAAATGGAGCAATTATTGAGTCTCTGAAAGAGTAATCAACCTAAGAATATAGAAATCTGCAGCCTGAACTAGAAAGACTTCAGTATATAATTTGGACAACCTTATTCAATGGGGCAAGCTCCAGGAGTTCTTTCACTGAGGATAACATCCCATGGAAGCTAAGTTTAGGAATTGCCAATCCAAAATCAAGATAGACCTGTAACAGAAGAAATTGGCCCTGTTAGAGAGAATGAAGGCAAAAGATACAATCTTCTTCATCATCATTAGATGTTGAAACGTCTCCTACATAGCAGGTGATACAGAATTCCAAGAAAAAGCTGTATTTACAATAAGATCTACATATTGATAATTTCAGATGTAGGACAAAAAATCTCACTTGGGGGTACACGGAAGCCAGGTATGAAGCTTCCCTTGAGAACGGATAGGACGCATGCAAAAGCACTAACCGACTCTTCATGAATCTCTTATCCTCAAGAAGATTTCGAAGATGAAGGGGATTAGCTAGCCTTAGGTCCAAATCCTTGTCCCCGAAACTGAAATGAAGAAATAAAATGTTACTTATAATAACAGGGAGGATTTACAAAAAGAAATTCTTTTTGCATACATCTCACATTTGAATTGTAATTTTGAAAAACAAGAATATCATGCCAGCAGCAAAAGGCTCAAAAACGGTTGACTTGATTGAAACTAGAATAGCTAGAAAGAAAAATGAGATCAAGCAAACTATTTCAGAGACAATCTTTTTGTTACCCGGTGTGTATTTGCATTGGCAAGTCATAACTTTGAGCCACCTTCAACGCATGCAGGAAGATATAATCAATGAAGCTCTTGTTTGAGATTCGGATGGGATGCCCAGCTGGAAGAACAGAAACTATCAGAATCACATGCTCAATTTTGGTGCATTACAACCCCACATCTCACAACACTCACCACATAAAACATCACTAAGGCCCTCCTCAGCCTCCTTTTCAGTAACTTCCGTATTAATTGCAAGACCGCTGCGATATGCTACAATACTTTTAAATGCAAAAACTTCATCCGCTACTGTATAGAAAGATCAGGAAAAACTTTTGGAACCATAATTTGTTAGCAGCAAGAAAAATGCGTATTTACAATATTCCAGAATATATTGACAGATAATCTAAGGATATGACTTCAACTCCTCAGTGAAAACTTCCATGAATGATCCCAGTGTCCATGTTCCATTTGAACCCTATAATAGAATAGCATAGGAAAGGAGAAAAAGATAAGCAAATTTAACAGGGGTAGAAGGAGTTAAGAATGAATATTCCAGAGATGGTAGTATGAGAAAAAATGAGCTTGCTCCTTCTGGTTGTGCCACTGATTATCAACAGTTAAAAGAAAATGAAGAAGAATGATCCGAACTCCTAGTCCCTCCACTTCATAGTCAATAAATGCAAAAGAGCTATCAATATTTTAACACAGTAGAAGAACTCGGCAATGAACAGCAGCAATAGCAACACAGTTACATAAAATGATATCATATACTAGCTCCTTATGTATGAAGCCTACAAAGTCAGGTTCTTTTACTAAATGGTCAAAATTCAAGTCAAGCAATGACATTGTTCTACGAAAAAATAAATCAAAGTCGCTCATTTCTGATATTAGGTCATTGATTTATATGTATTTTCCTTTATAGCTCCTGTTTTGCATCACTTCTTTACGCACATTATCTCAGGGTCTACTAATCTTAGAGCCACTAACTGGTGAAAGAAGACTCAAACAACACTAGAATTGTTATGATTCAACCGAGGACCACGTTTCAACTACCAAAGCATAGTGTTTATCCATTTTACCCCGTGAGTCCACAAACACATTTGAGTAAATAGCAGTATACAGCATAAATGATTATTATATTACCTTCTCAAGAATCTTTTCAGCTACACGCTCAACTCGAAGTATTCTACCAACTGTTGGTACAAAATTTCTATGCCATTTGATTTCAAGTTTTTTGTCCAACTCAATTCCATCATCAATAAGTAAGACAGAAATTTTTGCAGCTTTGAAGAAAACAGCAGCGCTAGACTCCAACCCAAAGCGGCGGCGAGATTCTTGAACAGCATGCAAGGATAAGCTTGAGCCATATATTCCCGCAATTTCTTTCAGGCTTCTCTGAAAGAAGAAACAGTGATGTAAGAAGAATTGCAAAAGAGCAAAAAGATATGTCTATTAACTAGATTCATGAATGACAAGCTAATACTATGCCACAATAAATAAGTAAAAAGATAACGTCAGGAAGATCTTTGCGCATGTCCTTGGCCAGAAACTATGAAAGTAATCACAATCTCAAAATAATGAGCAATTGTTATGGTAAAACATTAATGTAAGACCTTTCATCCCAGATGCACTAAAATGCAGACACATCATTGAGCTTAATGGATTGAAAACACAATCCCGCACCCATGAAAGGATGCAGAATGAAATTACAGCATAGAAGCAAAGACTTATATCACATTTACGAAACGGAAAGATAAAAAATTAAGATAGTTGTTCCTAGAAAAAGTGAGGGATCAAGCTACCTCCAATACTTAGTCAAAAAGCTCAAGGAAAACAAGGATATAGCTAATTTATTGGCCTTGACAGCATTGCCTTAAAACTATTTTCTACTGGATGAATTGAGAGATATGTCATTCTATTTCGATTGCCCAAGCATGGAATGATCAACACGCAGTCCATAACCACTCAAAGGAAAAGCAACCTTAAAAAATGTGTGAAGTTTGGAGCACTCTCTCTAGATTTTTATTCAGTATCTTACAGTTTTCTGCTAAAGTTATAGGCGTCTGGGATTTTCCTATACTAGGGGTATCTTTTATAAGTTGTAACTTCTCAGATTTGTGAAGTGAACTGAAAATATCAAGTTTTAAGAAATTGAATTTGTTTAGCAACAGTGTTTTAAGGTATTAGAGTTCATTTCTAGTTGGCTTGTGAATGATTGTGTGAATGTACATATATGGTGCAGTGCTTTCAATTTATCGACAAGGTGAAAGTTCAGGTAACCAACCAATTGGCCTACTAAAATTCCACTATTCTGCAGTGCCTTCAAATCATCCTAGAAATAGAAAATTTATAAGCAAATAAGCTTCCTCTGAATTGTTTGATATAAGTCTACAAATCTCAGGTGTGTGACCTGCCATCAATAGACATACTGCACCAATGCTTCACCAATTTCTCTAAAGCATCAGGACTGCAAGCAAATCTAGGGAAGAGCTCTGTGTATTTTGGAGGAGTAACCCAGGCAGAACAAAATAGGATCATTAATCGACTGGGATATACTCTAGGTAAATTCCCTTTCAAATATTTGGGAGTGCCATTATCAACTCAGAAAATTTCCCTTGTTCAATGGAAACCTCTTATGGATAAGATCACCAATAGGATCTCCTCATGGACAGCAAAGAACTTATCATATGCAGGAAGAATGCAACTGATTCAGACTGTCAGATTTGGGATCCAGGCTTATTGGGCTCAGCTATTCATACTTCCAGCCAAAATGGTGCAGTTATAGAAGCTACCTATGGTCAGGAAGTAATACCATCACAAGGAAAGCATTAGTATCTTGGGAGTAGGTCTGCACTCCAAAAAATGTGGGTGGTCTTAATATTAGTAACATACTTCTCTGGAATAAGGCTGCAATTCTGAAGAAATATTGGGACCTGGAGCATAAGGAAGACAAGATGTGGATTAGATGGGTCCATACCTACTACATAAAGGAGCAACATGTGAGCACTATCCAAGTGCCAAAACAAGCGTGTTGGATGATTAGGAAAATAATTGAAGCAAGGGACTTTGCTGCGCAAACACAGTCACTTGATACTTGTAAGAGAACTATAAGGAAGTTATACTATCAGCTACTTGGTGACAAGCCTAAGGTGTCTTGGAAATGCATAATGTATATGAACCTAGCAAGGCCAAAGGCTCAATTTACTACCTGGCTGCAGCTACAGGGGAAATTATTGACAGTAGATAGGCTACAAAAATGGGGAGTGGTGGTTGATCCTAAATGCAGCCTATGTCAAGCGCAAGATGAGAACAGAGAGCATTTATTTGTTCAGTGCACCTTCTCCAAAGCTCTATGGGACAGAGTCCTACAATGGATGCAGAGGCCAAATTATAATCTTCTCAACTGGGACCAACACCTCCACTGGTCCATTCAAAGGGCTAAAGGCAAGACAATACAGGCTCAAATATTCAAAATGGTCTATTCTGAAATTACACATGCCTTATGGAATGAGAGGAACAAGAGAATTTATGAAAAGAGGAGTCGCACTAGAGATTCAATAGCTAAGGAGATCGTATATGTTATTTGTGTTAGAGCATCTCCTAGATTGCAGGAAGCAGTCCATAGTTACATGTTTTAAGAAATAGTCCTGTTATATAGATAGCTCATAGTTTCTTTCATACATTGAGATATAGCTTGCTGGGCTGTAGCAAACTATTGCTTTGTAATTCCTTACTTTGGTGATTAATAAAAGTCAGTTTCGTTACCAAAATAAAAAATAAAAAAATCTCAGGTGTGTGCTTTTCCAGCTAAAAACAGCCCCTGATTGTCAACCCTTTTTCAAGCACAATTTGAAGCCCCTTTTTGTGCTTACAGGAAAGCTAAAAGCCATTATTGCTAACAATTGTTCTACCCTTATTGGCTCCAAATATGTGATACTTGACCCGGAAACTGCTGTGGATTCAGTCCTTAGATAAATACTCCACACTAATGCATGAGATATCAAGCATGAAAAAATCGATTAGGCATCTAGAATTTGTTCAACATGAAACCATACTCCTAATTTAAGTGTCTTACTTTCCTTTTTGGTTTGTCCCAAAAGAGTGTCTCTTTCTATATTTAGTAAGTTTTCCAATTCCAACATTCTACATGGCAAGTCTAAAACCACAAGATTTAAAGGACTACATACATCTTTATTGTAAGCCACAAGATTCAAAAGTATCCCTTTATTTCTTCAACTTTGTGCCCAGTCAAACTAAGACACTTATTGGAAAGAGGGAATAACAGATAAGAAATGGGTACACTTTGGTCAACTAATTTAAGCAAAAAATACCACATTCTCCATAGAGCCCTTTTAGCTCTTCCCTGCAATGTATGCTGCAGAACCAATATCACAATAAATGAGATGGCCATAACTTAAAAATCAAGACCCCATCTCAATAATGGAGAACCAAGCAAATTATCTGTCATTTTTCAGAAAACCATTAAATTGTACTTGCAAAAGCATTCAATACACCAGGACCAACTAGTTTCTTCATCAACCATTAACAGCTAACTGTTAGTGCACATTTTGGCCAACTCTCAATCATGTTTCTTTGGCTGAACGACATATATTTCCACAATGCTCATTTTCTAATTATGAAACGTGGCTAAGTGATCCAACTCACATTAGGCCATAACCTAAGTTTGAGGCATAGCATAACATTGTTGCTTTACGGCATGTTCAAATGTTTTGGCCCTTCAAATAAGTTCAAAGTTAACACCTTCACATTTCGATTTACACAAAAAAGTATAGTCTTTTTTGCAAAACAAGAAATATTCCTCCAGCTCTTAATTGTAATAAAGCATAAAAACATTCCTTTTTAAATTCTTTTTCTGGTTAACACAAAAACAGTCACCACTCTCTCTGCAGTGACAATCTTTCCTTTTTCGCCAATTCAAAAAGAATTGTCACCTTCTCTCAAAATCCAAAAGCTCTTTAAACAAAACATTCCTATTTTGCCCTGGACAACTACTATTGGCTTTGAAGTGTCAAAACTCAAATGTTCCTTTTCCCTCTCGTAAATTCTGACTATGACAGAGTGAAGCGGACGTACTAGAACCCATTTTTAACATCTACTATTAAATACTCCCTCCATCCCAACTCAAGTGTTTTACTTTTCTTTTTATCAGTATCAAAAAGAGTGATTTTCTATGTTTAATAATGTTAATTATGTCTTGAATTATTTCCTTGTATATTTTAGGAAACTATAATTCCTATTAGTTTAGGAGACCCTTTGTCCTAATAGATTTGGAAAAGGAAAAATATTGTCTTTTAGGATTGAGAAAAGCTTTTCCTAATAGGTTTGGGACTACTTGGGATATATATATAGGGGATATAATTGGGGATTCTAAGACATTGTACAGGATACACAATGTATTCCTAAGAGCTTGAAAGCATTATAAAACTTGTTCTCTTTCTTTCATAGTGGAAAACTCTCTCTGCTTTTGCTAGGAGGAGTAGGCCTAGCCGAACCTCATTAAATCCTTGTGTTATTCTTCTATTCTATTTTCTTTGTTTGTGATTGTGCGCTAGTTAATCCACGATATTTCCGCAACAAATAAGTTTTTCCAATTCTAGTATCCTACTTGACAAGTTTCAAGACCATAAGATTTAAAGGACTACACACATTCAATTTAAGACCACAAGATTCAAAAGTCTCTCTTTGACACGAAAATTGGGACAGATATTTGACCTACTTTTCTTTCTAATCCGTTTTAAAAAGAACGACTCTTTCCCTTTTTAGCTACTCTTTAATTTCAAGTTTCTACGTGACATGTTTAAGACCACAAGATTAAAGAATATTTTGAAACATTTGATATATCTTTAATTTAAAATCACAATATTCAAAAATCCTTTATATTTTCTTAAACAATGTGTCAACTGTCAAGTCACAATAAGCCCAAAAAATTTGAAACAGAGGGAGTATTCACTTTTCTTCAAAATAATTTTTCACATTATTTGAAAATGATTTATTGGCCGTGAAAATTATAAACCCAACTTTATTTGAAAATGATATATTCAAGCGTGAAAATTATTCCAAATATTATTTACAAAAAGTATAATCAAATTTCAACTTCAGCTCCACAAATATCAAAACAAACAAGGTGAATAATATTTGAAATCCATAGCCAAAAGCCTACTTAACAACAACAAAAATAAAATAAAAATTACCTTGAAGTTGATGGTATATGGTACGTCGGATAAGGCGTCGCCGGCGGCTTCAGAGAAACAGTTGAGAAAAGATACAGTCGAATCAATTGCCACTATATTATGCGCATGAGCATCCACTATTTCCACTGATTCTGCTGTTTTTTTCAGCTCTGCAAATTTCTCCATTTTCGTTTTTTCCTCTTCTTCAGCTATACAGAGTCAAAAATTTTGTACTTTAATGGAATGAAATAGCAATATTTTGGAAAGTTGGCTTTTTGTGTGTATAGAAACAACTATACTCGCGTCTAGCATAATTTTGGTAGAGTTTTTGAATATTTAATTTTTTTTAAAAAAAATATTAAATTAATGTA